>CM054059.1:99628651-100991082 GCA_028641055.1 Alopecurus myosuroides
CAAGGTTACCAAATGGATCAATTTTCCTTAAGGGGCCGTATTTAAATTATTTATAGAATTAAATCTATGTCAAAAATATTTAAATGGACAACTTAAATCTAAATTCAATTTTAACTTGTTCAAAAAATATTTTGGGACAGAGGATATGAAAGTACACATCATAGGGTTTCCAAAAATATTTTATTCGCAATTTTTGAATTTGTAGAATTTGAATTATGCCAGAATTCATCAAACAAGCATATTTAAATTTGAATCAATTTAAAATTTTCAATTTTAAGGTTGAACAGTGATAAAAGATTTTACATATTGTGCTGATTTCAAAAAGTCTAAGTTTACTAAATTTGGTCTTATGTATCAAAAGTTATGATGATTTAAAGATACAGTGGCTTTTCTGCAAAACTGCTAAAAAATTCTACCGGGAGAAAATTTCAAATAAAAAGCTGGCCACGTGGTGGCTGCTAATTGGGCTGGGTTGCTGACTGGGCTGCTGTGTTGCATGCTGACTGTGCGTATTGACGTGGATAAGTTAATCTATCTGGGCCGTCGGATTTAGATCGGACGCACCAGATCTCGTACCCCTTTAGATCTAATCTCGAGCGTTGATCACATCTAACGGTCCACGAGGCTTACCGGAGGAATCTCATCGGAAAATGGCGAGACGACGGCGTTCCGGTGGCTCGTGGCACGGAACTCGACGGTGATGTTGCTCTGGTGACCCTCGAGCTCAGCGGAGAGGACGGGGAGGCGTGGCGTGGAATGAGGCGAGGAGCATGGAGACAAACGCAATGTCCCGGGTGACTCATAGCGATGGTGTGAAGCAGAGAAAGGTGGCGCAGCTCCGGTGATCCGCGGGTGAGCTCGCCGGGCTTGAATCTGCAGCGATAAAAATTGAGCAGGGTGTCAGGAAGGAGCGCATGGGCATGGGGAACCTGGAGGACCACCGAGGGGTGGAGGAGGAGGGCTACCTCGGCCGAAAACTTGCTGGCATGGCGTTGGCATGGCGTAGGGCTGCGTGTACTCCGGCGAGAGATTACCGCGGCATGGGGGCACTATTTGGAGAGGCTGGCAAGGGGAAACAGAGAGAGGATCGTAGGCATTATATAGGGTCTATGAGGGGAGGTAATCATGGTCTTAATGGCGCGGAATCGCCGGACGAATATTTCGGCCGAAACGGCCGGGATTTCCTTTTGCGAGGAGGAAGAAGGTGATGTCATGGATGACGTCATCATCATATTTTTCCTCTTTAATCATAATACTAATAACTTATGTTTTAATTATCCAATCAAACTCAAATAAAATCCTAAAATCTTGTAATATTAATACCCTTCGAACAAAAACATTTTTTATGAACTTTTTAACATATTTCAAATTTTGAAATTTGAATAATTCACTAATAGTGACTTAATATTATTTCTAATTTGGAATATAATAAAATGTAAATATTAGTCAAATGAAATTTCAGTGACATTCTATAAGTTGAATATTATTTTTTTAAGTCATTACAACTTATTTTTATATTTTAAAATAGGGGTAAACCCTAATAGCCATTTTAAGCCACTTTCCAATTAGAAAATAATAAATTAAATAATTGGTCAATTAGAAATTATAGGCTTAACTATTGATATTATGTTTTCTTGTAAGAAGGAAATTGGCGAAAAACATTTTGTTATTTAACAAAGGATATATTAGTTGAAAGGTGATATAGTTAATTTTTTATTTTGAAATTATTTTCAATAACCAATTAGTTGGAAAAGGATATATTATCAATAAATAGGAATTGAAGAATCATATAGCTAGTAAACAATTTTGCATCCTTAAGGTTTGATAAGACATTTTAGTAGCCACATATCTATTTTCAATTTCATATAATATTAATGTTGGTGAAAATAATTCTTAGGGTTTTGTAATCCTCAAGTTTCAAATGTCATGAAAACATTTCCAAGGTAATGATTGAATTGAAAAACCTTTTATGAAGTATGGTTTGTTAAATAGAATAATATCTTTGAATAGGTGAAACTTATTTAGGGTTTAGTAAAACAGGGGCATATTTGGATTATAAATTCTAGTAGCATCGGAAAACAATTAATATAACCTTTGTGTTTTGAGTTTTTTTTTTTTTTTGGTGGCTTGCTTTAATAGAAAACAAAAAGTTTTAATTCTTTGTGATTTTTGAACTTTCCAAAAATCAACGATGTTACAACTTGGGTATTCCAAAAGGATATGCTGGGGCATGTTGTCTAGAGCGGGATTCGTTCATCCACGTAATGGAGTGATACTCGGGCCCACTCGGTGAGACTTCATCTAATAGGCTGCAGCGTGTGACTAGGTCACGGTTTGAAGTATCATGAGAACGAGTTAATAATCTTGTCGGTAACGAGATTAAACATGACACAAGGAAGTCAACGATCAAGTCTCAGACAAGACATGTATCTGAGAAAGAAAGGAATAGGAGTCTATGTTAAGGTTCAACAACAATTAATTCTATGGATGCAGAGGGGTCATTATGAATACCCAGGTCCCGCTATTGATCATTGATCAGGGAGGTGTCCCGGTCATGTATGGAGTACTCCCGAACCGATAGGTAACACACTTAAGGGGGCACCGTAAGGGGTCGTTTTTTTTTTGGAATCATCAGAGTTAGGTAGACAAAGATCGGAATGGCCCCGAAGTGAGAAAGAGACTTGTCGAGTATGTAATTGATAACAAATAATTTTTGAGTTGACATGAAGCCAACACAATCTTGATCAATGTTATGTAAAAGCATTGCCAGCTGGGTGACATTTTACCACCACCGGGAGGACACATGATTTCAATGGGCGCTCCCATGCCTTCTACAAATGATGTTCTTAAAGACCTGACCGTTCGCACCTCTAGTGCAAGCAATGCCCAAGTTTACAACAAAAACGAGGAGGTAGATGGAGGTGAAGAAGAAGATGAATATGAAGAATGAATATCGGTGTTTCATTTGTGTGAACTTTAATTTGTCATAAGCTATATTTGATGATCTTTATATGTGGTTGTTGTTTTTTATTGTTCGTTTTTTGCTATTTTCCATTGCATATGTGCATATTTTCGGCTTGTTTGGATCATTAGCTCGCCTAGCTTAGCTAGGCTTGGCTACACGAGCTCGTTTGGACTATCTCCTACTCAAGCAAGGTTACTCGTTTGGTTTATTTGCTATGTCTAGCATTGTCAGCCAAGATGTGCACGAACTAGAGGCAGTTACTTTATTTATTAGCAATGCACCAGTTAAACGCAACTTTTTACCATTTCTTGCCGTCGGAGGACAGCTAAATTGGCTAGCCTAGCGGTGCAAGGATTTTCTAGCTTATGCTGGCTAATTTTCTTAGCAAAGCTTGTTATCCGCTCCCTACCAAACACATAACCTTGCCCAGTTAGGCTATTGTTGACCTTGCCGAGGAACCAAAAATTCCCTTTATTATTTGCACACACCTAGACTTGCGCGCGCTGGATTTTCGTGCGTTGGTGAAACTCCGCAACGCGTGCTGTAATTTTGGGCCAGCTACAAAGGTGGTAAACAGGCGCCACAAACATGTTTTAGCGCGCGGAGGTAAGGTGCGACGGTCGGAGATGCTCCAAGAGATTTCGTACACGTTGCCACGTATATCTCTACTCTCTACCTAATAATAATAAAAGCGCTAAGGTTTCTTACCCCTACTTTTCGTTCGTGTTTTCGTCTGTTGTTTGGTACGTCGCCCTTCCTCTTAAAGTTTCCTTTGTCGCTTGGAAACCGGCCCAGGCACGACAACAGTTCCGTATTGGAGTAGCACTACGATTTGTGTTTTCTCAGCCCATAAAAAGACCTACCTAGGATTTTCTCTACTCCAATCCCCTGCATCGAGATTGCCGGAGCTGTCCCCTCGATCCTTGCCTCACCCTCTTGGACCGCTAGACCCTACCGCCGATCTAGGACCCAGCAAGGGCCACTCTAGACTGCTACGACCGCCGGGCGTAGACTACCGCCACTCGCCGCTCTGGAATTCCATGAGTACCAGTGGGTAAGTGATGAGGAGAAGCCGATGAAATACATCCCGCCTCCACATGATTATCCTGAGCAGCAGCATAAACTAGCTCCGCCGCAACCCGACACGTACGCGGTGCAGGTCGGCTCTGACGGCAGAATCTACCGGGGTGACGGCACAACCCGGGGGATGCGCACCTTCTCCGCTCATCCGGCCGCCGCTAGAAGATATATGTCTGGGTACACCTCAGTACCAGTAAATTTGTGTACACGGCGCAGCCACTCATGGTTCTGGCACCTCTACTAGCTGATGCAGGCTAGCGAGAGTTCATGAGCACACACGCACAATTCATATACCTGAGCTTGCTCGTGGAAAGTCTAGGCCGAGCCAGCCGTGTTGTGAAAGCACGACGCGTCAGCGGTATCAGGTGACAGCCTTATCTTCAATTCTTCAGTACTTATAGGCTTGAAGCTGGCGACGATGCCCACGATCACGACGGAAGAGCCTGAGCACGGTGAGCATTAAAAAACAAGCTCAGCGAAGCCGATGACCCACACCTTGGTCTGCTGCATGTAGACGATGACGAGCGCCGCAAAGACGATGGAGAGCCACATCACGGTTAGTAGCAGACTAGAACAAGGTCTACAATATGCGTACGTTCTTGGCTCTGTTGTCCGGCTTGTCCAGCCGATCCGCCCCGAACATGATGTCGTCGGACACAACCCTTGAACCATGCAAAATACACAGACGTCCTGCACGTGCTAATGAATTGCACATAGACATCCGGATGTAGTGCAAGCTGAAAACTGTACAGGTTGGTAATAGCGGTTCAAATCCACCTCAGCTGAGGATAAGAAATCCTAATCCTACTTAGCTACCTGCTTTTGTTCACATCGCCGTGCTGATTACATATAGCTAGCTTCACACCGGATTAATCAAACGGTACGTGTGCGACCAGAAAATACTTTGACGAGTTAATATCGGCCAAAAAAAACAACTTGGTTAAGTTGCCTCATCCGTTACCAGCTCTGATAAAAAATACAGCGAGTCACCGTCTATGTTATTTACCTCCTTCCCAGTTTTGGTTTGCACATAAAATTTCCCAGCTTGGTCAATCAATTATTGCCATTGAGTTAGTACCATATTTTTTACTACAATGTTGAACTAATACATATACACAGGTTTAGCCCATATACACGACAAGCATTGAAGCATATATGTACGGGTAAGGAAGTACACATCGAAGACTTGCACACAGAAGCAGAACGCTGACATTTATTGTTTTGTATCAGGAAGAAGTTGGATATGCTGGAGCCCTCGTCAAGTCAGTTCTCACTGACTTGCCGATTTTCCTTCTCATTGCCATTAAAGCGAACAAAGCCATGCTCAAGGCCTTCGACAAACTCTGTAGGGGCATACTGTGGGCTGGGAGTGATTCTGTCAGCGGCGGGAAGTGCAAAGTGGCATGGGCCAAGGTTTGCCGCCATAAGAAGCTTGGGGGGGGGGGGGGGGCTCGGGATCCTTGACCTGGCTAGATTCGCTCGCGCCCTTCGCCTTCGGTGGCTCTGGTTCGAGTGGAAAGCCCCAGACAAGCCTTGGGTCGGGCTGGAAACCCCAAACGACAGTGCTGACTGAGACCTCTTCAACACCGCAACAATGGTTACCATCGGGGACGGCTCGAAGGCAAGCTTCTGGGCTTCCTCTTGGCTTCTTAGGACTTCTCCAAAGCTGCTAGCCCCAAAAAAATTTGAGGCCTCCAAGAGAAAGAACATAAGCGTGCAAGATGCTCTCACCAACCTTAGTTGGATTGCGGACATCTCGGCTCAGAACTTCACTGTCGATCACATATCCCAGTTCGTCCGCCTATGGGAACTCCTCTAGGATATCGCCCTTGCTCCTGGCACCCCCGACTCTATCACCTGGACCCTCACTCCCCATGGACATTACAGAGCAGGCTCGGCCTACAAGGCTCGGTTCCATGGATCCATGCCTTGCCCCTTCAACAATCTCGTGTGCAAAACTTGGGCGCCTCCAAAATGCAGATTCTTTGCTTGGCTGGCTGTTCAGAACAGACTTTGGACATCTGATCGTCTGGCCAAAAGGGGGTGGCCTCACACTCCTCTTTGTCAGTTGTGCAAGAACCAAGGGGAAACAGCTAGACACACCCTATTCGACTGTCGTTTCTCTCGCCGCGTTTGGCAGGCTGCGCCTGCGTGGCTCTCGTGTCCCTCTTTGGTGCATGGTATGGAATCTGGCCACGCTACGGTCCTCGATTTTTGGCAGTCCATCGTCAAAACCCTAACTTCTCATCCCAAGGGGCTGAAGTCGGCTATCACTCTAATCACCTGGGAGATCTGGAAGGAGCGCAACACCCGTGTCTTCAACAACGCCTCCTTGACGCCGATTGCCCTCTTCCAGAAGATCAAGGATGAAGGAAAGAACTGAATTCTCGCTGGGGATAAGTTTTTAGGAGAGATCGTCTCGTAATACCGTCATTTGATCTTTTTATTTTTGGCTTAGACCACCTGTATTTGCTTCTCCTACATCAGTAAAAAAGGTAAAGCTTTTGCCTCTCTTAAAAAAAAGATATGCTGGAACCTAGAGATGGTATGGAGGAACATGGCGGCCACCTTATACATCCTTTTGACTTAACCATTGTATAGCTACGAATGAACAAGAACGATTCCGTAAATTATTTCAACAAAAAATATTGCGTGTACTGTTTTGTTTATGCCAGAAACTCATCATGATGGTTAATCATCCAGTGTGATGTGCTTTGTCACTATGCATCATCTACAATGTCGTGCTGTCGGCTGAAAAACGCCATGTATATACCATTGCTCTTATAAACATAATATCAACTTAAAGCTGTAAGCATAAATGGCTACTGATGAACTTTAAAAAGAATTGTGGATAAAAAGTGAGATATTACTATACAAACAACACATATATTCTAATGTTTATGTCTCGCATAATTAAAGTAAGTTACAAGTAGCTACATATGCTTTAGTTATGATGCAAAATCTAATATGTGTCTTAATTTTGATCGGTGACAGGTTCGTACATTAAAGAAAACTCCCAGGCCAAAAAAAAATTGAGATACAATCTTCAATCTTAGATGCCAAGGAACAAAGAAGAAAAATATATTAGAGATCGGTATGCTCGGATGATCAATGAAGAAAAACCGAAAACGGGTCCCCAAGTCTAAACATTAAATATTCAACTCAGTTTTAAAAAAAATACACCGGAGAGATGAAGAAATATACAAATATGGAGACATCCCAAAAGACCAAAAATGCGCAAGAAAAGAAAAAATTAGAAAATATGGAGCCACAACAAAAACAAAGCGAGAATAGAGCAAATTATAGTTAACCGTGAAATGAGCAGCAATAGAAAAGAATCAATTATGATGGTGAGCCTATGCATATTACTTTTAGCGTTGATATCGGACAATACATAAGTTCTCGGGGGGCATGAGTATACTTCTTCACATATATGTCACATACTCCAGACAACTGTATAATACTAAAATGACTAAATTATTTAGGAACAAACATATTCAAAACAACCAACCCGTAGCAACGTACGGACATTTTGACTAATGAATAATATATATATTAGCTTTTGCGTGATTTGTCGAATATAAACTACACATCATTTGTTTTTCTAATGTAGCATGGGGAGCACTAAAAAGGTCGTAGCAGTGATATTCCCTGGAACCTCGTACGTTCTTCGGCGGCATCCACCCACCCCCGACGTGTCCACGGCTACCCGCGCCATGAAGACCACGTGTGCGCGGCAGCTTCACCACCCGTACAGCCACGCATAGTACGCGAACAACGGCGTATAACATCGAACTCTCCCTCCCATGGTTTCGTATTTGCGTTTCTGCCCTGACCGGAGAATCGAGGATTCAAGACTGCGACTGTCTGCTCCCAATGAGAAATCGCACGCGAGGTCGCGAGCTTCAAAATTCAAATACGGGACAACCGAAGCCCCCGCATGCAAAACAACTGACGCGTGCGCGCTCCCGCTAAAATCTCTACCTCGGCGCCGCCCGAGCAAATGGTCCAAGGAGCCTGCAGGACCGTGGAAACATAGGAGGAGCTAGGAGCTAGCGCCGTAGCACTAGAGTAGAGCGGCAGGATAAGCGCGAGCCATGCGAGGAGGCCGCGGGGCTCTGACCGCCGCCGCGATCCTTCTCTGCTCGTGCTTTCTTCGGGTGCAGTGCAACGCCGCCTCGGCTGTCTCGCAGCAGCAGGAGATCCAGAGGCTAAGGTCCAAGGTCGCGTCGCTAGGTACCGTAGTTCTTTGGTGCGTATCTCGTTGGGCGAGCAATGGATGAGGAACAAGCTGATTTTGGTTGTGTGTAGAGGACGAGGTGAGCTGGACCAAGGAGGAGACCTCGCAGCTGGAGGATGTCGTCAGGGAGAAGACGGCGCAGATCGCGGCGCTGGTAGGCGGGCTTGAAGCCCTGCAGGTAGGCGAGGTGATTTCCCTTCTGTTCCATTCATCATTATGTTCAGAGTTCAGAGGGCCCTCCAACGTATTAAGCTCCTGGTCGATCGGATTAGGTTAGAAATGCGGCTGACGATGAATCCCTGGTGAAGTCAAGAACAAGCAATCCGCTGCTGGAGAAGCAGGTGAGTAAAGGACAATTTTAGGTTTCAGTTTCAGTAAATAGGTAAGGTAAATGATGCTGCAGTTGGTAACAGAACTGACAAAAAATGCAAAAAGAAACAGATCGAGAGGCTGGGGAATGATTTGGAAGACCAGGTTAGGAAAGGGGAACTACTGGAAGCCCGGGCTTGCGAAGCAGAGAGGCGCCTGCTTGAACTTGGGAAGAAGTTGGAACGTGTAAGTAACATGCAGATAGATATTTTGTACTGGGCTGGGACAAGTTGACATCAGGTCGTGCCATCTTCAGGTTGAGAAGATCAATGCCGAGCAGAGGAAGAAAATTGAGGAGCTCGAACATGACCTTCTGCAGTCACAGGTTAGTACCCAAGGTACTATATGTAAACAACTCTTTGATGTAATTTGCTAATTCCATGGTTCATGTGGTTCGCCAGGTAAAACTCTCTGAAGTTGAAAGCAGAGCAAAATTAACGGCTGAAGAGCTAGCGATGGTACGGTAACAACGCAGTCTTTAGCTAGCATTCCCATCTGTGTTATGTACTTTGGTTGCTAGCACGAGCAGCGTCTTGCCTCTAATGAATGATCTTCAGAGATGCTAAGGCAGCGACATGGTTTAACTTTCAGGTTCGTGGCATGTGGCTCCCGTACTGGTTCGCGTCGCGCTCTGTGCATTGTCAGGTATATATTTGTGATGAGTGTTTGAGGGATTTTCTGCAGCTTTGGACCCAACATAACATTTGTTGTGCATTCGCAGGAGCTAGCATCTGCCAAATGGCATCTTCACGGGAAACCTGTGCTTGATGCTCTGACGCACAAGGTTTGTTTTCTAGTTCTGCACCGTTGCTCCTACTACTTGCCAGTATGTATTGATGCAACTATTGGCTTATCATTTGCTAATGTCGAGTGGACTTAATTATGGACAAGGTGGCCGTGACGTTGGCACATGGACAGAGATTAGTGGAGCCACACTTGCAGGCGACACAAAATGTGGGTTGCTGTTTGCCTAATACTGTCTGATACTATCCTCGATCACCTCAACCATTTTTTTGTGTGGACATTCTGACGCGCAATCTGTTGCCTCCTGAAGAAACTGGTGCCTGTTGCCAAAGCACATTTCAGCTCACTGAAGCCGTATGTATCGGCAGCGGTAACCAGGGGTACCAGAGCTTACAGAGTGTGCAGAGATGCCATAAAGCCATGTACGGTGAGGGCACAGGAGTTTGCAGATCGCAGCAGCAACCTTCTCCTCTTGTTATATGGTTGACACACTGAATTCTGATTCTAAACAAGCATGGAACGGTTTCATTGTATTAGGAATCCAAGAAGCTCTGCAAGCCATACATGGCTCGGCTTGCTGCAGCATCTGAACCTCATCTCTCCAGAGCACGTGTGGTTCTTCAACCTTACATGAGGCCTGTCGCGTGTGCCTCGACACGGCTCCTCACGTCGACGAGTATGTACCATCGTCAGGTGCAGAAAAATTCAGACACATAATGAACACAAGGTCTTGCTCTCTGGATCCTACTGCTCACATATATATCCACCCATGCAATGCAGGTTCAGAGAGGGATCATGGGCTTCATGGAGGACGGCGTGCCGCTGAACCCACATTCGGCCCGCAGACTGGCGTGGTGGACGGTAAAATCCTCCGTCGCATTCCACGAAATCTTCGCTATCACAAGCAATGCACTGCTCGAGTTTTCACCATCCATGATTGCTTTCGTCCGCAGGCGTCTGCCTTGTTTGCGCTACCGATGCTCGCCATCTACAAGATCTTCTCGGTCACTGTCCGGTAAGTTCCAGTCCATGTATAGGTACCTCCCTTGCTAATAAGACCACTCATTCATGGTGCGATGGGAGCGCATTGTACATGGATACATTCGTACAGTGTCGGTGTTGCTAATCGTCCATCACGTACCGTTGTGGACTTGTGGTTCTTGTCTTCGCGCTTTGTCTTCAGCAAGAGAATTCAGGCGAGACCCGACAGAGGCGGATCGTCACGCAGCAAGTCGAGGAGTAGGGAGATGGGTCGTCGTGATCATGGACGAGCTGGGCGCAAGCTTCCTCCACCTCCATGTAGAGAATCCTGAGATCTGATCAGAGCCTCTTCGATGCATCGCACACCCAACGTCCGCAGTGTAAAAAGTGTTGTGATCAAGCGGGTACACGATGTATATGTTTTGTCTTTTTTTTTACACGGCAAGAAATGAAATTGGCTACTGCTCGTGTGGGGCAATGAGTCGGCCTCTCCCTTTCCCTGACGCAGACGCGCAGCACTCAGCAGTGTAGCGGGAAGGGAGGCTTTCGTTTTCTTCGCTGTACGCGCGCCCACGATCACCATGCGGGCGCACGCACGTCGCGGGTCATCTCAGCGTGGTAGTGGCAGTGGCACGTCTTGCTTTTTCGTTCGACACGGAGAGTCGTGCGGTGGACGAAGCTGTCCGGCCTGGAATGGCCGGGGCTACGGTCGACAGCGACGTGCGCACAGCTGAGGTGAAGGATGTGCATGTGCATGTGCTCCCTCCTGCCGATTTGGAGGCTCGTCGCCGATTGCATGGTCACGGCTTCTCGCGGAGCTTTTGAGCTGGCCGATCCATGAAAGTTCACTTTGGCACATAGAAACACATTCCAAACAAAATTTTGGCATGTACATTGTAACTCTTATTGAGTTTCGCCAAAAAAAAAATTGATATCATTTGTGGCATAAGCAAAACAAAAAAACTAATTTAGCACCGAATTTTGTATTTGCTTTCACGTGACACAAGAAATGTCGGATTTTCGTGAAACAACCTTGTGGGCATATAGAATGTTGAGATATACGATTTTTTACATTTTAAAATATGTTTAAAATGCATTTTTTAAATCGGGAGCATATGCTCAGTTCGCCGATTGGACGGATAACTTCTAGTGAAGTTCACATTTTACCCTGTTTGTAATTTTGGACGAGGGGAATACGAAAATAGGTAGACCCACGGAATGGACGCAATAAAGCAAGCCGGGGTGGTCCACGGTTTCACTAGTACATAGTGATAAGTACACCCGCCGTTGGAAACGACATCCAAATCAGTTACAAAAGCGGTAACGAAAGCCACGTTAAAAAAAATACATGTCAAGAAAGAAGCTTTCTAATAATAAGCTCCCGACCCGTTGACAACGGTGAAACATATTTAAGTGTATCCAATATATCGGTCATGGGTGAAAAAATGGGTTCGTATGCAAATTACATGTCAGTCCAAAAGGCATGCCTCCGTGGTCACATAAATACTACACGAGACCCTAGCGCAGTGGCCACACAACGCCTTTTCTCGATCTCCCACTTCTCCTTGTCCTCCTCCCACATAGCCGCTCCTCTCCTTCTCTCCTTCTTGTCTCCACCTCGCTACAAGTTCCGGCCGATTCAGAACATGAGGTCCCTAACGAGATCGGCGAGGAGGCCAGAGCTAGGAGTAGATGTGGCAGAGAGGAGTTCAAAGACTCTCTCTCTCTCTCCTCGTACTCGTATGCCCGCTACTTTCAATGTCCGGTCACGCAGTGGCCTGCTGCTCTACTGGCTTGCGCAGATGACCCTCCTAATTCAATAATTTGTAGGAAGGTACTGGACTTTTGGATTTTAAAAAAGTTTCAGAAGATATATCTAAAGTAGATGGTGATTGATAGAGCAATTCTTGTTCATAAATTCCAGTATGAGTACTGCGCCTAACATAAAGCTTGTGACTGGTAGTAAAAAATCTATTTTTATTTTGAGATAGAGTTCGATCCTCAACTATTTCTCGCGATATCTTCTTACGAAGTTTTGTTAGGGCATCTATAACTGCCTCTGGTTTAGGTGGGAACTGCTCATTAACTTTGTCCTCAACGTCGTTCTTAAGGAAGCCAAGATCTACGACTACCTGCAGGTAATATGTACCATCTGATTAGTCTCTCTCTGAATTCTTCTCACTTATTAATATCTAAGAATAGATTTTGGCTCAACCTTTGCTAAGGGTTAGATCCAGTATAGGGCTTGGATGTTTGTTTCTTGGCTAAACTCAAGAAGAACTTGTGAGGATTTAGAGCGACATGTGTATGTTTTAAAGCTGGTGTTGTATGGTCATATCTCCATGCTAAACTGGAGCGGAACTATTTTCCTATAGTCTAAACTCAAGAAGCATTTTTGGTGGAGAGTTGTTTCCCAGCCGATGCTATTGGCCACTGCTAGTTGTTGTGTACCGTAGATTATGTTATAAACAAAAGCGACGAAAACAATAGATCTAGCACGATAAGGGACACAAAATTTTAATGTGGAAAATCCTTCCAATGAGGAATAGAAAAATGCAAAGATGCAAGCCAGCAGAACTTCACTATATCGGGTGTGGTTACAAATGCCGGAGATTTACAACTTGTAACTTATCCCAAACCGACAGATTACATGAGGTATATAAATGTGTAAGACCCTTGACAAGGTAGAATTCGTACCAACTCGGTAACAACTCGTAATGTACCGTGAACTTTCACCCTAAAACAACAAATAAAACACCTTAGATGCCAAATAGCCTCTTGGGTTAAACAGTGATATCAACTAAGGTTGAGCAAAGCTCAAACTTAGCAACAAGAACTCACTTTGTCATCATATCAGCAGGATTATCATTAGTACGTATCTTGAATACCTTCATCTTACCTTATGCAACAATTGTTGGAGGTATGCACTAGAGACAATAATACTCGGTTATTATTCTATCCCCAAGTTCAGAATTAAGTTTATGTCAAAATTCTACAACACTTGAAAAGTGAGTTTTTAAGGAAAAATCTTTGTATGGGCGTAAAGACATAAACAAATAAGAGTTCATAATCTTGTCTCTAAGATTAACTTATGTTTTGTGAGATGATCATATTTTTCTGATCATGGACTTAGAAGAAAGTCTAGCAAAACATAAGATTTTATTGTTAGGGTAACAATAGTACTGAACCGACCCAAGTGTATGTTGTTGCTAAAAGAGACTAAACAATCATCATATATTCTAGCAAATGCATATGAATTTAATATTGACTATAATTCCTATACTATGAGAATATCTAGTGACCGCATGATCGAAAGTTATACTTTGGATATCATCAACCGTCTTGCCGTAACTGGGAATCATAATGGTGATATCTGAGTATGACCTAGAAAATGTAATGGAACTGAGATCGTTTAAGACTAGTACTTAACTCCTCTAGATGATAGAGAGATACATTCTCTGGGCCCTCTCAGTATCACCGATGACATGTCATCTGGCCAGACACAGAATGATTTTATCACAGGGCCATCGGGATATGGATGAGAAAAAGGCACGATATATATCGGTAAATGAGTTATATGTGTTATGATCAAAGAGTTTGATCGGACTAGATCACACAGTCTCACCTCGTGATATCGTTGGTATCGTGAATTTAAGGAAATAAGTGAAATGAGTAACTTATAAGGTTCCCTCATTCTTCGGGAACACACATGAGCCATCATGGGCGTCCACGGTTCCGATGTTGGTTATTGTTCGGTAAGTTCCTGAACATGACTGTTTGTTATCGAACCTTTACGGGTCACATGTTTAAGCCGTGCCAACCTTTTTTTAAGAGAAATAGTATGTTTTATTGGTTTTTTTTTCATGTTTGATGTCGTTTCGATATCACAGAAACAAGTCCGATGTCAATCAGAGTGGTTTCGGGGAAGTTACTATAAGAGGGAAGTTATGTCGGTGTTAGGTATAATTTATATGAGATGTCCTGGGGTGTTAAAAAAAGTTTATAACATCGTTAGATAATATCGATGATTGTATTTATAGGGGCAACAGGGTCCCGGAAGAGTTCCGGGGGACTTTCCTTATATGGAAGCAGTGTCGGAGAGGGCAGATTCCCCCTATGGGAAAAACATAATTTTAGCGAATGCAAGGTGGGGCCCATGGTCTCACAAAGTGCACAAGGTTTCCATAGCATGTTTCCTGAATTTATTTGAGAAATAAATGAGAGGGGAAAAAGAGCAGGTGGGTGTCGGTTCCCTATATCGACATATCCCTCGAGTGACATACTGGGGTTTGACGATAGGAGACGGTAGCACGCTGGTAGCCTCGATGGTTAACAGTGTGCACAATTTACCTAGGTTTGGGGCCCTCGTAGAGGTAAAACCCTTACTCCTGCTTGTGTGGATTGTATTGATGGTGGTTGATGACCCACAAGTATAGGGGATCGCAACAGTCTTCGAGGGAAGTAAAACTTAAATTTATTGATTCGACACAAGGGGAGTCAAAGAATATTTATAAGCCTTAACGACTGAGTTGTCAGTTCAGCTGCACCTGAAAGTAGACTTGCTCGCAACATTTTATTAGTGGTAACAGTTTTATAGCAGCAGTAGTAATAAAATAATAGCGGGAGTAAATAGTAACAACAATAGCAATTGCGGGAAATGCCAGGATTAAAATACTGTAGGCATAGGAATGGATGAACGGGCGTTGCATGGATAAGATAGTTCATATAATAATCAAAACATGGGCATTGAAAATAGATAATAATAAAGCATCCAAGTTCTAGGCAAACCATAGGCATGTGTTCCAATATAGTCATACGTGCTCGCAATGAGAAACTTACTACTGGTAATTAAGATGCTCCTTTTAATAAAGAACCGAAGCAAAACATTAACACTCCGTGAACACATGTGATCCTCACATCACAACCATCAACGCTGGTTGTCCCAATTTCTGTCACTTTGGGGCCTCGGGTTCCGCACAACAATGTGTGTAAAAAACTTGCAGATATGATCAAGAAACATAATTATACTCATGAAACAATAACATGTTCAGATCTGAGATCATAGCACTCCGGCCATAGTGACAAGCATTAAGCATAACAAGTTGTAACAACGGTAGAAAACACTAACAATGGATACTAGACACTATGCCCTAACAATATGGCATTATTACATGAACGATATCATCCAATCTCTTCCATCTCTCTCAGCCTACAGCGGTGATTACTCACATATGGATGGGGGAATCATGGATGGTTGATGGAGAAGTGGTGGCGGTGACGATGGTGATGATCTCCTCTGAATCCCCATCCAGGCAGGGCGCTAGAACAAGAACTTCTGATCCCAAAAATAGGTTTTGAGGTGGCGGCGGCGCTCTGATGTGTTTCTCTGGAATATGACGAACCGCCCCCCCCCCCCCCCGGTTTTAGGTTTACGGGGGCATAAGTAGTCTAAAGGGGAGCCCAAGGGGGTGCCTGGGGCCGCCACACCACCTGTAGGCGCGGCCTAGGGGGAGCGCCCAGGCATGGTGTGGGCCCCTCCTTTCCCACCTCCGGCTCTTCTTCTGGATCCCGGGGTCTTCGGGTAAAATAAGGACTTCGGGATCTTTTCCGGGCAATTTCCTGAAAGTTAATTTTTCTGCACAAAACAAGACACCAAGACTCACAAGTTTAGTACGTGTTAGTTGTCTCCAAAACTCCCAAGTTTAGAGGCAAACAATAGCAAAAGTGTTCGGAAAAGGAGGTACGTTTTGGACGTATCAACTCCCCCCCCCCCCAAGCTTAGATCATTGCTTGTCCTCAAGCAATTCAGTGATAACTGAGTGCGATAAAAGAACTTTTACGAACACATTTGTCCCATATGATGTAAATATTCTCACTATATGATCAAGTGCTTAGGCAATTCATAATAAAAAAAGTATGGAAGATAAAGTCACCTAGTAATTATGCAAAACATGAAGAGATGCCAACACACTAATAATAAACAACATGAAATATATCAATCTGCAGGATTGCAATGTTCATAATAGGGTTTGATAAAGTGTACTCGCTTGCCCTTAATAATGGAGCAAAACATAAATACCAGGGCACCTATGAAGCTCAAGTGAAGACTAGAAGTAAAGATATCAAAGATAAAATCATCAAAATTATACCCCAATCAACCGTGTCCTGGGACAAGCACATTACACTAAGAATGACAGCTATGCTCTCAAGAAAGTGCATATAGTGAGAAGGTGAAGATTCAGCATAAAAGTAAAATAAATGCCCTTCAGAGGGAAGCAGGGATTAACTCATGTGCTAGAGCTTTTTATTGTATAAACAGATGTATTGAAAACATTTTTGTAGAGAGGTGTATGCTTATGTCAATGAATGGTAAACAGAAAATACAGTACGTCACAAGCCAACTAGACCTTGCAAGATAGGCTCCCATTGAAGGATGCATCTGGTATAGAAGTTCATACCTCATCTCTTTTGTTTACACAATTATGCTTTGACTGATAAATCAGGGGCAAAAATAGTGAAGAGACTTTAATAGTAACCAATTTTGGGGCTGGGCACCCCGCTGCCAGCTCTTCTATCATTTGGATAAGCGGATGAATCCACTAGTCCAGGTGTGCAAAGTCCAATCAACAAGTGAGATAAAGATTCTCTATCTATGTCGTCATGAGCTAAAACAGGGGCACAAAACAGGATTTTTTTTGAAGGTTTTAAAGGTAGCACATGAGAAATTTACTTGGAGTGGCGGTGAAATACCACATATAGGTAGGTATGGTGGACACATTTGCAAAACTTTGATTTTTGTGAGTTGGATGCACGAGTAGAGCTCATACTCAGTACAGCTGAAGGCTAGCAATAGATGCGGAGCAAAAATCAAGAGAGAAAAAACTGTGATAATCATGCTTGCGACAAAACAAAATTAACGGGGGCATAAAAGTGATACACATACTCAAGCGAAACAAGTGAAACAATCAGAGGGATATACCACAATGGCATACCCTTCTATGAATAAAACAATGCAAGCAAACATTCATACGACATGCTATCTAATATTAATAAGTTGGGACGAAACATGAGAGATCACGAACTACTAAGCATAGAGTAAATAACATACACCTTACACGAAAAAACTAAGCATGTCCACATGGATGAGTATATGTACAAAAATAAAAACAAATAGAGTTCATACCAGCCTCTCACCACAACTTGAATTATCGTAAATCGTCATTATTGCTCTTCACTCGTGCGGATTGAATAATATAGAATGATAACCAAGCTCCAACGGTGTCACGAAGGACTAGTGAACTTTATAGCAACTTTACAAAATCAACGAAGAAGAACAAATATTTTTGGGTTTTCGAATTTACAACAAGAATAGAAGAAAACCAGGAAACAAAGCAAAATATTTTTGGATTTTTGAATATTAAACCGAAACGAGAAAGTAAAGCAAACCAACAAAAGAAACTAAAGAAGCAAATAATGAGAAACAACATAAATATTTTTGGTCTTTTTGGGTTTTGGAAAGCAAGAGCAAAACAATAAAAACAAAAAGGAACGAAAGAAATGAAAACATGGATATACAAAGAGCCGACAGAAACATGATATATAGATGAGTGTGATATCGGTATACCTCCCCTCAAGCTTAGGATTTTGGTCTAAATGGAGATCAATCCCAAGCGGGCCATAACGTGGCGCCCCCATAGTGTGCCGAGGATGAGCCATCCTCCTGATGTGAGCTCGAGGACGCCACGGTGTACTATGTGGTGTAGTCCTTAGAGGGCGCGTTCTGCCCCATCTAATGCTCGGGGTCGTGCTGCTCGTGGAACTAAAGCAAGCTAGGCTGCTCATCCAACTCATCCTTTGAATGCGACCATGGCGTCCTGCTCATATCAAAAAAACAGGTTGCGGCAAGAGAACTTCCCTCTCGTCGCCATTAGTAAATAAAACCCTATATACTAGATGACCAGCAATAGAGTGTGCAGTAACAAAGTGATGAGCCTTCATGGCAGCAAGATCAAGTCTATGTGGAGATAATAAAACATCATGTGGAGCAACAGAGAGATCTAGAGCAGTCAAAACACGCGTAGCAATAATACCCCCATAAATGGGTCCCTTAGTGGCTAAGCGGAGAGCAATGAATGAACCAAGGTTATACTTGTCACTATCGGTCAATGCAGCAGCAAGAATAGCAAGATGGTGTTTTGAAATATTACTAGTGTTTTCCCTAGCAAGAACACTAGTAACAAGGTAGTAAGTGAAATATGTAATAGCGGGGAGTTGAATATTTCTTATCTTGCCACGCTGAGCTGTGCGTTCATCATCATTAGTAATTCCACGGTAAAGCTCCATCAAATCAGCGGGCCTTTCTGAAATCATCCTCGCTGTCCCTGATGCATTAATACCTACAATGTTGCAAAAAAAATCCAAAGATATGGCAACAGGTCTATCGTAGATTTTAAAAGCAACAGTTGGGTCATATTGTGAGTTATTGAATTTGAAACTCTCAACAAAAGTTTTTATCAGTAAATCATACTGATGGCTCTCGTCATTCATATAATTAGTTAACCCAACCCTTTCAACAAGCTGCAAGAAATCCTCGAGAATGCATGCATCATTAAGAAAAGTATAGCAAGGGAAAGTGGATGGATTTGCATCTCCAAAATCCTCCGCATCATCGATACTTGGTGCAATGAGGTTCTCCTTATAGGATGGTCTTAGCAAGGTATCTGAGCGTGTAGTCCTTGTCCCCCTAGGGGCATCACTCCTAAAGATTTTTCCAAAGTTGAAGTTGTCCATTTCTGAAATTTTAAGCTAACATCACAAAAATTGATTTCAAGCAACTATATTATAGGAACCACTATCGAGACTTATAAGAGGGCTAAACATGCATCAAAACTAAATTATTTCACACAAATCAAGCATGCTAGCTCACATAGCTGTCACCTACAGTACCAAAATACTCAAGAAATACTCCACCAAATAAAATTCTACTTGGATAATCGGAGGAGACATACCGGAGAGCAAATGCACCAAATTTCAGAAACAAAGGTGGGCTGAGCAAAGAGATCAAAAAATTCCATGGAAGAACAGCAAGAACTTGGGTTCCAAAGATTTTTTTTGAGTTTGGGTGAGAGAGAGAGGACTGTCTGGCAGGGAGGAGAGCTAGTGGAGGGCCAGGAGGCCCCACACCATGTGCAGGCGCCACCATGGGTTGGCTGTGCCCAGGGGTGGTGTGCCTGCATGGTGGGTCCCCCTGGGGTCTACTAGGATCCTCTCTACCTCATTTTTTACGTAGAAATTTAATATAATTTTTCTGGAATTTTTAGAAAAACTTCATTTTCGGGCAATTTCTAGAATTTAATAAATAATTAAAAACCACAATAACAAATGTGGAAAGGTGGAAAACAAAACCAAAACCAGAACTATAGAGGTTCTATGACACTCCAAAAGGCAATTGGCCAATGAAAACAAAGGTGGAAGTGGTGAAAACAAAAATATGGGTAGTGAAAACATGCATAACCACAGTAATCAAGATGAAAACATGACTATGGATGGTGGAAAACATAATTATACTAAGATAGCATGGTTATAACATGGTGAAAACATAATGGGAAAGGTGAAAACATAGTGGAAACATTGTCTTCTTCATTTAAAATCACTTTGTTAACAAGGTTGATCAAGTCTTGTTACCAAAACAATATTTATTTGGGTGCATTGGAAGGGAACAATAGAATTCTCCAATCTTGATGGTCTCAATATTTTCAGTTGAATTCAGACAATATCTCCTATCAATCTTCTTGGGAAAATAAACTGTGTGCTCTTTATCATTACCATTAAAAGTTACTTTTACTTGATTGCAATCAATAACAACCCTTGTAGTGTTAAGAAAAGGTCTAATAAGAATAATAGACATATTATCATCTTCAGGCATTTCCAACACAACAAAGTCAGTTAATATCAAACAATTAGTAGTCACTTGAACAGGAACATTCTCACATATAACCACAGTAATAGCAGTAGATTTATCAGCTATTTGCAAAGATATATCAGTGTGTATCAATTTTTTCAGAGAGAGTCTCTTATAGAGAGAAAAAGGCATAACACTAACTCATGCTCCCAAGTCACATAAAGCAGTTCTAACATAATTATTTTTAATAGAACAAGGGATAGTAGGAATACCAGGATCTCCAAGCTTCTTTGGAACCTTGCCATTGAAAGTGTAATTAGCAAGCATAGTGGAAATTTTCTCATTAGGAATCTTCCTTTTGTTAGAGACAATATCTTTCATATATTTATAATAAGGAGGCAGTTTAATAGCATCAGTCAAAGGAATTTGCAAAAACAAAGGTTTCATCCATTAATAGAACTTGTTATAATGTTTTTCTTCCTTTTATTTATGTTTCTTATTAGGAAAAGGCATTGCTTTTTGTACCCAAGGTTCTATTTCTTTACCATGTTTATTAGCAATGAAATCCTCCTTAGTATACTTTTCAGTTTTAGTTTGCTTTTTAGGTTCAACTTCAGTTTCTTCTTTATCAGAAGCATCACTTTTATGATTTCCACTTTTAGTTTCAGCATCAGAAATAGATATACTATTAGGATCTTTAGCAGGATCAGGAGATTCTACAACAGTTTTATGTCTCTTCTTCTTTTTCTTAGAAGGAGAACTATTTTTTTAGGTTGCTGAGAGTCTTGTTCAATTCTTTTTGGATGTCCTTCAGGATACAAGGGGTCCTGAGTAGAAACACCACTTCTAGTAACTATTTCACAAACATGTTTTTCTCTAGAAGTATTAGCTAACAAATATTTTTGCACTTTAGTGAGTTGATCAATTTGAGTTTGAACCATATGAAAAATTTTAATGAGCATTTTAACGTCATTAGAGGTTCTCTCAATATTACCATAAAAATTATCAATAGCTCTAGAGTTTTCCATTAAATGGTTCTGCACTCTCATATTAAAGTTGTCTTGCTTAAGAACATAATTATCAAATTCATCTAAGCATTGTTCATGTGGTTTAGAATAGGGAATATCTCTATTATCAAAATATTGGAGAGAGTGTACCTCCACTGTTGATGGATGAGGAATTGGCTTACATAATTCTTCTATAGGTGGTAGATTCTGCACATCTTCAGATTTAATACCCCTCTCTTGAAGAGATTTCTTGGCTTCGCTCATCACTTCATCATTTAATTCAATCATTCCCCTCTTCTTGGGTGTTGGTATTGGTGGTGGCTCTGGTGTTGGTGTAGGCTCAGGTATAGTCGAATCATTATTATTTTTGGCTATTTTAGCCAATAATTCCTCAGCTTCTTCCGGAGTTCTTTTCCTGAAAACACAACCAGCACAACTATCCAGGTATGTCCTAGATTCAACAGTTAGTCCATTATAAAATATATCTAGGAGCTCATTTTTAGGTAATGGATTGTCAGGGCTAGCTCTTATTAAAGAAAAAAACCTTGACAAAGATTCAGGCATTTTCTCTCCTTCAATTTGCTTAAAGTTAAAGATATTATGCAAAGAGGCATGTTGAGCACTAGCAGGAAAATATTTTTGAAAGAAAGCATTAACCAAACCCATAGGACTATCAATAGATCCAGGTGACAAATTGTTAATCCAAGTTTAGCTTCATCGTTCAATGAGAAAGGGAAGATCTTGGTAACAAAGTAAGAGCGTATCTTAATATCATTAGAAAATGAACTACTCAAAGATGAAAGCTCATTCATATGTTCCTTTTCAACAATAGATATATAAGACAAATTGTAACACCCGGGGGATTTTCCCCCAACTAGAATTGTTTGCTTTTCTTTCTCATGGCATTTCATCACATGCATCAATTGCACCTTGGTTTGCAAACCAATTCAAAAACAAAACAAAAATTCAAATCAATCTAAATTTCCAAAACAATGCACCTGTGTTTTCAAACTCAAATTGTTTTTCAATAAAAATTGAATTGGAATTAATATTTGCTTGGTTAAATAAATCACCTTTTATTAAAACCTTAATTTGAGTTTCAAATTCAAAGTCAAACCACAAACCAACATTTGAAATTTTCAAAAACAAAAACTTGTGCACTTGGGCATTTTCAATGTTCAGTGCAATAAAATCTTTTTCATAATTTCAT
Organism: Alopecurus myosuroides; assembly: GCA_028641055.1. NCBI lineage: Eukaryota > Viridiplantae > Streptophyta > Magnoliopsida > Poales > Poaceae > Alopecurus > Alopecurus myosuroides. The sequence goes on from CM054059.1 coordinate 99,651,149, forward strand.
CACCCCTAAAAACCTTCTATTCTATCTCTACAAAAAAAAGAAACAAAAGAATAAAAAGAAAACCCTAAGCAGGCTAACACGCTGGGGGAGGCAGGCCCAAAGCCCACCTACAACCCCAGCCCACCTTGACCTTCTCCCTCGTACGGACAGTGAGCACGAGGAGGACATGTCGCTGTCCCCTCCCCCACCATGGATCCCCACCTCCACCTGCTCCTCCTCTCTCCCTTAAAGCCCCCCTTTCTCTCTGAACCGTAACCCTTCCCCTCTCCCTCATGCCGCCGCCATCTCCCTCCTTCCCCTCCTCCTATTTCTTCTTCTCTGTTCCCTGTTCTTCTTCCACTGTCTGAACCTCAAAACGACAGCCAAAAACCACTCTGAATCCGTCGTCGCTGTCGGTTCCATGGTCATTGCCACGCCGTGCTGGCCACGGGAATGGAACCCCCGAGGATCGGGCTTGCTGCTCGCGGAGTTTGGGGGTCGGGGACGCCCTGAGGAGGCCACGGGCCCCTCTTCCCCGCCGTCGGCCGCCACCTGCCCGAGCTCCGTCGTCGCCTTCCTCGCCTTCTCCTCCAACCGCGGTGCCTCTCCGAGCCCTCCCGGTGAGCTCCTCGCCCTCAGGCCTTTCCTCCTCTTCCCCTCTGCTCTGTGAGCCAGCCTTCGCGCTGCCCCGTCGACGAACTCCGGCGAGCCTTTTCCCCGATCTGTCTCCGTGCACGACTGAAGGAAACTTCAGTTTCGTCAGTAACACGTTGTACAATTTACCTCTTATTCCGTCAGAGTTGTATCGTATCACGAACGCACAGTAGCGCAGTGGTACTGAACCCGTGCAGTACCGCACCAGGGCGTGGGTTCGATCCCCCTCCGCGCAATTGTTTTGCGATTTATCGCTGGGAGATGGCCCCACCCGTCATGGACACCCGAGGCCAGCGTGGCCCTACCCCGCGCCAGTCAGCGCCCGCGTGGCCCTCGGGCCCGCGTGTCATCCCCTCTGTGCTGTGTACACGGAGTGAATCTGGATATGGAATCCAGATATGGTTTTTCTCTTTACACCTAAGTCCCTGAAAATTACAGAAAGGTCCCTAAAATTCAAATGCCCCTAACAAATTCATTTGAACTCCAATTTTGAAAAGTAAAATATGTATTGCATTCCAAATTTCCTGTACTTTTCAAATATGCAATTTGTTCACTGTTTTTCCTAATTAAAATTGGAGTAATAATTCAATACTTTAATTACACCTTTTAAACTGCAAAATTCATAACTTGGGCAATTCAAACCCAATTCCAACATGTAAAATATGTTTTCCATGCAAAATTGAATAAGCTTTCCAAATATAAACTTTGTTGTCTATTTTGAATAAATTAAATTGCTGAAAACAACTATTTCTTAATTAATGCATTTAAAATTGTCAATTTAATAACTTGCTCATCTAAAATCCAAATTCAACAAATGAAATATGTATTCCATCCAAAATTTTGTGTTCTTTCCAAATATAAATTTTATTATCTGTTTTGAACATTTAAAATTGGTGAAAACAACAAATGTTTGTTTAAATCATTTAAAATGCCAAAGTTCATAACTTAATAAATAAAATTCCAAACTTGGTAAACAACATATCAAACTGAAGCTATTGTTGTTTTCTTATTGTTTTCATCATCCATGCATCATTCTAATCAACTTTCACATGATGGTTATTTGTAGATCATTTAATTCAACATTAATTCATGGGCTTTTCCATATGCAATCCAAATTGCATATGGGCCCATTTAAATATGTTTACCATGTCAACTAGTTTATCTTTGATGCATCCTTAAACTTTTCATGCATCCATATCTTGATCATGCTGGATCTTTTGCCGTAGAAGCAATTGTTGCATCCGGTGTTGTTCTATTTCGTTGCTTGTTCGCGGATAGGATGTTGAGATGATGTGAGCAACGACAAGTTCGTCGGATGTACCTCTACTTGCTGGATTCCAGGCAAGTATACTCACTTGCTGCCTATGGCTGCCTTTCATCACTTGTTACCGATTCTTTCTGTTGTCCTTATGCTAGCCTTATGATTCGATGCTTGTGTCTCGATCCTATCATATGTTTACCTTGCAGCCATGATATAGCCTTCCTTCCACTTCCTATTACCTGTTGTTTGTTTACCTTGTTGGCCCTCGTGTCGTAGTTGCATGCTTAGTGTTGTTTGCGCTCTAGTCCTGTTGTCCTTTGTTCTATCACCTGTTTAGTTGATAGTTGGGTTTCAATTCAATCAACAACATGTTAATGCTTGGGGTAATAATAATTTGATGATAAGGCACCGGCAGGAGGCCCGGCGTGGTTTTGAGGCCTGCTAGTGTCGAACTTAATTAGGAAAAGGGTCTTGTCCTCCGATCCATGATGAGCGCACTAACCGCATGTGGGAAGCGAGTATGGGCGCCCCCCTCCCCCCCGCAATTCTGATTCGATTCGCATCTCGTCCAAATCGCCACACTTAGTTCGGGCTTTCCATTTGATGCATGCATATGCAGGTGCGAGCCCTTGGCGCCAGGGTGGAACTTTTGTAGTCGGCATTTAGGGCGGCGTGGTCTTCCAGTGCTATGAGGGTCCCCCTTTTCTTCGTGGGGGCTCGATTAGCTGCGCACGCACATCACGTGGTTCTTTGGGCTTGATGCGAAGAAGAGTTGGGTTGTGTTGAGTGCCTCGCTTGGTGGAAGGGCCTTTCCATCTGGCGGGTCATTCTTACGTGTACGGCCAAATTGGTGCATCCCTGGTTAAATCTTCTCGAGAAGCCGTGTTGTCCGCGGTTATGGATGACTTGGTGAAAGTGCTGGCTAACAATTACTCAAACAACTTACACTTAACGAAAATAACTTGACTAGTAGTATAGATTACCTCCACCATAAAAACGAATGTCACCTTAATCAACAGTGTGAGTTTCCTTGGGTTGCTTCCTTAGTAGGGGGTAACACTGGATGGGTATTGTTTGGTGAGTAGTTACAGTTGGTTCTGATACTCTATCTTATCCCTTTCTTTTAGCCGGATGCTGTAGCGCGTCTCTGTAGTTAGTTAGTGCAGCCCGCTGCCGCTTCTTTGCAATAATCCCTTCCTTTCCGTTGTACCCAAAGTATTTGTATCTTGTGATGATTGGTTACGCTGGTATCTTGTGAGTATGGTTTATCCACTTGCCAGTACTTAATAGTACTGACCCACGAATCCATTTCGTGGCTGCATATTCCACATTACAGTCAACAGGTTTGAAGTCTGACGATGTTAGCTTGGGAATCCCTCCGGCTTGGCCTGGGCAGGGATTGGACGCCATCGGTTATCTTTAGGACTCTTAGTCCAATTTGTATCTTGTCCGTAGTCGGACACTATGTTGTTTCTTCCGCTGTCATTTGGATCTTTGTATTGTATCAGTTGTATCCTTGACTCGTTTGAGTCGTCTTGTATATACCTCCTCTGTTGTTGTTGTGGATTATTCGTGAACTGTTGTAATGTTATCACAAGTGGCAACCTGAAATCGGTTATTATGTGGAGTTTGGCGGAAATGCTGAAATCTGCATAGTGCCCGATCTCGGGGCGTCACACAAATCTAGAGAGAAATCATAATCCTTATCTTTAATTTATATGGGAGATGTAGCAAACTTAGCATCAGGAGAAGATTTATATTTAACAACATGTCTTGCAAAAAGACTCTTAAGAGCACTTGCACTAGTAGTAGCTTGAACTTTCTCAATAAAGTCATCATTAAGTTCAATGTAGGTTTCCTCAGGATCATCACTAGGAATCTCAGGTGCATTAATAGGTGTACCAACATTTTCAACGGGAATTTCAGTGTTTTCAATTTGGTTAGCTCTAGCAATTGTAGCATCTAGGAAAGGACCTAGTGAACCAGTATCATCAAGCAAAGTAGAAGAATCATCAAAAGTATCAGGAGCATTTTCCGACTCAGCAGAAGTAGCAGTGTGTGTAGCATGTGGTGGTGTAAGAAGCTTACTCATTACAGATGTTTAATCAAGAGCAACAGAGGTGTTCAGAGTTGTACCTCTCCTTGTAATGGATGGTAATATAGAGACTTTTCCATCACGAGTCTTGCCCATGATGAAAGTCTTGAAGAGAACAATATCACGTTCAAGTGAGAATATAAATAAAGCTATGCTCCTCGGCAACGGCGCCAGAAAATAGTCTTGATGACCCACATGTATAGGGGATCGCAACAGTCTTCGAGGGAAGTTAAACCCAAATTTATTGATTCGACACAAGGGGAGCCAAAGAATATTTATAAGCCTTAACAACTGAGTTGTCTGTTTGGCTCCTTCTAAAAGTATACTTGCTCGCAACATTTTATCAGTGGTAACAATTTTATAGCAGCCATAGTAGTAAAATAACAACATAAGTAAAATAGTAACAGGAGTAGCAATTGCGGAAAACAGCTGGATTAAAATATTGTAGGCATAGGGATGGATGAACGGGCGATGCATGGATAAGATAGTTCATATAATAATCAAAACATGGTCATTGAAGATAGATAATAATAAAGCATCCAATTTCTAGGAAAACCATAGGCATGTGTTCCAATATAGTCATACGTGCTCGCAATGAGAAACTTGCACAACATCTTTTGTCCAACAAACCCGTTTCCAGAGGTGCCTCAAGGGAAACTACTGGTAATTAAGGTTCTCCTTTTAATAAAGCACCGTAGCAAAGCATTAACACTCCGTGAACACACATGATCCTCACATCATAGCCATCCCCTCCGGTTGTCCCAATTTCTGTCACTTTGGGGCCTCGGGTTCCGAACAACAATGTGTGTAAACAACTTGCAGATATGATCAAGAAACATAATTATAGTCATGAAACAATAACATGTTCAGATCTGAGATCGTGGCACTCGGGCCCTAGTGACAAGCATTAAGAATAACAAGTTGCAACAACAGTATAAAACATTAACAACGGATACTAGGAACTATGCCCTAACAATCTGGCATTATTACATGAACGATATTATCCAATCCCTTCCATCCCTCTCAGGCTACAGCGGTGATTACTCACACATGTATAGGGTAATCATGGATGGTTGATGGAGAAGTGGTGGTGGTGACGATGGCGATGATCTCCTCCAAATCCCCGTCCCGGCAGGGCGCTAGAACAGGAACTTCTGATCCCCGAAATAGGTTTCGAGGTGGCGGCGGTGCTCTGATGTGTTTCTCTCGAATATGACGAACCCCCTCTATTTTAGGTTTACAGGGCATAAGTAGTCAAAAGGGAAGCCCGAGGGGGTTGATACGTCATAAACGTATCCATAATTTCCGATGTTCCATGTTGTTTTCTTGTTATTTGCTACATGTTTCCTTTACACTTTATGTCATTTTTATCGATTTTCTAGGACTAACCTATTGACAAGATTCCACAGAGCGAGTCCTATTTTTTGCTGTTTTTAGTTTCATAAAAGTTATTTTGGAAATATTATCGGAATTGGAAAATTCGAAACCCAGAAGTCTTAGAATTCCCGGAGGATCCACGGAGTCCGGAAGAGACCGGGAGGGGGGGCACAGGGGCCCCACACCATAGGGCGGCGCCCTTGGATGCGCCATGGGGTTTTGTGGGTCCCTTGGCTGCCCACCGACATCGCCCTTTCGCCTATTTATTCCCCCGAGGCGTAAACCCTAAATATGTCCACCTTTTCCACGAAAAACACCCAAGGCCGCCGTCATCGTCAACCCAAGTTCGGGAGGGTTCTGGAGTTCTCCCCGGCACCCTGCCGGGAGTGTAAATCATCACCGGAGGTATCTACACCTCCATGCCCTCCTCTGGAATGATGCGTGAGTAGTTCATCTTTGGACTACGGGTCCATAGCAGTAGCTAGATGGTTGCTCTATCCTCTTTATGCCTCATGTTTAGATCTTGTGAGCTGCCCTACATGATCAAGATCATCTTATTGTAATGCTACATGTTGTGTTTGCTGAGATTCGATGAATACTGAATGCTATGTCTCTTGATTATCAATCTATCATGTTATCTTCATGTGTATGTTATTATGATCTTGCATACTCTCCGTTATTAGTAGATACTCTAGCCAAGTAGATGCTATTGACTCTAAGAGGGAGTATTTATGCTCGATAGTGGGTTCATGCCTCCTTTGCATCTATGCTCGAGTGACAGAAACGTGACAGATGGAGGATGTGTTGTTGCCATTAGGGAGAAAACAACGATGTTTACATTACACACTTTTCTTAATGTGATTATCTGTTGCTTGAAACTTAATACCCAAGGATTGCTCGGATGACATTCTCAGGGTGGATTATTAGTCATAGATGCATGCAGTTGGATAATGGTATATGAGTCTTGATGTAATGCCCGCATGAATCACATAGTAATCATCATGTCTTGGATATGCACTACGGTGCAGCCTTTCTATATGTCAATTGCCCAGCTGTAATTTTTTTACCACACATGTTATCTATCTGTCTTGGGAGAGACACCTCTAGTGAACTGTGAACCTTGGTCCTATTTCCTCATACTGATAATACAACCACTTCAATCTCTTTTCTCATACTGCTGCTACTATTTAACTACTCCCATCACTGTTCTCTTTCATCGACTGCAAACAAATATTATTTTCCACATGGTCTGTAACATCCCAAGTATGAAAATACCACTAGAATGCTTTGTTCCTTGTTTTATTTCAAGCATTGCATCATGTCATCATCTCATTGCATTTGATTTCTTATTGTTTGCATTGTTGCTATTTGTTTTCCATCTATTTATCTTGTTTTCATAATCAAACTCAAACAAATTCAAATAGTTATTTTCATACTTGATCTGTTACAACTTTTGGAATAAAAATAACAACTAAAAACAACCATTTTATTCCTTGTTTTTCACTTATTAAATTGTTGGTTTAATCAAACCATTAATCCAATCAAATAATTCTAAAACATTTTCAAATGCAAACCAAGTTTCAAAGCAGTATCTATTGTGAACCATAACAATTCACCACACATTTGTATTCTTAAAATCATTTACAACACTAGGGAAAACCCTATTGAAAATGCCTTGTTTTTCTTATATTAATTAATATTGCAAAATTCAACCAATTTGGTTTAATTTTAAAACAGCAAGCAAATGTTTGAATTTTTGAAAACAGAATCCACCAAGTGTTTGCTTTTGGCCTAAGAAAACTCCCCAAATTTTTTTCAAATTTTTCTATAACTTAAAACCTAGCTTTTTCTTCCAAAAGCAAAACTACAAAAAAAATAAAACAGAAAAAGAAAAAAAGGAGAGAAAACCAGCGCGCGCGCGACATCTACCTAGCCCAGCCCACCCTATCTAACGCGCGCAGCGACCCAGCCCGCTCAAACCCCACTTACCGCTTCGCTTGCTTCAAGATTCGTGCCGCCCTTCTAATCTCCTTCGTCTCGCGGTACGGCAGAGAATCGGCCGGTGCCACCGCGGCACCGCGCGCGACTCCGGCGGCTGCCCTCGCTCCTCGAGCCCTATAAGAGGTCCCTCTAGCCCTGGCAGGTACCCTAGCTTCTAGGGTTCCTCACTCCCCGCGCCGCGCCGTCAAATTCTCTCTCTGTCGCCGCAATCCCCTCTCTGAACCTCACCGGCGACCACCTCCTCTGAAACCATCCATGGCGCCGCCACTCTCGCCTCCTACCTAGCCTCTACCCCACGGGAATCAGCTCGCCTCCCTCTCCTCTCGCTGCTGAACACCTGTTCGCCACGGGTAAGCTGCTGCATCGACGCCGCGATCTCCACTCTCTCCGGCCACCGTGCCATTTCTCTGAACCCGAGGATCTCCTTGTCGTTGCAGAGCCTCACGAAGCAATCTGCTCCCTGGGATCGAGTCGCCGTCGTCTCCTCGTCGTTTTAAACACCGTAGCAGCCACGGGCATCATCCAGAGCCTCGACGCCATCTTCCTCACCGCCGCTGTCGCCGTCAGTCGTCCCCGACGATCTCCTGCAGCCACGACGACTCGGTGAGCACCGTCCTTCCAATCCTCCCTCCTTGCATCTACTCCGTGCACCTGCGCATCCATCTGCACGTCCACGCAATCGTTGGCATCTAGCACGGCCGTGATCACTCCGGCGAGTTTCCGTTCTGTCAGTCGAGCTTGTGTTTCGTCGTCAGTTAAGTTCAGAAACTGGCGTGGAACAATAACCTCACTGCGTCGCTTCCTCTGTCAAGCAATCGTTCGCAGCGCAGTGGTTGCGCACGCTATGCACCTCCTCGTGGTCGCGGGTTCGAGCCGCGGGCGCGCGGAATAAACCCAATTTTTGCTCTCTGTGCTGGCACCCATGGCCCCACCTGTCATGCCCTCCTGTGGCCACGCAAGCGTGTGCGCCACGCTGGCCCCTCTGGCCCATGCGGCAGTGGGCGCGTGTAGGTACCATTGCGGTACAAAAAGGATTTCTGCGTTTTTCCAAAAATAACAAAGTCATTTTAATTGGCAGAATTAAATCAAAACTTTAAAATTCAGTATCTTTTGTTTTATAATTCCAACAAATACAAACTTTATATGAATTTTGCCCCAAATTTTATAACCTTTCCAATTATTCCATTTGTGCACTGTTTTGACCAATACAAATACATTTAAAATTCAAATTGGAATAATTCAAATGTTAATTTGTAAATTCCATAACTAATTATTTATTAATCCCATAAATGCAAATAAAATATGTTTTTCATACCATTTTGAATATCCTATTCAAATATAATTTTTGTTTTCTGGTTTGAATAATTTAAATTGCCTAAACCATTTAAATCTTGTTTAATGCAATTAAAACTTGTTTAATATTGTTTAATTCATAATTAATTAATCCTAAGTCCAATTTCAAAATGTGAAACATGTAATCCAACTAAAATTTGATACCCTTTTCAAATATAAATTTCGTTAATTGCTTTGATCACTTTAACTTGTTGAAAACAACAACTACTTGTTTAACACCATTAAGTAACAATAATTTCCAAACTTGATAAATGTTTTCTTAACTTGTTAACCCTCATTCCAATTGCAATTAATATTGTTATGTTATTGTTATTCATCATGCATGCATCATGTTTAACTACTTACACTTGTTAATCAAATGTAGTTCATTGCTTCAACCTAAACAATTTGCATCCATATGCAATTCACTTTGCTTATGGGTCCATTTAATTTGTGCTATCATGTTAGTCAGTTTATTTTGCTGCACTATTAATTGTCATGCATCATATTGATTGTGCACAATGCCATGGCAATGATTGTTTACAATTCCTGTTTTGTTTGTTTGCTTCTTCTCGAATAGACGACGACGTTGAGGCAGACGACCTTTACAGCACCCCTTCTGAGGATCTAGCTCAGTACCCGGCTGATCAGTTTGCAGGCAAGTTATCACTCACATGAACCATTGTGTTCCTTTCAACCCTGTTTACCGATACTTTCCGTTGTCTAAATCTTGCTAGCCTTAGTGGTAGATGTTTCTGTTACGAACCTATCACATGAATCCTGTAACCCATGATATTGCCTCATCACCCCTCCTACAACCCATTGATTGAGCCAGTGTCTTACTAGCATGCTTAGGTTGTTTTGCTCGAGTCTGTTACCCGTTACTTTCAGTTACTATATCTTTATTATGATCTGGGGGCTCGATGTTTAATCAATCAATCAATCATGCTACTGTTATTACTGTTAATAATAATTTGATGATAAGGCACCGGTAGGAGGCCCATGAGAGGTTTTGAGGCCTGCTAGTGTCGACCCTAATAGGAAAAGGGTCTTGTCTACTGATCCATGATGAGCGCACTACCCGCATGTGGGAAGCGAGTATGGGCGCCCCCCTCAATTTGATTCGATTCGCATCTCGTCCAAATCATCTCATTTAGTTCATGCTTTCTATTTGCCGCATGCATGTTTTTGCGAGCCCAGCGCAGGGTGGAACTTTTGTAGTCGGCATATAGGGGGACACGGTCTTAGAGTGCTATGAGGGTCCCTTTTCTTCGGGGCTTGATTAACCGTGCGCCCAAGGTGCTTTGGGCTTGATGCGGAGAAGAGTTGAATTGTGTTGAGTGCCCCGCTTGGTGGGAGGCATCCCATCTGGCGGGTTATTCATACGTGTACGGCCAAATTGGTGCAACCCTGCAGGGATAATCTTCTCGAGAAGCCGTGTTTTCCGCGGTTATGGATTACTTGGTGAAAGTACTGGCTAACAAGTACTCAGGACAACTTAAACATAATGATCAATCATGTTTCACCCAATGATTAATAACTTGACTAGTAATAGGTTATTCACACAATAACTTGATTTCACCTTATCACAACTGTGTGAGTTATCCTCGGATCGCTTCTTCGGATAAGGGGCGAGATCCAGGATGGGTTTGTTTGACGTTATCTTTCAGTTGGTTACAAACCTCGATCTTATCCCCTTTCTAATAGTTGGGTATGATAGAATCTCTGTAGTTGGTTAGCGCAGCCAGTTGCCGCATTATATATCCCCTTCTTTCCGTTGAACCAAGTCATCTGTGCTCGTGTTGACGGGCTATACTTTGGTGAACTGTGAGTCTTGCTTGCCAGTACTTGGATGTACTGACCCCGTTGGGGCTGTGGTTTACGCAGACTACGACTACGGCTACGATGACCACCAGGATGGCTACTTCGTGGAGTTTGACGAGACTGCAGACGAGTAGTTAGCTGGACCAGGGCTGGATCCAGGACCTACGTGGATGGGCTTCGTCTTCTTTATTTTCTCCGGCTTCTTAAGCCTGTTGGATTTGTCTGTACCCAGACACCTTTGATTGCTTCCGCTGATGTAATGAATGCTATGTTGGGACATGTGTCCTCTGGATGACTGTATTTGCTATTTCTGCCTTAGTGAAGGCCATTTGCAACCTTATTTCAATCTTTTGTGTCTTAGAGATATGTTGTGATCATCATTCGTTCAAAGCTTTTGACGTACAGTGCGTGATTGATATGAAGTACGTCAGCAGTAGTGCCTATGACTTCTAGTGGATAGTTTACATCGACGGTGGAATAGCAGGGCTTGTGTTGTCGCGCATAAGCGCAGGCCTACCAGGAAGCTGGGACGTGGGAGCAGTTATGCCCCATAATCCAAGAACCTGCTATCCAGTTCGTACGATGAGTATCCCTTAGAAGCCAGGGTGCGAAAAATGGTATCAGAGCCTGTCTGCCTGTAGGATCCCTTTTTACTGGTCGCAGTTGAGTCTAGAAACTATTTTGTAGCTATATAGGAAAAATGAAACGTGAGAGTAGGAATTCTGCCATTTTTCTTCTTTCCCCACCCACCCACCCTTTTCTGGTAAGGAAGTGCAACGTTGTTTTCTGTTCTCACCTAAACTTTCAAGTTAGGATTTCACGTGTTTTGGGTTCTCTGTAGTACCTCAGGACTTTTGGTCTCGTTTTCCCGATGTTGCTTCGATATCATGTTCTTTTCAACATCCTTATCGTCCGTTGAACCTTGTTGTTGTTTTCCATATCCTTGTTCTTCTACCGGAGTCTAATCAAAACCTCGCAAATCATCTGCAGATGGATCTCAGGTTCTACCCGCAGGTGGTTCGGATGACTCGCTGTGAGAGCACCGCCGGTTATCCGGAGATGCTGAGAGACATGCTTACCTATCTGGGGTTCCGTTGGGCACCGGAGTACCAGGTCTACGAGCAGCAGCGAGAGTTTGACCAGACTTGCTACCGGGCTATCGTCTACATTCTGTCGGATGATGGCAGGAGCATTGCCCACCGCTACGAGGCAGTAGGTTCCACAGTGGATATGGCCGTGCAGCAGGCAGCGTACGTCAGTCTCACCGTTCTCCGTGCTGACTACTGGGGGTTTGATGATTCCATCTATCGTCACATCCCCCGTGGTTACATCACGGCAGCGGGAGTTCACTTCACTCTCCACCGCAACCTGGATACCTACGAGGATGATAGCTCCAGGCTGCACACCACTGCCCAGTTCGTGAGGCACAGTGACGCCGTTGCTTCCACACTTGCTCAGGAGTTGGCCTCAGTCAGGGAGCAGCTCTACCTCGCGTTGACGCGTTTGGCGACGTACACCACAGACTTCGTTGGAGACGAGCGCTTTGCGCGTTTCCAGCAGACACTGGGTTTTCCTCTTCCAGATGCTGGAGGTTACGAGCCGATCAGAGACCCACTTCTCGACCTCGGAGCTGGTTACACAGGGATTCCCCGCTATGGAGCACAGGGACACGACGCTTTCTACTTCACCACACCGAGAGTTGCTCTCAGAGCAGTTCCTATCTACAGGGATCGTCGTCATACCTACTTCCGTGGGATTCCTCCGCACCGTATCTCTCGTCGTACTACTCACCGCCGTCCTGCGTGATGAGCATGGGAGTACCGATGTATCCATTCCTAGCTATGTTTAGTTATCCTTGTCTTTCGAACCATGTATTGGTCTGTTGGATATTCTGATGTATTTGAACATGTGATGATGTACCTGTTGGTTATCTATTCATGCGTCGGAATAATCTATCTTTCGGTTACCAAGTCTATCCTTTTCTGTTGTTGTGCTAAAATGAATTTCTGTTCAGGATGCCTCCAACCAGGAACAACCCGCCTCCGCCACCACCAATGGGGGAACTGTTAGCTCAGATGACCCAAGTGGTGACACAGATGGCCCAGATCCAGGCTAACCAGCACCACAACCAGAATGCTCCAAGGGTCACCATCAAGGACTTCCTCAGCTTGGGCCCAAAAGCTTTCGTGGCAACACGTGAGCCCCTGGATGCTGATGACTGGATCCGTGACGTAGCAAGAGCTCTGGAGATTGCTCATGTTGCGGAAGAGGATAAGGTCAAGTATGCCACCTACCTACTGAAGGGTCAGGCAGCTACTTGGTGGGAGAACTACCAGACCATGAGAGCTGGCTTTCCTATCACCTGGGGATGTTTCAAGGATGCCTTCCTGAAGCACCACATCCCGGATGGTCTCATGGAAAGGATGCGTGAGGAATTCTGCTCTCTCAGACAGGGCAAGCTGGACGTCCTCGGCTACCAGAACGAGTTCAATCGTCTCGCTCGGTACGCTGGTGACGAAGTGTCCACTGAAGCCAAAAAGATGGCAAGGTTCCGCCGAGGTTTTAACCCGGAACTGAAGTACGCTCTCACCAACATCAAGTGCAAGGACTTCGTGGAGCTCGTGAACACCGCGCTCAATGAGGAGAATGGGCGCAAGGCGTTCGAAGAGTCGCGCAAGCACTCGCGTGAGGGTGGTTCCTCCTCCAACATGACCACCCCTCCGCAGAAGCGCCGCATCTGGGTGCCAAATGGTGCTGTCACTCGGGCTCCAAATGCCCAAGCTTCTCCAGGCTTTGGTCCCCGCCCACCCAACCCATCTCAGATGCAGGGTCAGAGGATTCCAATGGGGCAGCCAAGGCCAGGTCCTTCTCGTGTCGTCACTTGCTACAAGTGCAAGGAGACTGGACACTACGCTGATAAGTGCACTCAGAAGCAGCTACCCCTACCTCCTCGCCCCAACACCAACCAGGCTATGGTTTGTGCTCCCCCGGGTAAAGCCTTCAACTCCAACAATAGGCCTGTCGGGAGGAACGCGAGGGTGAACCATATCAAGGCCGACAAAGCTGAGGAAGCTGCTGACGTCGTTCTCGGTATATTACCCGTAAACTCTATTCCAGCTAAAGTGTTGTTTGATACTGGAGCATCGCATTCGTTCGTGTCAAAGATCTTTGCTACAACGTACAATTTAGCTCTGGTTCCACTAAGCAATCAAATCTATGTGCACTCTCCGGGAACTAAAATGATTACTTCCAAGATAAGCATGGACAATCAGATCCTAATTGGAGGTCGCATATTCCTTGCTTCACTCATGTTGCTGGGAAATTCTGACATTGATGTCATTCTGGGTATGGATTGGTTGAAGACCCACAAAGCTAAAATTGACTGTGCTCAAAAGTCAATAACTCTCTCCCACACTTCAGGCCAGATAGTCTATTCTCCATATGGATCAAGTTCTGTTCAACTGTTCAACCTCGATGCCAAACCCCTTCCTGCAATTGAAAATGTTCCGGTGGTTTGTGAATTCCCTGACGTCTTTCCAGAAGAGTTGCCAGGGATGCCCCCGGACAAAGCAGTTGAGTTCGTGATCGAGCTTGAGCCAGGTACTGCTCCAATCTCTAAGCATCCATATAAGATAGCTCCTCCTGAACTGAAATTGTTGAAGGAGCAAATCGATATGTACATGGACAAAGGTTACATTCAGCCTAGTTCCTCCGCTTGGGGTTGCCCAACTCTGTTTGTTGCCAAGAAGGATCAAACAAAAAGACTCGTGGTTGACTATCGTCCTCTCAACGAGAAAACCATCAAGAACAAGTATCCACTTCCTCGTATCGATGATCTTTTTGATCAACTTGCGGGAGCCTCAATATTCTCAAAGTTGGACTTGAGGATGGGGTACCATCAGATAAAGATCAGAAAGGAAGATATTCCTAAGACAACTTTCACCACTTGGTACGGTCTATATGAATACACCGTCATGTCCTTTGGTCTCACCAATGCACCGGCAACATTCTCAAGACTCATGAATTCTGTCTTCCATGAATACCTCGGCAAGTTCGTTGTGGTATATCTTGATGACATTCTAGTCTACTCAAAATCCGAGGAAGAGCATGGAGAACACCTTCGTCTCACTCTCATGAAACTTCGCGAGCATCGTCTGTATGCCAAGTTTTCCAAATGTGAGTTCTGGATTCCAGAAGTTGCATATCTTGGTCATATCATCTCTGCCAAAGGCATTGCCATTGACCCGGAAAAGGTTAAGGCAATTGTTGATTGGAAACCCCCTAAGACGGTGAAGCAAGTCAGAAGTTTTCTTGGCTTGGCTAGCTATTGCCGTCGTTTCGTCCAAAACTTTTCCAAGATTGCTAAACCTCTCACTGATCTCACAAAGAAGGACAAAAAGTTCGTTTGGACTCCACAATGTGATGAGAGTTTCAACCTCCTGAAGACTAAGCTCACTTCCACCCCTGTTCTAGTTGGCCCAGATACTACCAAACCTTTCCAAATATTCTGTGATGCATCTCTCCAAGGCCTAGGAGCAGTTCTTATGCAAGAACGTCAAGTTGTGGCTTATGCTTCACGTCAGTTGAACCCACATGAGCAAAACTATCCCACTCATGATCTTGAACTTGCAGCAGTTGTGTTTGCCCTCAAGAAATGGAGACAATACTTGTTGGGTAACAAAACTGAAATCTTTTCCGATCATAAGAGTCTGAAATACATCTTCACTCAGCCAGATCTGAACCTCAGGCAAAGGAGATGGATTGAGAAGATTAAAGACTTTGATCTCACCATTTCTTACACTCCAGGCAAGGCTAATGTTATGGCCGATGCTCTCAGTCGCAAATCCTATTGCAACAATCTCATGATCATGGAAAGCCAACCTCCACTTCATGAAGAATTCCAGAAGCTGAACCTTGGTCTTGTTCTTGAAGGATACCTTGCTAGCTTGACAGCCAGCCCAACTCTCGAGGACAAGATTCGTTCTGAACAACTTCGTGATAATGAAATCAAGAAGATTGTAGAGCACATCAAGGAAGGCAATGATAAATTAAAGTCCTTCTCAATTGATGACAAGGGAACTGTGTTCTTCGAAGGACGCATTGCAGTTCCTCAGATTCAAAGTCTCAAGGATATCATTTTCAAGGAGGCTCATGAAACTCCTCTATCCATTCACCCTGGAAGTACAAAGATGTACCAGGATCTCAAGACTCTGTATTGGTGGCCTGGCATGAAACGTGAAATTGCTCAATACGTTTCTGAATGCGACGTTTGTCAACGTGTTAAGGCAGTCCATCAGAAGACAGCAGGTCTACTACAACCTCTGAAAATTCCTGAGTGGAAGTGGGACATGATTGAAATGGACTTCGTTACTGGGTTTCCAAAGTCCAAAAAGGGCAACGATGCAATCTTCGTTGTTATTGATCGTCTCACTAAGGTTGCTCACTTCTATGCTGTAAAGGAAACTATCTCAGCTAGCCAGTTAGCAGAGCTCTACACAGCAAAGGTTGTTCCCCTTCATGGGGTTCCATTGGAAATAAGCTCAGACCGTGGAAGTATCTTCACTTCTCATTTCTGGAAGAGTTTTCAAGAAGCATTGGGCACCAAACTTCTGTTCAGCACAGCTTATCACCCTCAGTCTCAGGGGCAAGTCGAAAGAGTCAATCAGATTCTCGAGGATATGTTCAGAGCATGTGGTCTCTCCTTTGGCATGAAATGGGAGGATTGCCTTCCATATGCTGAATTCTCTTACAACAACAGCTACCAGGCAAGCCTAGGCATGGCACCATTTGAGGCACTGTATGGTCGCAGATGCAGGAGTCCAATCAATTGGTATGGAGCTGGTGAACGTTCACTCTTGGGCCCTGACATTGTTAAGGAAGCCGAGGAGAAAGTTCGTATCATTCGTGACAACCTCAGGATTGCTCAGTCTCGTCAGAAGAGCTATTATGATAGCAAGCACAGGGATATGATCTATGCACCTGGTGATAAGGCATATCTGTGTGTAACTCCCCTCAGAGGCACTCATCGTTTTGGTGTGAAAGGAAAGCTTGCACCAAGATACATTGGCCCTTTCAACATCCTCTCAAGACGTGCAGAGAATGCTTATCGTCTTGAACTTCCAGAAAAACTATCAAAAGTGCACGATATGTTCCACGTGTCACAACTCAAGAAGTGTTTCAAAGATCCAGATCGTGCAGTTGATCATGATTCCATTGAGCTGCAAGATGATCTATCTTATGAGGAGCACCCTATTCGTATTCTCGATGAGACCGAGCGTAAGACTCGCAACAAGAGCACCAAGTTCTTGAAAGTCCAATGGTCGCATCATTCTGATAAAGAGGCAACGTGGGAGACCGAAGAGGATCTTCGCAAGAAGTACCCGGACCTGTTCATTTCTCAGTAGGGAATCTCGGGGCGCGATTCCTTCAAGGGGGGGCGTTTTGTAACATCCCAAGTATGAAAATACCACTAGAATTCTTTGTTCCTTGTTTTATTTCAAGCATTGCATCATGTCATCATCTCATTGCATTTGATTTCTTATTGTTTGCATTGTTGCTATTTGTTTTCCATCTATTTATCTTGTTTTCATAATCAAACTCAAACAAATTCAAATAGTTATTTTCATACTTGATCTGTTACAACTTTTGGAATAAAAATAACAACTAAAAACAACCATTTTATTCCTTGTTTTTCACTTATTAAATTGTTGGTTTAATCAAACCATTAATCCAATCAAATAATTCTAAAACATTTTCAAATGCAAACCAAGTTTCAAAGCAGTATCTATTGTGAACCATAACAATTCACCACACATTTGTATTCTTAAAATCATTTACAACACTAGGGAAAACCCTATTGAAAATGCCTTGTTTTTCTTATATTAATTAATATTGCAAAATTCAACCAATTTGGTTTAATTTTAAAACAGCAAGCAAATGTTTGAATTTTTGAAAACAGAATCCACCAAATGTTTGCTTTTGGCCTAAGAAAACTCCCCAAATTTTTTTCAAATTTTTCTATAACTTAAAACCTAGCTTTTTCTTCCAAAAGCAAAACTACAAAAAAAAATAAAACAGAAAAAGAAAAAAAGGAGAGAAAACCAGCGCGCGCGCGACATCTACCTAGCCCAGCCCACCCTATCTAACGCGCGCAGTGACCCAGCCCGCTCAAACCCCACTTACCGCTTCGCTTGCTTCAAGATTCGTGCCGCCCTTCTAATCTCCTTCGTCTCGCGGTACGGCAGAGAATCGGTCGGTGCCACCGCGGCACCGCGCGCGACTCCGGCGGCTGCCCTCGCTCCTCGAGCCCTATAAGAGGTCCCTCTAGCCCTGGCAGGTACCCTAGCTTCTAGGGTTCCTCACTCCCCGCGCCGCGCCGTCAAATTCTCTCTCTGTCGCCGCAATCCCCTCTCTGAACCTCACCGGCGACCACCTCCTCTGAAACCATCCATGGCGCCGCCACTCTCGCCTCCTACCTAGCCTCTACCCCACGGGAATCAGCTCGCCTCCCTCTCCTCTCGCTGCTGAACACCTGTTCGCCACGGGTAAGCTGCTGCATCGACGCCGCGATCTCCTCTCTCTCCGGCCACCGTGCCATTTCTCTGAACCCGAGGATCTCCTTGTCGTTGCAGAGCCTCACGAAGCAATCTGCTCCCTGGGATCGAGTCGCCGTCGTCTCCTCGTCGTTTTAAACACCGTAGCAGCCACGGGCATCATCCAGAGCCTCGACGCCATCTTCCTCACCGCCGCTGTCGCCGTCAGTCGTCCCCGACGATCTCCTGCAGCCACGACGACTCGGTGAGCACCGTCCTTCCAATCCTCCCTCCTTGCATCTACTCCGTGCACCTGCGCATCCATCTGCACGTCCACGCAATCGTTGGCATCTAGCACGGCCGTGATCACTCCGGCGAGTTTCCGTTCTGTCAGTCGAGCTTGTGTTTCGTCGTCAGTTAAGTTCAGAAACTGGCGTGGAACAATAACCTCACTGCGTCGCTTCCTCTGTCAAGCAATCGTTCGCAGCGCAGTGGTTGCGCACGCTATGCACCTCCTCGTGGTCGCGGGTTCGAGCCGCGGGCGCGCGGAATAAACCCAATTTTTGCTCTCTGTGCTGGCACCCATGGCCCCACCTGTCATGCCCTCCTGTGGCCACGCAAGCGTGTGCGCCACGCTGGCCCCTCTGGCCCACGCGGTAGTGGGCGCGTGTAGGTACCATTGCGGTACAAAAAGGATTTCTGCGTTTTTCCAAAAATAACAAAGTCATTTTAATTGGCAGAATTAAATCAAAACTTTAAAATTCAATATCTTTTGTTTTATAATTCCAACAAATACAAACTTTATATGAATTTTGCCCCAAATTTTATAACCTTTCCAATTATTCCATTTGTGCACTGTTTTGAACAATACAAATACATTTAAAATTCAAATTGGAATAATTCAAATGTTAATTTGTAAATTCCATAACTAATTATTTATTAATCCCATAAATGCAAATAAAATATGTTTTTCATACCATTTTGAATATCCTATTCAAATATAATTTTTGTTTTCTGGTTTGAATAATTTAAATTGCCTAAACCATTTAAATCTTGTTTAATGCAATTAAAACTTGTTTAATATTGTTTAATTCATAATTAATTAATCCTAAGTCCAATTTCAAAATGTGAAACATGTAATCCAACTAAAATTTGATACCCTTTTCAAATATAAATTTTGTTAATTGCTTTGAGCACTTTAACTTGTTGAAAACAACAACTACTTGTTTAACACCATTAAGTAACAATAATTTCCAAACTTGATAAATGTTTTCTTAACTTGTTAACCCTCATTCCAATTGCAATTAATATTGTTATGTTATTGTTATTCATCATGCATGCATCATGTTTAACTACTTACACTTGTTAATCAAATGTAGTTCATTGCTTCAACCTAAACAATTGCATCCATATGCAATTCACTTTGCTTATGGGTCCATTTAATTTGTGCTATCATGTTAGTCAGTTTATTTTGCTGCACTATTAATTGTCATGCATCATATTGATTGTGCACAATGCCATGGCAATGATTGTTTACAATTCCTGTTTTGTTTGTTTGCTTCTTCTCGAATAGACGACGACGTTGAGGCAGACGACCTTTACAGCACCCCTTCTGAGGATCTAGCTCATTACCCGGCTGATCAGTTTGCAGGCAAGTTATCACTCACATGAACCATTGTGTTCCTTTCAACCCTGTTTACCGATACTTTCCGTTGTCTATACTTGCTAGCCTTAGTGGTAGATGTTTCTGTTACGAACCTATCACATGAATCCTTTAACTTGATACTGCCTCATCACCCCTCCTACACCCATTGATTGAGCCAGTGTCTTACTAGCATGCTTAGGTTGTTTTGCTCGAGTCTGTTACCCGTTACTTTCAGTTACTATATCTTTATTATTTTTCTGGGGGCTCGATGTTTAATCAATCAATCAATCATGCTAATGTTATTACTGTTAATAATAATTTGATGATAAGGCACCGGCAGGAGGCCCATGAGAGGTTTTGAGGCCTGCTAGTGTCGACCCTAATAGGAAAAGGGTCTTGTCTACTGATCCATGATGAGCGCACTACCCGCATGTGGGAAGCGAGTATGGGCGCCCCCCTCAATTTGATTCGATTCGCATCTCGTCCAAATCATCTCATTTAGTTCGTGCTTTCTATTTGCCGCATGCATGTTTTTGCGAGCCCAGCGCAGGGTGGAACTTTTGTAGTCGGCATATAGGGGGACACGGTCTTAGAGTGCTATGAGGGTCCCTTTTCTTCGGGGCTTGATTAGCCGTGCGCCCAAGGTGCTTTGGTCTTGATGCGGAGAAGAGTTGAATTGTGTTGAGTGCCCCGCTTGGTGGGAGGCATCCCATCTGGCGGGTTATTCATACGTGTACGGCCAAATTGGTGCAACCCTGCAGGGATAATCTTCTCGAGAAGCCGTGTTTTCCGCGGTTATGGATTACTTGGTGAAAGTACTGGCTAACAAGTACTCAGGACAACTTAAACATAATGATCAATCATGTTTCACCCAATGATTAATAACTTGACTAGTAATAGGTTATTCACACAATAACTTGATTTCACCTTATCACAACTGTGTGAGTTATCCTTGGATCGCTTCTTCGGATAAGGGGCGAGATCCAGGATGGGTTTGTTTGACGTTATCTTTCAGTTGGTTACAAACCTCGATCTTATCCCCTTTCTAATAGTTGGGTATGATAGAATCTCTGTAGTTGGTTAGCGCAGCCAGTTGCCGCATTATATATCCCCTTCTTTCCGTTGAACCAAGTCATCTGTGCTCGTGTTGACGGGCTATACTTTGGTGAACTGTGAGTCTTGCTTGCCAGTACTTGGATGTACTGACCCCGTTGGGGCTGTGGTTTACGCAGACTACGACTACGGCTACGATGACCACCAGGATGGCTACTTCGTGGAGTTTGACGAGACTGCAGACGAGTAGTTAGCTGGACCAGGGCTGGATCCAGGACCTACGTGGATGGGCTTCGTCTTCTTTATTTTCTCCGGCTTCTTAAGCCTGTTGGATTTGTCTGTACCCAGACACCTTTGATTGCTTCCGCTGATGTAATGAATGCTATGTTGGGACATGTGTCCTCTGGATGACTGTATTTGCTATTTCTGCCTTAGTGAAGGCCATTTGCAACCTTATTTCAATCTTTTGTGTCTTAGAGATATGTTGTGATCATCATTCGTTCAAAGCTGTTGACGTACAGTGCGTGATTGATATGAAGTACGTCAGCAGTAGTGCCTATGACTTCTAGTGGATAGTTTACATCGACGGTGGAATAGCAGGGCTTGTGTTGTCGCGCATAAGCGCAGGCCTACCAGGAAGCTGGGACGTGGGAGCAGTTATGCCCCATAATCCAAGCACCTGCTATCCAGTTCGTACGATGAGTATCCCTTAGAAGCCAGGGTGCGACATGGTCCATTTAACCTCTTTATGTTCAGCAAAACCGGTGAGATTGACAACCTCACTGCTTCGTTGGGGCAAAGTGATTTGATTGTGTTCTGTAGGTTCCACATTGCTTCTGAACCGGTAGTGTGCCCTGCCACCTCGGCTGCATCAACCTTCGGAAGTGATTTCTTTCTCCTACTAGTCGATTCAACCTCGGTTTCTTTCTGAGGGAAACTTGCTACTATGCTCTTCATACCTTCCTCTTCTGGTCTCCCAATGAACGTGTGTTACACGCGCATCAAGCTAATATTTGGCGTCGTTGTCGGGGAGGAAGAGGATTTCTGCAAGGGGAGTCTCTCACTTTCAATCTCTTTACTTTGTTATTTTTTTGCTTAGTTTATTTTATTTTGTCTTGTTTGCTTCTCTTTATCAAAAACACACACAAAAATAGTTCTTATTCTAGTTGTCTTTTTTTATCCTGTTTTTAGTCTTGCTAAAATGAGTACTCATGTTCCTTTTACCATGGCACATGAAGAAATGATATTCACTTTCAAACAACTGAGTGATGAGAGTTTTAAAGAATCTTGGTCTAGAGTTTTTTATTCCTATTGCAAAATTGAACCTAAAATGACTCTAAGCCTGTTTCTTTATATTTTTTATTTTGGTATTGTTCTTTGCTATAGATATGCTTTGGATAATGTGGTAGAAGGGGATTTCCTTCATTGTGATGGAGATCAAGCTTTTAATGCTATAAAAATTAATTGCAACCTATCGCTCACCTAGTAGTTCCGATAAATCCTTTGCAAGCATTTATGCTAGATTGAATACTCTTGAGTCACGTGTATCTTGTGTAAAAGAAGGTTATAATCAGATTCCTGAACACCTTGATTATGTCCCAATAAACTCTAAAGCCTCAAATATGATTCCTACAGTAAAGGTTGCTATAAATGGTGAAACTTTTCATGCACGTTTTGATATTATGTCTGAATGTTGTCTTATGCCTAAAGAGATTTATGAATCTTTGGGGACTTTCTAAGGGAGGAGAGGAAATTCCTCTCACTAATAACACCACTATATTTCCCATTGGGGTAGCAGAGGGATTGTTTACAAAACTCCTAGGGAGAACGGTCTCCACTGATTATCTTGTTATTGAATGTGTAGGAGGAGGCAAAATTACCCTCGGAAGATCTCTGCTAAAGCTCTTAGGAGCAACTATTGATGTGGGGAAAGGTACCATGGATTTTACTTCCAAACCATGCTCCAACCATCAGTTCCCTCAAGGTCATAATAAGGGTAAGAAAGTAAAATATAAGCCTCGTATTTACAATTTGGATGCTTCTTCACTTGAAAACACTTGATTCCAATTTTCTCGGCCTAGCTAAAAAGCGTTAAAGAAAAGCACTTCTTGGGAGATAACCCATGGTTTTATTTTTTCTTTTTTTTCTATGTTTTCTTTGACTCAAGTGTTGTATATTTATGTAGCAACTTCTTTTATTTTTATTTTCATGTATTAGTTGTTCCAAGTAAAGTTTCTAGCGAAAGTTGGAGTTGGTTTTGGATTTCTGAGCAGAAAATAGATTTCTGTTTTTCACCGTAAAAAATCGTATAAATCATAGAAAGAACAAAATGACCTGAAACTTTGTGCTTATTTCTCAGCTAATTCTGAAACTTTTTGTTCTTTACGTTTTCCGATCTGAGCAACTTAAGTGTCCCAAAAAAATTCTTCATTACAGACTGTTCTGGTTTTGGCAGATTCTGCCATTTTTCATGCATTTGCTCTTTTGCTATGTCGAGTGGATTTCTTTGCTTCACGAAACATCAGTGGTTGTCGCTAATGTTTAAAAGTATATTAGAACTTGAGCCCATGCATAAACCATGAATTTTTGATTGTGCACTAACCCTCTAATGCGAATTACATTGAGTGTGGTGTGAAGGAAGTTTTCAAGGGTCAAGAGAAGAGAGTGATATAATGTGATCAAGAAGAGTGCAAAGCCAAAGCTTGGGGATGCCCCCATGGTTCATCCTAGAAAATCCTAAGAAGACTCAAGCTTCTAAGCTTGGGGATGCCCAAGGCATCCCCTTCTTCATCAACAAATTATCAGGTCACTTCTAGTGAAACTATATTTTTATTCGGTCACATCATATGAATTTTTTACTTGGAGCGTCTGTTTGTTTTTATTTATTTTTATTTTGTTTTCCTTACTGCAATAACCTCATTGGAACCTAGCATTCTTTTTTGGGATAGATACACACTCCACTTTTTCATATGAATACTCGTTATGCTCCTCTTCTTAGTTTTTCTTCTAGTTGCTACAAAATTCCTTTTTAGCTCCTGTTTTTCTTCCATATCTTATTCAGAGCTGTTAGTTTTAGTAGAGTTGTTTTATTACTCTCTTGTTTTATTTCTGTATCTCTTGGAGAGTTTTTGTTTAGTATAAATGATTGGTGTTGGAAAGCAGTAGTACTGTTTTCGTGCTTATAACGGTGCAAATAGAAGCTTGTATAGACTGTGGCTAGACTTTTTCATGTCATGCTAGATGTTATTTTAATTCTATGCCTAGTAGTTATTTGTGTAGCATGAATTGTCTTAAATATATGAGAGTGTTTAATGTGCCATTGAAAGAATCATGAGTTGTTGTCATATTGAAGCATAAATTTGTGGTGTTCCCCTTTGAATGTTTTATTTAGTCGACTTAGCGCATGCCTACACTATGTTTATGAATACAAACCAGTCAACTATAGCCTCTATGATCATTTAGTTTTTCAACTTGTAATACACTTTATGCTTTGATTAATGATGTTTTTGTCGCTATGCATGATTATGGCCATTATTGCTCTCTTGATTTGTCGCTCTCGGTCTTTTCCTAGCCTCCACTTGTACTGAGTATGAGCTATACTCGTGCATCCAACTCCCAAAAACCCAAGTTTGCCTAATGTTTCCACCATACCTACCTACATGTGGTATTTAACCGCCACTCTAATGTAAATTGCTCATGTGTTACCTTTAAAACCTTCAAAATTACTCTTGTTTTGTGCTCATGTTTTAGTTCACGAGGACGTAAATAGAGAATCTTTATCTCACTTGTTTCTTGGATTTCACACCCTGGAATAGTGGCTTCATCCGCTTATCCAATTGATAGAAGAGCTAGCAGAGGGGTGCCCAACCCCAAACTTAATACAACAAATTATCTCCACTATTTTTGCCTCTGATTTATCAATCAAAGCATAATTATGTAAACAAAAGAGAAATAGGGATGACCTTCTACCTAGATGTGTCCTTCTATGGGAGCCGCTCTTGTGAAGTCTATTTGTCTTGTGACGTAATGTATTTTCTGTTTACCATTCATTGACATAAGCATACACGCCTCTCTACAAAAATTATTTTCAATACCTCTGTTTAACAAAATAAAAAGCTCTAGCACACGAGTTAATCCCTGCTTCCCTCTTTGAAGGGCCTTCCTTTTAATTTTATGTTGAGTCTCTATCTTCTAACTTTATGCACAGTTGAGAGAGCATAGTTGTCATTCTGAGTTTTATGTGCATTTGTCCCACAAACATTATTAATTGGTTCAAGTTGTGTTATTATTTGCTCTCAAATTATTTGTTCTAATCATCCTCTTAAACTTTGAAGGTGTCCTGGCATTTATGTTTTGACCCACTCTTAAGGACAAGCGACATATCACTTTCCTATGTTTACTCTATGCTTGAAACAAATGTATAACTTTCGAGTGCATTATTATTCATGATCTTTTATTTGTGTTACTTTTCATGATGAAAAGTGATTGTTATGTTTCATTGTTAAAATTATATCTATCATGCTTGTGTTTAAAGTACTATGATCTCAGCTTACTTATGCTTTTACAATTTAGATGATCAAGTTTATGTTGGTAGCAAGTCACCTCAGAAATTATTTCTTTTATCGTTTACCTACTCGAGAAGGAGTAGGAACTAAGCTTGGGGATGTTGATACGTCATAAACGTATCCATAATTTCTGATGTTCCATGTTATTTTCATGTTATTTGCTACATGTTTCCTTTACACTTTATGCCATTTTTATCAATTTTCTGGGACTAACCTATTGACATGATGCCATAGAGCCAGTTCATGTTTTCTGTTGTTTTTATTTTCAGAAAAGTTGTTCTGGAAATATTCTCGGAATTGAAAAATTCGAAGCCCAGAATCCTTAGAATTCCCGGAGGATCCATGGAGTCCGGAAGAGACCCGGAGGGGGGCCACACGGGCCCCACACCATAGGGCGGCGCACCCCCTGGCCGAGCCATGGGGTGGTGTGGGCCCCCTGGCCGCCTACCGACATCGCCCTTTCGCCTATTTATTTCCCCTGAGGCGTAAACCCTAAATATATCCACCTTTTCCACGAAAAACACCTGAGCCGCCGTCATCGTCAACCCGAGTTCGGGAGGGTTATGGAGTTCTCCCCGGCACCCTGTCGGAAGGGGAAATCATCACCGGAGGGCT
Source organism: Alopecurus myosuroides (assembly GCA_028641055.1). Classification (NCBI taxonomy): domain Eukaryota; kingdom Viridiplantae; phylum Streptophyta; class Magnoliopsida; order Poales; family Poaceae; genus Alopecurus; species Alopecurus myosuroides. The sequence continues at coordinate 99,677,082 of CM054059.1, forward strand.
CTAAACCACCATGCCCACATCCGGAATGATGCGTGAGTAGTTCATCTTTGGACTACGGGTCCATAGCAGTATGTACATGGTTGTTCTCTCCTCTTTATGCATCAGGTTTAGATCTTGTGAGTTGCCTACATGATCAAGATCATCTTATTATAATGCTACATGTTGTGTTTGCTGGGATCCGATGTATATTGAATGCTATGTCTCATGATTATCAATCTGTCATGTTATCTTCATGTGTATGGTATTTATGATCTTGCATGCTCTCTGTTGTTAGTAGATGGAGTATTTATGCTCAATAGTGGGTTCATGCCTCCTTTGCATCTGTGCTTGAGTGACATAAACGTGACGAATGGAGGATGTGTTGTTGCCATTAGGTAGAAAACAATGACGTTTACATTACACACTTTGCTTAATGCGATTATCTGTTGCTTGCAACTTAATACCCAAGGATTGATCGGATGACATTCTAAGGGTGGATTATTAAACATAGATGCAGTTGGATAACGGTCTATGAGTATTGTTGTAATGCACGCATGAATCACATAGTAATCATCATGTCTTGCATAAGCACTATGGTGCTGCCTTTATATATGTCAATTGCCCAACTCTAATTTGTTTACCACACATGCTATATATCTGTCTTGGGAGAGACACCTCTAGTGAACTGTGGACCCCGGTCCTATTTCCTCATACTTATAATACAACCACTGCAATCTCTATTCTCATACTGCTGCTACTGTTTTACTACCTCCATCATTGTTCTCTTTCATCTACTGCAAAAAAATATTATTTTCCACACGGTACGTTTAAACTCTTTGTGTTTAGCAAAACCGGTGAGATTTACAACCTCATTGCTTTGTTGGGGCAAATTGATTTGATTGTGTTGTGTCGGTTCTACGTTCATTCTGAACTGGTAGTGCGTCCTGCCACCTCAGCTGCATCAACCTTCGGAAGTGGTTTCTTTCTCCTACTGGTCAATTCAACCTTGGTTTCTTTCTGAGGGAAACTTTCTAATGTGCTCTTCATACCTTCCTCTTGGGGTCTCCCAACGAACGTGTGTTACACGCGCATCAGGGGTGCCTGGGGCCGCCACACCACCTGTAGGTGCGGCCTAGGGGGGCACCCAGGCATGGTGTGGGCCCCTCCTTGCCCATCTTTGGCTCTTTTTCTGGCTCCGGTGGTCTTCGGGTAAAATAAGAACATCAGGATCTTTTCCGGGCACTTTCCTGAAAGTTGATTTTTCTACACAAAACGAGTCACCAAGATAATTCTGCTGAAAACAACGTTAGTCCAGGTAGTTGTATCCAAAACTCACAAGTTTAGAGGAAAACAATAGCAAAAGTGTTCAGAAAAGGAGATACGTTTTGGACGTATCAGCTGTTACAAAGAGAGCTACAATGGTCGCGGAGGGGAGATTGAATCTCAGCAAGCCAAGGCTATGGTGGGTGAAAATAAGCGATGCCCAACCCGGGGGTTCTCCCAGCTTCTATATAGGAGGCTGGTTCTCTAATCCGCACCCGGGTAGGTTACAAACTCTATCTATTTGTTTGCGGCTTCCGCCTTGAGCCGCAAGTTGAAGCATAGACGGACTCCAACTGGGCCTTCTTGAAGATAGACGGGGGATTTTCATAATGGCCTTCTGCATGTATCAGTACTGGGTAGGACCATTTGGAGGACTCAGAAAGTATCCCTACGTCAGTGGGATTAGACTTCACTAGGAGTCCAATCTGAAATCTCCTAGGAGGAGAGGTTCGACCAAGGCTAGGAGGGGGAAACCAACCCCCCCTCCTTTGACAGGTACCCACTTAGCTCCCACTATATAATCCCCACCCCCTCCTCTTTGGAGAACACATCAATTGAGCCTTTTGGCCTTCTCTCTCCCATAAAATTAGATATCTGATTAGAAGGCCTCTAGAATTAGGGCCTCTAATTACAGGTCTAATTGGAGAACCTCTAACTGAATTAGAGCCTCTAATAAGAACATCTCTAATTGAATTAGAGCCTCTTCTAATCGGGTTTTTGAGTTATACTATCATGATTAGACCTAGATCTAATTATTTTTCTCTCTCATGCGTTGAGAACTTCCGGTTTCATAATATCTCTAATCGCGGTTGATTAGAGCTACCAACTAGCAACTCCGGAGTCCTAGATGGTGGAGTGCTGATGAGTTGACACGAGGGTACGCGTGCACACCATAAGATGGATTACACGTGTGATCCTAAGGAGGGAAGACTTAGCGACATCCTTGAACTAAGCCTAGTTGTGAGGATTGTTCAGAACTCTTCTACGACTACATCAAATCCGCACTGAGTCGTTATCATGATCCACACATGTATGGGTATTCCTCTGCATAGTGATCTCGGCGGACTACGTAGGGTAAATTTTTTAATTCTGCAGCGTAGACAAATAGTGGTATCAGAGTGTACTATACGTAGATACGATTGGATCTAGAGCACAATTTTGTGCGTTAATTGCATAAGATTGTGCAAGTATGTTAGAAAATTATATAATATTCAGTTTCTCTTTATTGCTTCCCAATAAGTCATGTTTTTTTTTGTTTTCAGCGGCATGGTATGCATTTTTACAAACTTCTGGCAATCCTAGGATGCTCGAGTTGCACCTGGCATATGTCGCTTGATCCGAATAAGTGCTTAAGTAGCTTTGGGTCAAACCATAATTGGTCTCATATAACGGCATGGTGGAAGGGGCATGTGGATTGGATCCACATGGGGGGTCATGGGTATGAATAAGTTTAGATTGAGACTCTAGACGTTTTTGTAATGTGTGTGTTTCAATCGCCCCGCAAAGTTAATCTAGCAATGAGAATTAACATACCTCTAATTGCGTAGGTGATGACAATAGTGATCGTAGAACCTACATCCACGCTAAAACTTGCAAACAAAATGTTAGAGGTGTCTAACTCATTTTTGCAGAGTGTGTGTGTGGTTTGGTCTAGCTATTATGTTACCGTGTTTTGACATGATGGCCAATGCCAAAGGATGTCATTTGTTCGACATCAACAATGAGGCGTTCATCGCGGAGCTCGGACGGAGTACATGATTGGAGAAAGTGGTCGTTTCTCCATCATGGAAAAACTTGAAGCATTTTTCACCGCAGCGGAATATTCTCGGATTTTCCACTATGGTGAAAATAACAGAGATGGAGGATCCTCGTTGGAGATGCGTCAAGAAATCCCCGAAGAGTAAAGGCCATACCTGATCACACGAATTTATAAATTTCATGTGGTGTTTATCCTTTGTTGATTGCATCTTGATTGCACAGTAGTCGTTTATTAGGGATTCCCCACTTAAAAATATCAAGGTAGTTCGTGTTCTCCCAATTGTAGCACCGTAAAACCAGCATGGGTACGCGTTCATCACTTGGATACAAGGGTCAACGCTCCTTTTCTTGCCGAGATGCGGGTTATAGTTTGCTCACTTGGATATAAGCTGCATTCTATATGGTGGAGTCAGTTGGTTGTCTTGTCGTTCAGACATGAAAGTCATGAGCTTGGAACACAAGCATCAAAAGATGAGCGAGAATCACATGTGTGATTGGCATGGTGGCTGATGCTACGTGTTGGTAAGGGTGTAATGAGTGTAGAGGTAGGAATTTCCCTCAGTTAAGAACCAAGGTTATCAATCCAGTAGGAGGAAGAGGTTCTTTGGAAGGTTGATGCCACTGACGGTGGTGATGGCGCGTTACCGGTGTCAGCAACAACGCGGAACCTGCACACAACACAACCAAAATACTTTGTCCTAACGGTATAGTGAGCCTGTCAATCTCGCCGGTCTTGCTGAAAACAAAGATTAGACGTATAGTGTGGAAAATGGTGTATGCTTGCAGTAAGTAAAGAAAGCAGGGAATTGTAGTGGTTTGTTAAACAGTGTAACAAAATGGACCGGGGTTCATAGGTTCACCAGTGGTGTCTCTCCATAAAAGATAGCATGCTGGGTGAACAACTTACAACTGGGCAATTGACAAATAAAGGTTGCACTGTAGTGCACATTTATGACATGATGACTACTATGATATTTAGTGCGGGCAATACAACAATATACATAGGCTATAATCCAACTGCATGTATGACTAATAATCCACCCTCAGGTTATCATCCGAACCCCCTTAGGTATTAAATTGCAAGTCACAGATAATTGCGTTAAAAAATGTGTGTAAAGTAAGCAATGATTGTACACGCGGGCACTCACACCGTTATTTTCTCTCTAGTCGCAACAACACATCCTCCCCCGTCACGTTTCTGTCACTCGAGCACAGGCGAAAAGGAGGCATGAACCCACTATCGAGCATAAATACTCCCTCTTGGAGTCACTAGCAACTACTTGGCCAAAGCAACCACTAGCAACGGAAAGCATGCAAGATCATAAATAGCATATGCAATAAAGACTATAATCAATTTGGCATAAGTTCAATATTCATCGGAACCCAGCAAACACAGCACATAGAATTACATAATAACAATCTCGATCATGTTAGGCAGCTCACGAGATCTAAACATGGAGGCATATGAGGATGATACAACCATCTAGCTACTGCTATGGACCCGTAGTCCAAGGATGAACTACTCACGCATCAATCCGGAGGCATGCATGGAGAAGCCTCCGGTGATGATTTCCTCTCCGGCAGGGTGCCGGGAGACAGCTTCAGAACCCCCCTGATCTTTGGTTGACGACGACGGCGGCTGCGGAACTTTTCGGGGATTTTTTATTAGGTCTCTAGGGTTTTCCATCCAGAGGGAATAAATAGGCTAAAGGGAAGAGGCGGTGGAGCCCTGGGGGCCCCACACCACCCCTAGTGCGGCCAAGGGGGGCGCCACCCCGTGGTGCCCCTCTTCGACTCCTCTTCGGTCTTCTGGATGCTTCCGGGGAAAATAGGCACTTCGGGCTTTGTGGGTCCAATTCCGAGAATATTTCCAGAACAACTTTTCTGAAATAAAAAACAGCAGAAAACAGGGAACTGGCACTTGGCATCTTGTTAATATGTTAGTCCCGGAAAACGGGTAAAAATGACATAAAGAAGGGAGAAAACATGTAGCAATTGGCATAATATTATCATGGAGCATCGGAAATTATAGATACGTTGGAGACGTATCAAGCATCCCCAAGCTTAGTTCCTACTCGTCCTCGAGTAGGTAAACGATAAAACAATAATTCTGAGGTGACATGCTACTAACATAAACTTGATCATTATAATGTAAAAGCATATGTAAGCTAAGATCATAGAACTTCAAACACAAACATGATAAATATAACTTTAATAACAAAGATTGGCAATCACTTTTTATCATGAAGAGTATCTCAAATAAAGGATCATGAACAATAATGCAAAGAAAGATAAACGTTTGTTTCATGTATAGATAAAGCATGGCAAAGTGATATTTCGCTAGTCCGTAAGAGTGGGGGAAAACATAAATGCCAGGACACCTTCAAAGTTCATGAGGAAGACTAGAGCAAATAATTTAAGAACAAACAATATCACATCATGAATCAATTATTGATGTTTATGGGACAAATGCACATAGAACTCAGAATGGCAAAAATGCTCTCTCAACTGTGCATAAATTTAGAAGATAGAGACACAACATAAAAGTAAAAGAAAGGCCCTTCGCAGAGGGAAGCAAGGATCACTCATGTGCTAGAGCTTTTTATTTTATTAAACAGGGGTATTAAAAGTTTGACACTCCTCCCATCCATCTTTCACAAACCATGGCTAACTAAATCCTCGGGTGCCTGCCAACAATCACATACTTCTATGTGTTGTTGGGAACCCCAAGAGGAGGGTGTGATGAGCACAGCGGTAGGTATTTCCCCTTAGTTAGGAACCAAGGTTATCAATCAAGTAGGAGAAAGAGGACCTTCGGAAGGTTGATGCCACTGACGGTGGTGCTGGCGCTTCACCGGTGTCAGCAACAACATGGAACCTGCACACAACACAAAACCAAAATACTTTGCCCCAACGGTACAGTGAGGTTGTCAATCTCACCAGTCTTGTTGAAAACAAAGATTAGACGTATAGTGTGGAAAACAGTGTATGCTTGCAGTAAGTAAAGAAAGCAGGAAATTGTTCGGGTTTGTTTAACAATATGGAAAATGGACCGGGGTTCATAGTTTCACTAGTGGTGTCTCTCCAAAAAACATAGCATGTTGGGTGAACAAATTACAGCTGGGCAATGACAAATAGAGGTTGCACCGTAGTGCACAATATGACATGAAGATTACTATGATATTCAGTGCGGGCATTACAACAAGATACATAGACCAACATCCATCTGCATCTATGAGTAATAATCCACCCTCAGGTTATGATCCAAACCCTCTTAGGTATTAAGTTGCAAGAAACTGATAATTGCATTAAACAAAGTGTGTAATGTAAGCAATGATTATGCACGCGGGCACTCTCACCACTATTTACTCCCTAATGGCAACAACACATCCCCCCCCTTCACGTTTCTGTCACTCGAGCAAGGTAACAAGGAGGCATGAACCCACTATCAAGCATAAATACTCCCTCTTGGAGTCACCACCAACTACTTGGCCAGAGTAACCACTAGCAACGGAAAGCATGCAAGATCACAAATAACATATGCAATAAATACTATAATCAACGTGGCATAAGGTCAATATTCATCGGATCCCAGCAAACACAGCATATAGAATTACATAAGATCAATCTCGATCAAGATAGGAAGCTCACGAGATCTAAACTAGGAGGCATATGAGGATAAGACAACCATCTAGCTACAGCTATGAACCCGTAGTCCAGGGATGAACTACTCACGCATCACTCCGGAGGCAGGCATGGTAATGTTGATGCCTCCGGTGATGATCTCCTCTCCGGCAGGGTGTCGGAAACAGCTTCAGAACCCCCGTGATCTAGGGTTGACGGTGACGGCGGCTGGTGTTTAGGGTTTTCCATCCGGGGGGCTTAAATAGGCGAAAGGGCAAAGGTGGTGGAGGCCAGGGGGTACCCACACCCATAGCTGGCGCGGCCAAGGGGGGCCGCGCCACCCTATGGTGTGACCCCCCTGTTGCCCGTCTTCGACTCCTCTTCGGTGTTCTGGATGCTTCCGGGGAAAATAGGAACTTCGGGCTTTGTGGGGTCGAATTCCGAGAATGTTTGTAGAACAACTTTTCTAAAACGAAAAACAGCAGAAAACAGGGAACTGGCACTTGGCATCTTGTTAATAGGTTAGTCCGAGAAAACGTATAAAAATGTTGTAAATAAGGGAGAAAACAAGTAGAAATTGGCAAAATATGATCATGGAGCATCAGAAATTATAGATACGTTGGAGATGTATCAAGCATCCCCAAGACTAGTTCCTACTCGTCCTCGAGTAGGTAAACGATAGAACAATAATTTATGAGGTGACATGCTACTAACATAAACTTGATCAATCTAATGTAAAAGCATATGCACGCTGAGATCATAAAACTTTAAACACAGGCATGAGAAATAAAACTTTAATAATAAATCATAGCAATTACTTTGCTTCACGAAGACTAACTCAAATAAAGGATCATGAATAATAATGTAAAGAAAGGTAAACGTTTGTTTCAGGTATAGAGAAAGCATGGCAAAGTGGTATTTCGATAGTCCTTAAGAGTGGGGCAAAACATAAATGCCAGGACACCTTCAAAGTTCATGAGGAAGACTAGAACAAATAATTTAAGAACAAATGATATCGCATCATGAAGTAATTATTGATGCTTATGGCACAAATGCACATAGAACTCAGAATGGCAAAAATGCTCTCTCAACTGTGCATAAATTTAGAAAATGGAGACTCAACATAAAAGTAAAAGAAAGGCCTTTCGCAGAGGGGAGCAGGGTTCACTAATGTGCTAGAGCTTTTATTTTATTAAACAGAGGTATTAAAAGTTTGACATTTGTGGAGGAATGTCTATATTTTGGGAGATGTATGCTAATGTCAACGAATGGTAAACAGAAAATACAGTATGTCACAGGCCAACTGGATTCACAAGAGCAGATCCATGGTGAAGGACTCAACTGGTTTTGAAGGCCATCACTCTTTCTCTTTTGTTTACACAATTTTGCTTTGACTGATAAATCAGGGGCAAAAATAGTGAAGAGAATTTGTTTGCATTAATTTGGGGCTGGGCACCCTGCTGCCAGCTCTTCTATCATTTGGATAAGCGGATGAAGCCACTAGTCCAGGGTGTGAAATCCAATCAAAAGTGAGATAAAGATTCTCTCTTTACGTCCTCATGAGCAAAAATAGGAACATAAAGCAGGAGTAATTTTGAAGGTTTTAAAGGTAACACATGAGCAATTTACTTTGGAATGGCAGTTAAATACCACATGTAGCTAGGTATGGTGGACACAATGGGAAAAACTTTGGTTTAAGGGAGTTTGGATGCACGAGTAGAGCTCATACTCAGTACAGGTGGAGGCTAGCAAAAGAATGGGAGCGACAAATCAAGAGAGCATAAGAGTCATAATCATGCATAGCGACATAAGCATCATTAATTAAAAAACATAAGCAGTATCACAAGTTCAAAAACCAAGTGGTCATGGAGGCTATTCGTGACTGGTTTGTAGTCATAAACATGGTGTGAGCATGCGCCAAGTCAACCAAATAAAACATTCGAAAGAGAATACCATATATTGATGCTTTACTATGACAAGAACAACTCATGAATATTTAAATACATATTAAACACTCTCATCCATTTGAGGCTATTCATGCTACTCAATAACCATAAGGCTTTAAAACTTAAATAACATTTAGCATAGCATGAAAAAGTTCTAGCCACAGTCTATACAAGCTTCTACTAGTACTGTTATAAATTCTACTTCAAGCAACAATTTTCTTTCTCCCAACAAGCACCATACAAAACATGCTTTAACAAAAATACTCTTTATGATACAGCAAGCAAACATGAGAGTACTCAAATAGTACTATTAAAACTAACAACTCTGATAAGAGATGCATGCAAAACAGGAGCTGAATAAATGCAGCAGCCAAACAGAGACTAAGAATACAAAGTATTCTCAAGAAAAAGCGGAGCGTGTCACTCTTCAATAAAAGAATGCTGGGGTCCAACCAAACTTATTGAAAAAGTAAAAAGAAAACTGAAAGCAAAAGCAAACTGAAAACAAAAATAAAAGACGCTCCAAATAAAGCACATAAGATGCGACCGAATAAAAATATAGTTTCACTAGAAGTGACTTGATAATTTGTTGATGAAGAAGGGGATGCCTTGGGTATCCCCAAGCTTAGACGCTTGAGTCTTCTTGGAATTTTCTTGGATGTACCACTGGGGCATCCCCAAGCTTAGGCTTTTCACTCTTCTTGATCACATCATATCATCCTCTTCTCTTGACCCTTGAAAACTTCCTTCACATCAAAATTCTCACAATCTTCATTAGCAACGTTAATGCAATTGAAATAATAAATTCACATGGTTCAGTTTCAACACAATACTAACACTAAAAAACACATTAGCTACTGTCACAACTTCTTTCAAAACTCTTTTTCTCAAAGGAACACCAAAAGAAAGAAATTAAGATGCAAATGTGATAAATGGCAGAAATCTGTCAAAACAGAACAACAGGTAAAGATCGATTTTTTTCAAAAATCTTCTGTTGCTCAAATAAAAAATTGGTATTCTAAGAAAAGTTGCGATATAACTCAGGATTAAGCACAAAAAAGCTCAGGTTATTTTGAATTTTCTGTGATTTTTAACACAATTAACAGTGGAGAGCAGAAATCGGTTTCCCGCGCAGAAATCCGAAATATAGTGTCAACTTTCCACTAGAGGCTTTACTTGGCTCAGCAAAAACACAAAAGAAAAGATACAGAGGGGTTGCTAAGAAAATAGAAAACACCCAGGTGCAAAGAACACCAAAGAAAGCAAAGGAAAGCTGAATGAAAACAGAGAAATAAAACGGGTAGTCTCCCAGTAGCGCTTTTCTTTAACGCCTTTCAGCTAGGCATAAAGGGGGAATGGTCACATAAGAAATATGAATTTATAAAAAGAGAGCATCAAGAAGCAAGTATAAAACAAATTTAAGTCTAACCCACTTCCTATGCATAGGAATCTTCTAAAGAAATAAACTAAAGAAACTCAAACTATAAATCATGGGAAGGTAAAACAAGAGCAACTTCAAAACTTTCAACAAAAAGAAAGGTGTTTTAGTAACATGAAAATTCCTACAACCATATTTTCCTCTCTCATAATAATTTTCAGTAGAATCATGAACAAACTCAAGAACATAATTATCACATAAAGCATGTTTGTCATGGTCTAAAAGCACAGAATTTATATCAAGCTCAAAACAGTGGGATCAAAATTTAAAATCAGCTCCTCTTCTTTCCCACTTTTAGCAATAGAGAAACAAGATAATTGATCACTCACAAAAGGTATAGGACACATTATAGAAATCCTATTTTCAGTAGCACTATGATTTATAAGATCAAGTAACATAGTACCATCATCAAGAGCATTATCATAAGATTTATCCAAGTAGCATGGATTATCATAAATAACAGCAACAATATCATTCTCACAAGTTTCATTCATAGTCATATCAAGGTCACAAGTATAGCAAGTATCAATTTCATCCAATAATGTATGACTTAAAGAGTTACTATCATTGGGAGGTTGACATGGGTAGCTCCATTCTTCCTCCTCTTGATCATCACTCTCCTCCTCATTTTTATCCAATGAGCTTCTAGATTCAGCAATTTCTTCTTCCATAGGCTCCTGTAAGGAATTAGTCTCTTCCTTAGGTTGAAAGCATTTATTAAGATATTCCATTATGTAGTAATTACAATCCTTGTAATTATCAAAGCAATATTCAAGTATAGCATAAATCTCATATTTATAAGGTGCATCATCAATACTCTCAAACAAATAGGCAATTTCGAATGCACCCTTCCAAGCAATAAATTCTCCAATTTGTTCCACATCATGTAATTCATAATTTCCCTTAACATTAGAAGATATGGTAACATTATCATTATACTCGCATTGAAAAGGGAGGTGTTTATACCTCCTACAGCAACAAGATTTATCAAAGCAATAAGTAACATTATAAGTAGAGCACAAGTTTTTAGCATAGTCATGCAGTTTATTAATTTGCTCCCATAAGTGTATCCCTTTTGTGACAAGTGGTGTTCTTTACAATATTTTTGTTGTTCATCCGTGAACCCACCTTGCCTAAAAGATCTAGTTTCAAAGACATCAAACATTGATAGCAAGCATGATAAAACAAAAATAACAACTAGAATAAGAACTAATTTTTTGTGTTTTTGATATAAAGAAGAAAAAAAGACAAAAATAAAAACAAGACAAAAAAGAGGTTGATAGTGAGAGACTCCCCTTGCCAGAAGACTTCTTCTTCCCCGACAACAGTGCCAGAAAATCTTGCTACTTGTGATGGCGACCGTGGCGGGAGGAAGTCTTCTTATATATGTTTGTTTGTTCCCCGGCAACGGCGCCAGAAAAATCCTTGCTATGTGTTGTTGGGAACACCAAGAGGAGGGTGTGATGAGCACAGCGGTAGGTATTTCCCCTTAGTTAGGAACCAAGGTTATCAATCAAGTAGGAGAAAGAAGACCTTCGGAAGGTTGATGCCACTGACGGTGGTGTTGGCGCTTCACCGATGTCAGCAACAACGTGGAACCTGCACACAACACAACCAAAATACTTTTCCCCAACGGTACAGTGAGGTTGTAATTCTCAGCGGTCTTGGTGAAAACAAAGATTAGAGGTATAGTGTGGAAACAGTGTATGCTTGCAGTAAGTAAAGAAAGCAGGAAATTGTTGTGGTTTGTTTAACAGTGTGGAAAAAATGGACCGGGGTTCATAGTTTCACTAGTGGTGTGTCTCCATAAAAGATAGCATGCTGGGTGAACAAATTACAGCTGAGCAATTGACAAATAGAGGTTGCACCGTAGTGCACAATATGACATGAGGATTACTATGATATTTAGTGCAGGCATTACAACAAGATACATAGACCGACATCCATCTGCATCAAAGACTAACAATCCACCCTCAGGTTATCATCCGAACCCCCTTAGGTATTAAGTTGCAAGCAACCGATAATTGCGTTAAACAAAGTGTGTAATGTAAGCAATGATTATGCACGCGGGCACTCTCACTAATTTTTTCTCCCTAATGGCAACAACACATCCCCTTCACGTTTCTGTCACTTGAGCAAGGCAACAAGGAGGCATGAACCCACTATCAAGCATAAATGCCCCCTCTTGGAGTCACTAGAAACTACTTGGCCAGAGTAACCACTAGCAACGGAAAGTATGCAAGATCACAAATAACATATGCAATAAAGACTATAATAAACTTGGCATAAGGTCAATATTCATCGGATCCCAACAAACACAACATATATAATTACATAAGATCAATCTCGATCATGATAGGCAGCTTACGAGATCTAAACATGGAGGCATATGAGCAGAATACAACCATCTAGCTACAGCTATGAACCCGTAGTCTAGGGATGAACTACTCACGCATCACTCCGGAGGTAGGCATGGTGATGTAGAAGCCTCCGGTGATGATCTCCTCTCTGGCAGGGTGCCGGAAACAGCTTCAGAACCCCCCTGATCTAGGGTTGACGGTGACGGCGGCTTTGGAACTTTTTCGGGATTTTTGCTCAGGTGTTTAGGGTTTTCCATCCGGGGGCTTAAATAGGCGAAAGGGCAAAGGCGGTGGAGGCCAGGGGGCCCACACCCATAGCTGGCGCGGCCAGGGGGTCGCGCCACCCTATGGTGTGGCCCCCCTGTTGCCTGTCTTCGAGTCCTCTTCGGTGTTCTGGATGCTTCCGGGGAAAATAGGAACTTCGGGCTTTGTGGGATCCAATTCCAAGAATGTTTGCAGAACAACTTTTCTGGAACCAAAAACAGCAGAAAACAGGGAACTGGCACTTGGCATCTTGTTAATAGGTTAGTTCCGGAAAACGTATAAAAATGCTATAAATAAGGGATAAAACAAGTAGTAATTGGCAAAATATGATCATGGAGCATCAGAATTTATAGATACGTTGGAGACGTCTCACATACCGTGGCGGAGTGTCTATATTTTGGGAGATGTATGCTAATGTCAACGAATGGTAAACAGAAAATACAGTACGTCACAAGCCAACTGGATTCACAAGAGCGGCTCCCATGTGAAGGACGCATCTGGGTAGAAGGTCATCCCTCTTTCTCTTTTGTTTACACAATTATGCTTTGGCTGATAAATCCGGGGCAAAAACAGTGAAGAGAATTTGTTTGCATTTATTTGGGGCTGGGCACCCGGCTGCCAGCTCTTCTATCATTTGGATAAGAGGATGAAGCCACTAGTCTAGGGTGTGAAATCCAATCAACAAGTGAGATAAAGATTCTCCATTGACGTCTTTATGAGCAAAAACAGGAACATAAAGCAGGAGTAGTTTTGAAAGTTTTAAAGGTAACACATAAGCAATTTACTTTGGAGTGGCAGTTAAATACCACATGTATGTATGTATGGTGGACACAATGGGAAAAAATTTGGTTTAAGGGAGGTGGATGCATGAGTAGAGCTCATACTCAGTACAGGTGGAGGCTAGCAAAAGACTGGGAACGACAAATCAAGAGAACATAAGAGCCATAATCATGCATAGCGACATAAACATCATTAATTAAAGCATAAGCGGTATCACAAGTTCAAAAACTAAGTGGTCATGGAGGCTATTCGTGACTGGTTCATAGTCATAAACATGGTGTGAGCATGTCCCAAGTCAACCAAATAAAACATGCGAAAGAGAATACCATAAATTTATGCTTTACTATGGCAAGAACAACTCATGAATCTTTTAATGGAATATTAAAAACTCTCAGCTATTTGAGGCTATTCATGCTACTCAATAACCACAAGGCTTTAAAACTATAATAACATTTAGCATGGCATGAAAAAGTTCTAGCAACAGTCTATACAAGCTTCTACCTGCACTGTTATAAATTCTACTTCAAGCAACAATTTCTTTTCCCAACAAGCACCACACAAGATATGTTTTAACAAAAATACTCTTTATGATACAGCAAGAAAACATGAGAGTACTCACATAATACTACTAAAACTAACAGCTCTGATAAGAGATGCATGCAAAACAGGAGCTAACTAAATGCAGCAGCTAGACAAAGATTAAGAATACGAAGTATTTCCATGAAAAAGCGGAGCGTGTCACTCTCCAATAAAAGAAATGCTGGGGTGCAACCAATATTATTGCAAAAATAAAAACAAACTTAAAGTAAAAAATAAAAGACGCTCCAAGTAAAGCACATAGGATGTGACCAAATAAAAATATAGTTTCACTAGAAGTGACCTGATAATTTGTCGATGAAGAAGGGGATGCCTTGGGCATCCCCAAGCTTAGACGCTTGAGTCTTCTTGTAATTTGCTGGGATGTACCACCGGGGCATCCCCAAGCTTAGGCTTTTCACTCTTCTTGATCATGTCATATCATCCTCTTCTCTTGACCCTTGAAAACTTCCTTCACACCAAACTTCTCACAATCTTCATTAGCAACATTAGTGCAATCGAAATAATAAATTCACATGGTTCAGTTTCAACACATGCCTAACACTCACATTATCTAATGTCACGACTTATTTTAAGACTCTTTTTCTCAAAAGAACACCAAAATAAAGAGTTTAAGATGCAAATGCAATTATTGGCAGATATCTGTCAAAAGAGGACAGCGGGTAAAGATGATTTTTTTCGAAAATCTTTTGTTGCTCAAATAAAAAATTGGTCAACTAATAGAAGTTGTGTATACACCCCAGGATTACGCACAAACAAACTCAGGTCGTTTTGAATTTTCTGTGATTTTATACGGAATAAACAGTGGACAGCAGAAATTTGTTTCCTGCGCAGAAATCCGAAATATAGCCTCAACTTTCCACTAGAGGCTTTACTTGGCTCAACAAAAACACAAAAGAAAATATACAGAGGGGTTGCTAAGTAAATAGACACCACCCAGGTGCAAAGCACACAAAAGAAAACAAAGGAAAAGTGGTTGAAAACAGAGAAATAAAACGGGTTGTCTTTCGGTAGCGCTTTTCTTTAGTGCCTTTCAGCTGGGAATAAAAATCAACTCAAGTATTTTCAAGTGTGGAAGCATCAACATCATAACTTGATCTAATAATATATTCAAAAGGTAGCTTCATCCTATTTCTAGGAAAGTGTTCCATACCTTTCTTAAGTGGGAATTGATATTTAATACTCCCCTGTTTCATATCAATAACAGCACCAACAGTTCTAAGAAAAGGTCTTCCCAAAACAATAGGACAAGAAGCATTGCATTCAATGTTCATAACAACAAAATCAACAGGGACAAGGTTATTGTTAACCATAATAAGAACATCATCAATTCTACCAAGAGGTTTCTTCTTAGCATTATCAGCAAGATGAACATCCAAATAACAGTGTTCCAACGGTGGTAGATCAAGCATATCATAAAGATTTTGAGGCATAACAGAGATACTAGCACCAATATCACACAAAGCATTGCAATCAAAATCATTTAATTTTATCTTAATGATAGGCTCCCAACCATCATCAAATATCCTAGGGATAGATGTCTCAAGTTTCAGCTTTTCTTCCCTAACTTTCATGAGAGCATTGGTAATATGTTTAGTAAAGGCCATATTCATGGCACTAGCATTGGGACTTCTAGCAAGATTTTGTAGAAACATAATAACTTCAGAGATATTGCAATCATCAAAATCAATGTTATTATCATCAAAATTAATGGGACCATTATCCCCTACGTCTCCAAAAAATTCATCACTTTTATTAGAAGCAGTTTCAGCAATTTGAGGAAATTTAGCACGTTTCACCGAAGGGGTGGAGTCTTTGTTAAAACCAACTACTTTACCATTGATAGTAGGAGGTTTACTAGCACTTGGAGCTTCATTTTTACTAGTGGTGGTGATAGTGCAAACTCTAGCAATATTATTCTTTCTAGCCAATTCATCTTCTCTTTCCCACCTAGCACGTAATTCAACCATCAACCTAACATTATTATCAATTCGAACTTGGACGGCATTCAAAGTTTTACTTTCTTTAACATCATGTGGCAAAACTTTCAGTTTCAGAAAATCAACATCAATAGCTAGGCTATCTACTTTAGAGGCAAGAACATCTATTTTACCAAGCTTTTCCTCAACAGATTTATTAAAAGCAGTTTGTGTGCTAATAAATTCTCTAAGCATGTTTTCAAGATCAGAGGTAGAGCTTTTATTATTATTGTAGAAATCTCCATAACCATTATTAGGAGGATAGGGCTTATAATTGTTTCCACCAAAATTATTTCTATAAGCATTGTTGTTAAAATTATTATTTCTAATAAAGTTCACATCAACATGCTCTTCTTGAGCAACCAAACAGGCTAAAGGAACATTATTTGTATCAACTTGAGCTTTACCATTAACAAGCATAGACATAATAGCATCAAGCCTTTCACTCAAAGAGGAGGTTTCCTCAATAGAATTTACCTTCTTACCTTGTGGAGCTCTCTCAGTGTGCCACTCTGAATAATTTATCATCATATCATCAAGAATCTTTGTTGCATTTCCCAAAGTGATGGAAATAAAGGTACCTCCAGCAGCTGAATCCAATAGGTTCCTTGAGGATAAATTCAATCTTGCATAAGAGGTTTGTATAATCATCCAAGTAGTCAATCCATGAGTGGGACAATTCTTCACCATAGTTTTCATTCTTTCCCAAGCTTTAGCAACATGTTCATTATCAAATTGTTTAAAATTCATTATGTCACTTCTCAGGGATATAATCTTAGCAGGAGGATAATATTTTCCAATGAAAGCATCTTTACACTTAGTCCATGAATCAATACTATTTCTAGTCAAAGATAGCAACCATTCTTTAGCTCTTCCTCTCAAAGAGAAAGGGAATAATTTCAGTTTAATTAATATCTCCATCCACATCTTTATATTTTTGCATCTCACATAGTTCAACAAAATATTAAGGTGAGCAGCGGCATCATCAGTACTAACACCAGAGAATTGCTCTTTCATAACAAGATTTAATAAAGCATGTTTAATTTCATAGAAACCAGCAGTAGGAGCAGGTGGAGCAATAGGTGTGCAAATAAAATCATTGTTGTTTGTGCTAGTGATGTCACACAACTTAGTATTCTCAGAGGAACTCATTTTAGCAAAATAAAACAAGCAAATATATAACAGCTATAAAGTAAACTAATTTTTTGGGTTTTCTATATAGAGAAGCAAAACAAGATAAAAATAAAAACAAGACAGTAAACAAAATAAAGAGGTTGAGAGTGAGAGACTCCCCTTGCCAGAAGACTTCTTCCTCTCCGACAACAGCGCCAGAAATTTCCTTGATGCTACGTGTTGGGAACCCCAAGAGGAGGGTGTGATGAGTGTAGTGGTAGGAATTTCCCTCAGTTAAGAACCAAGGTTATCAATCCAGTAGGAGGAAGAGGATCTTTGGAAGGTTGATGCCACTGACAGTGGTGATGTCGCCTTACCGGTGTCATCAACAACGCGGAACCTGCACACAACTGATGGCTAGGTTGAGACTCCAAGTGCAGAGTGTGTAGCTAGTGGCAAGCCTTCTTCCCCACGAGGGTGACTCGAGGGTTTATATCGAACTCTTGGGGAGCCTGTATTTCAGCAGTTGTCTTCCAAGCTTCCTCCAGGATCCTGCAAACAAATAGAGAGTTTTGTGCCCTCAACCTCACCAAGTGGTTGTCAAGCATGTAACACCTGGGGTGTTACCCTTAGTAGAATTGGTTGCTTCCTTTTTCTTTTTGCATCACATGCATCATATTGCATTGCACCATGTTTGCATCACAACTGAAAAATTCAAAACAATTTAAACTTTCACACCTATCTAAAAATTCCAATTGAAAGTTGCAAGTAAACCACTCAATTGTTTTTCAAAAAGTTTGAAGTTGATTTATTCAAATGGCTTGTTAATAAAAAATTTCCCTTTTGTTGAAAACCCTAGTGGTAATTTCAAAATTCAAATCAATCAACCATTCATAATGGGCATGATCAAATTATGGGTTTAACAAAAAAAAATCAAATTCTTGCAAACAACTAAAATTCAATTAATGTTTTCATAATTGTTGAGTTAATGGAATAAAATTTGTTTCAAACACCAAATCCTTATGAACCCCATTTGAAAGTCAAATAGCAAACAAAAATTAATTTAACACTTCAAATTTTGGACTTGATGTTCCAATTGCTTAGAATTGTTGTTTGCCACTTAATAAATTTTTTTTATAAAATTTAAAACCCCAAACCTTTCTATTCACCTCTCTCTCTCTTTCATTCATTACAAAAAAAAAGAGAAAAGGAAAAAAAATCCAGAAAAGAAAGGAGTGGGGAGGCAGGCCAGCCCACAAGGGGCAGCCCACCTACAACCCGAAGGAGGCCCAACCTGTATCACCCCCAACCTCCGTACGACCCCCCCTCCCTGTCGCTTTCCTCTGCAGAAAAAGCAGTAACACGCACCACCAACTCCCCCCATGTGCCCTGCTCCCTTGCCCTTTATCTACCGCCTCCATCGATCCCTTCTAACCCTAGCCGGCTCCCCTCTCCTCTCTTCCCCTCCTTCCGCCGCCACCTCTTCTTTCCACCCTCTGTTCTTCTTTTCCTCTGAACCGTTTGGTAGCGAGAGAGAGAGCACGGGAGGACATCGTCGTCGCCATCTTGATCGCCCCCGAGATGATCTGACCATGGGAATGGAACCGGTGCATGCTCCTCGACGTTCTCATGAAAGAATTGGGAGCCGAAGCTGCCTGGATCGGTGCCCCCTTCAAGATCTTTCCATCGACGACCATGGTCTGCTCCCTCGTCCTCATGGTGTACAGCACGGCGCCGTCGTCTCCAAGCCCGTACCACGCCTGCAGAACCTCCGCTGTGAGCCCCTCTCCCGTTTCCCTTCTTCCTCGGTCGCGTTGCATCCTCCATGTGGCGTTACCCTGCGAGCAAAACAACCGTTCGCCATGGCTGCGTGTTGACGTTCCCGTTCTGTTCCTCTAAAATTTCGTGTCAAAAAATTCAGTAACCGCGTTTGCTTACCTCTTTATGTGTCGGATCTGTACCATGACACAACCACATCCGCAGCCTAGTGGTTAGGAGCCCATTCCGTCTCCTGGGAGTCCAGGGATCAAATCCCACCCGAGGCATTGCCTCCACGATTTTCGATTTTTGCTACTGTGGCATGCCAAGTTCAGTTAACACTGTTATATCTCCTCTAGTAGAGTAGTCTGTTGTTTCTGTCACAAATACAAAGCTATTCCGGTGGTTTACACCCCATTCTACTAACTTGGAGGCCCAAGTTCAAATCCCACGGGCAGCATTCTATTTTGCCATTTTTTTCCCATAAAATGCTACTATTTTTGTAAATGCTATAACTTTGTCATGTTAACTCCAAATATCACAAAATTTATGTCTAGAATTATCAGAAAAATGAAAGGAACATGAATTTTCCATCCATGCTCATGATTTCACTTTGTTTCCTGCACCCCTAGTTGTTTTATGCATGTTCACTAATTGTCAACATATGGAATGTGTTGGGGCACCTTAATTCAATTGTTTGCCCTATTCCATTTAATCTTGTTCCACCCACCTACCTGTTGTTTCCCATGCTAATCAACATATAAATTGATGGTTACCTAAACAACTTGAATCCATCCCTATTTCTCCGGACTCCGGTTCCGATTAAATTGCTTAAGTTGTTTCCTCTCCGTTGCATCTTGCCATGTCATGCATATAAAATAGGATCATGCTGGATCTTTTACCGTAGTAGTAATTGTTGCATCCGGTGTTTGTTCGAGGTTCGTTGCTTCTTCCCGGATAGGACGTTGAGATGATGTGAGCAATGACAAGTTCTGTGGATGTACCTCTACTTGCTGGATCTCAGGCAAGTATACTCACTTGCTGCCATATGGCTGCCTTTCATCACTTGTTACCGATTATTTCCGTTGTTCTTATTCTAGCCTGTTGATTCGATGCTTGTGTCTCGATCCTATCATATGTTTACCTTGCAGCCATGATATAGCCTTTCCTTCCACTTCCTATTAACTGTTGCTTGTTTACCTTGTTGGCCCTCGTGTCGTAGTTGCATGCTTAGATTTGTTTGTGCTCGAGTCCTGTTATCCTTTGTCGTATCACCTGTTTAGTTGATAGTTGGGTGTCAATTCAATCAACAACATGTTAATGTTTTGGGTAATAATAATTTGATGTTAAGGCACCGGCAGGAGGCCCGGGTTAGGGTTTTGGAGCCGGCTGGTGTCGAAACTAGGAAAAGAGTCTTGTCTACTGATCCATGATGAGCGTGCTCACCGCATCCGGGTGGTAGTATGGGACCCCCTCAGCTTAGACCTGATCTGCAGCTTGTCCGAAGAGCCACACTTAGTTCGGGTGTTCCATTTGCTCCTTGCATAATGGGTGGATCCCCCATGGTTACTGATGATGATGATGATGATGCATATAGGGCGAGGCCTGTAGTGCCGGGGTGTTGTGTCCTGCGGGAGTTTTGCACACCTGCGCTGAGTATTCGGCTGCGTGGCTGGGACCTTATAGCTACGTGGCTCCTAGGATGGGTTGTAGAGATGGTTTGGGTCGTGTCAAGCCAACCTGAGTTTTAGTTGGTGGCTTGAGTGTGTACGGGTACTGGAGCACACCCTGCAGGGATAAATCTTCTCGAGAAGCCGTGTTGTCCGCGGTTATGTGACGACTTGGTGAAAGTGCTGGCTAACAAGTACTCAGACAACTTACACCTAATGATAATAACTTGACTAGTAATAGTCTTATTGACACAATAAGTTGAACATCATTAATCCAACAGTGTGAGTTATCCTTGGGTTGCTTCCTTAGTAGGGGGTGACATTGGATGGGTATTGTTTGGTGAGTAGTTGTAGTTGGTTACGATACGCTATCTTATCCCCCTCTTTTAGCCGGATGTTGTAGTGAGTTTCTGTAGTTGGTTAGTGCAGCCCGCTGCCGCTTATTTGCAACAACCCCTTCCTTTCCGTTGAACCCAAAGTATTTGTATCCTGTGATGACTGGTTACGCCGGTATCTTGTGAGTATGGTTTATCCACTTGCCAGTACTTAACCGTACTGACCCACGAATCTTTTTCGTGGCTGCATATTCAACATTGCAGCCAACAGGTTTGAAGTCTGACGACATTAGCTTGGGAATCCCTCCGGCTTGGCCTGGGCAGGGATTGGACGCTCTCGGTTATCTTCAGGACTCTTAGTCCAATTTGTATCTTGTCCGTAGCCGGACGCTATGTTGTTTCTTCCGCTGTTATTTGGATCTTTGTACTGTATTCAGTTGTATCCCTGACTCGTTTGAGTCATCTTGTATATATCTTTTCTGTTGTTGTTGTGGATTATTCGTGAACTGTTGTAATGTTATCACAAGTGGCAACCTGGAATCGGTTATTATGTGGATTTTGGCGGGAATGCTGAAATCTGCATAGTGCCCGATCTCGGGGCGTCACAAAGCACAAGGTGTGAGACTTGTAAATTGCAATGCAAAACTGAAAGTAAATGTGCAATAATTAAATCTACTACTAAATGCAAATGAGAAAATAAATATGCAATGGATTGTTTTTGTATTTTTGTGATGCAAGTGGTGATGGAGATAATGTAAATTCGAATTGGAGATGCAAGTAAAGTAAAGTGCAAGTGAAGTAAATTGCAGCAAAGTAACTAGAGTGTTTTCTTATAATTAAAATAGGACCGGGGTTCATGGTTTCACACTTGCATTCTCTCAAATAAAGTAGTAGACGGTGGACATAAAGAATTACATGTGAGATTACAATAACATGTTTAACATTGAGTACTTTCATATGGGCATCACGTCCTAGCATAGAGATCTCTACGGTCATTATTATCCCTCTTATACCCCACCAAGATGCGAAATAAATCATAACACCTCGATAATTAAGGAAAAACCAGAGTATAGCTTTAAGCAATGTGACATGAAGTTGAAGTAAGAACTTGCTAGATCTAGTCATGGAGATTGATTAGTGTCACTTCAAATCCCCGGTAACAAGGTACTCCTTTTTATCCCTAGTGAGGTAACTAAGAAAGGTTTAACAAAACCTAAGTGGATCGCTGAACTTCTGTCACTTTCACAACACTAGCCACCCCCCGTTACTCCAACTAATGCACCCATCACCCTACACACGCTCTCAAGAACTAGATTGATCAAAGCTAGCAAATAAGAACGGGGTACATAAGATAAATCTACTCAAATAACTCAAGAGAAACAATTGCAATCTCAGATTCAATAACTCATAGAAAAGATCCACCACATAGGAATTACAACGGTTCCCATAATCATGTGAGGCAGCTCATACGGATCTAATTAGTGAATCACATAGAGAGAGAGATACAAGTGCTACTTCCACAAACCCATAGCCCTGGGGTGGACTACTCCCTCTTCATGGAGATGTCGATGGAGATGACGTTAGAGGGGTAGGAGATCACACCGGCGGCGCCCCGCCGGAGTTCCCCCCCCCCCAATCTGGAACTTCTGGTCTCTGTTTCTGTGTTTTGGTGTTTCGGCGGCGCTCGTCTCCGTAAGGGTACGGGGGACCCTTTTTATAGTTGGTTTTAGGTCAAAACGGACTCGGTAAGTCAAAGATGGAAGGAATTGGGGCCACAGGGGCCAAAAGGGGGCCTCTCACGCGGCCAAGGAATCTGGCCGCGTGGAGGGTCCTCTTTTGAGCCTCCTTGCCCAATTCTCGTGGATCCTTCGCCCGCAAGTCTTCTCCTTCCAAAAAAATGTCCCCCGCAGATTTTCAGGTGATTTCGCGGAAGTTTGCCCCCTGAAACGTCAAAAATAAAGAAAACGGGGTTTTTGACAGGCAGGGTTAATTCCATAAAAGTTGGGGGACTTTGTAATTTAACCCCAAAATACTATAAAACATTGAATTATACCCTTATATGATGCAATATGTAATAGAAAACCATGTGAAAATATGCAAAATTCATCTATGCATTTTACATGCATCAACATCCCCAAGCTTAACCCATGCTCGTCCTCGAGTATGAAGGTGATAAAACTAAGATGGGTTTTGCATATTGAAACAATCATGGGATATCAAAGAGGATTATTCATGCTACATATAATCAAATGATTAATACTAGAAATGAGTAGCAATATACAATTCATGTTGTAAGAAATATCAAATATGCAAGCAAAGATGCTTCATGAAAGTTCACATAGTGTATAATGAAATAAAAGCACTATGGACCAAATGCATACACAAAATGAAAAATAAAATCCTATATTGGTCAAAGATTAGCATAATGGAGAATAGAAAATATGGTGGACACTTTGGAGAAAATTGAGTAGAGGTAAAACATGATCAAGTCTTATTTAGCCTCTAAATATTCAACTAAAATTACTAATTGAAATATGGTATCCATTGATCTAGGACTCTCATTGACCGTTTATCACTAGCATCTTAAAATTGTGAGTATTGAAGTAATGAGAATGACAAGGTGGTTGAAAGCCTCATGCCCTGTGATTGTGAAAACCTACTCCATGATTACTCAACTTAAGATTCCTAATAAGCTTTGTACAATCATAATAAGTATTAATGACATCATAGAGAACCGCAAAGAGTTACGTCTTGCCCCATGACATGGAAACAAGCCCATGTTACGATGACAAGATGAACAAACGGAGTAGACTCATCATCCTTTTTATTTTCATTCACTATTATGCATAGCTTCTTATTTTATTATAGGATGTGTTGTAGAGTCACTCAAGCTGTAAGTAAATTTCCACCATGATAAAGCATGGCTTGGGTTAGCAGCCCAATGCGTTTCTCTAGTCATATAGATACTTACTCATTAAAACTTACTATTCCTCTATTTCATTTCGGCATGGCAGGAGTCCAAAAACAAAAGTACATGATATCAACCAAATGTAAAAAAAATTGTGCAATGTTGAAAGCTTTCCGGTGATACACGTTTATAGCTAGCTCCCAACCACACACTTGTCAAACGCAAAACTTGTGGCTCCCATTATTAGGTCATGTTTATTAGATGCATAAAAAGTAAAGTGTGCCTTCAAAAGTTCGTGAGAGTCCTATCCCAAGTTCAACCCATGACAATTAATAAAGTGAATATCTTAATTTAGAACATAAATAACACAATAACATGGTGAACATAATCGGAATAGCAATGAAGCTAATGGGAAGATATGGTGGACTCACTGGAAATACTTGGCTAAGGAGTGTTGGAAACAAGTTTTTACTTGTTGGAATTTTTAAATTTTTGGGCTAGCAAGAGGGAGATAGTTGACCATCTACTATGCATGCATATGTCCATAGAACTACTCATTTCATGACAAACTAAATAAACCAGCAATTAACATCAAGGACATGAATAAGAGATAGCTCAAGACAACATTATTGCAAATTTCTACACATAAAAAGCCTATAAATCATGCAAACAAATGTAGCTCTTCAAATCAACCATGGCATCCCTATTCCAAGTCATAATACTAGCATCGAATACATTCCAACCCCAAACTCCAGTAGCTCAATCTCATATAAAATGATGGTGGTGGTCTTATCAAAACAAAAATAAAAACAAAAACTAGACGCTTCAAGTCTCTACGATAAATGCTTTGCTTAGAAAAACAGAAAGTAGACGTGTGCTAACCAAAATAGTGTAGCTCCAGAGGGGTGTTCATCACATCCCCAAGCTTATGTATTTCACCATTCTTGGATGTCTTGAGGCGCAGCTCCTCTATTCCCTGTGAAAAAAACTTCACAAAACATGTTTCTCCAATTCTTTTTCTGTGGGGTGAGATTAGCAAGGACAAACAAATCACATGCTTGTTGTGCAACATTCCAAATCAAATGCTCCAGTAGATAGACAATAAGGTTCATTATGTTGTATCTTCACTCTCTAGCTTGAAAGAATCATGGAAATTCGATTCCCAAGCCCAAAGAGTGCATAAAACAAAAGAAGGCAGAATCTGTCCAAAAAAGAAGCAGCAGCCAAACGAACGTTTTTCCCTAAGCTAGACTCGTCAAACAATTAAGCCAATTTTTGTGCATAGAGAGGACGAAAAGTTTCAGAACATAATAAAAAATTAGCTCAATCCGACATACCAATAAAAAACGTAAAATCATACGGTGAGCAGACTTGTGCTGAAACAGAAATTTCATGCACTAGGATAGCAACTTATAAGTCCAAATGAGTTTGACTTGACTCTTTATTGAAAACTCCAGAATTAAAACAAAAAAACTAATATCTTGAGACAGCAAGAGGACACTAGGAAAATCCAAACAAAAACAACCGGGTTGCCTCCCGTAAAGCACTTTCTTTATAGCCATATAGCTAGGCTTTACTTACTTGATAATCAAGAGGGATAAAGCTCATGAGGGAGCTTGTTCTTCAGCGTGCCCCTCTTCCTTGGGAAGTGCTCCATGCTTTTCTTGTGAGGGAACTGAAACTTGACATTCCCTTCCTTGGAGTCTATGATTGCACCTGTAGTACGAAGAAAAGGTCTACCCAAAATAATAGGACTAGGGGATTTATCCCCCATATCCATAATAATGAAATCAACGGGTACGAAAGTCATGTGCAATTCAATCATAACATATTTTACTTGTCCTACAGCATGTTTAGTAGAGTTATCAGCAACGACAAATTCACTTGAGCACTTTTCTAAATTTTCTAGTTCTAGCAATTCATATAATTCTTTAGAGAGTACCGATACACTAGAACCTAGATCTAACATAGCATGGTGAATTTCTTTTCCAACTGAAACTAGCACCTTGGGGATCCATGCATCCCCAAGCTTAGGAGGTATCATGGCCTCATTCCTGTACCTAGAATTTTTTTCTTGCAAGACATGATTAGCATTATAAGATCCAAAGCCAGGTTGATTAACATTTATAGTGGGACCACTAGCAAATTTTTGTAGAGTAGCAATAAGTTCTTGCAAGCTACTTTTTTCTAAATCAAGCAATGGATCCTTAATTTCAGTAAGCATCATAATTTCCTATACTTTACTCTCTAATTTAGCTAGCATGCTTGATTCATGAGGACTAATTTCATCTTTGCTAGCAAGATAAGACATATATGGAAGTAAATATTCAGGGTACTTCACTATTTCATTCAAAGTTTCTTCTAAGCTAGTAGGGACATGCTCACTTGTATTCTCAGAAATATGATCAATATTTTCAATAATAGGAGCAGCAATAGTAATAGAATTCATTCCTACACTAGGTTGTTCTTGTGGCTTTCCTGCTGACATGCTTAATAGAGTTGCTTGATTATCAGCTAATTTTGACAATGCTTTATCTAAATTCGAAGATTGAAGTTGCAATCCTTTAATATCACTACTAATGGATGCAATAGACTTATTTAACTCATGTATCATAGCATTGTGACTAGCAACTTGTTCCATAAGCAATTTATTAAATTCAGAAATTTCAGTAGAAGGCTTCCACTTATTTTCATTAGCATTAGGATATGGAACAAAAGGTTTATTTGGCACATAAGGAGGTTTACTATATGAATTGTAAGCATTACCAAAACCATTGCTACCATAATTCCTAACAAAATTAACATCCACACTTTCAGAATTACTACCAACTAGCTCCTGCAAAGGCACATTCTCCATATTTTGTTTATTAATAAAAGCAAGAATAGTGCCCATTTTAGAAGACAAATCATTGGTTTCTTCAATTGAGTTTATTTTCTTAGTGGGATTGGGTGCTCTTTCAGTATTCCATTGACTATAATTTTGTAATATGCTTTCTAATATGCTCTTAGCCTCACCTACAGTTTTACTCATAAAGGCACCTCCAGCAGCAGAATCAAGTATATTTCTAGACATGTAGTTTAGACCATTATAAAAAGAGTGTAGTATGGTCCATTCATTTACTCCATGTGATGGGAATGTTCTAAGCATTAATTTAATTCTATCCCATTCCATGGCTACATGTTCATTATCATTTTGCCTAAATGAGAGGATATTATTCCTATTTTGCAAAATTTTAGCGGGAGGATAATATTTCTTAATGAAAGCTTCTTTTAAATCATCCCAAGACTTTATACTAGCTGTAGGTAGTGAAAGTAACCATTCTTTAGCCTTTCCTCTAAGTGAAAAAGGAAATAATTTCAGTTTTAAAACACTACTTTCCACATTTTTAAATTTTTGCATATCACATATTTCCATGAAATCATGAAGATGCATAGAGGCATCCTCCATAGCACTACCACCAAATTGCTCTATAGTAATTAAATTCAATAAACTAGGACTTACTTCATAGCTTTTCAGCTTGTATTTCAGGTGTAGTAATTGGCCTAGCAATGAATTGGTCATTAGGTGTATTTGTGTAGTCATTTAATTTAGTTCTATCACCCATTTTAACAGTTTTTATGTAGTTTTTAATTTTTTATGCAAAACAAAAGTAAAGTAACTAAGCAAATTCGAAATACTAAAATAAACTAGATAACTAAATGCAAAACTAAAATGCAAACTAAAATAAAATATGCAAGACAAAACAAAAACAAGAACAAAAACAAAACAAAAACAAACAAAACAATCTACTTGAAAGAAGGTGGAGATAGAAAGGACGGTACTCACGTAGGTGCAACCTCCCCAGGCTTAGGTGTTTGCACACATTGTTGGTGATGAAGACTTCTTGTGAGCTCCCTTCGACAACTCCTTCACCTATGGCTCCCCGGCAACAACGCCAGAAAAACGCTTGATGGCTAGGTTGAGACTCCAAGTGCAGAGTGTGTAGCTAGTGGCAAGCCTTCTTCCCCACGAGGGTGACTCGAGGGTTTATATCAAACTCTTGGGGAGCCGGTATTTCAGCAGTTGTCTTCCAAGCTTCCTCCAGGATCCTACAAACAAATAGAGAGTTTTGTGCCCTCAACCTCACCAAGTGGTTGTCAAGCACAAGGTGTGAGACTTCTAAATTGCAATGCAAAACTGAAAGTAAATGTGCAATAATTAAATCTACTACTAAATGCAAATGAGAAAATAAATATGCAATGGATTGTTTTTGTATTTTTGTGATGCAAGTGGTGATGGAGATAATGTAAATTCGAATTGGAGATGCAAGTAAAGTAAAGTGTAAGTAAATTAAATTGCAGCAAAGTAACTAGAGTGTTTTCTTATAATTAAAATAGGACCGGGGTTCATGGTTTCACACTTGCATTCTCTCAAATAAAGTAGTAGACGGTGGACATAAAGAATTACATGTGAGATTACAATAACATGTTTAACATTGAATACTTTCATATGGGCATCACGTCCTAGCATAGAGATCTCTACGGTCATATTGATCCCTCTTATACTCCACCAAGATGCGAAATAAATCATAACACCTCGATAATTAAGGAAAAACCAGAGTATAGCTTTAAGCAATGTGACATGAAGTTGAAGTAAGAACTTGCTAGATCTAGTCATGGAGATTGATTAGTGTCACTTCAAATCCCCGGTAACAAGGTACTCCTTTTTATCCCTAGTGAGGTAACTAAGAAAGGTTTAACAAAACCTAAGTGGATCGCTGAACTTCTGTCACTTTCACAGCACTAGCCACCCACCGTTACTCCAACTAATGAACCCATCACCCCACACACGCTCTCAAGAACTAGATTGATCAAAGCTAGCAAATAAGAACGGGGTACATAAGATACATCTACTCAAATAACTCAAGAGAAACAATTGCAATCTCAGATTCAATAACTCATAGAAAAGATCCACCACATAGGAATTACAACGGTGCCCGTAATCATGTGAGGCA
The DNA here is from genome assembly GCA_028641055.1 of Alopecurus myosuroides. NCBI lineage: Eukaryota > Viridiplantae > Streptophyta > Magnoliopsida > Poales > Poaceae > Alopecurus > Alopecurus myosuroides. Next base: position 99,705,908 of record CM054059.1, read on the forward strand.
GCTCATACGGATCTAATTAGTGAAGCACATAGAGAGAGATACAAGTGCTACTTCCACAAACCCATAGCCCTGGGGTGGACTACTCCCTCTTCATGGACATGTCGATGGAGATGACGTTGGAGGGGTAGGAGATCACACCGGCGGCGCCCCGCCGGAGTTTTTCCCCTCCAATCTGGAACTTTTGGTCTCTGTTTCGGTGTTTCGGCGACGCTCCTCTCCGTAAGGGTACGGGGGGTGTTTTTATAGTCGATTTTAGGTCAAGACAGAGTCGGTAAGTCAAAGATGGAAGGAATTGGGGCCACAGGGGCCAAAAGGGGGCCTCTCAAGCGGACAAGGAATCTGGCCGCGTGGAGGGTCCTCTTTTGGGCCTCCTTGCCCAATTCTCGTGGATCCTTCGCCTGCAAGTCTTCTCCTTCCGAAAAAATGACCCCCGCAGATTTTCAGGTGATTTCGCGGAAGTTTGCCCCCTGAAACGTCAAAAATATAGAAAACGGGGTTTCTGACAGGCAAGGTTAATTCCATAAAAGTTGGGGGACTTTGTAATTTAACCGCAAAATACTATAAAACATTGAATTATACCCTTATATGATGCAATAAGTAATAGAAAACCATGTGAAAATATGCAAAATTCATCTATGCATTTTACATGCATCAACAACACAACCAAAATACTTTGTCCCAACGGTATAGTGAGTCTGTCAATCTCACCGGTCTTGCTGAAAACAAAGATTAGACGTATAGTGTGGAAAATGGTGTATGCCTGCAGTAAGTAAAGAAAGCAGTGAATTGTAGTGGTTTGTTAAACAATGTAAGAAAATGGACTTGGGTTTATAGGTTCACTAGTGGTGTCTCTCCATAAAAGATAGCATGATGGGTGAACAAATTACAGCTGGGCAATTGACAAATAAAGGTTGCACCGTAGTGGAAATTTATGACATGATGACTACTATGATATTTAGTGCGGGCAATACAACAATATACATAGACGTAATCCAACTGCATCTATGACTAATAATCCACCCTCAGGTTATGATCCGAACCCCCTTAAGTATTAAGTTGCAAGCATCAGACAATTGCATTAAACAATGTGTGTAAAGTAAGCAATGATTGTACACGCGGGCACTCACACCGCTATTTTCTCCCTAGTGTCAACAACACATCCTCCCCCGTCACGTTTCTGTCACTCGAGCACACGCGAAAAGGAGGCATGAACCCATTATCGAGCATAAATACTCCCTCTTGGAGTCACTAGCAACTACTTGGCCAGAGCAACCACTAGCAACGGAAAGCATGCAAGATCACAAATAGCATATGCAATAAAGACTATAATCAACTTAGCATAAGTTCAATATTCATCGGATCCCAGCAAACACAGCACATAGAATTACATTAACAATCTCGATCATGTTAGGAAGCTCACGAGATCTAAACATGGAGGCTTATGAGGAGGAGACAACCATCTAGCTACTGCTATGGACCCGTAGTCCAAGGATGAACTACTCACGCATCACTCCGGAGGCAGGCATGGTAATGGAGAAGCCTCCGGTGATGATTTCCTCACCGGCAGGGTGCCGAGAGACAGCTTCAGAACCCCCCTGATCTAGGGTTGACGACTACGGTGGCTGCGGAACTTTTCGGGGATTTTTGATCAGGTATCTAGGGTTTTCCATCCGGGGGGAATAAATAGGCGAAAGGGCAGAGACGGTGCAGCCCTGGGGGCCCACACCACCCCCTGGTGCGGCCAAGGGGGCGCGCCACCCCATGGTGTGGGCCCTTGGTGACCCTCTTCGGTCTTCTGGATGCTTCCGGGGAAAATAGGCACTTCGGGCTTTGCGGGGTCCAATTTCGAGAATATTGCCAAAACAACTTTTCTGAAATAAAAAACAGCAGAAAACATGGAACTGGCACTTGGCATCTTGTTAATAGGTTAGTTCCGGAAACATGTAAAAATGACATAAAGAAGGGAGAAAACATGTAGCAATTGGCATAATATTATCATGGAGCATCAGAAATTATAGATACGTTGGATTCGTATCAGTGGCCTACTCTATAGGTTATGGTTGGTTGAGGGGAATACATCCTTCTAATCATAATCTATTGGGATCTCGTTTCACTAAAAGTTGATCTTGGGAAATATCAGTTTCAATGGGAGCACATCTTAATATCAATTTTAATCGAATCAAGTAGTGCAAATTAATTTTGAACTATAGTGTCTAAATAAACTTGTTTAATTGTAGAGATGGATCCCTTTCTTATATATAAATTTAATCAAATAATGAGTCGTGAGCCTTTGTCTGCAAACAGAAACAGTTTTGGGGAATGGTTCCATACTCTGATGGGAGTTCTTAGGAACTCCGATGTGGATGACTTTATGGGTTACATGCCTGGATATTAGGATCATGATGTACCTCACCTCCAATGTGACGTGTGCCTTCTCAAGGAGCTCAAGCACACATGCATAGATGGAGAGTTGGTTGATCAGTTTTGTAACCATCATCCCTACTATCTAGTAAAGGAACTGAAAACTCTATTCTCACATCAAGTGCGCAATGAGTGTTTTAATCCAATCAAAGAACTAATGAATAGTCGGCTTGGATTGGGCAAACCCATAGAGCTGTTTGAAATCAGAATGGCAGATTAGAAAGAAAACTCAGAGATGTCGGTTTTCCAATAACTCATGAGAATTTTCGTGACATCTTACTTGGATCACTTCCGCCTATTTTCCATTGTTTTGTAAAGCTTTACAATATCATTGCGGAAGAGTGTCCAGTTGGGATGTTCTTTGCCTTACTCAAGGAAGCATAAGTTGATACTGAAGCTGGAGACCCTACATGAAATAAGATAGGTATAAAATTTATACCGTCAATTATTGACATAATTCCAGCAAAAGTGAGTTAGTATGATATACTAATTGATGCTCTTACTTGCACTGGTGCAGGTAATTTGGAAGGATAAAATGCTGGAAAGAAGAGGAGGTTTTGGAATGACGTAGAGAATGCACTTAGAGTGTAGCTGGTCATCTCATGAAGTCCGGGTCAATAAAGAGGATCAACACTACGACTTCAAAATAATAGGTATTTTGAGCTCAATCATTATGTAGTGCATACTTTATGTGTGTGTGAACCCTGTTAAGATTGAATTATAAAATACATATGGGAATTCCAAGGTTGAGAATTCAAAGTTTATGATGTTCTTTATTATATTATGTCAATTCGTTTTATTATTAAGTCTTGAATATTTTGATTCAAATTATTGCTCAACTTTGAGTAATAGTTTTCTGGCTTGTTAAATAAATTGGAGGTAAGTATTTTATTTGATTTATCAAGGTTGAAAGACTGCCTCCAAAACATTTAATATAGCCAAAATCCATTAAGTGCTAGGCACTTGTGAATTTCGAAATTCAGTTAAGTTTTGGATGTTTTCTCAATTGACTTAATTCCATTGAAGATTCAATATGATAATTTAATCATATTTATGAAGTCGAATAGATGAAATGATTGAAGTTTCAACATTTCATCAAAGTCAGTGGGAGGGCATTTTGAATCAAAAACTGAGATCAATGCAATTTTGATTGAAGTAGAAAAGGACTTGATAGAAATTATAACATGGATTGACAAAGAATATTTTCTTGGTCAATAATTACTTATGATGAATTTTGGGAGATTCAAAATTATCGTGATAATAAAATGTTTGTGAGACAAGGATTTAAGTAATGTTATATTTGTCAGATGTCTTTGTGCGGTAAACTGATAGCGTGAAACGAAAATAATTCTCAGCCCGCTAAAGAAAATTATCTTGCTTGTTTGTTTAAATTGGGACTATGTCATTAATTAAATTAGAGTTATTTTAATGATAATCTCAAATAATCAATATTGCTAAAGCATGACGCATAATTGATTAAAAGGTTTTCTATAAAACCAATAAGTTTACTGGTAGTAAATTTCCACGGTTTACTCCTCGTGTTTTAAACACAGTGGATTAAGAAGAAAAGTGTCTTTTCATGAAAAATATGTGCAAATTATATTAAGTTGATATTGTGAATCTTTCGAGAAGTAGTGAATGAAAAGGGCAGTATGCAAATGTTCCCAACTCATCACCTCGTACAAGAATTTATATATGAGATATATAAAGTTCAAAATTAATATTTGAATAAAGGTTATATGAGAAATTTGATGAAATATTCATCAATATTCTAAAACAATGACCACAATGTGCAAAACAAAACAAACAAGATAATAGTACTCATAAATATATGATATTATATTATCCTGTAGATCCATGTTAGAAGAACATATTAATTTTGACTCCAAGATTTTATCTTGAGAGTAAGTTGGAGTGATTTTATATATCACAAGGAAAATGAATGTTTTCACAAGAAAAACATATATGAAAATTTTATATTCATAAAGCTAGTATTGATAAAATTGTTTTATAAATTACGAATAAATTATATTTATGAAGTTGAAAAACTTATCATATCAATTGTTTGGTGCTGTTATTGGATCGACTACCAAATTAGTTTGCTAAATGTAATTAATTTTTTACTACAAGAGTAATCAGAAAATATTACAAGTATGAGTATTAAGTATGTTGTGTTAATGAAATAAGAAGGCATTTGTTTTTCATTATGTAAATCAAAGGGAATTAAAAGTAAGTGGGAGCTGATTATGATCTTTTAATTTGGCTAGGCCCAATTAAAAGAAAGATACCTCATAGAAAAGATTTAAAAGGGTTTCAAATGTAATATTTGAAAGTGTCTTATTAAATTCAGGGTCTATGAGATAGATTGAGCAATTTAATAAACATGAATATGGTGGATGTGCTACATGTAATTTTGAAATGAATTTTGAATTACATTGAGATAATTTAATTTTCTCTCAAAAGAAAATGACATGATATTTTGCAATAGGCATGACCTTTGTAGTCATTGGTAAGCAAAATATAAAGTGTTGAGATCAAATCATAATTTTTTTTTTGATTTGACCAATCTCACAGTCATTAACAAGATTAGCGCTCAAGAATGGGTGGATTTCCGTTGACTAAAAGTGTTTTAGCCAATCATGTATAAAGGAGAAAAACTTAAAGAACAGGTGGGTTGGGAACCTCCTTTTTCTTGAAGATCCACTTACATCGAACAAGATTCTTTTGTTTAGGAAAGCGAACAACATCCCACATACCGTTCTTCTCAAGTGATTGCATCTCCTCTTGCATAGCGGAGATCTACTTCTCGTGGTGACCGGAACCAATTTATTCAGTGTTCGTGGATAGATCATGATTGTTCTCCACATGTTCATCACAACTAAAAGCATAGTGAACAATATCACACACCTCAATCAAACGTGCACAAGGTCCTTTATTCCTCTTCTCTCTGCGGTCTGCAATAGAAATTTTTTATTGCTGCACAATAGGAGGTGATTGTTGAACAGTTGTCGAGAGTCGAGACATTGTAGTAGAATTCATAGACGGGGGTGCCATGAGACTACAAGTAGAGACGTGGGGGAACGTGGTTGCGCTAAGGACAAAGACACGGGTTTTACCCAGGTTCGGTATGTCGTAGTAATACGGCGTTCCTACTCCTGCAATCTCACTATTCAGGTCTAAAGCATGTGTATACAAAGTACAACGTGAGGTTCTGTTGGCTATTCGTCGAGGATCAACCTCTCGGCGAGTTAGCTAGTAGCTTCTTGTCTATCTATCATATCTCCCATCCGGCTTTATATAATAGCCGGGTTAGGGCATACAGAGTAGGAAACCTAGAAGACTACGGTAACTATTAACTTGTGAAGTAAGGAATCCGCCTTCTACTCCAAGCCAGATCACGTGGGCCGTGATCCGGGTCCTTCTAGAATCCGGCTTCTGTGCGTCAGCTTACTGGGCCGCCCAATGTACCGTAGCCCACTACCCTTTGGGCCACCCGGGTAATCCGGCACTTTAGAATACCATCTGATATACCCCTATTCAGTATATATCCGACAGTAGCCCCCAAGAAGGATCGAGACTCCGTTTTCGCCGTCTTTCGCCAAATGCATCTTTTCCGAGAAATATCGGCCTGCAGTCTTGATTCTTCTTTCTCTCCTTAAAGGATGTGGTAACGTAAAACTCGGAGTCCAGAAAATCCGGCTTTTCTCGCACGATCCTTCGCGGAGAAGGAACTTCCTACGTTAGCGCTTTAAACTTGCTGACGTAAGGGACGTTTGGGTTACAGGTGGGAAACCCAGAAACATATCTCTGACAGATTCTCGCGAGAAACGAGGAGATAGCAATAATCATCCTGTCGTTTCATTTCCCGGATTTTCTGGCGAGTGACACGCGTTGGACATCCAACGGTCAAAAGAGTCGTTAGCACGCATCATGACGGAATTCCGGCTATAAATAGCCGTCTTTGTCCACCGTGAAAACCTTCCGCTTCTCACTTTGCACGCCATTTCCAGCGCCCAAGCTCACAGCAAAAAAGCTCCCGAGCGCACCATCGCGTCCAAGACCTCACCGGAAACGACCGAGCGCCGCTACTCGATGGCCTCACCGTCGTCTTCCCCAGCCCGCGCCGTCGCCAAGGAGATTGACGAGATTATCGACACAATGGAACCGCAACTGGATTCTCCGGCGCGGGTCTCCAGCGACGAGCTGGCGAAGGCCATGGGCGGCGCGGAGGGAGAGGAAACTTCTCTCGCCTCCGCGGATCTTGCGGGATCTTCATCCACGCCCACTCCACCGTTCGCTCCCGAGACGGTGGAGGAAAAGATCGCGCTCGTCGGAGACGAGCTCGCGGCCGCGGAGGCCGCAGCGTCCGCCGCCGCCGGAGCCGAAGAAGAGACGGAATCTGCCGGCAACTGGAGTGCCTGCAGTATTCCGGCGTCCCTCCTTCCGACAATGGAGAAGGAGGGGCTTGTACTTAAGGGAAAATGGCGGCTCCCGGAGGACGAGACCGAGCCCATGCCGAACGACGGAGAACGGGTTCTTCTCTCCTCCCACCTTCTTAGAGGTATGGGTATTCCACCATCCGCCTTCTTCCTCCAGATCCTGTCCCACTACAACATCCAGCCACACAACCTTCCACCAAATTCCATCCTTTACTTAGCCGGATTTCAGGCCCTTTTCGAGGGTTATCTAGGTATAGCGCCTAGACTAGATTTCTGGCTTTACTGTTTCGGGGTTAAGCGGAACTCTTCGGAGGGCGCACTCCCAACTTGCGGAACCATTTCCTTAACTCTTAGGAGATTCCGAGAGGATTGGTTCCCCAAGATTAAAACATCGGAATCCGTCAAGTTTTGGACGGGCTCTTTCTTTTACCATCATGACATCCCGTTTCCCGGGAAAGAAAATGGGGTTCCTCCATTCGTCAACTCCGCCGCCGTTCCTCATGAGAGTTGGGCTGCCGAAGCGGTGCAAACTTTGCCGGAAGACTTGATGAAGATAAAGCGACGTATCGCCAAACTTACTTCTTCTCGGCCTCCCTTAACTGGAGCAAACACTGTTTTGTGCTGGTTTGGACGCTGTATTCAACCTCTCTCTTTTCGTTCCCGACTCCTTTGTGAGTACGAAGGGCCGGAAGATAGCATGAGAGGGACGGATAAATCCTACTCCAAAAGAGATTTCAAGAAACGAGTCAACCAACTGGTCGCAACTCGCGACCAATACACGGAAAGTTTGGAAATGTATCACGAGGAAAACCCAGTCCCTAAGGTATTTATATTTTCCTTGCTTTTGGATTTCTCTCGGATTATCTCTTTGTCCTGACTTAGTCAAATCTTTTGCCATCTCCGTAGTTCGACGAACTTAAAGGAAACAACCTTGCATCCGACGCCGAGCTCGACGAAATACATGCCGGCTTTTATGGCGGCCGGAAATGCAAGAGGCAAGTGACCTTCGAAGAAGTGATAAATCTTGACGAAATTCCCATCGCCGTATCCGGGTATTTTACTGGAGCTTTTTACTTATCATTCCCTTCCGGTTATTTGAGATATTCATTTCTCGGATGTTTCCCTTTCAGCCTTGCTCCAGTTCCTCTAAAGGCAAAGAAATTGAAGAAACATAAGGCTGCTGCTAGCAAAGGAGAACCATCTTCCGCTGCAGTTTCTCCCCCTTTAGCTGTATTCAGCAGGGAAGAGAAAACCACAAATCCGGGCGCAGAATTTCAGCAATCCAGCCAGCCTATTGCATCTAACATGGATGCGAGGGAAAGGGCGGGACCGGAGATGGGTAGAAATCTTCGAGCATCTGGGGAGGACGAACCCATTCCCACTTTTGACAGGAATTTCCAGGTAAAGGAAGAACAGTTCGATGAACTCGGATATATTCGTCCAGAAGCTAGAAAATTCTTCGCTCCTGCCCCTCTAATCCGTCCTTGGCCACAAGGCGGGCTAATTGTCCGCAATGACTTCGTATTTTCACCTCGTCAGGTCATACAAGACGGCCTTCACCACGTTGGAATCCTTTTCTCTGAATATGTAAAGGAATTCAACGAAACCTTGTCAAATTTGCAGGAAATGAGCCAGGTAACATCTCTAGCCCCCAAGCAATAAGTCGAAAGCATGCTGTCCACTTAATGCTTCTTATTACTCTTGTTTTAACTTAAGCGTCTTACGTTCATTTCCGCGTTTCAGCATACTGCTAATAAAATAAACTTGGAGATTTTTAACAAGCTTAACATAAAAAATGAAGAGGTGAAAACCCTTCTATGTATTATTGATGCTAAAGAAGCAGAGATGGCATCATCTCAGCTACAGCTGTCGGAAACAACAGGTATATTTTGATTCTCTGAAGTTCTTTATCCATTTTTTTGTCTAAGTACTTTCCCAAGTTTTCCTAAACTCGGAATTTTGTTCCTTGCTTTCCAGCTGCTTTGGCTAAGGCCAAGGAAATAGCTGAAGATGCCGGCAATGCCGCGAGTCTCCGACAGGAGAATTTGGACCTTCATAAGGATCTTTTGAAGGTTCGAAAGGATCTGGAGGCCAGCAACCTGGCCCTTGGGATTGCTCAGTCCAAGGCCTCTCAGCAGGCAGAGAAGGACAAGGCCACTATCCAGGACTTGGAGAATGCCTTAACCCTGCGCCTTGAGGAAGGCTCCGAGATGGACAAGATTCTCGGTAAGTTGTTATCATTTACCGGTTTTTCCATGTCTTGATTTCCTTCTCTGTTTTTTCGCTAACCTTTTGGTTGTTCGTCTGAAAAAACAGGAGATAACCCAGATCTCACTCGGATTGAGAAAATCCGAGCTTTTGGGAAGGTATGGACTGCGATCAGGGCTGCAGGCATGCAGCTGGTCAACAAGTTCCTTCCCTCAAGAACTGGGGAATTCTTGGAAGTTGAAAAACTTCCGGAAGCTATCCTGGAGGTGGCGGAATCCAAGGAGTCCACCTTGCGCTCCGCAGCACGGGGTGGTGCACGCATGGCCTTGGGCCTTATGCGTATGCATTACCCTAGTGCCAAATCTTGGCGCGTGGCGTCCGGTATCCCCTTGGATACTCGGAGACCCAGCGGACCACCATCTTCGACGAGATCAAGGGTCACGCCACCAAGATCGCCTCCATGGTGAACATCTCCATCACCTACCTAGAAGAAGAGATTCCCGCAGCCCCCGAGAACGATAGCAGCGATGAAGACTCGGATGCCTGAAGGATTCTTCTTAACCTGGATGGTGGAAGTAGAAAATAGGAGCATTACTGCACTTTACAATGTAAACTTATATTGTAATGCTTCTATTCTTTTGTATAAACAAGTACTCCGCCTTTTGCAGTTAATTATGAAATTCTTTGCAAGTTTTCCGGGTTTGATATTCCTTTATCTTCTAAGTTCTCTGGCTTATGTGCTTTAACTGTCCTTAGTGTTTGAAATGGCTCAATAGTACTATGAATCTTCATGCCGAGTTACTGGGTAAAACCAATCAGTTTGAACTCGGAAACATGGATCATACTAAGGGCATTTTTACTAACTAGCTCTAGTGACCCAACACATAAACAATCAGATAATGCTTAGAGAATAGTAAGGAATTTTTTGAATGAAACTCGGGCGCGCAGGCACAATCTGAGTTTCCTTTAGCCTTTAATAGGCTGAAAATCATTCAGTTTTTAAACACCGAGCACGCAGGCACAATTCGGGTTAACATTGAGTATTTTGTAAGATCATTGGGAAATAGATAAGGTGGAATCATGTTTTGTACTATAATAAACTTGTAAAAAACATGGATAGAAGAATTCCGACAACTTTATTTCATGATCTCAAAGATGTTTACATAGAAATTGAACTAAGTATAGAAGGGACGTAACTGCTGGATACTCCAGGGCCTTTTTGTCTCTCCTAGTTCATCATCTATCTTTCTCTTTCTTTTGCGATTCGGCTTCTCGGGGTCATCTTCCGTATCGCGAATGTCGACAAGATAATATGATCCATTATTCATGGCTTTACTGATGACAAATGGTCCTTCCCATACCGGGGCCAGTTTGTGCTTTCTTTGTTGCACCAGTCTTAGCACTAAGTCACCTTCTTTAAAAGAACGATGCCTGATTTTCCGACTACGATAACGTCGTAAACCTTGCTGGTAGATGGCGGATCTTTGAAGCACAAGTTATCGTTCCTCTTCTAAGAGATCGACGGCATCCTGTCGTGCTTTTTCGGCATCCGAGTCGTCGAAATCTTGCACTCTTGTGCTATCATGGATCATGTCCGTTGGAAGGATTGCTTCCACACCATAAACTAGGAAAAATGGGGTTTGCCCAGTTGACCTGTTTGGTGTTGTTCGAATACTCCAAAGCACGGAAGGTAGCTCTTCTACCCATGCTCCAGCTGCTCTATGAAGAGGAGATTCGAGTCTTGGACGTATTCCTTGCAAGATTGAGCTATTCATTCTTTCAACCTGCCCATTGGATTGCGGGTGTGCCACAGATGCGAGATCTAGGCGAATTCCCGTCTGTCGGCAATATTTTGCCAACTCTCCAATGGAGAAATTTGTCCCGTTGTCGGTTATTATGCTGTGCGGAACGCCGTATCTCATGACTATGTCAATGATGAAATTTCTGGCAGTTACACCGTCAAGCTTTTTGATGGGTTTAGCCTCCACCCACTTGGTATATTTGTCCACATCTACAAGTAGATGTGTGAGTCCGCCTCGTGCAATTTTGAATGGTCCCATCATATCTACCCCCCAGACCGCAAAGGGCCATGTAATGGGGATAGTTTTGAGTGCTTGGGCTGGCATATTAGTCTGCTTGGCGTAATACTGACATCCTGCACATGTATTTACTATGTGCTCAGCGTCTGTCTTGGCTGTTAGCCAGAAAAACCCGGCACGGAATTCTTTTTTGACTATGCTTTTTGATTGAGCATGACGTACGCAATCTCCGGCATGGATTTCTTGCAGGATTTCTCGTCCTTCTTCTGGTGAAATACATCGCAGAAAAATTCCGGAAGTACTGCGTTTATACAAGCAATTGTTAATTACTGTGTATCCTTTGCATCGACGCTGGATCTGTCTTTGCAAGACTTCGTCTGCTCCTTCCGGGTACTTCTGATTAACTAAGAAGTTTATATATGGTATTGTCCAATCCGGGTTAACGAGCATAACTTCAATTGACTCGGAAGCCAGAGGATAATCAACATCTCCACCTTTTATTGATGGTTCGTACAAGTGTTGGACGAATACACCTGGTGGGAGGATTTTTACCCTTTCCGATCCCATGCGGGCTAACGCATCCGCGTTCCAATTTTCTTCCCTTTTAACATGGAGTACTTCGAATCCGAAGAAACAAATGGCGAACTCGTCCACCGTTCTCCGATATTCGGCCATTATAGGACTTTTTGCGTCCCAAGTTTGGTTGAGCTGGTGTTGTACCAAATCTGAGTCACCGTAGCACAAAATGCGCTTGACACCTATTTCTTTTGCAATATGAAAGCCATGAAGCAGAGCTTCGTATTCTGCCACGTTGTTGCTGGCATTGAAGTGTATTTGTAATACATACTCCATTGTGTCTCCTCTAGGGGATTTTAAAACTACACCAGCTCCAGCGCCCTCCTTCATCTTGGATCCGTCAAAGTGCATGATCCAGTACTCGGACTCCGGCATTGGTGTTTTCTCCATTGCTTCCGTCCAGTCGGCGACAAAATCTGCCAAAACCTGGGATTTTATTGCCGTCCTGGGCTGATACTTAATGTTGAAGGCTGCTAGCTCGATGCCCCATTTGGCTACTTGGCCAGTCGACTCCGCATTGTTTATTATATCCCCTAGTGGTGCTTTACATACCACTGTTATGGAATGTCCTTGGAAGTAATGGCGAAGTTTTCTGGATGCGAAAAATACGCCATATGCCAGTTTTTGATAGTGTGGATACCTTTGTTTGGACTCGGAGAAAACTTCGCTTATATAATATACCGGATGCTGGTCTGGTATGCTCTGTTCGTCTTTCTTCCGTTCCACAACAATTACTGCACCGATAACCCGGTTTGTAGCCGTAAGGTACAATAACATAGGTTCTTCGTCTTTTGGGGATGCCAAAATCGGAGCTTTCATCAAAGTTTCCTTTAACTGGGTTAACGATGCATCTGGCTCTTCTGTCCACTCGAATTTTTCGGATTTTTTCAGCAACTTGTAGAGTAGTAAGGCTTTATCCCCCAGCCGACTAATAAATCTGCTGACGGCTGCAGCGGAACCCGGCAATCTTTGGACATCTTTTACACACGTAGGTTTGGAGATGTTTAAGATTGGTTTGATCTTTTCTGGGTTTACTTCTATTCCTCTATGAGAAACGATGAAACCCAGAAGTTTTCCTGAGGGAACCCCGAATACGCACTTTGATGGATTTAACTTCATCTTGTAAGTGCGCAAATTTTCGAAGGTTTCTCGTAAATCCTCAAGGAGAGTATCTTTTTCCTTGGTTACGACAGCAATGTCGTCCACGTAAACGTGGACATTTTTGCCAATCTGACTATGCAAACAATGTTGCATGCAACGCTGGTAGGTTGCACCTGCGTTCTTCAGACCAAATGGCATGGTTATGTAATAGTACGTCCCATAAGGGGTTATAAAGAAGTCTTAATTTGATCTTCCTTTTTCATGCGTATTTGATGGTACCCGGAATATGCATCCAAAAAGCATAAAAGCTCGGAGCCTGCAGTGGCATCTATTATTTGATCAATTCGCGGTAACGCGAACCTATCTTTTGGACACAGTTTGTTTAAGCCGGTGTAATCTATACACATCCTAAGGGAAGTAGTGTCTTTCTTTGGTACTAATACCGGATTTGCAGACCATTCGGTGTGTATAACTTCCTCGATAAAGTCTGCAGCTAAAAACCGGATAATTTCCTTGCCGATAGCCTTCCGTCTTCTTCCGTCAAATCGACGGAGACCTTTTTTGACGGATTTGGAGCCTGGAATCACCATAAGTTGATGCTCAGCAAGTTCCCTGGGTACGCCTGGCATGTCAGCTGGACACCAGGCGAAAATATCCCAGTTATCACGGAGGAACTTGATGAGCTCGCTTTCCTATTTATCGGTCATCCCAGTCCCTACTACGAAAATTTTTGTCGGATCTTTGGGATCTAGGATTACCTGTCTTGTGTTCTCTTAGGCCTTGAAGCTATCTGCTGGCTTTCGGGTTTCTTTTCCTGCCGGTATTTCTGTCGGCGATACCTCTTTGGCCAGCTCCTTCAACTATTCCTTTGCTATGATTTTCTCAGCGCAAAGGGCGTTTTTCTTTTTCCAGCTTGTTTGCCAACTTGAAGTCTCCCGATATGGTGATTACTCCTCCTTTTGGCCCTGGCATCTTCAGCTTGTTATAGATATAACATGATATTGCCATGAATTTGGCGAAAGTTGGACGTCCGAGTATCGCGTGGTATACACTTTCGAACGGCACTACTTCGAATGATACTTTTCCCTAACGGAAGTGATCTTTCTCTCCGAAAGTGACATCTAGGGAAATTTCTCCTAGGGATCATGCTTGCCTGCCAGGGAAAATGCCGTGAAAACGTATGTTGCTGTGGTTGAGCTGGGTCTCGGATATTTTCAGATGCCTCAGTGTATCCAGGTACATTATGTTAATGCTGGATCCTCCATCCATCAGCACTCTTTTTAGCCTAGTGTTTTGGACAATAGGGCTTACAACAAGAGCTTGCGTGCCGGGTTCAGGGATATTCCCGGGATGATCAGACTGATCCCAGGTGATTGGTGTGTTTGAATACTTCAAGAATTTCGGGGTTGCCGGAACAACCGCGTTTATTTCTCGAAGCGTTCTTTTTGCCACCTTTGCTGATGGAGTTGCCAGGAAAGTTAGGGCACACTCTCCATCAACCCTCGGAAACTTGGGCTCGCCTTTTCGCTGCTGTTCCTGGATTTTTTTTCGTTAGTGTCCGATCCACTGTCTTCTTTCTCAGCTTCTGGCTTTTGTTTGGAAAACTTCCTTTTGGAGTTCTTCCCCTTGTTTCCGGATCCTGCACTGCCTTTCATATGCTTGTTCAGGCGGCATTGTGCGTTAGTGTGGGTGGGTTTCCCGAATTGCGAATGGTGGACGCAGGGTTCCGACTTAATCTTTTCCCATTCTTCTTTGGTGTAATTGATTGGTTCTGAACTGCGTCCTTTCCACCTATTCCCTTTTTCACTTCCAAAGGCTATGTTAACTTCTTTGGGCTTTTGTGTTGCGTTTGGAGTTCCTTTTTTCTCAGGGCGAGGATTCTTTTTGGCCTGTATCAGTGTATCGATATTGCCTCCTCTAGCTCTGATGTCGTCTTCGGCTGCAGCATGTTCATTGGCGGTTGTAAGCATAGATCCGAGATCTTTGTGCTGTTTGGAACCAACCATGAACGGTACAAGTCCGGGTTTTAGGCCATTGACGAAAGCATGCATTGCTTGTACGTCAGTTACTCCAGAGCAGCTATTCTTCATTGCAGTCCATCTTGAGATGAAATCCACGTATGGTTCGTCCTCAAATTGGGTGCAACGGTTTAGCTGGTTGATGCTATTCGGGCGTTTGTAGGTTCCCCGGAAATGCTGAGTAGTTACTCGAGCCATATCATCCCAGCTGTCGACAGTTCTGGAAGGTAATCCGTTAATCCAATCTCTGGCTCCATCCGGTAACATTAGGGGAAGGAACTTTACAGCTTCCAGGTCTGTCCCATTGTTAATCTGGACAGCTGTATAATAGTCTGAGAGCCAGGTATCCGGGTTTGTACTACCGGTGTATTTTTGGTACGTTGGACCAACTTTGGCAAAACCAGAATGCAGGGTTATCCTTCGGATCCTATCTGTGAAGCACTTAGGTCCAAAATATAGATCGTCTCTTTCCGCCCTATCCATGTGTGCGGAGTACCTGCCGGCTGAATGGACAGAAGGGGATCTACTCCTTTCCATTGTTGCGCGGACGCGCTTTTCCGGGATCATCTCTATTTCTTCCGATATCACGCCCCTTTGGATGAGGTGGAGTTCTATTCCTGTATCTTTCCTTATCCCTGGGGGGTGTCCGAGATCTCTCACGTCTGTGAGGTATACCCTGTCTTCCGGCTTTTTCAGCTGGGTTTCTCGGAGGTGGCATTGCTTTGCCGTCATTCCGGTGTTTTTCTTCCTGATCGTGGAGGCTAAGTCCACCTTTCGGGAGATGGGATCCGGTTCTAGACGCTTCATCCTTGTTATCGGGATTTTTCTTGTCTTTTCTCGGATCCGTTTTCCTCTCTTTTGAGTTTTTTGAATCTCTAGGCTCCTCCGGTCCAGGTGCTCCAGCGGCGCAAGTAGCTGTTTTGCATAGGGCGGAGTCGTCATGCAACTTCCCTGATCGCTCTTGCCCCCGCTGTTGTTGTTGCAATGCTTTTCCTAGGAAAGCATACACCCCTTGAAGTTTTTCACCGTTGGAGTACATATCGTTGTTGAGGATGGCGAACGCTGCTTCCGCGTTTTCTGCTGCGGTTTTGTATATTGGTTTGCCTCTGGCATCTTTGGCGTTTACCTGCTTTTGCCAAGATGGATTGTGAAACCTTTCTTTTGGCGGCAATACTTCCGGTCTTACGATTCCGGGTAACCTTGTAGGTTTTATGGCAGATCTATTATTTTTCTCGTACTCCTCGATTTCTTCCTTCATGAGTTTGATGTCATCCTGGGTTTTTTGGAGGTGTTCACGAGTTCTAAATAGATGTTGTTGTTGCCTTTGGAGAGCTTGTCTCCTGGCTTCTAGCACTTCAGGGGGTTCATGCAATCCCACTAGTGTTTGTAGCAATTCCTGTTCTTCTTGTTTAGTCATTATCACAACAAGGATTTCTTTTGTTTTCTTCTTCGCAAGTTTTATTCCGCTTGCATCTCCTACTTCCGGGCTTTCATCAGCTGGATCAGCCGATTTCTTCTTCCGGAGTTTGTATTGGATTTTTTTAGCGGCTTTGTGCTTTTTCTTGGAAGAGGGAGGTTTTTTGACAGGTTCATCCTCTGTCAGTTCTTTGACATTGGGAAATATTGGAGAGGTTTCTCCGTCTTCTCTCTCTTCCTCTGGCGGAGGAGATCTAGGGCTTCCCTGACTGCCGGCATCCGTGTTTTCAGCCGGTTTCGCCATTAGTACTTCGTGGAATCCCTCCTGAAAAGATTTAACCTTTCTTTCGAAGGCGTCCTCGTCTTCGTCTTCGGAATCAAAGTCATCTGATCCGGTTTCTGACTCTAAACTCGCCTCAATGGCGGCTAGCACAGAGTCAGCTTCCGAGTTCATCGCTATATTGGCGGATGTCAGATCTTCCACCTCTGTAGTGGGTTTGCTATTTTCTGCCTCTTGCACGGGATTACTTTCATCCGTGTTTTCGGCGACCTCGGATTGCACCATACCGATAAAGTGTGAATCACTTTTTTGTCGGTGATCTGAGCAAAACCCGGTATCGTAGTCATCTTCGACTGGGTATAGGGCGGGTGGGAAAAATTTTCTTCCACCGCAAAACCCCATGGCCTCTGCAGTTAGTCCGATAAAGATATTTGTAGATCCAATCGGTAACACGCAGGCACTTACCAGATGATTTTGCGCCGGTATGTAAGATCCATTTTTGAGGAAGCGTCCAACATTGTCGTTGAACTCCAGGCTTCCGACAGTTATAGAACTGCCGATTCCGCCAAGTATCCCAGATCGAAATTTAACGTCTGACGTCCTTAGCCCCACGGTGGGCGCCAACTGTCGAGACATTGTAGTAGAATTCATAGACGGGGGTGCCATGAGACTACGGGTAGAGACGTGGGGGAACGTGGTTGCGCTAAGGACAAAGACACAGGTTTTACCCAGGTTCGGTACGTCATAGTAATACGACGTTCCTACTCCTGCAATCTCACTATTCAGGTCTAAAGCCTATGTATACAAAGTACAACGTGAGGTTCTGTTGGCTATTCGTCGAGGATCAACCTCTCGGCGAGTTAGCTAGTAGCTTCTTGTCTATCTATCATATCTCCCATCCGGCTTTATATAATAGCCGGGTTAGGGCATACAGAGTAGGAAACCTAGAAGACTACGGTAACTATTAACTTGGAAAGTAAGGAATCCGCCTTCTACTCCAAGCCAGATCACGTGGGTCGTGATCCGGGTCCTTCTAGAATCCGGCTTATGTGCGTCAGCTTACTGGGCCGCCCAATGGACCGTAGCCCACTACCCTTTGGGCCACCCGGGTAATCCGGCACTTTAGACTACCATCTGATATACCCCTATTCAGTATATATCCGACAACAGTATCACGAACATCATCAACAATTTCAGTTTATATTTCATCTATGTGCTTCTGATATGTCCATTTTGCACCACTACTTTATATGATAATTTTCCCTTATTCATTGATATTTCCCTATTGGAGCAACATACTTATGTTATTTTGTTATTTTCTCTGTGTTTTATAGTTTTACGGAATTATTTATCAGAGTTAGAAAACAGTTGGAAAAAGCACCTGTCAGAAGGGATATTTTCTGGACATCAGAAAAATCAGAAAACGAGGTTTTGTCAGAAATCACCGAGGGAGACCGAAGGGCAGCCAGGGGGCACCCACGCGCCTGCCACGCGCGGCCCCCCTCTTGGCCGCGTCTGGTGGGCCCTAGGGGCTTAGGCCCCCCTCGGCTGTCCTTCGGGGTACTTACCCCCTGTGACCTA
This sequence comes from Alopecurus myosuroides, assembly GCA_028641055.1. Lineage (NCBI taxonomy): Eukaryota > Viridiplantae > Streptophyta > Magnoliopsida > Poales > Poaceae > Alopecurus > Alopecurus myosuroides. The sequence goes on from CM054059.1 coordinate 99,723,987, forward strand.
AAAATCCCGAAGAGGCACTTCATAGAATTATTCCGCCGCCTATTTGCGACTGAAACGACACAGATAATAAAACATCTTTGTGGGGGAAGATTCCGTCAGGAAAATTCCCTTCCGGAGGGGGAAATTATCACCACCGTCACCGTCATCGCATCGGGCATCATCAAGATCATCATAGTCATCGTCCTCATCATCAGAACCATCATTATGACCATCCACCTCTATCCCGCCGTAACAATTACGGTTCTATATCGTTGTTTTCCACTATATATCTCTCCCGGTGTGAATTACTTGGTTGTAGTTGATGCTTATGAGATTTATTGGTGTTTGCACTTTATGACCAGATTGTTATCCATCCATTGATCACCTCTGATCATGTACCTTATAATGTGTTGTGAGTAGATCGTTTAGTTCATGAGGACATGGGAGAAATCTAGTTGTTACTAATCATGTTTTGTTGAGTGATATTTACCAGTTTGTTATTTAAGTTATGTTGTTATTTCTCTAGTGGTTTTATGTTAACTTCGAGTACATAGCACTTCACCTTTTAAATGTGTGTTGGATTGCTTGTGGTGAGTTGCCGGAGTGACAACAACCTAAACCCCAGCTTGCAATACTTCACATAAGGGAGTAGTAGATACCACAAGTTTATTGCTACAATTAGATTTATTTCTTAATTCATTTCTTGTATTTGTGGATGCATGCAAGTAGTGCAATCGTAAGTGTGCATTAGTCTTGGATAGGCCGGTGCACTAGCATAGGTCTACCCACATAACACTTACCAAAACAATAGAGATTAATCAACAACGTGTGATGAAAGTAAGTAGACGAAACCTTTCTTGTGTCCTCGGGAATGTTTTAGACTTTATAAGAAATACCACCGACTTGTACTTTGAGCTAAAAAGGATTGGGCCACTTGCAGCAACTATTCACCTTTATCGTTATTTATTTGTTACTATTACAAAAATCCCTAAACAACAGTTCTCTAGTGTTTACAGTGAAACCTTACTCGAAACTATTTATCAATACCTTCTACTCCTCGTTGGGTTCGTCACTCTTATTTATCAAAAAATCTACGATCGATCACCTACACTTGTGGGTCATCAAGACTACTTTCTGGCATCATTTCCGGGGAGTGTAGCGCTATTGGTAAGCGGAATTGGTAAGAAAACCTTTTATTGTAAGTGTTGTTTGTATTACTGTATGTTTATTTTACTGAATTATGGAATCCTTTATTGATGGTTATACGTTCGAGAATGACTCCTCCACCACTCGTGTGGTAGAGAGAAGTTCCACATCTACTCAAATTTTCCCTTTTGAAATACCCATTGGAATTTTTTATCGTGTTATGGATAACCGTTATGCCGATGATGGATCTGTCCATTCCGTTGAGCACTTGCTTTATATTAAAGAACTACCTGAGTTACTTAAGATTACAGGTGTGTGCCAAGAGATTTAATCATGAGGAAATTATTTTCTATATCACTAAAAGAAATAGAATGGAAATGTGAAGTGGTACAAGTATCATGAACCTTATAAGGATAATATTAAATAGAAACAATTCTCTAGTAGCGAATTACTTGTTAACACCGTTGTTCCTGTTTTACATATTGTTCACTTTGAGAAACCGCCTTTTCCTATTAGAGTAAAAGAACATTCTTTTGCCAATGATACTGTGAACAAAAGTTGTAAGAAAGTTATTGAACCTGAAGCTATGGTTTCCATGGTTAAAGATCTTGTTGCTGAAAATATTGATGGTTGTGACATATATTCTGTGAGGCTGACTCCAACCTAGTGGCACCTAACAAACATCATAGACCCGTTGTTTCTGTAAAAATAGGTGATCATAATTATTATGGACTTTGCAATTTGGGATGAAGTGAAAGTGCCATGAATTTTTATCTCTATCAAGAAATAATGAATGAAATTTCTCCGTGTGAAATTGAAGACATTGATGTTACAATTCAGCTTGCCAACGGAAACACTATTTCACCTGTGGGTATTGTAAAAGATGTTAAAGTTATTTGTGGAAAGGTAAAATACCCCGCTTACTTTTTAATACATGGTTTAGTTCAAGATAAAGCTTGTCCTATTATATTTGGCAGACCTTTCCTTAATACATGTGGTGCTCTTACTGATTGTAAGAAAGAGAAAGTATCTATCAAATTTGGTGATAAAATTATGAATTTAATTTTAGTAAGAATGCTAAACAACGTCATGATAAAGAATTACCTAATGAAGATCTAGATATTGAAAGAATTGCTTATATTTCTATTCCACCTAATGATCCTTTGCAGCAATTCATGGAAGAGCATGAGAATGGCATGCAGATGTAGGAAATGAATGAATTGGAGGATATATTACTCGATTAGCCTACTAATCAAACACAATTTTCCTGTTGAATCTTTAGGGTCACCTTTACCACCTAAAGGGGACCCGGTGTTTGATCTTAAAATTCTTCCTAACACACTTATATGCCTATTTGCATGAAAATAAGATATATCATGTTATTGTCAATGTTAAACTTTCAGAGTATGAAGAAGAACGGTTATTGGAAACACTCCGGAAACACCGCAAAGCTATTGGTTATACTTTGGATGATCTTAAAGGCATTAGTCATGTTCTATGTCAGCATTCAATTAATCTTGAGCCTGATGCCAAGCCTGTGGTTGATCATCAACGCCGATTAAATCCAAAGATGAAAGAAGTGGTGAGAAATGGAATATTGAAGCTTCTCAAAGGTATTATTTATCCTATTGCTGATAGTAAATGGGTTATTCATGTTCATTGTGTTCCCAAGAAAGGAGGTATGACTGTTGTTGCTAATGAAAAAAATGAACTTATTCCTCAAAGAACTATAGTAGGATATAGAATGTGCATTGATTTTAAAAAGTTGAATAAAGCTACTAAGAAGGATCATTATCCTTTGACTTTTATTGATCAGATGCTAGAGAGGTTGTCTAAAAACACTCACTTTTGCTATTTGGATGGTTATTCTGGTTTCTCTCAAATCCATGTTAAAAAGAAAGACCAAGAGAAACCCACCTTAACTTGTACTTATGGTACTTATGCTTATTGACATATGCCTTTTGGTTTATGTAATGCACCTGCTACTTTTCAAAGATGTATGCCCTGCTATATTTCATGGATTTTGTGAGGAAATTGTGGAGGTATTCATGGACGACTTCTCTGTCTATGGGACTTCTTTTGACAGTTGCCTCCATAATCTTAACAAAGTTTGGCAGCAATATGACGATACTAATCTTGTTTTGAATTGGGATAAATGCCACTTTATGGTGAATGAAGGAATTGTTCTTGGACATAAAATTTCTGAAAGAGGCATTGAAGTTGACAAGGCTAAAGCTGATGCAATTGAAAAGATGCACTATCATAGGGACATCAAAGGTATACGTAGTTTTCTTGGTCATGCTGGTTTCTATAGGAGATTTATTAAAGACTTTTCTAAGACTTCAAGACCTCTTAACAATATTCTTCAAAAGGATGTTCCTTTTGTTTTTGATGATGATTGTAAAGAAACCTTTGAAGTTCTCAAGAAAGCTTTAATAACTGCTCTTGTTGTTCAACCGCCTGATTGGAATCTGTCTTTTGAAATTATGTGTGATGCTAGTGATTATGTTGTAGGATCTGTTCTAGGACAAAGAGTACATAAGAAATTGAATGTTATTCATTATGCTAGTAAGACCTTAGATAGTGCTCAAAGGAATTATGCTACCACCGAGCAAGAGTTTTTAGCTGTTGTTTTTGCTTGTGATAAATTTAGGCAGTGCATTGTTGAATCTAAAGTCACTACTGATACTGATCATGCTGCTATTAAATTTATTATGTAAAAGAAAGATGCTAAGTGTCGGGGGGCTACCCCCGGGTAGGGTCATGGTAGATACAAAGTGTTGTCCAAGTATGGACCGGGTCAAGGATGACCGACATAACAGGTACCGACATATGGACGGAACCGATATACCCTGGCCGACATACATGTAGTATGTCGGAATAACCTTGCAAGTGTAGTGTTTTGCAGGAGAGACTGGACTGAGTTATCCGAGTTTGGCTTGGATAAGCCGACATACGTAGGGGTCTCTGATCCCGGGTGAGGGTCAATGCTGCAATCGTATCCGTGATATCACGGAGCAGTACAGGCGTGCAGGTGCAAGTTACTAGGCGAAGGGGACACTCTCATACCGCTGACTGCGAAGGTTTGTGGGAGCAGTGGCTAGGTATGGGGTGGCCATGTCTTGTCCAGGGCAGAGGCAACAGAGCTGGCAGAGACAATGACGCATGTTGGACTTTCGCCGTCGTAGTGGGCGGCATGCGCTCTGCCAAAGTGGTTTGTACCTGTACTATGTACCTGTATCCCTAGGCACCAGTATATAAGGTGCCCCAGGCCTTCCTATGCGGGGACGGACAAACGCGAGAGGGAAGGTTTCATTTGCTCTGCTAGTGGCTAGTTTGCTTCTTCTTCCTCCTCTAACTAGGATAGCTCAAGAAGCAGCTCTATAATCCGGATATTCCACCATATACAGTCAGACAGATAGGAGTAGGGGCTTTACCTCCTCACGAGGGCCCTGAACCTGGGTAGATAGAGTGTGCGTTTTGTGTCTTTCGTGTGTGCTTCTTAGCGCTCTATCCCTCCCCGGTTCCTATAGTGTCCATCGACCCCATCGTTAGCCATCCTATGGCATCTGCCGTGATATCACCACGACACTAAGACTAGGCTTATTAGATGGGTACTCTTGTTACAAGATTTTGATTTGTTGTTGATAGGCAAGGAGCTGATAATCCTGTTGCTGATAATTTATCTAGAATGGAAAACATTGCTGATGATCCTATTTCTGTTAATGATAGTTTTCCTGGTGAACAACTTGATGTTATTAAGGTTAACTCGCGTGAAAATCCTTGGCATTATAATTATGCCAACTTTATCGTTTCCAAGTTTTTGCCTCCAAGCTTTACTTATCAAGAGAAGAAGAAATTCTTTTATGATTTGAGGCATTACTTTTGGGATGACCCACATTTATATAAAGAAGGTGTAGATGGAATTTTAAGAAAATGTGTACGTGAGCATGAGCAAGAAGAAATATTGAGGAAATGTCAAATAGTCCTTATGGAGGGCATCATGCTGGTGAAAGAACCGCACACAAGGTTTTACAATTAGGTTTTTACCAGCCTACTCTCTTTAAAGATGCAAAGAACTTTGACTTTATGAATGTCCAAGGGTTGGTAACATTAGTAGACGTAATGAAATGCCTATGAACTATTCTCTAGTTATTGAACCTTTTTATTGTCGGGGATTTGACTTAATGGGTCATTTTCCCTCTTCACATGGCTATACTCATATTCTTGTTGTTGTTGATTATGTTACTAAATGGGTAGAAGCTATTCCAACTAAACGTGTTGAACATAAAGCATGTATGAAAATGCTTAAATAAATGATTTTCCCTAGGTTTGGCGTGCCTAGATGTCTTATGACTGATGGAGGTTCTCATTTTATTCATGGTGATTTTAGAAAAAAAAACTCTTGCTAAATATGATGTTAATCATATAATTGTTTCACCTTATCATCCTCAAACTAGTGATCAAGAAGACCTTTCAAATAGGGAGATCTAATTAATTTTGCAAAAGACTATTAACAAATATATAAATAATTGGTCTAAGAAACTTAGTGATGCTTTGTGGGTTTATAGAACTGCTTATAAATATCCCATGGGCATGTCTCCTTACAAAATGGTTTATGGAAAAGCTTGTCATTTACCCCTTGAGCTAGAATACAAAGCTTATTGGGCTGTTAGAGAACTTAATTGTGATTTCAAATTAGCCGGTGAGAAAAGATTGCTAGATATGATTTATTTAGATGAATGGATAAGTGAAGCTTATGAAAATTCCAATCTGTTTAAATAGAAAGTTAAAAGATGGCATGATAAAAGGATTCTCAAAATAGAATTTAACATAGGTGATAAAGTGTTATTGTATAGATCTCGTCTCAGATTTTTTGCAGGAAAATTACTCTCTAAATGGGAAGGACCTTTTGTTGTGGAAGAAGTTTATCGGTCTGGTGGTATCAAGATTAATAATTTCCAAGGAATCAATCCACAAGTTGTGAATGGACAATGACTCAAGCATTATTTATCGGGTGCTCCATACAACATGGAAACTGATATTGTCAGGGTACTCACTCCGGAAGATCATATTAGAGCCAAATATCAGAGCATACTAGAGTTAGAATAGGAGTAGGTATCAGTTTTGGTAAGAAAAATCTTTGGGAAACCGCTCGCAGAAGTCTAAACACCTTACTTTACATGGGTTATAAAAAGTTTTTCATGACCATTCGTTGACATAGAAATACATACCTCTCAAAATTACATTTTCAATGCCTCTGTTCTATTAAAATAAAAATTTCTAGCGCATGAGTAATATCTGTTTCCCTCTGCGAAGGGCCTTTCTTTACTAACAGGATTGAGTCAGTTTACCTGTTCCCTCTATTCTCTACTAGCAAACTTATGATGTTTTTTTTGCGGGTAAGCAAACTTATGATGTTGAATTCAGATGCATTCTTTTATATGTCCATGATGATGTTTAACCAATTTTTATTGCAGTTGGCATTACCATCATGGTAAACAAGTTGAAAATTGAGCTTTGCTAACTAGCATTTTTCTTTGTGTGAGTTGTTTTCGCCTCCTTTATTAAGAACATGATCTCTAAAAGTTTTCTATTCATGAAAAAACTTTGTGATAATTGAAGTATGTGTTATTAATAGCTCTGACATAGACTCTTCCGGAAAGATAAGATTAATATGATAGTTGTTCTCTGACCAAGAACACCGTTGGCCATAGCTCAATGAATTTGCACTCACTTTATCTTTATATGATTTAATCATTACTTCTCTTTGAGAAGCATTATGGGAAAGATTGTTGTATAGAATGGTTACAGTTTATTGAGTAATTGTTGATGCTTCATGTCAATGTTCTTTATTATCGACACCTCGCATCATAAATCGTGTGTTCATGTTTATCGAGTTCAGTTTCGCTTGGGACCAAGCGGAGTCTAAGCTTGGGAGAGTTAATACGTCCATTTTGCATCACTATTTTATATGATATTTTTTCCTTATCCATTGATATTTTCCCTATTAGAGCACTATACTTAGGTTATTTCGTTGTTTTCTCTCTGTTGTATAGTTTTACAGAATTATTTATCAAAGTCAGAAAACAGCTGGAAAAAGCTCGTGTTAGAAGGGATATTTTCTGGATGTCAGAAAAATCGGGAAAATCAGAAAATGGTGTTTTGTCAGAAAGACTAGGGAGGAGCCCGAAGGGAAGCTACAGGGCAGCCAGAGGGCACCCAGGCACCTGCCAGGCACGGGCCCCCTCTTGGTCATGCCTGGTGGGCCCCTGGGGACCTCAGCCCCCCCTCCCGCCGTCTCTCCTTCGGGGTACTTATCCCCCGTGAGATAAAAATCCATAGGAGGCACTTCGTATAATTTTTTTCCGCCTCTTCGCGATAGAAATGACAGAGAGAAGAAAACACCTTCCTGGGGGGAGATTCTGCCGGGGAAATTACCTCCTGGAGGGGAAAATCGTCACCACCGTCACCGTAATCGCACCGGGCATCATCAAGATCATCAACATCATCGTCCTCACCATCAGCATCATCATACTCGCCATCCACCTCCGCCCCAATATAACAATTAGGGTTCTATATCGTTGTTTTCCACTAGATCTCTCTCCCAGTGTGAATTACTTGGTTGTAGTTGATGCTTATGAGATTTATCGGTGTTTGCACTTTATGACCAGATTGTTATCCATGCATTTATCACCTCTGATCATGTAACTTATGATGTGTTGTGAGTAGATCGTTTAGTTCTTGAAAACATGGGATAAATCTAGTTGTTAGTAATCATGTTTCGTTGAGTAATATTTATGGGCTTGATATTTAAGTTATGTTGTTATTTATCTAGTGGTGTTATGTGAAAGTCTGATACGTCTCCAACATATCAATAATTTCTGATGCTCCATGATGATATTATGCCAATTGCTACATGTTTTCTCCCTTCTTTATGTCATTTTTATCGATTTTCTGGACTAACCTATTGAAAAGATGCCACAGAGCCAGTTCCATGTTTTCTGCTGTTTTTAGTTTCAGAAAAGTTGTTCTGGAAATATTCTCGGAATTGGAAAGTTTGAAGCCCGGAAGTCCTATTTTCCCAGGAAGCATCCAGAAGACCGAACAGGGGCATCAGGGGGCCCACACCATGGGGTGGCGCGGCCCCCCGGGCCGCGCCAGGGGGTGGTGTGGGTCCCCTAGAGCTCCACCTCCTCTACCCTTTCGCCTATTTAATCCGCCCGGTTGGAAAACCCTAAACACCTGATCAAATATCCCTGAAAAGTTCCGCAGCCGCCGTCACCGTCAACCCTAGATCAGGAGGGTTCTGAAGCTGTCTCCGACACCATGCGGGAGAGGAGATCTTCACTGGAGGCCTCTATATCACCATGCCTGCCTCCGGAGTGATGCGTGAGTAGTTCATCCTTGGACTACGGGTCCATAGCAGTAGCTAGATGGTTGTCTTCTCCTTATATGCCTCCATGTTTAGATCTCGTGAGCTTCCTAACATGATCGAGATTGATATTATGTAATTCTATGTGTTGTGTTTGCTGAGATCCAATGAATACTGAACTTATGCCAAGTTGATTATAGTCTTTATTGCATATGTTATTTGTGATCTTGCATGCTTTCCGTTGCTAGTGGTTTCTCTGGCCAAGTAGTTGCTAGTGAATCCAAGAGGGAGTATTTATGCTCGATAGTGGGTTCATGCCTCCTCACCACCTTGCTCGAGTGACAGAAACGTGAAGGGGGAGGATGTGTTGTTGCCATTAGGGAGAAAACAGCGGTGAGAGTGCCCGCGTGCATAATCATTGCTTACATTACACACTTTGTTTAATGCAGTTATCTGTTGCTTGCAACTTAATACCTAAGGGGTTCAGATGATAACCTGAGGGTGGATTATTAGTCATAGATGCAGTTGTATTATGGTCTATGTATATTGTTGTAATGTCCGCACTAAATATTATAGTAGTCATCCTGTCATGAATGTGCACTACGGTGCAACCTCTATTTGTAAATTGCCCAGCTGTAATTTGTTCACCCAGCATGCTATCTTTTATGGAGAGACACCATTAGTGAACCTATGAACCCCGGTCCATTTTCCTATACTGTTAAACCAACCACCACAATTTCCTTCTTTCTTTACTTACTGCAAGCATATATTTTCCACACTATACGTCTAATCTTTGTTTTCAGCAAGACCGGTGAGATTGACAACCTCACTGTACCGTTGGGACAAAGTATTTTGGTTGTGTTGTGTGTAGGTTCCACGTTGTTGGTGACACCGGTGAGCCATCACCACCGTCAGTGGCATCACCCTTCCGAAGGTCCTATTTCTCCTACTTGATTGATAACCTTGGTTCTTAATTAAGGGGAATTTCCTACCGCTGTGCTCATCACACCCTCCTCTTGGGGTATATCAACACACAACATCAAGGAAATTTCTGGCGCCGTTGCCGGGGAGAAATAAGTCTTCTGGCAAGGGGAGTCTCTCACTCTCAACCTCTTTATTTTTTTTATTGTCTTGTTTTTATTTTTGTCTTGTTTTGCTTCTCTTTATCAAAAACACACAAAAATTAGTTTACTTTATAGCTGTTATTTATTTGCTTGCTTTTATGTCTAGTTTTGTTCCTGTCATTATGTCACCAGAAGAAACAATCTTTACTTTCAAACAAGGGAATGATGAGAATTTTAAAGAAGCTTGGTCTAGAGCTTTTGATTCCTATTGCAAAATTGAACCTAAAATGACTCTAAGTCTGTTTCTTCGTAGCTTTTACTTTGGTCTTGTTCTTTGTTATAGATATGCTTTGGATACTGTGGTAGGAGGTGATTTCCTTCGTTGTGATAAAGATCAAGCTTTCAATGCTATAATAAAATTAATTGCAACCTATAGCTTACCCAGTAGTTCTGATAAAGCCTTTGCAAATATTTATGCTAGATTAAACACTCTTGAGTCACATATTTCTATCTTAAAAGAGGGATATAGCCAAATTCGTGAACATCCTGATCATGTCCCAATAAATTTTGAATCCTCAAATATGATTACTTTGGTTAAAGTGGTTATAAATAGTGAAACATTTCATGCTCGTTGTGATATCATGTCTGAATCTTGTCTTATGCCTAAGGAAATTTATGAATCTTTGAACCTTTGGGGGCTAGCTGATGGAGGATAAGAAAATCCTATCATTAATAACACCACTATATTTCCCATTGGGATAGCTGAGGGAGTGTTTAAAAAACTCCTAGGAAAAACAGTCTCCACTGATTATCTTGTTATTGAATGTGTAGAAGGAGGACAAATTACCCTTGGAAGATCTCTGCTGAAGCTCTTAGGAGAAACTATTGATATGGGAAAAGGTACCATGACTTTCATCTCCAAATCATGTTTGGACCATCAGTTCCCTAAAAATAATAAGGGTAAGAAAGGTAAACGCAAGCTTCATAACAATGTTGCTGCTTCTTCACTTGAAAATACTTGAGTTCCCCTTTTTATGCCTAGCTGAAAGGCGTTAAAGAAAAGCGCTACCGGGAGACAACCCGTTTTATTTTGCTGTTTTCAACCCGTTTTATTTCATTTTGTTTGGTGTGCTTTGCACCTGGGTGTTTTCTATTTCCTTAGCAACCCCGCTGTATCTTTTCTTTTGAGTTTTTGTTGATCCAAGTAAAGCCTCTAGTGGAAACTTGAGGCTATATTTCGGATTTCTGCGCAGGAAACAAATTTCTGCTGTCCACTGTTTATTCCGTATAAAATCACAGAAAATTCAAAATGATCTGAGTTGTTTTGTGCGTAATCCTAGGGTGTATACGCAACTTTTCTTAGTTTACCACTTTTTGATTTGAGCAATAGAAGATTTTCGAAAAAAAACATCTTTACCTGCTGTCCTGTTTTGACAGATTTCTGCCAATAATTGCATTTGCTTCTTAATCGCTTTCTTTTGGTGTTCTATTGAGAAAAGGAGTTTTAAAAGAAGTTGTGACAGTAGCTAATGTGTTTTTGAGTGTTAGACATGTGTTGAAACTGAACCATGTGAATTTATTATTTCGATTACACTAGCGTTGCTAATGAAGATTGTGAGAAGTTTGGTGTGAAGGAAGTTTTCAAAGGTCAAGAGAAGAGGATGATATGACGTTATCAAGAAGAGTGAAAAGCCTAAGCTTGGGAATCCCCGGAGGTACATCCCAGCAAATTCCAAGAAGACTCAAGCGTCTAAGCTTGGGGATGCCCAAGGCATCCCCTTCTTCATCAACAAATTACCAGGCCACTTCTAGTGAAACTATATTTTTATTTGGTTACATCTATGTGCCTTACTTGGAGCGCCTTTTATTTTTTTGTTTTCAGTTTGCTTTTGTTTTTTGCTTTCAGTTTGTTTTTACTTTTTCAATAAACTTGATTGGACCCCAGCATTCTTTTATTGGAGAGTGACACGCTCCGCTTTTTCATGAGAATACTTTGTATTCTTAATCTTTGTCTGGCTGCTGCATTTATTTAGCTTCTGTTTTGCATGAATTTCTTATTAGAGCTATTAGTCTTAGTAATATTATGTGAGTACTCTCATGTTTTCTTGATGTAGCATTTAGAGAGTTTTTTTTTAAACATATTGTGTATGGTGCTTGTTGGGAGAAAGAAACTGTTGTTTAAAGTAGAATTTATACTGGTGCAAGTAGAAACTTGTATAGACTGTTGCTAGAACTTTTTCATGCCATGCTAAACGTTATTTTAGTTCTAAAGCCTTGTGATGTTGAGTAGCATGAATAGCCTCAAATAGCTGAGAGTGTTTAATATTTCATTGAAAGATTCTTGAGTTGTTCTTGTCATAAGGAAGCATACATTTTTGATATTCTCATTCGAATGTTTTATTTGGTTGACTTGGCGCATGCTCACACCATGTTTATGACTACAAACCAGTCACGAATGGCCTCCATGACCACTTAGTTTTTGAACTATGATACTGCTTATGCTTTAATTAATGATGCTTATGTCGCTATGCATGATTATGGCTCTTATGCTCTCTTGATTTGTCGCTCCCAGTCTTTTGCTAGCCTCCACATGTACTGAGTATGAGCTCTACTTGTGCATCCAACTCCCTTAAACCAAAGTTTTTCCCATTGTGTCCACCATACCTATCTACATGTGGTATTTAACTGCTACTCCAAAGTAAATTGCTCATGTATTACCTTTAAAACCTTCAAAATTACTCCTGCTTTATGTTCCTGTTTTTGCTCATGAGGACGTCGATAGAGAATATTTATCTCACTTGTTGATTAGATTTCACACCCTGGACTAGTGGCTTCATCCGCTTATCCAAATGATAGAAGAGCTGGCAGCGGGGTGCCCAGCCCCAAATTAATACACACAAAATCTCTTTACTATTTTTGCCCCTGATTTATCAGTCAAACATAATTGTGTAAACAAAAGAGAAAGAGGGATGACCTTCTACCCAGATATGTCCTTCACATGGGAGCCGCTCTTGTGAATCCAGTTGGCTTGTGACGTACTGTATTTTCTATTTACCATTCGTTGACTTTAAAATACATCTCCTAAAATATAGACACTCAGTATCAAACAATTCTCTAGTGTTAAAGTGAAACCTTACTCGAAACTATTTATCAATATCTTCTGCTCCTCGTTGGGTTCGACACTTGTTTATCAAAAAAATCTACGATCGATCCCCTGCACTTGTGGGTTATCAACTTCATCTGTCGGGGAGGGCTAAGCGGCAGCAGCAGCCCGCCACCGGCTCCATCGGGCAGCATCCTCCATCCGGGAGGGGCTCGCAATGGTGGGACGGGGGCGAAGCGGCTCGCCGACATCGCCCTCCGCAAGTGAAGCGGCATGGCGTGGAACTTGAAGGGACTAGTAAAGCTACGCGGGCGGCGCGCGGCTGCATTGCCTGATGGCCGTATCCTTGAGCGACTACGTAATGCCGAGGCGGAGGGTGAGCTCGTCCTCGTCGATGGGGGATCTGCCCCCCCCCCCCCATCGTCACCGCGGCGTTGGACTGCTCTTCTCTTCGAGATCGCCCAAGTCAATCTCGTCGGATGACGACATGGCTGTAGTGGGGAGCAGAGGGAACATGAGAAAGGAGTGGAGGGAATCTCGGATTGGACAAGGAGTGAGAAGTAGGTTTTGCTGGGTACGGTGAGCAGTGGAGCGGGGACATATAACCGGAGGCGGCCGCCTCGATTGCCACGGCGGCGAGTCCAAGATGCGCGGACGACATTAGTCAGCCCCCTCCACGTGGGCCCATGCTCTCAGCGAGTGTGTGTCGGACACATGTGGGCTGGTTTAGGGTTTTGCAGGACAGTCTGGCAGCTGAGCTCGGTGTGGATGGCCGGTTGGGTGATATTTTTTGCTCGAGCTGTGTCCGGACCGTACGCGCGGACATATAGTGTCCGGTTTGGGGTGGCCGACTGGAGATGCTCTAAGAACAAACCCAACGCCCCCCCCCCCCCCCCCCCCAAAAAAAACGGACCGATTTGGTCCATTTTGGTCCGTGGACCGCGTTTTGGGTCAAAACCCCATCCCAACGGCCACCCCCAAACGGACCGAAGGGGAAGGGGGCAGGCCGAGTTTCCCCGAACCTGACCCAAGTTTGGGCGACGTTTGGGGCGGTCCGTGAGACGCGCGTGACCGCCCCTCCACATCCCGGCCACTCGTTGGTCGCTTGGGCTCCCTTTGACCGGTCCTTTTTAATGGGACCGCATTGGCGCTACTCCCCCGTCCCTACTTCCTACCAGCGAAAAGTCTAGACTCGTCGACGCCATGGTGAAGAGGGAGGCGGACCCATTCGGCCCGACGGCGAAAGACCACGAGGCCGACTCCTCGCGGGCCCGCAACCGCCGCCACGTGTCCTTCGACGAGGCGGAATGACACCGGTAGTGCAACAAGCCAGTTCCATGGCCCTACATCATCCTCGATTAGGCAGGAAACACGGCGGTGGCGCGCGCGGGGGGCAAAGCACCAACGAGCACGACGGCGGCGAAGCCTAGAAGGGCCTTTTTTGGCCCCATGATGTAAATAGTATGAAAATTGTAAGTATTATGGATTTTTTATTCACATTTTATTTTATTTTTTGCATATGTTTTCTTTTCGTTTGGGGGACCATCGGAATGGGACGAATTTGTTCCGCGGAGCTCCTCAAACAAACCAAAAGCGGACCAAAACTGATAGGATATAGGCGCAGTTGTGCTTGCTAGAGCCACATGTGTGCTACATTCCGCCTTCCTTGCACCGGGCCAGCCTCCACCTTGGAAACAACCAAATTATGATATTTGTTATTTTTTTATTTCTTAGGGCATCTCCAATGTTTACGTTTTATTCAGACCATAAGCTAGGCCCCACAGCATATGTTACAGCAGACTAAAAACCTCACAATGTTTAAGGTCCGGCTAGACCTTAAGATGGAGCCCACGTAGCAGATTTTTTGACCAATTGCTAAAGGCAAACAGTGTAAATTAGGTGAGAGAAACATTGTTTTGCTTTATTAAATTTCTTATGGCTAGACCATAGTGGTATGGGTGGGTTTTAAGATTTTGACCTTACGGTCTAGTGCCACAATGTATAAGGACAGGTCTTAAGACTACTTTTTCTCTTAAGGCCTCCTCTTATTTCTACATTGGATACGTCCTTATGAAATTAACTGGTCGTTGACCCCGTGGCGCTTTCAGCACCTTGCCAGCAGCAATTTGGTGCATCCATGGCGCAAAGTCGACGTTTCTTCCCTCCCTGACTTATCTACGGCTTGTCGTTCTTGTGCTCTCTCTCCGTATCAATATATACTAAAAGTGTTTTAGCATTTTCTAAACAACAATATCCAGACATGTTTTAATGTAAGATGCATATGAATCTGCACTATAAAACATGTCAAGATACAATTTATCTAGAAAATACTAAAAAAAACTTATATTTTGATACGGAGAGAGTACTTCTCTGAGGCCTTGTTCGGTTACGCCCTCCCCGGCCGGGATCGGGGCCTAATCCCCTTCGATCCCCGTGGTTCGGCTCAGCCGGGAATAGATCCCTGCCTACTGCTCAATGTGCATTCGGTTATACCCGGTCGGGTTTAGATCCCGGCCCATCCCCTCGCAAACCCCATCTATCCACGGGGGTAAAAACAATCGAGTCGCCACCCGTGGAAAATTTCCCGAACCGGTACCCAAAAAAGAAGACCACGCCATCGGCCGAATCTTCCTGTCTCGCGATTTTGAGGCGGCGACGGTCGCCGCCGGCGGCGGGGATGCGACACAGACGGAAAGAGCGGCGGAGGCGACCACCCCAGAGGATATTTAGGCGGCATGCTCCTCCCTTCCATCCCCTGTAGGCGCGATATTGGAGGCAGCGGCGGTGGAGGGAGCTCGGAAGCGACCTGGAGGTGAACGACCTCGACGGCTACCGCCAGACGCCACATCCGGCGTTAGTGCTCATGTACGGAGGATTCACACTGATAAGACCCTCCTCCTCCCTTTCCATCCCTCTCATCTTCTTATAATTTCTAGGTTTTTCTTCTTAGATTTGTGGTAAATATAGAAAAGAAAGAAACCGGTGGCAATTGTGGTAGAGAAAAGAAAGAAACCTGCAAACACTTCAGTGACCTTGTCCACAGGCTTGCCGAAGGGTGAGAGAGCAAACAATAAAAAACGTTTGTGCAGCCTTTGGTTTCTTCCTCCAACTCTGAACCCCATACTTTTTGTTGCAGCAGGTGACCAGATCCATCCAACACCTCTGCTTTTACTGCTGTGCTTGGAAATCTTGTAGTGCGCTAAATCTGGTTGTTGATAAACGTTGTGTCTGCTTAATTTGCTGCTGATGCATGGCCATACACCATGTATCTCAAAGAGGAAATGAAGTCTGAGGGGATATTACATAATAAGCCCCCCAGGCCACTTAAACCCACTATCTTAGAGTCAATGCATGTGATGCGTTTCATGCTTGTTTTTTCTGTTGTTTAGTTGGGTGTTCAGATATCGCCTTCATGTTAGATTAGAGAACACCAGGAAAACAATTCAGCACTTAATTCTTCAAATGAACAGAAAGAAACATATATTGTATTTTTTCTAGATGAAAATTCAGATACATTTTAAACATATGAATGTATGCCAATGAAGCTTGCACATTGAGATATTTGTTGTGTTAGCAGTGCCAAGTATGTACTCGGCTAATGCCGCTCCACAGTGAGCAGAGCAGAAGCTCCTGGACTGGGTAAACCGTAGCTGTACGGCTGTAATATGATGAGATGAATGAATGCCAAATTATAGCATATCATCACATCACCATAAACTTGATCAGACATATGTTTGTTCCTTTCACACCTTCTGTAGAAGTCCCTGAATTTTGTGTCCCTGAATATTGTTCAGGATACTTGATTTTGTGTCCCTGAATTTTGTTTATGCAGAAATCCCTGGTCACCAAGTATGTTACCTGATGCTTCTTATCAGTCCTTATTTCTTTGTGATTCTGGTCCAGTTATGGCTTTACACTTCTTTCGTCACGGTCTTGACAATCATCAGTCTATACTGGACTGAAACGTCAGTCTGAGACTAGGGTACAATCCGTGTTTAACCGTCTCAAAAGTGATATGTAGAGTTGTTCTTAACATGGGAATGGAAAATATTATCTGAAGCACTATGCATTTTCTGATACTGTATCCCACAAACGATAGCTCCTTGGTTTTACATGAACATCAGATTGTTAGATGTGTATAGTCTCTTCCCTATATTTCTGCATTGTGTAAGGGGTTCTTTGCATATTTCCTCACATGTACATGTATTGGTCTTTGGCCCACTGTGAAAGTTAGTTGCCATTTTCCCAAATCCTCCAACATGGTATCAGAGCAGGCTAGGGTTTGCTCCCGCACGTAGCAACTCCGTGCTCCATTGCTGCCGTCGCTGATTCCGGCCGGTCGCCGTCTCCGACCGCCCGCCCTCGACCTCGCCGGCCGTGTCGCCTCCACCGCCTCCGGCCGTGTGCTGCTGGTCGCCCTTGGCCGCGCCCTCTCCGGCCGCTCCCCGTCTGGCCGCTTCCGCTCTCGCCTCCGGCCGCCCGCCCTCGGCCCGTCTCCGGCCGGTCCCTGTCGCCGGCCGTCTCGCCTCCGGCCGTCCGCCCTCGGCCCGTCTCCGGCCGGTCCCTGTCGCCGGCCGTGTCGCGCCTCCGGCCGTGTGCTGCTGCTCTTCTGCTGGCCTGTGTGCGTGCGTACTGGTGGTGCTCCTGTGTGTGCGAGGTCTCCTGGTCGTGCGCGTGCGTGTGCTGTGAGCCTCTGCTGGAATCCCGATCTGATCTGTTTTTGCGTGTGTTGACTTTCCCAAAAAAAAAAAAAAAAAAAAAAAAAGAGAAAAAAAAGAAAACAGAAGCTGCAATGTCAGGATACGTTCCTATCCCTCGCTGTCCGGTGATTTTTGATGGCACCAATTATTCTGAGTTTGCTGGCTTCATGCGTGTTCATGCGCGCGGGCTTATGCTCTGGGGTGTCCTCTCTGGTGAGGTCCGTTGTCCGTTGTGCCCCGTTGAACCTGTGGCTCCCATTCCACCGACGCCACCGGTTCTGCCTGCTGATGCTTCTCAGGCTGATAGAGATGCAGCCAAGACTGCTGATGATGCTGCTTTGGATGCTTATGATCAGCAGGTATCGGCTTACACTGATATTGTTTCCACTTATCGGGATGCTCTGGCTGTCTATACTCAGTGGTGCAATGATGATGCTCGTGTTACGGCTGTACTCACTTCAAGTGTTCTACCTCAGTTTGCATCTGAGTTTATGGGACTTTCTTCTGCTGCTGCGATGTGGTCTTACCTTCGACAGCGCTATGAGCCCTCTGGTGATGCACTCTACTTGTCTGTGGTACGTCAGGAGCATGATCTTAAGCAGGGTGACTCCACCATTGATGAGTTCTACACACAGAGTTCTGCCATCTGGCGTAAGCTCGACTCTCTTCGCAGTGCTGTTTGTGGTACTTGCCCCTGCTGTCAGACTGTGAGGTCAGATTTGGAGTTTCAGCGTGTCTTTGAGTTCATGTCTCGCCTCCGTGCCGAGTTTGAGCCGCGACGTGCTAACTTGCTTGCTCGTGGCCGTATTCCAATCTCAGAGGTCCTTTCAGAGCTTCGTGCTGAGGAGACACGCCTTCGTGGTGTCGGGTTGCTTGCGGTTCCCTCTGTTCTTGCTACTCGGACTCCTATTATGTCGTCTGCTCGTCCTAGTGCTCCAGCGCTCCTTCCTACTCCCCAAGGGGGGGGGACGCCCTTCTGGCCGAGAGGGCCGCTCTCGGTCTCGTATCACATGCGGCTACTGTTCGAGGCCTGGTCACCCAGAGGCTGATTGCTACCA
Source organism: Alopecurus myosuroides (assembly GCA_028641055.1). Classification (NCBI taxonomy): domain Eukaryota; kingdom Viridiplantae; phylum Streptophyta; class Magnoliopsida; order Poales; family Poaceae; genus Alopecurus; species Alopecurus myosuroides. The sequence goes on from CM054059.1 coordinate 99,742,412, forward strand.
GAAGCAGCGGGATATGCGCAACAGTGGTCGTACATCATCTATTGGGACTCATGCCTCTCCTTCGACTTCATCTTTCACTGATCAGGAGATTGCACGGCTCAAGCGTCTACTGGCCTCTTCTGGCTCTACTTCGACGAGTTTTGCAGGCACTGTGACCGCGGCTTCTACCACTGAGGGTCCACCGTCTACACAGTCAGGTACATCTCCGTGGGTTCTGGATTCTGGAGCTTCTTTTCATATGTCTTCAGATTCTTCTGTCTTGTCCTCTCTTCGATCTCTTGATTTTCCTGTCAATGTTCTCACCGCTGATGGCACACCCCTTCCTGTTGCTAGTCGAGGCACTCTTTCTACTACTTCTTTCTCTGTTCCAGATGTGTCTCATGTTCCTCGTCTCACCATGAACTTGTTTTCCGCTGCTCAGCTTACTGATTCTGGTTGCCGCGTTATTCTTGACGCTGATTCTTGCTCTGTCCAGGATCGTCACACCAAGGTTCTGGTTGGAGCTGGCCCTCGGCACCGTGACTCTCCAGGTCTCTGGGAGCTCGACTGGCTTCGTGTTCCTTCCGCTGCACCTGCACCTACCAATTCACATGCTCTCGTTGCTTCTGCTTCCGCCTCTTTCCAGCAGTGGCATCATCGACTTGGTCACATTTGTGGTTCTCGTCTGTCGTCTTTAGTTCGTCGGGGTCTTCTGGGGCATATCTCAGGAGATGTTTCCCTCCAGTGTCAGGGTTGTAGACTTGGCAAACAGACTCAGCTACCCTATCCTACTAGTGAGTCAGTCTCTCAGCGTCCTTTCGACTTGGTTCATTCTGATGTATGGGGTCCCGCTCCCTTCGATTCGAAAGGGGGTCATCGCTACTATGTTATCTTTATTGATGATTTCTCTCGCTATACTTGGCTCTATTTTATGAAAACTCGCAGTGAGCTTCTCTCGATATATAAGCGTTTTGCTGCCATGATTCACACACAGTTTTCCACGCCGATTCGTGTTTTTCGTGCTGACTCGGCTGGTGAGTATATCTCCCACATGTTGCGTGGTTTTCTTGCTGAGCAGGGTACTCTCGCCCAGTTCTCTTGCCCTGGTGCTCATGCTCAGAACGGTGTTGCTGAGCGCAAGCATCGCCACCTTCTTGAGACGGCGCGCGCGATGATGATCGCTGCCTCTCTTCCACCCCACTTTTGGGCCGAATCTGTGTCAGCATCCACCTATCTCATCAACGTTCAACCATCGGTTGCCTTACAGGGTGGTATTCCTATGGAGCGTCTCTCTGGTCGTTCTCCTGACTACTCCGCTCTTCGTTTGTTTGGGTGTGTGTGCTATGTTCTTCTTGCTCCGCGCGAACGCACCAAATTGACTTCCCAGTCGGTTGAGTGTGTCTTTCTTGGATACAGTGATGAGCACAAGGGTTATCGATGTTGGGATCCTGTTGGTCGCCGGCTACGCATTTCGCGTGACGTCACCTTTGATGAGTCTCGTTCGTACTACCCACGTCCTTCCTCCTCGACTTTCTCTGTGGAGGACATTTCTTTTCTTATCCTTCCTGACACATCTTCTTCTGTGCCTCATATTCCTCCACCTCCTCCTCCAGTGAGTACCTCTATTCCTAATACACCACCGACACCTTCCCCCTCCCCTCCTCCCTCGCCGCCACCATCTCCATCTTCCACCCTGATATCTCCCTCGTCTCATGTTCATCCTCCTCTTTCTCCATTTCCTCTGCACTACACTCGTCGTCCTCGTACCGTGGATGATCCCCCTGAAGTGCCCTCCACTTTCGGAGCGCCTCCTTCCCCATCTACACCAGTTCACAACCTTCGTACTCGGCCTTCACTAAGACCTCCTGATCGCTATTCTCCTTCCCAGTACGGTCTCTCTGCTGTTGTTGAGCCCACTTCCTATCGAGATGCCATGGCTCTGCCTGAATGGCAGCTTGCGATGGCTGAGGAGATTGCCGCGCTTGAGCGTACTGGCACGTGGGATCTGGTTTCCCCTCCTTCTGGTGTTCGTCCCATCACGTGCAAGTGGGTCTACAAAGTTAAGACCCGCTCCGATGGTTCTCTCGAGCGTTACAAAGCTCGACTTGTGGCTCGTGGCTTTCAGCAGGAGCAGGGCCGCGATTACGATGAGACATTCGCTCCTGTCGCCCACATGACCACTGTCCGCACCCTTCTCGCTGTCGCTTCTGTTCGTCAATGGTCTGTCTCTCAGCTTGATGTACAGAATGCCTTTCTCAACGGTGAGCTACGTGAGGAGGTTTATATGCAGCCACCGCCAGGGTACTCTATTCCTGATGGCATGGTTTGCCGCCTTCGGCGCTCTCTCTATGGCCTTAAGCAAGCCCCTCGCGCCTGGTTTGAGCGTTTTGCCTCTGTGGTGACTGCTGCTGGTTTCTCGCCCAGCGACCATGACCCGGCGTTGTTTGTCCACAACTCTCCTCGTGGTCGGACACTTCTCCTTCTTTATGTTGATGACATGATCATCACCGGCGATGACTCTGAGTACATTGCCTTTGTTAAGGCCCGTCTCCGCGAGCAGTTCCTGATGTCTGATCTCGGTCCCCTTCGCTATTTCCTTGGGATTGAGGTTTCCTCCACCTCTGATGGCTTCTTCATCTCCCAAGAAAAATATATTCATGATCTTCTTGCTCGTGCAGCACTTGGTGATGAGCGCACTGCTGAGACTCCAATGGAGCTCAATGTTCAGGTTCGTGCTACTGATGGTGATCCCCTCACTGACCCCACACGCTATCGCCACCTTGTTGGGAGCCTTGTCTATCTCGCTGTCACTCGTCCTGACATATCCTATCCTGTTCATATTCTGAGTCAGTTCGTTTCCGCTCCCACCACTGTCCACTATAGCCACCTCCTCCGTGTCCTACGATATCTTCGTGGCACGTTCTCTCACCGTCTTTTCTTTCCCCGCTCCAGTTCGCTCCAGCTCCAGGCCTACTCTGATGCTACATGGGCTAGTGATCCTACTGATCGCCGCTCATTGTCTGCTTACTGTGTCTTTCTTGGAGGCTCTCTCATTGCTTGGAAGACGAAGAAACAGACTGCTGTTTCCCGCTCGAGTGCAGAGGCTGAGTTGAGGGCAATGGCTATGTTGACGGCTGAGGTGACCTGGTTACGCTGGTTGCTCGAGGATTTTGGTGTTTCTGCTACTGCACCGACTCCTCTCTCGTCAGACAGTACCGGTGCTATCAGTATTGCACGTGACCCAGTGAAGCATGAGCTCACCAAGCACATCGGTGTGGATGCCTCATTTGTTCGTACTGCTGTGCAGAATCAGACTCTCACTCTTCATCATGTGCCGTCTGAGTTACAATTGGCAGATTTCTTCACGAAGGCACAAACTCGAGTGCAGCATGGGTTCTTTCTCTCCAAACTCAGTGTTGTTGACCCACCATGAGTTTGAGGGGGGGTGTTAGATGTGTATAGTCTCTTCCCTATATTTCTGCATTGTGTAAGGGGTTCTTTGCATATTTCCTCACATGTACATGTATTGGTCTTTGGCCCACTGTGAAAGTTAGTTGCCATTTTCCCAAATCCTCCAACACAGATATGCTTGTTTGTGCTAAAAAATACCACCTTCCTCTTACTTGTGTAGTGCATTGGTGGATCGTATATATATCTTGTCATTATGTACTTGCTGACTGTTGTTGATTGCAAAAAAAAAAAAAACACTGCTATTATTTGCAAACTGCTGCTAGAGAACATAATTGATTTATTAAGCTGCTGCTGCACAACTGTGATTGTTTTATTATTCTCTGGACTAGTACCGAGATAATGTCTTCAGGGAGAATATTGTAAGCACTAGGAATTGGAATGAATCTGATTGTAGATCCTATCATAAACGCCTTTCTCTCGCGCGCACTCAATTCAGAGGCCGCGGTGGGGATTTCTGAATTAGGATTAGGAGTTCTAACATGTGGTGATTTTGGTGGAGTGGGCTATTTGTAAGGATTCACTGGTATAACTAGAGCGGCAAGAAGGTATGCCTTCGTTGTTTTATGTGTGATGAATTGTTAAATCTTAGTACCGGATAATCATTTGATAAGAAAAATTAATCTAGCTTTTGGATTCAACTTATAGACAACAAGTACCAAGTTTCCACAGGCGTGGGAAACAGATGTGCGGCACTCCGGGCGAAAGCCCTGCCCGATCTTCGGCGCCGGCATTGACGGCGCCTTCGGGTGTTGTTTCCTCCTTGGAGGCGTTCGTCGAGGAGTTTCGGCATCTCACTCACCCTTGGGGAGTTATCTCCGGAGCTAGCAAGCTGGATTGGCGATGGCGGCGTCCTCGACGTCGTTACTTTGTAAAGAGCATCGCTTTATCAGACACAACTTGGTGGAGCTCACAACTTCCGGCGACGCGTCGCTTTGGTGTCTGTTGCTGCCCTATGCCTCTAGGTGCAATCCACGCCATCGGCGGTGCTTCCAAGATGGAGCTTTCGTCGGCACCGGTCAAGTGCTGTCTTTCCGCTTGCCGACTCCTCTAGGCGCAAAGGGTGGAAGGTACGCCGGCTAGGGCAGTCCTGAAAAATTGCTCCTTCTCGGAGGTGACCGACATTGGTCGAGACGTGGCTTGGAGGCTCTTTGCTAGGCAAGGCGAGGCCTTTGCTGCTGCTGTGTGTAACTTGTGTGGTTGCTTTTTGTGTCGTATGCGATGTTGTATTGGCTATCGGCCTCTTCTTCTATGTACCAGATATATCTCCTAGGAATTTAATAATGAAGAAATTTGGTTAAATATTGGCAAAGAAGAAATTTGGTTAAATATTGGTGAAGAAGAAATTTGATATTTATTTATGAAGAAATTTGGTTAAATATTGGCAAAGAAGAATGTTAAGCTATGGGTTTGTTTTAGCCATGCAGTGTAAAGCGGCTTGGGGAGCAGCTACACCCGTTTTATTTCCATGCAACTGCATAGTATATCAGTTGCAAGATGTGGAAACTGAGGTGGACTAACCGAACGTGAACTTTAGGAGAAAGGCAAGGGAAATTTGGGGGTTTAATTACAGCAGGGAATTGGGTGAGGGATCGGGGATCACCCAACCCCTGGGTGGATTGAATCCGCTAGGGGACTAAATCCCAACGAACCGAACAAAGCCTGAAGTAACAAGAAAATTCCTCGAGAGTCGAGACGCGACAGCCGACAGAGAGAGGCAGACCGTCTAGCCGCGAGAATACGGCGCAGCCCAGGGTGGACAAGTAGGGGGACGTGTTGCGATCACCAGCTGGTTTCCGTGCCGAACCGGCGGAAACTTCCTTCGGGTGCAATATTCCTGATCTATCCAGAAACGTCAGCCTCTTCCTGGATGCATCGCACACGTGACGGCAAAGATGGCAACAGCGTAAAAAGCATCGTGGTCTATACAAGTATCAATATGTATACTCGTACATAGGGCTTGTACGTACTACTTATTTCCTACGGTTGTTGTGTTTGGCAAGGCCTATGAAATGGCTACAAATTTTGCTTTTGTGGGAAGAACCGGTGTTGGCCTCTGTCATCCCTGACGGGTCTGCCGTGCGGCGTAGGCCTAGCTTGTTGCCTTGTTACTTGTTAGTGCAGTACGGCGAAGGGGACGTGTTCTATTCTTCTCTTTTCGCGTTCTCTCTGCCGTATCCACGTCCACGCTACTGGCTGATGCGTGTTTCCTCAGCGAGTCGTTCGTTCCGGTCGTCGTTTTAACAAGTCCACGAGTCGTTGGTTCCACCACGACGGGCGGGGTGGCGCTGCCGTGCGTGCGGTGGACCACCCAAGGTTCTTCGGTTCGGGGACTCGATCGGTGGCCGCTGACCGGCTACCGGGTCCGGTCCTTTCCAGTTTCCACACCAGGTTACAAGCCGCCATATTTATCGTTCCGATGAGGAGCCTGGTGGTACGTAACGTCGCCGCGTTATCGATCGCGGCTTCTCGACCGGGGAGTCTTGCGCTGGTCGATTTACCTGTTAACTGAGAATGTCCCCCACGGATACCTGGGTGGGATGCAACTTAATTTAATTAGAGTATGGATCCGCTCGGTCGTGACTCGTGAAAGCGACAGTGGCATGAAGAACGAGCTCTTTGGGAATATTGGATGCTTCGTGGGAGATCCGCAGTGCTCCACTTGGGTGGCCCTTAAGTGCATCTCTAACATAATATATATAGTGCTATGATAATGCAACATTATAAGCTCTATAATTTTCACACAGAAAAAGTTCTACACTAATAGTGACGGTAACCGGCAATGAAACTTACTACTCCCTCCGTATCAAAATATAATATGTTTTACCGTTTCCTAGACAACCATGTGTATCTTGCACTAAAACATGTCTATGTACGTTTTATCTAGAAAAAGATAAAACATCTTATATTTCGATACGGAGGGAGTAGTAATTATAGAAAATTAACTACCGACCGGCCAACCTACCGCTGTATTGTCAATATCTGTCGAAGTTCTGACTCCACAAATCCCTCAGGTGACCCTATCGGGTTTCGACTAGGAGAAGTCATGAGCGCTGGTGAAATCGTCGACTTGACAGGGGGCGAGATTTACCTAGGTTCGGGGCCCTCGAAGAGGTAAAACCCTTACTCCTGCCTTCTGCTGATCTGTATTGGATGATTAGATCGGTTACAGGTTACTCGAATCGAGAGTAGATCTCGAGTTCCGAGGCTTTTTGGTCGTGCGGTATTACTTGGTTCTCTCCTTGGGGGCTCTCCTGGCCTTATATAGATGGCCAGGTCTCGAGTTCCACCCGGAGAGGACTCAAACCCTAGCCGGGTCGGTTACAAATTCCCTAACTTAACCCGCAAGTTGATGCGGGTGGGCTTCACATGGGCCTTCTAGAGTACTCCAAGGGCGCTTCCTTTTGGGCCTTAACCAGAGGGACTGAGAGGGGGTGTCCTTACCCGCAGGGTCCAGGATCCGTATCTTCGTCAGTAGCCCCCGAGCGCGTGCTTGACTGTGGCTTTTCCAGTCGAGTAGGCGGTCAAACCCTCCTTATTTTTATGGAAGATTGCTCTGACAGTCATTGTTTTTCCAAAGGGTGTGTTCCCTGTATCATGGGTCATCATGCTCGAGTATCGAGCAATATAAGTGCCTGTTTTTACGGCTTTTTTGGCAGAAGGATGTGGCACAGTAGCTTGGCTCTCCCGAGAGATCGGGGCCAATTAATTGCGACTAGGGCAAAAACATTCCTGGCCTACTCAGATTCGAGACCTCCGACTCGAACCCGATAAGGTGATTGTTGCGACTGGGCCGTTGTGGACTTATCGAATCGAACTTAACCTATGGGGGTACCCGGCGCGTCCGCTAGGATTTTTCTTCGTGTTGTTGACACGGAATTATACCGGAGGACGCAGCTTTTGAGTGCGATTCCAGGCCCAAAAGAGAGATCTTTTCGGGTCTTACCTTCATATTCGAAGAATACGGCATCCGGATGTGCCTAGTCGGCTGAACAATCCAGATTCTTATGATGTAAGATTATCATGTGTAGGAGAGGTAGGTTTTTCCTACCCGATTGATTTGTTTGAGCTCCATACGAAAGAAATTTCGTGCTGGAAGAAAAACTAAGCCCGTATGAAAGAGTTTTCATGTTCGGGATGCTGTGCCCATACGAAAGAGTTTTCGTGCATAGGGTATTTTTCTCTCTGTTCGAAGAAGTCTTGCTTTATGAACTGTTAATGGAAAAGTTGCTTTTATCCGAAGGAATTGATATTCATACGAAGATAATTTCGCGTTTGAACTTCCATTCGAAAAGATTTTGGTTTTGAATGACGAATGCCATGACGTCATGGCGCACTCCTCTTCTCCCGATGGGACGTGACGGAGTGGTAGCAGATGGTGGCCCACCTTGTCAGCTTTTTGACCGGGAAACGAGACGTCGTTCCCGGTTTTTACGCGAGACGCGCAGTAAATGCGCACGATCTTCTGTTAAGATCGTGGCACGAAACAGCGCTGGCCGCCGCTTCGTTTCATCCTTACGCGTGGCGGCCGTGATAGGCGCCACGTAGCGCATCGTACGGCTGAGATCGCCTTGCCCCGTGTATAAATACGGGTGTTAGCGCTGCGGTAAAACTTTCCCAGCTCTCTGTCTTCATCTTCTTCCTCGCGCCCATCTTCGTCTTCCCCGCGCTCGAGCTCTCGCTACAAGCAATGGCTGGCGGAAAGAGACGCGGTGCTGCCGGTTCTGCATCCGGTGAACCTTCCGCGCAACCCGCGCCCCGCGCCGGCGACTGGCGTTCCCCCAACACCACCGCAAAAAGCATCAAGGAGATGCAGCGGGAGGGGTTGCTGCCGGCGGAGACGGAGAAGCGAGTCCGCCTCAGGAAAAAGGAAGAGGTACCCAATCCTCAATCGAATGAGCGCGTGGTCTTTGTGGACCACGTGACTCGAGGCCTTTCTTTTCCCCTTCATCCCTTCTTCCTCGGGTTGCTGTGTGTCTATGGCATACGGCTTCACGATCTCCCCCCGAACGCGGTGCAGCACATTACGTGCTTCATCGTGTTCTGCGAATGCTATCTCGGCATTCGCCCGCACTGAGCGCTGTGGAAGGCGCTCTTCAAGGTCCGGATCTTCCGCGAGAAATCGCGGGTGGAGTCCGAGCTTGGCGAACCGCTTCGCACCGGCGGCTTCGGGATCCAAGCTCGACAAGAAGGCAGCTACTTCAACATGCATTTCGTCGACTCCGCTCAAAGCTGGCGGAAAAGGTGGTTCTACGTCATCGACAACAGCTCGGGTGGGATTGTAGAGTTCCACCCGTTCGCTGTTCTGACCAGGCGAAAGTCTTGGGGGCACAAGATGTCAGCCGAAGAGACTCAGACCGTCGCGCCTTTACTCGCGAGAGTAGCTGCTCTTCGGGACCAGACCGCGGGAGTTGTGCTCAACGGGATGCATCTGGCGAGCATCTTTTTGAAGCGCAGGATCCAGCCACTCCAACAAAGGCCCTCCGCTATGTGGGAGTATCAAGACTCAGAAGACCCCAGTCGAGTAAGCCGCGAGGAACTTTCGAATGTAGAATTCGAGAAGAAAATCGCGGGTATCACCCGACTGAAGGTAGGGGAGAAATTCCCCGATTGCTCTGTTGAAACCTTCGCCGCCTCAAACCCTCCCCCCGCCGAGGTTAGTTTCTTTTTTTTTCGTCTTTGAGTTGTTCCCTTGATTTTTTGTTCTGAAACTTAGTCGATAAGGTTCTTCTTGTCTTCTTCCTGCCTTCGCAGAGCCTGGCCATGGCGGACTGCTACCCGCCAACTACGGGGGAAACCGCTTCAGAGCAAGTGTCAAGTCATCAAGACGGCGCGATTGACACCAGCGTCGCCAACGCCTCTTCGAGTTCAGAACATGATTCTTCGGATGACGTTGAAGACTCGAATGGCGCTCCGACGAAACGTCGTCGGGTAGATGAGGACGAGGCTACTTCGAAGGATAAGTCCTTGGAAGCATCGCCTAATCAAGCCCCTATCCATGCGACTCCACTTCGCTCCCTTGCTCCTTCGCCTTCGTTCCCAGCGATGACGCCTACTTGGAACGCGGATTTGCTGGATGACGACGAGGATGACGAGTAAGTGCTTCTTCCTTCATCTTGGTCGAACATTTTCCGTGCTTCAATATCGATTGTTTCTATCTTTCGGTGCAGTCTGCAGACGATAAGTCCTCGCAGGTACGCCACTGCCGTTCCTCCCGAAAAGAGGAATAAGGCCAAGGATGTGGGTGAAAGTCCCACCGCGGGCACCGTCCAAAATTCCCCCAGAGCAGCCCCCGAAGCCGCGACGGTGATACGTGAAGTTCCCAGCTTTGCCGCCAGGACTTCTGCTTCTAAGGAGGTGACGGATAGCTCCGCGGACCCGCTCTCTCGTGCCTCCGGCCAGGTAAACTTCATCTTCTGTCTTCAAAAAATATTTTATCGGGTGCACGACAGTGCTCCCGATGGGAGTAGCCCCCGAGGCTGTAGTCGATCGCATGTGATCGGCCACAGGCTCAAAGTCCAGCTTAATTTTTCTTCATGATTTCATTTTTATCGGGTGCACGGCAGTGCTCCCGATGGGAGTAGCCCCCGAGGCTGTAGTCGATTGTAAATAATCGGGTACAGACTCTAATTTAATCCTTCTAACTCTTTTGTCTTCGTACTTTTGCAGTCGCTTATTGATTCTCTTGCGGCGATTGGTCGCCGCGTCGTTCTCGCCGAGTCGGATTGCGAGTCGCTCCGAGCGGACCGTAGTCGACTTCAGACTGAAAACGTTCTTCTCAAAGGTAAGCTTTATCATCTCCCTGTCTTCCGTACTCCGTTCATTTTTGAGTTTTAACAAGCATCTCTTTGCAGCTCGACTTGAATTTGCAGAATCCGAGAAGGTCAAACTCTCTGAGCAGGTAACTGCTCGGGAGGCTGACCTGACGGCCATTCGACAAGAGCTAGAGGCTTCCCGCATGCAATCAGAAGATTTTGGTCGACAGCTTGCAGATGCGCGGAAGTCCTTGAAGGAGTTAGAGAAGGCTGGCAGTAAGGCCGACAAAGACATTGTCGGGTTCCTCCGTCCCCTCGCTGAGCGCTTCGCGGGTAAGTGTGTTGGGCTTTTGCGACTTTGATTCCTCATTTCGCTGTACTTCGCTAAGTGTTTTTTCCTTCCTTTGCAGGTCTTCTGGATGTTCCTCTAGAAATCCCTGGACTGCAGCGGGTGGATGTGGTAACCGACACACTTGCCCAGCTTAAAAGGCACGCTGATGGAGTTCTCTCCATGATCAATGATGCTACTCAAGTGCTGGGGCAACTGCACGGTCGTCTCCTCGCCAACGCCACTCCTGCACCTGCGCTAGATGATCTGTTGAAGGTCTTCTCAGAAGGCAAACTTCTGGATGCCTTCGCGGTCGCACAGGCGGAGTCTGGCGCGAAGACCGCGATACAATTCGCTTTGGCGCATGGAATCGAAGGTTTGGAGGAGGCGTACACATCTCTTCCAGTCGACCCCTCCACGGGCAAAAGGGTACGGCTCTCTCGTTTTGGCGAGCAAGCCGCTATTCTTGCTCGGAAGCTGTCTGAGATTTTTGCTCGGCTGCGGGGAGGGGCGACTGCTGCCAGCGGGAGCACCAATGTAGCTTCATAGTTTTTCTTTTTTCTCCTTGAATGTAATGAACCTTGGGATGTATTCCCGTACCTTTGTTGTCTTTAATCGAAGAATTCATCTTGCAATTCGTTCCCTTTGTTTGTGCATTGTCTCCCGATGGGAGTAGCCCCCGAGCGTTTGTCAGATATGCGACTGGAATTGACTCGAGTAGGGCATCTTACTTCTTTCGTTTTATGCTTCTAGGCTACTGGGTCTGCCGCGGAAACGTCGGGTGAATGTGGTATTCCAGTAAATCCACTTGTTGCCGCTGTTGGCACTTTTGCGGGCCTTCGTGATAAGGTCCAGGAGGGTGAGCGCAAGCTAAAAGCTATGCGCGGGATAGCCGATGTGGCGAAGTCCAAGCAGAAATTGGCAGCTGAACGCGAACAATTTCTGATGGATGAGCTGGCTGTAGTCACAAGGGACTTGCTTTGTAAGTAATGCAGCCCCCGTGTCTTTTTCTTCCTTGTTTCCTTATCTGACTGAGTGTGTTTTTGTCTTCAGTCGTTAATCCGGATGATAGGGAAGAAAAGCAGTGGGTAGAGAATCACATCCTTCAAGGGGCTAGTAGCTCTAAACCTCATGCGAACAATTTTTGGTCTGATCGCAGTCGGGGTTTTGTGATGGCCTCCTTGAAATTTCGAGTCCGCCAGGCGAGAATTCTCGTGAGTTCGTTTCACGAGGTCTTGGTTGCGATGAACGCTGCATTTTACCCACTTGAAAAAGGTCCCGAGGACAGGGGTTATCTTCTCAGTTTGTTTGGACGTGAAGGAGAAGTTCACGCGTGTGTGCGCAATCAGATGACGTGCGGCGCGATTGTAGCTCTCTCTTTTGTCCGCATATGGCATCCTGAGATAGATGTTAACTCCGTTGCTTGGCGCCCAGATTATGCAATCGAAGATATCTCGCCGTACTATGATGCTGTACGTCCTGCGGCGGAGAAGATTATCCGAATGACCTCTGAAGAGGTAGATAGAGTTTTGGCGACTGAGAATGCTCAGCACTTTGACTGATTTTCGGATGTAAATATCCTGTAATCTGTTTATAGTTTGTAAAAAACTGTTGTAAGGTGTATAACCTTGTATTTGATGTTGTTTCTTTGTGATGCTTAGTTGTAGGGTAGCCACCGTGTGTTTTAGGGGGTGTGTACCTGTAACTTGTAGCATGTAAAGAATGAAAAGCTTCAAGTGAATATGATGAAGGAATCGCGTCTTTATTGCAATGACTGAGAAGCCATGTATTCGAACTACAGGACTGGCTAGTATAGCCTTATTTTTGTTGTGATAACAAATAAACCTAAGTATAAAATTTGCGGAGGTGTGCGATGTTCCACGGATTGGAGTAAACTCCTCCGGTCGCTGGATACTTTAGCCTGTAGGCTCCGCCTGGGATGACTTCATGTATGATGAAGGGTCCTTCCCAAGGTGGCTCGAGCTTGTGTCCTTCCTTCTGTTTGAGCCGCAGCACTAGATCCCCAACCGCGAATGCTCTGTGGCGTATGCGGCGACTGTGATAGTTGCGCAAGGATTGCTGATATATTGCGGATCTTGCGAGTGCGATGTCGCGCATTTCGTCGAGTGCGTCCATATCTTCTGCGAGCGCCTTGTTGGAAGTTTCTTCGCTGTAGGCTACAACTCGTGGGGCGCTGAATCGAACGTCCTCGGGAAGGACTGCTTCTGCCCCGTATACCATGAAGAATGGTGTGTATTTCGTTGATCGATTAGGAGTTGTGCGCAGACTCCAGAGTACGGAGGGTAGCTCTTCCGCCCAATGTCCTGCGGCGGGGTGTAGACGATCGAGTAGTCGCTTCTTGATGCCCATCGAAACTAAGCCATTGGATCTTTCGACTTGTCCGTTCGTTTGCGGGTGAGCGACTGAGGCAAATTTGAAATTGATGCCTTTTTCCTCGCAGAATTGTTGTGTCTCCTTTGCTGTGAAATTTGTACTGTTATCTGTAATGATGTCGTGTGGCACACCAAACCGACATACAATGGAGTCGAGAAACTTGACGGCGCATTGGGCGCTTGCTGAGGTTACTGGCATAGCCTCGATCCATTTGGTGAACTTGTCGACTGCGACCAGCAAGTGTGTGTATCCACCTGGCGTGGACTTGCGTAGTGGCCCAACCATATCTAGCCCCCATTGTGCGAAGGGCCAGGCTATTGGTATCATGTGTAGTTCCGTAGCAGGGGCGTGTGGCCTTGGTGCGAATCGCTGGCAGGCGTCGCATCGTTCGACCAGGCTTTTTGCATCGTTGGCTGCTGTTAGCCAGTAAAATCCTGCTCGGAAAGCTTTTCCCATTATTGTTTTCCAGCTAGCATGATGTCCGCAATCTCCTTGGTGTATGTCCTGGAGCAATTCCTTGCCGTCTTCGGGTGCGATGCAACGCTGAAGTATTCCCGAGATACTTTGCTTGTATAATTCTCCGTTGACTACTCGAAAGGACTTGCTACGCCTGATTATCTGTCGAGCCTCACGTGGGTCGGACGGGAGCTGTCTGTGGAGCAGGTAGTCGAGATATTTCTGCGTCCAGACTGTCTCGACCATGAAAACCTGTCGTGATATATTGTGAATAAGCTCGATAAGCGCGACCTGCGGGCTGACCTCTGTTTCTGGTGCTGTTGCAGCTTTCTTCACTTTAACTGATCGCTTGATCATCCGTTCAAAGTATATTCCTGGCGGTATAGGTGTATTGGTGGAACCCATGTTTGCCAGTCTATCTGCTTCTTCGTTGCTAGATCTTGCAATGTGTTTCAGCTCGCAGCCTTTAAAGCTTCCTTCGAGTAGGTTGTACATGTCACGATATGCGACCATGTTTTCAGCGATGGCGTCGCATTCTTTCATCGTCTGCTGCACTATGAGATTGGAATCACCGTAGATCATTAATCGGGTAGCTCCACAGGCGATTGCCATCTTCATCCCGTGCAACAGGGCTTCATATTCTGCGTCGTTGTTTGAGGCTGGATCGTCTGGTGGAAAGTCCAGTCGCAGGACGTACTGCAGCTTGTCTCCCCGAGGCGAAATAAGAACGATTCCAGCTCCTGCTCCTTCGTTTCTCTTGGATCCGTCGAATTACATTATCCAATTGCTCGTGTACTCGGGTGGTCCGGGCGTTTGTAGCTCTGTCCATTCGCTGAGGAATTCCACGAGTACTTGAGATTTGACTGCTTTTCGTTCTGTATAGGTGATGTCCCAGGCGCCCAACTCGATGCTCCATTTTGCTATTCTTCCGGATGCCATAGGGTTGTTCATGATTGTCCCGAGTGACGCATCATTAACCACTGTAATGGTATGTTCCTGGAAATAATGTTTGAGCTTTCGGGCTGTGAGAACAACTCCATACGCCAGCTTCTGATAATGAGGGTATCGTTGCTTGCATGGCAATAGCACTTCGCTGATGTAATATATTGGTCGTTGGACTCCGTATGCTTTGCCGTCTTCAGGTCGTTCGACCACGATTGCTGTGCTGATGACCTGGTTTGTAGCGGCTAGGTATAGTAGGAGCGGCTCCCTTTCTTGCGGTGTTGCAAGGACGCGCCTGCTTTGCAGCGATCGCTTCAGGTCTGCGAACGCTTGTTTAGCTTCGGGTGTCCACTCGAATTTGTCCGTCTTCTTTAGTAATTTGTAGAAGGGTAACGCTTGCTCTCCCAATCGTGCGATGAACCTGCTTAGGGCGGCTAGTCGTCCTGCGAGCTGCTGGACTCTGCGTAGATTGGTTGGCTCCTTCATAGTCAGGATGGCTTGTATTTTTTCCGGGTTGGCTTCAATGCCTCTGGCGGATACCAGGTACCCGAGGAGTTTTCCTGCAGGGACGCCGAAAACGCATTTGGTCGGATTGAGCTTGATCCGATATGCATTAAGGGCGTCGAACGTTTCTCTAATGTCCTCGAGGAGTGTGTCCTCTACTCGAGTTTTGATGACGATGTCGTCGACGTACACTTGTACGTTTTTGCCAATGAGATTGGCGAGGCATCTTTGCATGCAGCGCTGATATGTTGCGCCTGCGTTCTTCAGCCCGAAGGGCATTGTCGTGTAGCAGTAGACACCGTGGGGTGTGATGAATGCCGTCTTCTCTTTGTCTTCCTTTTTCATTCGGATCTGATTGTATCCCGAATAGGCATCCAGGAAGGAGAGGCGTTGGCAGCCTGCCGTACAGTCCACGATCTGGTCGATTCGTGGTAGAGGAAAATTGTCCTTGGGGCAGTGTTTATTCAGCGATGTGTAGTCGATGCACACCCGAAGGATGTCCGTGTTCTTCTTGGGGACCAGCACCGGGTTTGCCAACCAGGTGGATATCTTGATCTCCCTAATAAAGTTGGCGGCTAGCAGTCTGTTTATTTCTTCTCCAAGCGCCTTTTGCTTGGGTTCTGAGAATCGTCGAGTCGTCTGTTTGATGGGTTTGGCATTAGGAAAGACTTCGAGTGAGTGCTCGGCAAACTCCCTGGGTATTCCTGGCATATCTGAGGGCTGCCAGGCAAAAATTTCCCAGTACTCACGGAGGAGTTTGACGAGCGCGCTTTCCTATGCTGGCGAGAGGGTTGTGGAAACCATCGCGGTCTTGGCGGAATCCGTCGGGTGCACTTGGTGCTTGCGGGTGTCGCTGTTGGCGCTGAATTCCAGTTCAGGCGCGTTCTTCTTCGTGAGGGGCATGACGGAGTGGTCCGTGGTTTTTGCCAGCTCTTGAAGTTCTTCTTGCATCCCGAAAGATTTCGCGATCTCATTGAATTCTATGTCACACTTGTCTGACTTCTGAAAGTCTCCGTTGATGGTGATCACACCGTATTCGCCGGGTAGCTTGAGTTTCAGGTACGCGTAATGTGGTACTGCTATGAATCTGGCGAACGCTGTTCGGCCAAGGATGGCGTGGTACTGTGAGGGCCAGTCGACGACTTCGAAGTCCAGGAATTCCCTTCTGTAATTGCTTGGAGAGCCCAGTACAACTTCTAAGTTGATTGTTCCGAGTGGACGGATTGCCTTTCCCGGAACTATCCCGTGGAAGGATGTTTCTGATTCGGTTAGGCCGTCCAGGTTCTTGTTCATTCGATGGAGTGTATCCGTGTAGATGATGTTGATTCCGCTGCCGCCGTCCATGAACACGCGGGCCAGGTCGTAATTTCCGATTTGAGCCTGGATGACGAGAGCGGCGTGTCCTGGTCGATAGACTTGTGGTGGGTGGTCTTGTTTCGAGAACGTGATGGGCTGATCTGCCATCTTCAGGTACTCGGTTTTTGTTGGCGGTGTCTGCACTGCCATGCATAGTTTCCTTGTGTTAGTCTTTTGAGCTCTGCGAGAGGGGCATACCTTCTGTATCATCGCGAGTTGTCCTGCCGGATTCGGGTATGCATTGGCTCCATTGTTTTGTGGAGGTGGCGCAGGTAGCGCGGCTAGCGCCATGTTTGGGTTTGCTGGTGGAGGAGGTGGTGGAGGCGGCTGGAACTGTTGTCCCCCTCCTGGCAGCGGCGGGTAGTTTTGAGTGGATGCGAATCTTTTCCTCGCGAGAGCATCCGAGATGTCAAGAAACTTTCGACAATCCTTGAGAAGGTGTGCTGCCTTAGTTTTGCCCGTGCGCTTATCTGTAAACAGGTGTAGCGAGCAGTATGCATCGAGATCCTCCTCGGGGGACTTTTCTTCTGCCTTTGGTTTCCACTCGCGACTTCCGCGGCGGCCAGAGTCGCGGTTTCGCGTGAATTCTGCCGCCACTAATTCCTCCCTGTCCTCGTGGTCGTAGTATTTCCTTCTCTTTCTTCGTCCATGACGGTCTTCTTCGTGCGTGGGCGACGATGCTCTTTCATTGCGTACCGCGTCTTCTCCGTTAGCCCATTTTTCGGCTATGATCATTAGCTCCCCAATGGTTTTGGGCGCAGCTCTGCCTAGCTCTTCTCGAAACGCGGTTCTTCTCGCTCCTTTGGCGAAGGCCTCAATCGCCACCTCTTCCGAGATGGTTCCTGTGGTGTTTCTGAGTGTGGTCCACCGCTGGATATATTCTCGTGTGGATTCGCCACTCTTCTGTTTGCACGCTCGTAGTTCTTCGATTGTGGCTGGCCTCTTGTACGTCGACTGGAAATTTTTGCAAAAATCGTGATGCAAATCGTCCCATGATGCGTAGCAAGATTTAGGTCTTCTTTCCAGCCAACTACGGGCCGCGCCTGTAAGATGCAAATTGAGGTATTGCATGGCTGTGTTCTTGTTCCCACGTTGGCATTTTACTGCCGTGAGGTAGTCGCTTAACCACTGGGAGGGCTCGAGTGAGCCGTCGTATTTAGTCACCTCCGTGCTGAGCTTGAACCTCTTGGGTAGAGGTGCTTCTCGGATGCTGCGAGCGAAACAGAGCGCTCCACAGGTTTCGTCGTCTGAGGACCTGGATGAGGAGCGTTCGCGATACCGTGAAGCTCTCGCCCTATCCACCTTCTTTTGGGCGAGATCAGATCGCGCGTCGTATTCGGACCGGTCGCGGTCGTTGTCTTTCCTTGGTTCTTCGCTTCGCTTTCTCGAGCGGCTGCTGTGGCACCGCGAGCTTTTGTCTCTCGGGCTGTCGTCGCTGCTGCTTCGACTGTCGCCGCGACGGCGGGCTTCTTTTCCTCGACCACGCCGTGGCGATTTGTCTTTTTCTCGGGGATGAACTTCTATGCCTGCGAGGCGTTTCTTTATCCTTGTTTTTCTCCTGTCGCTCCTTCTCCAATTCTTCTTCGGTCTTCTTGCGATCGTGGGAGGCGAGCCTTGCGGCTGCCAATCCTAGTCCTTTGCGAATTTGTTTGTACTGTTCCACCCGAGGGTCGCTTTCCGTCGGTTGGTTCATCTGCATGTAGGTTGCTGCGGCTAGGATCACGGCAGCTGGGGTTTGCGGATAGACGTTGCCGTCATCGTCGACCCTCATGAAGGAAGACGTGGTCGACCTGTCGGTCGCAGTCACGGATTCGTGGCCCCTTGACGATGTTGCGTGTCCCTTCCTCGCGGGTTGGGTACCGACCGAGGGTGCAAGGGACTGTTCGACTCGCCGCAGGCTTGATTCATCCGCCGCTCTTCTGCGACGGGCTAGATCTGCCCGGGCTTCTTTGATGTTTGAGGCCGCTCTTACTAGGTGGTAGTGGTAGGCGGTTAGGTCTTCTTGTGAGGCTCCTGCCGCGGGTGGCTGACTCCGCCGCATGGCCTCCTTGGCCCTCTTCCAGGCCTCCCGCGAAACGCCGATTATATCGCGCTCGGTTGCGCTGTATTCGGTTTCCGAGGGTTGTTCCGATCCTGCCATGTAGACTTGGGCCAGTCGTGGCTCGTGCATCCTAGGCGCAGATCGGAAAGCTTCCCGTACCCGAGATGGTTCCTCTGTCGAGAGGGCATGGTAGTCGACTGTGTTGAAGCGGATGGACTCGCCACTTTTCTCCATAGGGAAGCGCGAGTTGACGGCTCCAGATTCAGGTTCAGATTCATCCGAGAAGTGGAGGATTCCGTCTCTGTTCGCCATGAAGTTGAAGCTTCCAAACGTCAGGGTGACGCTCTTCTCCAGATCCTCGAACACCGGGCGTGATTCCGGCGAGTGAGGCGTGACTATGACGGATCCGATCCGTACGGGATTGTTCGGAGCCGTAGTCGATGGTTTCCAACGGGAGTTGGATGTCGATGAAGCCGAAGATGCCGGTGATCCAGCGCCCGCGTTCCCCACGATCGGCGCCAATTGTCGAAGTTCTGACTCCACAAATCCCTCAGGTGACCCTATCGGGTTTCGACTAGGAGAAGTCATGAGCGCTGGTGAAATCGTCGGCTTGACAGGGGGCGAGATTTACCCAGGTTCGGGGCCCTCGAAGAGGTAAAACCCTTACTCCTGCCTTCTGCTGATCTGTATTGGATGATTAGATCGGTTACAGGTTGCTCGAATCGAGAGTAGATCTCGAGTTCCGAGGCTTTTTGGTCGTGCGGTATTACTTGGTCCTCTCCTTGGGGGCTCTCCTGGCCTTATATAGATGGCCAGGTCTCGAGTTCCACCCGGAGAGGACTCGGACCCTAGCCGGGTCGGTTACAAATTCCCTAACTTAACCCGCAAGTTGATGCGGGTGGGCTTCACATGGGCCTTCTAGAGTACTCCAAGGACGCTTCCTTTTGGGCCTTAACCAGAGGGCCTGAGAGGGGGTGTCCTTACCCGCAGGGTCCAGGATCCGTATCTTCGTCAATATCCTACCTAAGAAACAATCACTATATGAATATATACATACTCTATTATAAATGAATTGATGTATCATATAGTTCCAGCAACTTCTTTTTCCTAAAAAAGAAACGAGATTCTAGGCCGTTGAGCAAAACTAAAGGGGGTGATAGAAAGAAGGAAGCGGAGTTAAGTAAGACATAAGATTACAACATGTATGGTCCATGAATTGCATAAAAAAATGTTATAAAGCATCAATATTGTAGATAATGTTTTTTTTCTTGCTTCGTCCACGGCTACTTTTTCAACTTATAGCGTGGGCTTGTTATTTGCTCATGTTAATATGGTTATTTATATCAAACAGAGAAATAAGCAACCAAAAGGAAAGGTAGTAGTCTTTCGGATGAACAAGAGATCATCTCTTATACAAGATAATGCAACATTTTATTTGTTATTTACTTCTATCCCATTCCCAACTCGGAGAAATATCCGACTCGTGGCACCTCGCTTGTACATTTGTTGCTTCTTAATCGAATACTCCAAAGTACTTCCTCCGGTCACTATTATAAGTTTTTTTTTCGAAAATGTATGTATCTAGACGTGTTTTGGTGTGTAGATTCACTCATTCGTCAGTATCTCGTCCATATTGAAATATCTAAAAAAAAATACAATATACAGTGAACAAAAAGAGTACTAGCTTATAGGCAGGGACGGAACCAGGATTGCAAAATAAGGGAGGAGGAGGGGGGGCAAGTGCACACTAAATAATATAGAGGGGGGCATTTAGCTATATTTGAGTGGATTTAGGTCTAAAATCTACAAATTAGTTATTGGGTTTCAAAAAATTGCTCTATACGGGGAGCCATGGCCCCAACCCACCCCCTGCTGGTTCCGTCCCTACTTATAGGTATGTGAGTGCCCACAACGAGGTTACCTTAGCAATTCGTTCTCCTCTCTATATTGCCACACACAATGCCTCGGTAGTAAATATCAGTTGAATCAACCTCGTACACACACAAAGAAAACTTACTAAATCTGAAATATGACCATGCATCTCTACGAAATGCCATACACAAGGTGAATTGTGGCAGAGGAGAAATATTTTGCAATAAATGCACTTTTGATTTTCACATGTTGACGGTCACACAATGAGAAATGGCGATTTTTACAAAAATCTTATATATTTCTTCCGTCTCAAAATAAGTGTCTTTGAAATAGATGTATATATATATATTTTAGTGCTAGATACATCCAAATTTAACCTATTTCAATGACAGTTATTTCGAGACGGAGGAAGTACAAGTAATAACATAAAGAAACACAAGGCCTAGCCCGGGACATGGATAAATTCTCGATCCACCCTGAACATGGTTATATATATTCTTGGTTTTTATATGGGTTTGTGCAATGCCGAGAAATTCATTTTGACACATGGGAGCATACGCTTCTATCACCAAAAAAAATTATTTTGAAATGTAAAATAAATTCTAAAATATTGGTCCGTACATCATTCTATATGCGCATGCGCGCCAAGTTTCACGAAAACCAAAATTTTTAAACGACAAAAAAAATCTCGTGAAATACTTTTCAGCAACGAATTTTGTCTATTTTACTAACGACATAAAAAATGTCGGAGGGAATTATATAGTACAATCAAATCTTACTTAACACGAGCATACCTTTTCTGATATTCACACTCGTGGCATGGAAAAAAACGTAGCAATAAATGCATTCTTTGATTTCGGCAATCCACGGTTACGATGAAACAACCGCATGGAGCGTAGTATGCTTCCAAACAATTTTGGACCGTCCGGTCAAGTCAATCCAACGGCTGAACTGACGTGTGCATCGTCCTGGCGCCATCCCTATCGTGCCGTCGGTCCAGCCTCCAATCGGAAGCAGCGCAAATCGAAAGCTGGACCTATCGGTTACCAAAACCTGTCACGCCACGCCTAGTTTACGCTTGAAATGGCATGTTCCGGCCACATGCCAAACCTTCCGATCCGCTTCCATAAAATTCCCATGATGTTCCTCGTTTAGCAACAAAAAACAAACCCACCACCAACAGACCCGCGGATTCTTTGAAATTTCCCAATCTTCCGACCCGCGCCGCCTCCGATTTCTTTCTCCCCCCCACCGCCGCCGGATTTTCCTACTCCTTTCCTTGGCTCGCCACCACCAGCTGTTCCGCTTCCCACCTCGTGATTCCCCGGCGGCGCCGCAGGACGAGCCAGGCCTGCTGACGGGTGCTTGCGCTGGCCGCGGGCGGACTGATTGATTCCTTCACGCTGGTGAGGAACCCTAGCTTGATAGCAGTTTCCCCCCTTTTCTTTGGCGGTTTTATCAATAGACTTCTCTCTGCTCAGCTTGCCGCGGCTCCGAGATCGATCTGAGCCGAACCGACACCCCCGTAGTGCCCGTCCGCGGGCGTCGGCGGCGTCGGGAACATGAAGGCCGCGCAGCTGCCGCGCCCGAGAGCTTCCGCCAGGCGGCGCGTGTGGGTACTCGCCGTCGCCGCACTCGTCTCCGTCGCCGTCGTCTGGGCCTACCACTACCCGCCCCAGCATTATGCCTCCCCAATGAGGGACTGGCTCCCTGCGGAGCCCGACAGGGAGTTGACCGACGAGGAGAGGGCCTCCCGCGTCGTCTTCAGGCAGATCCTGCTCACGCCTCCTGATCGCTCTAGGAGGGCGAAGATTGCTTTCATGTTCCTCACTCCGGGCTCCCTGCCGTTCGAAAGATTATGGGAGAAATTCTTTGAGGTGCTTAATCATTGTCCCTTCTCTTCGTCTGCGATTTTTCTTTTTGCCATATGATCGATTATTATATACTTGCTGTTGGTTCCCGCGTCTGGTTCACCACATCCTAAGATATACGAAGCCAACACTACATAGGAGTACTCGTGTTGAACTGCTGTATGTTGACGGTTTGCTTTATTTATAAAGCGGGGCGTAAAGCCTGTTTCGAGGAACAGTACATAGTAAGGGGAACTAAAGGGTGTAAATAATTTGACTGCATAAATGCAGCTAGCTAGGAAGCAAGATCTAGTTTGTCGATTGCTTGGTGCTGATGCACACAGCTTGATAGCTAATACAAGCTACAGTGACTTCTATCACCATTTGCTATGACAACGTTTGTTAGATTCCAATGTGTTTCATTGGAATATTGATCCTTCTGTCACTGTCGTGTATGGTTCAAAGATACTACAATGATATTTCGTCACCATTTTGTTGATATAGGGTATCACCTAGAATTAGCGATCTATTAAGTGATGTCATAATTCCAGCGCCAGTATATATTGCTCAAAGTTTCCTTTTTCATGTCTTGTGCTGCTGTTGTCGCAGGGTCATGAGGGAAGATTTACCATATATGTTCACGCCTCAAGGGAGAAGCCAGAACATGTCAGCCCCTTATTTGTTGGTCGAGATATACACAGTGAGAAGGTAATGCCATTGTAAACTATATATACATACTACTTTACTGCTGTTCTGACAGCTGGCAATACAAGGTTGCAGATTAATTACAGTATTGCGTTTATGCTTTTGATGCAAAATTCCTCTGTTGTACCTTGATCGATATTTCAGTATTTGCCATATAGATAATGTCTTGCAACAGTGGTCGGAAGCTAAAGACCGCCTTGGGTGATAGTTGGTTTTATTTTCATTCTCATTGCAGGTACAATGGGGTACGATTTCTATGGTTGATGCTGAGAGGAGATTGTTGGCCAATGCTCTGCAAGATATTGAGAACCAACATTTTGTGTTGCTGTCTGACAGGTCCACAAATCATAGTTTGTTCCCATCCCATTTTTCTTCGTGATAAATTCTATCTGATGTTGACTCTTTTGTGTCGTTACAGTTGCGTACCTTTGCACAACTTTGACTACATCTATGACTACTTGATGGGAACAAATCTCAGTTTTATTGACTCGTAAGTCAATTTTTGGTCTCAATCTTCTTTTCAAGGAATAGTCTCAGTACTCAAATTAAAAAAAAATTGGTAATTCCTAAGCTGACTTTAAGCTTTCAGTGGGGCGTCTCTTGTACTTTCCATGTGTTATATCTGTGACCAGTAGTCAGTTTCTGTTTCTTCTACTTGCATTTTCAAGTACTAGTCTCAGTACTCACATTAATTTTTTTTCGCTAATTCCTAAACTGACTTTAAGGCTGGATGAAGTTAAGCTTTCAGTGGGCCTTTTTCTTGTACCATTGCAATGCATACGTTGTCAGTGACTAGTAATACTGCAGTTTTTATTTCTTCTGCTTACATTTTATTATATCTTCCTCGCTCAGCTTCTATGATCCTGGCCCACATGGAAATTTTAGATATTCAAGAAATATGTTACCTGAGGTTAGAGAGGCTGACTTCAGGAAGGGTTCACAGGTAATCTCACCATACTACCTATTAAGTTTATGGGCCGAAGATGTGCCTTCTGTTATCCAGGATCTTTCTCACTTCCTATAAAATCTAAAGCATTCTCAATGCTTTGCTTGCATTCTTGAACTATTTCGTGAAGTTAATTTTTCAAGATGCCAACTTTATGTCTGGATTTTTAAGCTGTCGATCAAATAGTTATTGGCAGACAATAATAATGAAAAAGTTGATTCTTTTTGTGGGAGAACATCACATAATTTCTTGTTCAGCCATTCTCTTTGTTTACTCCATTTGGTTCATGTTTATTATTCTCATATGAAAAGATTCATTTCACCAAATCTCTAAATATTTCAGTGGTTCTCAGTCAAGCGGCAACATGCATTGATGACAATCGCGGACAGTCTTTACTATACTAAGTTCAAACTTTATTGTGGGGTATGCCATTTACTTTTACTCTTTTTTTACTGTACAGCTGTAAGATATATCTCTGCACTGTTGTCCCACCATATAAGATTTGATATATTTATTAGGTGTTAGACTTGATTTTATCCTGCTTTTCTTAAACTTAAGGATCATGTGATGTGGCAGAATATCAAATTTCCTATACTAAGTTCAAACTTTATTGTGGGTTATGCCATTTACTTTTACTCTTTTTTTACTGTACAGCTGTAAGATATATCTCTGCACTGTTGTCACACCATATAAGATTTGATATATTTATTAGGTGTTAGACTTGATTTTATCCTGCTTTTCTTAAACTTAAGGATCATGTGATGTGGCAGAATATCAAATTTCCTTGCTAGTTTGATGTTTGTCATTGGACGAGATAGTGTACTATTGAACTATCTATTGCTGACAGGGTTGCACTTTACTATTTGCTTGAAAAGCTGTTGTGTATCTCATTCATCTGGAGATGGCAAATTATAAAAATTGGTCTGATCTTGTAAAGGTTACACAGTTGCTTTCCACTGTATGTTTTCATGTGTTATTTAATTTTAGATAACTATGAGCTAATTTGCAAGTTATCTTAACACCTTTAGTGCACATCATCTTCTTTAGTTTACATCGATGATTTAGTGCACATTATATCCTTTTGTTTACACCAATAGTTTTAGCGTACATTATTTCCTTTACTTTACATCAATGGTTTGAGCACATATTATTTCCTTTAGTTTACATCAATGGTTTTAGCACACATCATTAGCTTTAGTTTACCACAGTGGGCTCAGACGTATGGCATGTGTTTGCTCTTTTTGCAGCCAGGGATGGAACATGGGCGCAATTGCTATGCAGACGAGCATTATTTGCCAACTCTATTCAATGTCAGTATACGACGGCCTTGAGATTTATCATCATCATTAATACACATTGTGGCACTTCTGATACCATGGACTTATGTTTGCACAAAACAGATGATGGATCCGAATGGAATTGCTAATTGGTCAGTGACTCATGTTGATTGGTCGGAAGGGAAGTGGCATCCAAAAGCCTACCGGGCGCAGGATGTCACTCATGAGCTTCTGAAGAATATAACGGTATGTTTCTGTCTTCTTTCATACATATAGTTCCCATTCAATTTCATCTATAGCATGGTTCTAATACCAATTCCTTGAACTTGCTGCAGTCAATTGACACTAGCCACCATGTTACAAGTGATAGCCAGGTCTGTTTCTCTGTCATTCTCAATGCTTGACATGCATATTTGTTTACTGTTAAAGTACTAGTAGAAGACACAGTTGAGATGACGAAGAAGAGTAACTAATTCTCTGTTCTTGTGTCCATGTTCTTGCAGAGAGTGGTTACGCAGAGCCCTTGCTTATGGAACGGAGTGAAGAGACCATGCTACCTGTTTGCGAGGAAGTTCTACCCTGAATCCATAAACAATCTCATGAACTTATTCTCGAATTACACCCTCTTTTGAGTCTCTCGTAGTGCACGGTGCTCATTCTACACTCAACACCCCCCATACTACAGGAAATTACAGAAGATATTTTTGCTATAGAAACATGTGTACATTGGAGAAGGACATCAGATTTATTGACAATTGCTGGATATAGAAAATAGTGAGGAGAAGAAGGCATTCGCTTCAGCAATAGAGTGGTTCCAATCTCCATGTGTCAGGCCATTGTAACTCCTGAACATCACACTGTTGGGACCACCTTATTCTTCCTACTAGTTTGTCTAGAGATTCTTAGCCACAGATCCTGCCATGTATATCAACCTTATTGTAACTCGGAAAAGACATTAGAAGGCGAGGTCCTATTCTTGGCTATATATACACCCTTGGGTCTGCTGAAATCACTGTCTGGTCATTTAACTTGTTGAAGTGACTGTTAAGTTTCCACATTTCTACAGTAAAATTTATCACCCCAGAAAATTTTCTGGTAGCGAAACTGAAAATTACTGAGATTTTACCGTCCTGCACACAAAAAAAAAGTAAAGAGATAACAGCGTCCCGAGACCCAGAGAATCTTCCAGAAAAAAGAAATACAGTAGGAGAAATGGTCTTCAGTTCAGGCCACACCT
Source organism: Alopecurus myosuroides (assembly GCA_028641055.1). Lineage (NCBI taxonomy): Eukaryota > Viridiplantae > Streptophyta > Magnoliopsida > Poales > Poaceae > Alopecurus > Alopecurus myosuroides. The sequence goes on from CM054059.1 coordinate 99,768,522, forward strand.
CGGCCACACAACACGTGAGAGAAGGAAATGGCAGCTACTGCTCCGCCCTCTTGCGTCCGCATCTCCTCCTCCACACCTCTGCTGCCCGCCCTGCACAGGCCACGCCGCCGGCGCGTCCCCTCCGCCCGATGCTCCCTCGCCGCAGCGCCTGGTGTCCGGGCGCCGGCGGAGCTCGTCGATTCTATCCTCTCCAAGGTGAGTACGTGACCCTGACACCAAACTCTTTTGGCTCCGCTCCCAGCTTCGTCCTAGCTAAGCTACTGGCCTCTGCAATCTCTCTTAGCAGTTCGTGATAAGTAGTCCAAAAAACCATCAAACTTTCAAGTTCCGATTAGCATGCTTTGATTTTCAGTGTGATGCCTTAGCTACTAGCGTCATACCGACAGGTGAAGGGGACTGACAGGGGAGTGCTGCTGCCGAAAGAAGGCCATCAGGAGGTCGCAGATGTCGCGGCGCAGCTGGGGAAGTACTGCATCGACGAGCCTGTCAAGTCTCCGCTTATATTCGGAGGTAAATTCCTACCTCCCTCTCTCGCCAACCAAACCATACTTCCATCTTATCTTATGGTATCATGCTGTGGCTGTGCCATTCACTGATAGTACAATGTAAAAAAATGGGAAACCTTGCAACCACCCAACAGGTTAGACTTGTGAACTGAATTTTAATGCTTTGTGTTCATACCATGAACTCAGGGATTAATCGGGGACGTAGTGTTAGATTTCATGTTGAATAAGCTCCTTGTGTCGCTGTGATGCCTGACCAGATTGGGACGTGGTGTACTGCTCCGTGCCGACATCCCCCGGAGGGATTTACCGGACTCCTCTCGGCCGGCTGGTGTTTAAAACAGACGACATGGTTCAGGTGGTAGAAGCCCCTGACATCGTCAGGAACAAAGTGTCCTTCTCCATCTTTGGTCTCGATGGCGCGGTATCTTTGAAAGGTAATAGCCTTCTTCAGCCATTCAATTTACACTGTCCATAACCTTGGCAGTCAAATTTCAGGCAGGCATTTTGAGCACTATATATAATGTCGTTTGGACGAAAAACATGTATGTAAGGTTGCATGTAATGTGTGAGCGATGTGATAATTTCTCTTCATTGGTTGTGCAGGCAAGCTGAATGTATTGGACAGCAAGTGGATTCAGGTCATATTTGAGCCTCCGGAACTGAAGGTAGGCTCCTTGGGTTTTCAATACGGTGGGGAGAGCGAAGTCAAGCTGGAAATCACATACGTCGACGAGAAGATCAGGCTCGGAAAAGGATCCAGAGGCTCGCTTTTCGTCTTCCTGAGACAATGATACTAGGGCCAAGGGCAGGCACACGTATGTACCATACCATCATTGGGTGTGCTTGAGGCCACAATATATATCAAGTCATATGGCACAAGCAAACTGTATTCACATGTAAATTCAGAGATCAATCAAACCCACAGGTATTTTTCCGAATTCTACCTGAAGCAGCAGATTGCCTTGTTGCGAATGTGCAACTGTCCGCAGCATTCACGGCGATCCTGTTCTCTGATGCACTTATGGCAACACGGGGTGTTTTATGGGCATGCAGGATAATTAATGTTAGTTTGAGAAATTGAGTATTCTTTGTTGCTACATTTTGAATTTTGAATGACTTTCTTTTACTAATTGAGGTTTGGATTTTGCCCCAAGCTGGATAGATACAATATGTCAAAGTAAAGCCGGACGAACCAAGTCCAAGCTACAAATCACCTATGTCGACTCGATGAGAAGACCAGGCTAGAAAAAAGATAAGAGAGAGGCCAGCAGAATTTCACTTGGCTCTTTGATGCGCCTATGATTCATTTATCGAAATACATATTTCGAACCGTGAAAAACTACAATAAAAAAAATCGTGCATACATCTTGACACGCTATATGCATATGTTAAGTTTCGGAAATAAATCGATATTTTTATGTCTGTGTAGAACGACAAAAAAATATCTTGTGAAATGTCTTATTTCAGCACTGAAAAGCCCCCCCCCCCCCCCAAAAAAAAACTCTGCTAAAAAACCTAAGACAAAGAAAGTCTCATGAACTACCTATTATTTTTTTCTATGACTTGGAGTTTTGAGTAGTATGCATGTTAGAATATTTATGGTTATATGATGTGCTATGAAACCCAAATAGGATTTACATTGTTGCACCGAAAAGGTCTATCTCGAGATCATCTTTTTTAGATTTCCCAACCGGTACAGAAGGTCAGGAGCGCACCTTCCTCTAACCACCCCCCCCCCCCCCCGCCGCCAACCACTTCCGAGCAAGCCAAACACACATTGAGAAAGCTTCCGGCGTCCTCTCTCCATCCACCCTGAAGAGATTAACTCCCGGGTCACCTCCACAGGAGTACAGCTTCGGAGGACACCCAGTCCGATCTAGAAGGCCGACACCCGATCTTCCCTCACCGGCCGCTTCCGCCGGCGGCGACAACATTATGGTCGTCGAAGACGGTGGGCGGGGCTCGCGTAGCCTGTCAGATTGCCTTCGTGCGGGGGTCGGTTCCTTCGCGACACAGATAGAGATATGACAGCGGGACAATAGCACTCGCCCATATGTGGCGTCTGAAAGAGTTATGCCCTAAAGCCAAATAAGAAAGGATATTTATCAGCAGTAGCTTTGCCCGCTTTTCTTCTTCTAATCTTGCTTCTACGGATTGTTTCGTAAGTTCCCACTGCCTCTCGGATTCCTCCACCTAACTCGTATGTTCATAATGTTTTATACCATGATATAACTGTGTTAAGCGGAAACACTAATACACGTTTGGTATGTAAACAAACCAGATCCCTAATAGTCTCTAGTTAGACTAGTCCGTTGGGCAACAAATGATCAAGGTTTTCTGATCATGGGTATTTATACCATTGACAACAGTGTCATGTCATTGGTGAATGATGTGATGGACTTACACCCTTATGTTTTATCATGACGAGGTCGAATCATTAAGTTTAAACATTATGATAACAAAAACGTAGTACCATATCCTTTGACCGTGAGATGGTATTTAATTGCTATCCTGAAAGTTACTTTGATTGCATCAAACGTCATACCGTGACATGGTGATTATAAAAGTGACTATTGGATAATGAAAGGGATATGTTGAGGCATACCATCAAGAGCGGAACTTGTCAATCCTAATGACGGATATATACTTTTGGGCCCACTCAGTGAAGTTTCATCAACTAGTTTGCAAGCATGTGACTAGTTTACGGAGATGCAACGACACGAGAACGAGTAGAATTGTTATGTGAGTAACGAGACTTAACGAGGTATGAGATACCAGACGATCAAGTCTCGGAAAACAGAGTATCTCTAAGGCAAGGGGCATGGAAACTTGACGTTTAAGGTTCAAGCGATGCAAAATATCGATGGATGCACAGGGGCCATTATGGATGTCCAGATCCCGCTATTGGTCATTGGTTGGAGAGGTGTCTCGGCCATGTCCGAAGTAGTCCCGGACCGTAGGGTGTCACACTTAAGGGTAGACGATGTTTAAGAGTGATCTTAGTACCGAAGAGAATAATAAAGAGAGTCGGAATCGTTCTGGTATTTATCCGACGGAGATCGGAGAGTTCCGAAGGGGGTTCCGGGACTTGAAATAAATAAGTAATGTGTATTTATTATTAATTAGTGTAATTAATAATTAAATAGCATTTTATTTTATTTTAAATGCATTTATTTCAATAATGGGCCTTCCCGGGAAAAGATTCACACCAGGAGAAAAGTGGGAGAAAGAAAAGGGGAGGTAGCCACATGGGCCACTTGGGGGCCCATGAGGACCTGAGGCTGCCCCCCCCCCCCCGTTGGCCACACCATGCCTTGTGGGATTAGTCCCACATGGCTTGGCCAAGGGAAAGGATCCCCCTTCCCACTATATAAAGGGAGGTACCACTCCCCTTTTTTTCCAATCCAATTGTCCCTCTTTTCTCTTTTCTATTAACGTGGTTTCCTTTGGAGCTATGCTAGGAGTTGGGAATTCTCTACTATAAGTACACCGTCGTGCTATTTGTTCTCGGTCCATTTCTCTACTTCTGCAACCTCTGCTGGGCCGGAGACCCCGAGTCGTCGTCTTCACCGTATGTGTGTAATCTCACGAGGTGCAACACTAGGGGAACTAGTCACGGTACGACCAGTCGACCTTAAGGCCGGCTTCCATCTTCAATCAACCTTTGTGCGGGAGGGTAATTCCCGCTTTCGGTCTTCAAGGGTATTGATCACCATTCCTTCTCCGTTATTCTATATCTGCATAGTAATAGATTCTGTCTAGTTTCGGTTATCGTTGTTTGGATTTTTTTTCCTGCTACGAAACCCCTCTAGTGTCTGTCAGCACGCTGCAGGGAGGTGTGGATGGGGCTGAGAGGGATGGGCGTGAAGTGATGGACGGAGGCGACAACGCGGAACCTACGACAATGGCGCTCCTGCGCATGCCTAGCGTTCGCTGCAACCTTCCTCATGTCTTTGTCACGTCTGACTGATCCGCTCAATTTGTTCGTCGGAAGCTGACAAATAGCATGGGGGACCTACTGTTGTGCTCGAAATAAGGCGGCGGCCATAGGGTTCCTCTTGCGCCAATACGAAGAATAGTTTGTCCTTTCTGATCTGGTCAGAGTGGCGAGTTCTAGAAGGCTCCACCGGAGAACTCCCATGGGCGTGATTTGCATGGAAATTGCTAGATTGCGTGGAATTCGCTCGTTCCCACTGGTTTCTCCATTAAGGAGGGAGCGGCGCAAAGCTCTGCTATTATAACTGTCACATCCCAATTTTGGAACACCTGTTAACACAGTTGTTTTGCTAATGGCTTGACAATTAAACTTTGATTGTATTTGTTTGAGTGCAACTAAACAAACTAATTATATAAACTTACATGGCTAAGAAATTGAAAACAAAATATTCAACATATTGTTCCAATGACTTTGGCAATATTTTCTAAAGTAAATATTGATCAAAGAGTTTTCCAAAAACATCTTATGAATCCAATACTTGTTGAATATTATTCCAAGACCCAAATTAAGAAAAAGGAAATACTTAATAAATTTCCCTAAAAGATTATCAGAAAAAGAGGCATTCTTAGATGCTTCACCAAAATATTATCAAATGTTTTTCCAACCTTGCAAGATTAAAAACAAAGGTATTGGAGAGCTTTGACTTGCTATCCCTAGTCACATAAATATTTTGGCAAAGCATTGTTAAAGAAAAGCCAAGTGCCTTATTAAATAGAAATTCCAATATTTCTAGAAACAGAAAACTAAAACAAGTTACTATTGGAAACTTTCTTAAAATGATTTGAAATTCATACCATTGCTTCCTTATATCAAATAAGGAACACACACAAGAGGAGACCAAAAATTGAATCCATTAAAGTCCTGAAAACATGATTTTTCTCCACAGCAACATTTGGGATTTTGAACAAGTTTGTTCTACAAACTTTTTCCAAATGCCATGAAATAAATACCACATGCTCTATATCATAAATAAGGATGAAAACCAAAAGGGCACAAGTTTTTGAATAATTTAAGTTGCCAAAAACCCCTGTTTTCTGGACAGCACCTTTTTGAAATTTGAACAAGTTTGTTCTATGAAGTAACTCAAAATGACTTGAATTTTCTACCACATAAGGAACACATCAAATAAGGAATGTGTGCCAAAAATTATAATTTTTGGAAGCTCCTAAGTAGGTTAATAAATTCAATGTCCATTTATGTAAGAATTTGAGTTTGAACAACTTTGAATTATAAAGTTTCTCCTATTGAGCCAATTTTCATATATGTTGTACATCTAAACTAATTAGAATTTTGGGCAAAAGGAAATTAAATTTTGTCTTTGTTTGCTTGGTGAAAATCACATTGTTCAGAAAGGACAGGGACCCATTTGTAATTTTGCAGGGACCTAAAAGTAAGATGAGTCATCTTCTACCTCTAGCTCTCTGTAGCAAACAACACCCCTACCCCATTGCTTCGATGAGAAGGCATCAAGGTGGATAAAGAGGCCCCCCATGTGCCTTGTCTGCTCATTGCTCCCTCTCTCTCCCCCCTCACTCGAGCTCTCCCTCACTGTACAAATAAAATCCCCAAACCGAAACCCTAGGGAATTTGCTCGCCGGCGATTCGACCAAATGCGACCACGCCGCCGGCTGCCGTGTTGTCCATCGTCTCCGCCTCATCGAGTAGGTACTCCCTGCCGGAGGAATCGAGCCGGAAGGGCCTGAGGTGGCCGCGCCATCCACCTCTCTTCTCCGAGCCCGGAGACTCCGGCGAGACATTGCGGCGCCCTCGAGCTTCTTCCGTCCTAACCGAGCGTCTCCACGCATCCACGGTGAGCAGGCGCTCCTCGCCGCAGTTTTTCCCCTCTCCCTAACCCCATAAGTCGTCGCCGTGCCGTGCCGCTGTCCGGCCGCCGCCGCGCGTCGTCGCCGGCCGCGCTCCGGCCACTCCCCGGATACGAGTCCCCGCTAGGATGGTTCCACGCAACGAGAGCATCGCGTATGTGGTTTTGGATCGACGAGTGATGACCGTTTTGCGCCGGATTGGCCTCGCCGGAGACGTTCCGCCGGCGGGCTGACGTCGCGCTTGCGTCACGCCGACGCCAGCACGCGCTGACCCCGCGCGGTAGGAGTCAAACTGGCAGCTGGGCCTCGCCTCTGCGCGCGTGGCAGCCACCGTGGCCCCTGGCCCGCGGGTCAGTGGCATTGGGTGGATTTGCCCGCGGTGCAGAATGTTTTGGACGGCCCAAATTTCAGATCTGGCCCATCTGTGCTTGTTTTTCCTTTAAATTTTTACAGAAAAAGTGCATGTTTACTTTTTGCTCAAAAAGGCAATCTAAAAGATAAATTTGGCCAAACCAAAATTCACAGATGTAAAGAAACTAAATCTAAACCACCTCCACTTTGTAGATCTAAATTTGGATGAATAGATTTGAAATGAAAAATGATTTGGCAACAGGTACCAGAAACACCAAAATGAGCACCATTTTAATTTCACAACTCAGAATGAAGTGAGGCCAATTGCATTGGAAAGCCCTTGAAATTTCCTAACAGGATCATTTAACCTCGTTTCCAAATTCATTGTATTTTTGAAATGGCATGCAATTTGGTAAAAACACCAGAGAGCACTTTGGTGATTTTTATAAAATTATTAAAAATGATTTTTGATGCAAACTCAACTGGATGGTCTTGTATATGTTTAGGGCTATCCAAAACTAGAAGGGTTTAATTTATAGAGCATCATATAAAATTTGGTGGACAGATCTTTGTTTTGCATGTTTCTGCCATTTTGGCATTTTAAGTAATTAATTTGTGTGGTGATAATTTTGTGTTGCAATATTGTTTTCTAGCATGTATAAGTTGTGTGAACTTGTTTTCTAAGTGTTACTTAACTATTTTAGCATGTTAGATGTGTGGACTTGAGTTGAGAAGAAATAGGATTTATATTAGTAGCATATGTTTTACCTCTAGTTTATTACTTGCATATAAATTTTGAGTGTTTAATTTATGTGCAAGCACTTGAATTGTTGTGTTGAGATATTAGATTCAGTACCATGTTGGTACTTATATTTTGTTAGTATCACCTCTGCTAGCTTGCATTTGAGTTGGTAGAAAAGCATGAGTAATTTAGTCATTACTATGAGAATGTTATGGAAAAATTCCCTCATGTGTGGAATTTTTGACATAATCATTTGTGGTTGAGTAGCCACATATTTTTGGGTTGTATTCATAGGACCAGTAGCATTTTTATGATGTTGTTATGAGTACTTGACCCCTAAAGTTTTCACTTGTGTGAAAACAATAACATGAGTAGCATTGCCTTGCTTATTTAAGCACCCTATTATTTTCTGCTAGTATTGTTATTGCACTAGGTGCTAGTTTAGGTTTTTGCTAATTTTTGTCAAGTGTGACCAGAGGCTTTGTGACCTCGTAATGCCTTGTTATGCTAGTGGAACACCCACTGGTTTCATTGCATTTTTGGTGGAAACATTATTTCCCCAAACTAGATGCATTTCTTTTATATAGTTTCATAACTAATGAGTGCCTAGTATTTTTGCTTTGAAAATTTTTGTGCTAAACAAAAATGGGTATGCTTCTGTGTGTAAGTGGTTATAATCATGTGTGGATTGCTAGGAAAAATACATTCTTGGAGTGTTGTTTGATTCCTCTAGTAATGCCCTTTTTATTACCACTAGTATGTAGGAGTTGCCCTGCAAATTGATGCATCGTTTTGTTAAATGGGATATTTTTGTTATAGCAAGTATAGATGTTTTTTCACTCCTGTTTTTATGACATGGACCCTCTGGTTGTATTTCAATTACTTGATTGAAATGCATCCATTGATTCTTCATGTTTGAGTAGTACTAGTTTCCTTAGCAGTTTTTGTGTTAAATTATTTTTCCTGCCAACCTGTGTTTGGTAGATGTTTATGTATCCTTGCATAAGGACATATTTTCATTCCCATTATGATAACATGGTTCCTTGTTTGCATTTTATTACTTTACTTATTATGCATGCTTGCATAGCAAACTTTTAGTAGAAACATGTCTATAGGATTCCTCCTTTTTAGTCATAGTTTCTATTGTTCTCACTATGAGAAATTGTGTGTTTTGTGATGAGTCTATTACCTTCTTGCACTTGTGTAGGCTCACTGATTTGTAAAAGTAACTTTTGCAAATCATGTGTTTCATTTATTCTTGATGTCAATGTAGACTTAATAGATTGGCTATCTTGTTCTTTTTGTGGTGTGGTTGATAGAACCATTTCCATGATTATTATTGTGCATGTTTTATAAACTTTTAGTAGTCTCACCCTTGTGAAACTAAGTGTATTTTGGGTTTATTAATATCTTGGTATGAGAGTGGCACACCCACTGAATCCATTATATTAAGGTTGTGAGATATGTTCCTCCAACCTTGAGTTGCCTTATTAAATGGCATTTCTGTCAAGTGTGTTTGTTTGATTGTTTGCCTCCATTAATAAATTGTGTGATTGGTTATTATTAGATTTCCTTGCTGTATGTATTGTTATGTATGGTTGCTTGCCTTGATTGGTTCTTAATGTGTGTCCTTTATTCTTTTACGGCGTTAGAAAACGAAGAGGAAGGAAGTGTCGTGAAGCTCTGTTTCAAGTTCCAGTCACTCCAAAACCAGGGACACAAGGAGATACCAGGCAAGCATCTTGATTGCTTGCTGATACAATACTTATCATTATATATCATGCATGTTTTACCTTTGAAGTTTTACAAAAACTTGATTATCAAAACTATTTTTGATGTGGAATTTACTACTATACTATTATATAGGTTACTATCATGCCAATAGTTAAACTTGGTAATACCAAGCCCATAAGCCACCATATGGTATTTATTACCATCAAATATACTAGTCCCTAAGTGGACACCCTAAAATTGTGATTCTACAAAACAAAGGCTTTACGGAAAAACCCGGAGAAAAGGCGGATCCTTGTTCTCCGGAGGAATGTGGAAGTGGTCATTTTTGAGAAAGTGGTGTTTTCAAAAATGACACATAACCTAGTCTTCGCTGGACAACCTTTACCGTACTGCCACTTTACCCCAATATGGGTAGGGGCTTGATTAAAAACTTGTTATGGTTAGTATGTGAGCTATCTCAAAGTGCTATAGAGGATTGGATCCTCCGAACCGAAGTGTCGCTAGGAGTGAGCAGACGGGACATCTAAAGTGTGGGATTAATTTTCCCTCCGGATGCAGCAGTTGGGTCTCCTGTCTGGGCGGTGTGGGACACGGCTTGCCGGGGAGGGGGAAACCAAATTGAAGAGATAGTCATGTTCTAGCTTGTACATAGTGGATAGTCAAGATCAGTTATCTGATGTTCTCATAGGTTGGGAACAGTCCATGGGTGTTTCATGGCGGATTCTGGATCTGGTGGAAATGTGTACACCTCTGCAGAGTAAAACTATTTCGAGATAGCCGCGTCCTCGGATATGGACGGTTGAATGGCCATGTAGCTAGCATTGTGTCAATGTTTTCAAAAAGGAAGTTTTTGAAAAGGAACTTGTGGAAAGGAAATGTTGAACTTGTGAAGTTCGGAAAGGAAAGGAAAACTTATACCGTGGAGGTATCGTCGATGATGAAAAGCCAGATGATGTTATACAAAACAAAATGTTTTGCAAACAAAACCTTTTCTACTCTAAGCAAGAATTCTGGAAACTGATTCCAAGAAGTTTTGCAAAGAGAAAATATTCTTTAACAAAGTTTTACAAAAACTCTTGTACATGTGATATCTACAAGAGAAATAAAACTATATATTATTTTTCTTCTGAAGTATCTTCTTCAACGAGGATACAGATAAACCTGACTGCAACTGTGGTGTCATCATATATGAACACCATTGATAGTGAACCATATTTATAGCCTACCTATTCCACCATATAAGCATATTTGCATGTTGGTAAGTGACATGATGGATGTCTTGCTGAGTACATTCAAATGTACTCATTATGGTTTCGCCCCTGGTATCTACTTATCAGATTTGGAGAAGGAGTCTCCGAAGGAGATCTATGAAGAGAAGTACGGAGTTGACGACTGTGCGAATTAGGCTCGTCTCCCGGTCAGCAGCCTGTAGGTTAAGGCGTGACATGGGCTCAGCTACGTTATGTTTTTTATTTGTCTTCCGCTGTGTTTGTTAAGTTGCCTGCCCTGCATGGCAGATGTTTTAGTCTTGATCATGTGATCTTTTTGTAATACCTTTATGTATCCGTGTAATGGATGATGTATTTCTGTATGCCAACTGTGTATGTTGTTCACGACTGATCTTTCTGGGATCGTGAATGTATGCATACGTAGGGTTTCAGACTGCCGGTCTGGGGTCCTTACAGAGTTGGTATCAGAGCCATCCTGACCTTAGGAGACCTTAGTTAGCATGGACGTCAGATAGGAAAGAAAAGTATTTTTGAGTAAAAACCTATTTACTATCTAAATTATTTTTATGTAAGGGAATTTTAGTATATTTTCCCTCCTTCTGATCTTTTCAAAAGATTCTAAATGCATATGAAGGGCGTCCTTGAACAGTGGTTCGAAGGGCGGGTCTTACAAAATTGGTATCTCTCTCGGTTAAGAGGTTATTTCCTACTTGTTTGCAACTGCTCCGCTCTGTTTTTGAAACATCTCTCGTCTTTGAAGTTTTCTGTCCAGAAAATAGTTGGGGTTTCAAAAACAGATTGTTGCATATTATTACCTCTCTCAGTTAAAAAGGTTTATCAAAACTTTACTTCTAGTATCTTGTTTCTATCCATACAAAAACTTTTATACTTGCCGATGTCCCGAGAGACCAAAATAATTGCCTAGCTCTACAGTGATGATGGTCAGAAGTAGATATAGTTCTTCAGCCACTTCTAGGAGTTTTTGGATCATCCCCCGTCGTAGCTCCAATGGAGCCTTGCTTGTGTGTTTTGGCTTGTTTATGTGTGTCCGTAGGACTTTGTGCTATAGTGTGGTGTAGAATTTGGTTCATCTAGGCTTCTATATGTTTGTGGGGTGCTCAAAATTTACAGATTTGTGCTTGCCCCGCTCTTGTTTTTGAATCGCCTCGTGTTAAATTTTTGCAAGCAAAAATGTTAGTATAGCATTCAAAAACAAGAATTTGTTGCTTAGACTTATACTTGTTTTCGCTTCATAATGCCACCCGTCGTGAACCACCACCACCTCTCCCACAATTAATGAAAGCACCGTTGGACCTATATAGAGGACCATCAAGCCACACGAGCTGATAGCGTTGCTACCAGTGATGCACTCCAACAGATAAAGCTCCAACAACGACAACCCTCAAAGAAGAAAAGGCGTGAATGAACCAACCAATACTGACCAAAACCTCTGTGTTTTGTCTGTTTGCAAAAGACTCTTTTTACCATGTTGGCTAAATGTTGTACCTTTTTATGTTCCCTTTTAAAAGACCAAACAAGAGAAATCCCCTTTTAAAAGCTATATACCTCCCTCCTCTGGAGAAAGGTGCAAAAGAAGTTTTCACATGCCATGATGCGCAACCCCCTCAAAATCCAATCCAAAGAGCGCAATTCAATATTCGACGTACGATGACGCTAGTCGTATCGTGTCGGACAAACATAATTAAATAGAAAGCTAATAAGACTAACATGCTTTGCCTAATCTTAGGTTGACACCTAACCAAAGCATGCAAACTACTTACAACTCTTTCTAAACCAAAGAATTAAGTGACTTACGACACTTTTTAATCTAGTTGGTAAAAAGGAGAAGTCACGAGAAAATAAGATGATGACCTATTCGTTTACTAGTCAATAGGATATCATGTGTATCTACTTTGGAAACCAAATTTTAGTAGACATTGTAGGTACTATGAAATTCGGGGTTTAAAAATTAAGTGAACGATGGAATGGTTATGATAGATCTAGGAAACAACAATTTTCCTGTTCTTGTTTCTTTGTGTGCTCTTGATTGAAATAAATTTGTATTTTATTCAATCTTGCTTCCTAACTTATATGGAGTTGTTAGGACTCGTTATTATGTTGATCTCTTACAATAAATCTACCCTAGAAAGTGTGTGCATGATTGGAAACTTGAAAAAAAAAATGAAATAGCATTTGTTACCATCTAGTTTATTATTTGGAAGTATTGTGAGAACTAGATCTTTGTGTGAATGCTTTGATAAATTTTTGTGCTATGTATCTTTGAGCCAGTACCATTTAGGTACTGTTATTTTGATGCTTGTACCTATGTTAGCTTACATGTCTTTTAATATTAAAGCATGTGTAAGAATTGCTATCAGTATGCACTAGTATTGTTCACTAGATTAAATAGCCTTATATTTTTATCTTGTATGCAAAGATTTTCATGAGTAACCAGAGGCTTAGTACCTATTTTTACTTGGTATTAGTAGGCCATAGCCCACTGGTCCCATTGTATTTTGGCTTGAGGATGAAAATCCCCAACCATTCACCTGTGTGAAAATAGCATGTTTCACTATGTGCTTGATTTCTATTTTCCACCAGGGAAAATATAATTGTTTCTTTTCACCTATGCAAGTGAGAAGTTTATTTATTATTAGTAAATACTAATATGTTTAGGTGTGATCCTTTTGTTAGCATAATATTCCTTAGGGGTATCATGTTAAGAAATATTTCACTATCGTGTGCTAAAATTAAATTGTTCGCAAATAAAATAAATTCCTCTTGATTGGTAGATTGTTTGTGAATAATTTTAAATTGAGTGTATGGATTTTTGAAAAGGTTTATATAACTTTTCATTAATTGCATAGCTACTGGTTGTGTGAGTTATACCTTGCTTGTTTGCTAGTAATTGTTTAAGAAAAACATAAATTGCTAGAATTAATTTATGCATGTTTAATAGTTGTATCATGGGATTGTTTTGATGTTTGTGCTTACTAACATGAGTAAGTTTTGTGTACTGTTATTAGGTACATTTATATTCATGACTTACTTGTTTAAGTTTAACCATCAAGATAGCATTGTTTGCTTCTCTAGAGTGAAACTAGTTTCACCACTAGAAAATGGTGATTTTTGCTCTAGTATTACCCTCTTTTTATTTTATGGGTATATGTGTTGATATAGCATGTTTAGGAAGTTATTACTTCTGTTATCATGCCATGAATTATCTAGTTGCATGTCCTATGGTTATAGGATATGATCATCTCTTATAGCATGCTGGTGTAGATTTGTCATACTAGTGTGTTATTTGTGCAGTCCATTTTTTTTATGCCTGTGTAACAGGAGTTTTATCTTGTGTGATGATGGTATTTTAGAGTACCTTTATGATTGTATTCATTGGTTTTTAGCTACTGGTTGTTTTCTAATTGTTCATGATTGATGGATTCCAAAACCTCTAATAAACAATAACCTAGTGAATAAATAGTCTATTCATCTGTGGTGTTGTTTGCTTGCTTATTGGATTTTGTTTAAATGTTTTACCTTAGCATGAGTTTATACTTGTGTTACGATTGTGCTTAAGAGTATCTTATGAAACTAAAACATCCAACTAAAATCATGAACATATTAAGTGATACTTGCTTGTGGTGGGTAATAACCACTGTCATGGGTATTGTTCTGTCTGTTTGTGTTACCTTAGCAACCTAACCTTTGCACCCACAAGCGATATTTTTAGCTTCTTATATACCTTGTTATGAGAGTGGTACACCACTCCATATGGGTTATGTAATATGTGGGATATAGCTAGGAACTCATGTAATAATTGACGGTACATTTCCAGGTAGTTCTGCACTAACCTTAATTTTTGTTCAAACTAGGAAACAAAAGTTTTGGACCTAAAACAGTACTGGTGTACTTTTTAAATTGAATTTGCTAATTTAGGGGAGTACCCCTCCTCCCAAGAAAAGTCAAAGGGGGGAAGCACCTGCACTCCAACACTAACATTGTGTTTGTTGGCCCTCCCTTAGTCCTCGCTTGCGAATCTCGGGGACGAGATTCTTTTTAAGGGGGGAAGACCTGTCACATCCCAATTCTGGAACACCTGTTAACACAGTTGTTTTGCTAATGGCTTGACAATTAAACTTTGATTGTATTTGTTTGAGTGCAACTAAACAAACTAATTATATAAACTTACATGGCTAAGAAATTGAAAACAAAATATTCAACATATTGTTCCAATGACTTTGGCAATATTTTCTAAAGTAAATATTGATCAAAGAGTTTTCCAAAAACATCTTATGAATCCAATACTTGTTGAATATTATTCCAAGACCCAAATTAAGAAAAAGGAAACACTTAATAAATTTTCCTAAAAGATTATCAGAAAAAGAGGCATTCTTAGATGCTTCACCAAAATATTATCAAATGTTTTTCCAACCTTGCAAGATTAAAAACAAAGGTATTGGAGAGCTTTGACTTGCTATCCCTAGTCACATAAATATTTTGGCAAAGCATTGTTAAAGAAAAGCCAAGTGCCTTATTAAATAGAAATTCCAATATTTCTAGAAACAGAAAACTAAAACAAGTTACTATTGGAAACTTTCTTAAAATGATTTGAAATTCATACCATTGCTTCCTTATATCAAATAAGGAACACACACAAGAGGAGACCAAAAATTGAATCCATTAAAGTCCTGAAAACATGATTTTTCTCCACAGCAACATTTGGGATTTTGAACAAGTTTGTTCTACAAACTTTTTCCAAATGCCATGAAATAAATACCACATGCTCTATATCATAAATAAGGATGAAAACCAAAAGGGCACAAGTTTTTGAATAATTTAAGTTGCCAAAAACCCCTGTTTTCTGGACAGCACCTTTTTGAAATTTGAACAAGTTTGTTCTATGAAGTAACTCAAAATGACTTGAATTTTCTACCACATAAGGAACACATCAAATAAGGAATGTGTGCCAAAAATTATCATTTTTGGAAGCTCCTAAGTAGGTTAATAAATTCAATGTCCATTTATGTAAGAATTTGAGTTTGAACAACTTTGAATTATAAAGTTTCTCCTATTGAGCCAATTTTCATATATGTTGTACATCTAAACTAATTAGAATTTTGGGCAAAAGGAAATTAAATTTTGTCTTTGTTTGCTTGGTGAAAATCACATTGTTCAGAAAGGACAGGGACCCATTTGTAATTTTGCAGGGACCTAAAAGTAAGATGAGTCATCTTCTACCTCTAGCTCTCTGTAGCAAACAGCACCCCTACCCCATTGCTTCGATGAGAAGGCATCAAGGTGGATAAAGAGGCCCCCCATGTGCCTTGTCTGCTCATTGCTCCCTCTCTCTCCCCCCTCACTCGAGCTCTCCCTCACTGTACAAATAAAATCCCCAAACCGAAACCCTAGGGAATTTGCTCGCCGGCGATTCGACCAAATGCGACCACGCCGCCGGCTGCCGTGTTGTCCATCGTCTCCGCCTCATCGAGTAGGTACTCCCTGCCGGAGGAATCGAGCCGGAAGGGCCTGAGGTGGCCGCGCCATCCACCTCTCTTCTCCGAGCCCGGAGACTCCGGCGAGACATTGCGGCGCCCTCGAGCTTCTTCCGTCCTAACCGAGCGTCTCCACGCATCCACGGTGAGCAGGCGCTCCTCGCCGCAGTTTTTCCCCTCTCCCTAACCCCATAAGTCGTCGCCGTGCCGTGCCGCTGTCCGGCCGCCGCCGCGCGTCGTCGCTGGCCGCGCTCCGGCCACTCCCCGGAAACGAGTCCCCGCTAGGATGGTTCCACGCAACGAGAGCATCGCGTATGTGGTTTTGGATCGACGAGTGATGACCGTTTTGCGCCGGATTGGCCTCGCCGGAGACGTCCCGCCGGCGGGCTGACGTCGCGCTTGCGTCACGCCGACGCCAGCACGCGCTGACCCCGCGCGGTAGGAGTCAAACTGGCAGCTGGGCCTCGCCTCTGCGCGCGTGGCAGCCACCGTGGCCCCTGGCCCGCGGGTCAGTGGCATTGGGTGGATTTGCCCGCGGTGCAGAATGTTTTGGACGGCCCAAATTTCAGATCTGGCCCATCTGTGCTTGTTTTTCCTTTAAATTTTTACAGAAAAAGTGCATGTTTACTTTTTGCTCAAAAAGGCAATCTAAAAGATGAATTTGGCCAAACCAAAATTCACAGATGTAAAGAAACTAAATCTAAACCACCTCCACTTTGTAGATCTAAATTTGGATGAATAGATTTGAAATGAAAAATGATTTGGCAACAGGTACCAGAAACACCAAAATGAGCACCATTTTAATTTCACAACTCAGAATGAAGTGAGGCCAATTGCATTGGAAAGCCCTTGAAATTTCCTAACAGGATCATTTAACCTAGTTTCCAAATTCATTGTATTTTTGAAATGGCATGCAATTTGGTAAAAACACCAGAGAGCACTTTGGTGATTTTTATAAAATTATTAAAAATGATTTTTGATGCAAACTCAACTGGATGGTCTTGTATATGTTTAGGGATATCCAAAACTAGAAGGGTTTAATTTATAGAGCATCATATAAAATTTGGTGGACAGATCTTTGTTTTGCATGTTTCTGCCATTTTGGCATTTTAAGTAATTAATTTGTGTGGTGATAATTTTGTGTTGCAATATTGTTTTCTAGCATGTATAAGTTGTGTGAACTTGTTTTCTAAGTGTTACTTAACTATTTTAGCATGTTAGATGTGTGGACTTGAGTTGAGAAGAAATAGGATTTATATTAGTAGCATATGTTTTATCTCTAGTTTATTACTTGCATATAAATTTTGAGTGTTTAATTTATGTGCAAGCACTTGAATTGTTGTGTTGAGATATTAGATTCAGTACCATGTTGGTACTTATATTTTGTTAGTATCACCTCTGCTAGCTTGCATTTGAGTTGGTAGAAAATCATGAGTAATTTAGTCATTACTATGAGAATGTTATGGAAAAATTCCCTCATGTGTGGAATTTTTGACATAATCATTTGTGGTTGAGTAGCCACATATTTTTGGGTTGTATTCATAGTACCAGTAGCATTTTTATGATGTTGTTATGAGTACTTGACCCCTAAAGTTTTCACTTGTGTGAAAACAATAACATGAGTAGCATTGCCTTGCTTATTTAAGCACCCTATTATTTTCTGCTAGTATTGTTATTGCACTAGGTGCTAGTTTAGGTTTTTGCTAATTTTTGTCAAGTGTGACCAGAGGCTTTGTGACCTCGTAATGCCTTGTTATGCTAGTGGAACACCCACTGGTTTCATTGCATTTTTGGTGGAAACATTATTTCCCCAAACTAGATGCATTTCTTTTATATAGTTTCATAACTAATGAGTGCCTAGTATTTTTGCTTTGAAAATTTTTGTGCTAAACAAAAATGGGTATGCTTCTGTGTGTAAGTGGTTATAATCATGTGTGGATTGCTAGGAAAAATACATTCTTGGAGTGTTGTTTGATTCCTCTAGTAATGCCCTTTTTATTACCACTAGTATGTAGGAGTTGCCCTGCAAATTGATGCATCGTTTTGTTAAATGGGATATTTTTGTTATAGCAAGTATAGATGTTTTTTCACTCCTGTTTTTATGACATGGACCCTCTGGTTGTATTTCAATTACTTGATTGAAATGCATCCATTGATTCTTCATGTTTGAGTAGTACTAGTTTCCTTAGCAGTTTTTGTGTTAAATTATTTTTCCTGCCAACCTGTGTTTGGTAGATGTTTATGTATCCTTGCATAAGGACATGTTTTCATTCCCATTATGATAACATGGTTCCTTGTTTGCATTTTATTACTTTACTTATTATGCATGCTTGCATAGCAAACTTTTAGTAGAAACATGTCTATAGGATTCCTCCTTTTTAGTCATAGTTTCTATTGTTCTCACTATGAGAAATTGTGTGTTTTGTGATGAGTCTATTACCTTCTTGCACTTGTGTAGGCTCACTGATTTGTAAAAGTAACTTTTGCAAATCATGTGTTTCATTTATTCTTGATGTCAATGTAGACTTAATAGATTGGCTATCTTGTTCTTTTTGTGGTGTGGTTGATAGAACCATTTCCATGATTATTATTGTGCATGTTTTATAAACTTTTAGTAGTCTCACCCTTGTGAAACTAAGTGTATTTTGGGTTTATTAATATCTTGGTATGAGAGTGGCACACCCACTGAATCCATTATATTAAGGTTGTGAGATATGTTCCTCCAACCTTGAGTTGCCTTATTAAATGGCATTTCTGTCAAGTGTGTTTGTTTGATTGTTTGCCTCCATTAATAAATTGTGTGATTGGTTATTATTAGATTTCCTTGCTGTATGTATTGTTATGTATGGTTGCTTGCCTTGATTGGTTCTGAATGTGTGTCCTTTATTCTTTTACGGCGTTAGAAAACGAAGAGGAAGGAAGTGTCGTGAAGCTCTGTTTCAAGTTCCAGTCACTCCAAAACCAGGGACACAAGGAGATACCAGGCAAGCATCTTGATTGCTTGCTGATACAATACTTATCATTATATATCATGCATGTTTTACCTTTGAAGTTTTACAAAAACTTGATTATCAAAACTATTTTTGATGTGGAATTTACTACTATACTATTATATAGGTTACTATCATGCCAATAGTTAAACTTGGTAATACCAAGCCCATAAGCCACCATATGGTATTTATTACCATCAAATATACTAGTCCCTAAGTGGACACCCTAAAATTGTGATTCTACAAAACAAAGGCTTTACGGAAAAACCCGGAGAAAAGGCGGATCCTTGTTCTCCGGAGGAATGTGGAAGTGGTCATTTTTGAGAAAGTGGTGTTTTCAAAAATGACACATAACCTAGTCTTCGCTGGACAACCTTTACCGTACTGCCACTTTACCCCAATATGGGTAGGGCTTGATTAAAAACTTGTTATGGTTAGTATGTGAGCTATCTCAAAGTGCTATAGAGGATTGGATCCTCCGAACCGAAGTGTCGCTAGGAGTGAGCAGACGGGACATCTAAAGTGTGGGATTAATTTTCCCTCCGGATGCAGCAGTTGGGTCTCCTGTCTGGGCGGTGTGGGACACGGCTTGCCGGGGAGGGGGAAACCCAATTGAAGAGATAGTCATGTTCTAGCTTGTACATAGTGGATAGTCAAGATCAGTTATCTGATGTTCTCATAGGTTGGGAACAGTCCATGGGTGTTTCATGGCGGATTCTGGATCTGGTGGAAATGTGTACACCTCTGCAGAGTAAAACTATTTCGAGATAGCCGCGTCCTCGGATATGGACGGTTGAATGGCCATGTAGCTAGCATTGTGTCAATGTTTTCAAAAAGGAAGTTTTTGAAAAGGAACTTGTGGAAAGGAAATGTTGAACTTGTGAAGTTCGGAAAGGAAAGGAAAACTTATACCGTGGAGGTATCGTCGATGATGAAAAGCCAGATGATGTTATACAAAACAAAATGTTTTGCAAACAAAACCTTTTCTACTCTAAGCAAGAATTCTGGAAACTGATTCCAAGAAGTTTTGCAAAGAGAAAATATTCTTTAACAAAGTTTTACAAAAACTCTTGTACATGTGATATCTACAAGAGAAATAAAACTATATATTATTTTTCTTCTGAAGTATCTTCTTCAACGAGGATACAGATAAACCTGACTGCAACTGTGGTGTCATCATATATGAACACCATTGATAGTGAACCATATTTATAGCCTACCTATTCCACCATATAAGCATATTTGCATGTTGGTAAGTGACATGATGGATGTCTTGCTGAGTACATTCAAATGTACTCATTATGGTTTCGCCCCTGGTATCTACTTATCAGATTTGGAGAAGGAGTCTCCGAAGGAGATCTATGAAGAGAAGTACGGAGTTGACGACTGTGCGAATTAGGCTCGTCTCCCGGTCAGCAGCCTGTAGGTTAAGGCGTGACATGGGCTCAGCTACGTTATGTTTTTTATTTGTCTTCCGCTGTGTTTGTTAAGTTGCCTGCCCTGCATGCAGATGTTTTAGTCTTGATCATGTGATCTTTTTGTAATACCTTTATGTATCCGTGTAATGGATGATGTATTTCTGTATGCCAACTGTGTATGTTGTTCACGACTGATCTTTCTGGGATCGTGAATGTATGCATACGTAGGGTTTCAGACTGCCGGTCTGGGGTCCTTACAATAACGTACCAGTGTTTGGGAAGTTATAATGATCTAAATATTATATGTGCATTTTCAAAGCATGCATCTAAAAATACGGGAAATTTTTGCGCGAAAGTTTAAACGAAGCAAAGTGACCAATGTTTCTCTTGACATGATGAAATAGGTTTAGATCATCTGGTTGAGGGTATATTTGGAGTGATCTTTATAGCAGAAGTCTTACAAACCAAATCATCTGGTTCCAATAACCAACTTGGGTTATGACTATCACTAATTCCCAACAACTCTAACTTCAAGTCTATAAGTGACTTGAGAGAATTCATCTAGGTATCTAGAACTCAAAGAGGGTTGAGTATTGCAATCAAATAGCTGATGATCACACTTCCACCAGATAGTAATGCACAATTGAACCATCACATCAGTAGAGATACTATATTCTCTAACCATGAACTCTTTAACTTATCAACCATTCACACAACATCTTTCTAAATTACCTAATAACTATTAAGTGAACCTTCACAAGTAAATCTCAAAGGTTCAAAATGATACCCACAAGTCTTAAGTCAAAACCCACAAGTGGGAAATGATATAATAATAGTATTAACATATTTATAGAATATGTACATATCTCATCAACAATAAATGAAGTACCTAAAAGAAGAAATGGATCTTCTTAAGCTACCGTTAAACCTTGATCATTACATATGATATTCCTAAACCTCTACATCTGCATTATAAATGACAAAGGTAATAAAGAGAAGAATATAAAGTAACAACATGACACTCTCAGAAACCAACTAACAACTTTGACATAAATCATTAAACCCCAATAACCTTCAAATGCTCCTTGTTTCAACCATCTTATACAAGTGAGCAAATTAAATCTCAACACATCAATGAACCTTTTGATCAACTTACTGTTAAGTCATCATTCCATAAGCATCCCACACTTCTATTCAAATCCACCATTCCACAACTATAGTATCTCTGGATACAACTAACGAATAACAACAAGTTATAACCTCTATTTGAGGAATTGAATTGATAGCCAAGTAAGACCAATCATATATGAAATAAGTACATATCTTATGGGAAATAAAATGAGAAGTATATTGAAGGAGAATAAAAACTTAACTAACCCTTAGTCTAGATCTTTATACCTTGTCTAGACCATCCTATTACTTTGTCTACATTATATTATTTTCTGGTTTCCCAATCTTCTATAAGTCATTCTGCAAGAGAAGACACCACAAGAAAATAGGAACTACCACAAGAAGATCTTTAGAAGGATTCTTTAGAGTATTCTAGAAGTGCTATTCCAATGTATCATAAGAGTCTTTGGAAACTCTTATATCTTAATCTGAGCATATAAAGTACTCATGAAATAGTGTGATATTCCAATGTTATTGTTATAGAGAATTATTTTGGTAACAAGCTGTATACCTTGTTAACAAAACACTTCTGTATACTCAAACAAATGAGTGTCATACATAAACAAACAAAATATTGAATTACATGGCACATCTCAGCCTATTGTATATGGGTAGTAATTTGGAGGAAAGACTAGCTACCTTGTTAACAAATTCTTATTATATGCATAGATAAAACTGATGTCATAAACTACATCTACATTCCTTTTGCAATCAACCAATAGAAAGAATAACACTAAGGAAACAAGAAACCACATTATAATCATCTAAGTAAAATCTTTGCTTGGAGTAATTGGTTATCTTCACCACAAGGGTGAGACAGTGAATGTGTAATCCAAGAGCTGATTTTACTTGCTATTGAACTAGGCAACATCTGAAGACAAGTGGCAACCAGAGACAAGAACATTAGGCAACAGAAGACCACAAGAATCAACACTGCCTCAGTAGGGGAGCATAAGAAATTCTCAAGCGAAACATTAGGTGATATTAGAGAAACTATAAGCCCTATGCCTTGTCAAGACTCATCAGAGATGAGGAACACACAATAATCTCTTAAATGAAACAATTATCTAATAAGGAATAATAACAAACCATTGCATCTAAATGACTTGTGTTACATGAGGTAAATGAAAACAAGCAAACTACCTTGTTTTCCAGATCCTTTTCATTCACAAGACTAATAGATAACAACATAAATACATCTACACATAACCATGAAAATGATAACATGTTTCTAAAACAAACATGGGATAACACCCATAGTGGAACCTATGTGGAAAACAAACAAATGAGATTCCAAAGCCCCACATGTTTCCATTTAATCAAGTACTAAAAAAACAGCAACCTTGGCTTACACACACCTAAGTAAAATGTCAACCAAACTTGAGAAGAGTTTAAATTAGGAAAATAACAAATCCACATAACATAAAACAAGTTCCTTCACCCATTAAAATCATATGGTTTGATATAGAATAAAATTCCCTATTAAGTGGTTTTCATTTCAATGCATTGAAACATTACCAAGTAATGTTACCAAACTATTTTATAAAAGGAATTGTATCTAAAATTGTCTAATTCAGTTATGTCACTTTGTTAAACCACATGTTTGTTGTGTGCTCATGATGATCATGCATATGGTAATTTTAAAGCCATTTAATAAATTAAATGGAGAGAAAACCATAAAATCACTTAAAGTGAACACCAATTGAAAATTTAAATCTTTTCCATTTACACCAAAACAAAACATGGTGAGGTTGCATTTTTAACAAGGATTCCAAATATCATTTTTAATAATTTTTGTGTTCACAGAAAAGCCCTGAAAACAATGATTCTTTTAAACAAAAGGACCTAGTTGTAAAACTTATTAATTCCAGGGGGTTATTGAAAGGTTCCTTTTATTTCTTTCTTTTTCAACCTCCAACAGAAGGCAGAGGAGATGTGGCCGAGCCGTCGCTGCCGTGCGCCACCTCCTGCTCACCGCCTTTGTGCGTGGATAAGAGAAGAAGATATCTACATCGTGCTCACTCTCTTTCTCGCATTCTCCCTCTCTCTCTTCCTCTCCCGTGTGAAAACCCTAACCCTAGCGCGTACGGCCGCCGGTCGTTGCCGTGGATTTCGGTCACCCCCAGAGAAACCAAGACCACCATAGGTTGTGTCGTGCCCTCCTCTACCTCCTTGATGAACCTCGCAAGCCGGGATGATGGGAGGCCAGAGAATTCGGCCGTTCCCTTCCTCTCTGCCGCCGGTCGCCGCGGAAGCTCGTCGTTGATTCCGACCACCTCGTGCTTCACCGAGCAGCTACACGTGCTCAGGGTGAGCTCGCACATCTAATGGTGCTTACCGTTCAAATTTTGGTCGACTAATTCGTGTTTCCGCCGTGCACTGCCACCCGCCGCCGCACCGATGCTCGCCGGAGTAACTCCGATGACCATTTGGTCGCACCACTTCCGCCCCTACACTCGTCGTGACCTCCTCTAGTGTTTGGGCCTAGCCAATTCCTCCAATTTGGGACGAATCCGCGGATTCTGGATCAACAGAGGAGATCCCCTCCGTGGATCACGCAATCATGATGTCACCATGACGTCATATCCTTTTTCTATTATTTTTTGAATTAAAACTGAAGGTGACAGGTGGGACCCACCTGTCAATTTTTAAAAAATGGAAGAAAATACTTAAATCTTATTAAATCAATATCTTTTAATTCACTCATCACAAAAATGCAAATAAAATATGGAAATGTTTAGAAAAATATAATCTAAATGTTTATAAACTTTTTAAAAATGTTTGATCAAGTTTAAAATTAAATATTTTCTTTAATTAAAATAAATCATTTAAAATTGAGAAAATAATAAATAATTCATAAAATCAGAAAAAAATACAAGTTATGTACCAAAATGCTACAAATGACAAATGAAACTCATCTATGATGTTTTCATAGTAATTTGACAAAGTTTTCATGTGTGCAATATTTTGCCTAGCCAATTAATTCATTTAAAATTAATAAATTAATAACTTATTCAAATATTTTTAAAAAGCATAAAATGCTATAGAAAATTAAAGAGAAAAGCATTTCCAATTCAAATATGTCAAACATAAAACATTGTTTCTAAAGCTATAATGGAATTCTATAATATTCCATTATAACCATAAACAACTACCACCACATTGTTTTCCTTACTAATAATCCCTAATGTTTTCACACCAACTAAACCTATCATCACTAGTCATTAGCAAGTTATGTGATGATAGAGTTAGTTGTATTAGTTCCTCATTTTCAAATAAACTCTCTGTCATTAGCTCTGCACTTTTAAAACGTAAAACTGAACATGTTCGTTATCTTTTCAATTGTTGTTTTCCATGTTCTATTGTCTTATTACCTAACCAACTAATAAACACTTCTAGCTAAACATGATAACAATTGTTTGTTAAGTAAAAGTGAAACATATGTAAGACTAAAGAAGTAATAACCACATCACCACAAGTAATGAAACAATTCACCTAAAACCGGTATGATTAAGTTATCGTATCAAACGCAGCTTACACCTGTAAGCTGGGGTATTTTCTAGGGTATTTTGCGATGCATCTCATTATTATGCATGTATCATCTTGCCAGCATTTTCTGTAGTCCTTACCGGGACTACTTTGCTATCTTTCAGATCTTGGGATTTCTTCCGCGACCCTCGAACCCGAAGACATGGAGTATTATTGTCATTATTTCTATCTCAGGCAAGTTCATCACTTGATCATATACTTTGCAGTATTTCATAACGAACTATTTATAAAAACCCTATCGTATTATCACCTACTCTCAAAATAATGCATGATCCTATTTTTATAATAATATGACTACTTGAATGACTACCCGAGTGGTAGTGTTCTGTTTGGTGGGCGGCTGGAACCATGGTAAGATGAATAGGTCAAAGGAAAGTTCCGTATGCATGGGAAAGTATTACCTAGGAATTAAGAACAAACCCCGTCAAGATTCTTGCGCCGTAAATATCGCGTTAACCATGGGTCTTGTATGGGGCGAGTAAGTCAACTGTGATCTTCTCTCGTTCGCATGTCAACGGACTGCCAGAGACGTACGTTGTGGGTTGCGGGACTACATGCACATGGGTGGGAGCCCTTACGTCCCACGGACTCTGGGGTCTATAAGTGTCTGCCAGGGGCTCCTAGATCTCCATCGTGAGGGTGGAATCAGGGGTTCAACCTGTTGGTGGAAATGGGTGGGCACGCGTTGTGCGGAGAAGCATGTTTTTTCTTGGATCAACAACCGGGCCCCACACCTAAGTGGGTGTGGACAGGATCTCGAGTCTGGTTCTGCAACATGGTCTTGATCGCCCATGGGTAAAGTAGCGCACCTCTGCAGAGTGTAAAAGGATGTGACATGTTACCCCCCGTTCCAGGAAGGAGCTGCGAACGCCGCACCAAAGGCAACTCCATGAAGTTCTAATCTTGTGAAGATCTGGCGGGCATAGTCTTCCAAATTAAAAGCAACCTCTTGAAGAAAGGTTTTCAAAAACCTTGCATTCTCTTGTGAATATTATGAGTCTAAAGCTGTAGTTAGTGCATCAAACTACCCACTGTATATCATGAACTTGTTGAGTAACGCTCGTTACGCATTCGTTCCCGTTTGACCCCCTACTTAGAGTTGAAGCCTTATGGAAGCCATCATCGTGAAGCCATCGCTACCTCATGAAGCTAGGTGGAGTCATCTCATACTTAGCCAGTGAAGCTTCGTCATCAACAATACTAGTGGATGATAAGCTATCAAGGTGTAGGCGGAGTCCATTCTTGGAATTAGTTGTTTACACGCCATAGATTAGGGCTGACATCAGCCGTAGTGGATTTGGTTCTGAGTTAGAGTTATTCTCCAGTTTGGAGCTTCGACTTGCTTTTTCTGATGTTTCATTTGCATGAGATCTTCTTTGATTCATCAAAGAGCATCTCGAGATTTTGTAATGAAAGTTTGTATCCTATAGCTTTGCTTGGACCCGTTGTGTTTCTGTTGTACCACTCTGAGAGATGTAATATTCACGGATAAGTCCTTCTGTGAGTATTATGTCACCGACTTGCGCACTACACATGCAGTGGTGTGCTTGGTCACCACAGATGGTATCAGAGCAAAGCAACCTTAGGTTTAAAACCTTTTAGGAGATCTGTAGGTTGGTGAAGACTATAGGAAGCCATCTTATCTAAACCACATTTCCTACAACTATGATGATCATTCACTTTAGAATGATACGATCATACTTGTATAGAATGTTCTTACTCAACTTGAGTAAATATACTTATCTATTTTATTTATACCTAGGTATGAATAGTTAGAAGTCTAGCATGTATCAATTTTATTGAGAAAAAGGAGTTCTAACATAGTCAAAGATGATTAAGTCATAATGATGATTACCCCATTCTATGAATGTATAGGATGGAGTAGCACATGGTATAGAGAGTAAGTATAGGAATCGTCAAGAAGGGATGTTTCAGAATCATAAAGAGTCATTAAACCATGGTAACTATGGGATATAAACCCTATTCTTAGTTATCATGTCTAGAGATGAATCATTATAGTATAGTATAGATTTAGAAGAAGGCATATGCATTAGTGTAATCTACATCACTACTCCTCAGGCGTGATCAACAACATGAAGGATCAATAGATGTCATAAGAAGATTAGCATAATCAAGATGAAGTACTTCAATTGACATGGTACTTAGCCCTATATGGAACCAAGTTAGACAACAACTACTATAGGATCATTTTGTCTTGGTTTATTCCATTGCAGAAAGGCATGCAATTGGAGTAATTACTGAGGCAAAGAGTGGTTGTGTAGATTAGGATTATAAGGTACTATATATATACTTGTAGTGTATAGAATTTAAGAGCCTTGGTACTTGAGATGTTTTATTCAAAGTACTAATATTTCACGGGCTTTTTGATGCATGAGTGATAAATGCATTTGGGATTTATTGGATCTTATTTGGATTTTTGATTGACTAAATCTGTACATGAAGATGGAACTTGATGTGCAAATGCATGTGAAAACACTGAGTTCTTTCTTGATGTTACTGGTCTAGATGGTATATGATTACTATGAGAGCGGTCTGAAATCTTAGCTGATTGAAGCAACCACAAAAGATCTGGAAGACCATAAAGTCAAGAAGGCAGAAGCCAATGAATCCACTGATGGGAACGGACCATAGTCCATATCTTGCTTGGAGTTGGTGAAATACTTCATCAACACATGGAGATCTACGACCAGTGAAGTGAAGAAAATCACATGATTAGCTTTATCCGAGAAGGAAATATGTAGAAGATCAGTAAGTAAACTCATAGAGTCACCCCATAGAAGTTGAAGCCCAAAGATGTAGAAGGACCATAGGAAGGAACCAAAACTCGAAGATATTTTCACCAAATAGATGAGTCTAAATCAATGTACACTATGCTGTACAAGTTTCTTTGAGAAATATTTCTCTTGAGATCATTAGATTGAACCAAATGGAATCCAAACCATAGACAATATACAATGTACTAGAAGAATCTTATTGGTTATTCATCACCCGGTGGATATACCAAATGTTCTTTGGAAAGTTGTGAGAGATAGGAAACCATACCTATTCATCGGAGACTAAAACTTCGTATCCACTATATGGTGGAAATACCACATGTTGTTTGTGAGACCATTAGGAAGGTATAGTAACAAAATAGACTTGTCATAAGAACATGCATAGTATTAGATCATCGTACAAGACAGTGGAAGGTGAACAATCAAGACAAGAGGCTACGCATGACAATGTCAACACAAGAAAAGAGCTATGAAGATTCAACATTCTACAGAAGTTCTCTCTACCTATCTTTACGTGAGAAAGGTTGAACTTCGGGACAAAGTTCTAGTTAAGGGGGAGATACTGTAACGTCCCAATGTTTGGGAAGTTATAAGGATCTAAATATTATATGTGCATTTGCAAACCATGCATCTAAAAATACGGGAAATTTTGGCGCGAAAGTTTAAACGAAGCAAAGTGACCAATGTTTCTCTTAACATGATGAAATAGGTTTAGATCATCTGGTTGAGGGTACATTTGGAGTGATCTTTATAGCAGAAGTCTTACAAACCAAATCATCTGGTTCCACAAACCAACTTGGGTTATGACTATCACTAATTCCCAACAACTCTAACCTCAAGTCTATAAGTGACTTGAGAGAATTCATCTATGTATCTAGAACTCAAAGAGGGGTGAGCATTGCAATCAAATAGCTGGTGATCACACTTCCACCAGATAGTAATGCACAACTGAACCATCACATCAGTAGAGATATTATATTCTCTAACCATGAACTCTTTAAGTTATCAATCATTCACACACCATCTTTCTAAATTATCTAATAACTATTAAGTGAACCTTCACAAGTAAATCACAAAGGTTCAATAGAACACAAATGATACCCACAAGTCTTAACTCAAAACTCACAAGTAGGAATTGAAATAATAATTGTATTTAACATATTTATAGAATATGTACATATCTCATCAACCATAAATGAAGTACCTAAAAGAAGAAATAGATATTTTTAAGATACTGTTAAACCATGATCGTTACATATGATATTCCTAAACCTCTAGATCTGCATTATAAATGACAAAAGTAATAAAGAGAAGAAAATAAAGTAACAACATGACACTCTAAAAAACCAACTAACAACTTTGACTTAAATCATTAAACCCCAATAACCTTCACATTCTCCTTGTTTCAACCATCTTATCCAAGTGAGCAAATGAAATCTCAACACATCAATGAACCTTTTGATCAACTTACTGTTAAGTCATCATTCCATAAGAATCCCGCACTTCTATTCAAATCCACCATTCCACAACTAAAGTATCTCTGGATATAACTAACGAATAACAACAAGTTATAACCTCTTTTTGAGGAATTGAATTGATAGCCAAGTAAAACCAATCATATATGAAATAAGTACATATCTTATGGGAAATAAAATGATAAGTATATTGAAGGAGAATAAAAACTTAACTAACCCTTAATCTAGATCTTTCTACCTTGTCTAGACCATCCTATTACTTTATCTAGATTATCTTATTTTCTTGTTTCCCAATCTTCTCTAAGTCATTCTGCAAGAGAAGACACCACGAAAAAAGAGGAACTACCACAAGAAGATCTTCACAAGGATTCTTTAGAGTATTCTAGAAGTGCTATTCCAATGTATCATACGAGTATTTGGAAACTCTTCTATCTTAATCTGAGCATAAAAAGTACTCATGAAATAGTGTGATATTCCAATGTTAGTGTTATAGAGAAGTAGTTTGGTAACAAGATGCATATCTTGTTAACAAAACACTTATGTATACTCAAACAATTGAGTGTCATAAATAAACAAACAAAAGATTCAATTACATGGTACATCTCAGCCTATTGTATATGAGTAGTAATTTGGAGGAAAGACTAGCTACCTTGTTAACAAATTCTTCTTATATGCATAGGGAAAATTGATGTCATAAACTACATCTACATTCCTTTTGGAATCAACCAAGAGAAATAATAACACTAAGGAAACAAGAAACCACATTATAATCATCTAAGTAAAATCTTTGCTTGGAGTAATTGGTTATCTTCACCACAAGGGTGATATTGTGAAGGTGTAATCCAAGAGCTGATTTTACTTGCTATTGAACAAGGCAACATCTGAAGACAAGTGGCAACCAGAGACAAGAACATCAGGCAACATAATACCACAAGAATCAACACTGCCTCAGTAGGGGAGCATAAGAAATTCTCCGGTGAAACATTAGGTGATATTAGAGAAACTATAACCCCTATGCCTTGTCAAGACTCACAGAGATGAGGAACACACAATAATCTCTTAAATGAAACAATTATCTAATAAGGAATAATAATAAACCATTGCATCTAAATGACTTGTGTTATGTGAGGTAAATGGAAACAAGCAAACTACCTTGTTTTCCAGATCCTTTTCATACACAAAACTAACAGATAACAACATAAATACATCTACACATATCCATGAAAATGATCACATGTTTCTAAAATAAACATGGGATAACACCCATAGTGGAACCTATGCGGAAAACAAACAAATGAGATTCCAAAGCCCCACATGTTTCCATTTAATCAGGTACTAAAAAAACAGCAACCCTGGCTTACACACACCTAAGTAAGATGTCAACCAAACTTGCTAAGAGTTTCAATTAGGAAAATAACAAAGCCACCTAACAGAAAACAAGTTCCTTCTAAACGGACAACGACGTCGCCTAGAGGGGGGGTGAATAGGCGATTAAAACTTTTCCGGTTAAGGCTTGCTAAATGCGGAAATAAACTAGGTGTTTAAATTAACAAGCATACAACATAAATATTCTATTGCCAACTAGATGCACCAACAACTTATGCTAAGCAAGACAAGTAACAAGGTGATAGCAAGATATATAACTTCAAGCTCGAAGGCTATCACAATGTAAATTGCATAAGTAAAAAGCTCGGGTATAGAAATAACCGAGGCACACGGAGACGAAGATGTATTCCCGAGTTCCTCCCACAAAGGGGAGTACGTCTCGTTGGAGGGGTGTGAGCTCACCACGAAGGCCTACTCAACGCCACAAAGGCCTCACCCTATTCTCCGATGAACTTCCGCCACAAAGGCCTAGTTCACCTTCCACTATTGGCAACCTTCAAATCTGAGGCACGCATCCACAACTCAATTGGAGGCTCTCGGTGTCACCACAATCTTGGGGCACGCATCCACAACTCAATTGGAGGCTCCCAAGAACACCACAAGTCGTCTAGGGTCCAAGACCCAAGAGTAACAAGCTCACAAACTTTCAACTTCCACGAATCCTCGTGGAGAGAGCAAACCGATGCAAATGGCAAGAGCACAAGTGCTCAAATCCTTCACTCTCAAATTCCAACAAAGCAACAAATGCTTATGGGGGAATAAGAGAGGAAGAACAATGGAGGAGAAACACCAAGAAATCCAAGATCAAGATCTACTAAGTTTCCCTCACTAAGAAGGAAGATGGATTGGTGGAAATGTAGATCGAGATCTCCTCTACCTTCTCCCTCAAAGATATGCAAGAATCATAGGAGGGATTGGGAGAGGGGCAAGCTTTCCAAGGTCAACAATGGTGGGAGAGAAGGGGAAAAACGTGCTTGGAAGACTTGGGGACCAATGGGGAAGAAAGCCCCCTTAAATAGGTCCCCACAGAAACTAGCCGTTTGTGCAGGAATCTGGGACCGGAATATCCGGTCCAAGTTTGGACCGGAATATCCGGTCTCAAGATCTGCTCGAAACCTGTTGACTTTAACCGGAATATCCGGTCCCATTGGAATAATCCGGTACCAATAATCCGGCTCAACTCTGTGAGCAAATTGGTCTGAAAACTGCCCAAACCGGAATATCCGGTATGCCCCGAATAATCCGGTTCAAATAATCCGGTTCACTCCAGAAGGTTCAAGCTTCCAGTCCTTAGCCATTTTTCGCAGCAACCGGAATATCCGGTCCAGGATGAATAATCCGGACCAAATAATCCGGTTGACTCCAGTAGCTCCAAGCTTCCAGTCCTTAGCCATTTTTCGCAACAAACTCCACAACCGGAATATCCGGTTTGAGATGAATAATCCGGCTCCAAATAATCCGGCTCATCTCTGTCCCGAATATGGACCAAAACTACCCTAACCGGAATATCCGGTTGCCCGGAATAATCCGGTTAGAATAATCCGGTTGAGTTCTGAAACAGAGAGGCTGAACTAGAAACCCCATAACTTTTGCAAATGAACTCCGAACGAGGTAAATCCAATTGCATTGATACCTCAAAGTATGGAGAAGTTACCACACATGGAAGGTGTGGGAACATTCTCAAAGACAAACGGAATATTTTCACCACCGAAAACGCAACAAGTTTTTCTTACAAAATCCGTTTTCGAGAAACCAAGGCTTGTCATGAAGATCACGACAAGCACTAAAACCCAAAGGAGACAAAAGCCAAATAAGAACCAAGAAAGATGATATGAAAAGTATGCAAAGGTTTGAGCTCTCCATAACGATTCGATCGAGTTACTCACTTGAGAGCCCCTCTTGATAGTACGACTATCTATCCTATAACCCGGTCTCCCAAAGACACGAGACCGGTAAAATAGAAAACCTATCAAGATTATAACTTTGCCTTGAGCATTCCACTTGAGCGAGATGATGACGATCTTGACTCTCTCAAGTTGGATCTTCTTTCTTGATTGCGCTTGCTAGCACAAACTCTGCTTCATGAAGACTTGCAAGTTGCTCCCCCATACACCATTATGGGAGAGACTAGCTCCCCCATACACCATTATGGGAGAGACCCTTCGGCAAATCTTCACAAGGCCACAATCTCCAAAAGGGTGGCAAGCATCAAGCATAGGATATCTTCTAGATGCTTCACTTGAGCTTCCACGTCAAGCTCGATGACAAACACCGCTTGACGACGACATAGTCCATGGGCTCAAGAAATCTTCCTTTAGGTTCATGCCCATGGAAAGATACCTAACCACACATAGAGATGCGACACACACATATCATGGGTTAGTTCACAAAGCTATATTTGACAATTGCTTACCATACCATGAGATACACAATCCCACTTGGTACAACTTGTAGCTTTGTGTGTTGATCGCTTGCTTGATCAACCTTGTATCTTTTCTTCTCACTTCTAAAGATGATGTGTTGAAGAAGATAATGAAAGATCACCTAATCCTTTTCTTCAAGACACACTAGCAATAAGCTCAACTCAAACCATGACCATTCTTCATATAAATCCTTGAATGTAACAATGGCCATCAAGGAAGCTAATAGAGTTCAACACATGAACTCCATTATTTCCTATGAACAAGATCTACAAAGATAACTCAATGCAAACATTAGTCCATAAGGATTGTCATTAATTACCAAAACCACATATGGGGGAACCATGCACTTTCACCTTCACGCATTAAAATCATTTGGTTTGACATAGAATAAAATTCCCTATTAAGTGGTTTTCATTTCAATTCATAGAGACATTACCAAGTAATGTTACCAAACTATTTTCTAAAAGGAATTGTATCTAAAATTGTCCAATTCAGTTATGTCACTTTGTTAAACCACATGTTTGTTGTGTGCTCATGATAATCTTGCCTATGGTAATTTTAAAGCCATTTTATAAATTAAATGGAGAGAAAACCACAAAATCACTTAAAGTGAACCCCAATTGAAAATTTAAATCTTGTCCATTTACACCATAACAAAACATGGTGAGGTTGCATTTTTAACAAGGATTCCTAATATCATTTTTAATAATTTTTATGTTCACAGAAAACCCCTGAAAACAACGATTCTTTTAAATAGAAGGACCTAGTTGTAAAACTTATTAATTCCAGGGTGTTATTGAAAGGTTCCTTTTATTTCTTTCTTCTTCAACCTCGGACAGAAGGCACAGAAGACGTGGCCCCCCTACCGTGCGCCACCTCCTCCTCGCCGCCTTTGTGCATGGATAAGAGAAGAAGATGTCTGCATCGTGATCAATCTCTCTCTCGTAGTCTGCCTCTCTCTCTGTTCCTCTCTCGTGTGAAATCTCTAACCCTAACCCATACGATCGCCGGTCATTGCTGTCGATTCCGGTCACCCCGAGAGAAACCAAGACCACCATAGGATGCGCCATGCCCTCCTCTACCTCCTTGATGAACCCCGCAATCCGGGATGATGGGAGGCCGGAGAATTTGGCCGTTCCCTTCCTCTCTGCCGCCGGTCGCCTTGGAAGCTCGTCGTTGATTCCGACCACCTCGTGCTTCACCGAGCAGCTACACATGCTCAGGGTGAGCTCGCGCATCTAATGGTGCTTACCGTTCAAATTTTGGACGAATAATTCATGTTTCCGCCATGCACTGCCACCCGCCTCCGCGTCGATGCTCGCCGGAGTAACTCCGGTGAACATTTGGTCGCACCGGTGCCGCTCCCTACACTCGCCGTGACCTCCTCTAGTGTTTGGTCCTAGCCAATTCCTCCAATTCGGGACAAATCCGCGGATTCTAGATCAACAGAGGAGACCCTCTCTGTGGATGACGCAATCATGACATAATCATGAGGTCATATCCTATTTCTATTATTTTTTGAATTAAAACTGAAGATGACAGGTGGGACCCACCTGTCAATTTTAAAAAAATGGCAGAAAATACTTAAATCTTATTAAATCAATATCTTTTAATTCACTTATTAGAAAAATACAAATAAAATATGAAAATGTTTAGAAAAATATAATCTAAATGTTTATAAACTTTTAAAAAATGTTTGATAAAATTTAAAATTAAATATTTTCTTTAATTAAAATAAATCATTTAAAATTGGACGAAAAAGTTCACTGTTTCGGACAAAAAAGTTTAGAAAGGTTCCTGAATAACTATTTGGGAATCAGTTCCCAAATAGCTGACGTGTGTATATATATATATAGGACTCCTGTTATATACTCCTGAGTGTACATACTCCCATACTCAATATACCACACATACGAGGGTATTATACCCCTTTATTATTTTTCATATACCTCATTAATTATTCTAAGATACCTCAATACAATTTGTATAGAAAAAATATCATGAGAGTGCTCGGTTTTTTAAATATACCATTTGTACGTACATAAAAGCAGTATATGTACATATAATATAAAATATGTAGAATCTATTGAATTTTTTCAGAAAAATCATTTTGGGATATCTAGTATTAAATAGTGAAGTATATTAAAAATAATAATGAGGTATAAATTGTTCATTTATGTGGTATATTTGGACGTGAGAGTACGTACACCCAGGAGTACTGAACCATTTTCCTATATATATAACATACCACCGAGAAATAACTCCTTACTCCTTGTCCTTGAAAAGTGATAATCTTATTTGTGGTATAATTTATTGATCATATTTACTTGTGCTATTGCTTTTATTTTCCACATTTCTTGCCAAGTGATTTGTTTGTGGTCACTCCCATTGTCTTCCTTGCCTATTGAGAATCCCTCAGTTTTACTCGTATTTTTTTGGTGTTCTAATTGGTAAAGTTAAAGCAAGGATCCCACTTGCTTGCATATTTTATTCAAATACAAAATTATATATAATGCACAAATCATGTGGGAGCTTTCCTATATTATTTAGAACACTAATTTTATTAATTTGTCTTTGGATCTTTCTCGATTGGTATTTATTCCCGATGACGTGTCTATATGTAAGACAAACCTTTTCGTCTTGGTTCTTTGTGCCATCATGAGAAGTGTAGAGGGTTTAGTTTAGTTTTTAAAACTTTGCTGTTTTGGGAGTTGGTTATCTTCTCATTGATTTATTTTCAAATTGATCTATTTTGGATATTGGACTTCTTTTCATTAATGAATCTTTCTTTTGGTATATCTTTTGGGAGTTCAATATCTCATTTCTTGATATATCTTTTACTTGGTTTCTTTCAAGTGTTAATGGTTCTTTGTGTATCTCATTTTCAGTTAATTTCTTTTCAAATTGGTATCTTATCAACCATGTGTTGATTTTAATCTTTCGTATGATTTGGACAACCTTTTGTCGTGTCACGATCTTGTGCAACCTCTTTTGTTTTCTTGATGTTTTTATCCAAATCATATCTCTTTTGGTTCTTGAAAGTATTTGCATGCATATTTACTAATGCATTTGTTACGGCATGCTTACCTTCTTTGATCCGATATATAGGGTAAACTCCATCAAATCCTAAATCGATTAAGATGTGCATGAAATTCAATTTCATATCAATATGCACATATTTTCTAACTATACTTTGGACCCAATAAGTTTGGGGACCATTTTGTACTTAAATGTGTTTTAGGTACATTTGAGATGCATTAGATCCTTGTCTCATTCTCAAGGAGGGTGTTTTCACCATGCATGTGCTTATCGAAGTCAAGCTAGGATGACGAATTAATTATTATCTACCACGACATCACCGATACCATCTCGGTAACCAGCATCTACGTCATGCATATCTTATCTTGTATTCAACCTTGCGTAGGTTGCATCTTGGCATGAAGATATTTTAATTGCACATTTTTTTATTTTGGTGCGATACTTGTTGATTTTATCAAAACAGTGCAACTATCTCTTTTTCGCCTGTTGATATTTTTGATGTGTTTGAGTTGGAATTTATTTTTTATCCCTCTCAGTTACAATTTTAGGAACTTTTCCTGGCATTTTTTCTTGTAGAAGAAGTTCCGGAGGAACTACCACTCCTACTTCTGGGTTTTCCATTTGGGTACCGTTATTGAAGTTTCTGGAGTGAAAGTTGTGTCGGAGGCTTAGCCGGAAGTTCCGATGCGCCGGAAGTTCCAGCGTGCCAGCAGAAGTTCCGGCCTCCGGAACTTCCTCTCCAAGTTCCGACATTTTGAGTTGGGTATTGTTATTGGGTTTTCTGGAGCGGAAGTTGGGCCGGAAGTTTCTCTGGAAGTTCTGGCCTATCGGAAGTTCCATCGAATAATCGGAAGTTCCGTCCATGTATGTTTTTCTCTTGGATATCATGTTCGTTTCCTTCGTAACTTTTTTTGTGTGTACATGCTTCTTTTTGGATGTATGTCATCATGATTGTTGTCCACTTATAAAATTATACACATAATAGGATTTGCATATTTTTTGGTATCCCATTCCTTTGGAGCCCCCCTTCTTATTCCCCTCATTATTCCTTGGTGACTCCTAAAAGTATTTGCCTTGTGAGTGCTTGTGTTATCTTATTTGCATCTTGTGCACTCAGTTGTTATTGCAGTTTATTTGTTTCTCATGCTCACATTGTTTTCATATTGGTTTACTCTTGTTTTGAATGAGCATTATTTTATGGTCTTCCCTTCATTCTATATCTTTTTGTGTTTCTCAATCATTCATTCATTTTCTTCAAGTGCTATGCCTTGTTTGCTTTTTACGATCTCTTGCACTTGTTTTTGTGTTTTAGAAGACTTTGGGGGAGTGATTATTCCATATTTGTGCACTTTGTATTCAAATGCAAAAATCCTAAATAGTGCATGAATACTAGAGAGCTTCTCATCTTCTTTCTAGAACACTATTTTACTAAAATCATAAAATCTTGTGTTCAATCAGTTTTTCAGACCGTTTTGATTGCTTGCCTCTCTTTGGGAGAAGTTTTAGGGATATATCATCTTATTTGCAATCTTTTGGATCCTCGATATAGTTTGATCTCTCTCCCTCTATTTTCTATTGAATATGTATCTTATTATGGGGGAGCTCTTACTATATTTGGCCTTCTAATTTTTTCGGCCATTTCGGCAATGGATGCCAATGGGGGAGAAGTTTAGAGGGTTAAGAGAGTTTGGTTTTATGCTTTGTTTTGTTCTTAAGCATTAGCCTTCCATGCTCATGCATCCATATGCATTGCTTTGCATGTTTTCTTAATTCCTTATATAAACCCTCGTAAAAGGGATTGTCATTAATTACCAAAATGGGGGAGATTGAAAGAGCATGGTGCCCTGATACGTTAAAAACGTATCTATAATTTTTTATGTTCCATGTTATTTGCTACATGTTTGCTATACACTTTATGTCATTTTTATCGATTTTCTGGGACTAACCTATTGACAAGATGCCACAGAGCCAGTTCCTGTTTTCTGTTGTTTTTGGTTTCAGAAAAGTTGTTCTGGAAATATTCTCAGAATTGGACAATTCAAAAACCAGGGGGACTTAGAAATCTGTCGCGCACACGGAGTCCGGAAGACACCCGGAGGGGGCCACAGGGGCCCCACACCATAGGGCGGCGCGTCCGCTGGCCGCGCCATGGGGTGGTGTGGCCCCCCTGGCCGCCCACTGACGTTTCCCTTTTCGCCTATTTATTCCCCTCGAAGGGTTAACCCTAAAACAATCCACCTTTTCCACGAAACACCCGAGGCCGCCGTCATCGTCAACCCTAGTTCGGGAGGGTTCTGGAGCTCTCCCCGGCACCCTTCCATGAGGGAAAATCATCACCACAGGGCTCTACACCACCATGCCTGCCTCCGGAATGATGCGTGAGTTGTTCATCCTTGGACCACGGTTCCATAGAAGTAGCTAGATGGTTGTTCTCTCCTCTTTGTGCCTCATGTATAGATCTTGTGAGCTACCCTACATGATCAAGATCATATTATTTTAATGCTACATGTTGTGTTTGCTGGGATCCGATGAATATTGAATGATATGTCTCTTGATTATCAATCTATCATGTTCTCTTCATGTGTATGTTATTTATGATCTTGCATGATCTCCATTGTTAGTAGATGCTCTAGCCAAGTAGATGCTAGTGACTCCAAGAGGGAGTATTTATGCTCGATAGTGGGTTCATGCCTCCTTTGCATCTGTGATCGAGTGACAGAAACGTGACAGATGGAGGATGTGTTGTTGCCATTAGGGAGAAAACAACGATGTTGACATTACACACTTTGCTTAATACGATTATCTGTTTCTTGCAACTTAATACCCCAGGATTGCTCAGATGACATTCTGAGGGTAGATTATTAGTCATAGATGGAGTGTGATAACGGCCTATGAGTCTTGTTGTAATGCCCGCATGAATCACATAGTAATCATCATGTCATGCATGTTTCAATATCTATCAATTGCCCAACTGTAATTTGTTCACCACACATGTTATTTATCTTCTATGGAGAGACATCACTAGTGAACTGTGGATCCCGGTCCATTTCCTCATACTGACTGCTACTACTGTTTTCACATTGTTCCCCTACTGTTTTCCACACCATACGTTTAACCGCTTTGTTTTCAGCAAAACCGGTGAGATTAACAACCTCGCTGCTTCGTTGGGGCAAAGTGAATTGATTGTGTTGTGTAGGTTCCACGTTGCTGCTGAACCGGTAGTGCGCCCTACCATATCAACTGCATCAACCTTCTTAAGTTTCTTCTTTCTCCTACTGGTCGATTCAACCTTGGTTTTTTTCCGAGGGAAACTTGATGTTGTGTTCTTCACACCTTGCACTTGGGGTTTACCAACGAGGGTGTCAATTACACCATCAAGATTTTCTGGCGCCGTTGCCCGGGAGAAAGAGGATTTCTGCAAGGGGAGGCTCTCACCTCCAATCATTTTTTTTTCTTTCTTATTGTTTTGCTTTTTACTTGCTTTATCATGCTTGCTATCAATTGGTGATTTCTTTGGGTTCATGGAAGAACAACAAAAATATTATAAGGAACACCGTTTGTCACAAAAAGGGATACACTTATGGGAACAAATTAATAAATTGAATAACTATGCTAAAACCTGTGTTCTCCTTATAATGTTACTTATTGCTTTGATAAATCTCGTTGCTGTAGGAGGTATAAACCCTTCCCTTTTGAATGTGAGTATAATGATAATGTTACCATATCTTCTTATGTTAAGGGAAATTATGAATTTTATGATGTGGAACAAATTGAAGAATTTATTGCTTGGAAGGGTGCATCCAAAATTGCCTATTTTCATCAAAGTATTGATGATTCACCTTATAAATACGAGATTTATGCTACACTTGAATATTGCTTTGATAATTACAACGATTGTAATTACTACATAATTGAATCTATTAATAGATGCTCTCCCCTAAAGGAGGAACCTAATGCCTTGCAAGACCGTATGGAAGAAGAAATTGTTGAATCCGGAAGCTCATTGGATTAAAAAGAGGAGGAGAGTGATGATCAAGAGGAGGAAGAATATAGTAGCTACCCATGTCTACCTCCAAATGAGATTAACACTTTAACTCATAATTGTGATGATCCTATTGATTCTTTTGAAGTATCCCCTTTTTGATGAAATTGATACTTGATATACTTGTGACCTTGATACTACTATGAATGAAACTTGTGAGAAGGATATTTCTACTATTATTTATGATAATCCATTCTACTTTAATAAATCTTATGATAATCCTCTATTTATTCCAACTATTGATATGCATGATATTGAGGAAGTTTGATTAGAAAATTTATATGATAATGCTATAGATGATGGTCCTATGTTACTTGATGTTATAAATTATAATGCTACTGAAAATATTATTTCTATAATGTGCCCCATACCTTTTAAGAGTAACCAATCATCTTGTTTTTCTATTGCTAAAAGTGGGAAAGAAGATGTCTTTATTTTTAATTTTGATCCCACTATTTTTGAGCTTGATATGAATTGTATGCTTTTAGACCATGACAAACATGCTTTATGTGATAATTATGTTGTTGAGTTATGATGCTACTGAAAATTATTATAAGAGAGGGAAATATGGTTGTAGAAATTTTCACGTTACTAAAACACCTCTCTTTTTGTTGAAAGTTTTGAAAGTGCTGTTGCTCTACCTTCACATGATTTCTAGTTTGAGTTTCTTTAATTTATTTATTTACAAGATTTCTATGCATAGGAAGTGGGTTATACTAAAATTTATTTTATAGTTTCTTCTTGATGCTCTTTTTTTTAATTCATATATCTTATGTGAGCATCTTCTTGCTTATGCCTAGCTAAAAGGCGTTAAAGAAAAACACTTCTTGGGAGATAACCAATGGTTTTATTTTTGCTTTGTTTTCTCTGTTTTCTTTGAGTAAAGGGGTTGCCTACTTCTGTAGAAACTTATTTTTATCTTTATTTTCATGTATTATTTTTTTCAAGTAAAGTTTCTAGCGAAAAGTGGAGTTAGTTTTGCATTTCTGCGCAGCAAACAGATTTCAGCTGTCCACCGTAAAAAAACGTATAATTCATAGAAATATCAAAATGACCTGAAACTTTTTGTGCTTATTCCTCAGCTATCCGAAACTTTTTAGTTCTTTATGTTTTTCGATTTCATAAACTTAAGTGCCCCGAAAAAATTCGTCATTACATATTGTTCTTGTTTTGGCAGATTCTGCCATTTTTCTTGCATTTGCTCTTTTACTATGTTTAGTGGATTTATTTGCTTCACGAAACATCAGTGGCTGTAGCTAATGTTTAAAATTATCAATAGCACTTGTTCCCATGCATAAGCCACGAGCTTTTGATTGTGCACTAACCCTCAGATGCGAATTACTTTGAGTGTGGTGTGAAGGAAGTTTTCAAGTGTCTAGAGAAGAGGGTGATATAATGTGATCAAGAAGAGTGCAAAACCAAAGCTTGGGGAAGCCCCCGTGGTTCATCCCAGCAAATTCTAAGAAGATTAAATCGTCTAATCTTGGGGATTCCCAAGGCATTCCCTTCTTCATCAACAAATTATCAGGTCACTTCTAGTGAACTTATATTTTTATTCGGTCACATCCATATGAAATTTACTTGGAGTGTCTTTTATTTTATTTTCGTTTTGTTTTCTTTTGTTTTTCTTTCTGCAATAAATATCATTGGAACCTAGCATTCTTGTTTGGGAGAGATACATGCTCCGTTGTTTCATATGAATACTCGTTATGCTCGTATTCTTAGTTTTTCTTCTAGTTGTTGCAATCCTTTTAGCTCTTGTTTTTCATGCATCTCTTAATCAGAGCTGTTAGTTTTAGTAGAGTTATGTTAGTACTCTCTTGATTAATTTCTGTATCATTTGGAGAGTTTTGTTAAAACATATATTGAATGGTGCTTGTTGGAAAAAGAAAATGATGCATGTGGTAGAATTTATAACGGTACAAAAGGAAGCTTGTATAGATTGTGGCTAGACTTTTTCATGTCATGTTAAATGTTATTTTAATTCTAAGCCTAGTGGTTATTTTGTAGCATGACTTGTTTCAAATATCTGAGAGTGTTTAATGTTCCATTGAAAGAATCATGAGTTGTTTTATCACATTGAAGCATAAATTTGTGGTGTTCTCCTTTGAATGTTTTATTT
This sequence comes from Alopecurus myosuroides, assembly GCA_028641055.1. Classification (NCBI taxonomy): domain Eukaryota; kingdom Viridiplantae; phylum Streptophyta; class Magnoliopsida; order Poales; family Poaceae; genus Alopecurus; species Alopecurus myosuroides. The sequence continues at coordinate 99,810,805 of CM054059.1, forward strand.
GGTTGACTTGGCGCATTCTTACACCATGTTTATGACTACAAGCCAGTAACTTATAGCCTCTATGATTATTTAGTTTTTGACTTGTAATACCACTTATGCTTTGATTAATAATGTTTTTATCGCTATGCATGATTATAGCCATTATGCTCTCTTGATTTGTCGCTCCCAGTCTTTGCTACCCTCAACTGTACTGAGTATGAGCTCTACTCGTGCATCCAACTCCCAAAAACCAAAGTATTCCAAATGTGTCCACCATACCTACCTACATGTGGTATTTAACCGCCACTCCAAAGTAAATTGCTCATGTGTTACCTTTAAAACCTTCAAAATTATTCATGTTTTGTGGTCCTATTTTAGCTAATGGGGACGTGACTAAAGAATCTTTATCTCAATTGTTGATTGGATTTCACACCCTGGACTAGTGGCTGCATCCGCTTATCCAATTGCTAGAAGAGCTGGCAGCGGGGTGCCCAGCCCCAAACTTAATACAATAAATTCTCTTCACCATTTTTGCCCCTGATTTATCAGTCAAAGCATAATTGTGTAAACAAAAGAGAAAGAGGGATGACCTTCTACCCGGATGCTTCCTTCTATGGGAGCCGTTCTGGTGAAGTCTAGTTGTCTTGTGAAGTACTGTATTTTCTGTTTACCATTCGTTGACATAAGCATACACACCTCCCTAAATTTTTTTTTTCAATACCTCTGTTTAACAAAATAAAAAGCTTTAGCACATGAGTGATCCATGCTTCCCTCTACGAAGGGCCTTTATTTTACTTTTATGTTGACTCTCCATCTGCTAACTTTATGCACAGTTGAGAGAGCATAGTTGTCATTCTGAGTTTAATGTGCATTTGTCCCAAAAATATTATTGATTGATTCATACCTTGTTATTACTTGCTCTCAAATTATTTGTTCTAGTCATCCTTTTTAACTTTGAAGGTGTCCTGGAATTTATGGTTTGCCCCACTTTTCTGATGTTCCATGTTGTTTTCATGTTATTTGCTACATGTTTGCTATACACTTTATGTCATTTTTATCGATTTTCTGGGACTAACCTATTGACAAGATGCCACAGAGCCAGTTCCTGTTTTCTGCTGTTTTTGGTTTTAGAAAAGTTGTTCTGGAAATATTCTCGGAATTGGACAATTCAAAAACCAGGGGGCTTAGAAATCAATCGCGCACACGGAGTCCGGAGGACACCTGAAGGGGGGCCACAGGGGACCCACACCATAGGACGGCGCGCCCCCTGGCCGCCCACCGACGTTGCCCTTTCGCCTATTTATTCCCCTCAGAGGTTTAACCATAAAACAATCCACCTTTTTCATGGAAAACACCCGAGGCCGTCGTCATCGTCAACCCTAGTTTGGGAGGGTTCTAGAGCTCTCCTCGGCACCCTGCCGGGAGGGGAAATCATCATCGGAGGGCTCTACACCACCATGCCCGCCTCCGGAATGATGCGTGAGTTCATCCTTGGACGACGGGTCCATAACAGTAGCTATATGGTGGTCTCTCCTCTTTATGCGTCATGTTTAGATCTTGTGAGCTACCCTACATGATCAAGATCATATTATTGTAATTCTACATGTTGTGTTTGTTGGTATCCGATGAATATTGAATGCTATGTCTCTTGATTATCAATCTATCATTTTCTCTTCATGTGTATGTTACTTATGATCTTGCATGCTCTCGTTGTTAGTAGACGCTCTGGCCAAGTAGATGCTAGTGACTCCAAAATGGGGTATTTATGCTCGATAGTGGGTTCATGCCACCTTTACATCTGTGCTCGAGTGACATAAACGTGACAGATGGAGGATGTGATGTTGCCATTAGGGAGAAAACAACTATGTTTACATTACACACTTTTCTTAATGCGATTATCTGTTGCTTGCAACTTAATACCCAAGGATTGATCGGATTACATTCTGAGGGTGGATTATTATTCATAGATGCAGTTGGATAGCAGTATATGAGTCTTGTTGTAATGCCCGCATGAATCACATTGTAATCATCATGTTATGCATATTTCAATATCTATCAATTGACCAGCTGTAATTTGTTCACCACACATGTTATTTATCTTCTACGGAGAGACACCAGTAGTGAACTGTGGACCCCGGTCCATTTCCTCATACTGATAATACAACCACTGCAATTACTGTTTTCACACTGCTACTACAATTTTCACATTGTTCTCCTACAGTTTTCCACACCATACGTTTAACCGCTTTGTTTTCAGCAAAACCGATGAGATTGACAACCTCGCTGCTTCGTTGGGGCAAAGTGAATTGATTGTGTTGTGTAGGTTCCACGTTCCTGCTGAACCGGTAGTGCGCCCTACCATATCAACTACATCAACCTTCAGAATTTGCTTCTTTCTCCTACTGGTCGATTCAACCTTGGTTTCGTTCCGAGGAAAAACTTGTTGTTGTGCTCTTCACACCTTTCACTTGGGGTTTACCAATGAAGGTGTCAATTACACCATCATGCCCCATGTGTGGTTTTGGTATTTAATGTGAATCCTTATCGACTAACGTTTGCATTGAGATATTCGTATAGCTTTGTACATAGGCATCACTTGAACTCCATGTGCTGGGTTCTACGTTGCATGCCATCATGAAGAAAGAATGAAGATACATGTGCTTTACCGTGCGAGACTCGAAGGATAGAGTCGTCCAACCCTATGGACAGGTGGTACTGCCTCTTGGGCTGGTACTACCAGACCCGAGGGTTCATATGATCCCATGATCACGGAGGGTGACGTCAAGTGGTGATCGTCATCAAGATAATGGTCAAGTAAAGATGTGGCTAAAAGATACTTTCCCGTATTGGCTTATGGGGGAGCAAACTACAAGTCTTCACTAAGCAAAGCACAATCAAGAAAGATGGTTCTACTTGAGGTGATCAAGATCGTCATCATGTAGCTCAAGTGAAATGCGCAAGGCAAAGGTATGATCTTGATAGGGTTTCTATTTTGCCGGTCTCATAATGTTAGTTGGGAGACCGGGTTATAGGATAGATAGACATTCTGTCAAGAGGGATCTCGGATGAGTTGCTTAATCGTATCATTCGTAGAGAGTTCAAACCTTTGCATCCTTGGAATCATCTTTCTTGTTTCTTATCCTGCCTTTATCTTTGTGAGGTTTTGATGCTTGTTGTGTTCTTCATGTCAAGCCCAAGTTCATAAAAAAGGGATTTCGTATAAGAAACTTGTTGAGTTTTTTATGTTGGAAGTTTTACCGATTGTTCTTTATAGATAGGTCAAACCTTTCCTCATTTTGTTTTATCCTCACATGTTTTACTGTTATGTTTCTTTGCATATTCTTGTAGTGCTCTTTGTTGCGATTTCAATGAGCCCAAGAACATCGAAAACGGAGTTTGTATGCAAAAGTTATGCACGTTTTCGTAAGGATATTTCTGCAGTTTTTCAAGGGGCCGGAAGTTCCGCCCAAACATCAATTCCGGTACTGGAGTCGAGTGCTACAGGGCGGAAGTTCCACCCAAAGGCCGAAAGTTCCGCCCCTGCACGAATCTGGGGCATAACGGGTTCATTTTCGGGGAACCTATTTAAGGGGGCTTCTTCCCCAATGGCTCCCCAACCATTAGAGCCAATTTGCACCTCCATTGTTGACCTTTTCCAAGCTTGCCTTCTCTCGATCCCTCCAATTATTCTTGCTTCCACTTGAGAAAAAGAGAGAGGATATCTAGATCTACAACTCCTCCAATCAATCCCTCCTTTTTGTGAGAGGAACCTATTGGATCTAGATGTAGAGATTCATTTGTTGTTTTCCTTGTTCTTCCTCCTTCCTCACTCCATAGAATTAGTTGCTTTGGTGGGATTTGGGAGAGAAGTTTTTGACCACTTTGTGTGTTATTGCCATTGCATTAGGTGCATCGGTTTGAGTTCCCCACGTGATTCCTGAAATAGAAGTTTGTGAGCTTGTTACTCTTGGGGTGCTTGGTCACCGGAGAGAATGTTCCTCTTGGGTGTATTGAGCACCCTAGACAGTTAGTGCTTGGGGCTTACACCTTGTTGCAAGAAACTTCGTTGAGAGCCCCCACTTGACTTGTGGAGATAGCCTCAACCTCGTGTAAGGTTTGGTCACCGCCTTCAAGACGACCTCATAGTGGGAATGGGTATCTCCCTCACCAGAGAAGCTCAAGGAGAATAGGGTGAGCACAACCGTGCGTTAGAGTTCCTTGGCGGCTCCACACCCCTCCAACGAAGACGTACTTCCCTTGGGAAGGATCGGTAGTCACATCGGTGTCTCCTTGTACTTCGGTTATTTCTATACTCTACCTCGTTAATTATGCATTTACCTTTGTGATAGCCATCGTGCTTGAAGTCACCTATCTTGCTATCACATAGTTGTATATCTTGCTTAGCATAAGTTATGGGTGCACATAAGTAAACCTAACTTGTCCTTGTCCCACGCCGCTTGTGAGACTTGTAGAGTTCATCGCTCTTTGGCTCTGTGACGGATCCTGCCATGTAGACATGGGCGAGGTACTGGTGTTGGCTGGAGCTTGCTCGCTCGACGCAGTCATCAATGTCGAGATCGACGGATTCTTCCGCGTCTATGGATTGGAAGTCAAGATCGTTGTTGTGAAAGATTGACTTGGTGCTTGACTCCGAGTTGTAGCCGAAATCGATGGATGGTGACGATGGAGCCACCACGATAGGTTCCGATACAGATTCCGACTCCGCGGGCGAGGGTGGATTGGGGGAATCACAGGGTTCCTTCTCGGTTGACATGGAAGTGGAAGTCGTCGAACGCCAGATTGACGCCCTTGTGGAGAGCATTGAACGTCGGACTGAAATCCGGGGAGTGTAGTGTGAAGTCGAAGGACCCGAAGTAGATCGAATCCATCAGGCCCGAGGACCCGAAACTTGATGCGGATGAAGCCGGAGAAACCGTGGACACAACACGTGATGTTCCCACAGACGGCGCCAAATGTCAAATCCTGACTCGGCATATCCCTGAGGCGTCATACTAGGGTTTAGGTGAGGAGATAGTTGCGCTCTAGTAATCTCGGCGACAGATAGGAGACACGATTTACCCAGGTTCGGGGCCCTCAAAGAGGTAAAATCCTTACTCCAGCTCTTCTCGATTATATGACGGGGGATTACAATGGGTGCGACAATGGCTACGAAATTGATTGGATCTCGCGCAAGCTCAATGTGCTATGGGGGGATGAATATGCGATGCCTTACCCGGAGGTCCTCCCATTCTTTATATAGGAGGCTGAGTCTCGGTACCGAGTCCGGGTAGGTTACAAGTCGTGGACTATGCCGGTTATTTCTCTAGTCTTGTGCCGCACGTTGAGTGCCTAGTTAGGCATTAGCTGGGCCTTCCAGAAGCTGGATGATAGCTCCCCTCGCTAGGCTTTCGTTCTTCTTGTATAATGCCATTGTCATGAAAGAAAGCTTGTAGGTAGTACGGCTCTATAACGCCGCCTACCATAGCCACGGTTGGGGTCACACGCACATATCGTTAGGTGGACTATGGTGCGTATACGCAGGAGTTTGTGTTATGGATTGCTGTCGGATTTATGCCCGTGGCCACGGTCACCCGTAATCTAGCGTCCCCGCTTGTAGGCCCCTCTGAGACCACCCCTGTAAAAAAAAAGAAACTATGGAGTGGACAGTCTGTCACTCCACTACTCTGGATACGTTTTTACAAGAGGAGGACGGCTTACCTGAGCTGCTTTTCTTCTTCCCAGCAGAACGGCGGCGTGCACCCCATCCCATCCCGCCAGTCCGTCCGCCACATCGCAAGCTTCTCTCCACCCTTTCCGTTTCCTCGATGGGGGTCTTGCCGTGGACCTGCCGCTGCGGGCTCAACCCTGCCCCCAGCAAGAACAGGGGGGCGTCCGCGCGCTCCCCTCCTCCTGGTGCAACCTCAAACTCCTCTTCCATTCACCGTTCTGCTGCTTCTCGAGTCTACACTTCTTCTTTAGAAATTTCTTTTCTCTAATGTTGTCTTTGTTTTCTGCTCCTCCCGTTTCTTTCAGCATCCGGAGGCAGGAGGTCCAAATACGCGGGACAATCTGTGGTAAGAATCTCCATCAGCCTCTCATTGCTGGTATCTGTTCATTTATCCTCAAGAAACGCGCTCAATCTTGCAACTTTCTTTCTCCGGCGGTACCTGCAGCAGCCAACCCTGCTTATTACTGGACCTCACCTTCATACTACTTATAGAATTTAAGTGAACAGCGCAAGCAAAAACGAAAATGCTTTCAGAATTCAGAGATACACATTGTGCAGTTAGTTGTAGACTGTACTACGTTATATCATCATAGGATTAATTGTGAACCCATCAACGTGTCTGTCATATTAATATAAAAGGATCATATTGAATGTCTGGTACATTGGCCAAAGTTTTGATTCTGTTGGTCTATTGTGTGTAGAGAACAATGCCTATGCGTGTGCTAACAGTCGGCAAGAAGAGGTCTCAGGGGACGCAACTTCTTGTTGACGAATACAAGGAAAAGATCGGTCACTACTGCGATGTCGAGGAAAGCCTTATCAAATCCAACCCAAAACTTACGAGGTAGGAAATTGTTGCGTGATGCTATGAAGATATCAAGATAATGACCAGTACATCCCCCAACGGCACCGTTATATGATAAATATATGCATGCTATCACCATATTGTTTCCTTTGTATTATAATACTGTTTATGTTGTTTCTACGTCTGACCGGGTCACTCCCAGTCCCAGATGCGTGCAACCATTGTGGACATGTGACTATTTGGTTCTCTTTGTATCTATAAAACAAAAAGGCATGCACTCTCAGTGCGTTCCTCAAGAAAAAAAAACACTGTTTACGCTGTTGATGAACTGGCTTTCAACTGATAAATCTAAGTGTTGTCGGAAAACGAGAATCACTATATTGTTTGCTTTCTACTTGTCGTTGGAAAATGGGAAGTTTCTATTTTCCTGCTGTTGTGACATGTACAATAAATTGTTCCTGATGAAGTTGTTTATTGATGCTGGCCTCTGATATTCTTCTGTTCTCACTTTTCAGTGATGTTAAGGTGCAAATTGAAGCAGAAGATGCGTCTATGATGCAGCAGCTCAAGACTGAAGATTTTGTATGTCTCATTGTCTTTACCTGATAAATTGTTCACCATCCATTAGGTTTATCTCTATAAGTAGCAATATTTTATGTTCTGATGTTAGTGTGCACTATTAGGTCGTTGTGTTGGATGAAAATGGCAAGGATGTCATGTCTGAGCAGATAGCTGATCTGATTGGGGACGCTGGCAACACGGTATGCTGCGTGCTCTGTTCACCTGATATTTTAGTCCCCAGCTAATTGGTTTTAATGTTCAGACTGCTGGAATTTCCTTGGAGAACATAACTGTGGACAATATATATACCCAAATGTTATAGGGATCGTCAAGGCTCACATTTTGTATTGGTGGGCCATATGGTCTTGGGCTACAAGTACGAGAGAGGGCGGATGCAACAATTAGGCTATCCTCGCTGGTTTTGAATCACCAAGTCGCTCTAATAGTTCTAATGGAGCAGCTATACAGGTGAACAATTTGTAAATTTGAGCATACCATCGTAATTCCATCGGAGCAACTCTACTGTGATATTTCCTGTAGTATATATAATCAAAGAATCAAATGACTAGCATAGGCAAGATCCTGGTGATTAGTCACGCATATCTATCAGCATTAATAAATGCTTGCTGCTAATTTGTATATACCGATCACTCATTCTTTAGTTATCATGATTTTGCAGGGCATGGACAATAATTAAAGGACAGAAGTATCATCACTAGATTTGAGTTGCAATAGCATCACCTGGTGCAGTTTGCACGCGCGGCTACGGGGCGCTTAGTATGGTTTGTGATCGTTTGGCTCATCTAAATGGCCTAGCAATTGTATAGTTTTTTTTTAGCTTGGTTGTATTTACCACCGTGTTTTTTCTATTCTAATACAAAGATGCACAGAATTCTCGTTGGCCCGGCCTGCCGGCCATTCAAGAAAATAGATGCTGGTACAGTTCTTAGGAACTTGCGTTAATTTTTTTTATCGGTTTTGCTAGAAAAATGTCCCTCTCTAGGAGGGTGTTTTTTACTGCCTCTCACACAACAACTGGCGGCGACTCGTGATTACGAACAAGAGGCGGCGGTGGGAGGGAGGGCCTGGGAGTCGTTGTCCGCATCCAGGTTGTTGAGTCCATGACGTCCTCCAGGCGGTGGAGGGAGGCAGCGCCGGAGGTATGGGAAGCGGCGTTGAAGGGAGGGGAGGCAGCCAGCGGGGTGAGTCACACCGTCCGCCGGCGGGGCTCCCAGGGAGGTAAGGTGCGGGTAAGCCGCCGGCGGGGCTGTGACCTGTTTTGATTATTGTTTTTTTCATATAAAAAATCCTCAATGAAAAGATAGAGCTTCCACCCGGTTGTTCTGAATAAGTGTTATGGACTAAAAATGACGATTACTTCATGAAATAAATATTACCCAATTCCCTAAATTTCTCGGTTTGAATGATCAGTTTCAGTGTAGATGCGGACGACTGAACAGAAGACCTCTCAAGAGTAACAGGAAAGGTCTCTGAAGTAGGTCGGAGGAGACTAGGACATGACCAGGAGCCTGCTCATTTCACACCACGTGTGGGAGGTGAGAACATGCGATGCTTCATCACAGGAGACGAACTTGTTCAACTTTTTGGCCGATGGAACCTGTAAACCAGCCAGAGCCGCCGTCAGAGACCCAACGAGCTGACATGACATGGGTGCCAAACGCAGTTGGTAGCATGCTACAATGAGAATGAGGTGGTCGTCCCATAGAAAAATTCAGACAAATTTATATTGAACCACCATACTCTCAAGCCTTAACAGCCCAACTTAAAATTGTCCCAACCACCAAAACTTTGACCTGACTAGTTCCCGTTCACAGAGCTTGTAACCCCATCTTTTAGTCAAAGACCTGCTGCACTTATGCCAAAAATGAAAAGGAAAAAGGTTAATGGTGCCGTTTTCAGGGAAGGCATCATATCCAAAACACTTAACAAAAGTTGGGAGTAAGTTAACTTCTTTTTTTTTTGCGGGTAAAAGATGAATTAAATTACTCAAAAAGTTGGGAGTAAGTTAACTTCAGTGGATGCGTGCATGGGAATTGGGAAATGACAAGACTATTGTAGCCATAGACCGAGCTCGGTACAGGCACCAACCCCCATTGCCACCCACCGCGAAATTTCGTTGAAAAATGATCTTTCTCGCAACTCATTTTGCTCCTTCTCACTGTCACTACCCACCCGCCAGAACGCCTTGGACGCTTGGTCGCCTTGGACCAACGACCAGCGTTACACGATGCTGCCTATTTAAACCAAGACTCCTCCTCCATTCCAATCCAAGAAGAGCTGCAGCAGCACACACTAGCTAGCGCTCTTCTGCAGACCTCCCACCAAGCAAATCATATACTCTGCTTCAGCTCCTACCTTCAGCTTAGTGATTTCGTTGATTTCTCCGGTGCAATTGTGATGGAATACCAGAACGGTCAAGCTGCAGCTAGCGGCGATGATCTCTGCATGGTGGCGCCCTGCGCTGCTGACCCGCTAAACTGGGGGAAGGCTGCCGAGGAGCTGACTGGGAGCCACTTGGACGAGGTGAAGCAGATGGTGGCGGAGTACCGCCTGCCCATGGTCAGGATCGAGGGGGCCAGCCTCAGTATTGCTAAGGTCGCGGCCGTAGCCGCAGCTGGTGAGACTATGGTGGAGCTTGACGAGTCGGCTCGTGAGCGAGTCAAGGCCAGCAGCGACTGGGTCATGAACAGCATGGAGAATGGCACCGACAGCTACGGTGTCACCACCGGCTTCGGTGCCACGTCGCACAGGAGGACCAAGGAGGGAGGTGCTCTCCAACGGGAGCTCATTAGGTAAAAGCATTCAAACTGTTTTCTGACATTCTGCTTGTTTTAATCTGATTTCGGCTAACCACTGTGTAGTATAAGCTTTGCGAAGTAGTTCAATTTAGTTAACATGGTGAAATTTCTTGCCTTCTTGACAGATTTCTCAATGCTGGAGCATTCGGCACTGGCAGCGATGGCCATGTTCTACCAGCTGAGGCAACACGCGCAGCGATGCTTGTCCGCATCAACACTCTTCTCCAAGGGTACTCTGGAATCCGATTCGAGATCCTTGAGGCGGTCACCAAGCTGCTCAATGCCAATGTCACGCCGTGCCTACCTCTTCGGGGCACCGTCACCGCATCCGGTGACCTTGTCCCACTCTCATACATTGCTGGTCTCATCACCGGCCGTGAGAATTCTGTGGCAGTTGCACCCGATGGCAGGAAGGTGAATGCTGCTGAGGCGTTCAAGATAGCCGGCATCAACGGCGGCTTCTTCGAGTTGCAGCCCAAGGAAGGTCTTGCCATGGTGAATGGCACAGCTGTGGGATCCGGTCTTGCGTCCACCGTGCTCTTTGAGGCAAACATTCTTGCCGTCCTTGCCGAGGTGCTTTCGGCTGTGTTTTGTGAGGTCATGAACGGCAAGCCAGAGTACACCGACCACCTCACCCACAAGCTAAAGCATCATCCTGGACAGATAGAAGCTGCTGCTATCATGGAGCACATCTTGGAGGGAAGCTCCTACATGAAGCTTGCCAAGAAGCTGGGCGACCTAGACCCATTGATGAAGCCGAAGCAAGACCGGTATGCACTCCGCACATCACCTCAGTGGCTCGGTCCACAGATTGAGGTTATCCGTGCAGCCACCAAGTCAATCGAGCGTGAGATCAACTCCGTCAATGATAACCCACTTATCGATGTCTCCCGTGGCAAGGCGATTCATGGTGGCAACTTCCAGGGTACACCCATCGGTGTGTCCATGGACAACACCCGCCTTGCTATTGCTGCCATTGGTAAGCTCATGTTTGCCCAGTTTTCGGAGCTAGTCAACGATCTCTACAACAACGGCCTGCCATCAAACTTGTCCGGTGGACGCAATCCTAGCTTGGATTATGGCTTCAAGGGAGCTGAGATCGCCATGGCCTCATACTGCTCAGAGCTGCAGTTCTTGGGCAACCCAGTGACTAATCATGTCCAGAGTGCGGAGCAACACAACCAGGACATAAACTCGCTAGGTCTCATCTCCTCCAGGAAGACTGCCGAGGCCATTGAGATCCTCAAGCTCATGTCTTCAACATTCTTGGTTGCCATATGCCAGGCCATTGATCTTCGCCACATCGAGGAAAATGTCAAGAGCGCTGTCAAGGGCTGTGTGATGACAGTGGCCAAGAAGACTCTCAGTACCAACTCCACAGGCGGTCTTCATGTCGCTCGCTTCTGTGAGAAAGATCTTCTCCAGGAGATCGACCGTGAGGCGGTGTTTGCATATGCTGATGACCCATGCAGCGCCAACTATCCACTGATGAAGAAACTCCGTGGTGTGCTCGTCGAGCGTGCACTCTCTAATGGTATGGACGAGTTCAATGTGGAGACCTCTGTTTTCAGCAAGGTTGCCCAATTCGAAGAGGAGCTTCGGCAGGCGCTGCCGATGGCAGTTGAGGCTGCACGTGCCGCTGTGGAGAGTGGTACAGCTTCAACACCCAACAGAATCACTGAGTGCCGTTCATACCCTCTGTATCGTTTTGTGCGTGAGGAGCTCGGAACAGTGTACCTGACCGGCGAGAAGACAAGGTCTCCCGGTGAGGAGCTGAACAAGGTGCTCTTGGCCATAAACCAAGGCAAGCACATTGACCCGCTACTCGAGTGCCTCAAGGAGTGGAACGGCGAGCCCCTGCCCTTAAGGTAAACTGAGAATGGACAAGTAGAAAACGAGTGGGTGTAAAACTGGAAGCTATTGGGTCAAAATTGTAATCCTGAGTGATTTTTTTTTCTGTTTATTATTATGCCATCGATTCTCTTGTATGATGCTCGTGTCGTGCTCGTGACCATAAATTACCTAAATGATTCGTCTGTTCAAAGGAGGACAATGAAATGTTGGCAACTTGTGAATTCCAGAATACATTCTGAATTAATTTTTTTAGCTTTTATTCTAATGTGACTGTTCACATACAAGGATCAAATTTACTTCACCACAACTCCACAAATAGTTGGAAGATATAAAAATAAGAATAAGTAGTAACCAACCAAGAATAGTAAGGAGATATTAGAAATTCAGGTAAATTAGCTATAATGACCATTATTAGTTGACGAGCACATTATATAATGGAATTAAATATGCAAGGCAGCTTGCACTGTAGAAACAAAAGAGAATCAACAGCTTGCGCAGCAGGGGCAATTACCTCAAATTTAGCTCCGACTAGTGGCGTCTACAAGTAGCACCAAGAACAAACCGTTTAAACTGCCAAGATGCAGAAATATGACTATAAAATCAATCATTGGATGGAGGATGCCCAACAATTCACTACAAAAATCAACTGAATATTGGTTAGCAAAGAAAGTACTAGACAAGTTAAAGCCTTTTTCATTGACACTCCCATCTCTCCAGTTTCAAATCCAAACAACTACATGTATCAAGGAAGCTCCAATTTTTTTTTTGAAACCGAGAAAGCTCCAATTTTTAGGCATAAGACATCAGTATGTACACGGACATGCTTTCGAAGGCCATTATTAACTACTAGTGCAAATTAATAAGGAAACTTAATAAGGAGATAAAGGGCCATATGCATCATTTTGATGCATAGGCTTGGGGGACCCCTTTTCAAAATAAAACTAGTGCAAATTAATGGAATGGGGCAAATATTTTCTCTCCGTTTTCGAAATAGTTAATACAAAAATCAGTGTCATCCCACCCGCGAAGGAGGGCTGATATTGATCAGACATCTTTCCCTTCATCGGGTCTGGGGTCACCATCTTAGCTTTGTACCGATGGAGGTCAGTGTTATGGACTTACAAGGTTAAGAACTTCATAAAGAAAACAAAATGATATCTAATACAAAATCCCTCCATTCATTAGTTTATCAATGATCAGTTCCTTGCCCTCCTTTCCAATAACTCTCTTTTGACTATTCAAAAGATCATTAAGATTCTTTTGCCCTTGGATGCACGTGGCAAGACCTTTGTTGAGTGGGGCCTTCAACCTATTGTTCTCCTGAATGAGAGTTGCCTTGACACACAAAAGGTTAGTAGCACAAAAGTTTGCATTTACATTTTTTAACCCTTTTAAGGTCTTGAGCTCATTTGAAATAGTTCGATGATCAATTTTAACCTTATCAAAATCCTTAATGAGCTCATTGTAACCTTGGTTTGTTGCATCATTTAAGGCCATGAATTCCGTTACCTTAGCAAAAGATGCTCACGATCAAGTTTAATTTAGCTATGTCAATTGCAAAGGTATCCTCTATGCTTTCTCTAAAGCAATGTGATTCATCTAGAGCTTTCTCAAGCTCCTCAATTTTACTAGCATCATCACGAGCAAAATTTTCAAGTAATGTTATTCTCTCCTCATGTTCATCAATGAGGCCATGTGCCTCACTTAATTGATCCATGAGAAAGACAAAGATATATTTAGTTTCTCCTTCTAGTTTCTCCACAAAGTTTGTCAAGGTATTTTCCTCAAACACAATTTAATAGTGAAGTAGTAGAAGAGTTTGCAAGTTTGAGTGTAGAAGTCACTTTTGGGGATATACCCTTGGCCATGAAGCACTTGTGACTCGAGGGACCCTTGTTGTCATTAGGGTTGGAGAAGAGAGAGCTTAAGTTAGGAGGTACGACGCCCTTAGCCATGGCCTCCATACCTACTTGTTCATCATCACCATCACTCTCTTCACCACCGGACGTGTACTCAACTTCTTTTGCAATCAATTCCCTAGGAGAGCCTCTCTTGATGAAGTTCTTGGACTTGGGAATGAAGGTGGATTTCTTGATAAGTCTTCCACCATTTTCAATTCTACTCTTGAAGGGGCACTCAGCAACAAAGTTCGCAGTATCTCCACAATTGAAGCAAGTCCTTGCCTTCTTCGTGCTTGAGACTTCTTTTCCCTTGTTCTTGGTGGCATTTGATTTAAAATCTCCCTTCTTCCACCACTTGTGTTGAGCAAGGGCCATGTGATGTCTTCATCTCTTTCTCGGAGACCTCATGTGTGGAACCACCATCATCACTTGAGTCATTTTCTTCATGGGGAGTGGCCTTGGCCTTCAAGGCAAGAGAGGTTCTCTTTATTCCATTTACACGGTCCATGACATCATCAGAGGTTTGTTTCATGACCTTTAGAGTGATGAAGAGACCCAAAACATCATTGGGGTATAGATCCAAGTAATCAACCCTTTATTGCACATTCATCACCATGTGTTCATTATATGGAATCAAGATGAGTAGAAATTTCTCCTTGACCCAATCCTCAGTGCAATCCTTGAATCCACAATCTTCCGTGTCATTTACGAGAGGCTTGAGTCTTCTAAACATGTCTTCAATGTTCTCTTCATCCTTCAAGTGAAAGTGTTCACCTTGTCTTTGGATGATTAACTTCTTGGATCGTTGAAGGTTGATGTGTCGTCACACATATCAACAAGGAAATCCCAAGCTTTCTTTGCACTTGAGAAGGACCGGATGTGCTCGGCTCCTTCTTTTTCCATTGTCGTCTCCAACATGTGCATGGCATGAGCGTTGAGTTTCTCATCTATGATGTCACTTGAGCTTAAGTTCTTGGGGTCCTTTGGCTCATACCCTTTATCAACAATTCTCCATATTTGCATTGAAGAGCTGCACATGTAAGACTTCATGGAAGTTTCCAATTAGTAAAACGATTCCTATCTACCATAGGGGGTGCACCAAGATTATTAACATGTGGATGTTGAAACATGGTTATAAGCAAAGCCAAAGGAATTTACATTACTACCATTTCCAGGTGCCGATGTTGAGGATGCTTCCTTAGACGCAATGGGATTTTCATTTTCATCTAAGACAACGTTCTCTCAAGATTGATTAGATGAACATGCCAATTCTTTTATTAGTCCCTCCATCTTCTTCTCGGAGCTATCAATCATAGCTTGAATTAGCTTTTGAATACCGTCCATGGCGACGGGTTCAATAGCCATCCTCCTCTTTAGGCGGTAAATCCCTTAATAAAGAGACGAGGCTCTGATACCAATTGAAAGATCGAGTGGTTAACTAGAGGGGGGGTGAATAGATTAACTACAAATTTTAACTTCTTTTTCGATTAAACAAGATAGTGCTCAAATATAAATTGTCTAGATTGTGCAACTAGGTGAACAATCCTATATGTTGAGCAAATACAACCATCACAAGGTATATATGACTAAGCTAGTTGCAACAAGGTAAGTTGAGGGATAACCGAACACAATGACGCGGAGATGTATCCCGAAGTTCACTTCCCAATGGAAGCTAATCTCCGTTGGAGCGGTGCGGTGCCACCAAAGTGGTACACCGAGTAGCCCTCAAATGGCACACCGTATCTCCTTCGAGTTCTTCCACCGATGTGGAGAGGCTCGAATCACTATGTTGCCGTTGAGATTTATAACTAGAACCTTTACAAGGATGAGGCACACTCCACAACTTTGGAGGGTCCTCACCAAATTCTGAGAGCCACCAAGACTCCGGGAAACAGGATCCACGAGCACAAGAGCTTCGGGGATACCAACAAGGCTCCAAGCTCCGATGAGCTAAGAGCAATAAGGTTCTTGGCTCCGATGAACTAAGAACAACAAGATCCCTAAAGGATGAGCGGAGTGATTTCGAATCGGCTTGGTGGAGTTGTAGATCTAGGGTGTTTCCTCTATAAGTGCATTTTCGATATCTCTATGTTTTGTGTGTTTGTTAACAACATAAATGAGTTTTTAACCGTGTGTGCTATTTGTTGAAAAGGTTATAATCATTATCAGCACATAAACGGTGTCAAAGAAATGGTGAAGAAGATAAAAGGTCGACAGACGTTTTTCTGGCTCCAAGAAGATCATTTCAGTGCAACCCGGAATTATTCCGGACCATTCCGGAAGGATTCCGACTTGGCCGCAAATCCCTCTGTTGCAATCCGGAATTATTCCGGGTGATTCCGGGATCCGGATTGATTCCGGAGGAATTCCGACATGGCCGCAAATATCTCTGTTGCAATCTGGAATCATTTCGGACCAATCCGGAGTGATTCCGACTTGAACGTGATTTCGTCTGTTGCAATCCGGATTGCTCCGGATTATTCCGGGAGCCTGAATTATTCTAGAAGGTTTCGGAATTATTCCGGATTGCACGTCGACTGCACAGAAAACAGCTAGTTTCTTCGTGGAGCTATAAATAGATGCTCCCCTTCTTCCCCAAGGGGTAGCTCGTCCAGAATTAAAGTCCCCATTGATTTATCTCAACCACCAAGCTAGATCTCCCATCTCCACCCAAACTTGTTGAAACTTGGAGGATTGAAGGAGAAGCCCCGGATCTACATCTTCACCAACCGGATTTCCATTTCCCCCTCATTAGCTTGAGGGATCTTTATCTAGGATTTCCTCTTGTGGAGAACCTAGGCTTCTTTCTACTATTGGTGATTTGTGATTGTTAGGAGCCCCCAATTTGGTTGTGGGTGTGTGCCCCAAACTTGTTTGTAAAGGATTTGATTCCCGCCTCAAAGGGGATCAGTAGTGGAAGGTGAACTAGGCCTTTGTGGCGGGGTTCATCGGAGAATAGGGTGAGGCCTTTGTGGCGTTGAGTAGGCCTTCATGGCGAGCTCACACCCCTCCAACGAGGCGTACTACCTTAACAAGGAGGAACTCGGGAATACATCGTTTCTCCGCGTGCTTCCTATCGGTTATCTCGTTCCCTTATCTTTTACTCACTTGTACTTGTTGCATTTATTGCTGTACTAGTTGCATTAGTTGCTATACTTGTCATATAGGTAAATTCAGCTTAGTTGCACTATCTAGAGAATTTACCTTTGTGTCAAGCCTAATTGTGAAGAAAAAAATTAAAATTGGTCGTAGAACCTATTCCCCCCTCTAGGTGCCCATACTATACTTTCAATTGGTATCAGAGCCTCGGCTCTTGTATCGGGCTTAACCGCCTAAGAGTTTGAGTATGGTTGATGAGACGGATACCGAAGGTTCCGTGGCGCCGGTATCTATGAATGATCTCAATGAGTTGAAAAATTCATTGACCTCATCCATAGACACCAAAATCGATGAGTTGCGTCAAGTCTTGATGGAACTCTTGAAAGCCAAAGGACCGGAGGTCACCGGCTCATCTCCTCCGGAAGAATCTCCGGAGGGCGCCAATAAAGGGGTAGATGGTGATCCATCTAAAAATGCTTCTGCCGAAAACTCTACCGAGAAGGGTACGGTAGGAGAGGGAGAATTTCACTCCGTCAAAGGACATTATTCTCCTGATCCTCCCGTCCCACATCCTCATATAATCCCTAGGGGAGATCCACCTAAAATTGATGCTTTTTCTTTTCGTGAATGGCAATATTACATGGAGACTCACTTGAACTCTTCTTGTATAGAGCTTTGGAGGGTCACTCGTGATGGATACAAGCCTAAGAACTTGAAAAGAAGGGAAGCCATAGATTGTCAACTCAACTACACTGCCTTGTCTATTCTTCAACAAGCCGTGGGTCCTAATCACATGCCGCATCTTCAACAATATTCCACCGCCAAGGAAACATGGGACGCTCTTGTCGTCATGTTTGTGGGCAATAAGAGCATGCAAAGTAATAGATATGATGCCTTGACCAATGAGGCCGAAGGGTTCTATATGCATGATGGAGAGAACCATGAAGACATGTACCGAAGACTCAAGACTCTTGCCACCGCGTTCTCCAATGTTGGTGCCAAGTACATTGATGATGCTTGGATCAAGAGAAAGTACATGATTGCCCTAATGCCATTTGAGACCACGGACTTGAAGAGCATTCAAGGAAGACATGATTTCCCTTTTATGACCTCAACCCAAGTTATGCAAGAAATGTGCTCCTATCAAGTGCAAACCAAGAATGCTCTTGACAACCGTGCTAGGGCCATAGGAATGCACAAAGGGGCATCGGTTGCTTTGAAGGCCAAGGTTGTGTCAAGAGAGGTTGAGTATGAAGAAGAACGCAATGAGGTGTTGGGTCCATTGAAGGATCAAGAGTATGATCCTGTGCTCAAGGATATCATTGCTCTCATCACGCAATTTTTTTGGAGGAATCCTCCCAAGGCCAAGCAATATGTTGAGGAGAAGACCAAGTCTCGCTATGGCAATGATGGGGCTCAAAAAGTGAGGTCTTGCTTCAGTTGTCAAGATAAGCACCACTTCATTGCGGAGTGTCCCTATGAAAATAGAGAACTCCATAGAGGCAAACTCATTCGCAAGAACAAGTCCAAGGTTGAATACAAGAAACCTCATTTCAAGAATAAACCCTTCAACAAGAAGTCTCCCAACAAGTTTGTGCTAGTGACTCAAGAGGAGTATGATTCCGGGAGTGATGAAGAAGAAGAAACCACAAGTGACGTGGCCGCTCTTGCTATTGCTTCCACTCCATCGTCTTCATCTCTCTTTGAATCCCCCAATGAAAATCATCCTCACCCAAATGCCAAGTGCTTCATGGCTAAGGCCTCGGAGGTATCACCTTCTCCCAACTCTAAGACCCCAAGTGAACTAGAAAATCTTGCTAGTCTTAGATTAGAAGATGAAAGGCTCTCTTTGGAACGTTTTATGTCTAACATGCAAGGGGAGACCAAGAAGTACTTCGAAAATCTCATGAGCCAATTGGGAGAGGCCCAAGAAGCTCTTGAGAAGAAAGGTGAGGTTGAAAGAAGGAATGCCGATGAAATATCATCCCTCTCTATGACTCTTGAGGAAACGCATGATGGTAGAGTTTCTCTCGAGGAGGAACTTGAATCTATTGTAGAAACACATAATGAACTTGTTTCTAACATCACTAAGGAACGTGACCTTGCTATTGCTAAATATAAAAAGGCTAAAAAGGATAAGTTTGAGTTTGGTGTTGGTCATGGTAAACTAACCGAGGAGTTTGAAAATATAACCAAGGCTCACAAAGCTTTGGAAAGCCAACACTTATCCCTCAAAGAGTTGCATGAACAACTTCAAACTCAACTTAATAAACTTAACAACCCTAGCACCTCTACTTCTTCTTGTGATCATGCAAATATTATTGAGGAAAATGCTAGGTTGAAAGATGAGCTAGAAAGGCCCAAGGGCAAAGGCCCTCAAGTTGAGAAGGTTGTGATCTCTACCCCAAAAGTGGTTTCCCCTTGCCCTCATGTGGTTGTTGCTAGACCACAATTGAGTGCACCAAGGCCACAAGTGGGGAAGTAAGGTCTTGGCTATGTTGCCAAGAAGAAGAACAAGAAGAAGGCCAACAATGGTGCCTCGGGTGGTATTGTCATTAGGGACAACACTACTCGTAGCACTCCCGCACAAGCAAACAATGTTGCTTCGAGTAGTAGTGTCATGAGGGACAACACTACTCGTAGCATCTCCGCGGGAACTAACAATCCACACCATTTCTTATATGTTGATTATTATGGTGTTGTGCAAGCTAAATATGTTGGTCCTATTGAGGGTTTCATTGACTATACCATTTGGGTTCCAAAGACCCTTGTTACTAACATAAATGGACCCTCCTCGGGTCCTAACTCTAGTCAACGATCTCTTGCATGACTATGTTTCTGGTGGGACTAAATGGATAATTGATAGTGGATGCACTAGCCATATGACCGGAAGCAAAGAACTTGTGACGGAATTGCACCCAAATGACATACAAGCAAACGTCACTTATGGAGACTCGTCCTCGTCCAAGGTATCGGGGTTCGGCAAGGTTGTGATTGCTCCCGATATCACTATCATGAACGTCAGTCTTGTCGAATCCCTTGGTTTCAATTTACTTTCTGTCCGCTCTCTTGGAAAGATGGGTTTCTCCGTCTTTTTAATGTAGATATTGTGGTCCTTTTGAGAAGCAAGACTCTTGACGTCACATACGTGGGACATGTTGAAAATGAGTTGTTCGTGGTGGATTTTTCGAAGTCTACCAACTCTCAAACAATATGTCTTTTCGGAAAGGCGGACATGGGATAATTGTGGCATCGCCGCTTATCCCATGTCAACATGAGAACTTTGCGAAGTCTTCACAAAGGTGGCCTTATTGTCGGACTAAAAGAAAATGTTTCCTTTTCCAAAGATCGCATTTGTAGGTCGTGTGTTGAAGGAAAGATGCATGATATGGCGCACAAGGCCAAGAATATTATTTCATCAAAGAGGATCTTGGAGCTTCTCCATGTTGATCTCTTTGGTGCCGTGCCCGAGGCAAGTCTTGGAGGCAAGAAGTATTGCTTGGTGATTGTCGATGATTATTCAAGATACACTTGGGTTTATTTCTTCAAGAGTGAGACTCAACAAACCATCATCGACTTCTCCAACCAAGTGCAACGTCAACACAATGTGCAAATCATGGCTATTAGGAGTGATAATCGTTCGGAGTTCAAGAACTACACTTTGAATGAATTCCTTAGTGAAGAGGGCATTCGTCATCAATACTCTGCCACTTACACTCCTCAAAAAATGGTGTTGCCGAAAGAAAGAACCGCACTCTCTTGGATATGGCAAGGACCATATTGGCGGAGTACACTTATCTCCAATATTTATGGGTGTTGGGAATATGCCCTAGAGGCAATCATGTATGATGTAATTCCCACTGTATTCATAAAGTTATTAAGTTGTCCTTGTGTTGAACATCTGATATATATCATTGAATATGTGATTCGATTGTGGAACTATGTATTCATGTTGTTCATACTAAATTGTCCTTGGTCATTAAGGTTGTGCTGGACACACACCCTAGACTAATGTGAGAGTTGGCTGATGACTCGGTTCCACTTGTCATGGGCATGGTGATGCCATTCCAACGCTCACGGACTTGGCTAAAGAGTTTAGCAAGTCGGACTGACCCACATTGAGATGCAACGAGCAAGTCGTCATTTGCATGTCTCAATCAATGTAATCCTTAGACCTGAGGTTGTCGCACAATCCGAGTTGTGGATCACCGACTTAGGTTCTGTCAAACGTTGTTCTGTGACAAGGCAACTATAAAGGCAGAGTTCGGGTCGAATGAGAAGCAAACTGCGTGATGTGGATAATCAAGATGGGATTTTGCCCCTCCGAATGGAGAGATATTCTCTGGGCCCTCTCGAGTGATATGATTCAGGAAGCATGGCCATGCGCGACTCAGTTAAGTGTTAACTGTGTCTGTTGACTAAGAGTTAGTCAGATGAATCACATATCACGGATCGAGAAGAGAGTCGAGCTATTTAAGGGATGACGATAAATCGCCTATAGTTCGACAAGGTATATCGTGAGGCAAAAGGGACTAAGATGTATATCACATTGAAAGGTATGTCGTCATGACTCAATGGGACTTGGGAGTCGGCACGTTCTGCTAGGAGCCGCTACCGATTGATCGATTGAGAGTCGGACTCCAATCGTGTCCAAGTCGCCATGAGCCTGCAGGGTCGCACACTTAAGAGCGGGAGCAAGTATTGGTCGGGTTGGACCCGAACCGGAAATTGACTGAGTTTGTGAGTCGGACTCACAGAGGGAATGGGTCATAAGTGTTGTGAAGCCCACTACCATTCGTTATATAAAGAGAGGCGCAGGTTGCCCATCGGGCACGTTAGTCCACTCCCATGCGTTGGGAACCCTAGCCCCACTCAGTCCAGCCGTCGCACCAGACCTAGCAGTCTTCCGTCGGAGCTCCTCCTCGTACGTGTGGATACCGGCAGAGGCGCTGTACGTTCAGCACTTCGACGTTCACGGGATCGGATCGGCTGGATTGGATCGTGGACTGCACTGCCCCGACGCGCTTCATCGATAATCCGCAACCGCGCGTCTAGTGGTAATCATCGTGGCCTTCTACCTCGGCTAGATCTTGGAAGTACTGCGTAGGAAAAGTTTTGTTTATCTCTACGCGTTCCAACAATGGGCTGAGGCCATATCCACCGCATGCCACTCCTCCAACCGCCTCTACATCCGCAAGGGCTTGGACAAGACTCCATATGAGATCCTCATCGGCAACAATCCCAACGTCTCCTACTTCCATGTATTTGGTTATAAGTTCTTTTATTTGATCAAGGGTGTTAGGTTGTCTAAATTTCAATCCAAAACTATTCAGGGTATTTTTGTTGGTTACGGTGCCGAATCCCACACTTATAGAGTCTTTGACAAAGCCTCACGGATTGTCATAGAATCTTGTAGTGTGGTTTTCGAGGAAAATGATGGCTCCCAAGTGGCGCAATTTCATGTTTCTAATGTAGATGTTGAAATGCCTCAAGAAGCCATAGGAAGGATGGGTGTGGGATTTTTTACGCCCCATTGAGGGACACCTTATGGCGACTCGAGAAGGACTATGCTCTACTCAAGTGGAGCCCTCCTCTACAATAGAAGAACAAGCCAAGGAGCCAAGTGATGCACCTAACCAAGAACATGTTGAAGACCCTCCACTTTTTGACCAAGTTACTACGCAAGATGCAACCACTCCTATCATTCATGCTAGTCAAGGTCAAGGCCAAGATTAACCATCCTCCTCTTCTTCTCCTCAAGTTGAAGCTAGTGTTGAAGAAATTGTTGATAATGATGATGATGGTGATGATGATCAAGGTCAAGTTGGTCAAGACGGGGACCCAAATGATCAAGATGATCAAGTAATCCCTCCTCGCAATAGTGAGGAGATTGAAACCCGTCGTGCTAGAAGGATAAGAAGATCTTTGAAGCATATTGATGCCCAAGACAACAAGATCTTAGAAGATATTCAAGCTAGAAGATCCACAAGAAAGCAATTGACACATTTTAGTGAGCATCAAGCTCACATATCTATGGTGGAACCAAAGAAAGTGTTTGAATCTTTTGAGGACTCCGATTGGGTTGAAGCTTTGCATGATGAGTTCAATAACTTTGAGCGCAACAAGGTTTGGAGACTAGCAACAAGGTTTGGAGACTAGTTGAGAAGCCCAAAGATTGCCACAATGTTATTGGCACTAAGTGGATATGCAAGAACAAGCAAGATGAGCATGACATTGTCATAAGGAACAAGGCAAGATTGGTAGCTCAAGGTTACACTCAAGTTGAATGCATTGACTTTGATGAAACCTATGCTCCCGTGGCTCGCCTTGAGTCCATCTGTATCCTTCTTGATTATGCATCTTCGCATAATTTCAAATTGCAACAAATGGATGTCAAAAGTGCTTTCTTAAATGGTCCACTCAAAGAGGAGGTATATGTTAAGCAACCCCCGGGGTTCGAGAACGTCAACTTCCCTAACCATGTCTACAAGCTTGATAAGGCGCTCTATGGATTTAAACAAGCACCACGTGCGTGGTATGAGCACCTTAGAGAGTTATTGGATGACTGTGGTTTTGAAGTTGGGAATATCGACCACACTCTCTTCACAAAGAGAGTAAAGGGAGAGCTTTTCATATGCCAACTCTACGTGGACGGTATTATCTTTGGCTCAACTAACCAAGCTTTCAATAGTGAGTTCTCAAAACTTATGACCGATAGGTTTGAGATGTCTATGATGGAAGAGCTTAAATTCTTCCTTGGCTTTGAGATCAAGCAATTGGCTTGTGGGACTTTCATTTCTCAAGCAAAGTATACCCACGACATGATCAAGAGGTTTAACTTCCAAAATGCAAAGATCAAGCCATCTCCTATGCAAGTCAAGTGTCACCTATCACGTAACCCGAAGGGTAAAGATGTTGACCAAAAGTTGTATCGTTTTATGATTGGTTCTTTGCTTTACCTTTGTGCATCTAGGCCCGATATCATTTTGAGTGTAGGTATGTGTGCAAGGTATCAAGCGGCTCCTAAGAAAAGCCATTTAATGGCGGTCCATAGGATCTTTCGGTATTTGGTTCATACCCCAAGGTTTGGTTTGTGGTACTCAAAGGGGGCACAATTTTCTCTCAAGGGCAACACGGATTCCGATTGGGCGGGTGATCAAGATGATAGGAAGTCCACTTCTGGGGTTTGCCAATTTTTTGGTAGGTCTTTGGTGAGTTGGTCTCCCAAGAAGCAAAATTGCATATATCTCTCCACCGCCGAAGCCGAGTATGTAGCCGCCGCAAGTACTTGCACCCAATTGCTATGGATGAGGCAAACTCTCAAGGAATATGACGTTCATTTGGATAAGGTGCCTCTTTTGTGTGACACTTAAAGTTCCATCAAGATCGCTTACAACCCCGTGCAATAAACAAGAACGAAGCACATTGAGATTCTTCATCATTTCATCCGTGACCATGTGGCAAGAGGTGATATTGTACTATCTTATGTGCCTACCAAGGAAAATCTCGCGGATATCTTCACGAAGCCACTCGATGATGCAAGATTCATGTTCTTGAGGAATGATCTAAACATCATTGATTTTAGGAGTTTGACTTGAGAATCTTGCACACACCCCTATAGATGAAACGTGTTTGGGTTTAGGTGTAGGCATGGACATAGGGGGAGTGTTATTTTAACACATTGGGTTCTCCCTCCCCCCATTATGCCCATAGCAAAAATTCATTGTTAATCTCTCTTTTTCTAATGTTGAATTGTGAGCTTCAATGTTGAGTAATGGTAATGCCCCCAAGATATCTCTTCGCGGTTGCATACCATGATCTCTTACATGGTGACTTAGGACACCAACCTCTTCTTAATTGAAGGGTTCGTTCTTAGTTGGTTGCATTTAAGTTTTAATGTTATTTACTTCTCCGAATACTATTCCTCGTTGCTATTTGCATCTTATTTGTATTTTTCCCGATGAATAAGGCTAGGAATTACTAACCCCTTATGTTACCTTGTCCATTTTTCCTCTCCTTATGTTCATATATGCATATGCCTTACTCCACACTAAGACCCCCTGATACTAGCCATTTCAACGGTCAGTTTCTGGTCTAGTTCGGAGCGAATCCTAGATAGGCCGGAATTATTCCGGAACAATCCGACCCAGTCGGATAAATTCCGGATCCTTCTGGAATAATTCCGAGCCGATCGGATTAATTCCGGGCCATTCCGGGACTGAAAGTTTTCCGCCTATAAAAGGCCCATCACGCACGGGAGGCAGTTTTCCTTCTCATTTTTCCCTCCTCTCGTGCCCTAGCCACCAAAAATTCGCTGCATCCGTCCCCGTTGCCCTTAGGGAGGATTTTTATCCCTCTTTGGACAAGAACATCCCCCATGGAAGGTATTTTGATTCGCATCTCCTCTCTCTCGATTTTGTTGGTTGATTTTGGTTCAAGATGAAATCTCACCTAGGGTTTGATCTAGATCCGAGTTTCTATCAACTTTTTCATACTTGGCTAATCTCCATACCCTAGTTTCCATGCCATCTTAGATCTAGTCTAACAAACTTCCAATCTAGACTTAGATCTATCTCACACATGTCACTCCCACGATTCCTCGCACATTAGTTCAAATCTAGGATCTTGTCTAAAGTCTTCCTTAAGTTTGGTGCAGTTTGTAAGCCAAGTAATTGAATTTTTGGGGATATCTCGAGTCAAATCGAGGGTCCCGAAAAAAATCCGGATCCTGTCGGAATAAATCTGGCATCCGGAATAATTCCGGATCCTGCCAGAAATTTCGAAAACTTGCACTACGTCAAACTTTATGGAGATTTTTGTTTCCCGTTTGGCATATGCACTCATCTATTTCTATTTCTATGTCCTCTATTCACAGGTGGTGGCGGCACTCGTACGGGTACCAAGAGGAAGTCCTCTGCTGGAAGGGGTGCAAGCCCTCAAAGGGGCCGTACCTCCGGCTTTCGTGCTAGGAGTCGTGAGGATGATCAGGAAGAGAGGCTGCCCGAAGGGGATCTGAAGTCTTTCTCCATCTCTCAGTGGAAAACTATCAAGAGGAGGAACCCATACCATTTTGTTGAGACCACTTGTCAAGATCCACGTTTTTGGACTAACCTTCAGCAAAAGGCTTGGGATGATTTCTACTCCACACATGATCCTCTTGTCTGTGAGCAGGTGCAGATTGACATGGACTTCTATCATAGGCACAAGAATGGTGATCTCCGTCATGTTCTGATTGCTTGGTGAGGCTGAATGTGGCACCTCTTCTGGAAATTGAGTGTGAGTATTGTCCGGACTTGGTGGCTCAGTTCTATTGCACTCTCCACTGCACGGGTGATGCCGTGCGCACTATGACTTGGATGTCTGGGGAAGAGAAGATCACTAACAACTTGTGTGAATTTGCTGATGCTCTGGGTTACATTCATCATGGTTTCAAGATTCACAACAACTCGGAATATGACAACTCCATCTTGGATTTCTGCTATACTCCTGATGTTCAGGGAAAGACTAGGCCATTCAACTCCAACATGTACCCCTACTACAACCTTCTGTCCAAGATCTTCCGTGCCACCATTGTGGTCAAGGCTGGTGACTACTCTGCCATTAGGGCCTATATGGCGAACCTCATGATGCTCACTAAGCCCCAAAATCAGAGGAAGATTGATGTGATGGACTTTCTTTACCGTGAGATTTGTATTGGGATCGTGGAGAAGAGGAAGCCTTCTTATGGCCCGTTGATTCAGAGATCCATTAATGCCAAGTTGGGAGTTGATATCATAGATGAATTTCCAACGGTCAAGGGCAAGAAGATGGTGCCTTCTCTCATTCGTGGTGTTGAGATTCCTGAGTACACCAAGGCCAAATCCAAGACACCTCTAGCTACTCCTTCTGCTTCTTCGAGTGGTGCCTCTCAGCGTCCCTCTAGTGGCATTGTCAAGTTCTTCAGGGCAATGTTCAGTATGTGCAGTGACACTAGGGCGATTGCCCATGAGGCTAGGGAGCTGGCCAAGGAGAATCGCCGCATTCAGAACGCTGACCATAGAGCTGCTGGGATAGATGTACCTGAAGATCCTCCATCTCTCACTGCTGTTGTCTATGTTCCCACTGTGATGCCCGAGATACATGATGATGATTTATACTTTGGGGTGCCTCCAGCTGATGTTGATGATGAGGAGGACTCTGCTGAGGATGACTTTGATGATGCTGGCAACCGTGGAGATCATGAGTATGAAGAGGAGGAAGAGGACGAGGAAGAGGAGCACCGCGGAGGAGATGATGGCGCCGAGTGATCTCTTGGGACGCTAGTTGGACTCGTTTCCCCTTTTTGGCGTCTTTGATGCCAAAGGGGGAGAAGGAGTCCCCTATTAGATTTCACGGGCTTTGCAAGGGTGGGAGCACGAGTCTTTTGCCTTTCGTTTTCGATCTTATAGGCTTGTGCTCCGGTTTCTTTAGTTTCCTTTTCGTCATTGCAAACTTTTTATTATCCCTGTGGAACCTTGTGACTTGGTTGTGTCACCCTATCCGTGATTATGCTACTATCATGCTTGCTTACATTATTGTCATCTATTTGCATGAATTGTGAACTTGTTTAGACTACTTGGTGTCTAAAACATAGGGGGAGCAAAGCCTATGAAATGCGTGCCTCACGGAACACATATCGAAGAGGAGCTCCGTCTATTTTTTGGAGACCATTTCTTTATGTTCACCTTGTTTATCCCCATAAATCTTTATGTTGTCATCAAACACCAAAAAGGGTGAGATTAAAAATGCATTTTCGACATCTCTATGTTTTGTGTGTTTGTTAACAACATAAATGAGTTTTTAACCGTGTGTGCTATTTTTTGAAAAGGTTATAATCATTATCAGCACATAAACGGTGTCAAAGAAATGGTGAAGAAGATAAAAGGTCGACGGACGTTTTTCTGGCTCCAAGAAGATCATTTCAGTGCAACCCGGAATTATTCCGGACCATCCCGGAAGGATTCTGACTTGACCGCAAATATCTCTGTTGCAATCCGGAATTATTCCGGGTGATTCCGGAGGAATTCCGACATGGCCGCAAATACCTCTGTTGCAATCCGGAATCATTCCGGACCAATCCGGAGCGATTCCGACTTGAGTGTGATTTCGTCTGTTGCAATCTGGATTGCTCCGGATTATTCCGGGAGCCGGAATTATTCCGGAAGGTTCCGGAATTATTCCGGATTGCACGTCGACTATGCAGAAAACGGCTAGTTTCTTGGTGGAGCTATAAATAGATGCTCCCCTTCTTCCCCAAGGCGTAGCTCGTCTAGAATTAAAGTCCCCATTGATTGAGCTCAACCACCAAGCTAGATCTTCCATCTCCTCCACCCAAACTTGTTGAAACTTGGAGGATTGAAGGAGAAACCCCGGATCTACATCTTCACCAACCGATTTCCATTTCCCCCTCATTAGCTTGAGGGATCTTTGCCTAGGGTTTCCTCTTGTGGAGAACCTAGGCTTCTTGCTACTCTTGGTGATTTGTGATTGTTGGGAGCCCCCAATTTGGTTGTGGGTGTGTGCCCCAAGCTTGTTTGTAAAGGATTCGATTCCCGCCTCAAAGGGGATTAATAGTGGAAGGTGAACTAGGCCTTTGTGACGGGGTTCATCGGAGAATAGGGTGAGGCCTTTGTGGCGTTGAGTAGGCCTTCGTGGCGAGCTCACACCCCTCCAACAAGACGTACTCCCTTAACAAGGAGGAACTCGGGAATACATCGTGTCTCCGCGTGCTTCCTACCGGTTATCTCGTTCCCTTATCTTTTACTCACTTGTACTTGTTACATTTATTGTTGTACTAGTTGCATTAGTTGCTATCCTTGTCATATAGGTAAATTCACCTTAGTTGCACTATCTAGAGAATTTATCTTTGTGTCAATCCTAATTGTGAAGAAAAATTAAATTGGTCGTAGCACCTATTCACCCTCCCTCTAGGTGCCCATACTATACTTTCATCCTCCAAATCCCAAACAATCACGAGCTTTGATTGGGGATTTGGGGAGATGCTTGATCTTGGATGTGGTCAACAATGGTTGAGAGAGAAAGTTTAATTGACCCATTCTAAAGGTAGGGGATGAGTGCCTTTTATATCCCAAGTCTAAAAGTGGCCGTTGGGGGGTCTTCTCTTCACTGCAGAGCTCATGCCGGTCAGGGAGGTCGGGAAACGATCGCCAGTCCACCTCGGCCTGGAGCTCACGTGGGGCCTTCAGCCTGGGGCCGATGCCCCCTTCCCACCTCGGCCTGGATACGCCGTGAGGCCGACTGGAGCCGGCCTGGGGCTGATCGTCCCACCTCGGCCTGAAGCCCGTCTTGGGGCCGGCGTGGAGGTGGATCTAGGACGGGACAGCGCCCGAGCCACCCGACCTTGTGTCCGGCCTGGGGCCGGGGCAGCGCCCGAATCGCCCGGCCTCGTGCCCGGCCTGGGGTCGGCGTGGAGAAGGATTAGGTCGGGGCACAACCTGAGCCACCCGGCCTCAGAGCCCGACCAGGGAGGCCGGCTCCCCTGTTTTCCCTTTCTTCTCTTCCCTTTTCTTTTCTCCCTTTTTGCACTAACTTCAGCATTTGTTTGTCAATCACATGGATGTCCTAGGGAGCTTGTGTTTGCATTTCTCCATGATAAATTCTAAACACACTTAAGGAAAAGATTAGATCTTCCATATGTTGTGATCAAACACCGAAAACAAGATTAGGAACAAATGTCCTTTCACACACACACTGCTAATGACGAGGTCGACATGAGGTTGCATGTCAGCGTCATCATCATCACACCACCGAGGGCGACTCTGTCATCACACCATTGAGGACGACTCCATCATCACGCACCCGAGGGTGACTCCGACTTCACTGAAGAGACAACTGCCCATGAAGACCTCACCACAACAGCCTCACGAGGTCCACGCCGGCCTATGCCAAGTAGATGACCCTTCATCCACTGGTCCCGCTTTCCGGTGCCCAGCTCCAAAGACGAAGCCCCAAAGAGGGAATACGACGCCAAGGCGCCATCATCGTCCAATCATAAAGATCGTGGGTTTCCCCCGGAGCTGCACCGTCGACGAGATCTGTGCATGAGGGGTGCTGCAACGGAGTAGCGATGCCTAGGGGGGTGTTTTTTATTGCCTCTCTTACACAACAACTAGCAGCGGCTCGTGGTAACGAACAAGAGGCGGCGGCAGTGGGGACACATCGCAAAGCGGCGTTGGGAGGGGGGGGCACCGGGGTGTGTCACGCCGTCTGCCGGAGGGGCTCCAGGGGAGGTGAGGTGTGGGTAGGTCGCCGGCGGGGCTCTGGCCAGTTTTCATTATTGATTTTTTTTAAAATCCTCAATGAAAAGGTAGAGCTTCCACCCGGTTGTTCTAAATAAGTGTTTTGGACTAAAAATGATGATTACTTCACGAAAAAAAAAAATAATACTGCCCAATTCCCTAAATTTCTCAGTTTGAAAGATCAAGACCTCTCAAGAGTCAACAGCAAAGGTTTCTGAAGTAGGTCGGAGGAGACTAGGACATGACCAGGAGCCTTCTCATTTCACACCACGTGCGGCAGGTGAGAACACGCGATGCTGCCTGTATGTGCTTCATCCCAGGAGACGAACTGGTTCAACTTTTTGGCCGAATGGAACTTGTAAACCAGCCAGAGCCGCCGCCAAACGCACTTGGTAGCATGCTACAATGAGAATGAGGTTGTCGTCCCATAGAACAGTTCAGACAAATTTATATTGAATCACCATACTCTCAAACCTTAACAGCCCAATTGAAAACTGTCCCAACCACCAAAACTTTGACCTGACTAGTTCCCGCTCTCAGAGCTTGTAACCCCACATTTAGTCAAATACTTATTGTACTCATGCCAAAAAAAAAAGGAAAAAAGGTTAAAGGTGCCGTTTTTAGGGAAGGCATATCATATCCAAAACACTTAACAAAAGCTGGAGTAAGTTAAACCTTAGTGGATGCATGCATGGGAAATGACAAGACTATTAATTGGAGCCTAGAATAGACCGAGCTCGGTCCAGGCACCAACCCCCATTTGCCACCCACCGCGAAATTTCGTTGAAAAATGATCTTTCTCGCAACTCATTTTGCTCCTTCTCACTAGTCACTACCCACCCGCCAGTAGGTGCCACAGCGTTGCACGTTTCGTCGTCTTGGACCAAGACCAACGACCAGCGTTACACGATGCCTATTTAAACCCAGCCTCCTCCTCCATTCCAATCCAAGAAGAGCTGGAGCAGCACACACTAGCTAGCGCTCTTCTGCAGAACTCCACCAAGCAAATCATATACACTACTTCAGCTCCTACCTTCAGCTTAGTGATTTCGTTGATTTCTCCGGTGCAATTGTGATGGAGTACCAGAACGGTCAAGCTGCAGCTAGCGGCGATGATCTCTGCATGGTGGCGCCCCGCACTGCTGACCCGCTAAACTGGGGGAAGGCCGCCGAGGAGCTGACTGGGAGCCACTTGGACGAGGTGAAGCGGATGGTGGCAGAGTACCGCCTGCCCATGGTCAGGATCGAGGGGGCCAGCCTCAGTATTGCCAAGGTCGCGGCCGTAGCCGCAGCTGGTGAGACTATGGTGGAGCTTGACGAGTCGGCTCGTGAGCGAGTCAAGGCCAGCAGCGACTGGGTCATGAACAGCATGGAGAATGGCACCGACAGCTACGGTGTCACCACCGGCTTCGGTGCCACGTCGCACCGGAGGACCAAGGAGGGAGGTGCGCTGCAAAGAGAGCTCATTAGGTAAAGCATTAGATACTATTCTGCTTTTTTAATCTACAAACGGGGCGCAGCTACTGTATTGTAGTATAAGATTTGCAGACCTGTTCAAAATAATTAAAATGGTGAATTTGCTTGTCTTCTTGACAGATTCCTTAATGCCGGGGCATTTGGCACTGGCACCGATGGCCATGTTCTACCAGCTGAGGCAACACGCGCCGCGATGCTTGTCCGCATCAACACTCTCCTCCAAGGATACTCTGGAATTCGATTCGAGATCCTTGAGGCGGTCACCAAGCTGCTCAATGCCAACGTCACGCCGTGCCTGCCTCTTCGGGGCACCGTCACCGCATCCGGTGACCTTGTCCCACTCTCGTACATTGCTGGTCTCGTCACCGGCCGTGAGAATTCTGTGGCAGTTGCACCCGATGGCAGGAAGGTGAATGCTGCTGAGGCATTCAAGATAGCCGGCATCAACGGCGGCTTCTTTGAGTTGCAGCCCAAGGAAGGTCTTGCCATGGTGAATGGCACAGCCGTGGGCTCTGGTCTTGCATCCACCGTGCTCTTCGAGGCAAACATTCTTGCCGTCCTTGCCGAGGTGCTTTCGGCCGTGTTTTGTGAGGTCATGAACGGCAAGCCAGAGTACACCGACCACCTCACCCACAAGCTGAAGCATCATCCTGGACAGATAGAAGCTGCTGC
The DNA here is from genome assembly GCA_028641055.1 of Alopecurus myosuroides. Lineage (NCBI taxonomy): Eukaryota > Viridiplantae > Streptophyta > Magnoliopsida > Poales > Poaceae > Alopecurus > Alopecurus myosuroides. The sequence goes on from CM054059.1 coordinate 99,842,976, forward strand.
TATCATGGAGCACATCTTGGAGGGAAGCTCCTACATGAAGCTTGCCAAGAAACTGGGCGACCTCGACCCATTGATGAAGCCAAAGCAAGACCGGTATGCACTCCGCACATCACCTCAGTGGCTCGGTCCACAGATTGAGGTTATCCGTGCAGCCACCAAGTCAATCGAGCGTGAGATCAACTCCGTCAATGACAACCCACTTATCGATGTCTCCCGTGGCAAGGCGATTCATGGTGGCAACTTCCAGGGTACGCCCATCGGCGTGTCCATGGACAACACCCGCCTTGCTATTGCTGCCATTGGTAAGCTCATGTTTGCCCAGTTTTCAGAGCTAGTCAACGATCTCTACAACAACGGCCTGCCATCAAACTTGTCCGGTGGACGCAATCCTAGCTTGGATTATGGCTTCAAGGGAGCTGAGATCGCCATGGCCTCATACTGCTCAGAGCTACAGTTCTTGGGCAACCCAGTGACTAATCATGTCCAGAGTGCCGAGCAACATAACCAGGACGTAAACTCGCTAGGTCTCATCTCCTCCAGGAAGACTGTCGAGGCCATTGAGATCCTCAAGCTCATGTCTTCGACATTCTTGGTTGCCATATGCCAGGCCATTGATCTTCGCCACATCGAGGAAAATGTCAAGAGCGCTGTCAAGAGCTGTGTGATGACGGTGGCCAAGAAGACTCTCAGCACCAACTCCACAGGTGGTCTTCATGTCGCTCGCTTCTGTGAGAAAGATCTCCTCCAGGAGATCGACCGTGAGGCGGTGTTTGCATATGCTGATGACCCATGCAGCGCCAACTATCCTCTGATGAAGAAACTACGTGGTGTGCTCATCGAGCGTGCCCTCTCCAATGGCATGGATGAGTTCAATGTGGAGACCTCTGTTTTCAGCAAGGTTGCCGAATTCGAAGAGGAGCTTCGACAGGCGCTGCCGATGGCAGTTGAGGCTGCACGTGCCGCTGTGGAGAGCGGCACAGCTTCAACATCCAACAGAATCACCGAGTGCCGTTCATACCCTCTGTACCGTTTTGTGCGTGAGGATCTCGGAACAGTGTACCTGACCGGTGAGAAGACAAGGTCTCCCGGTGAGGAGCTGAACAAGGTGCTCTTGGCCATAAACCAAGGCAAGCACATTGACCCGCTGCTCGAGTGCCTCAAGGAGTGGAACGGCGAGCCCCTGCCCTTAAGGTAAACTGAGAATGGACAAGGAGAAAGCGAGTGGGTGTAAAACTGTAAGCTATTGGGTCAAAGTTGTAAGCCTGAGTGATTTTTTTTGTTTATTATTATGCCATGGATTCTCTTGTATGATGCACGTGTCGTGCTCGTGACCATAAATTAGCTAAAGGATTCGTCTGTTCAAAGGAGAACAGTGAAATTTTGGAAAATTGTGAGTTCCAGAACTTGGCAACAACTCAACAAATAGTTGGAAGATATAAAAATAAGAATTGTAGTAACCAACCAAGAATAGTAAGGAGATATTAGAAATTTAGGTAAATTAGCCATGATGACCATTATTAGTTGAGGACCACATTATCATGGAATTAAATATTCAAGGCAGCTTGCACTGTAGAAACAAAATAGAATCAACAGCTTGCACAGCAGGGGAAATTACCTCAAATTTAGCTCCGAGTAGTGGCGTCTAGAAGTAGCACCACGAACAAATCGTTTAAACTGCCAAGATGCAGAAATATGACTGTAAAATCAATCATTGGATAAAGGATGCCCGGCAATTCACTACAAAAATCAACTGAATATTGGTTAGCTAAAAAAATACTAGACTAAGTTAAAGCCTTTTGCATTGACACTCCCCTCTCTCCAGTTTCGGATCCAAACAACTACATGTATCAAGAAATCTCCAATTCTTGCGCATAAGACATCGGTATATGCAAAGGAAATTGAAGGAATGATCATCACACAGGTTCTCTGATTTGCTTCTATTAGTTATATTTCCATAAGATTTAACAGTAGTAGCATTCTCAAATTAACAAATCTTATGTACACGGACATTCTTCTGAAGGCCATTATTGACTACTAGTGCAAATTAATAAGAAAAGTCTATTAATAAGGAGATAAAGGGCCATATGCATCAATTTGATGTAGAGGCTTGGGCGACCCCTTTTCAAAATAAAACTAGTGCAAATTAATGGAATGGGGCAAATATCTTCTCTCCGTTTTCGAAATAGTTAATACAAAAATCGGTGTCATCCCATCTGCGAAGGAGGGCTGATATTGATCAGAAGTCTTTCCCTTCATCTGGTCTGGGGTCACCATCTTAGCTATGTACCGATGGAGGTCAGTGTTATGGACTTACAAGGTTAAGAACTTCATAAAGAAAACAAAATGATATCTAATACAAAATCCCTCCATTCATTAGTTTATCAATGATCAGTTCCAGTGTAGATGCAGACGACTGGACTGAACATAATTCCTCACAAGTGTCATCAGGAATGGCTTTTTGAATCAGAGGAGACCGGGACTTGACCAGGAGCCTGCTAACACATGTTATAAACCACGTGAGAGGTGAGAACATGCGATGCAGACTGCAGTTGGTAGCACTCTGCAATGAGATGGTGGTCGTCCCATAGAACAATTCAAACAAACTCATAGGGAATCACCATACTCGAAACAGACCAATTGAAAAAGATGTTCCAACCACCTAAACTTTGACCGACTAGTTCCTGTTTTCAGAGATATAATCCCAGCTTACAGTTTATGGTCACGAGCTAGTAGGAACAGGTACTTTCTCTAGTCCTGCCAAAACAAGAAGTTAAAGTTGCCATTTTTAATAAAGGCCTCATATCCAAAATATTCAAAATAAGTTGGAGCAAGTAGACTTTAGTACTCCCTCTGTCCACTTTTATAAGGCACACTTCTTACTATTAAAATGTTAAGAAGTGTGCCTTATAAAAGTGGACCGAGGGAGTAGAAGCATGCATGGCCAAATAAGATCTTTAGATTAGACCGGTCCAAACACCAACCACCCCCGTTACCACCCACCACGAAATTTCCTTGAAAAATAATCAAGTTTCTTTCTCGAAACTCATTTTGCTCGTTCTCAGTACCAACTTACTCACGCAGTGCCTCAGCTGCAACCATGCTTGGTCGTCTTGGACCAACGACCACCCTTACACAAAGCCTATTTAAACCCAGCCTCCTCCTCCATTCAATTCCAAGAAGAGCTGCAGCAACACCCAGTCAGTAGCTACCTCTTCTGCACAACTCCCAGCTAGCAACAGCATACTCTCCTTAAGCTTATCCTTCAGCTCAGTGATTTTGTTAGTTGTTCCTTAGCAATGGCGATGGAGTGCCAGAACGGTCAAGTTGTGGCCAACGGCGATGACCTCTGCATGGCAGTGCCCCGCTCTGCTGACCCACTAAACTGGGGGAAGGCCGCTGAGGAGCTGACCGGGAGCCACTTGGACGAGGTGAAGCGGATGGTGGCGGACTACCGCCTGCCCGTGGTCAGGATCGAGGGGGCCAGCCTAAGTATTGCCAAGGTCGCGGCGGTGGCCGCAGCCGGTGAAACTATGGTGGAGCTCGATGAGTCGGCCCGTGAACGAGTCAAGGCCAGCAGCGACTGGGTCATGAACAGCATGGCGAATGGAACTGACAGCTACGGTGTCACCACCGGCTTCGGTGCCACATCACACCGGAGGACCAAGGAGGGAGGTGCTCTGCAAAGGGAGCTCATTAGGTAAGCATTAGATACTATACTGCTTCTTTAAACAAATTTAGGCTAGATACTGTATTATAGTATGAGCTTTTCAAAACCTATTCAAAATAATTAACATAGTGAATTTACTTGTCTTCTTGACAGATTCCTCAATGCCGGGGCGTTCGGCACTGGCACCGATGGCCATGTTCTACCGGCTGAGGCGACGCGTGCAGCCATGCTTGTTCGCATCAACACTCTCCTCCAAGGGTACTCTGGAATCCGGTTCGAGATCCTTGAGGCGGTCACCAAGCTACTCAATGCTAATGTGACGCCCTGCCTGCCTCTTCGGGGCACCATCACCGCATCCGGTGACCTTGTCCCACTCTCATACATTGCTGGTCTCGTCACCGGCCGTGAGAATTCTGTGGCAGTTACACCTGATGGCCGAAAGGTGAATGCTGCAGAAGCGTTCAAAATAGCCGGCATCAATGGTGGCTTCTTCGAGTTGCAGCCCAAGGAAGGTCTTGCCATGGTAAATGGCACAGCTGTGGGCTCTGGTCTTGCATCCACCGTGCTCTTTGAGGCAAACATTCTTGCCGTCCTTGCCGAGGTGCTTTCGGCTGTGTTTTGTGAGGTCATGAACGGCAAGCCAGAGTACACCGACCACCTCACCCACAAGCTCAAGCATCATCCTGGACAAATAGAAGCTGCTGCTATCATGGAGCACATCTTGGAGGGAAGCTCCTACATGAAGCTCGCCAGGAAGCTTGGCGACCTCGACCCACTGATGAAGCCAAAGCAGGACCGTTATGCACTCCGCACGTCACCTCAGTGGCTCGGTCCACAGATTGAGGTTATCCGTGCAGCCACCAAGTCAATCGAGCGTGAGATCAACTCCGTAAACGACAACCCACTTATCGATGTCTCCCGTGGCAAGGCAATTCATGGTGGCAACTTCAAGGGTACACCCATCGGTGTGTCCATGGACAACACCCGCCTTGCTATTGCTGCCATTGGTAAGCTCATGTTTGCCCAGTTTTCAGAGCTAGTCAACGATCTCTACAACAACGGCCTGCCATCAAACTTGTCCGGCGGACGCAATCCGAGCCTGGATTATGGGTTCAAGGGAGCTGAGATCGCCATGGCCTCATACTGCTCAGAGCTACAGTTCTTGGGCAACCCAGTGACTAATCATGTTCAGAGTGCCGAGCAACACAACCAGGACGTAAACTCCCTAGGTCTCATCTCCTCCAGGAAGACTGCCGAGGCCATTGAGATCCTCAAGCTCATGTCTTCGACATTCTTGGTTGCCATATGCCAGGCCATTGATCTTCGCCACATCGAGGAAAATGTCAAGAGCGCTGTCAAGAGCTGCGTGATGATGGTGGCCAAGAAGACTCTCAGCACCAACTCCACAGGTGGTCTTCATGTCGCCCGCTTCTGTGAGAAAGATCTTCTCCAGGAGATTGACCGTGAGGCGGTATTTGCATATGCTGATGACCCGTGCAGTGCCAACTATCCACTGATGAAGAAACTCCGTGGTGTGCTCGTCGAGCGTGCCCTCTCCAATGGAATGGACGAGTTCAATGTGGAGACCTCTGTTTTCAGCAAGGTTGCCCAATTCGAAGAGGAGCTTCGACAGGCGCTGCCGATGGCAGTTGAGGCTGCACGTGCCGCTGTGGAGAGTGGCACAGCTTCAACACCCAACAGAATCACCGAGTGTCGGTCATACCCTCTGTACCGTTTTGTGCGTGAGGAGCTCGGAACAGTGTATTTGACCGGCGAGAAGACAAGGTCTCCCGGTGAGGAGCTGAACAAGGTGCTCTTGGCCATCAACCAAGGCAAGCACATCGATCCGCTGCTAGAGTGCCTCAAGGAGTGGGACGGCAAGCCTCTACCCATATGCTAAACTGAGAATAGACAAGGAGAAAACAAGGGGGGTGTAAACTTGTAAGCTATTGGGTCAAAATTATGATCCTGAATGATAATTGGTTTTTTTTTTTTGCCTTATTATTATGTCATGGATTCTGTTGTATGGTGCACTGTGCCATGCTCGTGGGCATAAAGTAGCTAAAGGATTCGTCTGTTCAGATGAGCTAAATGAAATTTTGGCAACTTTCAAGTTCCAGAACTTGGCATTCTGAATTAAAATTTTCATAGCATAGTAATGTCAGACTGTTTACATATAAGGATCACGTATACTTCACAAGATTAAGTAATAACCAACCAGGAATAGTTAGGGGATACTAAAAATTCTGGTAGGTTAGCCATAATGACCATTATCACATGATGACCACATTATCATGGAATCAATGCAGCTTGCACTTTAGAAACAAAAAAGAATCAACATTTTGCATAGCAGGGGCATTTACCTCAAATTTAGCTCTCTGTAGTGGCGTCCAGAAGAAACACCAAGAACAAACCGTTTCAACTCCCACTGTGCAGAAATATGACTCAAAAATCAATCATTGGATGGAGGATGACTGAGGATTCACTACAAAAATAAACTGGACATGGGCTAGTTAAAAAACAACCTCTATCCAGTTTCAAATCCAAACTACTACTCCCTCCATTCCATAATATAAGGCGTATTTCATTTGCTTTGACCGACCCTTTGACCAACAATTAATCTATCAATATGGAATTTATGCGATATATAAGTGATATCATTGTATTCCTACTCAAAAGTACTTTCTTATGATTATGAGTTCTATCACAAAAGTTTAATATTAAATGAGTAAATCTTGGTCAAAGTCTCGGTCAAAGGAAACAATATACGCCTTATATTTTGGAACGGAGGTAGTACTTGCATCAATTGGCTCCAACTTTTAGGTATCAGTATACGCAAAAGGAATTCATAAATTTGCAAAGCTTATTTACGGACATGCTTCTGAAGGCCATTATTAACTACTAGTGCAAATTAATGGAATAAGACAAATCTTTTCTCTCCATTTCAAAATAGTTAATACAAAATCGGTGTCATCCAACCCGCGGAGGATGGCTGATGGTGATTAAACGTCCTTCCCTTCAAGGAGTCATGGGGTTACCATCTTAGCATTGTACTACTAATCAAGGTCAGTGTCATGGACTTAAAAATGTTGATTACTTGAGAAAAAAAAAAGATAGTTCTACCGAACGCCCTCCAGTCATGAGTTTGTCAATTATCAGTTCCAGTGTAGATGTCGATGACTGAACTGAACATAATACCTCTCAGGAGTCAACATGAAAGGCTTTTAGAAGCAGGTCAGAGGAGACCAGGACTTGACGAGGAGCCTGCTCACACATGTTATAAACCGCATGAGAGGTGAGAACATGCGATGCCGACTGCAGTGGGTAGCATGCTACAATGAGATGGTGGTATTCCCGTAGAACAATTCAAACAAACTCATGCTGAATCAGCCCAATGGAAAAACATGTTCCAACCACCAAAACTTTGACCACCTAGTTCCCGTTTTCAGAGCTTATAATCCCATCTTTTAGTCAAAGACAAATGCTCAGAGACATACTAGTAGGAACAGGTACTTGGTCTAGTCCTGCCAAAAAAAAGTTCAAGGTGCCGTTTTTAGTGAACGCGTCATATCCAAAATATTTAATAAAGTTGAAGTAAGTTAACTTTAGTGGAGACATGCATGGCCAGATGACTTAGATAGACCGAGCTTGGTCCAGGCACCAACCCCCATTACCACCCACCACGAAATTTCCTTGAAAATAATCAAGTTTGTTCACAACTCATTTTGCTCGTTCTCACCAACTTACCCATGCAGTGCCTCAGATGCCACCACCACGCTTGGTCGTCTTGGACCAGTGACCACCTACCCGATGCCTATTTAAACCCACCATCCCTCTCCATTCCAATCCAAGAAGAGCTGCAGCAACACCTAGTGCCAGACTACCTAGCTCTTCTGCAGGACTCCCACTTAGTAATCAATCACATACTCTGCTTTAAGCTCTTATCCTTCAGCTTAGTGGTTTGTTAATTGCTCCTGTGCAATTGCCATGGAGTGCCAGAACGGACAAGCTGCTGCCAACGGCAATGATCTTTGCATGGCAGCACCTCGTGCTGCTGACCCGCTAAACTGGGGGAAGGCTGCTGAGGAGCTGACTGGGAGCCACTTGGATGAGGTGAAGCGGATGGTGGCAGAGTACCGCCTGCCCGTGGTCAAAATTGAGGGGGCCAGCCTCAGCATTGCCAAGGTAGCGGCGGTGGCTGCAGCCGGTGAGACTATGGTGGAGCTCGACGAGTCAGCCCGTGAACGAGTCAAGGCCAGCAGCGACTGGGTCATGAACAGCATGGCGAATGGCACAGACAGCTACGGTGTCACTACCGGCTTCGGTGCCACGTCGCACCGGAGGACCAAGGAGGGAGGTGCTCTGCAGAGGGAGCTCATTAGGTAAGCATTAGATATTCTGCTTGTTTAATCTGATTTGGGATAGCCACTGTATAGTATAAGCTTAGCCTGTTCAAATTAATTAACATGGTGAATTTGCTCGTCTTGACAGATTCCTCAATGCCGGCGCATTTGGCACTGGGTCCGATGGACATGTTCTACCGGCTGAGGCGACACGTGCAGCCATGCTTGTCCGCATCAACACTCTCCTCCAAGGATACTCTGGAATCCGGTTCGAGATCCTTGAGGCGGTCACCAAGTTGCTCAATGCCAATGTCACGCCGTGCCTGCCTCTTCGGGGTACAATCACTGCATCGGGTGACCTTGTCCCACTCTCATACATTGCTGGTCTTGTCACTGGCCGTGAGAATTCTGTGGCTGTTGCACCTGATGGCAGAAAGGTGAATGCTGCTGAGGCGTTTAAGATAGCCGGCATCAACGGTGGTTTCTTCGAGTTGCAACCCAAGGAAGGTCTTGCTATGGTGAATGGCACAGCTGTGGGCTCTGGTCTTGCATCCACCGTGCTCTTCGAGGCAAACATTCTTGCCGTCCTTGCCGAGGTGCTTTCGGCGGTGTTTTGTGAGGTCATGAATGGCAAGCCAGAGTACACCGACCACCTCACCCACAAGCTGAAGCATCATCCTGGACAAATAGAAGCTGCTGCTATCATGGAGCACATCTTGGAGGGAAGCTCCTATATGAAGCTCGCCAAGAAGCTTGGCGACCTCGACCCACTGATGAAGCCAAAGCAGGACCGTTACGCACTCCGCACGTCACCTCAGTGGCTCGGTCCACAGATTGAGGTTATTCGTGCAGCCACCAAGTCAATTGAGCGTGAGATCAATTCCGTCAACGACAACCCACTTATCGATGTCTCCCGTGGCAAGGCGATTCATGGTGGCAACTTCCAGGGTACACCCATCGGTGTGTCCATGGACAACACCCGCCTTGCTATTGCTGCCATCGGTAAGCTCATGTTTGCCCAGTTTTCAGAGTTGGTCAACGATCTCTACAACAACGGCCTGCCATCAAACTTGTCCGGCGGGCGCAATCCAAGCTTGGACTATGGCTTCAAGGGGGCTGAGATCGCTATGGCCTCATACTGCTCAGAACTACAGTTCTTGGGCAACCCAGTGACAAACCATGTCCAGAGTGCTGAGCAGCACAACCAGGACGTGAACTCGCTTGGTCTCATCTCCTCCAGGAAGACTGCCGAGGCCATTGATATCCTCAAGCTCATGTCCTCGACATTCTTGGTTGCCATATGCCAGGCCATTGATCTTCGCCATATCGAGGAAAATGTCAAGAGCGCTGTCAAGAGCTGCGTGATGACAGTGGCCAAGAAGACTCTCAGCACCAACTCCACAGGTGGTCTTCATGTCGCTCGCTTCTGTGAGAAAGATCTTCTCCAGGAGATCGACCGTGAGGCAGTGTTTGCGTATGCTGATGACCCGTGCAGCGCCAACTATCCATTGATGAAGAAACTCCGTGGTGTGCTCGTCGAGCGTGCCCTCTCTAATGGTATGGACGAGTTCAATGTGGAGACCTCTGTTTTCAGCAAGGTTGCCCAATTCGAAGAGGAGCTTCGACAGGCGCTGCCGATGGCAGTTGAGGCTGCACGTGCCGCTGTGGAGAGTGGCACAGCTTCAACACCCAACAGAATCACTGAGTGCCGTTCATACCCTCTGTACCGTTTTGTGCGTGAGGAGCTCGGAACAGTGTACCTGAGTGGCGAGAAGACAAGGTCTCCCGGTGAGGAGCTGAACAAGGTGCTCTTGGCCATAAACCAAGGCAAGCACATTGACCCGCTTCTCGAGTGCCTCAAGGAGTGGAACGGTGAGCCCCTGCCCATATGCTAAACTTAGAATGGACAAGGAGAAAACGAGTGGGCGTAAATCTGTAAACTATTGGGTCAAAATTGTGATCCTGGGTGATAATCTTTTTGTTTATTATATGCCATAGATTCTGTTGTTTGTTTGTGGCCATAAAGTAGCTAAAGGATTCGTCTATTCAGATGAGCGCAATGAAATTTGTGCAACTTGCGAGTTCCAGAACTTGACATTCTAAATTAAAATTTTCATGACATATCTTTAATGTCAGAACTTGATTCGCTGCTCGAGTGCCTCAAGGTGTGGGACAACAAACCCCTGCCATAGGTTAAACTGAGAATGGACAAGGAGAAAACAAGGGGGATGTAAAACTGTAATTTTGGCATCTGCAAGTTCGAGCAGAACTAAAACGTTCATGGCATATATTGCAATGTCAGACTGTGCAGATATACGGATCAGATTTATTTCACAGGAAACAGTTGGCAAATATAAAAAATATTTTACATATAATATTACCAAAATTTCTATAAGATCAACGTGCAACCAGTTTCCAATCTACTGCACAGCTTATCATGTCAGAGTCATGGGGGAACAAAATATATATTGGTTAGTCGGTTAATTACTACATCGAGTATTTTACTGCAGACCTTGTGACATACTCCCATTCATGCTTAAAAAATAAAAACGCCTTTAGATCATACACAACAAAATAGTAGAATTGGTCTTGATTCAGTGTTGTGTGTTTTCTTGTCAGCAGGTGGTGCCATTGATGGTACGGATGCAACAAAACATAAAGTCTTGGGCCATAACCAGCGCACACATTAATCTAGGAATACATTTCATGAAGAAGAGATATGCTTCTTGCACTTGTGCAGAACAATCATTAGGCAACGTTTAATGCTTAAGGTGACGGTGGAAAGTTCAATAAGCAAACAATTAGCATGATTCACTTACCAACTTTTAGCCGTGGAGAACCAATGAATCATCAGATGGTGCTGCGGACTATGGCAAATAAACACTTAGTGTTAGAAAATCAAAGAGTGAAGGATCAATTTAGGGGGATCGGATCTGGGCAATACATGTTTAGAGTTCGGTAGAAGCTAGAAGATAGTTTCAGAGATGGCCGGTGCTGCTGGTTCCTCCCACATGCGTCCAGTCAGAGAAAACACAGAATTAAGATGAGCATTGGACAACCAAAATAATCGATCAGCGAGTATGACCAAGACAAAACCAAGTGTAAAAATCATGAACATGCATATCGATCAAGATTGTAGAACTGAGTTTGAGCAGAACTCATATGAGTTGGCAGGGCAAGGGCAAGACATGGCACCGAGCAAACATGTTGTAGGCGTAGAGGACGAGGCATAGAGCAAGAAGGACTCCATGCATTGCCCAGTTACATAAAGGAAACTAATCTGAATCTGAAGTGGTGCTAGCGTGCGTTTAGACATTTTATCAAACACCTGGCGCGCGCCTGATTACAGGAATGTACCTTTCTCTCCCATGGCTCGAGACGAAGCCACCGATTTGTCCGAACACAGCAGCGGGAAGCGGCGGTGGCGGAGAAGAGCTCTCTAGGCGGTGGACAAGAGGTACTCTCCGTTGGCACAGCCTGATGCGTAGGAGATGACCCCTTAGCAGCTAGATAGTGTGGCGGCCGTGGTGCTCCTCCTGCTCCGGGCCGTGGTTCGCGTGCCCATTCTCGTGCTGGTCGTATAGTGCCGTGTGTGCGACTCGTCTCAGCGCCGGTGTCCCATGTTCGGTTTACCTTTTCCTTGGGATCGCGCTGAGCGTCCCCCGGGGGATCGGAAGCCTCGATACCCCGTATCCGGCGCTCGACACGTGTCCATCTGGACCGGTTTGACTCACGGCACGCACACGATGCTTTCCTAAAAAAATGAACCGCAAAAAGCCCCGTGTGTTTTCCTCGCTCACCATCTCTCCGTCCAGCAAAAAGCCTCCGGTCGCTCCTCTGTTAGCCCTTCCCGTCGCCGGAGATGACCTCCCCGCCGGTAGCTCCTCCATTGGCCCTGCCCTTCACCGGAGATGACTTCGCCGCTGGTCGCTTCTCCGTTAGCCCTGCCCGTCGCCGGAGATGACCTCGCCGCCCGTCGCCGGAGATGACCTCACTGCAGTTTCGCCATGGCCGCTCGTGGCAACAACGCAGCAACGTCGCCCCGTCATTGGTAGCGTCTCCGGCCGCCGTGGGTAGCATCACCGGAATGCTATTAGAGCATCTCCGTCCGCCGTGGGTAGCATCGCCGGAATGCTATTGGAGCATCTCCGGCCGCCGTGGGTAGCATCGCCGGAATGCTATTGGAGCATCTTCGGCCGCCGTGGGTAGCATCGCCGGAATGCTATTGGAGCATCTCCGGCCGTCGTGGGTAGCATCGCCGGAGCATCTCCGGCGCCGCCGTGGGTAGCATCTCCGGCCATGGAGTAGCATCGCCCATATATACTATTGGAGCAATACCGCCGGTTCATTGGCAGCATCGTCGAGGGTGCCGACGAGGAAAGGCTCGTGGGTGCCGGCGCTGCTCGTGCGGCTCGCCTACGCGGGTTACGCTGAGGTCAGCGTCCTCCTCCTTGTCCCCGCGCCAGAGACGGCTAGATCCACGGGGAGGGCGCGCGGGCTGAGTTCGCCGGAGCAAACCATGGAGGGAGGGAGGGGAGGGAGAGGAAGGTGATTAGAGGGGCACCGGCGCGTCGTGCCTGCAGGTGCGAGCGCGTGTGTGGTCAAGCTCTCCCATGGAGTTTCTGCTCTCTCCCGTGCGTTGACTGGAAGACGAGATCGGTCGAACGGATAAGAAACAAATGAGTGGAGGAGGCGGCTCCACGCACGGGATGCGTGGCGTCACCGCGATGCGGACGATGCGGGGGGCGGAATGATCGGGAGGGAGTGGTTGTGGTGCGTGGGGCCAGCAACTGACGCATGCGCGCGACCCGGAGGATCATCCTCCGGGGGATTACCAGCCTTTTCCTTTTCCTTAAGCTGCTACCTTCTATCTCTACCCGGAGCTTCGGAAACTGCTAACCACCCCCTCGAGCATCTCCACTTCTCCAGCCGAACCAAAGGCATCGAAGGGCTCCAAAGGTTTTATTAGGCATGTACATGTTGGAATTTTATATGGGCTCACATGTCCAGCCCAACTAAGCCCACTAAAATTCTGAAATTGTCATGGCCCATTTGTGAATAATACAAGTGGGAGTGTGACTAAAGTTTAGTCCCACATTGCTAGTTTGGAGAGAGTGGAACCACCTTATAAGGTGAGCCATTCTAGCTCATGTATGAGTAGGCAAGGCAAGAGGAGAGGTGTGCCACACGCGCGCTCCTCCGCCGTCCGCCTCGCCACTGGTTGCGGGAAGAGAGCGTTTAGTTTGTCGGTTGGGAAAACTTAATGAGTCATTAATTTGGTAATTGTCGCCAAAAAATCCGAGCGAAAATCGAGAAAAGGGATCGTGGAACCGAACCGACTCAGACGTGGAGGCCAGCCCGCATATAAATACGCGCATACGGTAAACCCTAGCCGCCACTTCGTTTTATGGTTTCGCATCGTTCCAAAGCACTGCGCCGCCAATCAAGCCTTCTCCATCCCTTCTTCCGGCGTGCACCGCGAGGAGGGACAGCAGGCCTCCGGAACCCCGCCTCTTGTGATTCTGTACGGGATAGGGGTGATCAAGTTTTTGGGGAGCGCACTCGCGCGACTGCTGACAACGACTACTTCCCCAACGACGATTTCTTCCCCGACCTCGGCAACCTCTTCATCGACGATATGGCCGACAACATGGACAACAACAACGGCGGTGCCGCTACCGCTGCATCGTACGTATCTCTCTCTCATCTGTACGAGATACAACTGCAATTCTTTGGTCTAGTGCTTGTTGTAGATTGGATCGGTTTTAATACAGCACTAGATTTTGCTATTTGCATGCTTAGTATAATTGCTACTGTCATAATTTATTTCATGTTATTTCGGATTAAATCATGTGCTAAATTGCTAATATATTTAACAATCCAAAAACCTGATCGTAGGCAATTTCTTGCACTTGCACCGTCTGTTATTGCGGCGACAAGGCTATTCCCTTTCAAGGGTGTGGACTATAAGAGGTGACGCACGAGAGCAGTGCTATGGTTTCAAACCTTGCGCTGCTATGCGGCCACCAAGGGCAAGCCTGAGGGCGATCTCAATCCAGCACAGCTGGAGGCTTTTGAGAATATGGACACTATGTTTAAAAGTGCCCTTCTCGGTATTATTGACGATTCCATTATGGATCCGTATATGTCGTTTGATAAAGGCAAGGATATGTGGGCTGCACTCGAGGCCAAATTTGGGGCCTCGGATGCTGGCAGCGAGCTGTATGTCATGGAGCAATTCTATGACTACAGGATGACTGATGAGCGCTCTGTTGTTCAACATGCTCATGAGATACAGTCACTCGCTAAAGAACTTGAGCACTTTAATTGTATGTTACCGGACAAGTTTGTGGCCGGAGGCATTAGCCGGAGGTATTATTTCCAAGCTTCCATCTTCATGGAGCACTTTTGCTAGTTCTCTGAAACACAAGAGATAGGAGTTTTCCATTTCGGACCTCATCGGATCTCTTGATGTGGAAGAGAAGGCGAGAGCAAAGGATACACGTGCTCGGGTTGCTGAGGTAGGTTCTGCTGCCCATATGGTACAGAAGAAACACTACCCGCCCAACAAGCCTAAATATAACAAGAAGAAATCCGAGGGTAAAGGCAAACCCGATGGCAGGTTTAAGCCGTCGCACTCTACCAACTTCAAGAAGAGGAAGGGGTCATGTCACGTTTGCGGTGAACTGACCCATTGGGCTCCAAGATGCCCTAGACGTTATGAGTTGCAGCAGCAGGAGAACAGTGGCAAGACCACTAATGTTGTCATGGCTGACACTGAGATGAAGGATTCTGGGTACGGTATAGTTCCCACTATTCTTTCAGTTTGTCATTCACCTGAATGCTTAATTGACACAGGTGCCAATGTACATGTTTGTGCTGATGCTTCCATGTTCTCTTCTTATCAGGTCACAAGGACTTCCCCGTGCTGATGGGGAACGGGTCACATGCTACTGTTCGTGGTGTTGGTACGGTCGATCTGAAGTTTACTTCGGGGAAGGTCGTGCGACTGAAGAACGTTCATCATGTGCCCTCCATCAATAAAAATCTCGTCAGCGGCTCACGTTTATGTCGAGATGGTTTTAAGTTGGTTTACGAGTCTAATAAAGTTGTAATTTCCAAGTATGGACAATTTATTGGTAAAGGCTATGAGTGCGGAGGCTTGTTCCGCTTATCCTTGTCAAATATTTGCACCAAAGTTATTAATAATGTTTGCCACGATAATGATTGTGATTTTTGGCATTCACAACTTTTTCATATTAATTTTGGTTGCATGACGCGGTTAGCAAATATGAGTTTAATTACGAAATTCAGTATTGTTAAATGTTCCAAATGTCAAGTGTGTGTTCAAGCTAAGCAACCTCGCAAATCTCATAAGACTGTGGAGGCGAGAGACTTGGCACCACTAGAACTTATACATTCTCATCTTTGTGAGATGAATGGCGTACTAACAAAAGGTGGAAAGAAATATTTCATGACACTTATTGATGACTCCACTAGATATTGTTATGTGTATCTTCTGAAATCTAAAGATGAAGCTTTAACTTATTTCAAGAACTATAAGGCCGAAGCTGAGAACCAACTTGATCGTAAAATAAAACGGCTTAGGTCTGATCGTGGTGGAGAGTATTTTTCCAACGAGTTTAATTCGTTTTGTGCGGAACACGAAATTATTCATGAGAGGACGTCTCCCTACTCACATCAGTCAAATGGGGTGGCTGAAAGAAAGAACCGAACACTGTCTGATTTGGTTAACGCCATGTTAGATACTTCGGGTCTCTCCAAGGCATGGTGGGGGGATGCGCTAATGACTGCATGATGTCCTAAACCGAGTTCCCACAAAGAATAAAACTATTACTCCATTTGAGGAATGAGAAAGGAAAAAGGTTAAAACTCTCCTACCTACGTACTTGGGGTTGTTTGGCGAAAGTCAATATACTAATTCCCAAGAAGCGCAAGTTTGGACCAAAAACCGTAGATTGTGTTCTTCTGGGCTATGCTTTTAATAGCATTGGTTATAGATTCTTGATAGTAAAATCTGAGGTATCCGACATGCATGTTGGTACGATTATGGAGTCGAATGATGCGAATTTCTTTGAGAACATATTTCCTATAAAGGATATGCCTAGCTCATCAAATCAGGAGAAACCTATTTCATCTAGTCAGGAATTAGCTGAGATTCCTGAACCCACCATTCTGATAGAACACGTTGAGAATCCCGAGGAGGATGACAATGAAGTTCCTGTAAGGAGCAAGAGACAGAGGACTGCAAAGTCCTTTGGTAATGACTTCATTGTGTATCTCGTGGATGACACACCTAGGACTATTTCAGAATCTTATGCGTCTCTTGATGCTGACTACTGGAAGGAGGTTGTCCGTTGTGAGATTGCTTCCATCTTGGCTAACGGAACCTGGGAAATCACTGATCGTCCCTATGGGTGTAAACCTGTAGGGTGTAAGTTGGTGTTCAAGAAAAAGCTTAGGCCTGATGGTACAATTGAAAAGTACAAGGCAAGGCTTGTGGCCAAGGGTTATACCTAGAAAGAAGGTGAAGACTTCTTTGATACTTACTCACCTGTGGCTAGACTGACCACTATTCGTGTGCTACTGTCACTGGCTACCTCGCACGGTCTTCTCGTTCATCAAATGGATGTTAAGACTGCTTTCCTTAATGCAGAGTTGGACGAGGAAATTTACATGGAGCAGCCAGATGGTTTCGTAGTACCCGGTCAGGAAGGCAAGGTGTGTAAGTTATTGAAGTCATTATACGGCCTCAAGCAAGCACCTAATCAATGGCATGAGAAGTTCGAAAGGACTTTGACTGCTGAAGGCTTTGTTGTAAACGAAGCTGACAAGTGTGTGTACTATCGCCATGGTGGGGGCGAGGGAGTTATTCTATGTCTGTATGTCGATGACATATTGATCTTTGGGACCAATCTTGATTTAATCAAGGAAGTTAAGGGCTTCTTATCTCACTGTTTTGAGATGAAGGATCTAGGAGTAGCTGATGTTATATTGAACATCAAGCTATTGAGAGATGATAATGGTGGGATCACACTGCTTCAATCTCACTATGTGGAAAAGGTCTTGAGTCGCTTAGGGTATAGTGACTGCAAGCCTTCTTCAACTACTTATGATGCTAGTGTGTTGCTTCGAAAGAATCAACGGATTGCTAGAGATCAACTGAGGTATTCTCATATTATAGGCTCGCTTATGTATTTGGCGAGTGCCACGAGGCCTGACATCTCTTTTGTTGTGAGAAAATTGAGCCGGTTTGTTTCCAATCCGGGAGATGATCATTGGGGTGCGCTTGAGAGAGTTATGCGTTATTTAAAAGGCACTGCGAGCTATGGAATTCACTATACGGGAAACCCGAGGGTTCTGGAAGGATATAGTGATTCTAATTGGATATCTGATGCTGATGAGCTTAAGGCCACTAGTGGTTATGTATTTACACTTGGTGGTGGCGCTGTTTCCTGGAAGTCTTGCAAGCAGACCATCTTAACGAGGTCAACTATGGAAGCAGAACTCGCAGCATTAGATACAACCACTATTGAAGCAGAGTGGCTTCGTGAGCTCTTGATGGACTTGCCTATGGTTGAAAAACCAATACCCGCAATCCTAATGAACTGTGATAATCAAACTGTGATCATCAAAGTGAACAGTTCTAAGGATAATGCAAAGTCATCAAGACATGTGAAGAGGATATTGGAATCTGTCAGGAAATTGAAGAACTCCAAAGTTATTGCTTTGGATTATATCCAAACATCTATGAACTTGGCAGATCCCTTCACAAAGTGTTTATCACGGAATGTGATAGATAATGCATCGAGGGAGATGGGTTTGAGACCCACGTTATGAGTTGCCCACAGTGGTAACCCACTCTATGTGATCGGAGATCCCGTGAATTAGAAGTGGGAAACAAATTGTTGGTCGGCTAAGAGGAGAGTATCCTTATATTTTATTCCACTCCATGAAGATGCAATACTCTCTTAATCTGTATGGTAGGTTGACATTTGTCTTAATGCGTTCCAAGTGGCTTATTTATATAAGCAGAGATGTGTCATGCAGAACATCTCCTGAGAAACTCATCTATATGAGTCTGACTGTTAAAAGTCGCAGTCTATGAGAATCGGGTGCTCTCTAATAAACTCATGAAAGGCCTTTGGAGTATGACGCATACACTCCACCCGCCGGGAAGCCTTGCGGCAGCCTAGTATCGGTTCAGACGTTGTGTGAAACTGGTATCACAGTAAACTTGTAGTTCAAGGCGTAGTCCAGTATTCAAGTTGCGAACTAGTGTAGCATGATGTTCTAAGTGGAAGTTCAACTTAACAGTCTCCCTAACACCGGTATATAAACAATGTTTTGGAACAGAGTTTATGAAATGTGCTAATGACACTTTGTGGGGAATTGTTGGAATTTTATATGGGCTCACATGTCCAACCCAACTAAGCCCACTAAAATCCTGAAATTGTCATGGCCCATTCGTAAATAATACAAGTGGGAGTGGGACTAAAGTTTAGTGCCACATTGCTAGTTTGGAGAGAGTGGAACCACCGTATAAGGTGAGCCATTCTAGCTCATGTATGAGTAGGCAAGGCAAGAGGAGAGGTGTTCCACACGCGCGCTCCTCCTCCGCCACCCGCCTCGCCACGTCACGACGCGCCGCGGGTTGCGGGAATGAGCCGAGCCGAGAGCGTTTATTTTGTCGGCTGGGAAAACTTAATGAGTCATTAATTTGGTAATTAAAGGACACGTTAATTCCAAAACAGTTTCCGTTTCCTTTCTGGATCGTGGAACCGAACCGACTCAGACGTGGAGTTACGCCCACGTCTCTCCCAGCCCGCATACGGTAAACCCTAGCCGCCACTTTGTTTTATGGTTTCGCATCGTTCCAAAGCACTGCGCCGCCAATAAAGACTTCTCCATCCCTTCTTTCGGCGTGCACCGCGAGGAGGGACAGCAGGCCTCCGGAACCTTGGCTCTTGTGATCCTGTACGGGAGAGGGGTGATCAAGTTTTTGGGGAGCGCACTCGCGCGACTGCTGACGGCGACTATTTCCCCAACGACGATTTCTTCCCCGACCTCGGCAACCTCTTCATCGATGACATGGCCGACAACATGGACAACAACAACGGCGGTGCCGCTACCGCTGCATCGTACATCTCTCTCTCTCATCTGTACGAGATACAACTACAATTCTTTTGTCTACTGCTTGCTGTAGATTGGATCGGTTTTAATACAGCACTAGATTTCGATATTTGCATGCTTAGTATAATTGCTACTGTCATAATTTACTTCATGTTATTTCGGATTAAATCATGTGCTAAATTGCTAATATATTCAACAGTACAATGGTTCTCTCTTAGCGTCCCTCCAATGTTTATTTTCGAACAAAGCCATAAGCTAAATCCTACCACACAAGCTATAAGAGGCTGAAATTTCCACAATGCTTAAGACTTGGTTTGGACCTTAAGCTGTCCCCGTTGTGTCAGCCGATTTCTATCCATGCACGTGACCATGCATGAGGGAGAGAAACTGATTCCGTCCTACAGCATGGAGGAGAGAGAGAGTAAAACAATTGTTTATTTCCTAAGGGCGAGTCTCACCGCTATAGTCGATCCTAAGATTTTTCTTCCTAAGACCAAGCCACACAATGTTTAATTCTCGCTAAGGTCGACCTAAGAGGCTTATGGCCCATGCTTATTTTCACATTGGAGACGCTCTTAGCGATGACACGTAGAATAATTACTTAGTTGATAAAGAGAGAAACATAAAAAAGACGTTTGGCTTCTCTTAGCTAAGAGATCACCTCTTAGCATAATTGTCTCACCACATATTTAGGATATCTGTTTATTAGTGATAGTACTAAAAAATAGCCCATTGTACCACATGTTTTTTTGTCATATCTATATTAACGTGGCGGAGTTAAGATAAGACAGTCTTATCAACCATTGTACATGCCCTTATGCTGGACATAATAACAGCCGGTCTTACATAAAAATATATCCGGCATACTTAGAGCATCTCCAACCATGACCGCCAAACCCTCCCTATATCACTATACGCGGCAGCCTGGACAGTGGCCGCACGGAAAACATGCACCCGACCATTGTAAGAGCATCTCCAATAGCATTTGTAAATAGGATTCGTAAAAGTGTGTTATGAAAAGAGGAGAGAGGAGGTTTACAAAGTCAATCATCTTTCTGTTTTCATAGCCTTTGTATAAACCCGATTGCTAAATCATGTGTACCTTAGAATGACATGTGGGGTCCACTATTCAGCCACACATTTTATCTTCTTCACGGACGTGAGGAGGCGCAAGCGAGGGAGCTCGGGCAGTGGCTCGACGTGGCTCGCGGGGCGGGACGATCGCGGCCGTGGCACGGGGGCGCCGTGAGGCGGATCTCGACTGTGGCAGGCCGGGCCGGGCGGAGGCCATGGCCGCGCCAGCGGGCAAGAGCGGGGCGGGGCGGAAGAAACGCATGCGGGGAGAGAGGGAGGACGCAGGCCACGGAAGGACGAGCTCCTCCGGGCGAGGCGAGCTCAATTTGGCGACAGAGATGCTCGTGCTGGCGGGGAAACGAGAGGCGGGACGGCAGGGGAGCTCGGGGCACGCAGAGGAGGTGGCGCCAGGGAAGAATGGTGGCGGGGGAGACGGCGGGGAGGTGGCCGGCACCGGCGCGTTGGGCAGGAAGACTCTCTGCCAGATCGGTTGACTCTCTTGGGTGTGTCTTGTCCAGTTTACAAATCGGGTCTTCGCTTTGCAAATACGCAAAGAGACGGTGCAATTTTAGAAAGATTTGTATAATTTTTTGTGTGGGGGGCAGTTATACAAATGCTGCTGTTGGAGTTTTCTTTTTTGTCCCAATTGCTAAAAAAAAGCAGTTTTTACAAATCTTGGTGAGTTTTACAAACGATGTTGGAGTTGCTCTAATTGTAGGTGAAATCAGCCGAAATGTCCAGGCCGCCCGTCACACCTCAAACTCAGCCCAAATGTGTGAAGGGTTTGGGGGTGCTCGGGCTGGTCCGCCACGTCGGATCCGACAAGTCGGGTCCGCACAATTTTGAAAGAAAAATCTTGATCCGTCACCACTCCCGCCTCCCCCACTTTCATATCGGCCGCCACATCAGCCAAAGTTCCGCCCTCGCCCCCGTCTACACCCGTAGCCGCTGTCGTAGAGAGTGGAAATAGGATGGATGCCACACCCGTGGATTCGGCGGAGAAGGGCGCATCGTCAGAGTCGGCTGAGCTGCTGCCGACGGTGGAGGGAACGGTCAACCCGGAGACTATTGCCAGAAAGTTGAGGTGGGACATGCAGCGCATCTGCGAGCAGGAGGAGAAGGAGAAAGATAAGGCGGCGGCGGATGTGGAGGAGAACCTGAATATCGCTAGCACACGCGCTTTCATCCCGTCTTCGGCTTCAGCATGGCCCCGATGATGGCTAGTTTGACGCCGACCGCGGCACCCCTCGCGACACGGAGGTCCACGTCCAACCGAGAGGACAACCCGGAGAACCGACACGAGTTATCCTCTCAGGTGGACCCAACACAGGGCGAGGAGGAGGTGGTGGGCGAATCTCCTCCACTACAACGGACGCGGCCATTGTTCGGCATCACCGAGAGCGACCTCGCCCACAAAATGTTCGAGGATAGTCAAGACGACACACATGTATGAAACTGAATCTCCAATGCACGTTTTTAGCATAGTGTAGTTTAATATGCGATGATGTTTAGGAGTTCTTCTTCTAATTGATCCGAAATGGATAAGATTCGACACAGGATCCGTCGGGTTCCACGGTTTCCCTATTGTTTACCCTCGGTGATCCGTCCGAATGTAGGATGAAGAAGAACAAGGAGAAGAAGGATAAGGAGAAGCTAACAAAGCGTTGGGGGCAAACTTCAGCACTCATGAGGACGCTTTGCTATGCCAGACTTGGTTGGCCACTAGTATGGATGATATATGTGGAACCGAGCAAAAGAGCTCAAGATTGTGGGAGAAGGTTCATAATTTTTTCATCATCTCAAACATTATATGAAACCGCATCCAATCGGCTCTGATCGCACCCCTAGCTCCCTCCAACATAGATGGGCATCCATCCAAGAGAGTGCAAAAAAGTTTTGCGGATTCCACGCACAAGTTGTCCATACATATGTAAGTGCATCTGATTCCATGCTTGTTTCAATTTCCGCCATTGTATTTGATTCCACGCTTGTCAATTATTGAATTATTTATTTCTATTTCTTTGGTAGTGCTCATTGGTCGCCGCTTTGTATCATCAAACGGAGGTTAAAGCATTCATCTTGTCCCATTGTTCGATTGAATTGAATGGCAAGACGAAATGGGTCTCCCAATATGATGACCACAAGAATCCGGCCAAGAATATGAAGAGCAACGATGGATCGAGCTCATACTTACCTATTGGCATTTATGAAGAAGATGCTCCAACCAAAGGTGGTAGCCAAGTTAATAGGAAGAGGATGATGGGGAGGAGGTGGGAGAAGGATAGGGGTGGCTCGTGACGGCGTGCCCGCAATATGGACGAACATATTCTCAAATAAAGATGAGACCATCAAGAAATTGGAGAAGGAAAGATAGGAGAAGAAGTTCGAGAGGTACCATGATTTCTTGGAGTTGCAAAGGGAGAAGTTTGCATTCGACCGGGAGAGGATGAGGCATAAGTTTGAGTTAGAGAAGGCTAGGTTGAAATTGGATCAAGAGGAGGCTTGGGTCCAACTTGAGTTGGAGAAGAAAAAACTCAACGATGCCCGCTTGGTGCAACCAGAGAAAGTAAGTCTTGCAAGGTACACGGAAGATTCGAGGAGTTTCAAGACACTAGAATCTTGGATGAACCAAGCGCAAGGTGGATCGTCAACATGAAGAAGAAGATAGTTGAACGCGACCTTGGCGCACCTCCGGCGCCTGGACCTTCGGCTCCACAAGACCCATCCTGATCCGCATGAGTTCATCTTTCTATCGGTCCATTGGACATGTTGAATTTTTATTATGTGTTGAATTCGACTATGTAGCCAAAAAATTCATTTGTTTTACGTATGAAAACTTGTTTAAATTAAGTCTATGATCGTTGTTGCATGGATTTGACAATTAATTTTATGGGCAATGGTTGTGGGAGACAAAATTTTGGGGTCACCCGGTCACTGTCCGCGGGCACGCCTAAGCGTGTCCACGAGTAGTTTGGGGGGCCAGATTTCGGGTTCGTGGTTGGATATTTTCTTAGTGGCCTCCAAGTTTGGTGAGAGTCTGGGTGCTGCCGGAGAACGTTGGACATGTACACATGCATGTAGAGGATGACAAGTGTGCCCCGTCTTTTCATATGCATAACGGTCACATCGAGGTTGTATTGGCGGAGCAGCCTTCCCCAACCAGCACTGTAAGGCCAGCGTGTCGGAGACGTGTCGCCGGTATTAAATCTCACCACCTACATGTCACTTCCGAGCACGCCACGGCGCTTCTCGTTCATTCGGCCGGCTATTAGAAGCCCCGCCATGCGCCAGTTCCCAATATGCTCTTTCATATCGCCGTTGCCCACAAAACTCACGATGCACTGCCGACAAACATGTCATTCTGCCTAGCCACTTCATGGGACACTCTCACCTAGGCCGCGCGCCATCGTCCCCCTCCCCCCTTCGCCGACGAAGGACCCAACTTCACATTCGTCTGACAACGAGCAGAATGAGGGGGCGAGGAGGAAGCACTAGAGGCGGAGCCAAAACCAGGAAGCGCCGTTATGGGCGGACCAGATCACCGCGATGAAGTCCTTTGCCACCGTGTGGGACGAGGAGGCGTACCGCCAAGTGAGGGGGGCCTTGAGGAGGCAAAAACCTCGGCAGAGGATGCCACCATCAAGAGTTAGATCAAGACCACATTGATGGGGGAGGCGTATCGCAATTGCTTCCAGGTCAATGTCGAGCTTGCGATGATGGAGAAGGCATACCGCCACTGCTTTGGTGTCGAGGCCGCTCGAAAACACAAGAGGACTTGAACGCCTAGAGGGAATTGACCTTTTCTTGTGCACACAAGGCTTGCTACTACGACGTAGCGGAGGCTCATCGTCGCCGAGCAAAAAACGCTTTCCGCCAGGTCGACAAAGCACAATTGTTGGGGAGCAGGCGCTAGAGATTGTGTAGTTCGGGTCTCCCGCGCACACCATGAGATGCTTGATGGCCGAGGCGGTAGTGTCGTAGGACTTCTCAATGGGGATAGAGAGAGAGGTGAGTGTACACGATAGTAGAGGAGGATAGGCAGGCGAACGATACAACAGAGACGGTGAGGCAGTTCTACATTGCACAGGTGCCAAGAGACGTACATGCATGTGCGTGCGCTCTGTAGCGGAGGAGGGGCATTGAATGATGGTGCAATGTATTGCATAGAGGTGCTAGATCGCGCATGTGGTTGGTCGCGATGTTGACGAGGTTTTTTTTAGAGCACTCTGACTGTAGGGAAAATTCCCCACAGCATCCCACCCCTTTATTAAAAAGAAACTTAAGTTTATGTACAAGCAGCAAAAAGAAAAAAGAAAAATCTATTTACAACCAAAACCAAAAACAGAGGCTAAGAGAGAATATCAATCCAATGTAGCAACTCCTCGGCATATTTCTTCTTCATTCTGAATTGTATCATTGTTAGATCATTAGTGAAACCCCTCTTCCACCCAGCAAAAGAAGGCCTCTGATGCTCAAAAATCTTGTTGTTTCTTTGAAGCCAATATGCTTGCAAGAAATAATTACCACCTCCATAAAGAAAGATTTAGCAAACTCCTTTCTGGCCTGGCTAATACTTAAGTGAATGTCAGCAGCTTGAACCCAATAAATTTGAAGATAATTCCAAATCCTCTGGCTGAAATTGCAAGTAAAGAAATGATGCAGTCGATCCTCATGCACACCAGCAGGGCATAAGACAATTAAAATTATCAGTGGCCTATCAGTGCCTTCTTTTCAGTAAATCCTTAGTGTTTAACCTGTCCTTGATCAACAACCAAGCAAACACTTTAAATTTCATGGTACAGGAGGACTTCCAGAACCATTGATATGCCCTTGGAGTGGCTAAATGTTTATGAATTCTCTTATAAAAGCAAGCAGAAGTGTAAGTAGATCCCCATGAATATACCCAAACATCATTTGCAGTTGATATTGGATATTTAATTAACAATTGCTCCAGAAACTCAGCAAAAGCTTGTTGGGATAAGGGAAGCTGAAAGAGCTGATATTTATCCTCCAAAGCAAAAATAGAAGCAGTTGAGTAATTATCATTCAAAACATAGGAGAACAATCTGGGGAATCTATCTTTAAGAGGGACAAAAGAGTCTCCAATCTTCCATTTATCTTGCCAAAACAGAATCGAAGCCCCATTGCCATGAGATACTGAAGTCACACCTCTAAAATTATCTACCTGTTTCATGACATCTCTCCACCAGAAAGAGCCCACCAAATTTTCTCCATGAGGCACTTTATCCATGTAATATCCCTCCCAGACCAGCTCCACCCAAGGAAAATCCACTCTATTATAGAATTTATCAAGAAATTTGATCAAAAGAGATGCATTTTTATTCTGAAAATCAACAATTCCCAACCCTCCACATAACTTGGGTAAAGTCACCACCTCCCAAGCAGCCAAGGACTTGCTAGGAGTGTCAGAATTCCCTCTCCACAAACATTGTCTAAGAATTCTATCCAGCTGTTTAGTTATACCAGGAGGCAACTGCAGAGTACATAAGAAGTGCAAAAGCATGGAGGATAAGGCAGAATTAATGAGCTGCAATCTTGCACCTTGGGACAAAAAAGAAGAACTAGAAGCAAGTCTTCCCATGCGATGAACAACGATGAGGCTAGCCCTAGCAAGCCACCTCTTCCCGACGTCTAGACTAGTTTAGTTTTAATTAGTTGTAGTTTAAGTTTTACTTAAATTTCGATGTAATGTAGTATTGCAATGAACCGACTCCTGCTACTAGCCTCTCCGATTGTGTTCGATGTACCGTGCTCGACCACATTGTTTCTGCGGTAACCATCCTTGATGGCAGCGGTGCTGGTCTATACGCTGCAGATTTTTTTCCCTATGTAGTCCTCTAAGATCACTATGCAGATAACGAGGCGCTCCCATACATGCAAGGATCAGGATCACGACTCACCGAGAAGCGGATTTGATGTAGTCTCATAAGAAATCCGAACAATCGTAGATCCTCACAACTAGGCCTAGTTACAAGGATGTCGCTAAGATTCCCTCGTCAAGTATCACACGTGTAATCCCTCTTATGGTGTACTGGCGTACGCTCGTGTCAACTCACCAGCGCTCTGCCGTCCAGGACTCGGCACCGACAAAGAGAGACAGCCTTCCGGAGTTGCTAATTGGTAGCACCAATCCACTGCGATTAGAGCTATATGAAACTGGAAGTTCTGAACACATGAGAGAGATCTAGAATTAGATCTAGATCTAATCGTGAGAGGACACCTCAAAAACAAATTAAACAAGCTCTAATTTAACTAGAGGGGCTCTAATTCGAAGCTCCAAATAGACCCTTTATTTCTACCACAGAGAGAGAGGCTTAAGAGTCAATTGTGTATTTTCCCTTGAGCTTTAGGGTTCTTTATATAGTGCGAGGGAGGGGTATACTTTCCAAAGGAAGAGGGGAGTCCTAGTTGTGCTAGGAGGAGGATAGCCGCACAAAAGGAGGTGGTCGCACCCCCTCCCCTAGCCCAACTCGGATTCGACGAGGTGGAGTCCAACTCCACCTCCCTCTTTCCCTTTTTCATTTTTTTTCCTTTTTCTTTTCTCCTTTTTTCTCTCCAATAAATTCAGGAAAAATATTGGGACGATGAGTACCAACATGTGAATCCACTCGGGTCCACCTGGCAGCCCCCTAGGCCATGAGGGGAATTTCTTCCCCCCCTCCAGCACTCCCCTCTTTTATGGAAACTCCCTCGAAACTCTTCTGGAACCATATAACCCCAATAAATAAAATCATCGATGTTATATACCAATGTTAGAAACCTATTTGTAACATACCGGGACATCTCATGTCCTCCGTTACCTATGATATAAGTTCTGACTAACACCGGCATAATTTCTCTCTTATAGCAGCTTCCCCGAACCCACTCCGATTGACACCAGACTTGTTTCTGTGATATTGTATCAACATAGAAAATTCATAAAAACAATAACAACATATTAGTTCTCTCAATTAAAGGTTGGGATGCTTAATATTGTGACCCGTAGAGGCTCGATGACACACAGACATGTGATGACCCACAAGTATAGGGGATCGCAACAGTCTTCGAGGGAAGTAAAACCCAAATTTATTGATTCGCCACAAGTAAAGGATTCGATTCCCGACTCAAAGGGGATAAATAATGGAAGGTGGACTAAGACTTTGTGGCGGGGTTCATCGGAGAATAGGGTGAGGCCTTTGTGGAGAAACTCACACCCCTCCAACGAGACGTACTCCCTTAACAAGGAGGTACTCGGGTGTAACATCCCTGATTTTAGGAAAGTCCAAAACTCACTAAAAATTGAAACGTTTTGTTTTCCATTAAAGCAAGCCATCAAAAACCAAATAAAATTCAAACACAAAGTAAACATTATTATTTTTTCAATGCTATTGGGATTGATAGTCCAAATACCTATGTTTTCTAAAACCTAAATCCTCAAAACAAATAACTATCCAAAGAAACTATTTTCCCTATTTGCAAACCTTGAAAATATAAATTGGTTTCTATAAAGAAGTTGTTTTCCATTTTGTTTTCCCCAAAATATTATACCAAGTATTTAACCATAAAGTGTTTATATAAGTTATTTTTGTTTATGAAAACAAGTAAATAACCATGGAAAACAATATTGGCATTTTTGACTCTCCTCTGAATAATATTAAACCCCATTTCAAAGTATCATTTATTTTCTAAATAGAAAATCACATAGTACTATTTTTTATTTGCTCATATGTTAAAAATATTTTAAAAGGTCCTAGAAAACAATAATTTGAATCACAGAAATATTTTCTAAAATCATTTAAATCATATTTCTATAATTAACCCTTTTTTTCTTTCTATTAAGTAGCTATTCATGTTTTCATCATATTTTAAAAATTATAAAAGATGAAAACACTTTGAATTGGTTTTGGAAAATATTATTTGATCATTATAAAGCTACTGAAATTTTATTTGGCAAATATTTATATTTTATAATTTTCTAAATTAAAAATCTCATTAATCACTATTAGGACTTATTACAATTTTCAAAATTCAAAAAAATAAAATATGTTGAAATGGTACAAAAATATTATTGTTGGAAGGTTATTGAAATTACAAGATTTTCGAATTTCAAATGAATTCAATTAGAATTATTAAACAGAAGTTATTAAAGAAAAGAGAAAACAGAAAAAAAAGGGAATGACGTCATGATGGCGTCATGTCACCATCAACCTCCCTCCCTTCCGTTTCTTCCAAATAATGGAGGATTTAATCCTCTTGATTTCGGGCGTTACAAGCCATCAATCTCCGAGCCGTTTGCTTCCCCTTAAAGCCCTCCTCGGCCTCCCTCTTTGCTCTATGTTATCCCTCTGTTTCACGCCCCGAGGCTCGAGAAATTCCTCACCGGATTTGGCACTGCCCTGCCGCCGTTCTTCATTGTTGTGGAAGTTACAGGAGGTCATCGGCCCCGTTTTCCCACTCCTCTGCTTTCCCTTGTCCCCACGAACCTCCTCATATTTTTTTCTCGATTTTTTTTCGCATGGAATCAACGAATCGAGCTCGCCGGAGCCGTCCCGCACCGCCGCCTCGGAAATCATCATGGCGCCGCTGTTTGGAACACCACGGGAGGCTTACGAGCACACCATCGGATTCCCCACGTTCCTCCGGTCCTCTTCGACGTTTTCCCGAAGCCAGGGACCCCCTGTGACCTCGCCGCTGTCCGCTCCCGTGGACGCAGCGCCGCCACCCACCATTTTCCGGCGAAGAGCCGGTGGTAAGATTCGTCTCCCCCTCGAGATCTATTCCGCACCGTAGGATTTAGATCGTGAGGTCACCGTTAGACCACTTATTTGAACCGGTACGGGCCAATCACAGGACGCCAACTCGGCGCCCAGTCAGCTGTGCGCCGTTTTCTTATCTAGCGCTCGGAGCAGCATTAAACCGGCCCAAGCCCATGTTTTATCTGTCACCACGCGCGGTAGATAGCCAAATCTGAGCCCAGCTATTTTCTGTTATTTTTTCGAATAGAAAATGTAACATCCCAAGTATGAAAACAACCTTAGAATGTTTTGCTTTTTGTTAATTTATGTTTTGCATCATGTCATCATAAGCATTGCATGTGGCATGTGTTTCAATTTGAAATTCAATTCAAATTCAAACCAATTGGTTCATACTTGGTATGTTCCAATAGTTTCAAAATAAATCACTAACAGAAACAAATCAAATAGTTTTATTGCTTCCCATAAACTTGATTTTCCAAATGAGTGACTTGGTTAATTTCTCAAATAATTCAAATATTGCAAAATTCAAGCAAATTCAATTAAAATTCAAACATCCACAAATATTTAAATTTTTTGAAAACAAAACATCATGCAACTGGGCTTTTGAGTTACTTAATCCATTAAAAATATTTGCAAAATAAAATACCAATCTCACCTCTCTTTTCCATCTATTTCCTCTCTTTTCTATTCTCTACAACAAAAAAAGAGAAAGGAATAAAAAGAAAAGGAAAGAAAAAAATGGGGGAGGCAGGCCAGCCCAAGTGGGCTGAGCCCACCTACTACCCCAAGGCCCAAGCGACCCCCCCATCGCTGTCATCTTCTACCTCTGTACGGAGACAGAGAAAAGGGGAGGGCTCCCCCACCTGCAGCCCTACCTGCTCCCCCTCCTCCTCTACTTAATCCCCGCGGCCGCACCCCTCCTGCAACCCTAGCTTTCCGCCTTCCTCCTCGCGCCGCCATCCACTCCTTCTCCTTCCCTCTGCCTCCTCTCTTTTCTTCTGAACTTGCCACCAACAGGGAAGAAAACATCTTCAGAACAGTGCACGCCGCCGCGTCCCTAGCCTGCCCCGCGCCATGCCGTGCCCGGGAATGGAACCCGCGGGGCAAGGGCTCCCTCCTCGTCGAATTTCCGGGCCGGAGATGGCCTAGGGGAGGCGCCCGCTTCCTCTTCTTCCCGCCGGCCACCACTGCCGCTCCTCCTCGTCGACAATCTTTCCCCGACCGCGACGTCCTTCGCCGAGTCTCTGCTACGACGTCTGTCGAGGGTGAGCCACCCTGGACCCCTCCCCTTTATCCCCTTGCAATCGCACCCCCGCGCACGCAGCATGCGCAGCAGCAGATCGCTGCCATGGTTCGTCCGTCCGTCCTCGTCGTGCAAAGTTCAGTACTGAACTTTTTTTCAGTTTCAATTTCTGCACGAAAGCTCACCTCAAGTTGTTTCCGCATCCTAGTCTAACACAAATCAGCAAAGCAGCCCAGTGGCTAGAGCCCTCTCACGCGCACACCGCAGGGCGTGGGTTCGAGTCCCCCCCCCCCGCGCATTTTTTTTCTTTTTGGTTTTTATTTTTCCTGCAGCTCAGCCCCAAAACAGATCAGATCTTAATTTGTACATTCCACCAAATATTCATAAATGCTCCAATTTTGGTGATTCAAATTCCTGTAGATTCATAACTGTGAGCACTTTCGAAATATGTAAAAATGTCAACATGTTTCTGTAATAAATTTTGCACTAAATAATTAAATACAGAAATGGCTATTAAAATTTGAAACTTTGGAAATTCATAACTAGAGTTCTGTTCACCCAAATTGAGCAAACTTGGGCTCTAAAATTTTTTCTTAACAAACTCTACACAGTGGTATTTTATTTGGTCACAATTGAATTAAATTTGAACATGTTTCCTTCTGTTTACTAAAAGGGGCAGAATAAAAATGCTTATGGAAAAATGCATAATTAATTCATAATAACCCCAAATTTAATATTTTAAATATGTTTTCCATGCCAAATTAAATTCTCTACCTAAATATAAACTTTGTTTCCTGTTTTGAGTATTTTAATTTGGTGAAATAATTAAATCCTTGTTTAATTCATTTAATATTGCAAAATTCATAACTTGGGCATAAAAATTCCAAATTCAACAAACAAAATATGTATTCCATTCAAAACTTCCTGTAGATTCCAAATATGCAATTTGTTACCTGTTTTGAGCAAATAAAGTTGGTGCACTAAATCAATACTTTAAGTCCATCTTTTAAATTGCAAAATTCATAATTAATTATTTAAAATTCCAAATTTGACAAATGAGGTATCAATTGGAAGCTAAAGTTGTTTTCTTGATGTTTTCATCATTCATCATGCATGTGATCACTTCAACTTAATGTTTACTTGTAATTCTTTTAATTCATTAATATTACATATGGGTAATTCCCAAATGCAATTTAAATTGCTATTGGGCCCATTTAAAATTGCTCTTATGTCCTTTATCATTAAATTGATGCATACAATAAATTGTCATGCATCATCCCATGGTTGTGCATTATGCCATGTTATTGATTGTTCGTCTCTCTTCGTTGTTTGTTTGCTTCTTCTCGAATAGACGACGACGTTGAGACAGACGAGGTTTACGATACTACTTCAGAGGAGTTAGCCTAGTACCAGGCTACTGAGTTTGCAGGCAAGTATTCACTCACCTGAACCATTGTGTCCTTTCCACACTTGATACCGATACTTTCCGTTGTCTAATCTGCTAGCCTTAAGATTCGTTGCTTGTGTTTCGATCCTATCACATGTTATCCTGTAACCCTGATATAGCCTCACCTCCACACCTATAACCCTGTTGCCTGTTGCCTGTGTCTTACTAGCATGCTTCGGGTTGTTGTGCTCGAGTCTGATGTCCGTTATTTCTTTTACCATCTTTATTATATTCTGGGGGCTCGATATTTAAACAACCACTTGTTAATGTTTGAGGTAATAATAATTTGATGATAAGGCACCGGCAGGAGGCCGGGTATGGTTTTGAGGCCTGCTAGTGTCGAACTCAGGAAAAGTTCTTGTCCTCTAGATCCATGATGAGCGCACTAACCGCATGTGGGAAGCGTGTATGGGCGCCCCCCGCAACTCTGATTCGATTCGCATCTCGTCCAAATCGCCACAATTAGTTCGGGATTTCTATTTGATGCACGCATATGCAGGTACGAACCCTTGGCGCCGGGGTGGAACTTTTGTAGTCGGCATTTAGGGCGGCGTGGTCTTCCAGTGCTATGAGGGTCCCCTTTTCTTCGTGGGGGCTCGATTAGCCGCGCACGCACAGCACATGGTTCTTTGGGCTTGATGCGAAGAAGAGTTGGGTTGTGTTGAGTGGCCTGCTTGGTGGGTTTGATCCCCGCCTGGCGG
Source organism: Alopecurus myosuroides (assembly GCA_028641055.1). NCBI lineage: Eukaryota > Viridiplantae > Streptophyta > Magnoliopsida > Poales > Poaceae > Alopecurus > Alopecurus myosuroides. Next base: position 99,875,361 of record CM054059.1, read on the forward strand.
GTTATTCTTACGTGTACGGCCAAATTGGTGCATCCCTGCAGGGTTAAATCTTCTCGAGAAGCCGTGTTGTCCGCGGTTATGGATGACTTGGTGATAGGGCTGGCTAACAAGGATTAGACAACTTACACCTAATTAATAATAATTTGACCAGTAATAGGCTCATTGACACAATAACTTGAACCTTCATTAATCCAACTGTGTGGGTCATCCTCGGATTGCTTCTTTGGATAAGGGGCGAGATCCATGATGGGTTTGTTTGAGGTTAGTGGTAGTTGTCTCCGATGCGCTATCTTATCCCTTTCTTTTAGCCGGATGTTGTAGCGTGTCTCTGTAGTTGGTTAGTGCAGCTCGCTGCCGCACCTTTGTATCACCTATCTTCCGTTGAACCCAAAGCATCTGTACTTGGTGTTGTCGGGTACACTTTGGTATCTTGTGCGTCTTGCTTGCCAGTACTCGTCCGTACTGACCCCTTTGGGGCTGCTGGTTCTGCAGACTACGTTTCCGAGGATCCCCATGGTGGCTACTACGTGGAGTATGGCGAGGCTGCTGACGAGTAGATAGCGGACCCGGGCAGGATCCGAGACTTCGTGGATGGGCTCCGTTATTTTCGTTTCCGGCCTCTTAGGCCTATTTGGATCTTGTCTGTACTCAGACACTTTGGATGCTTCCGCTGTGATGTAATGATGACTTGTTGGGACATGTGTCCTCTGCATGACTGTATTTGCTATCTCTGCTCTAGTGAGAGCTTTTGCCACTTATTTCTATTTCCTTGTGTCTTAGAGATTTGTTGTGATATCACTTGTTCAAATGCCGTTGACGTACCATGTGTGTATGTTATGAAGTACGTCAATGGAAGTATTCGGATTCCTATTGGATGGTTTCACAGACGATGAATAGTAGAGGATGGTTGTCACACATTTACGTGTTGGCCTACTCATATTGAGATGCGGGTGCAGGTAGGCCCCGTAAGACAATTATCTACTGTTTAGCGGGTTGTGTGTATCCTCTAGAAGTCCGGGTGCGACAGAAAGTAGAATTGTAATTTGCAGAACAATCCCTAGAACTTACAAACATCATATCTTTTTAACCATAAGGCCAAATTTAGCAAACTTGGACTTTTTGGAATCAAAACAACATGTAGAAACTTTTGGATCTGCCCAAATCTAAATTTTACCATTTTAAAGTTGTTAAAATTCAAATATGCTTGTTTGAAGAATTTTGGCATAATTCAAATTCTACAAATCCAAAAATTGCAAATAAAATATTTTTAGAAACCTTAGGATGACTAATTTCACACTCTCTGTCCCAAAATAATTTTTGATCAAATTAAATTTGATTTTAGAATTAAGTTGTCTATTTGAGTATTTTTGACATAGATTTAATTCTATAAATAATTAGAATATGTTCCCTTAAGCAAAATTGTTCCATTTGATAACCTTGAACCAGAGACACCTTTGCCCAACCATTTTGGACACTCTTGGACCATGACCATGTATTTTTTTAGCCAAACTTCCATCATAGTAGTCCACCTAGTTTTAAGTATTAGGGTTGTTTCTATCATTGTTTACCTTTGTTGTTATGGCTATTTTGGAGCCAAGACCAAGTACCTAGTATGTGTCAATCACATACAAGACCAAGTAGTGAACCTTAGACACTGGTACCTTTGCTTTCTATCTACTCCTCCACTCCCCATGCTTGCTTCAAGATTTCACCAAGTTGGGATTTGTGAGAACCATGAAGTGCAATGGAGGACTTAACCATCTAGAGATTTTTCAACATGAAGATAGAAGACCAATGAAAGACTTAGAAAATAAAACAAACTTCAGAAGCATCTCCAAGAAGTGGAAGCACTTTGAAGAAAACCAGAGAAACTTCCAGAAGACTAACCCCTTTCTCTCTAAGTCTTTTTCCTTCCCTTTTCTATTCTTCTCCTTTCAACTTGGTGGCAACATGAAGAGCTACAAGGAAGATCAAAGAAGAAGTTTTGAAGAGAAGACTTGGACTCCACAACTAGAAGCAACTCAAAGAAGTACAAGTGTATGAAGAAAATCAAGGAGAAGACATCTACCCCTCTCTTTATATCCTTTATATTTGCTTTCTTTCTAATTGACTTAGTGGTATTTGTGCCCATACCATACCCAAACTAAGTAGTGAAGTGAAAGCCATGAAGATTTATCGAGTTCAAGAGAAGCTTCACAACAAGGAGGAAACTACAATAGAAGCATGAAGATGATCTTCAAGAAGACAAGCCTGTGAAGACTTGGAGCCATCCACACAAGTTGAAGAATAACAAGTTGTTTTTGTCCAGCCCTTGACCCAAATGGAAAATACCAAGACTTTAACTTGTTATATCCTTCGTTATGAAGTTAGTTGAACCTTGTCCTAGCCAACTTGGTCCAACTCCTTTGTTATGTTATTTGCTCTGTTTGCTTTCTCCACTTATGTGTTTGATTGCTAGGATGCTTGTTTATTTTGTTATTGTGTTTTCAATGAATAGATTGTACGGAGTGCAACAATCTTTTGTGAAGAGAGTGTGAATATCTTCACCAACTTCAACAAGGCAAGTAACACACCATCAAATACCTATTATTTTTATTATGCATTACTAGAGTTTTGAGTAGTATGCATGGTAGGAATTTTATCTAAGTATTATGCTATGCTAATATCCCAAGTAGTGTGTAGCCATCCTTCTATATCCTGCTAGTATAGAAGACATTGAACTTAGTAGAATTGCTATGCTCTTCAAATGTTTTATTTAGATGTTGAAGATAAAACTACTAAGTTTAATGAAACACCTGGGTGGAAGTGGTAAGACTGGTTTATGTTGAGTGTTGCCTCAGGGCCCTTATCTAAGGGTTATTCCACTTGAGGTTGTCACTTGAGGATGGCCACCCAGGAACAAAGAGATTAATATGTCCTTCTAAGTTTAGTAGCTTCCCGTGCAGCCTTTAGTCATATGGGCTCTGTCTTGATCAACTAAGTTGAATGAACTCACCAGTGCTTGACAAGCAGATGTAGGGGGTATAGGTTGGAACGGGTCAAGCCTGACGGTGGTGGAATTTCTTCTGAAAGATCTCGTCTCAATCTTCTCCTTTCCTTAATGCACTCAGGGTGTATAGGATGTTTGGGCTGATTTGAGTCTAAAGGTGAAAGTGCACAAACTCTGCAGAGTCAACAAACTAAGATCTTAGCCGTGTCCCTGGTCATGGACAATTTGAGCAGCCCGACAAGGAATGACGGAAGAATCTCATCATGCCAACTTCATAATAAAATTTTGATGGGTGAACAAGGGTAGGAGTTTACCCTGATTTCTATCAGAGGTACTCCTTAATTTAGTTAAGGTTCACGGGTTTCTATCAGTGATACCTATTATAGATGAAATTGTTTTATGATAAAAAGATAGGAGAAAACTGGCTTTATGCAAACTTAGCCAAAACTCCACTCAGCCAAATAAGCATGTAGTATTAGTCTTGCCATTTATATCCACCATAGTGTTACTTGCCAATACATTAAATTGTATTGACTCCCTTGTGGCTGCATATTCCATATTGCAGATGTTTCTAAAGACGAGTGAGGATTTCGTTTAGGATCTCGAGACTATCGCCAACATGTTTTGCCTGTGGCACATGAAGAAGATGGGCTCAATGTTGTACTATGAAGAACATGTTTTGCCTGTGGCACATGAAGAAGGGGAATACATTGTGTCTCCGCGTGCTTCTGACTTTGGTTATATCATTCCCTTTCCTTTACCTTACTTGTATTGTATTTGTTGTTGTTCTTGTTATATAGGTAAATTCACCATAGTTGCATTATCTAGATAATTTACCTTTGTGTCAAGCCTAATCTTGAAGAAAAATTAAAATTGGTCGTAGCACCTATTCACCCCCCCCTCTGGGTGCCCATACTAGTATCAGAGGTGTTCACTAGTGAACCGGTATCATCAAGCACGGTAGAAGCATCATCAAAAGTATCGGAAGCATTTTCATACTCAGCAAGAGTAACAGTGTGTGTAGCATGTGGTGGAGTAAGAAGCTTACTCATAACAGACGGTGAATCAAGAGCAACAGAGGTGTTCAAAGTTGTACCTCTCCTTGTAGTGGATGGTAATATAGGAACTTTTCCATCACGAGTCTTACCCATGATGAGAGGCTTGCAGCGATCAATATCACGTTCAAGTGAGAAAATAAATAAAGCTATACTCCCTGGCAACGACGCCAGAAAATAGTCTTGATGACCCACAAGTATAGGGGGTCGCAACAGTCTTCGAGGGAAGTAAAACCCAAATTTATTGATTGGACACAAGGGGAGCCAAATAATATTTATAAGCCTTAACAACCGAGTTGTCAATTCAGCTGCACCTGAAACTAGACTTGATCGCAACAATTTATCAGTGGAAACAGTTTTATAGCATGAGTGGTAGTAAAGTAACAGCAGGAGTAAAATAGTAACAGCAGTAGCAAATACAGAAAACAACAGGATGAAAGTACCGTAGGCATAGGGAATGGATGAAAGGGTGTTGCATGGATAATATAGTTCATGTAATAATCTAAAAATGGGCATTGCAAATAATAATAATAAAGCATCCAAGTTCTAGGCAAACCATAGGCATGTGTTCCAATATAGTCATACGTGCTCGGAGTGAGAAACTTGCACAACATCTTTTGTCCTACCAGCCCGTTTGCAGTGGGGCCTCAAGAGAAACTACTGGTAATTAAGGTGCTCCTTTTAATAAAGCACCGGAGCAAAGCATTAACACTCCATCAACACATGTGATCCTCACATCATAACCATCCCCTCCGGTTGTCCCAATTTCTGTCACTTTGGGGCCTCGGGTTCGGACAATGACATGTGTAAACAACTTTCAGATATGATCAAGAAACATAATTATACTCATGAAACAGTAACATGTTCAGATATGAGATCATGGCACTCGGACCCAAAGTGATAAGCATTAAGCATAACAAGTTGCAACAACGGTAGAAAACACTAACAATGGATACTAGGCACTATGCCCTAACAATCTGGCATTATTACATGATCGATCTCATCCAATCCCTTCCACCTCTCTCAGCCTACAGTGGGGATTACTCATAGATGGACGGGGGAATCATGGATGGTTGATGGAGAAGAGGTGGAGGTGACGATGGCAATGATCTCCTACGAATCCCCGTCCCGGCAGGGCGCCATAACAAGAACTTCTGATCCCCGAATTGAGTTTCTGGTGGTGGTGGCACTCTGTGGTGTTTCTGTGGAATATGACGAACCCCTTGTTGTTTTAGGGTTACAGGCGTTAAGTAGTCGAGAGGGGAGCCCGAGGGGGTTCCTGGGGGCCCCACACCACCAGGTGGCGTGGCCTAGGAGGGGGGCCCAGGGGTGGTGTGACCCCTCCTGGCCCCTCTCCGGGTCTCCTTCTGGCTCCGGGGGTCTTCGGGTGTTTTAAGGTCTTCGGGATCTTTTTTGGGCATTTTCCGAAAGGTTATTTTAATGCAAAAAAACAAGACAACAAGGTAATTCTGCTGAAAACAACGTTAGTCAGTGTTAGTTGTATCCAAAACTCACAAGTTTAGAGGCAAACAATAGCAAAAGTGTTTGGAAAAGGAGATATGTTTTGGACGTATCAACATGTTCACGACCTTAACAAACAATAACCAACAAATGGACCATGGGCGCCCATGATGGCTCATGTGTGTTCACGAAGAACGAAAGAACCTTATAATTTACTTATTGCACTTGTTCCCTTAACTTCACTATACCAACGAAATCACGAGTTGAGACTATGTGAGATGATCAGATCAAACTCTTTCATCATAACACATATCACTTGTTATTGATATTGTCTTGTTTTCTCATCCATATCCCCGATGTCCTTGTGATAAATCACACTATGTCTAGCCAGACGATTGATTGACATCGGTGATACTGCGAGGGCCCAGAGTGTGTATCTCTCTATCGTGTAGAGTTTTTAAGTACTACTCCCTCCGTATCAAAATATAAGATGTTTTAGCATTTTTGTAGATATAATGTACCTAGACATGTTTTAGTGTGTAGATTCATATGCATCTTACACTAAAACATGTCTACGTACATATTGTCTAGGAAATGCTAAAACATCTTATATTTTGATACAGAGGGAGTAATTTTGAACAATCTCAGTTCCTTTACACTTTCGAGGCATACCCAGATATCACCATTATGGTCCCCAGTTACGACAAGACGATTGATTATATCCAAAATATAACTTTTGATCATGCGGTCACTAGATATTCTCATAGTATAGGAATTATAGTCAACAACAACTTCATATGTACTTTGCTAAAATACATTACAATTGTTTAGTCTCTTTTAGCAAGATCATATCCTTGGCTCGGTTCAGTACTATTGTTACCCTAAAAATAAACTCTTAACTTTTGGTAGAATTTTGATTAGGAAAATGTGAGGAACTCTTGTTTGTTCATGTCTTCACACCCACACAAAGATTCTCCTTTGAAAACTCACTTTTCAAGTGCTATAGAGGTTGTATTATGATGACATAAACTTAATTCTAAACTTGGAGACAGAATAATAACTGAATATTATTGTATGTAGGGAATATCTCCAACAGTCTCTAACTTGCACTAGAGTCAATAATACTAGTATGATGCCATAACACCTATGGAAATCCAGTGTTACTTAGACTATGCATGTGGAACCTTAGATCATTGTCTTTCACCTTTTGATCTCATCAACTTGTGATAAACTTATGTTGGTTTTATTAGGAATTGGAATTGTGTGAATCGGTTTCTGTAGTAGCATTAATAATTCAAGCATCTCCGAATGAATTATCATACCGTCTTTTAAAACCTCACTAAGTCAAATGACTTTTATCCAATAACTTGCAATCCATAATATCAAACATTGTGTTGCAACTATCCATAGTAATATACTGTAAAGTCCACTCATAATACTCTTATGTTGATAATTATAAAACATACAATATTATAAATTGAAGAATTATAATCTGAATTAAAAAGCAATAAAGATTTGATTTCGTAATTCCACTACAAATACATATGTGAATACATGTCACGATATTATTTGCAGTTATATGGTTCCATCGCCCTCGAGGTCGGCGGAGTCGAGATCGGCAAAGGGTTATGGACCAAAGTTAAGAAGATGGCCGCGCTCGCTCTGGCGAAGCTATGCCTCGATGGTGGCGAAGGCCTCCTTGAAAAGGTGCGACTCATCTAGGCTGACACGCTGAGCATGATTCAGGGAGGCACGAACGCTGCGAGCACCACCTCTGAAACTAGCTGTGAGGTGGTTTGACAGGCATGTGTCGGACTTGTTGAGAGGCTTAAGCCTATAAAAGAGGACATGGAGGCTAAGTATGGCATGGTGGCATGGAGCTCCTTGGTTGCTCATGTGAGGACAAATCTTTTTAAATCTGATTCATTTAGTAACCTGGCAGGAAGTTCCTCTAGGTTAATTTTTCCTATTAGTTGGTCATTAATGGTATATGCTCCTTGTTTTCAGGCAACAATGGCGAGTGTGAACTTGTCGTCTCAAGCCTACTGGACCCTGACCCAATTTCCACAAGCTACTTGAACTATGGAGCAGCTGTTAGTGAAGTACCCCATGATCCAAATTGCATCAGTTGTACTACAAATGCATTCCGTTTTACCTGCCATGCATGCTACCGGAGATTGCAACTTTTCCTGTGCTACACGATGAAGCATGCCTACTTTGCAAATTGCATATGAACATTTCAGGTGGTAGTTGATGTCCTGAAAGGAGCAACCACGATCCTCAGGAGCGATCTAGTTTATGACTGTGGACAAAGCCTGAATCGTGCGATATACTTGGGCCAGGTTATCTCCAAGACAACTGCATTTTTGCTACCCATCAAGGTCTGGATGAAATATGGCTGCTCTGAATTATGTTCTTGATTTTACTCATGTAGAAGGTGCATTTGTGCAAGGGATAGGGTTCTTCATAAATGAAGAGCACACAACCAACTCCAACGGCCTGGTCATCAACGAAGGCACATGGACGTACAAGATCCCAAAAGTGGACACCATCCTAAAGCAGCTAAACGTCGATTTCTTCAACAACTCTCCCAAAAAGAAATGCGGTATCTCCTCGAAAGGTGAAAACTCGCGATCTCTCTTGCATGGTTTCCAATCGTGAGAGCTTTGTGCAACTTCAAACTTGACGTTGTGTGTTCATATCTTTGCTCGTAGCCTCTAGTGAGCCACCCTTGCTCCTCGCGTCCTTGGTGCACTATGCAATGAGGGAAGCCATCATGGCAGCCAGGAGGGGTTTCTCAATTTGCAAAGGACCTGCAAACTCCCCGCTAACGTTCTAGATAGATGTGCCGGCAATGATGGTTGCGGTCAAGGAGCTCTGCGACCTCGATGTTGTCGAGAAATATCTCGGGAGCCTCTTGACCGCAAACGCTTGAACAACCAAAGGAGAGATTACTTTGAAAGAATTGATAGAAATGTGAAAAATGTGTTACTTGATAAGCTGGCATATTGTAGTTTGCCGGACTTTTTAATGATCATGATGGGTTAGGCATATTAGACTTGGGAAATTATGAAAGGTTTGTGACTTTATAAAGCGATTATGGATGTTTGTAGAGAACCTTGTGATTCCGGTAGTTCTTGCCAACCTTCCCCTTGTGGCTTTTGTTGGATCGGTGGACCGGCCGGTGAGAGGAATCAGCTCCTTGGTGATTGTTATACTTTCCCCTTGGGAATCAGTTAGTGTCACACCAATCTTGCTCAACTGACCCTTGGGCATCTATTGGCACGATGGACCAGTCGTGAAGGTAAATTAGTTTTAGTTAGCGTGTTGTTGACTTGGGTTTGTGATCCCTCGTACGCTCCAAGAGTTATCTCCCCTTTCAATGGGTGTGATGATGTAGCACACCCCATTCCACCAAGCTCTTCATCGACACCGAATGGTCTCATGACAAGATCCCGCGCAAAGGTGTTACAAGATAAGGTGAACTCACTCCTGTCTCTCTCTCTATATATATATATGCATTCAATGACTGGGTGAATGGTGCACTACCTCATGGAAAGATCATATGTGTGCTCATGTTTGATCCCCCATTGAAGCCCCAAGACGGTGGCCAACAAGCCCAAGACGATTCCCAAAAAGCTAGAGAAGAAGAACAAGAAGATGGAACCGAGGAAAAATAAGGAAAGGAAGAAGGAGGAGGGAGCCAGAACACCCGACCAAGCATGGTTCACAACAGACCCGCCTGGCCTGGCAGCCCGGCCTAGGCCGGCCACCCAACAGATCCACCCGGCCTTGCAGCCTAGCTTTCCTGCAATTGAGAAAATGAAGGGAATATTCCCTATAATTCCCCCACCTACCCCCTAGACTATAAATAGACACCCCTTGGTTCAGAACTAGGTTAGGATGATATTTGGATGATTTGATCTATGATCTTTGTACCTCTTGTGAGGCTACTCCTATGATGAGTACCTAGGACCGTATCAAGGCTACTCCATCTACTCGTATTTGGATCGTATCAAGTCTACACCGGGATATCCGTCCTTTCCCATTGGGAATCAGTCGGAATCCTTCCAATCTATCTCAAATGACCCTTGAGATTCTATTGGCATGGTGGACCGGCCATGGGTGTTGAATTGGTTTTTGATAAGGTGAGTTCGGATCGACTGATTGTTCTGTAGGCGGTCTTTGCGGTCTAGTTGACGGGTAATTGAATCCTTCAGTTCGCACTAGTTATCAGTTACCGTATTCCCCCCTATTCGATTCCCCTCGTGTTGTTCCTGTTCTTCGTGTTCATCCTCGTGTTCATCATGTTCTTGGTTAATTCGTGAAGATCGGGCCATCCCGGAGGTATAAACTTCATCATCTGGTATCAGAGCCCAGGTTGCCACGAATTTGCCCCCCCCAAACAATTCCCGTCTTCCACAAGAATTTTCTCTCCCATCCCTGAATTCCAAAATTTTCACCAAAAATAGCCCCAAAAAGGATTTTGATAGATTTGTCGGTTTGTTGATTTTTTCGAGGATTTGATCCATGGATTTGTTGCTTCAGACCATTTCCGACCTTTCTATTTAGCCACTTTTCCCCAACTTTGTCCCCGAAATCGCAATATGTGAGAAGGAAATTCAAAAAAATTGTGTTCTTGGGCGTGCAGGAAACCCGTCCTATGAGCCAGCCAGGCCGGCTTCGTAGGGCAACTTCTACCTTCTATTTTCCTCGACATATTTTTGAACGTGTTTTTCTTTGTCGTTGTTGATCCGAATTGAGTGATTCAAAATACTCCGCGAATCCCTCGACAACATCTACACAACCACATAAAAAGATCAACCCGACATCGACAGCCCCGCTGGACGCAAGTCCGCGATCATCCCGCCATTAGGTATAATTGCTTCCGGTTGAACTAACCCCTTGTTCCTGTACCTTGCCCATCCGGACAAGATCTTTTGTATTTCTTGAAGTTGCACTAGTGGAACTGAGAGTGTGTGTTTTGCACTTGTGAGAGCGTAGTTTGGCTAGGCTTGGCATTTGTATCAAAAATATAAAAAAAGATCGATGCCAAGTGTTATCCATTGTAGGAACGTGTAGCTTCACGTGCAAAATGGAAAAGAGTGACCAGTTGCCACTGTGCAAATCTTGTTGCGTATTAAAGTTTGTGATACGAGCTAGCATCCTCCTTGTATTGGTGTGGAATTGAGATTAGTCTTCGATAGGAACATTTTGTTTCCGCTCGTCCATTGGCCGCACTATCCCCATTAATAATTTGTGTGTGTGTGTGTGTGTGTGTGTGTGTGTGTGTGTGTGTGTGTGTGTGTGTTCCATTTGTTTCCACCTCTCACAATCCACATAAAGTATGTGTGTTGTCGTTTTCGGTTCTCTTACGATATTTTCAACTCACTTTTGTCATACCAACCTACACCTTAGCTCGTCCACTAGCCTCAGTACGACCAAGAAAGGTAAACTTGGGTAAGGGAGGCATATTCTTCATATCACACTTGTTTGCCTTTGAGATGGCTAGGGAAGGAGTACTCACAAGTCCGAGCTCAGAAGATGAAGGAAACCCCCTCTACAACGACAACTACCACAACTTCGTCACTGATACGTCTCCAACGTATCTATAATTTTTGATGCTCGATGATAATATTATGCCAATTGCTACATGTTTTCTCCCTTCTTAATGTCATTTTTACACGTTTTCCAGGACTAAACTATTAACAAGATGCCAAGTGCCAGTTCCATGTTTTCTGCTGTTTTTTATTTCAGAAAAGTTGTTCTGGAAATATTCTCGGAATTGGAACCCACAAAGCCCGAAGTGCCTATTTTCCCCGGAAGCATCCAGAAGACCGAAGAGGAGTCGAAGACGGGCACCAGGGGCCCGCACCATGGGGTGGCGCGCCCCCCTTGGCCGCGCCAGGGGGTGGTGTGGGGCCCCTAGGGCTCCACCGCCTCTGCTATTTCGCCTATTTATTCCCTCCCATGGAAAACCCTAGATACCTGGTCAAATATCCCTGAAAAGTTCCACATCCGCCGTCGTCGTTAACCCTAGGTCAGAGGGGGTTCTGAAGCTGTCTTTGTCACCCTTCTGGAGAGGATATCGTCACCGGAGGCCTCTTCATAACCATGCCTGCCTCCGGAGTGATGCGTGACTAGTTCATCCTTGGACTCCGGGTCCATAACAGTAGCTAGATGGTTGTCTCCTCCTCATATGTCTCCATGTTTAGATCTCGTGAGCTGCCTAACATGATCGACATTGTTCTTATGTAACTCTATGTGCTGTGTTTGCTGGGATCCGATGAATACTGAACTTATGCCAAGTTGATTATAGTCTTTATTGCATATGCTATCTGTGATCTTGCATGCTTTCCATTGCTAGTGGTTTCTCTAGCCAAGTAGTTGCTAGTGACTCCAAGAGGGAGTATTTATGCTCGACAGTGGGTTCATGCCTCCTTTTCGCCTGTGCTCGAGTGACAGAAACGTGACAGGGGAGGATGTGATGTTGCCACCAGGGAGAAAACAGCGGTGTGAGTGCCCGCATGTACAATCATTTCTTACATTACACACTTTGTTTAATGCAGTTATCTGTTGCTTTCAACTTAATACCTAAGGGGGTTCAGATGATAACCCGAGGGTAGATTATTAGTCATAGATGCAGTTGGATTACGGTCTATGTATATTATTGTAATGCCCGCACTAAATATCATAGTAGTCTTCATGTCATGAATGAGCACTACAGTGCAACCTTTATTTGTCAATTGCCCAGCTGTAGTTTGTTCACCCAGCATTCTATCTTTTATGGACAGACACCACTAGTGAACCTATGAACCCCGGCCCATTTTCTTACACTCTTAAACAAACAACTACAATTTTCTGCTTTCTTTACTTACTGCAAGCATACACCATTTTCCACACTATACGTCTAATCTTTGTTTTCAGCAAGACTGGTTAGATTGACAACCTCACTGTACCATTGGGACAAAGTATTTTGGTTGTGTTGTGTGCAGGTTCCGCGTTGTTGCTGACACCGGTGAGGCGCCATCACCATCGTCAGTGGCATCAACCTTTCGAAGATCCTCTTTCTCCTACTGGATTGATAACCTTGGTTCTTAACTAAGGGGAAATTCCTACAACTGTGCTCATCACACCCTCCTCTTGGGATCTCCCAACAAGTGCAAGATCTGCTCCATCAAGGACTTTTTCTGGCGCCGTTGCCGGGGATTCAAAGCCAACAAGAAGCAACCACTCCCTCGTCTACTCTGCCAGCAACAGTCACCCACAACGAACATGTGTAACTTTGCTAACTTGTTCATGACGGATTGGAGCGCTATGAACGCCGACTACAAGCTAAAGATGATTGATTTAATGATCAAATGGCACGCATAAACATCAACTTGACGAATCTTTCCAACCGCCATCGATCATCATCATCGTCAAGGTCTCGGCGTTCAAACTAATACCCTCATGCTTATCCCCAAGCTTGTCACCATGGTCGTCATCCTCACATGGAAGATGGTGGACTACCACACCAAGAGCATGAACCACCACCATCTCCACAAGCTCCCCGACGACATTGGTATGATGATAGCTCGCCATCACCACCTCCTCGGCACCAACAAGGCCATGGTGACCCTCCTCAACAACACCCTTGATGACTGGATCTTTGTCAACATCATCACCCACCTCCTCCAAGCTCCGCTAATAACTATGGTCTACTTGACTTCATGGAAGGTGCTTGCCCACATCGAAGGACTCCAAGGCACAATGCGCATCACCACCATAATGACCTCCAAGAGCAAGACCCTCCTCAAAACAAACAATGAACAAGAAGATAGTAAGCGTCATGAAGCACGCCTCCAAGGTCATCGTGAACTTCATCCTAATGATCGTCAGCGCCATCCTCCACATCATGAACGCCAACAACAAGAAATGGAGGATTCACCACATGATCTTCCACCTCCCATATATGATGAAGACCTTCATGAGAGACCCCATTGACACCATGATTTTTTTAAGTGCCCTTCGCTTCAATGTCCCTAAGTTCAATGGTGAGAATGATCCCGGATAATATATCTCTTGGGCTCTAAAAGTGGACAATGTCTTTGGCATCCACAACTATAGTGATTAAAATATGGTTGATGTCTCCAAGCGAAAGAATCCAAAACCGTATTGCTCCATCAACACTTGGAATGAAATGAAGTAATTTATGCATGCTCGCTTCGTTCCTCCTCACTACAAGCGTGACATCTTCAAAAAGCTACAAGAGCTTAGACAAGGATTGAAATCGGTTGATGAGTACTATAAGGAAATGAAAACCGCTTTCATAAGAGCACATGTGATGGAATCGCAAGAGAAAACAATGGCCCGCTTAGTCAATGGCCTAAACTATCCAATCAATAAGATTGTTGAGTATTGATGGATGTGACGTGACCTGTTGGGAGACCCCAAGCGCAAGGTATGAAGAGAACATCAGCAAGTTTTCCCTCAGAAAGAAACCAAGGTTTAATCGACCAGTAGGAGAAATAAATCACTTCTGAAGGTTGTTGACAGCTGATGTTGGCAGGATGCACTACCAGGCTCAGCAGCAACGTGCAATCTGCACACAACACAACCAATATACTTGGCCTCAACGAAACAGTGAGGTTGTCAATCTCACCGGTTTTTATGAAAAACAAAGGATTACACGCATAGTGTGGAATATAATATTTGTTTGAAGTGAAAGAAATGAGAATAATGATTACAGTAAAAAGAGCAGTGCTTGCAGTAGTTTATATTATCAGTGTAAAACAATGGACTGATCTCCACAATTCAGTAGTGGTGTCTCTCCATAAAAGATAGGTAACATGCTGGGTAAACAAATTACAGCTAGGAAATTGACAGAAATAAAGGTTGCACAATAGTGCATATGCAAGACATGATGATTACTATGAGCTTTATGTGGGCATTACAACATGATAGATAGACCGTAATCCAACTGCATCTATGACTAATAATCCACCCTCAGAAGTAATCCAAGCAGACTTTGGGTATTAAGTTGCAATCAACAAATTATTGCATTAAGTAAAGTGCGTAATGTAAACAATAAAATTATCCTTAGACAAAGCATAGTTGTTTTCTCCCTAATGGCAACAACACATCCCCCATCCGTCACATTTCTCTCACTTGACCACAAATATAAGGGAGGCATGAACCCACTATCGAGCATAAATAGTCCCTCTTGGAGTTACAAGCATCAACTTGGCCAGAGCATCTACTAGTAACAGAGTGCATGCAAGATCACAAATAACATAATCATGATAGACCTATAATCAACTTGACATAGCATTCAATATTCACCGGATCCCAACAAACACAACATGTAGCATTACAAATAGATGATCTTGATCATGTTAGGTGGGTCATAAGATCTAAACATGGTGGCATAAAGAGGAGAATACGACAGATACGTCATAAATGTATCCTTAATTTCTGATGTTCCATGTTATTTTCATGTTATTTGCTACATGTTTGCTATGAACTTTATGTCATTTTTATCGATTTCTCGGACTAACCTATTGACAAGATGCCACAGAGCCAGTTCCCCGTTTTCTGTTGTTTTTAGTTTTAGAAAAGTTGTTCTGGAAATATTCACGGAATTGGAAAATTTGATGCCCGAAAGTCTTAGAAATCCCGAAGGTTCCACGGAGTCCCAAAGAGGCCCGGAGAGGGGCCACATTATAGGGCGGCACGCCCCCGGCTACGCCATGGGGTGGTGTGGGCCGCTCGGGCGTCCAGCGCCAATGCCCTTTCGCATATTTATTCCTCCCGATACATGAACCCTAAAGATATGCCACTTTTTCCAGAGAAACACCCGAGGCCGCCGTCATCGTCAACCCGAGATCGGGAGGGTTCTGGAGCTCTCCCCGGCACCCTATCGGGAGGGGAATTCATCACCGGAGCGGTCTACACCACCATGCCCTCCTCCGAAGTGATGCGTGAGTAGTTCATCCCTGGACTACGGGTCCATAGCAGTAGCTAGATGGTTGGCTTCTCCACTTTGTGCCTCATGTTTAGATCTCGTGAGCTTCCTTACATGATCGAGATCATATTATTGTAATACTACATGTTGTGTTTGCTTGGATCCGATGAATGTTGAATGCTATGTCTTCTGATTATGAATCTATCATGTTATCTTCATGCATATGTTATTTATGATCTTGCATGATCTTTGTTATTAGTAGATGCTCTAGCCAAGTAGATGCTAGTAACTCCAAGAGGGAGTATTTATGCTCGATAGTGGGTTCATGCCTCCTTTGCATCTGTGCTCGAGTGAAAAAAATGTGACAGATGGAGGATGTTTTGTTGCCATTAGGGAGAAAACAACGATGTATACTTTGTTTACATTGTTTACATTACACACTTTGCTTACTGCGATTATCTGTTGCTTGCAACTTAATACCCAACATTTGTTCGGATGATATTCGGAAGGTGGATTATTGGTCATAGATGCAGTTGGATGACGGTCTATGTATTTTGTTGTAATGCTCGCATGAATCACATAGTAATCTTTATGTCTTGCATATGCACTACGGTGCAGCCTTCATTTCTATCAATTGCCCAGCTGTTATTTGTTCACCACACATGTTATTTATTTTCTATGGGAGACACCACTAGTGAACTGTGGACCCCGGTCCATTTCCTCATACTGATAATACAACCACTGCAATTACTGTTTTCGCACTGCTGCTACTGTTTTCATACTGTTCTCATACTGTTTTCCACACCATATGTTTAACCTCTTTGTATTCAGCAAAACCGGTGAGATTGACAACCTCACTGCGTTGGGGCAAAGTGATTTTATTGTGTTGTGTAGGTTCCACGTTGCTGCTAAACCAGTAGTGCGCCCTGCCACCTCAGCAGCATCAACCTTCGGAAGTTGCTCTGTCCTCCTACTGGTCGATTAAACCTTGGTTTCTTTCTGAGGGAAACTTACTGCTGTGCTCTTCATACCTTCCTCTCGGGGTCTCCCAACGAACGTGTGTTACACACGAATCAACGACCATCTAGCTACTGCTATGGTCCTGTAGTCCAAGGATGAACTACTTACGCATCACTCCGGAGGCATGCATGGTGATGTAGAGCCCTCCGGTGATGATTTCCTCTCCCGACAGTGTGTTGGGGAGAGCTTCAGGGAGCCCCCCCCAAACTAGGGTTGACAATGATTACGGCTAGAGAACTTTTAATGGATAGAGGCTCGGGTGCTTAGGTTTTCCTGAAGAAGAGTATATATAGGCGAAAGGGCGATGTCGATGGGCGCCCGAGGGTCCCACACCACGTGGTGGCATGGCCAAGGGGTCCGCACTGGCCTATGCTGTGGCCACCTGGTGGCCCCGCTCCAGATCTCCTCTGGACTCCGTGTACGTGACAGAAAAATAGGCCCCTTAGATTTTGTTTCGTCCAATTCCGAGAATATTTCCAGAACAATTTTCTGAAACAAAAAACAACAGAAAACATAAACTGGCGCTCTGGCATCTTGTTAATAGGTTAGTCCAAGGAAATCCATAAAAATGCTATAAAGTGTATAGAAAACATGTAGCAATTGGCATGAAAATAACATGGAACATCGAAAATTATAGATACATTTGAGACGTATCAAGCATCCCCAAGCTTATTTCTACTCGTCCTCGAGTAGGTGAAACGATAAAAACAAAATAATTTCTGAGGTGACATGCTACCAACATCATCTTGACCATCATATTTGTAAAAGCATTTGTGAGCTCACATCAAAGTACTCTAAACATAGGCATGATAGATATAATTTCAACAAACAAATGATCATGAATAATGATTTACTTAAATATATATGCTTGTTTTGAGCATAAAGAAAACATAGCAAAGTGGTATTCCGCTTGTCCGTAAAAGGGGAGCAAAACATAAATGCCAGGACACCTTCAAAGTTCAAGTGGTAACTAGAAAAAATTAATTTGAGAACAAGTAATAACATATCATGAACCAATAAATAATAAATTTTGGGACTGATGCACATTATACTCAGAATGATAACTATGCTCTCTTAATTGGTGCATAAAGTTAGAAGATGAAGAATCAATATAAAAAATAAAAGAAAGGCCCTTTGCGGAGAGAAGCAAGGATTAAATCATGTGCTAGAGCTTTTTATTTGATTAAAACAGAGGTAGTAAAAACAATTTTAAGAGAGGTGTATGTTTATGTCAACAAATAGCAAACATACAATACATTACGAACAAGTTAACTAGACTTTACAAGAGAGGCTCCCATTGAAGGGCGTTCTTTCTACTATGGTCAGTAAATCATCCCTCTTCTCTTTTGTTTACAAATTTATGAACTTTGCTTAACTTATAAATGATACGTCTCAAACGTATCTATAATTTCTGATGTTCCATGTTGTTTTCATGTCAATTTCTACATGTTTTCTATACACTTTATAGCATTTTTATGTATTTCCTCGGACTAGCCTATTAATAAGATGCCACAACGCTAGTTGCAGTTTTCTGTCGTTTTTGGTTTCAGAAAACTTGTTCTCAAAATATTCTCGGAATTGGACGAAACAAAATCCCAGGGGCCTATTTTTCTGCCACGTACACGGAGTCGGGAGGAGACCCAGAGGGGGGCCACCAGGTGGCCACACCATAGGGCGGCGCGGCCCCCCTTGGTCGTGCCACCACGTGGTGTGGGCCCCTCGAGCACCCACCGACATCGCCCTTTCGCCTATATATACTCTTCCTCGAGAAAATCCTAAACAACCGAGCCTCCATACATGAAAAGTTGCATAGCCACCGTCATCGCCAACCCTAGTTCGGGAGGGTTCTAAAGCTCTCCCCGGCACGCTGCCGGGAGGGGAAATCATCACTGGAGGGCTCTACATCACCATGCCTGCCTCCGGAGTGATGCGTGAGTAGTTCATCCTTGGACTACAAGTTCATAGCAGTAGCTTGTCTTCTCCTCTTTATGCCACCATGTTTAGATCTTGTGAGCTGCCAAACATGATCAAGATCATCTATCTGTAATGCTACATGTTGTGTTCGCTGGGATCCGATGAATATTGAATTCTATGTCAAGTTGATTATAGATCTATCATGTTTATGTTATTTTTGATCTTGCATGCTCTCCGTTACTAGGAGATGCTCTGGACAAGTTGATGCTTGTAACTCCAAGAGGGAGTATTTATGCTCGATAGTGGGTTCATGCCTCCCTTGCATCTGTACTCGAGTGACAGAAACGTGACAGATGGGGGATGTGATGTTGCCATTAGGGAGAAAACAACAATGTTTTGTCAAAGGATAATTTTATTGTTTACATTATGCACTTTACTTAATGATATAATCTGTTGCTTGCAACTTAATACCTAAAGTCTGCTTGGATTGCGTTCTGAGGGTGGATTATTAGTCATAGATGTAGTTGGATTATGGTCTATGTATCATGTTGTAATTCCCACATAAATCTCATAGTAATCATCATGTCGGTGCGACCTTTATTTCTGTCAATTGCCTAGATGTAATTTGTTTACCCGACATGTGATCTATCTTTTATGGAGAGACACCACTAGTGAACTGTGGACCCCGATCCATTCTTTTACACTGATAATACAACCTACTGCAAGCACTGTTCTTTTTACTTCAATCATTGTTCTCATTTCTTTCACTGCAAACAAATACCATTTTCCACACTATACGTCTAATCCTTTGTTTTCAGCAAAACCGGTGAGATTGACAACCTCACTGTTTCGTTGGGGCAAAGTATCTTGGTTGTGTTGTGTGTAGATTCCACGTTGTTGTTGAGCCTGGTAGTGCACCCTACCAACATCAGCTGTCAACAACCATCAAAAGTGATTTCTTTCTCCTACTAGTCGATTAAACCTTGGTTTCTTACTGAGGGAAAACTTGTTGTTGTGCTCTTCATACCTTGGGCTTGGGGTCTCCCAACAGGCTCACGTCATAGCCATCAATAAATCAGGGTAAAAAGAGTGAAGACACTTTATAGTAACCCAGTTTGGGACTGGGCACCCCGTTGCCAGCTCTTCTATCAATTTGGATAAGTGGATGTGCCTCTAGTCCAGGTGTGTAAAGTCCAATCAACAAGTGAGATAAATATTGTCTACCTGCATCCTCATGAGCTAAAACATGGGCACAAAACAGGTATAATTTTGAAGGTTTTAAAGGTAGCACATGAGAAATTTACTTTGGGGTGGCGGTTAAATACCACATATAGGTAAGTATGGTGGACACATTTGGCAAGCTTTTGGTTTTTGGGAGTTGGATGCATGAGTAGATCTCATACTCTGTATAGGTAAAGGCTAGCAAAAGACTAGGAGCGACAAACTAAGAGAGAAATAATGGCCATAATCATCCATAGCGACAAACCCTTATTAATCAAAGCATAAATGATATTACAAGTCAAAAACCAAATGATCATAGAGACTAGAGGTGACTGGTTTGTAGTCATAGCATGGTGTAAGCATGCGCCAAGTCTACCAAATAAAGCATTCAAAGGAGAATACCAAAATATTATGCTTCGATATGCTAAAATCAACTCATGATTTATTTCAATGGCACATTAAGAACTCTCATATATTTGAGACAAGTCATGCTATATCAATAACTACTAATCATTAAAATAATATCTAGCATGACATGATAAAGTCTAAGCCACAGTCTAAACAAGCTTCTTTTTGCACCGTTATGAGCATGAAATATTTTATTGCTTTCCAACACCAGCACTTTAGTTTAACAAAAACTCTCCCTATAATATATCAATGAAACAAGAGAGTACTACTACTCTATAAGAACTAACAACTCTAAATAAGAGATGCATGAAAAACAAGAGCTAAAAGGAGTTGCAGTAGCTAGAAAATAATTAAGAATACGAGTATTCGTACAAAAAAGCGGAGCGTATCTCTCTCCCACACAAGAATGCTAGGATCCAACCAAGTTTATTACAAAAAATAAAATAAAATAAAAGCAACCAGACGCCAAGTAAAGGACATATTATGTGACCGAATAAAAATATAGTTTCAATAGAAGTAGCCTGATAAGTTGATGATGAAAGAAGGGGATGCCTTGGGCATCCCCAAGCTTAGACGCTTGAGTCTTCTTGGAATTTGCTGGGATGAACCACGAGGGCATCCCAAGCTTTGTGTTTTTACTCTTCTTGATCACATTATATCATCGTCTTCTCTTGACCCTTGAAAACTTCCTTCAAATCAAACTTGAAGTAATTCTTATTAGAGGGTTAGTGCACAACCAAAAACTCATATGTTCTACATGGACACAAGCATTATCAATACTTTCTAAACATTAGCTACAGCCACTAATGTTTTGTGGGGCAAAGAAATCCACTCAACATAGTAAAAGAGAGAATGCAAAGTAAAAATGCAGAATCTGTCAAAACCAGAATAGTTTGTAAAGACGAATTTTTTCAAGGAACTTACGTTGCTCAAATAAGAAAACTTATAACTAGAAAAAGTTTCATAAATATCTGAGGATCTTGAAAAAAAAATCAGGTCGTTTCAATTTCTCTAGAAATTAATACGAATTAAACAGTGGACATCAAAAATCTGTTTCTGCGCAGAAATCCAAATCTAGCATCAACTTTTCACTAGAGACTTCACTTGCCACAATAATTCGAAAAAGTAAAGATATAAAGAAGTTGCTACAGAAGTAAACAACACCTTGACTCAAAGAAAAAAAAATTAAAATTTCAGAAATAAAACATGGGTTATCTCCCAAGAGTGTTTTTCTTTAACGCCTTTCAGTAAGGCACAAAAAGAAAAAATCAAGTGTTTTCAAATGAAGAAGCGTCCATATTGAGACAAGAAACCTCCTCAAAAATGCATTGTATTTTATCTATATAAGTTTCATATGTCCCTCTCTCAACGCTTTTAGGTTTACTACTTTCATCAAATGGGTTTTCAGAAACAATCCAATAAAAATTCATTTCCAATGCTTCATGCATTCCTACGAGTTAAAAGGGTATTTGTATTTTGATTTCCTCCATGTTTTTAGGTTTGGTCTTGTCTAGTTTTTAAGAGCACCAATAACATCTACACATGAGCCTAGCATCTTAAAACGATCAAAGACTTTCCTAGCTTCTATAGCAACATCACCAAATTCTTTAAGCAAAGTTTCCAAAATAAAAACTCTTTTTGCAATATCCTCAAAATCGTTTAGGTTAAGAAAAATTTGCTGCATTATGGGGTTAAGGTTAACAAACCTAGCCTGTAACATGTGAACCAAGGAAGCTGCAGCAGTTTCATAACTTGAAGCAAGTTCTACTATGGATCTATCTTCAAAATCTTCATGCTTACTAACATGATTAAAGAATTATTCAATGTTATCCTTTCCAATAATAGAACCACTACCTATTGGTAAATCTTTCAGGGTAAACTTAGGGACTAACATGATGACATAAAAGCAGGGTAGCAAAAATAACAACTATAATAGGAACTAATATTTTTGTATTTTTGATATAAAGAAGCAACAAAATAAAATAAACTAAACTAAACAAAAACAAAGTAAAAAGATTGGAGGTGAGAGACTCCCCTTGTAGAAATCCTCTTCATCCCTGGCAACGGCGCCAGAAAGAGCTTGATGGCTATGAAGTGAGCCTGTTGGGAGACCCCAGGCGCAAGGTATGAAGAGCACATCAGCAAGTTTTCCCTTAGAAAGAAAACAAAGTTTAATCGACAAGTAGGAGAAAGAAATCATTTCTGAAGGTTGTTGGTAGCTGATGTTGGCAGGGCACACTACCAGGCTCAGCAGCAATGTAGAATCTGCACACAACACAGCCAAGAAACTTTGCCCCAACTAAACAGTGAGGTTGTCAATCTCACCGGTTTTTCTGAAAACAAATGATTAGACGTATAGTGTGGAAAATAGTATTTGTTTGCAGTGAAAGAAATGAGAACAATGATTGCAGTAAAAGAACAGTGCTTGCAGTAGTTTGCATTATCAGTGTCAAAGAATGGAACGCGATCCACAGTTCACTAGTGGTGTCTCTCCATAAAAGATAGATAACATGTTGGGTAAACAAATTACAACTGGCCAATTGAAAGAAATAAAGGCTGCACCGTAGTGCTTATGCAAGACGTGACGATTACTATGAAATTTATGTGGGCATTACAACATGATACATAGACCGTAATCCAATTGCATCTATGACTAATAATCCACCCTTAGAACGTAATCCAAGCAGACTTTGGGTATTAAGTTGCAAGCGATAGATTATTGCATTAAGTAAAGTGCGTAATGTAAACAATAAAATCATCCTTAGACAAAGCATTGTTTTTTCTCCCTAATGGCAACAGCACATCCCCCATCCGTCACGCTTCGGTCACTCGAGCACAGATTTAAGGGGGGCATGAACCCACTATCGAGCATAAATACTCCCTCTTGGAGTTACAAGCATCAACTTGGCCAGAGCATCTACTAGTAGCAGAGAGCATGCAAGATCACAAATAACATAAACTTGATAGATCTATAATCAACTTGGCATAGCATTCAATATTCATCGGATCCCAGCAAACGCAGCATGTAGCATTACAGATAGATGATCTTGATCATTTTAGGCAGCTCACAAGATCTAAACATGGTGGCATAAAGAGTAGAAGACAACCATCTAACTACTGCTATGGACCCGTAGTCCAAGGATGAACTACTCACACATCACTCCGGAGGCAGGCATGGTGATGTAGAGCCCTCCGGTGATGATTTCCCCTTCCGACATGGTGCCGTGGAGAGCTTCAGAACCCTCCCAAACTAGGGTTGACGATGACGGAGGCTACATAACTTATGGTGGATGGAGGCTCGGGTGTTTAGGGTTTTCCCGAGGAAGAGTATATATAGGCGAAAGGGTGATGTCGGTGGGCGCCCGAGGGGCCCACACCACATGGTGGCGCAGCCAAGGGGAGGGTCACGCTGCCCTATGGTGTGGCCACCTGGTTGCCCCCTCCGGGTCTCCTCCGGACTCAGTGTATGTGACAGAAAAATAGGCCCATGGGATTTTGTTCCGTCCAATTCCGAGAATATCTCCAGAACAACTTTCCAGAAACAAAAAACAGCAGAAAACATGAATTGGCGCTGTGGCATCTTGTTAATAGGTTAGTCCCAGGAAATCCATAAAAGTTCTACAAAGTGTATAGAAAACATGTAGCCATTGGCATGAAAACAACATGGAACATCATAAATTATAGATAGGTTTGAGACGTATGAAGTATCGACCATATGACAACATTATTGCACTTGTCCATCAAGATCTCAAGGCCGAGTGCCATATTGTGGAAGACCTCAAGTATAACAATAAAAATGCTTACTTTGTATCCAAGCCTACTACTTCATCTCCAATGACACATGCAACAAGAGAACCTCTGGAGCTCCCAATGCATCAAACAAAGCTCCACAACCATTCAATAAAACAGTGTCTCCAATCACCAACTATAATGCTCCTCAAGTCAAATCGAGCACAATCACTTGCTTCAAATGTGGTGGGATTGGACACAAGTCTTTTGAATTATCCAACAAGATGATCATGATTGTCAACCAAGATGGTGAACGTGACTCCATGAGTGAAGGTGAATACTATGCATTGCATCAAGTTGATCTTAACCCCTTGGATGACCCCAACACTAAAGAAGAGAACGTCTATTGCGACGTGGACAACAATCCATCGCTATTGGTCACAAGAGTCCTCACAACATCTCCACAAGATGAAAATGACCAATGTTGCAACCTCTTCCAAATGTGATCTGGTATCAATGACAAGTTTATCAAAGTTATCATCTATGGAGATAGTTTCCAAGACTTGTCTAGAAAAGAGCTTTGCGACAAAATCCAATTGACTTGCAAGAAGCATCCACACCCTTATCATGTTCAATGGCTTAGTGACTCCGGTACCTTCAAGATAGAACACATAGTCACCGTGCAATTCAAGATTGGTCCTTATGAAAACACGATTGAGTGTGATGTTGTGCCTATAATCGCGTGTCACCTACTTCTTGAACGACCTTAGAAATATGACAAAAGTGCTATTCATGATGGACGCACCAACCACTATAGCTTCAAGTGGAACAATACGACGTTTCTGCTTCGTCCCATGTCTCCTAGCCAAGTGATTGCTGATAATGCAAAGACGCTTGCACGTAAACAAGAAGAGCTCTAATCTAGTGACTTGAGTGGTGAGAGAATGATCCACCTAAAAGGGAGTGAGAGCCACATGCCAAACATGAGTGAAAAAATCACGAGTGTTCCCAAAGGCGTTGCCTTACTTGATACTAAAAGATGGATGCGAGAGCTCCGAGGCGACCCATCCATACTTCACTTTGTCCTTGTGTGCAAAGGAGAAATCCTTGAAACTAACGCCATAAAAATATTTCCTCCGTTTTTCTTGCCAATATCGCAGGAATTTGAGGACGTGTTCCCCAAAGAACTACCACCGGGACTACCTCCTCTATGAGGCATCGAGCACCGCATTAATCTCATACCTGGTGCTCCACTTCCAAAGCGTGCTCCTTACCGCACCAACCCCGAGGAGACTAAAGAGATTGAGCGACAAATCCAAGAACTTCTAGATAAACGTTGTATTCGACAATCCCTTAGCCCTTGTGCCGTTATAGTCATCCTTGTCCCCAAACAAGATGATACTTATCTTATGTGCATGGATTGTCGACCAATAAATGCTATAACTATTAGATATAGACATCTCATCCCTAGTCTTGATGAATTCTGTGGTGCAATAATTTTTCCAAAATTGATCTTAAAAGTATATATCATGAAATTCACATGAGCATATGTGATGAATGGAAAACGGATTTTAAAACAAAACATGGTTTGTATGAATGACTTGTCATGCCTTTTGGTCTTTCTAATTCTCCGTCAACTTTTATGTGACTCGTGAATGAAGTTTTAAGACCCTTCATTGGCAAATTTGTGGTTTTTTATTTCTATGACATCCTCATATATAGAAAATCTTGGAAAACCACCTTGATCATATTTCTCAAGTCTTGTTGGCTCTTTAAAAAGAAAAACTTTTTGCAAATATTTCCAAGTGCAATTTTTATACCGACAAGCTTGTATTCTTGGGTTTTGTGGTTTCTTCCAATGGTATTGAAGTTGATGAGAAGAAGGTAGAAGCAATTAGGAATTGACCTAACCCAACTTCCGTGTGTGAAATAAGATGCTTTCATGGTCTTGCCGGTTTCTATCGCCGTTTTGTGAAGGATTTTTCAACCATTGCTTGCCCTTTAAATGAGCTTACAAAGAAAAATGTATTGTTTGTTTGGGGCGATGCTTAGCAAAACGCTTTTGATACTCTCAAGAAACGGTTAACCTAGGCATCTTTGCCTGTTTTGCCGGATTTTGAGAACACTTTTGATATTGAGTGCGATGCTAGTGGATTAGGCATTGGTGGCGTTCTTTTGCAAAATGGACAACTCAATGCCTACCATAGTGTGAAATTAGATGTTGCTAGACTCAACTACCCAATTTATGGCAAATAATTATATGCTTTTGTGAGAGTCTTGGAAGTTTGGGAACACTATCTTTGGCCTAAATAATTTGTTATTCATTCCGACCATGAATCCTTGAAGTATTTGAAAAGTCAAGCTAATTTGAACAAAAGCCATGCTAAATGGGTAGAATTCATAGAATATTTTCCTTATGCCATTAAGTGCAAGAAATGTAAAGAAAATGTGGTAGTGGATGCTTTGTCCCACAAAGAATGTCTCCTTGAAATACATGGGATTGGTTTGGATGAGATCAAAGATTTATACTCTTACGATGCTTTCTTTGGACCAATTTTCGATAAATTCTTTCCCCATCGAGGTTTTAATGATTTCTATCTCCATAAAGGTGTCTTGTTTAAGGATAACAAATTCTATATTCCCGATTCCTCTGTTCGCTTGTTTTTATTGAAGGAATCACACGAAGGAGGTCTCATGAGACATTTTGGAAGAGACAATACCTATGTCATGCTCTCCAACCACTACAGCTGGCCTAAGATGAAGCGCCAAGTGGAACGACTTGTCAAGCGATGTCCAACATGCCTCCGAGCTAAGTCTACTTCCAACCCTCATGATCTTTACTTGCCATTACCTACACCACACGTTCCTTGGAGTGACATTAGCATGGATTTCGTGTTAGGACTACCACGCACAAAAACAAACATGGACTCAATATTTGTAGTGGTTGATCATTTCTCAAAGATGGCACATTTCATTCCATGCAATAGAATGGACGATGCTTCACATGTGGCAAATCTGTTTTTCAGGGAAATCGTGCGTCTACATGGTGTGGCCAACACAGTTGTCTCGAATCGAGACGTCAAGTTTACGTCCTACTTTTGGAAGACATTGATGTCCAAGCTCGGCGGCAAATTACTCTTCTCCAATGCCTATCATCCACAAACGGATGGCCAAACCGAAGTGGTGAATCGAACACTATCTTCACTCCTTCGCGCTTGATCAAGCCCAACCTCAAGAATTTTTAAGAATGCATCCTGTATGCCGACTTTTGCTGCAATCGATCACTTCATCAAGCTACAAAGAGAAGCCTCTTTGAGATCGTCTACGACTTAAAATCTCAACACCGCTCTCGACATCCTACCATTGCCTCTACACGAACAAGTGAACATGGATCTCGACAAGCGCACCAACTACATCAAGAAGCTACATTAATCCACAAGATCTACACTTGAGAAGCATTCCGAGCACCGAGCATCCTTGATGAACAAGCATAATAAACCCATGGTGTTCCAACAAGGCGACCTCGTTTGGCTACACTTACGTAAAGAGCGTTTCCCACAAGAACGCAACTCGAAGATCAAGCCACGAGGTGACAGACCTTTCAAGATTCTCAAGTGCATCAACAACAATGCCTACAAGCTCGACAAACCCAATCCAAGTACCTTGTACACAACATCTTTAATGTCAAGAACCTCTCCCCCTTCCATAGATATCCAAATGATAAGGAAGATCATGAGTCATGGACGACTCTTTCCAAGGGGGAGGGGGGTGATGATGCAGCCCAACCAATTCCATCAAGTCCATCTACTACAACCATTAGACCTATGACGAGAGCACGTGCAAAGGCTATGCAAGAAAAGGTGACTTCGCTCTTATCCCTGTATGAATTTGATGACTTGGTGACCACATGGAAATACTATATGTGTGCTCAGGTATGCTCCCCATTGGAACCCCAGACGCCCAAGAAACACGAGAAGATGGCCAAGAGGGTGGCTCCGAGGAAGAAGAAGAAGAAGAAAAGGGAGAAGAAAAAGCTCCTAGAAAACCTGTCCTAGGCCGGCGCCAGGCCAGCTCCCTAACAGAACCGGACTCCAGCCCGTCTAAGACAGCTCCCCTGCGCGTCAGGCCGGCAACCCTATATACCTGGCCGGCCTCCAGCCCTGCGTCCGAGGCCGGCCTCCAAGCCTTCCTAGGCCGGCTCCCCTGCCCACCCAAGTCGGCACCCATACAGACATGCCCGATGTCGAGACATCGTAGTAGAGTTCATAGACGGGGGTGCCATGAGACTACGGGTAGAGACGTGGGGGAATGTGGTAGTATGACAACCTGGAACACCAAATTTACCCATGTTCGGTACGTCGCAACTAGGCGACGTTCCTACTCCTGCAAACTCACTAAATCAGGGCTGAAGCCTGAAGTATACAAAGTACAATGTGAGTAGGGTTTCGCTAACTCGACGAGGATCAACTTCTCGGCGAGTTGGCTTCTAGCTAATTGTCTATGTTTCGTCTCTCCCGTCCGGCTTTATATAGATAGCCGGGTTAGGGCTTACAAAAAGGAAACCTAGAAGACTACGGAAAGTATCTAACTTGGAAAGTAAAGAATCCGTCTTCTCCTCCAAGCCGCACCACTTTGGGTCGTTGTCTGAGTTCTTCTAGAATCCGGCTTCCTGCGCATCAGCTTACTGGGCCGTCTAATGGACTGTGGTACATTACAAAAAGGCCATCCTGGTAATCCGGCTCTTTAGGACAATGCCGGACATACCCCTAATCAGTATATACCCGACACCCGACCTCAGCCCGGCCAGGCCGGCTCCCCTGCGTGGGAAAGAGGGAATATACTCTTGTAATGCCTACCTGCCCCAGTTTTACCCCTAGACTATAAATAGAACCTCCTACCTTCAGATCTAGGTTAACAATGATATTTGGATGATTTGAGCATTGCTCTTTAGACCTCTTGTGAGGCTACTCCTATGATGTATATCTAGAACCGTATCAAGGCTACTCCATCTACCTCGTTATTTGGATCGTATCAAGACTACACCAGGATATCCGCCATTTCCCCTTCGAAATCAGTCGAAGTCCTTTCAATATACCTCAAATGAACCTTGAGGCTCTATTGGCGTGGTGGACCGGCCACTAGTGTTGAATTGATTTTTGATAAGGTGAGTTCGGATCGATTGGTTGTTCCGTAGGCGGCCTTTGCGGTCTAGTTGACGGGAAATCAAATCCTTAAGTTTGCACTAGTTATCAGTACTGTGTTTTCCCCTATTCGATTTCCCTCACGTTCTTCCCATTCTTCGTGTTCATCCCCGTGTTCTTCGTGTTCTTTGTCAATTCGTGAGATCGGGCACCTCTCTGCGGTAGTGACCACATCACCAAGGTTGTTAGGAAACAAAAAATATGGCATAGTGGCAGCAACAAAGAACGGTACCTTATGGAGCTTTATTCAATAAACCATAACCTGCTGAGCACAAGGATTTTGTTACTAGATTGAAAAAAAATCTGGGGGGCACTGAGATTTCTGGTGACCGTGGTTACCGAAAAATTACCTGTCGACTACTAGACCAAATTATAAAAATTCAATATTTGGGCTTAAATTTCCAAAAAAAAACATTTTGAAAGCATGAATTGGGCCCAAATTGAAACATCCGAAACTTTTCGACCGGTAAATGAGTTTTAGCGGGGACAGCCGGGGGTGGTACAAGAATTTCGATTACCAGTCGGTAAACAATTTGGGCAAACGAATTTGAATACACAATTTTCTGTGATTCTATCGAGGAAACCTATATGAAAAAGACAAATTTGAAGAGAAATTTTGAGGTTGTTCTTGCCTATTTGGAGCAATATTTTTGTGACTTTTGTGTAGCCCAAATATAACACACATTATTGAACCGAATTTACAAGTTCGTAGTTTGAGAAAGATAGTACAAACGCAAGCGTTCATATACACGCGCAAACACTCACTTCTATGAACGTACACACGCATATCTTACCCCTATGAGAATTTACGACGCCTTGCTGTCGACGGAAACGTTGCCTCCCATGGAAAGAATATTTCGCTTAAATACGACATGCTTCATGCATATGTAAAAATATCAGTATTTTACTTTTCGATATCATTTACGAGGACGAAGACTAGGGTTTAGGGGGACGGCATTTCGAAAATCTTTGTGAAAACACAATAAATTCAAATGAAACTTTAATTTTTTTTTAGTTTGGTTTTGGGGTAGCGGACACATTTTAAGGTTGTGCCCGACAAATCTCTAGGCCTGCCGGTGCAACTACTTGTAGAGATTGGGCGTGATCCACATCTCGGTAGGACAATCCATCAAACGTGCAGAGGCTGGCAACAAGCTTGGAACCACGCGTTGGAAGGTCCTGGTCTTCGCCTTGAGGTCGTAGGCCCTCGCGCCTCCCCAATCACCGACTCTCTCCAGCTGGTCGGGAGCGTACTGCCTCATCCAAGGCGCCGAGAAATACAGCACGCCAGGCCTCACGCCGGGAAAGCTCTTCGCCGGTAAGTAGGCCGACTGGTTCATCCCGAGGAACAGCGCGTGCTCCTGCACAGACTCCCGCCGCGTCGACGCCTCCCCGTCCTGGCCTCTCGCGCGGCGGTCAATCAAGTGGAACGTGAACTTGACGGCGTCCGGGTACGCCGGGCGACCGGGCTCCCACACCGCGCTGACCAGCCACACGCCCCCGCCCGGCGGGACCACAAGGTGCCTGGTGAGGACGGCGTCGTGAAGTCGGGATCGCACCACCTCCTCCTTCAATGGCGTCCCGCCGTCGTCAATGAGCCATCGGTCGACGTAGCCCCAGTACGACACGGCGTAGATCCTCCCGTCGTGGTACGCGCAGTCGGTGTAGGTGTTGGGGAAGCGGTCGTTCCTCCATACTTTGTTAAGGTTGGGAACCAGCACCTGCCATCTGGCGTCGCCCGCCCTGACATGAGAGACCCACTCACCTCCGCGGTGGATGACCGTGACGGCGTAGTCGCCGCCTCCGGACGGGTCGCCGGACAGCACTGCCTTCCGGTAGAAAAACGTCGCCAGGTGATACGGGTCGTGGACCTCTGCGTCCTCGAATTGGCTGCTACGAACTAGGTAACAAGTGATGTTTCCCTGGCCGTCGCGCAGGGCCTCGACGCACGGGAAGTCGGTGACCGGAGGGAGAGGGATGGTGCGCGAGGTGAAGGGGTTGTGCAGCGAGAGGTTGCACAGCTCGTCCACCACCACCAGCCACCCGTCGGAGGCGCCGCAGCAGGTGACGAAGGCGCCCTGTGGGAACGTGAATTTGTGAACCCTGTCGACGTCGACGAGAGGGCGGCGGAACTCGCAGGTCACGGCTGAGTGGCGGGGCTTCACGGCGGGTTCCCAGGACATGAGCCATGGCGTCCGCAGAGGCGGGACGCCCGCGGCAACGGCGACCAAGCACCACGACGCGCACACGGACGCGAAGGCGAGTGCTCCCGGGAGGTCGAGCAGTTGCACGATGCTCGTGAGGAGATCGGTCGGGAGGTCTGACCAATCGGGACCTGTACACGGGCTTGGCGCTGCTGCCATGGTGAATCTTTGCGTGTACTGTCTTGTCGGTAGAATAGTTTTACCTTCGTTTCAAAAGAATAGATGTGCTTGTGGGGTAGGATTTATATGGAACCATGAAATTAACGAACGCCTAAATACATCTAACTAGTATGTACGAGTCGGAAAGGGAACCCGTTGTGGTTTCTAAAAGAAATCATCAAACCGAGTGAAAATTGAATACAACAACACATACCCCTCAATTTTCACTCGAATAAAATAAAACCAATACAAATAGAAATTATACAGTGCAAACAACATCCCATATCCTCAAATCAGCTGCTTAAACCTAGAATCAACACCATTGAGCCAATTGCCAAAAATATTAACAACACTACTAGGTGGATATAAGTTCGGGGCTATCTGAATGGCTGACCATGTAGATCTAGCAAAATTGCAATTAAAGAAAAGGTGTTTAATAGTCCCGTCCTGAGGAAAAAAGACACAAGATTTGTTTCCTTGCCAATTCCACCTAGCAAGGTTGTCTCTAGTAAGAATAATTTCTCAACGGAGATACCATGGAAACAGTTTGGTTTTCAATGGTATCTTCATCTTCCAAATCTTCTTAAAATTAACAACTGGAATCTCAGGTTGCACTAAAGCTTTGTACATAGAATCCACGGACAATTTGCCATTCTTATGTAGATTTTACCGAAATCTATCTGATTCTTGCGTCAGCTATACGGAAGCAAGGCTTTGCACCAAGGCATTCCATGATCCTTGTCTAGGACCGAACAGACTTCTTCTGAACAACACATTAGGTTGGAAAGATTCCATCACCTTGGCAAGTGTATCCCCTTTGTGACGCACGATGCTATACAAAGCCGGAAAACATTCTCGAAAAGTGGTGTTACCCAACCAAATATCCTCCTAGAACCTAATTTCCGACCCATCCCGAATTGAGAAAGACTCATGCGGAAAAAAGTATTTTTTTTTAGTGGCCATAATGCCAGCCCAACAGTGAGAGTCACCAGGCTTCCAACAAACCTCAGATAGCGCTTGTAAACCCCACATACTTTCTTCTTAGGAGGGCCTGCCAAACTCCATTCTGAGTCAGTAGCTTAAAAAGCCACTTGCCAAACTCCATTCTCGATAGGATCTATTCTTGACCTCGAGGTCATGAATCCCTAGCCCCCTTGGTCTTTAGGTCGGCAAACCACACTTCACTCAGTCAAGCGGTACTTTGTCTTCTCATTATCCCCTTGCCAAAAGAATCTTGACCGAAAATAATCCGGTCTTTTCAGAACCCCTTTTGGCAATTGGAAGAAAGAAAACATATACAATATCATATTACTAAGTACTAAATTTATGAGTACTAATCTTCCCCCTAACGATTATAATTTAACTTTCCAGCTGTGTAACCTAGTCTGTAAATGTTCCTCAACCAGTTTCCATTCAGCATTTGTGAGTCTCCGATAGTGAATAAGAATACTCAAATAGTTAATAGGAAATTGTCCTTACGCGCAGCCAAAAATCTAGGCATGCTGAGAAGTATAATTTTGGGCCTCATCGAAACAAAACAATTCACTTTTATGGAAATTTATCTTTAACCCCGACAAATGCTCGAACGCTGAGATAATTAACTTCAGGTTTTTTGCTTTCTCGATGTCATGATCCATAAAGAGGATTGTATCATTGGCATATTGAAGTATGGACAAACCACCATCCACCAAATGCAGAATGAACCCTTTAAATTGACCACCATACTTAGCATGTTCAATTAAAATAGTGAGCATATCCTCCACTATATTAAATAGCATTGGCGACAAAGGATCACCTTGTCTTAGCCCCTTTTTTATTTGGAAGTATCGGCCTGTGTCATCATTGACCTTGATGGCAACACTTCCTCCCGAAATGAAACTTTGAATTAATGCATGAAATTCGGAGGAAAAACCTTTCATTTTAATAGTCTGATGAAGAAAGGACCATTTAACCTTATCATAAGTTTTCTCAAAATCAATTTTAGGATCATCCCATTCAACTTCTTGTGGTGCATCTCATGGACCGTTTCATGAAGGGTAACCAGCCCATCAAGGATGTTACTACCTTGCATAAAAGCAGTTTGAGAAGGACGAA
This sequence comes from Alopecurus myosuroides, assembly GCA_028641055.1. Taxonomy (NCBI): domain Eukaryota; kingdom Viridiplantae; phylum Streptophyta; class Magnoliopsida; order Poales; family Poaceae; genus Alopecurus; species Alopecurus myosuroides. Next base: position 99,908,762 of record CM054059.1, read on the forward strand.
CCACATGATCAGCCACGGTATTTAGTCTTAACGTCGTGACTTTGGTAAATATCTTAAAACTAACATTAAGGAGGAAAATAGGTATAAATTGTTGGATCCTTCCTGCCTCATTAACCTTAGGTAGTAAGATTATTTCACCGAAATTCAGACGGAACAACTCCAATTGTCTACTATGAAGGCAGTAGAACAATTGGAGTAGGTTAGAGTTAATAACTTCCCAAAAGCTCTCATAGAATTCCGCCGAAAAGCCATCAGGTCCAGGGGCTTTGTTGTTTTCCATTTGGAAACTAACCATTCTCATCCCTTCATCAGAATAAAGTGCAGTAAGAATACTATTTTCCTCATTAGAAACCTGGGGGATATCCGTCGTTTTGGTTCTCATCTAAGGAAAAGTGATCTTCCTCCGGAGCTCCATATAGTCCTTTATAATAATTAGTAATATACGACTTTAGTTGCTCATGGCCTTCGATCGTACGCTCATCCTGTACTAGGGAAAAAAAATATGTTTCTTCATGTGTCTATCATTGGCGACACTATGGAAATATCTTCTATGTGAACCCCTTTCAGAATAAATTGCGCTTTCGATCGTTGATACCATTTAAGCTCCTCCTCGCGCAATAATCACATAATCTGGTGATGACTCCCAAGTGCAGAAGATCAATTGTAGTACCTTTCGATAAGTATTTGAGTGTCGAACCCACGAGGAGCTGAAGGTAAGCTATCTATTCTCTAAAGCCCTATAACCCTCTTATATGGCTGTTTATGCAAAGCAATAAGTTTGACTAAAAGGAACTAACTAATTAAAAGCAAATGACGTGGAGTGTGGTTTGTCTAGTAACTAGTGAAGCAAGTTTAAAATGCAAGTAATCCTAAAGCAAGTTTCTAAAGCAAGTTTCTAAGCAAGTTTCACAAGTAGCAAGCAGCAAATATCTCAAATATCTCAAGGGAGCAAGTGTTCTAGCAATAGGTGTTTAGTTCGTGTGGTTGTCACAATTAGTGAAGCACATGTTTTAGTCTTAGTTGTTTCTTCTAGGAAGGAGCCATGAATAGGTATAGTCAAGTAAATGATCTACAACCCCTTATGATGGATCATGTGGCCAAGTAAATGACTGCACAAGATTGATTAAGACATAAAGTCCCACCATAGCCTTACGTTCTAAGGTCCCCTATATATATCCCCCAATAACTTAACTTTGTGGCTCGGTCTCAGGTTACTGTCACTCCCAAGTCACCACCACTCCATTATGCTACCGGTGATCACCTTACATGCATTCCCCAACATATGCGTGCACTCATACATTGTACATAAAGACAATCATAGAAGATAACAAACTTGTATGCAACCAATCAATGAACTATTTCACCATTGCCAAGAACAATTCACTACTCAAACATAGACGGGGAGACACATTACATCAAGGGAATATACTATTGCATCATACATCCTGTTTGCCAAGAGATACAGTGGAGAGATGGAGCTGATCTTGCTGTAGATGTTGATGATGAACACGCCGGAGGGGGTGCAGCCCTCCGGCGGGTGATCCAGGCGGCGTTTCCCCCCTCCGATCTTCTCCGGCGGCAGCCTTCTGTCTCTCTGTTTCGTGGTTTCGTCTCTCGGCACCGCCTCCTTCTCGAAAAGGCCAGGGGACCCTTTATATAGTCGTTTTTAGGTCACGAGACACTCGGGAGAAGAAAGATCGACGGCATCGGAGCCACGGGGGCAAAAAGGGGGGCCCACACGCGGCCAAGGAATCTGGCCGCGTGGAGGGTCCTCTTTTCCACCTGGTTGGCCTTTTGGCCCTCTACTTTGGCCAATGGTCTTCGTCTCGAAAATTATGAACCGTGCTCTTTGGCCTTGCCCTTTTTGGAGTCCCGAAGCTCCCGGAAAGTCTGAAACACTAAAAAGTACGTTTTCTGGAAAAACAGGGTTAGGACCAAAAGAAGGGGGATTGTTCAGAAAATCCCCCAAATCATTATAAAACATGAATATAAGTTTCTAATATGTAAGAAAAACAAGTAATAACATGCAAAGTTTATGTATGCATTTTACATGCATCAACATCCCCAAGCTTAACCCATACTCGTCCTCGAGTATGAAGGTGATAAAACTAACATGGACTTTGCATTTTAAAACAATCATGGAATATCAAAGAAGATTATTCATGCTACATATAATCAAATGATTCATAATGTAGATGAGTAGCAACATACAATTCATGTTATAAGAAATATCAAATATGCAAGAAAAGATGCTTCATGAAAGTTCACAAAGTTTATAATGAAATAAAAGCACTATGGACCAAATGCATACACAAAATGAAAAATAAAATCCTATATTGGTCAAAGAATAGCATAATGGAAAATAGAAAATATGGTGGACACTTTGGAGAAAATTGAGTAGAGGTAAAACATGATCAAGTCTTATTTAGTCTCTAAATTATTCAACTAAAATTACTAATTGAAATGTGGCGTCCATTGGTCTAAGACTCTCATTGCCCCTTTATCACTAGCATCTTAAATTGTGAATGTTGAAGTAATGTGATTGACAAGGTGTTGGTTGAATGCTTCATGCCCCGTGAGTGTGAAAACCTACTCCATGATTACTCAACTTAAGATTCCTAATAAGCTTTGTACAATCATAATAAGTATTAATGACATCATAGAGAACCGCAAAGAGGTACCTCTTGCCCCATGACATGGAAACAAGTCCATGTTACAATGACAAGATGAACAAACGGAGTAGACTCATCATCCTTTTTATTTTCATTCACTATTATGCATAGCTTCTTATTTTATTATAGGATGTGTTGTAGAGTCACTCAAGCTGTAAGTAAATTTCCACCATGATAAAGCATGGCTTGGATTAGCGGCCCAATGTGTTTCTCTAGTCATATAGATACTTACTCATCAAAACTTACTATTCCTCTATTTCATTTCGGCATGGCAGGAGTCCAAAAACAAAAGTACATGATATCAACCAAATGTAAAAAAAATTGTGCAATGTTGAAAGCTTTCCGGTGATACACGTTTATAGTTAGCTCCCAACCACACACTTGTCAAACGCAAAACTTGTGGCTCCCATTATTGGGTCATGTTTATTAGATGCATAAAAAGTAAAGTGTGTCTTCAAAAGTTCGTGTTAGTCCTATCCCAAGTTCAACCCATGAAAATTAATAAAGTGAATATCTTAATTTAGAACATAAATAACACAATAACATGGTGAACATACTCAGAATAGCAATGAAACTAATGGGAAGATATGGTGGACTCACTGGAAATACTTGGCTAAGGAGTGTTGGAAACAAGTTTTTACTTGTTGGAATTTTTTAATTTTTGGGCTAGCAAGAGGGAGATAGTTGACCAGCTACTATGCATTCATATGTCCATAGAACTACTCATTTCATGACAAACTAAATAAACCAGCAATTAACGTCAAGGACATGAATAAGAGATAGCTCAAGACAACATTATTGCAAATTTCTACACATAAAAAGCCTATAAATCATGCAAACATATGTAGCTCTTCAAATCAACCATGGCATCCCTATTCCAAATCATAATACTAGCATCTAATACATTCCAACCCCAAACTCCAGTAGCTCAATCTCATATAAAATGATGGTGGTGGTCTTATCAAAACAAAAATAAAAACAAAAACTAGACGCTTCAAGTCTCTACGATAAATGTTTTGCTTAGAAAAACAGAAAGTAGACGTGTGCTAACCAAAAGAGTGTAGCTCCAGTGGGGTGTTCATAACATCCCCAAGCTTATGGATTTCACCATTCTTGGATGTCTTGAGGTGCAGCTCCTCTATTCCCTGTGAAAAAAACTTCACAAAACATGTTTCTCCCATTCTTTTTCTGTGGGGTGAGATTAGCCAGGACAAACAAATCACATGCTTGCTGCGCAAAATTCCAAAACAAATGCTCCAGAAGATAGAAAATAAGGTTCATAATGTTGTATGTTCACTCTCTAGCTCGAAAAGATCAAGGAAATTCAAGTCCCAAACCCAAAGAGTGCATCCAACAAAAGAAGGCAAAATCTGTCCAGAAAAGCAATAGCAGCAAAATGAACGTTTTCCCTAAGCTAGACTCATCAAAAAAAATTAATCCATTTTTTCTGCTTACAGAGTACGAAAAGTTGCAGAACATACTAAAAAATTAGCTCAATCCGACTTACAGATAAAAAATGAAAAATCGTACGGTGAGCAGAATCGTGCTGAAACAGAAATTCCAAGCACTAGGATAGCAACTTTTAAATCCAAATGGGTGAAACTTGACACTTTATTGAAAACTCCAGAAACTAAACTAAAGACTAAGTCTCTTGTTACAGCAAGAGGACACTAGGAAAAACCAACTAAGAACAACCGGGTTGCCTCCCGTAAAGCGCTTTATTGATAGCCGTATAGCTAGGCTTTTCTTACTTAACATCATGATGGTTGGAGTGAGGTGGCTCGGCATCCCCAAGCTTGTATTCTTGCACTTATTTGATACATGTAGGGTGAGCCCAGGGGTACATCCCCAATCTTGATTGGTTGTCCCTCTTGATCTTTGTTCATCTCACTCAACTCTTCCTCCTGAAAAATTCTTCTTACACAAATCTCAACATAAAACTTGATTAGAGGGGTTAGTGCCTCCATAAATAAAATCCACATAGGTACAGAAAAGACACATCATGAGTTGATTCTAAATATTAACTATTGTTACTACAGTTGTGCATTGCTCCTTGATCAAAAGAACCACACAAAACACAAGTAATGAGAGCAATGCAAAATAAAGACATAATCTGCCAAAAACTGAACAGCCCGTAAAGAGTGAATTTTTAGAGGCACTTAAGTTGCTCAAATCAGAAAACTTAAAACTAATGAAATATGTAGTGATAACTAAATATTGCTGTCGTAAATTACCAGGTCAAAATTCCACTTCTATGATTTTAAACATTTTTCGCAGTAAAGTTCAGGAATCTGTTTTCTGGACAGCTAATTACTATTGTTTAATCCTATCTCTCATATAAGATTATTCTTGTCATTTATGATGAGAAATAAGACAGAAATGTGATGTTACAGTAGTGAACTAATATTTTTATTGTTTTTAGCTTTGGAAAAAGTTTTAATGATAGAGACTTTGCAATGGTTTCATTGGCATGAACAACACATGTTCAAGGTCGACCCCAACTTCTCCATTACTCATCCTTCTCATTTACTTTCCCAAAAAAATTATAAAATGAAAATCTTAAACTAAATGATAGATAACAGTTGGTAAAGGTATTTTACATGTTGAAAATACATAAATGTGTGCTCAAACCAAATAGGAAGTTAAAGCATAAGGAACACACCAAAAAATATTAAACAATTTATTTTTAAGTCTAACCCCTTTCCTATGCATTGGCATTTTGTAATTAGGGTTATTAAAACTAAGACAAAAGGGAGCTCTCCCACGCCCTATACATATTTTACCGTCAGATTGCGCTTCGTGCATGTCCCTGGCCGTTAGATCTTCTGCATTCTCGCAATGGGCCGAGATGTCCCTAGGGGAAGCTACACCGGTGGTAAAATTGGTATTCTCTGATTAATTGGGCCTCAACACCCATAAAGCCCAGCTGCTAGACGGAAATTTAGGTATAGCGTGCACTCTCCTCTGTTGCAGCGAGCCAGCGACTCCCGAACCTCTCGTCTGTCGTCTCCTCCTCTTCTCTTTCTCGCAACAGCTTCCTAACCCTGATGCCGCTCTCGCCGCCATCCCTCGGGCTCCTCGTGGCGCCGCCCTCTATCGCGCATGTTCTTCAAGTAGAAGTGGTGCCCCTGTCGTACTATAATTCCGTCCTCAACCGGTGGCGGCACTACATCAGCAAGGCATCGACCACCATGTTTGTACGCCAGATTTGGAGTCCTCCTTTTCCCAGTCATCTATCTCATCTTCGTCCTCTTCAAAGTCAGGAAATCCAGCATAAATAGTTGAATTTCCGTTGCCTACAGACCTGAGTTTTGACACATGGCAAGGCCCAAGAACCATGTTGGTGCACGATTCGCTCAAGCCAAAATCTGTAGTACCACAAGTATATGCGGTCTCATAAAGTCTGCAAGGTACTATAGGTTTTCACTCCTATGCTAATATCTCTGGGAAAATTTGAGGTCCTTGTGAAATTAGTAATACAATTTTTAGTCTTCAGTTTTGTTCTTTGGGATAATGACATGTTTAGACACTCTGTATTGTCCCCTGTCACATTTTTTCTATGATTAAATTTAGGTGTTAAATTATTCACTGAAAATTGATATTCTTTCAGATTGATCTACTAAAAAATGTGTGGTGATTATGTTCATATTGGTTGTCCAGATACCGTGTAGTTGATTAACTTGGTTCCGAGTAATTAGATTAGGCAATACCATTGGATACTTGGTACGTACAACTGCTGATTGGTTCCGTGTAGTTGATTAACAGGTACAGATGCCGCTGCATACCATTGGATACTTGGTCCAGCTGCTGATTGGTATACTGTTGTCAACAGCCAAAGCAAGGTACTATTTTACACTACAATTTGCTTACTTGTTCAGGCATTTTGCACTTAAGTTGCAGGACATAAAGATTATGCAGCAAAAAGTAAGAAGTCTATGAACAAATAATAGCAAGCTATCTGGTCTTAGAGGTTTATCCATAATAGATTATTCATGTTGAGAATGGAAAATATAGTACATCTCCATCGTTCAGGTAAGGGCATCTCCAGTCGTTGCGCCCCCCCAGGACGCAAAAACCCTCGCTTTTTTTGCGCCGCGGCGCGAAACGGCGCTATTCTCGGAACTGGGGGGGCGCGTTTCCCAGCCGTGAACCCAGACCGCCCCCCCAGCGGCGACTCGGCCAAATTTGGGCAATCAAAAAAAATTCCACCAAATAAATAGATTGTTGCCACACAAATAAATAGAGTTTGGCCACACAAATAAATAGTTCAACAATTTTAAAAAAAAGAACACTAGTCATCGTCCTCAACATTGCCATTCCCCTTTCGCGCCCACAAATGTTGCACCAGGTCATCCTGCAGAGCATGATGTGTTGCAGCGTGTCGAATCTCCTGTCGCTTGGTGAGGAAGTCTGTCCATGATGCCGGCACCTGGTGATCAATATCTGCAAGAGGACCCTGCCGGTAGTATGGTGTGCTTGTCTCACTGTCAGGCACTGGGTCATCCCGCTCACTCTCAATGATCATGTTGTGCAAGATCACACAACACTGCATCATCTCCCACATGTTAGACTTCGACCAAGTCATAGCTGGGTATCGGACAACAGCGAATCGAGATTGCAGCGCACCAAATGCCCGCTCAACATCCTTCCTGCAAGCCTCCTGGCACTTGGTAAACCAAGCTTTTGCGCTTCCTGGGATAGGGTTGGAGATGCTCTTCACAAATGTTGCCCACTTCGGGTAGATGCCATCTGCAAGATAGTACCCCTTTGTATACTGGTGTCCATTGATATCATAGTTCACAGGGGGGGCATGGCCTTCGACAAGATCAGCAAAGACATTCGAGCACTGCAAGACATTGATGTCGTTGTGACTTCCAGGCATACCAAAGAATGAATGCCAAATCCATAGATCGTACGAAGCCACGGCCTCGAGAACCACCGAGCACTCTCCCTCCTTTCCCTTGTACATCCCCTGCCAGTCAAATGGGCAGTTCTTCCATGCCCAGTGCATGCAGTCGATACTGCCAAGCATCCCCGGAAACCCTCTTGCTTCATTCTCTGCGAGGAGACGAGCAGTGTCTTGCGCATTGGGTGATCGCAGGTATATTGGGCCAAAAACTGCAACCACTGCCCGGCAGAACTTGTTCAAGCACTCGAGGGCCGTGGACTCGCTCATGCGCAGGTAGTCATCTTGTGCATCTGCGGGAGCACCGTATGCAAGCAACCTCATGGCCATCGTGCACTTTTGGATAGAGGTAAACCCTACCGTGCCGGTGCAGTCCTTCTTCAACTTGAAGTAGGTGTCGAACTCCCGGATGGCATGCATGATCTTGAGGAAGAGTGCGCGTTTCATCCTGAAACGACGCCGGAACACCTTCTCGTCGTTGGTGGGATCCTCGGCGAAGTAGTCGGAGTAGAGGATGTAGTAGCCCTCGTACCGCTGCCTCGGCCTGCTCTTCCGGCGACCGGGCTTCGATCCAGCGCGGCGCGGCGCGGCGTCCTGGGCCAGCATCCCGGCCAGGCAGCTCAGGACGAGTAGGTGCTCCTCGTCGTCGATGGCGGCCTGGTCTTCCTCGTCGAATAGCTCGGCGAGCATTTCCTCGGCGTCGGAGTCCATGCCTCGGACAGAGCGTCGAACACCTTGCGGGCGGTGGACGTGGATCACTGGGGCGCAGCCTCCTCGGCGCCGGAGACGTGCTCGAACGGCGGCGACGACGTGGTGGACCAGCCGTCGGTGGTTTTGCCTCGTCGCTGTTGTACGATGGTGGCCGACGGTGGCGGCGTGGGGTGCGGGGGTGGGGCGGCGACGGCGAGGCGAGCGAGGGGAAAAGACGGTTCGGGGGTGGAGAAAGTGGGAAAAGAGCTCTCCCTCACCGACAGCGCTGGCCCACGAGCGCTTTTCCTATCGCCGCCCCCCCCCCCCCCCCCCAAGGCCGAACCCAACAGGCTGGGTTCCGCCTGGGGGCGGCGGCGCTAATTTCCGCCGAAACGGCGCTTTTTTAGGTCCTGGGGGGTCGACTGGTGAAAAAACGGCGCTTTTCGCCCAAAACGGCGCTAATTTGCGTCCTGGGGGGCTCTGGGGGGACGACTGGAGATGCCCTAAGCAATAGCACGAACTAAAAGCAATAGCCTGAGTGCAATTATTATCAACCTTTATGCATTTGATTTCGAACAAGCATGGAAATGTTAAATTGTTTGCTCGGAGTAAGCTAGGCATCAACGTTTAACATTTTTTGTGTTATGCTGGTCCATTAAATCATCTTTCTCTCATCTTCTATTATGTTGCAGGGTCCAGTGCTTCCTGAATAGTGCCCAAACCGATGTGCGGTAAAATTGTGGGCTGCTTATGAGGAAAGGTATGCTCAGAAGTCAAGATAGATGCTCAATTAAGTGCTATCATTCACCTCGACCATATGGTATGTTTTTTGTATCTCCTTAGGTTAGAGGACTTGCTAAAGTATATTTACGATGCTACGCTGGTTGTATTATTATAGGAGAAGATCACATATGGTGGTGCAGGGGCTGAGTGATCATAGGTTAAACTTGTTATTGAGAATATTCCTTTTAATTTAAGTACAACCTTCAGATTCGATCAGTGCGTGTGATGTCTTGTGTGCGTCAACAGTAATCTCATTGTCAACTGGATACATGGCATTTTTCGTTTAACTGCCACAAGGATTTTCGTTTCGTTATCCTGACTTGAGTTTATGGTCCATCTGCTATAATTCCTCCTGTCTACTTGGATTTAGGTGAATGGCACTGCATGTAATTCGACTTGCAAGGAAACTACCAAAAAGTGATTTGCAGGCAATCACTGTGATTCGTTGGACAAGGATAACCTAACATGACCAGAGACTGCACAGCTAGACATCGAGGACAATCAACCGAGTGACTAAAAAATGACTCTACTGATGAAAGGAGGGTTGTTAAATAATTCTTGGGCTGCATCTATCTCATGGAATTTCCATGATTTCCGTTATTTTGGATATTTGCACACACACTGTAGCTACGTTTCTCGCTCGACGTTGTCTATATCATTATTCGTTTGTTCACTGTAACAGTTCTTTATGATCTGTATGTACCAACATAATGTTCATATACAAAGGTGCTCAAGACTTTAGGTCATTGTGCAGACAAATATCTTTCTATTTCAAATTTAATTTTGACCTTGCCACTTTTTAAAATTCCAAAATTGACGGGCGCGGCAACGCGCGCCATCATGATCTAGTGAAACAAATAAAAGAAGCACATAATAGCAAGCATAGAAAGGTAGATCAAGTGCAACTTCAATACTTTCAGCATAAAGAGGGGAAACTAAATATTGTTGAAATATGTGTAACCATGTTTCGCTCTCTCATAATAATTTTCAGTAGCATCATGAATAGATTCAACAATATGAATATCACATAAAACATTCTTATCATGAGCCACATGCATAAAAGAATCACTACTCTCCATATAAGTAAAATCCTCATTAGTGATAGTGGGAGTCAAACATTCATAATTTTCATTGCAATCATCATATATAGGAGGCATAGTATCATCAAAGTGAATTTTCTCCTCCAAGCTTGGAGAACTAGAAATATCATGCTCATCAAAACCAACTTCCCCAAGGTTAAAACTTTCCATAGAATCAGCAAGTATATCATTTTTATCCTCAATAGTAGGGGGACTAAAAATATCATATTCATCAAGACAAACTTCCCCAAGCTCAAGGTTTTCCTTAGCAATAAAGGTGTTCAAAGAATTAGTACTACCACAAATATGATTGTTGTGCAAATAATTTTTCAATTTCTCCTCAAACACTTCATGTCCTAATTCAAGGTAGATATTATACATTTCTAAAATTGTTTGGTTGTTTTCCATTTTATAATTTTTTTGTGTGTTTTAGGTTTATATGTTAGTATGCAATGCAAACAAGAATAAAAGCTTAGCACAACGCTCCCCGGCAACGGCGCCAGAAAAGTGCTTGATGACTCCCAAGTGCAGGAGATCAATTGTAGTACCTTTCGATAAGTATTTGAGTGTCGAACCCACGAGGAGCTGAAGGTAAGCTATCTATTCTCTAAAGCCCTATAACCCTCTTATATGGCTGTTTATGCAAAGCAATAAGTTTGACTAAAAGGAACTAACTAATTAAAAGCAAGTGACATGGAGTGTGGTTTGTCTAGTAACTAGTGAAGCAAGTTTAAAATGCAAGTAATCCTAAAGCAAGTTTCACAAGTAGCAAGCAGCAAATATCTCAAGTATCTCAAGGGAGCAAGTGTTCTAGCAATAGGTGTTTCGTTCGTGTGGTTGTCACAATTAGTGAAGCACATGTTTTAGTCTTAGTTGTTTCTTCTAGGAAGGAGCCATGAATAGGTATAGTCAAGTAAATGATCTAGAACCCCTTATGATGGATCATGTGGCCAAGTAAATGACTGCACAAGATTGATTAAGACATAAAGTCCCACCATAGCCTTACGTTCTAAGGTCCCCTATATATATCCCACAATAACTTAACTTTGTGGCTCGGTCTCAGGTTACTGTCACTCCCAAGTCACCACCACTCCATTATGCTACCGGTGATCACCTTACATGCATTCCCCAACATATGCGTGCACTCATATATTGTACATAAAGACAATCATAGAAGATAAAAAACTTGTATGCAACCAATCAACTAACTATTTCACCATTGCCAAGAACAATTCACTACTCAAACATAGACGGGGAGACACAATACATCAAGGGAATATAGTATTGCATCATACATCCTGTTTGCCAAGAGATTACAGTGGAGAGATGGAGCTGATCTTGCTGTAGATGTTGATGATGAACACGCCGGAGGGGGTGGAGCCCTCCGGGGGTGATCCCGGCGGCGTTTCCCTCCTCCGATCTTCTCCGACGGCAGCCTTCTGTCTCTCAGTTTCATGGTTTCGTCTCTCGGCGCCGCCTCCTTCTCGAAAAGGCCAGGGGACCCTTTATATAGTCGTTTTTAGGTCACGAGACACTCGGGAGAAGAAAGATCGACGGCATCGGAGCCACGGGGGCAAAAAGGGGGGGCCACACGCGGCCAAGGAATCTGGCCGCGTGGAGGGTTCTCTTTTCCACCTGGTTGGCCTTTTGGCCCTCTACTTTGGCCCATGGTCTTCGTCTCGAAAATTCTGAACGTGCTCTTTGGCCTTGCCCTTTTTGGAATCCCGAAGCTCCCGGAAAGTCTGAAACACTAAAAAGTACGTTTTCTGAAAAAACAGGGTTAGAACCAAAAGAAGGGGGATTGTTCAGAAAATCCCCCAAATCATTATAAAACATGAATATAAGTTGCTAATATGTAGGAAAAATAAGTAATAACCACCAAAGTTCATGTATGAATTTTACATGCATCATCTGGGCATTTGATTGATTTTTCAGTTTAATCTCTTGCATAGATAGAGGCCGGATTTCAGCTAATATATCGAGGTCATCAATAATTGATGATAGTCGTTGCTTTTCTTTTCTAAGTAAACCCGTTGTATGACGAGCCCATCCGATAAGGTAGTTACATAGAGCATGTATCTTATTATTCCACCTCTGGATTGGTTGTCCCAGCAACAGGTCTTTCCCATATCCTTTTGACCATTTCAGCAAAGCCCTCCCGGTGAAGCCATCCAAGTTCAAACTTGAACCGACTATTACACTGTGGTCTAGGCAATCTAGTCGACAGAAGGATGGGAGAGTGGTCTGACAGAGCCTCAATACGTTCTAGAGCCCGTACCGATACCATGGAATATTTCAATTCCCATTCTATATCCATAAGTACCCGGTCTAGTTGCTCGTATGTGGGTTCAGGCAGACTATTTGCCCATGTAAATTGTCTTTCTACCATCGAAATCTCTCTCAAGCTCAAGCTGTCAATGACTGTGTTGAACAAAAGAGGCCAATGGTTGTTAAACCGTCCCTTACTTTTCTCGAATGGAAACCGTAGCATATTGAAATCTCCCTCAATGAGTATGGGATGTGGGTTATCTTTAACTAGGTTAACCAATTCCACGAGAAAATCGGCCTTGGATTCCTCCTGGCAGGTCCATACACGGTAACAAGACTCCATATGAAATTGTCCGCTTTGTTACGAATGTTGAGTTTGATGTGAAACTCACCATCCATAACCACTAACACTTCCATAGTCTTAGTCCTTACTCCGAGTAAAATACCTCCAAAACGTCCCCTAGGCGGGCGTGAAAACCATGCAAAATCTACACCACCGGAAAGACGGTTTAAAAGACTTTGCGAGAAATCACGCCTACCAGTCTCAGAAATGCCCAAAAAAATCCAAATTATGATCCCTAACCGAGTCAATAAAGTGCAAATGTTTAGCGAAGAGTCAACAAGACCTCTGCTATTTGGAAATATATCATTCATTTGGAAACTATGGGGGTATTGGATAATTTAGACCTTTTCCGAGATCTCTTATTAGAAGAAGATTTCGATCGCCGACATGAAGCTTTTAGCTCAAATAATGGGCTGTCAACATCCAAACCAACTTTAGACACTTCACCAACTAAATGAGAGAGAAGCTGACCATCTGATGTGGCATTCTCTTCCTCGTCATCTAGATAGGTGGCGCTCAGTCTGGTCGAGACTTTAGAAATAACTATTAAACGATCAAATTACATATGTCTCAAGACACGAGTCGAAACAAAAATTTGAGAGCTATCATTATCAAGCTTAACTCTACTTTAGCAAGCTTTGAAGAAATAGCTGAAGACGAAAAAGAAAGAAAAGATTTAGATGCATTATCCATACCATGCGAATCGAGGTTGCGCTGGGCCTTGCGACGGATGGCCCTCATCAAGGAATCCTCATCCGTAGCGTTAGATCCATCCATCGCCGACTCAAACCTCCCGTTGCGGCGTGGTGCCACGATAGGAAGTGGCCAAGTCGGATGCAGCATCCACTCCCTGTGCTGGCAGGGACAACTGTGGTGAAGACGGAGCTGTCCTGCCCACATAGGACGGTGTGGACAAAGCTGAAGAAGAGTCCACACCTACCCCGATGCTGGGACCACCATGATAGTCCACCGAGAGACCCAGGGGAGGTAATGTCGAAGAAGCAGCCTCCCCCTGGTCCAATACCGCAGCTCCAAGGCCCACCCCAAGCTCCACCGGGGCCCCACAAACCGGACCGGATCCTGGTGTTGTGGTCTCCAAGGCCGACACAAACCCAGCTACCGGAGGCCCGCTACAACTGTCAGACGGTGCTGCAACCTCTACGTCACCATGGCCCAGCCGAGTAGAGACCTCCGACCCAAGAATAGCCACAAACTCCCGCTAATGATGACTCACAGCACCACCTGCTGGTCAAAGAAGACCAACATCCCGACCAGCAAGCAAACAAGATGAAGACTGTCGAATCAGCCCCGATGATGATCTACGGATATTCTCCACAATCTCAATATCTCTATGAGTCTGAGGGTTAGGATTATAAGGAGTAATTACCATATACGCACGGTGAGAAGATGGAATAACCGAGCCCACTGACTTTCCCACACTCGAGTCCTCTGTCGACTTGCCTGTATAAATCTCCATACTAGAGGTAAGTGAGTTCTGCATGCCATTCAAACCCGAGGCACCATATAATCCCTCCTCGTAACCATCTTCCTCATCAACATCATCCCCTTTTCTCTGCCAAAAATGCGGGACAAAGTTCGGATCTAGGACAAAATCTGTCGCCTCTCGACGAAAAAGAACTCAAACTCCTTAAGCTTAACAACACAAACAACACCAACATAAGGACCATTAGCATTTGAAATCTTCTCCAGTGCCCGTGGATTCAGCATGCCCACAAGAATACGAACTATCCCGTGGCTCCGTTATGTGATAAGATCCACATCGAGAGTATTCCTAATGAGAGAACCAACATCCCAAAACCCAAGGAAATGTCTCACTTGATACGACACTCATTTCACATGCACCCAGACTTTCTCCAACACCCTAGACGGAGAAACATCCTCAGACTTCCAAACCAAAAACTTTGCCTGAGCATTATGAGAAGAAATATTCATCACTAAACCCACCACTCTATTGAGATCATCCGTTGTAGGTACCCCAATCAAGAAAGCCTCGGTCCCATGGGGTATGGCCTCCCACGACCAATGTGAACTCGAAGGACACATCCTGGACATCAAACTCTCAATAGCAGCAGCCGGAACAACATCACCCACAACTGTAACCAACGCTGTAGGAGAACACGTTGGTACCAGGTGTGGCTTATAGACACTATCCGGCAGCTGCACAAACATTGTCTCATCGGTCCCAAAACCCGAGGTAAAGGAACAAAGCTTTTGAAGCTTAAGAGTCGTACATCTCATAGTTGGGTGCTTGGAATTGTCACAAAAAATACAGTAGTGTTGAACCTTACAATCTTTAGAAGAATGAGTATCCTCATCACACATCCAACATCCCTTTTTGGACTTAACTTTCCCTCCTGCACCAGATCCCGCCTGATGTTGCTGTTGCAGGCTGTCAACCGAGTGCACCCCAACATGTACCACACTAGAACTCGACCCCAGCGGTACTGATGAACTAGCACCCTGGGAAAACACCGACTAACCCAGGAAAATATGCTACCGAGGGAACGCCCACTGTTGAACCTGTGATACGTGCATTTTATATCATCATTTATACCCTCCATATAGGCATTATTGGGATGTTTTATCAATGTTATGTCATTGTTTAGCATGTTTTAGATGATTTTATGGGACTTTCCTACAAAGTCCCTATTTTTGGTATTTAATTTCTGGGTGTCAGAAAACACATATTTTCATGTTTTTGATGTTTCAGGAGCTACAGGTATCCAAATTGCGAAAGGAAAGAAACCATGTCAGTTTTTCTTCGGGAGAAAGGCCGTGGGCACAAGACACAAAGGAGAACGGCCAGGAGGCCCAAAAGGGGGTAGCCCACGCGGCCAGATTCCCTGGCCGCGTGTGGGGCCCCCAAATGGGCCCACAGCACCTCCTCCCCGAGGTCTTTTTACTGACGACTCCGTCTTCCCCGAAAACGAACACCCTAATTTTCCCGAGACGAGACGGAGCCGCCAGGGCGGCGAAACTCTCGAAACTCTCCGCGGGGGAGACAAATCCTGCTGCTCCGGAGCTCCGGAGAAGGGAGAAATCATCCCCATCTTCATCCCCATCTCCTCCTTGGCGTGGGAGGAGGCATCTCCATCACCATCCTCACCAGCACCTGCATCTCCACCATCACCATCACCGTGATCCACTCCGTTCCCCTCATAGTTTGATCATTGCTACACCCTAGATACGTGTTATTGTACTCCGTTGCACGTTTGGGATTGAGTACGTGTCATTATTTGGTGGTGGATCCATTGTTTCAGATTGTGTTGTACCACATATGTCACCATACATGTAACATCCCAGATTTTTGGGAAAGTTCAAAAATCACTAAAAGCTAAAAAAAAAAATGTTGTTAATGCAAGCCACCAAATTCAAATAAATTTCAACCACAAAATTTCTAGTATGACTTTTCAAAAGTATCTGGAATTGCTAATACAAATAAGTCGCTATTTTCTAAACAGCCAATATCGTTTCTAATAAATACATTTGCATAGTAATTCCCATGATTTAAATGCAAGATCTATTCCATAATAAAAATGGTTTCAAATTAAATTATTGCTTTGAAAATGTTTATATGATATTTAAAACTAGAGGACCATAAACCTTAATGATATTTTGGCCTTCTTAAATCTTTACCTAATAATAAAGGCATTAAGGCTTCCCTGGTTGGTTACTTGGTCCGTCCTAATTTTACCTTTTTACCCTTCCTCCAATTCATATAATATTTCAAAAGATTGCCATGTTGTTTTCGTGCATCCTGGATTTCCTCCATCGTGTGCGATTCATACAACCTAGGAGATCCTGGCTGTTGGTGAAAGGATCAAACCAAGCACGAATATCAACCCAAGTCTGATGCCTTCAGGTGGCGGTCGTACGTCTCGATTCTTTTACGTACTCCCTCATTGCATCATGGCTAAGCACCCTCATCCTCATCCCCAATCGATCGATCCATCCTATAAAAAAAATCGCCAATCGATCCTCCTCCTCCTCCCGTCGACATCTCCAGGTGCTACAAGGAGCACCTCATCTCCGCCGGTGCAGACAACAAGGCCGCCCCCAAGAGCTTCTTCATCGCCCTTGATGTCGCTGCCACCGCGCCACCGGAGAAGAAGACCAAGATGATCATCGCCGGTTCTTCCCCTGACGTCGCTGCCGCGGTTGACATCTCCGACGTGCCGGCCGTGCAGCAGAAGGCGCCGACTGCGAACCGGTGCCTGACGTGCCGCAAGAAGGTGGCCTGCTGGGGTTCCGCTGCCGTTGCGACGGGGCCTTCTGCAGCGTGCACCGCTACAACGACAAGGACGACTGCGGATTCGACTACAAGACCGCTAGGCGGGAGCAAAGATTGCAAATCCCTTTGCCCACCGTCAGGGGTGCCTCCCCATGTGTGTGCAGCCCTCAGCCTTGCCCATGGAGCTCCGCCCCGCGCGTGACAGCTCCTCGCCGCGTCGTGGCCGGCGGCGATGATGCCCCGCGCGCACGAACATATCGCTCTGTCGACCCGCTGTCCTAAGTACCCGTACGTCTTCGTTCCCAAATCCCAAGCGAAGGCAGACCCTCCTGAATCCAAGAAAATCGGTTCCTAATCCAGCCACCGCCGCCGCTAACTCTGTCTGCCTTGTGCCTACCGCCGGTCACGGCTACAGGTACACTGCATCCTGAAGTTCCAGCGACGAGTGGTTCTATGACCCATCCGCATCTTACTCCGACCGTTGCGCCCCGCCTCCCTCTGGTCCTCGTCGTTGGTCCACCGCCTCCGCCAGACCAGTGAGCCTCCGGTGCGAGCCTCAATTTTGTTAATCATGTGATTAAATCCGCTAATCTCTCACCTACGATCTTGTTGGGACTACCGATATGGAGGAAACGACTCATTGTCGAGGTCTGCGAGTGGCTTCATCACATTATGGACCATGCTTGGAAAGGCACTCATACTTGACGGCGGCTCGCGATTCTGTGTGCGGAGATGCACTGAAGATTGGCGTAGGGCGCGGGCGCCTCGTCGACCAGGAGCGAGGCACGTGGATCCATGGTGGTGGTGGTGGTGCGCTAGCGGACCAGGAGGGAGGCGCGCCGAGTAACGGCGTCCTCACGGGCAAGCGCTCGGGTCTACTACCGCGAGGGTAGACTGTAGGCGTGAGAAGCTTTGGGGTTTGCGTCATCGTTGTCCAAGAAGGTGGCGTGCTTGGCGACGCCGTCCTCGCCGGAAATCGCAGCCGTAACTGAGGGGAGGGCGTCCTCCAGGAAGGTGGCGTGCTGGGCGACACCGTCCTCGCCGTCAAGCACCCGCGGAGCTGTGGGGATGGTGTCCTCGCCGACGGAGACGTGCTAGGCGACGCCGTCCTTTCCGGCAAGCGTGGCGGCCTACTCCTGGGCGGTGGCACTAGGAGCATTGATGGCTTTGTGACCTCTGCCCAGCATGGAGCTGCTCGGGGCAGCGGGCGTCCTTACCGGCAAGCCGAAGTACTCTTCGTGCATTGATGCAGTATCACAAGCTGCCATAACTGTTTGTGTGAATGCCCTTGCAAACAGTGCTTTGCTGACTAAAATAATTTTGCGTAGTGTACGGTTATATCTCAAGTTAAAAGTTCAGAGAGGTCAAAGCTTACTCGGGCCTAACTAGATTTAAGAAAAACAACAGCCAACTCCTACATAAATGGCACACAATACATGGGCGTCTTAGAATGAACAAGGGTGGTGGCCTTGGCTATCTTCCTGGACATCGGCTCCCATGCAGTGGCAACAATGTGCACCTAGATGCCCAGAATCGTGTATCAAGGGGAGCCCATGCAATATTTCTGGAGGTCTATTACTTTCATACATATCTTCATGGTGCTTGAGTGTATGTTGTGTGCTCTTGATAGAATATGTATATGAAAGTAATAGAGCTAACATTATATTATATGTATAACACCGATGAACAAAGGAGGTAACATACATCTCTGTGTTGTATTAGTAGTACTCATTTTTTTGTCTCTACACAAGATGTACCAACACAAGCGAATAAGCGCTGACACATGTATTTGAATAAATCAGAATGACTTCGAGTTATTTTGAAGTAAGTTAATTATAGTTTTTATCCATATAGATTTTAATTAAACAAAGTAAAACCTTTTGATATATTATGTGGCTCTACCCTCATGATGTTGTCAGATATTTGAACAAAGTAGAAAAACTTGAGAAGCCTTGTGCTCTTTCGTGACACTAATATTTATCTCCCGTTGCATCGCACGGGCAAGTTTGCTAGTGTTTTAAAAGCACAAACATAAGTATGTGCATATGTTAATGTTTTATCAAGACTTCAAATAATTTAAAAGGTTTGAACAAGATTATTTTGTCTAAAGATAATATTAATACATTTAAAAATCAATAATATAATATATAGTATTTTCCAAATTTTTGTTGAAGCCAAATTAAAACTATTTTGGAAATAGACACAAATGCCTAGTTGTAGTAAAAGTAATATTTGAATATTTCAAATTTTAATTGATTAAAATGTTAGGAAAAATATTATAGTTTAATGGATATTATTTTTACAAAACTAGTGTAATTGGATTTGTTTGATTTGGAGCTTTTATTTAAAAGATATTGATAAAAGAAGTAAAATCGGAAAAGAAAAAAAAAGGGCCAACCTGGCCAGCCCATCTCAGCTTGCACGTGAACGTGTGCCAAAAAAAAAAACAAATGGGCCTACTTGGCCGGTCCATCTCAGCTTGCACGTGAACGTGTGAAAAACAAAAGGAGTATCGCTGACAATAGCTATGAAGTCAGCTCTATAAAAAAAAAACTTACACAAGTACCTACCACATACGGGCCAACATGGGCCAGCCAGCCCTCGCACGCACATATTCTGTGCGACGTGCACGTTCGGTTTGTCTCTGTTTAGTCCCACATCGATAATTTGCAAACCCCGCACCTCACTTTCCTGCTATATAATGAGACCAATAGTCTAGACAAAATCACAAAAAATAAATTCAGGTGAAACCATTTATTTTGGTTTGACTAGAATAAAATAATTATTTTTTTGGTGGGATTTCTTATTTTCTTTTCCTGCGGCGCTTCTGACACGAGGAAGGTACCACGTGAACTATCTTTTGTATATATATTTGTAGAATACATGTTTTAGTATATTTGTGTCCGCAAAATTAGTTGCCGTAGTATTACACTTATTTTCTTAGTATATTTTATTTTAACTTTAGATTAGCGTAATGTTTGTCGTACGTAGACGTAACCTAGACAAAGACACGCTACAGCTGTAGCCACACGATTTTGATCCTACGACCACAAATAGATCACCTAATCTATTTTTACCAGCCAATCACGTCATGCCTTATAGTCTACCTATTTTTGGAACAACGCCACGTAGAAAATTCGTCGGCTAGTTTTACCTAAAAACCCCTACAACTTAGAATAGTCATAACTTTTGAACCGTAAGGGTAAATTTAGCAAATTTGGACTTTTTGGAAATCGCTTAACCTGTAGAATCATTTAGCATTGTTTAATTTCGAATTTAAATATTTAAAACTTATCTAAATCCAAATACCCATTTGAGTAATTTTGACCTAGTTTAAACTCAGTAAATAATCTTAATACGATTCCACCTACAATAGTGTTCTATTTAGTAACCTTGGACCAGAGAGACCAATACCTAAACCATATGGACACTAGTGAACCTATTCTATTTAATCTTGGCCTAAAATTATCCCTAATGTTTAATACCAACTGAACCTTATATGGTAGTTGTTTATTGCTAATACCCAATTGTGGTGTGATCATTTGGATTAAGACCAGCACCAAGTATGTGTCGATCACATGCTATAAAAACAGGTGAACATGAAACCCTTATACCAAACCATATTCAAATTTATAGGTCATGTCGTAAATTTAATAGAGCCCTCGTACTCAAATCATTATGTAAATCTTGTTAATCATGGTTTGCATCTAGAACCCATGGAACAAAACCTTGTATGCTCATTGTGAGAAAAGACCAACCATTGACCCAAATGGAAAACTCAAAACCCTATCACCATAATTCATTTGCTTGGGATTATGTGATGAACCTAGACCAACCTTAAACAAAGGGAAAGCCTAACCAAAACACTTTAACTCTTTTCTTAATAGAATTAAGTGTTCAGTCTTAAACCTTACTATTACATCCACCCGTTTGTAATATTGAGTGATGTGATAGCTCTTTACTAATCTAAAGTGAATCTAGGAACTTCCTTGACAAATAGGAACGACTCAAGTTTGAATCCTTCAAACTAAACCCTTGTCCATAAAAGAATACCCACCAACCTAAGCATAATTCTCTTTGCATATTGAATCATGTGAAAAGCACCGACCTATCAATAAATAACCTAAAGCAATCTTGCTTTGAACACACTTCTATGTTGTTTACCTTTGTTTGCATTGTGTTTGTGATTTGGTTGTTTATTGTTATTTGTCTGTATTGTTTAGATGGTACGAAGAGGAACGTTCTAATTGTGAAGAGATTCTATACCAAACTTCAAAAAGGCAAGTGACACACATGAACCTACTATTTTACTATATGCATTAGATTTTTATAGTAGTTATGCATGAGTAGGAGTTGAGTGTTATCGCTATGCTAGATATTATAGAGATTGCTTCACTAACACCCAAGTGGAGCGATCATATGTTACCCCTAGATTGTAGCATCCATATGGTAGGCAAACATCGTAGTTGTAGATTGCTTAGCCAGGCTCTACCTATTCGTGGTTGGGATCATTATCATGTTATAATGAAAACTGTTATTTTAATTGCTTATGAAAACAACATGATAATTAATTAACCACTGGGCGGATTGCTAGAGTGTCATCAGAGTACAAAGTTTGGTGGGGACCGCCGCCCAGTATCTTGAGATCATGTTTACTTTCTTTATGTAGTTGTTATTCCGTGCAACCATGTTTCATATTAGTATGGGCTAGACATAGATTGTAAGTTGTGGTGACTCGAACCCAACGTGTCCAGAGATGTAGAATAGTGGTAGGTTGGTCCGGCTCGTGGTGGGTTTGGGGATCTACTTCTTATGGTTTATGGCTTGATCTTCTTTCCTTCCGTGGTACTAGTGGTGTATCATGGTGTTTGGGGTCGATTAGGCAACATGGGTAAAGGGCACAAACCTCGCGAGGGTTAAAAAACTAAGATCTTAGCCGTGTTCCATTGGTTAGGAACAATTCAACAACTAGATGGGAAACATGACATATCTCGTTCATCATGTTTTATTGATTACTACCAATTTGACTATGGGTTATTGGAGAAGTGCCTGATGGTTTTTCAGCGTGCTAATCCAAAGGGTAGGAGCACTTTGCTATCAACCAAAGTGTCCAATTATTTAGGAGCACTTTGCTATCAACCAAAGTGTCCAGAATATGTGCAAAATTACTTTATATTAAAAGATAGGACAAATGAATTTATGCAAAATAGCCTAGAAACTCCACCAGCCAAATATGCATGTAGACTAGCACTTGCCATTTATATACCACCATAGTGTCACTTGCCAACATTGCTCAGAATGATCTGACCTCCTTTTGGGGGCTGCATATTCCAACGTGCAGATGGTTCCGATGACGAGTGAGGATTTCGTTTAGGTTCTCGAGTCTACAACCAACATATTTTGCCTGTGGCACATGAAGAGGATGAGGCTCATTGATGTACTATGTTTTCCGCTGCATAACTTTGTATTTACGCTAGCCTTGAGCTATGCAAGTTGTAAGAAAATTTTGTAAAGTTTGGATCATGCGATATAATAAAGATGTTGACGCATTTGCATGATATTTCATCTTGTACTGTGGTGCTAGCAGTTGATCCAGGGACTAGCACAGTAACACAGGGGTTCTTGCCTTTATTAAAAGGTGGGAGCGCTACAGATGTTATCAGAGCATTGTGTTGCCTGTAGGATTCGAGACCTAAGTTTGGATTTGAACTAGGAACAGAACCTAGGTTTAAAAATCTATTTTGTTCAAACTTTCTATAAACACAACTTCTCATCTTAATCTTTTCTCATATCCTCTCATCTATTATTCCCCTTCAAAACTTTTTTCTCTTGTTCTAGATAACCCTACCATGGAGTGCAAGAAATATTTTTCATATGACATCATTGGATTCAACATGAAGTACTATGAGGAAGACCATTTAAGAACTTAGAGAAGGACTTAGACTTCACAATAATCAGAAACACCTCATGGAAGTGAAGGAGGAACTTGAAGAACTCAAGAACATATAAATGAGACCACCAATGTAGTTACTTGGTTAGAATAACGATATCGTGTTAGTGTATTGATCATACAAATGAGTGTGGTATGACAATACTAGGTTGTTTGCTGAATTAGTTGTTTGGTGTGATGAATGCTTGTTAGACGTTGTTTGTAAGATGAATTGCCTTGCTCTGTTGTGTTGGGTAGGATTCTTCTTTAGTATCTCTCAAATCTCTACTCATCCATGCTAAACCCAACCAAATCCCATGCCCTATTTACCAACCATAGTGATCTACCATATGAAGTGGAAGAACAAGCAATACACTCAAGATGTTGTGACTAATGCCCTATTGAGACAAAAATGCATCCAGTTGAGGAGCTATGACGGATCTCAGGATTACGTTCTTTACTGTGAAGGAAGAATCACATACCTGATCAATGCCATTTCTATCCTAAGGATCAACCTACAAGTAAGGATAGAAATGTGGAATCAAGAATACATGAGCTATGAAGGTTATGAAGAATTTGCTACACCAGGAGAAGGATATATGAAGAAACTACAACTATCCAGTTAGTGTTTTATAAGAGTTTACGCGAAACTACTAGTTTAAGAACCGATAGTTTAGCTCAGGTCTGTCTTACAAATTGGTCACTTTCTGTTAGACAAGCGAGGATGACCGAGTGTTATCATACGAGATTCACCAATCTAAGTACAAGGTAATGATTGGGTGCAACATGGATTGGCCCCCATGATGACTACTCACATTATTCACCTTTGCTACGAGGAATGGTAAATCTGAGTGTCATACCTATTAAAGAGACGACGATGTTAAGCCCAAACCATAGAATGGTAGGATATAATTATAACCCTATGTTAGGCAAGTGTTGCTGAATCGTACTAATCTTCGGCGAGGATCAAACCAACCTTGGAGGTAACATGCCATGGAAGATATTGCCCACCATGAGAGTTTCGTTAGAAATAGCATGGTGTTGCATCCAAGGAAGAAATCGACAAGATGGAAGCCTACTAAGAACATCAATGAAAAGGATGTGATGATGTTGTGAAATCCTCTCACCTTGGACTTTCGATTGACCCAAAGAGTGACCCTCTAGAATGAAATTCAACAGACTCTTGTTGCAGCCCCACCGCGAAGGAGAGTTCTTCTCAAGCCATCTAGAGTCAAGCTACGTGATTAGGATACCCACAAAGTTTCTTTAAAGGGTGGTAGCCTACTTAGTTTCCCTTGGAACCCAGATACACAAACCTATATTTCTTTCTAGCCTTCTCAAATCTCGGGACGAGATTTCTTTTAAGGGTGGTAGTTTGTAACATCCCAGATTTTTGGGAAAGTTCAAAAATCACTAAAAGCTAAAAAAAAAAAAATGTTGTTAATGCAAGCCACCAAATTCAAATAAATTTCAACCACAAAATTTCTAGTATGACTTTTCAAAAGTATCTGGAATTGCTAATACAAATAAGTCGCTATTTTCTAAACAGCCAATATCGTTTCTAATAAATACATTTGCATAGTAATTCCCATGATTTAAATGCAAGATCTATTCCATAATAAAAATGGTTTCAAATTAAATTATTGCTTTGAAAATGTTTATATGATATTTAAAACTAGAGGACCATAAACCTTAATGATATTTTGGCCTTCTTAAATGTTTTAAAAGCACAAACATAAGTATGTGCATATGTTAATGTTTTATCAAGACTTCAAATAATTTAAAAGGTTTGAACAAGATTATTTTGTCTAAAGATAATATTAATACATTTAAAAATCAATAATATAATATATAGTATTTTCCAAATTTTTGTTGAAGCCAAATTAAAACTATTTTGGAAATAGACACAAATGCCTAGTTGTAGTAAAAGTAATATTTGAATATTTCAAATTTTAATTGATTAAAATGTTAGGAAAAATATTATAGTTTAATGGATATTATTTTTACAAAACTAGTGTAATTGGATTTGTTTGATTTGGAGCTTTTATTTAAAAGATATTGATAAAAGAAGTAAAATCGGAAAAGAAAAAAAAAAGGGCCAACCTGGCCAGCCCATCTCAGCTTGCACGTGAACGTGTGCCAAAAAAAAAAACAAATGGGCCTACTTGGCCGGTCCATCTCAGCTTGCACGTGAACGTGTGAAAAACAAAAGGAGTATCGCTGACAATAGCTATGAAGTCAGCTCTATAAAAAAAAAAACTTACACAAGTACCTACCACATACGGGCCAACATGGGCCAGCCAGCCCTCGCACGCACATATTCTGTGCGACGTGCACGTTCGGTTTGTCTCTGTTTAGTCCCACATCGATAATTTGCAAACCCCGCACCTCACTTTCCTGCTATATAATGAGACCAATAGTCTAGAAAAAATCACAAAAATAAATTCAGGTGAAACCATTTATTTTGGTTTGACTAGAATAAAATAATTATTTTTTTGGTGGGATTTCTTATTTTCTTTTCCTGCGGCGCTTCTGACACGAGGAAGGTACCACGTGAACTATCTTTTGTATATATATTTGTAGAATACATGTTTTAGTATATTTGTGTCCGCAAAATTAGTTGCCGTAGTATTACACTTATTTTCTTAGTATATTTTATTTTAACTTTAGATTAGCGTAATGTTTGTCGTACGTAGACGTAACCTAGACAAAGACACGCTACAGCTGTAGCCACACGATTTTGATCCTACGACCACAAATAGATCACCTAATCTATTTTTACCAGCCAATCACGTCATGCCTTATAGTCTACCTATTTTTGGAACAACGCCACGTAGAAAATTCGTCGGCTAGTTTTACCTAAAAACCCCTACAACTTAGAATAGTCATAACTTTTGAACCGTAAGGGTAAATTTAGCAAATTTGGACTTTTTGGAAATCGCTTAACCTGTAGAATCATTTAGCATTGTTTAATTTCGAATTTAAATATTTAAAACTTATCTAAATCCAAATACCCATTTGAGTAATTTTGACCTAGTTTAAACTCAGTAAATAATCTTAATACGATTCCACCTACAATAGTGTTCTATTTAGTAACCTTGGACCAGAGAGACCAATACCTAAACCATATGGACACTAGTGAACCTATTCTATTTAATCTTGGCCTAAAATTATCCCTAATGTTTAATACCAACTGAACCTTATATGATAGTTGTTTATTGCTAATACCCAATTGTGGTGTGATCATTTGGATTAAGACCAGCACCAAGTATGTGTCGATCACATGCTATAAAAACAGGTGAACATGAAACCCTTATACCAAACCATATTCAAATTTACAGGTCATGTCGTAAATTTAATAGAGCCCTCGTACTCAAATCATTATGTAAATCTTGTTAATCATGGTTTGCATCTAGAACCCATGGAACAAAACCTTGTATGCTCATTGTGAGAAAAGACCAACCATTGACCCAAATGGAAAACTCAAAACCCTATCACCATAATTCATTTGCTTGGGATTATGTGATGAACCTAGACCAACCTTAAACAAAGGGAAAGCCTAACCAAAACACTTTAACTCTTTTCTTAATAGAATTAAGTGTTCAGTCTTAAACCTTACTATTACATCCACCCGTTTGTAATATTGAGTGATGTGATAGCTCTTTACTAATCTAAAGTGAATCTAGGAACTTCCTTGACAAATAGGAACGACTCAAGTTTGAATCCTTCAAACTAAACCCTTGTCCATAAAAGAATACCCACCAACCTAAGCATAATTCTCTTTGCATATTGAATCATGTGAAAAGCACCGACCTATCAATAAATAACCTAAAGCAATCTTGCTTTGAACACACTTCTATGTTGTTTACCTTTGTTTGCATTGTGTTTGTGATTTGGTTGTTTATTGTTATTTGTCTGTATTGTTTAGATGGTACGAAGAGGAACGTTCTAATTGTGAAGAGATTCTATACCAAACTTCAAAAAGGCAAGTGACACACATGAACCTACTATTTTACTATATGCATTAGATTTTTATAGTAGTTATGCATGAGTAGGAGTTGAGTGTTATCGCTATGCTAGATATTATAGAGATTGCTTCACTAACACCCAAGTGGAGCGATCATATGTTACCCCTAGATTGTAGCATCCATATGGTAGGCAAACATCGTAGTTGTAGATTGCTTAGCCAGGCTCTACCTATTCGTGGTTGGGATCATTATCATGTTATAATGAAAACTGTTATTTTAATTGCTTATGAAAACAACATGATAATTAATTAACCACTGGGCGGATTGCTAGAGTGTCATCAGAGTACAAAGTTTGGTGGGGACCGCCGCCCAGTATCTTGAGATCATGTTTACTTTCTTTATGTAGTTGTTATTCCGTGCAACCATGTTTCATATTAGTATGGGCTAGACATAGATTGTA
Source organism: Alopecurus myosuroides (assembly GCA_028641055.1). Taxonomy (NCBI): domain Eukaryota; kingdom Viridiplantae; phylum Streptophyta; class Magnoliopsida; order Poales; family Poaceae; genus Alopecurus; species Alopecurus myosuroides. The sequence continues at coordinate 99,936,112 of CM054059.1, forward strand.
AGTTGTGGTGACTCGAACCCAACGTGTCCAGAGATGTAGAATAGTGGTAGGTTGGTCCGGCTCGTGGTGGGTTTGGGGATCTACTTCTTATGGTTTATGGCTTGATCTTCTTTCCTTCCGTGGTACTAGTGGTGTATCATGGTGTTTGGGGTCGATTAGGCAACATGGGTAAAGGGCACAAACCTCGCGAGGGTTAAAAAACTAAGATCTTAGCCGTGTTCCATTGGTTAGGAACAATTCAACAACTAGATGGGAAACATGACATATCTCGTTCATCATGTTTTATTGATTACTACCAATTTGACTATGGGTTATTGGAGAAGTGCCTGATGGTTTTTCAGCGTGCTAATCCAAAGGGTAGGAGCACTTTGCTATCAACCAAAGTGTCCAATTATTTAGGAGCACTTTGCTATCAACCAAAGTGTCCAGAATATGTGCAAAATTACTTTATATTAAAAGATAGGACAAATGAATTTATGCAAAATAGCCTAGAAACTCCACCAGCCAAATATGCATGTAGACTAGCACTTGCCATTTATATACCACCATAGTGTCACTTGCCAACATTGCTCAGAATGATCTGACCTCCTTTTGGGGGCTGCATATTCCAACGTGCAGATGGTTCCGATGACGAGTGAGGATTTCGTTTAGGTTCTCGAGTCTACAACCAACATATTTTGCCTGTGGCACATGAAGAGGATGAGGCTCATTGATGTACTATGTTTTCCGCTGCATAACTTTGTATTTACGCTAGCCTTGAGCTATGCAAGTTGTAAGAAAATTTTGTAAAGTTTGGATCATGCGATATAATAAAGATGTTGACGCATTTGCATGATATTTCATCTTGTACTGTGGTGCTAGCAGTTGATCCAGGGACTAGCACAGTAACACAGGGGTTCTTGCCTTTATTAAAAGGTGGGAGCGCTACAGATGTTATCAGAGCATTGTGTTGCCTGTAGGATTCGAGACCTAAGTTTGGATTTGAACTAGGAACAGAACCTAGGTTTAAAAATCTATTTTGTTCAAACTTTCTATAAACACAACTTCTCATCTTAATCTTTTCTCATATCCTCTCATCTATTATTCCCCTTCAAAACTTTTTTCTCTTGTTCTAGATAACCCTACCATGGAGTGCAAGAAATATTTTTCATATGACATCATTGGATTCAACATGAAGTACTATGAGGAAGACCATTTAAGAACTTAGAGAAGGACTTAGACTTCACAATAATCAGAAACACCTCATGGAAGTGAAGGAGGAACTTGAAGAACTCAAGAACATATAAATGAGACCACCAATGTAGTTACTTGGTTAGAATAACGATATCGTGTTAGTGTATTGATCATACAAATGAGTGTGGTATGACAATACTAGGTTGTTTGCTGAATTAGTTGTTTGGTGTGATGAATGCTTGTTAGACGTTGTTTGTAAGATGAATTGCCTTGCTCTGTTGTGTTGGGTAGGATTCTTCTTTAGTATCTCTCAAATCTCTACTCATCCATGCTAAACCCAACCAAATCCCATGCCCTATTTACCAACCATAGTGATCTACCATATGAAGTGGAAGAACAAGCAATACACTCAAGATGTTGTGACTAATGCCCTATTGAGACAAAAATGCATCCAGTTGAGGAGCTATGACGGATCTCAGGATTACGTTCTTTACTGTGAAGGAAGAATCACATACCTGATCAATGCCATTTCTATCCTAAGGATCAACCTACAAGTAAGGATAGAAATGTGGAATCAAGAATACATGAGCTATGAAGGTTATGAAGAATTTGCTACACCAGGAGAAGGATATATGAAGAAACTACAACTATCCAGTTAGTGTTTTATAAGAGTTTACGCGAAACTACTAGTTTAAGAACCGATAGTTTAGCTCAGGTCTGTCTTACAAATTGGTCACTTTCTGTTAGACAAGCGAGGATGACCGAGTGTTATCATACGAGATTCACCAATCTAAGTACAAGGTAATGATTGGGTGCAACATGGATTGGCCCCCATGATGACTACTCACATTATTCACCTTTGCTACGAGGAATGGTAAATCTGAGTGTCATACCTATTAAAGAGACGACGATGTTAAGCCCAAACCATAGAATGGTAGGATATAATTATAACCCTATGTTAGGCAAGTGTTGCTGAATCGTACTAATCTTCGGCGAGGATCAAACCAACCTTGGAGGTAACATGCCATGGAAGATATTGCCCACCATGAGAGTTTCGTTAGAAATAGCATGGTGTTGCATCCAAGGAAGAAATCGACAAGATGGAAGCCTACTAAGAACATCAATGAAAAGGATGTGATGATGTTGTGAAATCCTCTCACCTTGGACTTTCGATTGACCCAAAGAGTGACCCTCTAGAATGAAATTCAACAGACTCTTGTTGCAGCCCCACCGCGAAGGAGAGTTCTTCTCAAGCCATCTAGAGTCAAGCTACGTGATTAGGATACCCACAAAGTTTCTTTAAAGGGTGGTAGCCTACTTAGTTTCCCTTGGAACCCAGATACACAAACCTATATTTCTTTCTAGCCTTCTCAAATCTCGGGACGAGATTTCTTTTAAGGGTGGTAGTTTGTAACATCCCAGATTTTTGGGAAAGTTCAAAAATCACTAAAAGCTAAAAAAAAAAAATGTTGTTAATGCAAGCCACCAAATTCAAATAAATTTCAACCACAAAATTTCTAGTATGACTTTTCAAAAGTATCTGGAATTGCTAATACAAATAAGTCGCTATTTTCTAAACAGCCAATATCGTTTCTAATAAATACATTTGCATAGTAATTCCCATGATTTAAATGCAAGATCTATTCCATAATAAAAATGGTTTCAAATTAAATTATTGCTTTGAAAATGTTTATATGATATTTAAAACTAGAGGACCATAAACCTTAATGATATTTTGGCCTTCTTAAATGTTTTAAAAGCACAAACATAAGTATGTGCATATGTTAATGTTTTATCAAGACTTCAAATAATTTAAAAGGTTTGAACAAGATTATTTTGTCTAAAGATAATATTAATACATTTAAAAATCAATAATATAATATATAGTATTTTCCAAATTTTTGTTGAAGCCAAATTAAAACTATTTTGGAAATAGACACAAATGCCTAGTTGTAGTAAAAGTAATATTTGAATATTTCAAATTTTAATTGATTAAAATGTTAGGAAAAATATTATAGTTTAATGGATATTATTTTTACAAAACTAGTGTAATTGGATTTGTTTGATTTGGAGCTTTTATTTAAAAGATATTGATAAAAGAAGTAAAATCGGAAAAGAAAAGAAAAAGGGCCAACCTGGCCAGCCCATCTCAGCTTGCACGTGAACGTGTGCCAAAAAAAAAAACAAATGGGCCTACTTGGCCGGTCCATCTCAGCTTGCACGTGAACGTGTGAAAAACAAAAGGAGTATCGCTGACAATAGCTATGAAGTCAGCTCTATAAAAAAAAACTTACACAAGTACCTACCACATACGGGCCAACATGGGCCAGCCAGCCCTCGCACGCACATATTCTGTGCGACGTGCACGTTCGGTTTGTCTCTGTTTAGTCCCACATCGATAATTTGCAAACCCCGCACCTCACTTTCCTGCTATATAATGAGACCAATAGTCTAGACAAAATCACAAAAATAAATTCAGGTGAAACCATTTATTTTGGTTTGACTAGAATAAATAATTATTTTTTTGGTGGGATTTCTTATTTTCTTTTCCTGCGGCGCTTCTGACACGAGGAAGGTACCACGTGAACTATCTTTTGTATATATATTTGTAGAATACATGTTTTAGTATATTTGTGTCCGCAAAATTAGTTGCCGTAGTATTACACTTATTTTCTTAGTATATTTTATTTTAACTTTAGATTAGCGTAATGTTTGTCGTACGTAGACGTAACCTAGACAAAGACACGCTACAGCTGTAGCCACACGATTTTGATCCTACGACCACAAATAGATCACCTAATCTATTTTTACCAGCCAATCACGTCATGCCTTATAGTCTACCTATTTTTGGAACAACGCCACGTAGAAAATTCGTCGGCTAGTTTTACCTAAAAACCCCTACAACTTAGAATAGTCATAACTTTTGAACCGTAAGGGTAAATTTAGCAAATTTGGACTTTTTGGAAATCGCTTAACCTGTAGAATCATTTAGCATTGTTTAATTTCGAATTTAAATATTTAAAACTTATCTAAATCCAAATACCCATTTGAGTAATTTTGACCTAGTTTAAACTCAGTAAATAATCTTAATACGATTCCACCTACAATAGTGTTCTATTTAGTAACCTTGGACCAGAGAGACCAATACCTAAACCATATGGACACTAGTGAACCTATTCTATTTAATCTTGGCCTAAAATTATCCCTAATGTTTAATACCAACTGAACCTTATATGATAGTTGTTTATTGCTAATACCCAATTGTGGTGTGATCATTTGGATTAAGACCAGCACCAAGTATGTGTCGATCACATGCTATAAAAACAGGTGAACATGAAACCCTTATACCAAACCATATTCAAATTTACAGGTCATGTCGTAAATTTAATAGAGCCCTCGTACTCAAATCATTATGTAAATCTTGTTAATCATGGTTTGCATCTAGAACCCATGGAACAAAACCTTGTATGCTCATTGTGAGAAAAGACCAACCATTGACCCAAATGGAAAACTCAAAACCCTATCACCATAATTCATTTGCTTGGGATTATGTGATGAACCTAGACCAACCTTAAACAAAGGGAAAGCCTAACCAAAACACTTTAACTCTTTTCTTAATAGAATTAAGTGTTCAGTCTTAAACCTTACTATTACATCCACCCGTTTGTAATATTGAGTGATGTGATAGCTCTTTACTAATCTAAAGTGAATCTAGGAACTTCCTTGACAAATAGGAACGACTCAAGTTTGAATCCTTCAAACTAAACCCTTGTCCATAAAAGAATACCCACCAACCTAAGCATAATTCTCTTTGCATATTGAATCATGTGAAAAGCACCGACCTATCAATAAATAACCTAAAGCAATCTTGCTTTGAACACACTTCTATGTTGTTTACCTTTGTTTGCATTGTGTTTGTGATTTGGTTGTTTATTGTTATTTGTCTGTATTGTTTAGATGGTACGAAGAGGAACGTTCTAATTGTGAAGAGATTCTATACCAAACTTCAAAAAGGCAAGTGACACACATGAACCTACTATTTTACTATATGCATTAGATTTTTATAGTAGTTATGCATGAGTAGGAGTTGAGTGTTATCGCTATGCTAGATATTATAGAGATTGCTTCACTAACACCCAAGTGGAGCGATCATATGTTACCCCTAGATTGTAGCATCCATATGGTAGGCAAACATCGTAGTTGTAGATTGCTTAGCCAGGCTCTACCTATTCGTGGTTGGGATCATTATCATGTTATAATGAAAACTGTTATTTTAATTGCTTATGAAAACAACATGATAATTAATTAACCACTGGGCGGATTGCTAGAGTGTCATCAGAGTACAAAGTTTGGTGGGGACCGCCGCCCAGTATCTTGAGATCATGTTTACTTTCTTTATGTAGTTGTTATTCCGTGCAACCATGTTTCATATTAGTATGGGCTAGACATAGATTGTAAGTTGTGGTGACTCGAACCCAACGTGTCCAGAGATGTAGAATAGTGGTAGGTTGGTCCGGCTCGTGGTGGGTTTGGGGATCTACTTCTTATGGTTTATGGCTTGATCTTCTTTCCTTCCGTGGTACTAGTGGTGTATCATGGTGTTTGGGGTCGATTAGGCAACATGGGTAAAGGGCACAAACCTCGCGAGGGTTAAAAAACTAAGATCTTAGCCGTGTTCCATTGGTTAGGAACAATTCAACAACTAGATGGGAAACATGACATATCTCGTTCATCATGTTTTATTGATTACTACCAATTTGACTATGGGTTATTGGAGAAGTGCCTGATGGTTTTTCAGCGTGCTAATCCAAAGGGTAGGAGCACTTTGCTATCAACCAAAGTGTCCAATTATTTAGGAGCACTTTGCTATCAACCAAAGTGTCCAGAATATGTGCAAAATTACTTTATATTAAAAGATAGGACAAATGAATTTATGCAAAATAGCCTAGAAACTCCACCAGCCAAATATGCATGTAGACTAGCACTTGCCATTTATATACCACCATAGTGTCACTTGCCAACATTGCTCAGAATGATCTGACCTCCTTTTGGGGGCTGCATATTCCAACGTGCAGATGGTTCCGATGACGAGTGAGGATTTCGTTTAGGTTCTCGAGTCTACAACCAACATATTTTGCCTGTGGCACATGAAGAGGATGAGGCTCATTGATGTACTATGTTTTCCGCTGCATAACTTTGTATTTACGCTAGCCTTGAGCTATGCAAGTTGTAAGAAAATTTTGTAAAGTTTGGATCATGCGATATAATAAAGATGTTGACGCATTTGCATGATATTTCATCTTGTACTGTGGTGCTAGCAGTTGATCCAGGGACTAGCACAGTAACACAGGGGTTCTTGCCTTTATTAAAAGGTGGGAGCGCTACAATACATGATCATGTTTGCATGTTGTGAGTAGTTCCCGCATGTTCCTGAGGGCATAGGATGAATTGGCAATGATTTGTTACATAAGATGAGTTGTTATTTGGTCTAGTATTTATCTTTTATGTGATTCTATGATGGTGTTGTACGAACATCGACTGTACAACACTTCACCTACATGGGCTCATAGGAGAACACCGTAGTGTAGTGACGTGATGATGTCTTTAGGTGACAGGAACTTGAGACAGAGTCGTTGAATTGCATTATGAGGGTACTTGTATCAGGGACCTTAGAGAATAAGGATATGGTGGGACATCATGTCTTAATAATTCTCGTGCTGTCATTTAATTGGCCACGTGATCCATCATAAGGGGTGATAGTTTATTTATTTAGCTATTCCTATTTGTGGCTCCGTCCGAAGAAGATTAAAACTACACAAGATATACAAACATGTTATGCAATGAATCACAATGCCAGCTAAATCCGTGCAGCCCTCGGGAACGTTTTCCACATATAAGACACAAACACACACTTGAGCTTGTCCTCTTGCGCATTAGAGGATTGGGCTTTGTCTCTCATTGAGACCTACTACTTGCTGCAATTTACTTTCCGCATTTTACTTTACTTGCACTACACAATTAAAACACAAAAACACCTGTTGCTTTTATTATTCCTTTGCTATTCTAATTACCAGTTCCTTCTGCTCCTCGTGGGTTCGACAACCTTTCTAATTCGAAAAGTACTACAATTGATCTCCTGCACTTGGGAGCCATCAAGACACTTTTCTGGCGCCGTTGCCGGGGAGCATAGCGCTATTGGTAAGAAGTTTGGTAAGGATACTTGAAAGCTGAATTTTACTGTTGTTGCATCCTGTTATTATTATGGCTTTTATGAGAGATGCTTCGCTGAAACTTGCTTTATATGAGAGTGCTTATGCTATTAAACCTAAAGTTATTGAAAAAGCACCTCATGATTATGGTTATATTATTCCCCTTGAATTTGTTAAAGCTGTTAGGAATGAGTATTTTGCAGGGGATGGAACAAAGGCTGCAAGTGATCACATACGGGCTATTGAGGATATATGTGGGCTAATTAGGCTCAAGGCTATTTCTGAGGAGGAGGTAAAATGCAAGTTATTGTACCAGTCCTTAACTGGTGATGCTCGATAATGGTATATGTCCCTGGATGAAGAAATTACACATAATTGGGATACTTTTATGAAGGTTTTCTTTCTTAAATATTTTACTCCTAAAGAGGCTTATGAGAATCGTTGCTTTATATTTAATTTTTGGCCACACCTTGGAGAGAGTATTACTCAAGCTTGGGGGAGGCTTAAGGACCTCCTTCGTAAGAATCCTTGTCATGATCTCATAAATAAACTTATATTGATAAACTTTTATGTGAGACTACCTGATAGGCTAAAGCAATATTTGGATGGTTCATCTGGTGGAAGCTTTACAAATAATACTGTAGAAGAAGTTTGGAATTTATTGGAAATTATTTCGAAGAACTTTGAATATTGGGACCTAGACAAAGGTAATGAAGCTTATTTTGATTATGGATATTCATGTGTAGAAAGTTTCTATAGTTCTATTTTGTTCAAGAATGTTATTAAAGATTTTGGTCTTGATCCATATGTTACAATTGAAATAGCTAAGAAATTTGCTGAGCACATTCGAATTCCTAAAAGTGGCTTTGATTATTATGTTGAACATGTTAAATCTTCTATTGTTGTCCCTAAATTTATTAAAGAAACACCAGTGTCATCTGTAGTAATAGAAGAATATATTGAACCACCTCCCTATCCTGAAAAGTTAAAGAGAATTTGCTTATTGCTGTTGCTGACAAAAGTAGAAAGAGATGTTCTCAACCTAAAGAATAGGTGGAAGTCAAGAACCAAGTCTATATTATTAAGCAATTAAATGAAGAAGATCCTGTTGATGTTTATTTATGTGAAGATGCTACCAAAGTTATTAAAGGGAATTCATCCAAAGTTGGTAAGCCAATTATATCATGCTCTATTGGGACTTCTTGTTATCATGGTTTATGTGATATTGGAGCAAGCATTAGTGTCATTCCATATTCTCTCTATCAAGAAATTAAGCCTGATATTGATCCTATCACCATGGAAGAAACAGGTATGACCATTCAGCTTGCTAATAAAGATTATATTAGTCCCTTTGGAATTGTTAGAGATGTTGAAGTATTGGTAGGGAAAATAAAATTCGAAGTAATTCTTATTAGAGGGTTAGTGCACAATCAAAAACTCATATGTTGTACATGTACACAAGCATTATCAATACTTTCAACATTAGCTACAGTCACCGATGTTTTGTGGAGCAAAGAAATCCACTCAACATAGTAAAAGAGAGAATGCAAAGTAAAAAATGCAGAATCTGTGAAAACCAGAGCAGTCTGTAAAGACGAATTTTTTCGAGGCACTTACGTTGCTCAAATAAGAAAACTCAGAACTATATAAAGTTTCGTAAATATCTTAGGATCATGCAAAAGAAATTCAGGTCGCTTCAATTTCTCTAGAAATTTATATGAATTAAACAATGGACAACAAAAATCCGTTTCTGCGCAGAAATCCAAATCTAGCATCAACTTTTCACTAGAGACTTCACTTGCCACAACAATTCGAAAAAAGTTAAATATATAAAGAAGTTGCTATAGAAGTAAACAACACCTTGACTCAAATAAAACAAAATTAAAATTTCATAAATAAAACATGGGTTATCTCCCAAGAGTGTTTTTTCTTTAACGCCTTTCAGCAAGGCACAAAAGAAAGAATCAAGTGTTTTCAAATGAAGAAGCGTCCAAATTGAGACAAGAAACCTCCTCAAAAATGCATTGTATTTTATCTATATAAGTTTCATATGTCCCTCTCTCAATGCTTTTAGGTTTACTACTTTCATCAAATGGGTTTTCAGAAACAATCCAATCAAAATTCATTTCCAATGCTTCATGCATTCCTACGAGTTTATTTGTATTTTGATTTACTCCACGTTTTTGGTTTGGTCTTGTCTAGTTTTTCAAGAGCACCAATAACATCTACACATGAGCCTAGCATCTTAAAATGATCAAAGACATTCCTAGCTTCTATAGTAACATCACCAAATTCTTTAAGCAAAGTTTCCAAAATAAAACCTCTTTTTGCAATATCCTCAAAATCGTTTAGGTTAAGAAAAAATTGTTGCATTATGGGGTTAAGGTTAACAAACCTAGCCTATAACATGTGAACCAAGGAAGATGCAGAAGTTTCATAACTTGAAGCAAGTTCTACTATGGATCTATCTTCAAAATCTTCATGCTTACTAACATGATTAAAGAATTATTCAATGTTATCCTTTCCAATAATAGAACCACTACCTATTGGTAAATTTTTCAGGGTAAACTTAGGGAGTAACATTATGAACTAAAAGCAGGGTAGAAAAAATAACAACTATAATAGGAACTAATATTTTGTGTTTTTGATATAAAGAAGCAAACAAGACAAAATAAAATAAACTAATCTAAACAAAAACGAAGTAAAAAGATTGGAGGTGAGAGACTCCCCTTGTAGAAATCCTCTTCCTCCTCGGAAACGGCGCCAGAAAGAGCTTGATGGCTATGACGTGAGCCTGTTGGGAGATCCCAAGCGCAAGGTATGAAGAGCACATCAACAAGTTCTCCCTCAGAAAGAAACCAAAGTTTAATCGATGAGTAGGAGAAACAAATCATTTCTGAAGGTTGTTGGTAGCTGATGTTGGCAGGGCACACTACCAGGATCAGCAGCAATGTGGAATCGGCACACAACACAACCAAGATACTCTGCCCCCATCTAAACAGTGAGGTTGTCAACCTCACCGGTTTTTCTGAAAACAAAGGATTAGACATATAGTGTGAAAAATAGTATTTGTTTGCAGTGAAAGAAATGAGAACAATGATTGCAGTAAAAAAATAGTGCTTGCAGTAGTTTATATTATCAGTGTCAAAGAATGGACCGGGATCCACAGTTCACTAGTGGTGTCTCTCCATAAAAGATAGATAACATGTTGGGTAAACAAATTACAGCTGGCCAATTGACAGAAATAAAGGCTGCACCGTAGTGCCTATGCAAGACATGACGATTACTATGAGATTTATGTGGGCATTACAACATGATACATAGACCGTAATCCAAATGATTCTATGACTAATAATCCACCCTCAAAACGTAATCCAAGCAGACTTTGGGTATTAAGTTGTAAGCGACAGATTATTGCATTAAGTAAAGTGCGTAATGTAAATAATAAAATCATCCTTAGACAAAGCATTGCTTTTTCTCCCTAATGGCAACAACACATCCCCCGTCCGTCACGCTTCTGTCACTCGAGCACAGATATAAGGGGGGCATGAACCCACTATCGAGCATAAATACTCCCTCTTAGAGTTACAAGCATCAACTTGGCCAGAGCATCTACTAGTAGCGGAGAGCATGCAAGATCACAAATAACATAAACTTGATAGATCTATAATCAACTTGGCATATCATTCAATATTCATCGGATCCCAGCAAATGCAACATGTAGCATTACAGATAGATTATCTTGATCATTTTAGGCAGCTCACAAGATCTAAACATGGTGGCATAAAGAGTAGAAGACAACCATCTACCTACTGCTATGGACCCGTGGTCCAAGGATGAACTACTCACGCATCACTCCGGAGGCAAGCATGGTGATGTAGAGCCCTCCGGTGATGATTTCCCCTTCCGACAGGGTGCCGTGGAGAGCTTCAGAACCCTCCCAAACTAGGATTGACGATGACGGCGGCTACAGAACTTTTGGTGGATGGAGGCTCGGGTGTTTAGGGTTTTCCAGAGAAAGAGTATATATAGGCGAAAGGGCGATGTCAGTGGGTGCCCGAGGGGCCCACACCACATGGTGGCGCAGCCAAGGGGAGGGCCGCGCCGCCCTATGGTGTGTCCACCTGGTGGCCCCCTCCGGGTCTCCTCCGGACTCCGTGTATGTGACAGAAAAATAGGCCGGTGGGATTTTGTTTCGTCCAATTCCGAGAATATTTCCAGAATAACTTTTCTGAAACAAAAAACAGCAGAAAACATGAATTGGCACTGTGGCATCTTGTTAATAGGTTAGTCCCGGGAAATCCATAAAAAATCTACAAAGTGTATAGAAAACATGTAGCAATTGGCATGAAAACAACATGGAACATCAGAAATTATAGATATGTTTGAGACGTATGAAGTATCGACCATATGACAACATTATTGCACTTGTCCATCAAGCTCTCAAGGCCGAGTGCCATATTGTGGAAGACCTCATGTATAACAATAAAAATGCTTACTTTGTATCCAAGCCTACTACTTCATCTCCAATGACACATGGAACAAGAGCACCTCTGGAGCTCTCAATGCATCAAACAAATCTTCACAACCATTCAATAAACAAGTGTCTCGAATCACCAACTCTAATGCTCCTCAAGTCAAATCGAGCACAATCACTTGCTTCAAATGTGGTGGGATTGGACACAAGTCTTTTGAATTATCCAACAAGATGATCATGATTGTCAACCAAGATGGTGAACGTGACTCCATGAGTGAAGGTGAATACTATGCCTTGCATCAAGGGTATCTTAACCCCTTGGATGACCCCAACACTAAAGAAGATAACGTCTATTGCGACGTGGACAACAATCCATCGCTATTGGTCACAAGAGTCCTCACAACATCTCCACAAGATGAAAACGACCAACGTTGCAACCTCTTCCAAATGCGATCTGGAATCAATGGCAAGTTTATCAAAGTTATCATCGATGGAGGTAGTTTCCACAACTTGTCTAGCAAAGAGTTTTGCGACAAAATCCAATTGACTTGCAAGAAGCATCCACACCCTTATCATGTTCAATGGCTTAGTGACTCCGGTACCTTCAAGATACAACACATGGTCACCGTGCAATTTAAGATTGGTCTTTATGAAAACACGATTGAGTGCGATGTTGTGCCTATAATCGTGTGTCACCTACTTCTTGAACGACCTTAGAAATACGACAAAAATGCTATTCATGATGGACGCACCAACCACTATAGCTTCAAGTGGAACAATACAACGTTTGTGCTCCGTCCCATGTCTTCTAGCCAAGTGATTGCTGGTAATGCAAAGACGCTTGCACGTAAACAAGAAGAGATCTAATCTAGTGAGTTGAGTGGTGAGAGAATGATCCACCTAAAAGGGAGTGAGAGACACATGCAAAACATGAGTGGAAAAATCATGAGTGTTCCCAAAGATCTTGCCTTACTTGCCACTAAAAGATAGATGCGAGAGCTCCGAGACGACCCATCCATACTTCGCTTTGTCCTTGTGTGCAAAGGAGAAGTCCTTGAAACTAACGCCATAAAAATATTTCCTCCGTTTTTGTTGCCAATATCGAAGGGATTTGAAGACGTGTTTCCCAATGAACTACCACCGGGACTACCTCCTCTATGAGGAATCGAGCACCGCATTAAAATCATACCTGGTGCTCCACTTCCAAAGCGTGCTCCTTACCGCACCAACCCCGAGGAGACTAAAGATATTGAGCGACAAATCCAAGAACTTCTAGATAAACGTTTTATTCGAGAATCCCTTAGCCCTTGTGCCTTTACAGTCATAATTGTCCCCAAACAAGATGATACTTATCTTATGTGCATGGATTGCCGACCTATAAATGCTATAACTGTTAGATATAGACATCTCACCCCTAGTCTTGATGAATTATGTGGTGCAATAATTTTTCCAAAATTGATCTTAAAAGTAGATATCATCAAATTCACATGAGCATAGGTGATGTATGGAAAACAGATATTAAAACAAAACTTGGTTTGTATGAATGGCTTGTCATGCCTTTTGGTCTTTCTAATGCTCCGTCAACTTTTATGTGACTCATGAATGAAGTTTTAAGACCCTTCATTGGCAAATTTGTGGTTTTCTATTTCGCTGACATCCTCATATATAGAAAATATTTGGAAAACCACCTTGATCATATTTCTCAAGTCTTGTTGGCTCTTCAAAAAGCAAAACTTTTTGCAAATCTATCCAAGTGCAAATTTTGTACCGGCAAGCTTGTATTCTTGGGTTTGGTGGTTTCTTCCAATGGTATTGAAGTTCATGAGAAGAAGGTAGAAGCAATTAGGAATTGACCTAACCCAACTTCCGTGTGTGAAATAAGATGCTTTCATGGTCTTGCCGGTTTCTATCGCCTTTTTGTGAAGGATTTTTCAACCATTGCTTGCCCTTTAAATGAGCTTACAAAGAAAAATGTACTGTTTGTTTGGGGCAATGCTCAGCAAAAAGCTGTTGATACTCTCAAGAAATGCTTAACCTAGGCATTTTTGCTTGTTTTGCCGGATTTTGAGAAAACTTTTGATATTGAGAGCGATGCTAGTGGATTAGGCATTGGTGGCGTTCTTATGCAAAATGGACGTCTCATTGCCTACCATACTGTGAAATTAGATGGTGCTAGACTCAACTACCCAATTTATGGCAAAGAAGTATTTGCTTTTGTGAGAGTCTTCGAAGTTTGGCAACACTATCTTTGGCCTAAATAATTTGTTATTCATTCCGATCATGAATCCTTGAAGTATTTGAAAAGTCAAGCTAATTTGAACAAAAGTCATGCTAAATGGGTAGAATTCATAGCATATTTTCCTTATGCCATTAAGTGCAAGAAATGTAAAGAAAATGTGGTAGTGGATGCTTTGTCCCGCAAAGAATGTCTCCTTGTAGTACATGTGATTGGTTTGGATGAGATCAAAGATTTATACTCTTACAATGCTTTCTTTGGACCAATTTTCGATAAATGCTTTCCCCATCAAGGATTTAATGATTGCTATCTCCATAAAGGTGTCTTGTTTAAGGCTAACAAATTTTGTATTCCCGAGTCCTCTGTTCGCTTGTTTTTATTGAAGTAATCACACGAAGGAGGTCTCATGGGACATTTTGGAAAAGACAAGACCTATGTCATGCTCTCCAACCACTACTATTGGCCTAAGATGAAGCGCCAAGGGGAACGACTTGTCAAGCGATGTCCAACATGCCTCCGAGCTAAGTCTACTTCCAACCCTCATGATCTTTAGTTGCCATTACCTACACCACATGTTCCTTGGAGTGACATTAGCATGGATTTCGTGTTAGGACTACCACGCACAAAAACAAACATGGACTCAATATTTGTAGTGGTTGATCATTTCTCAAAGATGGCACATTTCATTCCATGCAATAGAATGGACGATGCTTCACATGTGGCAAATCTGTTTTTCAGGGAAATCGTGCGTCTACATGGTGTGGCCAACACAGTTGTCTCGAATCGAGACGTCAAGTTTACGTCCTACTTTTGGAAGACATTGATGTCCAAGCTCGGCGGCAAATTACTCTTCTCCAATGCCTATCATCCACAAACGGATGGCCAAACCGAAGTGGTGAATCGAACACTATCTTCACTCCTTCGCGCTTGATCAAGCCCAACCTCAAGAATTTTTAAGAATGCATCCTGTATGCCGACTTTTGCTGCAATCGATCACTTCATCAAGCTACAAAGAGAAGCCTCTTTCAGATCGTCTACGACTTAAAATCCCAACACCGCTCTCGACATCCTACCATTGCCTCTACGCGAACACGTGAACATGGATCTCGACAAGCGCACCAACTATATCAAGAAGCTACATGAATCCACAAGATCTACACTTGAGAATCATTACGAGCACCGAGCATCCTTGATGAACTAGCACAAGAAACCCATGGTGTTCCAAGAAGGCGACCTCGTTTGGCTACACTAACGTAAAGACCATTTCCCACAAGAACGCAACTCCAAGATCAAGCCACGAGGTGACGGACCTCTCAAGATCCTCAAGTGCATTAACAACAATGCCTACAAGCTCGACAAACCCAATCCAAGTACCTTGTACACAACGTCTTTAATGTCAAGGACCTCTCCCCCTTCCATAGATATCCAAATGATAAGGAAGATCATGAGTCATGGACGACTCTTTCCGGGGGGGGGGGGTGATGATGCAGCCCAACCAATTCCACCAAGTCCATCTACTACACCCATTGGACCTATGATGAGAGCACGTGCAAAGGCTATGCAAGAAAAGGTGACTTCGCTCTTATCCCTATATGAATTTGATGACTTGGTGAATGGTGCGCTAACTCATGGAAATACTATATGTGTGCTCAGGTATGATCCCCACTGGAACCCCAAGACGACGCCCAAGAAGCTCGAGAAGATGGCCAAGAGGGTGGCTCCGAGGAAGAAGAAGAAAAATAAGAAAAGGGAGAAGAAAAAGCTCCTAGAAAACCTGGCCTAGGCCGGCGCCAGGCCGGCTCCCTAACAGAACCGGACTCTAGCCCGGCCTAGGACGGCTCCCCTGCGCGTCAGGCCGACAACCCTATAGACCCGGCTGGCCTCCAGCCCTGCGTCCGAGGCCGGCCTCCAAGCCTTCCTAGGCCGGCTCCCCTGCGCACCCAAGTCGGCACCCATATAGACATGCCCGATGTCGAGACATCGTAGTAGAGTTCATAGACGGGGGTGCCATGAGACTACGGGTAGAGACGTGGGGGAATGTGGTAGTATGACAACCTGGAACACCAAATTTACCCATGTTCGGTACGTCGCAACTAGGCGACGTTCCTACTCCTGCAAACTCACTAAATCAGGGCTGAAGCCTGAAGTATACAAAGTACAATGTGAGTAGGGTTTCGCTAACTCGACGAGGATCAACTTCTCGGCGAGTTGGCTTCTAGCTAATTGTCTATGTTTCGTCTCTCCCGTCCGGCTTTATATAGATAGCCGGGTTAGGGCTTACAAAAAGGAAACCTAGAAGACTACGGAAAGTATCTAACTTGGAAAGTAAAGAATCCGTCTTCTCCTCCAAGCCGCACCACTTTGGGTCGTTGTCTGAGTTCTTCTAGAATCCGGCTTCCTGCGCATCAGCTTACTGGGCCGTCTAATGGACTGTGGTACATTACAAAAAGGTCATCCTGGTAATCCGGCTCTTTAGGACAATGCCGGACATACCCCTAATCAGTATATACCCGACACCCGACCTCAGCCCGGCCAGGCCGGCTCCCCTGCGTGGGAAAGAGGGAATATACTCTTGTAATGCTTACCTGCCCCAGTTTTACCCCTAGACTATAAATAGAACCTCCTACCTTCAGATCTAGGTTAGAAATGATATTTGGATGATTTGAGCATTGCTCTTTAGACCTCTTGTGAGGCTACTCCTATGATGTATATCTAGAACCGTATCAAGACTACTCCATCTACCTCGTTATTTGGATCGTATCAAGACTACACCAGGATTTCCGCCATTTCCCCTTCGAAATCAGTCGGAGTCTTTTCAATATACCTCAACTGAACCTTGAGGCTCTATTGGCGTGATGGACCGGCCACTGGTGTTAAATTGGTTTTTGATAAGGTGAGTTCGGATCTATTGTTTGTTCCGTAGGCGGCCTTTACGGTCTAGTTGACGGGAAATCAAATCCTAAAGTTTTCACTAGTTATCGGTATTATGTTTTCCCCTATTCGATTTCCCTCATGTTCTTTCCATTCTTCGTGTTCATCCCCGTGTTCTTGGTCAATTCGTGAGATCGGGCGCCTCTCTGTGTAGGGACCACATCACCAAGGTTGTTAGGAAACCAAAAATATGGCACAGTGGCAGCAACAAAGAACGGTACCTTATGGAGCGTTCTTCAGTAAACCATAATTTGTTGAGCACAAGGATTTTGTTACTAGATTGAAAAAAATCTGGGGGGGCACTGAGATTTCTGGTGACCATGGTTACCGAAAAAATACCTGTCGGCTACTAGACAAAATTATAAAAATTCGATATTTGGGTTTAAATTTTCAAAAAAAAAACAATTTGAAAGCATGAATTTGGCCCAAATTGAAACATCCAAAACTTTTCGACCGGTAAATGAGTTTTACCGGGAGAGAGGGGGGTGGTGCAAGAATTTCGGTTACCAGTCGGTAAACAAATTGGGCAAACAAATTTGAATACACAATTTTGTGTGATTCTATCGAGGAAACCTATATGAAAAAGACAAATTTGAAGAGAAAAATTGAGTTTGTTCTTGCCTATTTGGAGCAATATTTTTGTGACTTTTGTGTAGCCCAAATATAACACACATTATTGAACTGAATTTACAAGTTCGTAGTTTGAGAAAGATAGTACAAACGCAAGGGTTCATATACACGCGCAAACACTCACTTTTACGAACGTACACACGCATATCTTACCCCTATGAGAATTTACGACGCCTTGCTGTCGACGGAAACGTTGCCTCCCATGGAAAGAATATTTCGCTTAAATACGACATGCTTCATGCATATGTAAAAATATCAGTATTTTACTTTTCGATATCATTTACGAGGACGAAGACTAGGGTTTAGGGGGACGGCATTTCGAAAATCTTTGTGAAAACACAATAAATTCAAATGAAACTTTAATTTTTTTTTAGTTTGGTTTTGGGGTAGCGGACACATTTTAAGGTTGTGCCCGACAAATCTCTAGGCCTGCCGGTGCAACTACTTGTAGAGATTGGGCGTGATCCACATCTCGGTAGGACAATCCATCAAACGTGCAGAGGCTGGCAACAAGCTTGGAACCACGCGTTGGAAGGTCCTGGTCTTCGCCATGAGGTCGTAGGCCCTCACGCCTCCCCAGTCACCGACTCTCTCCAGCTGGTCGGGAGCGTACTGCCTCATCCAAGGCGCCGAGAAATACACCACGCCAGGCCTCACGCCGGGAAAGCTCTTCGCCGGTAAGTAGGCCGACTGGTTCATCCCGAGGAACAGCGCGTGCTCCTGCACAGACTCCCGCCGGCGCGTCGACGCCTCCCCGTCCTGGCCTCTCGCGCGGCGGTCAACCAAGTGGAACGTGAACTTGACGGCGTCCGGGTACGCCGGGCGCCCGGGCTCCCACACCGCGCTGACCAGCCACACGCCCCCGCCCGGCGGGACCACCAGGTGCCTGGTGAGGACGGCGTCGTGAAGTCGGGATCGCACCACCTCCTCCTTCGATGTCTGACCAATCGGGACCTGTACACGGTCTTGGCACTGTTGCCATGGTGAATCTTTGCGTGTATTGTCTTGTTGGTGAAATTGTTTGCCTTCGTTTCAAAAGAATCGATGTGCTTGTGGGGTAGGTTTTATATATATGAACCATGAAATTAACGAACGCCCAAATACATCTAAGTACGAGTCGGAAAGGGAACCCGTTGTGGTTTCTAAAAAAAAAATCAGAAAACCGAGTGAAAGTTGAATACAACAACACATGCCCCTCAATTTTCACTCGAATAAAACCAATACAAATAGAAATTAAATAGTGCAAACAACATCCCATATCCTCAAAGCTTCACAGTCCGAATTGCACGGGCCAAATCACAGCATCAATGGAAAAATCTTTAGCGAAAATAAAAGGCGAAGAAAAATGAATATTTCTGAGGAAAGAACTAAAACCATCCGACTTATCTTTCGATGGTGTCAATTATGCTAGGAGCCACCGGATCAGGCATTGTTCGTCCGCCTTACCATGTACTCTTCCTCCCTCTCCTTTGAGCCCCCACACCCGTCTCTATTGTTTCGTCGCATCCGCTCATGAGGACCTCTCGAAGATTGCTCTCGTCCGTGCGCCACACCACCTCCTTTTCATTCTCCTCCTCCATTCTTCTTCCTTGGGGAGGTCGAGGAACCCCTATGTCTCAGTCGGCAGAGAAACACTGATGTCTCAGTCGAGGAACCCATGGATTGCTCGATCCCACTATTTCTTGTTTTTTTTTATTGAAGACAAGCTTGTTGTGCACCCGTCCGTAGCGACTTAGTTGGCCCATGTTTTTTCTTTCTTGTGTATATGTCGCTTTGAGGCCTAAATATCTTTTGGCCGGCTCCATGTCTATATAGTGCGACCGAATATTGCAATGGATGGAAACCACGAACAACACCCGAGGACCGAGGTACAAGGAGCCTTTTGTTTTTCAAAAAAAGTAAACCTATATCTTGAAGAACCTAAAAAAAAATACATCTAACTAGTATGTACGAGTCGGAAAGGGAACCCGTTGTGGTTTCTAAAAAAAAATCAGAAAACCGAGTGAAAGTTGAATACAACAACACATGCCCCTCAATTTCACTCGAATAAAACCAATACAAATAGAAATTAAATAGTGCAAACAACATCCCATATCCTTAAAGCTTCACAGTCCGAATTGCACGGGCCAAAATACAACTTAGGGAAGGCTTCTATTTGTTCAGGATACACACCTTCTGGAGGATGAGGCCGATACCATCAGGTGGCTCTGGACGGAGGATGGCTGCTGCTCCGCGGCCTCAGCCTACGTGATTCAGTTCCAAGGCTCCTTCCCTAAGTTTGAGCCCCCTAAAGTATGGAGAGCTTTTGCGCAGCCCAAGGTCAAGTTCTTCGCATGGCTTGTCCTCCACAAGCGTATCCTCACGGACGGCCTGCTTGCCACCAAGGGTTGGCCGCATGATCCCACCTGCCAGCTCTGTCTCACCCAGGCGGAGACTGCCACTCACTTGTGTATGGAGTGCCCGTTCACGGTGCCGGTTTGGAACACCGTCGACGCGTGGTCTAGGGACAAGCTCGGGCCTTTCTCTGGGACTCATGACTCCGTTGACTCGGCGTGGTGCAAGATCATTTCGAGTACCACCTCTGCGAGGGCTCGTGTTCGTAGTGCGAGAGTCAACTACATCATGTGGAATGTTTGGAAGGAGAGAAATAGGCGCATCTTTGATGGGAAACGCCAAACCTATCTAGAGGTGGCCTTCCTCGCTTCTGAGGAACTTCGTCGGGCGTTAGGTGTGTTGTACCCTCCGGGGTCGCCGAGTGTTGTACAGCTTGGGGAGTAATCCGCTTGTGGATCTCCTGTCGCGTGGGTTGTAACGACCTTCGTTCTCTCTTCTTCTACATATGAATAGGAAGAGCTCCTGCCAAGTTTTCGCTAAAAAAAATCACAATACCAACGGAAAAATCTTTAGCGGAAATAAAAGCTCAAGAAAAACGAATATTTCTGCGAAAATGACTAAAACCAGCCGATTTATCTTTCGATGGTGTCAATTATGCTAGGAGCCACCGGATCAGGCGTTGATCGTCTGCCTTACCAGGTACTCTTCCTCCCTCTCCTTTGAGTCCCCACACCTGTCTCTATTGTACCGATCTATGACCACCTCCCGACCCTTATATGGGGAGCCGGGTCTCAGGAGTTGTACATTTTTTTCGATAATGGAAACTTTATTACTTAAAAGTTTTAAGCATGTCCCTGGCCTCTGCATAGCTAAGATGCACACAACCACATGTCCACAACGAGTCAACACAACGTAAAATAATACGAATTACATATCATCATGAGAAATTGTAAAAACGTCTAAACTGCTGGAGGACCAATCCGAAGATTATGCTGTCATCCATGAAGGGTAAAAATAGCTCTCGCCGAATCCTCCAACCGCGTACACGTCTCCATGAACAGGTAACGATGCTCCACACGTTACAAAGGCGCCCAAGAATGGATCAAAGCCGTACATCGGTAGATAACCTGCATAATAAAAACATTTTTATCATTAAAAACCTTGTCATTTCTACATAGCCATAGCGACCAAACAACGGCAATCGCTCCCACTCTAATCAGCTGCTTAAACCTAGAATCAACACCATTGAGCCAATTGCCAAAAATATTAGCAACACTACTAGGTGGATATAAGTTCGGGGCTATCTGAATGGCCGACCATGTAGATCTAGCAAAATTGCAATTAAAGAAAAGGTGTTTAATAGTCCCGTCCTGAGGAAAAAGGACACAAGATTTGTTTCCTTGCCAATTCCACCTAGCAAGGTTGTCTCTAGTAAGAATAATTTCTCAACGGGGATACCATGGAAACAGTTTGGTTTTCAATGGTATCTTCATCTTCCAAATCTTCTTAAAATTAACAACTGGAATCTCAGGTTGCACTAAAGCTTTGTACATAGAATTCACGGAGAATTTGCCATTCTTATGTAGATTTTACCGAAATCTATCTGATCCTTGCGTCAGCTATACGGAAGCAAGGCTTTGCACCAAGGCATTCCATGATCCTTGTCTAGGACCAAACAGACTTCTTCTGAACAACACATTAGGTTGGAAAGATTCCATCACCTTGGCAAGTGTATCCCCTTTGTGACGCACGATGCTATACAAAGCCGGAAAACATTCTCGAAAAGTGGTGTTACCCAACCAAATATCCTCCTAGAACCTAATTTCCGACCCATCCCAAATTGAGAAAGACTCATGCGGAAAAAAGTATTTTTTTAGTGGCCATAATGCCAGCCCAAAAGTGAGAGTCACCTGGCTTCCAACAAACCTCAGATAGCGCTTGTAAACCCACATACTTTCTTCTTAGGAGGGCCTGCCAAACTCCATTCTGAGTCAGTAGCTTAAAAAGCCACTTGCCAAACTCCATTCTCGATAGGATCTATTCTTGACCTCGAGGTCATGAATCCCTAGCCCCCTTGGTCTTTAGGTCGGCAAACCACACTCCACTTAGTCAAGCGGTACTTTGTCTTGTCATTATCCCCTTGCCAAAAGAATCTTGTCCGAAAATAATCCGGTCTTTTTAGAACCCCTTTTGGTAATTGCAAGAAAGAAAACATATACAATATCATATTACTAAGTACTAAATTTATGAGTACTAATCTTCCCCCTAACGATTATAATTTAACTTTCCAGCTGTGTAACCTAGTCTGTAAATGTTCCTCAACCAGTTTCCATTCATCATTTGTGAGTCTCCGATAGTGAATAAGAATACTCAAATAGTTATAGGAAATTGTCCTTACGCACAGCCAAAAATCTCGGCATGCTGAGAAATATAATTTTGGGCCTCATCGAAACAAAACAATTCACTTTTATGGAAATTTATCTTTAACCCCGACAAATGCTCGAACGCTGAGATAATTAACTTCAGGTTTTTTGCTTTCTCGATGTCATGATCCATAAAGAGGATTGTATCATTGGCATATTGAAGTATGGACAAACCACCATCCACCAAATGCAGAATGAACCCTTTAAATTGACCATCATACTTAGCATGTTCAATTAAAATAGCGAGCATATCCTCCACTATATTAAATAGCATTGGCGACAAAGGATCACCTTGTCTTAGACCCTTTTTTGTTTGGAAGTATCGGCATGTGTCATCATTGACCTTGATGGCAACACTTCCTCCCGAAATGAAACTTTGAATTAATGCACGAAATTCGAAGGAAAAACCTTTCATTTTAATAGTCTGATGAAGAAAGGACCATTTAACCTTATCATAAGTTTTCTCAAAATCAATTTTAGGATCATCCCATTCAATTTCTTGCGGTGCATCTCATGGACCGTTTCATGAAGGGTAACCAGCCCATCAAGGATGTTACTACATAAAAGCAGTTTGAGAAGGACGAACCACATGATCAGCCACGGTATTTAGTCTTAACGTCGTGACTTTGGTAAATATCTTAGAACTAACATTAAGGAGGAAAATAGGTATAAATTGTTGGATCCTTCCTGCCTCATTAACCTTAGGTAGTAAGATTATTTCACCGAAATTCAGACGGAACAACTCCAATTGTCTACTATGAAGGCAGTAGAACAATTGGAGTAGGTTAGAGTTAATAACTTCCCAAAAGCTCTCATAGAATTCCGCCGAAAAGCCATCAGGTCCAGGGGCTTTGTTGTTTTCCATTTGGAAACTAACCATTCTCATCCCTTCCTCAGAATAAGGTGCAGTAAGAATACTATTTTCCTCATTAGAAACCTGGGGGATATCCGTCGTTTTGGTTCTCATCTAAGGAAAAATGATCTTCCTCCGGAGCTCCATATAGTCCTTTATAATAATTAGTAATATACGACTTTAGTTTCTCATGGCCTTCGATCGTACCCTCATCCTGTACTAGGGAAAAATATGTTTCTTCATGTGTCTATCATTGGCGACACTATGGAAATATCTTCTATGTGAACCCCCTTTCAGAATAAATTGCGCTTTCGATCGTTGATACCATTTAAGCTCCTCCTCGCGCAAAAATCACATAATCTGGGCATTTGATTGATTTTTCAGTTCAATCTCTTGCATAGATAGAGGCCGGATTTCCGCTAATATATCGAGGTCATCAATAATTGATGATAGTCGCCGCTTTTCTTTTCTAAGTAAACCCGTTGTATGACGAGCTCATCCGATAAGGTAGTTACGTAGAGCATGTATCTTATTATTCCACCTCTGGATTGGTTTTCCCAGCAACAGGTCTTTCCCATATCCTTTTGACCATTTTAGCAAAGCCCTCCCGGTGAAGCCATCCAAGTTCAAACTTGAACCGACTATTACACTGTGGTCTAGGCAATCTAGTCGTCAGAAGGATGGGAGAGTGGTCTGACAGAGCCTCAATACGTTCTAGAGCCCGTACCGATACCATGGAATATTTCAATTCCCATTCTATATCCATAAGTACCCGATCTAGTTTCTCGTATGTGGGTTCAGGCAGACTATTTGCCCATGTAAATTGTCTTTCTACCATCGAAATCTCTCTCAAGATCAAGCTGTCAATGACTGCGTTGAACAAAAGAGGCCAATGGTTGTTAAACCGTCCCTTACTTTTCTCGAATGGAAACCGTAGCATATTGAAATCTCCCTCAGTGAGTATGGGATGTGGGTTATCTTTAACTAGGTTAACCAATTCCACGAGAAAATCGGCCTTGGGTTCCTCCTAGCAGGTCCATACACGGTAACAAGACTCCATATGAAATTGTCCGCTTTGTTACGAATGTTGAGTTTGATGTGAAACTCACCATCCATAACCGCTAACACTTCCATAGTCTTAGTCCTTACTCCGAGTAAAATACCTCCAAAACGTCCCCTAGGCCGGCGTGAAAACCATGCAAAATCTACACCACCGGAAAGACGGTTTAAAAGACTTTGCGAGAAATCACGCCTATCAGTCTCAGAAATGCCCAAAAAATCCAAATTATGATCCCTAACCGAATCAGTAAAGTGCAAATGTTTAGCGAAGAGTCAACAAGACCTCTGCTATTTGCAAATATATCATTCATTTGGAAACTATGGGGGTATTGGATAATTTAGACCTTTTCCGAGATCTCTTATTAGAAGAAGATTTCGATCACCGACATGAAGCTTTTAGCTCAAATAATGGGCTGTCAACATCCAAACCAACTTTAGACACTTCACCAACTAAATGAGAGAGAAGCTGACCATCTGATGTGGCATTCTCTTCCTCGTCATCTAGATAGGTGGCGCTCAGTCTGGTCGAGACTTTAGAAATAACTGTTAAACGATCAAATTACATATGTCTCAAGACACGAGTCAAAACAGAAATTTGAGAGCTATCATTATCAAGCTTAACTCCTACTTTACCAAGCTTTGAAGAAATAGCTGAAGACGAAAAAGAAAGAAAAGATTTAGATGCATTATCCATACCATGCGAATCGAGGTTGCGCTGGGCCTTGCGACGGATGGCCCTCATCAAGGAATCCTCATCTGTAGCGTTAGATCCATCCATCGCCGACTCAAACCTCCCGTTGCGGCGTGGTGCCACGATAGGAAGTGGAGTACAAGGCGAGACGGAGCCAACCAAGTCGGATGCAACATCCACTCCCTGTGCTGGCAGGGACAACTGTGGTGAAGACGGAGCTGTCCCGCCCACAGAGGACAGTGTGGACAAAGCTGAAGAAGAGTCCACACCTACCCCGATGCCGGGACCACCATGATAGTCCACCGAGAGACCCAGGGGAGGTAATGTCGAAGAAGCAGCCTCCCCCTGGTCCAATACCGCAGCTCCAAGGCCCACCGCAAGCTCCACCGGGGCCCCACAAACCGGACCGGATCCTGGTGTTGTGGTCTCCAAGGCCGACACAAACCCAGCTACCGGAGGCCCGCTACAACTGTCAGACGGCGCTGCAACCTCTACGTCACCATGGCCCAGCCGAGTAGAGACCTCCGACCCAACAATAGCCACAACCTCCCGCTAATGATGACTCACGGCACCACCTGCTGGTCAAAGAAGACCAACATCCCGACCAACAAGCAAACAAGATGAAGACTGCCGAATCAGCCCCGATGATGATCTACAGATATTCTCCACAATCTCAATATCTCTATGAGTCTGAGGGTTAGGATTATAAGGAGTAATTACCATATACACACGGTGAGAAGATGGAATAACCGAGCCCACTGACTTTCCCACACTCGAGTCCTCTGTCGACTTGCCTGTATAAATCTCCATACTAGAGGTAAGTGAGTTCTGCATGCCATTCAAACCCGAGGCACCTGTGGCACCATCTAATCCCTCCTCGTAACCATCTTCCTCATCAACATCATCCCCTTTTGTCGGGGGGTTACCCCCGAGTAGGGTAAAGGCAAAGGGTAAAGGCGCCTTACAGAAGAGAGGTTTGGTCGAGTAGCCGACTACCGGGTACTCGCTACCCGGTCGACTGCTACTCGTTCTCACCTCAAGATGACCAGGAGGAAGAATCATTCAAGTTCTCTACGTTCGAGTAGAAGAGTTGGCCCGAGTACAATTGGCGGGAACAATTGGCGGGAACCTACTCGGGCCAGAAAGTCAAAGGAGCCGTTCTGACACAGGATCCCGCGTATCCTGGGTTCGTACTTGGCAGCATTCGAACTACTGTTCATCTGGGACCGGCCTGCCTGACAGTGACAGCATGGAAGCAGGCCGTGGCAGGATAAGGGGGGCCTACTCTGTGCTTAGGTACAGTGATACCAGTCTGTCCCCTAGTTTTGCCCAACGACTTTCCAGATGAAGCCAAGGTTAGGAACCAAAGCTGTCAGCGGGAACCCGGAAGAAGGACGGTGTGCACACAATGTCGACACTTGTCTAAGATTTGGACGTATCCGGTTGGGCACCAGGTATATAAGGTGCCCCGCCGCCTCCTGCGTGAGGATGGGTGGCATACATGCTCACATTGAACCCTAGAAACCCTAAGTTCTTGACCTAGCTCTACTCGGAGTGAGGAGAGTGGCTACTCGGTAGCGTTATCCTTTGTACTGTGGCTACTCGGAGGAACATCATAATACATACAGAGAGGCAGGAGTAGGGGTTTTACCTCCTCACGAGGGCCCTGAACTTGGGTAGATCGTGTTGTTTGCAGTGTGCTGTTCTTACCTCACGCGGATACTCGTCGCGTGATCCCTCCCCGGACACCTCCAGCGTCCTTCGTCCCCACATCTTTAGCCATCCCATGGCATCTGCCGTGACACCACCACGACAGTTGGCGCCCACCGTGGGGCAACCAGCGGCGCTGGCTGGAGTTTCTGTTCGGACGGGATCTTCTTCAGCGGAGCGCGTGGTTTGTGGCCTTGTCCACAGATTCGGCTCCTTCGACTTCGTCACCGACAACGCCGGCTGTTTCGGCGGCATGGCCATGCCTGAGGGCGGCTCGGTGATCTCCTTCGGCTCTCACCTCGTCTACGTCGCCACCGTCGCCAACCGCGCGTACCCCGAGCTGGTGCATGACGCGGAGGATCCTCCCGCGGTGATTGCTGCTCGCGGAAGGCCTGCATGCAGCTCTGCGGCCTGCGCTGAGGTGATGGTGACGGGTTTGGCGGCAAACACTGGCGCAGCCGCTACTGGCGCTGCGGCCGTCGTCGAGGAGGTTGACGAACCGCCTGCTGGTGGCAGGACTCACCGGCCCTACGAGAGGGAGAACAACTTGCCGCCTTCCACCTCTACGGTCATCCCCGCGTCTGCTGCGCGAGCCGGTATGCCCACTCCCACTGACGTTGAGCTCCTAGCCGCGAGGGAGCAGCTCGAGCGGCAGCGCCAGGAGCTGCTTGCCGAGCAGGCGGAGTTGGAGAAGATCAGGCTTGAGCTGAGTTTAGACCAGCTCAAGTACAACAAGGCTCACGGCTTCACGCCAATCGCCAGGAGGCCTAGCAGAGTAGGCGCTACGCGGCGTAACTTGGGTGTCGAGATGGCAACGGTCGCGGAGGTGCCCGCTCAGTCCGCCACCGCGAACACCTTCACAAGGCCAAGGTACAGCACACCCGCCAAGACGCTCAGGGCTGCAGAGGCCGTAGCTGCCGAGTTGCCGCGCCTGGATGGAGAGGCGCGTCTCAGGCAGCAGGAGAGGCTCAACGAGTTGGTGTTGGAGGCCGCTAGGCAGAACGAGGAGTTCCGGAAGGCCAACCCGGGTGCTGGAGCTTCGCAGGTGGTTCACTCGCACGCGGCTAGATCTAACGATCAGGCCTCATCTCCGCATCCTAGCCGCGAGAAGAGCCGCAGCGGGCGCTCGGGTAGAGACAGGCAAATGCAGGTGTATGACCCGGCTGCTGCCGCGAAACAGGTTGCTGTGCCGCAGCAGCCCGGGCGGGAACACAACGCTGCAAGAGCAGGATCTCAAGCCCATCAAGCTCAAAGCCGTGCCCGAGATGCCGCGCGTCCAGGTTCTTCTCGGCAACCCGCAGCTCAGCCTACTCGGCAGAGGCAGCAGCCGCGCCCAGTGGCACCAGTCGCCAACCCGGTGGAGCAGCCTGCAGCTGTGCAGGTGGATAGGTATGATGATGGTTACTCGGCTATGGAGATGGCTGGCTATGATATTCATGACCGTGTTGGTGAGCGCGTGCTAGCGCCGGGAGATGCAAGGCACCAGCTGGACCGTATCAGCTTGTCGGCGCGGCTTGAGAGCACGGGTCCTCCTGGCCCCGAGTGCTTTGGCCCGCGCATCATGAACGAGCCTTCCGTGAAGGGCTTCCAGCTTGCAAGAGGCACCAAGAGCTACAATGGCAGCACCAAGCCTGAAGATTGGCTCAATGACTACGTCACCGCGGTCCATATCGCGAATGGCAACAGGAGATGGGCGGTGCGCTATGTGCCGCAGATGCTAGAGGGCCCAGCTCGCACTTGGCTCAATAACTTGCCCAAGAACAGCATTAACTGCTGGCTGGACTTCTCGGATGCCTTCATCAGCAACTTCACGAGTACATACAAGAGACCGAATAGGCCACAGCAGCTGTCAGCTTGCAGGCAGCGAGAAGACGAGACGGACCGCGAGTACCTTACTCGGTGGAGCACGCTGAGGAACACCTGCGAGGGTGTGAATGAAGCACAGGCCATCACTTGGTTTGCGCAGGGTTGCCGACATGGTAGCATGCTTTGGCAGAGATTGCAGAGGGAGATGCCGAACACCCTGGCCGAGACCATCAAGATTGCGGATCAGTACGCACTCGGTGATCCTACTCAGCCACTGATGGACTCCTCTGAGCCGAGAAGAAACTTCAACAGCAGCAAGCGCAATGAGTTCCGCAACAAGCGCCGAGTAGATACTCGGTATGATCCTGAAGAGGTGAATGCAGTGAATGTCGGAGGCGGTGGTGGCCAAAGGCAGAAACCTGCTGGAGCCTACGGGCAGAACCAGAACCAGGGCCAGGGCAACAAGAAACCGTTCCGTACTGCGCAATCGGGTAGCGGGAACTCCGAGCAGCTGAAGAAGTTTGTCTTTGACGACATGAAGGATGGCCCATGCAGCTTTCACACTCACCACCCCTCAAGGCCAGCGAACCATACCACTCGGCAATGCGAATGGTGGGATGTGATCAAGAGTGATGGCTTGCCTCCTCCTCCTCCCCTGCCAGCCGCCAATGCTACTGTTCAGCCTACTCGCGCACCTGCAGCTCGGCCGCCAGTGTACCCGAGAAGAGAGAATGTCAACCAGGTGGCTTTGGGAGCCAACCAGAACTTCAACAACGAGAGATACCGCAACAACAACAACAACTACAACCGCAACAACAACAACAACTACAACCGCAACAACAACAACAGAGGCAACAACAACAACTATCAGGGCAACAACAACAATGGCAACAATGAGGGCAATGGCTCCAACCAGTACCAAGAGCACCATGAGAGCTAGATGATCTTCACTTCTGAAGCAGTCGACAAGCAATCACAGCACAGGCGGGCCATGGAGGTCAATGCAGTGATTCCTGCTGTCCCTCACTACATGTACTGGTGCGACCAGGAGATCAGGTGGTCCCGAGTAGATCATCCCAAGGTGATGCCCAATCCGGGTAGCTATGCCTTGGTGTTGGATCCTACCTTCCTGGGTCCCGAGAAAAATGTGAGGTTCAGCAAGGTGCTAATCGACAACGGCAGCAGCATCAACATTGTGTACAAGGACACACTCGAGAAGCTTGGCCTGGCCGAGAACATGATGCTGCCCAGCAAGACCACCTTCCATGGCATTGTGCCCGGGATCTCGTGCAACCCGATTGGCCGAGTGTGGATTGATGTGCTATTCGGTACTCGGGAGAACTGCCGCACAGAGCGCTTGCAGTTCGAGGTGGTGGATCATCAGAGCCCCTATCATGCTCTACTCGGCAGGCCTGCTCTGAGCAAGTTCATGGCCTCTACACATGTGGCTTATCTGAAGATGAAGATCCCTGGTCCCAATGGCATCATCACCATCTCGGGAGATTACAAGAAGTCCATGGAGTGTGCCTCTGCTAGCTCCCAGCTGGCGGAATCGATGGTGATTGCTGCCGAGAAGAAGAAGATGTACGAGGTGGTGGCCATGGCTCAGTCCGCACAAGCTGGCGCACAAGGTGTGCCGAGTACACAGCATGGAACTGCTTTCCAAGCTGCCAAGGAGACCAAAACAGTCCAGGTCGACCCCGAGTTCCCCGACCGCGTAGCCATCATTGGTTCCGGGTTGGCGGAGAAATAGGAAAGCGCGCTCATCCACTTCCTCCGTGAGAATCGAGATGTGTTCGCCTGGACCAATGAAGATCTACCAGGAGTCCCGAGGGAGTTGGTTGAGCACTCTTTGCATGTGCGTCCTGACGCCAAGCCAGTGAAGCAGGCTATGCGCCGTTTCAGGGATGAGAGAAGGAAGGCCATTGGTGACCAGATCACCAAGTTACTGATAAGCAATTTCATCATGGAGGTGCTGCATCCGGATTGGCTAGCCAACCCGGTCATGGTCGAGAAGAAGAAGGAGGATCCCAAGGCTGCCACCGCATGGCGCATGTGCGTCGACTACACCGACTTGAACAAGGCATGCCCCAAGGATCCTTTCCCGCTACCCCGCATCGATCAGGTGATCGATTCCACTGCTGGTTGTGAACTGTTGTCTTTCATAGATGCCTACTCTGGTTTCCACCAGATTGCACTCAACCCTGCTGATCAAATAAAGACTGCTTTCATTACCCCGTACGGGGCTTATTGCTATCGTGTCATGTGTTTTGGATTGAGGAATGCGGGTGCAACCTATCAAAGGTGCATGCAGAAATGCTTGCACGACCAGCTCGGCAAGAATGTGCAGGTGTACGTAGATGACATTGTCATCAAAACGATTAAAACACATACTCTGCTTGCCGACCTGGAGGAAACCTTTGCTAACCTACGCAAGTACAAAATGAAACTGAATCCGAGTAAGTGCACCTTTGGTGTACCGGCTGGAAAGCTACTCGGTTTTCTGGTTTCTAGTCGGGGCATTGAAGCCAATCCTTCTAAGATAAAAGCTATTGAGAGCATGTCTTTACCGAGATCACTGAAAGATGTGCAGAAGTTCACGGGTTGTCTGGCATCTCTGAGCCGTTTTCTGGGCCGAATGGGCGAGAAGGCCCTACCTTTGTACCAACTGATGAAGAAAAGTGACAAGTTTGTCTGGACTCCGCAAGCGGACGTGGCATTCAATGAGCTGAAAGCAATGCTGGCTAGCGCTCCCGTCTTGGCTAGTCCGCTACCCAAGGAGCCCATGCTGTTGTACATTGCTGCGACTAACCGAGTAGTCAGCGTGGTGATAGTGGTGGAGCGAGAAGAGGAAGGCAAGAGTGTGCAGCGCCCAGTCTATTATCTCAGTGAAGTGCTGTCCAGCTCCAAGCAGAACTATCCGCACTACCAGAGGATGACATATGGTGTGTACCTGGGCGCCAGGAAACTGAAACATTATTTCCAGGAGCACCCCATCACTGTTGTGAGTTCTGCTCCCATCTCGGATATCATGGGCAACAAGGAGGCGAGTGGCAGAGTAGCCAAGTGGACGATTGAGCTAGCCGCGTACGCTCCCGCGTATGCGAGAAGAGAAGCAATCAAGTCTCAGGTCCTGGCGGAGTTTCTTGTGGACTGGGCCGAGATGCAGTATGAACCTCCTGCTCCAGTTTCAAATTACTGGAAAATGCACTTTGATGGCTCAAAGGTGAAAGAAGGCCTTGGTGCTGGTGTTGTGCTTACATCACCCAAGAGAGATCAGCTCAAGTACGTGCTGCAGATTCATTTCAAGGCATCCAACAATGTAGCCGAGTACGAGGCAGTGGTGCATGGTTTGCGAGTAGCAAAGGAGGTTGGTGTGCGGCGCATTATATGCTATGGCGATTCAGATCTAGTGGTGCAGCAAGTCTCAGGTACCTGGGATGCTTTGGATGCCAACATGGCATCGTATCGTTTCCTGGTGCAGTCTATGACTGGTTTCTTCGAGGGTTGTGAGTTCCAACACATTCACCGAGCAGAGAACGAAGCAGCAGACGAGCTATCCAAGTTGGGATCTTCTCGGCAGTCCATCCCGGCAGGGATTGCCTTGGAGCATTTGAGGAAGCCATCCATCAAGCCCTCTCCCAACTCGGAGTCTATATTTGTCCCTTCTCTGCCAAGTGAAGAATCTGACCCAATGGAGATTGATTGGGAGAGTGCCGCAGGGAACCCGGGGACTGCCGTCCTCTACTCGGGGACTGCCGCTCCCTACTCGGGGACTGCCCCTCCCTACTCGGGGACTGCCAATCCTTACTCGGGGACTGCCACTCCTTACTCGGGGACTGCCACTCCTTACTCGGGGACTGCCGCCCTCAACCCAGAGGCTGTCGCATTTATTGAGGAAGTTCTCGCCAATCGATCTGGGCTGCAAAGAAGCGCTCCTGCTCCTCCTGTGCAACCGCAAGAGCCCGTCCCAATGGAACTGGACGAACCAGTGTTTCCCATACAGGAGACACCGAGTTGGGCTATGCCCATATTATCCTTTCTAAGGGACGACACTTTACCTGAAGATGAGGTGACTGCGAGGCAGATTCAGAGAAGGTCCAAGGGCTACACCATAGTCCGAGATGTGCTGCACAAGAGAAGTGCCACCGGCGTGCTGCAACGCTGTGTGAGCCCAGAAGAGGGAGAAGAAATTCTGGTGGAGATACATCAAGGGGAATGTGGGCATCACGCCTCTTCTCGGGCATTGGTCAAGAAAGCTTTTCGGCATGGCTTCTACTGGCTCACTGCACTGCAGCAAGCTGAAGATATTGTGAGAAAGTGCAATGGCTGCCAAATGTTCGCAAGTAAGATCCACATGCCAGCTTCCGAGTTGAAAACAATTCCTATCACATGGCCATTTGCTGTTTGGTGCTTGGATATGGTTGGCCCTTTCAAGCCGGCTAAAGGCAACATGACACATATCTTGGTCATGGTGGACAAGTTCACCAAGTGGATTGAAGTGAAGCCTATTCGGAAGTGCGATGGGGTCACAGCTGTGAAGTTCGTGAAGGATGTGATCATGAGATATGGCTACCCGCACAGTATCATCACCGACAACGGCACCAACTTTGCAGAAGGGGCAATGGTGCGATTCTGCAGAGATAAGCATATCCGACTAGACGTTGCGTCAGTCGCGCACCCTGCCTCCAATGGGCAAGTTGAGAGAGCAAATGGAATGGTACTGGCAGGCATCAAGCCAAGGCTGATTGAGCCACTGCTGAAAACACCTGGGTGTTGGCTAGAAGAGTTGCCAGCGGTGTTGTGGAGTCTAAGGACTACCCCTAACCGGTCAACCGGCTACACGCCATTCTTCTTGGTATACGGGGCTGAGGCCGTGTTGCCAATAGACTTAGAGCATGACTCCCCCCGAGTAGCCCTCTACACTAAGGTGGAGGCGAGAGAAGCTCGAGAAGACGACGTTGACCTGCTTGAAGAAGCAAGAGAGCTGACTCTGTCACGTTCGGCTATCTACCAGCAAAACCTGCGGCGTTATCATAGCCGAAAGGTGAACCCAAGGGTTTTCCGAGAAGGAGACATGGTCCTTAGGCTGGTGCAACGCACAGCCGGGATGCACAAATTGTCTCCCCCATGGGAGGGGCCTTTCATTGTGAGCAAAGCGCTGCACAATGATGCGTACTACCTTGTAGATGTGCGCCCGTCGCAGGCGAACAGGGCAGATAAAGCTGGAGAGGAAACCAAGCGTCCTTGGAATGTAGCTCTGCTCCGTCGTTTTCATTCGTAAGCAAAGATGTGTATGTACCCTCTTATCCGAGTTGAAATTCTACTCTGCAATCTGAAATTGTTCTCGGGGACTGCCCTCGTCCAAAATTGCTCTAAGTGTCTTTACTCGGCTTTACTGTTTTCCTACTCGGTTGCTTCACTTCGAAACTCATAAGCGTATTGAGTACTGTGTCTAAACCTATATGCCAACTCTTCGACTCTGCTGCTGTCTGAAACCCGGCTTCATGGCAAGCAAGAGAACAAGCAAAAGGTCACTGAGCACAAGAAAATCGCTAAGGAAGAAAAAGTGCAGGAACCGAGTAGGTTGTTTATTACTTTTGTTTCCTGTTTCGTCTTCTCGGCTAAGTGGTGGGCTGCGTTATCATGATTGTTTCTAGCGGCTAAGAATTTGCAGCTCTACTCTTTGATTCTTGTGACTCGAATACCAAAAAAGCAACAAGTTGCGGGTAGAGCAGAGATGAAAAAATAGGGTGAATAAGGAAAGCAACTCGGGGACTCGCATGGGAATGCAACTCGGCATTGAGCCAGTGTTGCTAAAATTGATTAATGTCGAAATAAACAGAGTGGGCATAAAAACTGAGTAGCAAGCAAAACAAAGATAGTCTATTACATCTGCTCCCGGCATCCCGGGGATCTGATAAGTGTTCGAGTAAAAAAGTTTGCAGGTAAAGTTATGTGGAGGAAGCGGTGTTGTCGGTGCTGGCGTTGGCCGCTGCAGCTTATGTGGTGGCCCTGGCTGCCGCGTTTTCCTCGGCGCTGGCATGGGTGGTATCCGCCTCCGACTGGACGGTGGTGGACTCCTCCATCACGACGTCCTGCTCGGTGGCTGCCTGGTCAGAAGTGGCCGTGGCCACCGAGATGGGCCCTGGAGCTGTAGAGGAACCGGAGGCTCGGCTGGGGGCGGGCATCGTGTCGTCAAGAGCGGCCCCTGAAGAGGTGCCGAAGTCGAGTGGAGCGGTGTCGATGTGCTCGGCCTCCTCATCGCTACTCGAGACGGCCGTGCCTTTCCCCTTCTCGGCCCTGCTACTGGGGGAATCGAAGAAGCCCGACTCCAGGTCGGAGTCTGTCTCCTCATCTTCCTCCTCCTCGTCCTCCTCCACCTCGGTGTCGGGCTCGGGGGGGCCGTCGATGTAGATCTCCGTCTCAGCGCACTCCGCCACTGCATACGCGATCGATTTGCGCGTGGCCACGCAGTCGGAGTATGTCTCCCACTTGGAGTTGTCGCGCTTCCCGCGGATGAGTTGCATGTTAAGATTTTCGTACCAGGAGGAGATGCAGAGAAGCATCAAATCCGCGCCTGCACGAGCTCCGGAAGCACGCCACTTCTTCAACTCGGCCTTCACATTCTGCAGCTTGAGTGCGAGGCCCCGGATGGTTGTTGGCTCAGGATCCTCAGGCCAGAAGAGCTTGTGAAGCTCAAAGCCCACGCGCACGAGGTCAGAACCAATGGCGGCTAGGCGCTCGAACTGGCCTCGCATCACCAGCATGCTGTCTTCAATTTCGGCCCTGGTGTCCTCTGGCTCGCCATTCGCAGCACGTGCTGCTTGGGCCTTGGCCAGAGCGGGCACGCAGGAAGAAATAATGGCAGGAAAGATCTCTGGGAAAACAAGTAAGAAATTCAGAATCAGAGAAGAAAAGAACCGGGTAGAGGAAGAACCGAGAAGAAAAGAACCGGGTAGAGGAAGAACCGAGAAGAAATTCGACCGAGAAGAGAAAGATGCAGAGAAGAGAAAGCTTACTCTTAAGCTCGATGCGCAGCGCCTGCAGCTGGGTCTTCCAGGATTCTTCATTGGATATGTGTTTATCCTGGATCTGGCGCAAAGTATCCATCTGTGCGAAGAGCCCAGCATTGGCCTTTGTCAGAACCTCGCACTCCTGCTTGAGGGTATTGATTTTGGCATTGAAGGTGGTCTCGGCTTTGGCCTTCTCGGCGATTGCTCTGTCCCTCTCGGCGCCAAGAGTGACAGCATCCTGCAGTGCCTTCTGCAGCTGGAGTTGCAACTGCTCCACCTCTGTGGTGTGGTCCTTCACCAACTCGACAGCCTGGTCGGACAGCTGCTTCTGCATCTCTTCCGGTTTGACGCAGTCTTGATGTTCTTCAACAAACAACTTATGATCTTCTGCGGAGAGACAAATAAGGTTAGCAGAGAAGCAGAGAAGAAACGGAAACATAATCACGCCGGGTAGACAGAAACTCACCTTCTAACTTCTTGATGGTGGCCTCGGCGTTCTCCACAAACGCGCGGCACTTCTCGTGCTCCTCAGCTAAGTTCTTCAAGTTGTCTGCAGAGTAGGGAATGTTAGCGCAAAAGAAAGCAGACGCGGGCGTAAACAGGAAACGCAGTAACCGCATAGCTAAAAGCGTACCTTTCACTTCAGCAAGCTGCTGAGTGCTGTCGTTGGCATTCTTGCTCGCAGCCTCCGCAGCTGCCTTTTCCTTCTCCAATGCAGCGATTCGCCTCCTGGCGATAGAGTGATTCCAGAGAAGCACGCGGTATAAGTTGGTCCGCTTCAGGACGCTATCCTGAGAAGCGAGAAGAAAACAAGTTAGACAGAGCAGAAAAGATTCAACCCGAGTAGGAAGCTATTCGGAGAGTATCCGCCTACTCGGCCAGAATCTCGGGGACTGGGTGATGGTAAAGAAGAATGAAGGCGAATAGAAGAGAAGAAAAATTCAACTCGGAGAAGGGCAAGCTGGGACTTACTGCATACGCTTGCTCGATGTCCTCGGCGTTCTTGCGGTGCAGGAACATCTTGGCGGCGAGAGTGGCGGTGGCGGTGGAGACGGTCATGGGCTTGTATCCCAGATCCACTTTGTTCCACTCGACGCGCATATGGTCAATTGCGCCGAGACCAAGGCCGTGCCAGTTGTCCGTGCCGAGAACCTTGCTGTCCCATTTGGCATCGATATAGCCAATGGTATCCAGCACCTGCTCGAGGCTCTTCGTGGTTATCGTTGGATTTTGGACTCCCCGAGAGGCAATGGTGACGGACTGGTTCTGGTTTGGATCTGAGGGAGGGGAGTTCGTGGCTACGGCCTTTCGTCCCCTCAGAAGGGCAAGCTGCTTGTCCTGGGGAGAGAAGCCAATGGTGTTTTGCTGGCTAACCTAAACCATGTACTCCGGGAAGCAAGGTTGGCCAGCGGCGATGGCGGCGGCAGCGGTCGCAGTGGCAACCGGGCCGGACTCTCGAATCACTAACGCTCCACTCGAGGTTGGCGGGGGCATCTGATCTCTGGCCCGTTTCTTTGCCTTCTCCTTTTCGGCTCTCTGCTTCTCGGGATCTTCGAGCTTCTTTCCCTCAGCTCTCGCCTTCGCCTTCTCGGCGGCTTCCTTCTCGGCTGCCTCTTTCTCAGCCTCAACCTTCTCGGCAGCCTCTTTCTCGGCTGCTCTCTTCTCAACCTCCTCCCTCAAGGCATCAAGGGCCTGTTGCCTGGCAGGATCAGTTGGCGGCGCCAGGGGCGCGCTATCCGGTGCGCCAATCGGCTGGGCGCTACCCGGTGGCGCCTGACTGCACGTCGCTCAGTGGGTAGACGTCCGCCATGGTGGCATCCGTAGTGGTGGCGTCCTCTACCCGCTGCTCGCCGGCGGGATTCTCTTGTGCGGCAGCCCCTGTGGTGGGCTGCTCTTGCTCAGCGTCTGGCCGCTCGTGGGTGGCGGTGTCCTGCATCTCCTGGTCCTGATTCTCCTCAGCATTGCTGGC
Organism: Alopecurus myosuroides; assembly: GCA_028641055.1. Classification (NCBI taxonomy): domain Eukaryota; kingdom Viridiplantae; phylum Streptophyta; class Magnoliopsida; order Poales; family Poaceae; genus Alopecurus; species Alopecurus myosuroides. The sequence continues at coordinate 99,973,629 of CM054059.1, forward strand.
TGGAGGAGAAGGCGCTCCGTCCTGATGAGCAACAGTGTCCCGTGCTGCTGATGATGCACGGTTCTGCTGTTCTGCTTCTGCTCCCTGGGTGTTGGTGGTGTCATCCTCCTCATCGTCAAGATTGATCAGAGGTACTGGTGGTTTATTGGCCTGGTCGGGCGCGAGAACGGCATTCGCGTCCATGGCAGGGCTGCCGAGAAAGAAAGAATTAGAAATTAGAAGCTGATTGGGGAAAACAGCACAGCGCGAGAGGAGAGACGACCGAGAAGAAAACTTACGCAGTGGTGGAAGGAAGCGTCCGCCTCGGCTTCTTCGCGACCGCCTTGGTCGGCTTCTTCTTCTCGGCTGGCTTTTTCCTCTTGGTGGGAGGTTCTTGGGCGTCACTGCCTGTACGCTTGCGGGTGTTGGGGGCTGCGACGGACAGAGGTCTGACGACAAGGACCGCATCGTCCTCGTTCTCGTCTTCGTCCTCATCCTCGTTCCCGTCAGCAACATCATCTGCGGACAGAGGAAAGAAAAGGAGCAAGTCAGAAACAATGATCGGTGGATTGGTGTATCTCGAGAACAAGCAAAGCGAGTGCGCAATTACCTTCAGATTCGTCCTCCGGCCAGTCGCGGAGAGATGATCCGGCCTCGCGTTTCTCCGTCGTTGGGGAGCGTGGGAGATTGATCTGATCCGCAGCATCGGAGGAGGGCACATCGTCCTCCTCGCGATCGGCAGAGAAGTTGCCATCGAAGCGCTCGCAGCTCTCGATTTTCTGGCGAGTAAGGATCTGAAATACAGAGAGGGATCACAGATTAGCCGAGTATCAGGAAGGAATTCTACTCGGATAGGCGTGCAGACACAAAGCACATTAAGCCTAGGCAGCTCGCTAATTGTTTCTACCCGGAAAGGCGTGCAGGCACAAAGCACACTAAGCCTAAGAATTGTTCCCGAGTAAGCTACCCGACAAGGCGTGCAGGCACAAAGCACACTAAGCCTAAGAATTGTTCCCGAGTAGGCTACCCGACAAGGCGTGCAAGCACTAAGGCACATTACGCCTAGGCGATTCGGCTAAGTATCCTACTCGGTGCAGAAGGCAATTGCTACTCGCGGCAAGAAGAAGATCTATCTACTCGGAAAGCATATGCAAAAACAGAGTAAGGAGGACGTACCCGCTCAATCGGCTTCGTACGGCTATACGGGACGAACCCGTACTGCCAATTGTCGCTGAGGTTGGTCATCAAGATGGCCCTTGCGTGCCCGGGAACATCAATGCTGTCGATCTCGATGGTTGTCGTCCTGGTGCAGTCGCGGGGGCCTCCCATGTAGCACATGAGATGGCAGCGCTCCTGCAGAGGCAGCACTCGGCGCTGAATCCAGCAAGCCACCGGATCATCATTCTTGAGGCCTTGCTCTATCAGCCAGCCTAACCTCTTCTCTATCTCGATGGCGTTGTCGTCGTTGGCGGGCTTCTCCTTCCAGTTCTTCCCGGTGGGAGCACGGAGGCTCCAGGCGGGAAGGTTGATCCTGTCATTTACCTGGGCTCCTTCGGCGGCGGGGATGTTCTTGACATAGAAGAACGTCTTCTGCCACAGTCGAACGGAGTCCAGCCCCTTGATACGGGGGTGGTTCGTCCCGGTCCGCTGCACCATCATGGCGCAGCCGGTGTCGGTTGCGCGGCCGACGCCCGCGCTGTCCTTCTTCCCGACAGTCTGCTGGCGGAGGTGGAAGTACCTCAGCCAGGTTTCCGACGTCGGGTGGATGCCGAGGAAAGCCTCGCACACCACGGCGTGGTAGGCGAGGAAGACGACGGCGTTCGGTGGCAGATGATGCATCTGAAGGCCGAAGTGGTCAAGAAACTTACGGAGGAACTCGGAGGCCGGCAGTCCGAAGCCGCGCTCGAAGTGCGACATGAAGACGACGCGCTCACCCTCCCGCGGAGTTGGCACGACTTCATCGTCAGGCGCCCGGCACTCCACGCCGGGAGGAACTCGCCTGGTATTAACGAGCCAGGCGAAATCCTCACTGGTAACGATTGAGCCCGCCCAGCCGGCTTTAGCCATCGTTGCGAGTAGAAGGAGTGGGAGAAACTGGACGGAGTTGGTTGGGCGAATTGAGTCCGCGGCGGCGCGAAAGCTTGCGCGGCGGCGGAGAGCTCGGTGGCGGAGGAAAGCAGAGGACGAAAGAGGAATAGTGCAAGGGAAGGGGAAAAGGAAGTTACCGGCGGGGGTATTTATACCCTCTCCGCGATTTTACCGTTACCATCGGCGTAATGGGATCAATTGTGGCCATGATTGCTGTGTGGTGGGGCCTGTGGCCGAATAGAAACGCACGTAAGCGCGGAACGCGCGCGTAACGGCCACAGTAGATCCCACGATCAGATCGTGGCCTATTATTACGATTGATGGGACATAACGAGCCGGTGGGCCCGCCCCGTGAAAACTGGGCGCGTGGCACGATGTGTCGTGGGCAACGAAACGACAGGGTCGTGGATGCTTGACACGCGTCCGGCTGCGGCACGGGCGGCTAGATGGTGCTCTGCGCCGCAACGGCTCAATTCAAGAAAATTATCTAAGTCTTTTTACTCGGTTACAGAGTAGAAAACAGGTGCTACTCGGAAGACAAGAGACAGAAGATACTTGTCAGAGTGCTACTCGGAGGCCGTTTACTCGGCATCTTGAGGTTCAAGGGCTATGAGGCAAAGATTGATTTTAAGCTGGCAGAGCCTAGTGAACGAGTTCGCAAGACTCAACCAGCTTCGGGGACTGCTGTCGGGGGGTTACCCCCGAGTAGGGTAAAGGCAAAGGGTAAAGGCGCCTTACAGAAGAGAGTTTTGGTCGAGTAGCCGACTACCGGGTACTCGCTACCCGGTCGACTGCTACTCGTTCTCACCTCAAGATGACCAGGAGGAAGAATCATTCAAGTTCTCTACGTTCGAGTAGAAGAGTTGGCCCGAGTACAATTGGCGGGAACAATTGGCGGGAACCTACTCGGGCCAGAAAGTCAAAGGAGCCGTTCTGACACAGGATCCCGCGTATCCTGGGTCCGTACTTGGCAGCATTCGAACTACTGTTCATCTGGGACCGGCCTGCCTGACAGTGACAGCATGGAAGCAGGCCGTGGCAGGATAAGGGGGGCCTACTCTGTGCTTAGGTACAGTGATACCAGTCTGTCCCCTAGTTTTGCCCAACGACTTTCCAGATGAAGCCAAGGTTAGGAACCAAAGCTGTCAGCGGGAACCCGGAAGAAGGACGGTGTGCACACAATGTCGACACTTGTCTAAGATTTGGACGTATCCGGTTGGGCACCAGGTATATAAGGTGCCCCGCCGCCTCCTGCGTGAGGATGGGTGGCATACATGCTCACATTGAACCCTAGAAACCCTAAGTTCTTGACCTAGCTCTACTCGGAGTGAGGAGAGTGGCTACTCGGTAGCGTTATCCTTTGTACTGTGGCTACTCGGAGGAACATCATAATACATACAGAGAGGCAGGAGTAGGGGTTTTACCTCCTCACGAGGGCCCTGAACCTGGGTAGATCGTGTTGTTTGCAGTGTGCTGTTCTTACCTCACGCGGATACTCGTCGCGTGATCCCTCCCCGGACACCTCCAGCGTCCTTCGTCCCCACATCTTTAGCCATCCCATGGCATCTTCCGTGACACCACCACGACACCTTTCCTCCGCCAAAAATGCGGGACAAAGTTGGGATCTAGGACAAAATATGTCGCCTCTCGACGAAAAAGAACTCAAACTCCTTAAGCTTAACAACACAAACAACACCAACATAAGGACCATTAGCATTTCAACTCTTCTCCAGTGCCCGTGGATTCAGCATGCGCACAAGAATACGAACTATCCCGTGGCTCCGTTATGTGACAAGATCCACATCGAGAGTATTCCTAATGAGAGAACCAACATCCCAAAACCCAAGGAAATGTCTCACTTGATACGACACTCATTTCACATGCACCTAGACTTTCTCCAACACCCTAGACGGAGAAACATCCTCACACTTCCAAACCAAAAACCTTGCCTGAGCATTATGAGAAGGAATATTCATCACTAAACCCACCACTCTATTGAGATCATCCGTTGTAGGTACCCCAATCAAGAAAGCCTCGGTCCCATGGGGTATGGCCTCCCACGACCAATGTGAACTCGAAGGACACATCCTGGACATCAAACTCTCAATAGCAGCAGCCGGAACAACATCACCCACAACTGTAACCAACGTTGTAGGAGAACACGTTGGTACCAGGTGTGGCTTATAGACACTATCCGGCAGCTGCACAAACATCGTTTCATCGGTCCCAAAACCCGAGGTAAAGGAACAAAGCTTTGGAAGCTTAAGAGTCGTACATCTCATAGTTGGGTGCTTGGAATTGTCACAAAAAATACAGTAGTGCTGAACCTTACAATCTTTAGAAGAATGAGTATCCTCATCACACATCCAGCATCCCTTTTTGGACTTAACTTTTCCTCCTGCACCAGATCCCGCCTGTTTTTGCTGTTGCGGGCTGTCAACCGAGGGCACCCCAACATGTACCACACTAGAACTCGACCCCAGCGGTACTGATGAACTAGCACCCTGGGAAAACACCGGCTAACCCTGGAAAATATGCTACCAAGGGAACGCCCACTGTTGAACCTATCCAAACTGCCCAGGCATATGAGACATCTGTCGCATCTGCGGGACATACTGTTGCAAATCAAACTAATTTTGCTGTACCGTTTGTTGCTGTTGTTGCCCATGCTGTTGTGTCTTCTGCTTCTTGCGCTTTGGCTGTGGAGCTACCTGGCCCACAGCCGACGGTGCCTGAGAGGCTTGCTGCTGAAACACTTTAAACCATGGACCTTGCATGGGCGGCAGCTGCAACTCTTACGGATACATAGGCAAATAAACAGGTGGCTCATACCGTCTGAAGGGTTACTGGAACAGACATAGGGGTACAAAGCTGGGCCGTGGAACTTGGCCTTGCTGGGACATAGTCGATGGCCCCCCACTTTGGAGCTAAGTCATGGTCTACGCATGAATAGACCCAGCCCACCCGCCCGGGGCAAGCTGTTGTTGCTGCAAGTTCACTGGCGCCTAGGATTGTTGAAGAGAACCCGAAAGATGTTGTTGCTGAGGAAGAACTGATGTTGGCTGCTGTTGGAGAGGACCCGACTGAGGTTGCTGATGAAAAACATCCGGCAATGGCGATTGAAGCTGCAGCCTTGTCCTCGGCTGCTGTTGCACACCAACCGCACTGGGAGGGAGCACGGCCCCTCCCCGCGATCCCCCGGCAAAAGACGGACGAGGCGGAGCCCCCGCCATCTGCGCTGGCGCCGGCGCTACTACGACCTCCGAAAACAAATGGGCGTCACCACCCCTTGGCGGCGAAGAAGGCAAAAGCGTAAGTAAAGGAGGCAGAGACCGAGAGCCTCTCACTACTAGGAAAACAACTATAGTAGAAATCATAGCCGTGGCGCACCACATGCTCGATGCGTCACGCCTAACTAGCCGTGGAGCACCACACACTAGTGGGCCTTGGTGTGCCACACCTAAGGGAATATCCGTGACGCACCATCCACACCGTGTGCCACACCTATAGGTGGGGGCTGGGTGGGCAAAGATAGCCGTGGCGCACCAAATAGGTGGTGTGCCACGGGTATTGAAGATAGGCGTGGCGCACCAAACATGCGGTGCGCCACGGCTATGGCTTCCTTTTTTTTTACTCCGCACCCCCCCCCCCCCTCGTGGATCGCCTTTTAGATTTTATAAAACAAAAATGAAAATGGTACAAACTTTAAAAAAAAATTCCTTTGAGATGTGGGTAGGTATTAAGATCTTGTTACTAGGAAAATTTTGAAATATGAATTTCGACTTTCTAAGCAAAAGTTCTTTAAAAATCGTAAAACTGCCATAAATTTTGCATACAATGTCGGAACTTAAAGTTTAATATACCAACGGAAACTAGAGAAAAAAAGGAACTCACCCTCACTCGGTATGTGAGCTTTTTTAGATTCTCCAAATTCCAAAAGGAAAAAAAGGGAAACTCAACCTATGAGCTTTTTTTAGATTCTCCAAATTTCAAAAGGAAAAAAAGTTATTTCAAACAGAAGATATTTTCCTACAAAATCAAAAAAATTGGAAAAAAAAAGATAGGCGTGGCGCACCACATTGTAACATCCAAGTATGAAAACATCCCTTAGTGGTTCAATTTCTTGTTTACTTTCAAGCAATGCATCATGTCATCATATCATTGCATTTGTTTTACTTATGTTTGCATTGTTTTCATAATGAATCAAACCTTGTTTTCACACTTGTCTGTTACAATCTTTCAAACAAAGAATTGCAAAACAAAACCTTTCATTGTTTTCTAAATAATTCATTAATGTTCAACTACTAAATTGTTGCCTCAAATCATCCCTTTAATTCCACCAATTAAATTCAAATCTTTTCCAAGTTTCAAATCAGTACCTTTGGAAACCATAACAACTCACCAACTTTCTTCCCTCTCTGTTTCATCCTAAAACCCTAGGGGGTAACCCTATCCAATACATGTTTTTATTAAGGTTTTATTAAACTCAAATCCCTCTATTTTGGATTCAAACACAAACTATAATTTTAAATTTCAATTTTTGAAATCCAAGTTTACAATATGGTTTCTATTTAACTAAGAAGCTTAACTAAATTTTTCTGTAATTTTTCTTGATTAAAACCTTAACAGTTTTCTCCAAAAAGCAAACTACAAAAAATATATAAAACAGAAAAGAATAAAAGGAGAACAGGAGGCAGCTAACTATCTACCGCAGCCCAAGCCCACCTAACAACCAACAGCGCGCAACCCAGCCCGCCGCAGCGCAACTTACCGGTTCGAGGTGCGCCAAGATTCGTGCGCGCGCCTAACTCTCCTTCGTCATCCCGTACGGCCGCGCATCGGCCGGTGCCACCGCGGCACCGCGCGCGACGCCGGCGGCCGTCCCATCGCACCGCGGCCCTATAAAACGAGCCTAGGGCCTGCGCCACCTAACCCTAACCCTAGGAGCCTAGTTTCCCTCTCCGCCGCCGTCAGATGCCTCTTCCCCGATGATTTCCCTCCTCTGCTGCCACCTCGCCGGAGACGGAGCTCTGAACCTCGCCCTGGCTCCGCCACCTTCCGCCTCCAAATAGCTATCCACCAACTGTAATCGAAACGCCTCTCCTTCCTCCTTCCGTTGGACACCTGCAAGCGCCACGGTGAGTCGCCAATCGAGGACGCGATCCTCTTCCTTCCTTCCGGCCACCGTGCCGCGTTTTCTGAACTCGACCATCTCGTCGCCGTTGCAGGCCACCGCTGCACCCACCGTTTCCTGGAACAGCATCTCCTCGTCGTCCTCTACGTCTCGCACACCGGAGCAGCCGCGGAGAACCACCAAGAGCTCGCCGCCGTTCTCTTCCCCGCCGCAGTTGCCAACGTCACGCGTCGTCATCGAGCCGCTGCTACGCCGACAGACGCCGGTGAGCTCGCCACCGTACCTTCCTCTCTCTCCCCGTTGGTTCGCAAGCTTCTGCACACGCACAGCACCGCATCGCAGCACCCAAGCACGAGCACGCGCCGGTGATCGCCGCCGTGCAGTTTTCTGTCGAAGTTCAGAGCGGTGTCGTCGTCAGTAAATTCAGTTCGCGAGCTAACACTTTACCTTCGCTGCGCCCCCGTTAACTGACAAGAAACGCAACCAGCCCAGCTGGTTCAGTTAGCGCGCAACCGAGTGAGGAATCGCGAGTTCGATTCCCACGCAAGGGATTAAATCCCCACTTTTTTCGCTGTTGCGCGCAGGGGCAGGCCCACCAGTCAGTCACCCCTGTGGCCACGCAAGCGTGTGCGCCACGCTGGCCCCGCTGGCCCACAGGGCAGTGACTGCTGTGTAGCTTCTGAGCGTAACAAAAGTTTAACACAAATCTGTTAAATTCTAAATTCTTTTTAAATAGCAGAATAATCTATAAACTTAAAAATTCAATAACTTCAAATCTATAAATCCAATAACTAAAAGTTATATATGAATGCTGATCCAAATTTTATAAACTTTCCAAATATTACATTTGTGTTCTGTTTTGAATTTTCAAAATACTTTTAAATTTCAAATTTGAATAATTCAAATGCAAATTGAAGTAATTCATAACTAATTCATACTGTTTTCAAATAATTCAAATAAAATATGTTTTTCACACCTTTTTGAATACTCTATTCAAATATAAATTTTGTTTTCTGGTTTGAACAATTTAAATTGCCTAAACAATTTAAACCTTGTTTAATGCAATAAAATTTGATAAAATCATAACTTGATTAATATAAAATATTTTTGAACATGCAAATTATGTTTTCAAACCACTAAAGTGTGAACTTTTCAAATGTGGATTTGAATTTATGGTTTGAACAAATAAAATTCAATTAATATTTAAGCTTGTTTTAAATTCAATTAAAACTTGTTTAATATTGTTTAATTCATAACTAAATAATCTAAAGTCCAATTTCAAAATGTGAAACATGTAACTCAACTAAAATTTGATAACCTTTTCAAATATCAATTTTGTTATTTGTTTTGCCCCCTTTAACTTGATGAAAACAACCACTATTTGTTTAACATCATTAAGTAACCAATAATTTCCAAAACTTAATAATTGTTTTCTCAACTTGTTAACCCTCATTACAATTGCAATTAATATTGTTATTTTGTTGTTATCTTGTCATCATCATCATGCATGCATCATGATAACAACCAACACCTAATAAATAGTTGTAAATCATTTGTTCCCAATTGTTTCAATGGATCCTTTTCCATATGCAACCCTTGCATATGGGTCCATTTATTTTGTGCTATCATGTTAGTCAGTTTATCTAGATGCACCTATTAAATTGTCATGCATCATATTGACTGTGCACAATGCCATGAACATGATTGTTTACATTCCTGTTTTGTCTGTTTGCTTCTTCTCGGTTAGACGACGACTACGTTGAGACCGACGATCCTTACGACACCACTACTCAGGACCTAGCCCAGTACCCGGCTACTGAGCTGCCAGGCAAGTTATCACTCACATGAATCATCGAGTTCCTTTCCACACTTGTTGTCGATACTATCCTTTTGTCTACTATTGCTAGCCCTATGTATCGTTGCTTGTTCTCCGAACCTATCACAAGATACCCTGAACCAATGATACTGCCTCACCTCCATACCTACAGCCTTTGTTTGTGCCTTAGTATTATCTAGCATGCTTAGGGTTGCTGTTACTCGAGTCTGTTGTCGGTTACTACTTTTACTATCTTATTATTTGTACCGGGGGCTCGATGTTAATCAATCAATCCTGTTAATTGCTAATGGTAATAATAATTTGATGATAAGGCACCGGCAGGAGGCCCATGAGAGGTTTTGGAGCCTGCTAGTGTCGACCCTAATAGGAAAAGGGTCTTGTCTACTGATCCATGATGAGCGCACTACCCGCATTTGGGAAGCGAGTATGGGCGCCCCCCTCAACTTGACCTGATTCGCATCTCGTCCAAATCATCTCATTTAGTTCGTGCTTTCTATTTGCCGCATGCATGTTTTTGCGAGCCCAGCGCAGGGTGGAACTTTTGTAGTCGGCATATAGGGGGACACGTTCTTAGAGTGCTATGAGGGTCCATTTTCTTCTGGGCTCGATTAGCCGTGCGCCCAAGGTGCTTTGGGCTTGATGCGAAGAATGGTTGGTTGTGTTGAGTGCCCCGCTTGGTGGGAGGCATCCCATCTGGCGGGATATTCATGAGTGTACGGCCAAATTGGTGCAACCCTGCAGGGATAATCTTCTCGAGAAGCCGTGTTTTCCGCGGTTATGGATTACTTGGTGAAAGTACTGGCTAACAAGTACTCAGGACAACTTCAACATAATGATCAATCATGTTTCACCCAATGATTAATAACCTGACTAGTAATAGGTTATTCACACAATAACTTGATTCACCTTATCACAACTGTGTGAGTTATCCTCGGATTGCTTCTTTGGATAAGGGGCGAGATCCAGGATGGGTTTGGTTGAAGTTATCTTTCAGTTGGTTACAATCCTCGATCTTATCTTTTCTGTTAGCCGGAATTTGTAGTTATCTTCTGTAGTTGTTTAGAGCAGCCAGTAGCAACTTTTATATCACCCCTTTCTTCCGTTGATCCCAAGCATCAATGCTTGTGTTGACGGGTAACTCCTTGATGAACTGTGAGTCTTGCTTGCCAGTACTTGGATGTACTGACCCCGTTGGGGCTGTGGTTTACGCAGAGTACGACTACGACTACGACGCTTCTCAGGATGGCTACTTTGTGGAGTTCGACGAGACTGCAGACGAGTAGTTAGCTGGACCAGGGCTGGATCCAGGACCTACGTGGATGGGCTTCGCTTTCTTTATTTTCTCCGGATTCTTAAGCCATGGATTTGTCTGTACTCAGACCCCTTTGATTGCTTCCGCTGTTGTAATGAATGATATGTTGGGACATGTGTCCTCTGGATGACTGTATTCAATATTTCTGCCTTAGTGAAGGCCAGTTGCACTTATTTCATTCTTTTGTGTCTTAGAGACAGTTTGTGTTATCATTTCGTTCAAAGCTGTTGACGTACAGTGCGTGTTTGAATATGAAGTACGTCGACAGTAGTGCCTTAGGTTCCTAGCGGATAGTTTACTTCGACGGTGGAAGCAGGGCTTGTGTTGTCGCGCATAAGCGCAGACCTACCAGGAAGCTGGGACGTGGGAGCAGTTATGCCCCATAATCCAAGCACCTGACTTCCAGTTCGTGCGATGAGTATCCTCTAGAAACCTTGGGTGCGACACACATGTTTGGTGCGCCACGTCTAAGTCTGGGCAGGATTTTCGAAATTTGAACCCGGGAGAGAACCCCCACCTATAATACCCCCTTCTCCCTTTCCCCTCTCATTTCTTCTTCTTCCTCCTTCCTTCTCCTTCCTCCAATCTCCTCATTTTTTCTCTACCTTCTCCTTCCTCCACTCTCCATTCTATCTTCGTTCTCTCTTCTCCTTCTCCCTTCCTCATCCTACCACCACCACCACCACCACCTCACATCCACTCCGGCGACCACCTCCTCGTGTCCACTCCGGCGACCAACACCTCTACTCTGGCGGCCACCTCCACTCGCGGTGACCTCCTCTCCGGCGGCCACCTCCACTCCGGCGACTACCCTCCACTCCCGTGGCCAACCTCCACTCCAGATCTGGATTTGTCCTGCCTTTTTTTATTTCAAAATCGATAGCCGTGACGCACCAAACATGTGGTGCGCCACGGGTAACAAAAGATAGCCATGATGCACCAAACAGGTGGTGCACCACAGGTAAACGAGATAGCCGTGACACACCAAAATGTGGTGCGCCACGGCTATTTTTGATAGGCGCGACGTGCTAGTCGTGGCGTACCATGGTGCGCCACGGCTATGCATTTTTGGTGCGCCACTCATTACCTTTTTCCTAGTAGTGTCTGGTTGGCAACGATGACGAAGGCGGCGTCGATGTGGAAGGCGGAGGCGGAGAGAGATCGGTGGAGGCGGCGATGTCGGTGTGAAGGACTTCCTTCGACATAGGGCGATCCCAAAACACCTTGTACCAATGTTGATGATGTACGGTCGTACGACCAGGAGTAAATGCATGCAACGCGGCCCCACCCGGCCGAAAATCCGCAGATCGAATAGGCTCCTCCCTGGAATCTGCTTCCGCAAAATCCTCCGTAGCAACCAGATCGGACTGGCCCACCGTCTCCCTCAACGACACCGGCGTCTGCATCGTCAAAGGCGAAGAAACTTTCATGGTGAAAACTCTATCGATGAAGTCACCGAGCACCGGCGGTGGCGTGCTCCGTCGCGATGGAAGAGGTCCACGTCAAGACCCCATCCGCGGTGGAGACCTAGCCAGGCGCAGGCTGGTGGGCAAAGACACTGGACCCCTCCTCCATCATTGCATCTTCTCCGTCGGCGCCATTACGAGCTCATTCCTGCAACCAGAAGAAACATCAAGGACCTCACCTGACTTACCCGTGGACAACCTCTCCCACGAGCGTGACTCTGGCGACGGATACCCGGCGTCCGTCCAAACCTCACAGAACTGCACCTCCTCCGATGCACCAAAGCTTCTCTCTGCCGGGGACACCGGCCGCGGCGGTGTCTCTTCATCCACCACTTCGAGAGCCAGCCGGACAACAACATGTTGCCGGGAGATCTCAATGTCCGCTAGATCTGCCTCACCGGATGACACATCCTCCAGCGGTCCAAGACACGTGAACCGAGAACCACTACCCACTAGGATCTTCCCGGGAGTCCATAGCGTCGGGGCAAGAGTTCGCTTCTGCCCCTACATTTCTCCCATGTCGGCTCCAGGAGCCATATTAAGGAGCTGTACATGAGTAGGACTCGATCTCGAGTTAGTTCTATCCTACCCTAATTTTCTGGGCAAGTCTTTCCTTGTGCCTGCTCCGTCTTCGACCCGTAGTGGGCTCTGGCTCCATGGCCCAAAGATCTATCTGGAATGCCCGCTGATGGGTGATGGTGCAGATCATGCACTCGTTGGGATACCCCAAGAGGAGGGTGTGATGAGCACAGCGGTAGGAGTTTTCCCCTTAGTTAAGAACCAAGGTTATCAATCCAGTAGGAGAAAGAGGATCTTAGAAAGGTTGCTGCCACTGACGGTGGTGATGGCGCTTCACCGGTGTCAGGAACAACGTGGAACCTGCACACAACACAACCAAAATACTTTGTCTTGACGGTACAGTGAGGTTGTCAATCTCACCTGTCTTGCTGAAAACAAAGATTAGACATATAGTGTGGAAAATGATGTATGCTTGCTGTATGTAAAGAGAGCAGGAAATTGTTGTGGTTTGTTTAACAGTGTGGAAAATGGACCGGGGTTCATAGGTTCACTAGTGGTGTCTCTTCATAAAGATAACATGTTGGGTGAACAAATTACAGCTGGGCAATTGACAAATAAAGGTTGCACCGTAGTGCACAATATAACATGATGATTACTATGATATTTAGTTTGGGCATTACAACAATATACACAGACCGAAATCCATCTACATCTGTGACTAATAATCCACCCTCAGGTTATCATCCGAACCCCCTTAGGTATTGAGTTGCAAGCAACAGATAACTGCATTAAACAAAGTGTGTAATGTAAGCAATGATTATGCACGCGGGCACTCTCACCACTGTTTTCTCCTAATGGCAACAGCACATCCTCCCCCTTCACGTTTCTGTCACTCGAGCAAGGTGGTGAGGATGCGTGAACCCACTATCAAGCATAAATACTCCCTCTTGGAGTCACTAGCAACTACTTGGCCAGAGCAACCACTAGCAACAGAAAGCATGCAAGATCACAAATAATATATACAATAAAGACTATAATCAACTTGGCATAAGTTCAATATTCATCGGATCCCAGCAAACACATCATATAGAATTACATAAGATCAATCTCGATCATGATAGGCAGCTCACGAGATCTAAACATGGAGCCATATGAGGAGAAGACAACCATCTAGCTACAGCTACGAACCCGTAGTCCAAGGATGAACTACTCACGCATCACTCTGGAGGCAGGCATGGTGATGTAGAAGCCTCCGGTGATGATCTCCTTTTCGGCAGGGTGCCGGAAACAGCTTCAGAACCCCCTTGATCTAGGGTTGACGGTGACGGCGGCTGCAGAACTTTTCGGGGATTTTTGATCAGGTGCCTAGGGTTTTCCATCCGGGGGGATTAAATAGGCGAAAGGGCAAAGGCAGTGGAGCTCCAGGGGCCCCACACCCATAGCTGGCGTGGCCAGGGGGCGCGCCACCCTATGGTGTGCCCCCCCCGGTGCCCGTCTTCGACTCTTCTTCAGTCTTCTGGATGCTTCCGGGGAAAATAGGCACTTCGGGCTTTGTGGGGTCCAATTCCGAGAATGTTTCCAGAACAACTTTTCTGAAACCAAAATCAGCAATAGAACAAGGAACTGGCACTTGGCATCTTGTTAATAGGTTAGGCCTGGAAAACGTATAAAAATGCTATAAATAAGGGAGAAAACAAGTAGCAATTGACATAATATGATCATGGAGCATCAGAAATTATAGATACGTTGGAGACGTATCAAGCATCCCCAAGCTTAGTTCCTACTCGTCCTCGAGTAGGTAAACGATAAAACACAATAATTTCTGAGGTGACATGGTACTAGCATAAACTTGATCCATCTAATGTAAAAGCATATGCACGCTGAGATCATAGAACTTCAAACACAAACATGATAATAGAACTTTAATAATAAAGCATAGTAATTACTTTGCATCACGAAGAGTATCTCAAATAAAGGATCATGAATAATAATGCAAAGAAAGGTAGACATTTGTTTCAGGTATAGAGAAATCATGGCAAAGTGATATTTCGCTAGTCCTTAAGAGTGGGGCAAAACATAAATGACAGGACACCTTCAAAGTTGATGAGGAAGACTAGAGCGAATAATTTTAGAACAAATAATATCACATTATGAAGTAATTATTGATATTTATGGGACAAATGCACATAGAACTCAGAATGGCAAAAATGCTCTCTCAACTGTGCCTAAAGTTAGAAGATGGAGACTCAACATAAAAGTAAAAGAAAGGCCCTTCGCGGAGGGAACCATGGATCACTCATGTTATAGAGATTTTATTTTATTAAACAAAGGTATTAAAAGTTTGACACTCCTCCCATCCATCTTTCACAAACCATGGCTAACCGAATCCTCGGGTGCCTGCCAACAATCACATACTATGGAGGAGTGTCTATATTTTGAGAGGTGTATGCTAATGTCAACGAATGGTAAACAGAAAATACAGTACGTCACAAGCCAACTGGGTTCACAAGAGCGTCTCCCATGGTGAAGGACGAAACTGGTGTAGAAGGTCATCCCTCTTTCTCTTTTGTTTACACAATTGTGCTTTGACTGATAAATCAGGGGCAAACATAGTGAAGAGAATTTGTTTGTATTAATTTGGGGCTGGGCACCCCGCTGCCAGCTCTTCTATCATTTGGATAAGCGGATGAAGACACTAGTCCAGGGTGTGAAATCCAATCAACAAGTGAGATAAAGATTCTCTATTTACGTCCTCATGAGCAAAAACAGGAACATAAAGCAGGAGTAATTTTGAAGGTTTTAAAGGTAACACATGAGCAATTTACTTGGAGTGGCAGTTAAATACCACATGTAGGTAGGTATGGTGGACACGATGGGAAAAACTTTGGTTTAAGGGAGTTTGGATGCACGAGTAGAGCTCATACTTAGTACAGGTGGAGGCTAGCAAAAGACTGGGAGCGACAAATCAAGAGAGCATAAGAGCCATAATCATGCATAGCGACATAAGCACCATTAATTAAAACATAAGAAGTATCACAAGTTCAAAAACTAAGTGGTCATGGAGGCTATTCGTGACTGGTTTTTAGTCATAAACATGGTGTGAGCATGCGTCAAGTCAACCAAATAAAACATTCAAAAGAGAATACCATATATTGATGCTTTACTATGACAAGAACAACTCATGAATCTTTCAAGACATATAAAACATTCTCAGCTATTTGAGGATATTCATGCTACTCAATAACCACAAGTCTTTAAAACTAAAATAACATTTAGCATGGCATGAAAAAGTTCTAGCCACAGTTCAGCCCGGCAATCTGACCCATGGGTTTGTCCGCCCATGGGCACCCGACCCTAATGGGTAGGGTATGGGTCGCAAACTTCGCCCATGGGTCTTGCCCATGGGTAACCCGATTAGTCGTGGGTAGGGTATGGGTCTAAGTTTATGTCCACAGGTTGCCCGATGGGTCGCCCGATTAATATTAGTAACAAAATAAAATATTTGTTCCACGTTAATATGGTCTCATTTTTCTAAGTACACGTGATATAATATTACTCTCACACCTAGTAATTAGTAATTAGGTAGACAATATGAGATCAGAAGTTGACAGGGGAAAATACACGTTTAGCATGGCCCATGCGAACACAAGAAACTCAAGGCCACATCTTTGCATGTCTCCACTTCTCCAGGCATATACTACTTCTTGCATTGGTGGCCACGATACTTTATTTAGGCCCACAGCTAGTTAGGCCCATAGAAAATTGCTAGTGTACTGTTGCATGTGGCAGCTGGTTCGGTGGTTTAGTACCACCTCGATAGCCGAGGGAGGTTTGCTAGGGAATGGAACCCTATATAAGAATAGCCGGGGATGCGTACCGCAGCAGTCGCGTGTGATGAAGAGTACCAACCTGACGACGAGCGCTTGGGCTGGTCAACTTCTCATTGGCAAGACAAATAATAATAATTTTATTGTTTAGTACAGACCCGATGGGTGCCCGTTAAGGTCGGGTTGCCCGATGTGTTCGGGCGTGGATCTACTTGTAGACCCATGGGTCGGGTCGTGGGCGGTAGGTGAACCCGATAGAGGGTTCGGGCATGGGTCTAACTTAGGTTGACCCGGTTAAACCCGACCCGGTTGCCGGGCTTAGCCACAGTCTATACAAGCTTCTGCTAGCACCGTTATAAATTCTACTTCAAGCAACAGTTTTCTTCTCCCAACAAGCACCATACAAAACATGCATTAACAAAAATACTCTTTATGATACAGCAAGCAAACATGAGAGTACTCACAGAACACTACTAAAACTAACAGCTCTAATAAGAAATGCATGCAAAAGAGGAGCTAAATAAATGCAACAACTAGACACAGATTAAGAATACAATGTATTCTCATGAAAAAGCGGAGCGTGTCACTCTCCAATAAAATAATGATGGGGTCCAACCAAGCTTATTGAAAAAAGTAAAAACAAACTGAAAGAAAAAAAAAAAAACTGAAAATAAAAATAAAAGACGCTCCAAGTAAAGCACATAAGATGTGACCGAATAAAAATATAGTTTGACTAGAAGTGACCTGATAATTTGTTGATCAAGAAGGGGATGCCTTGGGCATCCCCAAGCTTAGACGCTTGAGTGTTCTTGGAATTTGCTGGGATGTAACGCCGGGGCATCCCCAAGCTTAGGCTTTTCACTCTTCTTGATCACATCATATCATCCTCTTCTCTCGACCCTTGAAAACTTCCTTCACACCAAACTTCTCACAATCTTCATTAGCAACGTTAGTGCAATTGAAATAATAAATTCACATGGTTAAGTTTCAACACAAGTCTAACACTCAATAGTACATTAGCTACTCTCACAACTTATTTTAAAACTCTTTTTCTCTAAAGAACACCAAAAGAAAGAGATTAAGATGCAAATGCAATAAATGGCAGAAATATGTCAAAACAGAATAGCAAGTAAAGATCGATTTTTCAAAAATCTTATGTTCCTCAAATCAAAAGGTGGTCAATTAATAAAATTTGCGTATATAGCTCAGTATTACGCACAAAAAAACTCAGGTCATTTTGAATTTTCTGTGGTTTTTTACGGAATAAATAGTGGACAACAGAAATCTGTTTCCTGCGCAGAAATCCGAAATATAGCCTCAACTTTCCACTAAATGCTTTACTTGGCTCAACAAAAACTCACAAGAAAATATACAGAGGGGTTTCTAAGGAAATAGAAAACACCCAGGTTCAAAGGACGCTAAAGAAAACAAAAGAAAACGGGTTGAAAACAGCGAAATAAAATGGGTTGTCTCCCGGTAGCGCTTTTCTTTAACGCCTTTCAGCTAGGCATAAAAGGGCAACTCAAGTATTTTAAAGTGAAGAAGCATCAACATCATATCTTGCTCTAATAATAGAGTCAAAAGGTAGCTTCATCTTATTTCTAGGAAAGTGTTCCAAACCTTTCTTGAGGGGGAATTGATATTTAATACTCCCCTCTGTCATATCAATAATAGCACCAACAGTTCTAAGAAAAGGTCTTCCCAAAACAATAGGACAAGAAGCATTGAATTCAATGTTAATAACAACAAAATCAACAGGGGCAAGGTTATTGTTAACCATAATAAGAACATCATAAACTCTACCAAGAGGTTTCTTCTTAGCATTATCAGCAAGATGAACATCCAAATAACAGTGTTCCAACGGTGGTAGATCAAGCATATCATAAAGCTCTTGAGGCATAACAGAGATACTAGCACCAAGATCACACAAAGCATTGCAATAAAAATCATTTACTTTTATATTAATGATAGGCTCCCAACCATCATCTAATTTTCTAGGGATAGATGTTTCAAGTTTCAACTTTTCTTCCCTAACTTTCATGAGAGCATTAGTAATATGTTTAGTAAAGGCCATATTCATGGCACTAGCATTGGGACTTATAGCAAGCTTTTGTAGAAACATAATAACTTTAGATATATTGCAATCATCAAAATCAAAATTATTATCACCAAAAGTAATGGAACCATTATCTCCCACATCTCTAAAAATTTCACCACTTTTATTAGAAGCAGTTTCAGCAAATTGAGGCAATTTAGCACGTTTCACCAAAGGAGTAGGGACTTTATTAACACCAACTACTTTACCATTGATAGTAGGAGGTTTACTAGAACTTGGAGCTTAAGTTTTACTAGTGGTTGTGATAGTGCAAACTCTAGCAATATTATTCTTTCTAGCCAATTCATCTTCTCTTTCCCACCTAGCACGTAATTCAGCCATCAACATGACATTTTCATCAATACGAACTTGAACAACATTCAAAGTTTTAATTTGTTTAACATCTTGTGGAAAAACCTTTAGTTTTAGAAAATCAACATCAATAGCCAGGCTATCTACTTTAGAGGCAAGAACATCTATTTTACCAAGCTTTTCCTCAACAGATTTATTAAAAGCAGTTTGTGTGCTAATAAATTCTCTAAGCATATTTTCACGATAAGAGGTAGAGACTTTATTGATATTGTAGGATTTTCCATAAGAATTATCATAACCATTATTAGGATGATAAGGCTTATAATTGTTTCCACCAAAGTTATTTCTATAAGAATTGTTGTTAAAATTATTATTTCTGATAAAGTTCACATCAACATGCTCTTCTTGAGCAACCAAAGAGGCTAAAGGAACATTATTTGGATCAACTTGAGATTTACCATTAACAAGCATAGACATAATAGCATCAATCCTTTCACTCAAAGTGGAGGTTTCCTCAACAAAATTTACCTTCTTACCTTGTGGAGCTCTCTCAGTGTGCCACTTTGAATAATTTATCATCATATCATCAAGAAGATTTGTTGCATTCCCCAAAGTGATGGACATAAAGGTACCTCCAGCAGCTGAATCCAATAGGTTCCTTGAGGAGAAATTCAGTCCTGCATAAATTTTTTGTATAATCATCCAAGTAGTCAGTCCATGAGTGGGACAATTCTTCACCATAGTTTTCATTCTTTCCCAAGCTTTAGCAACATGTTCATTATCAAATAGTTTAAAATTCATTATGTCACTTCTCAGGGATATAATCTTAGCAGGAGGATAATATTTTCCAATGAAAGCATCTTAACACTTAGTCCATGAATCAATACTATTTCTAGGCAAAGATAGCAACCATTATTTAGCACTTCCTCTCAAAGAGAAAGGAAATAATTTCAGTTTAATAATATCTCCATCCACATCTTTATATTTTTGCATCTCACATAGTTCAATAAAATTATTAAGGTGGGCGGCAGCATCATCAGTACTAACAGCAGAAAATTTCTCTTTCATAACAAGATTTAATAAAGCAGGTTTAATTTCATAGAAAGTAGCACTAGGAGCAGGTGGAGAAATAGGTGTACAAATAAAATCATTGTTGTTCGTGCTAGTGAAGTCACATAACTTAGTATTCTCACAGGAACTCATTTCAGCAGAATAATAGCAAGCAAGTAAGTAACAGCTATAAAGTAAACTTAATTTTTTTTGTGTTTTTTGATAAAGAGAAGCAAAACAAGACAAAAATAAAAACAAGACAATAACAAAAATAAAGAGGTTGAGAGTGAGAGACTCCCCTTGCCAGAAGACTTCCTTCTCCCCAGCAACGGCGCCAGAAAAAGTCCTTGATGGTGCAGATCTTGCACTCGTTGGGATACCCCAAGAGAAGGGCGTGATGAGTACAGCGGTAGGAGTTTTCCCCTTAGTTAAGAACCAAGGTTATCAATCCAGTAGGAGAAATAGGATCTTCGGAAGGTTGATGCCACTGACGGTGGTGATGGCGCTTCACCGGTGTCAGCAACAACGTGGAACCATCACACGACACAACCAAAATATTTTGTCCCAACGGTACAGTGAGGTTGTCAATCTTATCGGTCTTACTGAAAACAAAGATTAGACGTATACTGTGGAAAATTATGTATGCTTGCAGTATGTAAAGAGAGCAAGAAATTGTTGTGGTTTGTTTAACAGTGTGAAAAATGGACCGGGGTTCATAGGTTCACTAGTGTTGTCTCTCCATAAAGATAACATGTTGGGTGAACAAATTACAGCTGGGCAATGGACAAATAAAGGTTGCACCATAGTGCACTGATACGTCGAAAACGTATCTCCTTTTCCGAACAATTTTCTTATTGTTTTCCTCTAAACTTGTGTGTTTTGGATACAACTAACACGGACTAACGCTGTTTTCAGCAGAATTACCTTGGTGTCTTGTTTTGTGCAGAAAAATCAACTTTCGGGAAAATGCCCATAAAAGATCCCATTGATGTTTTCACCCCGGAAAACCTCGGGAGCCAGAAGGGGGCCAGGAGAGGGGCCACAAGGTGGCCACACCCCCCCGGCGCGGGTCCCCCTGGCCGCTCCAGCATAGGGTGTGGGCCCCCCAGGACCCCCCTCGGACTCCCATTTCGACTACAAGTAGCCTCCAACCCTAAAACCCGAGGAGGTTCGTCATATTCCATAGAAACACAACAGAGCGTCGCCGCCTTCCCGAACCTCGATTTGGGGATCAAAAGTTCCTGTTCTGGCACCCTGTCGGGATGGGGAAGTGGAGGAGATCATCGCCATCGTCGTCACCAACACCTCTCCATCGAACATCCATGTTTCCCCCATCCATGTGTGAGTAATTCCCCGCTGTAGACTCAAAAGGATGGTAGGGATTGGATGAGATTGTTCATGTATAATGTCGTGATTGTTAGGGCATAGTGCCTAGTGTCCTCTATTAGTGGTATTGACATTGTTGAACCTTGTTATGCTTAATGCTGGCCACTTTGGGCCCGAGTGCCATGATCTCAGATCTGAACATGTTATTGAATCACGATGATAATTATTTTTTCTTGATCATACCTGCAAGTTGTTTACACATATCGTTGTCCGGAACCCGAGGCCCCGAAGTGACAGAAATTGGGACAACCGGAGGGGATGGCTGCGATTTGAGGATCACATGTGTTCACGGAGTGTTAATGCTTTGCTCCGGTGTTCTATTGAAAGGAACACCTTAATTACCAGTAGTTCCCTTGAGGCCCCGCTGAAAATGGGCTAGTAGGACTAAAGATGTTGTGCAAGTTCTCATTGCGAGCACGTACGACTATTTACGGAACACATGCCTATGGTTACTTAGTGCTTGGATGCTTTATATTATTTATCTGCAATGCTCCTGACATGATTATTATTAGAACCTTCTTATCCATGCAAAGCTCGTTCATCCATCCCTATGCCTACATTATTTAATCCATTGTTTACTTCAAACACTACTGCTGCTACTGTTTTCATTCCACTGTTGCTATTATTTCACTACTGTTGTTACTATAAAACTGTTACTACTGATAAACCACTGCGAACAAAAGTACTTTCATGTGCAGGTGAATTGACAACTCACTTGTTAAGTCTTACAAATATTCTTTGGATCCCCTTGTGTCGAATCAATAAATTTGGGTTTTACTTCCCTCGAAGACTGTTGTGATCCCCTATACTTGTGGGTCATCAAGACTATTTTCTGGCACCATTGCCGGGGAGCATAGCTTTATTTGGGAGCTCACCGGAGAGTATTATTATCTATTGCCATCATTCATCATGGGTAAGTCTCGTGATGGAAGAGTTCCTATATTACCATCCACTTCAAGAAGAGGTACAACTCTTAACACCTCTGTTGCTCTTTATTCACCGTCTGTTATGAGTAAGCTGCTTACACCACCACATGCTACTTCTGCTGAATCTGAAAATGCTTCTGATACTTTTGATGATGCTTCTACTGTGCTTGATGAGAGTGGTTCTCTCGGTCCTTTCTTAGATGCTACTATTGATAAAGCTAAAAATATTGCAAACACTGAAACTCCTGATAAAAATCCTATTACTCCTGCTTTTTCACCTGAGTTTAGAGAAAATCCTAGTGATGATTTTGATGATGCTTATATTGAACTGAGTGATGATCTTATTGATGAACTACATGCTTTGAAGGATAAAGATGCTGCTATACGTCTTATGGAAAGTCGTGCTATTAAATATAAATTATCTCCTGATGCTAAGTTTGCCACTTCTCGCATTAATATTAGGGATAAGGATTATGATTTCTCTTTTTATTTATCTTATATATCTATTGTTGAGAAAGAACCTTTTTGTTGAACTGAAAATGAAAGTGCTATGAAACATATGAATGAGTTCTCCTCTTTGAGTAGTTTATTCTCTGATGATCTTAAGACACGTAGCTACTTTGTTGCTAAAATATTCCATTTCTCATTAAAGGATGGAGCTAAAACTTGGTTTAACAATTTGTCTCCTAGATCTATTGATAGTCCTATTGGTTTGGTTAATGCTTTCTTTCAGAAATATTTTCCCGCTAGTGCTCAACATGCTGCTTTAAAAAATATATTTAACTACAAGCAATTGGAAGAAGAGAAATTGCCTGTATCTCGGGCAAGGTTCTGTTCTTTAGTTAGAGCTACACCTAGGCATAATCTAGAAGATAATAAACTTCTTGATATATTCTATAATGGACTAACTGTTGAATCTAGGACATACCTGGATAGTTGCGTTGGTTGTGTTTTCAGGCAAAGAACTCCAAAAGAAGCCGAGGAATTAATGGCTAAAATAAGCCAAATTCATGATGATTGGACTATGGTCCTGAGACGACTCCTACTCCAGTACCTACACCAACACCAACACCCAAGAAGAGGGGAATGATTGAATTAAATGATGAAGTGATGAGAGAAGCCAAGAAATCTCTTAAAGAGAGGGGTATTAAATCTGAAGATGTGAAGAATCTTCCACCTATAGAAGAATTATGTAAGCCAATCCCTCACTCACCATCCATTGAGGTACAGTCTCTCCAATATTTTGATAGTAGAGATATTCCCAATAGAAAACTTCCTGATCAATGCTTAGATGAATTTGATAATTATGTCATTAAGCAAGATAATTTAAATAAGAGAGTGCAAAATCACCTTATAGAAAACTCTAGAGCTATTAATGATTTGCATGGCATTATAGAAAGAACCTCTAATGATGTTAAAATGCTTGTTAAACACTTTCAAATGGTTCAAACTCAAATTGATCAACTTGCTAAAGTGCAAAAAGATTTCCTAGTTAATGCTTCTAAAGAAAAACATGCTTATGAAATAAGAACTAGAAGTGGTATTGCAACACAAGATCCTTTATATCCCGAGGGACATCCTAAAAGAATTGAACAAGATTCTCAGAAAACTAATAATAATGTTATTCATACTAAGAAAAAAAAGAAGAAGAAACATAAAACTGTTGTAGAATCCTATGAACCTGCTAAAGATCCTAATAGTATATCTATCTCTGATGCTGAAACTAAAAGTGGTAATGAAAAGAATGATGCTTCTGATAAAGAAGAACCTGTAGCTAAACCTGAAAAGCAAACTAAAACTGTAAAGTATACTAAGGAAGATTTCATTGCTAATAAACATGGTAATGAGAGAGAACCTTGGGTACAAAAACCAATGCCTTTTCCTAATAAGAAACACAAATCTAAGGAAGAAGAACACTATAACAAGTTTTGTGAATGGATGAAACCTGTGTTCTTGCAAATTCCTTTAACTGATGCTATTAAATTGCCTCCTTATGCAAAATATATGAAAGATATTGTCTCTAACAAAAGGAAGATTCCTAATGAGGAAATTTACACTATGCTTGCTAATTACTCTTTTAATGGCAAGGTTCCTGAGAAGCTTGGGTATCCTGGTATACCTACTATTCCCTGTTCTATTAAAAATAATTATGTTAGAACTGCTTTGTGTGATCTAGGAGCTGGAGTTAGTGTCGTGCCTTTCACTCTCTATAAAAGACACCTCCTAGAAAAAGTGATACCAACTGATATATCTTTGCAAATGTCTGATAAGTCTACTGCTATTCCTGTGGGTATATGTGAGAATGTTCATGTTCAAGTTGCTAATAATTGTCTGATATTAACTGACTTTGTTGTGTTGGAAATGCCTGAAGATGATAATATGTCTATTATTCTTGGAAGACCTTTTCTTAATACTACAGGGGCTGTTATTGATTGCAATCAAGGAAAAGTTACTTTTAATGTTAATGATAAAGAGCACACTGTTTATTTTCCCAAGAAGATTGATAGAAAATATGGTCTAAATTTCACTGAAAATGTTGAGACCGTCAAGATTGGAGAATTGTATCGTCCTATTCTAAAGACACCCAAAGAATATGAAATTATTATGATTGGTACTATGCCTATCAAGGTTGAGGTAACATGAGTATTTAGTGAGAAACAAAGTTTTGTTTCATATAAAATTATTTTGGTAGCAAGACTTGTTCACCCTTGTTAACAAAATGATTTTAAATGAAATGGGCAATGTTTTCACTATGTTTTCACCTTCCCCATTATGTTTTCACCATGTTTACTTCTGTTATCACATTATTACTTGAGTGCAATCATGTTTTCCACCATCCTTATGCATGTTTTCCTGATGTTTTCACCCTGATTACTAAAGTTATGCATGTTTTCACCACCCATACTTTTGTTTTCACCACTACCACCTTTGTTTTCTTTGGTTATTCTTTCATTAAAGTGTCACAGAACCTCTGTAGTTCTGGTTTTCGTTTTGTTTTCCATGTTTTCACTTTCGTTTTCCCGTTTTTTATTAATTATTAAAATTCTGGAAATACCTCAAAAATAAAGTTTCGCGAAAAAATCCAGAAAAAATTATAATAAATTTGTATGTAAAAAATGAGGCAAAAAGCCACCTGGGAGACCCCAGGGTGACCCACCAGGCAGGCACACCCTGGGGTGGCGTGGTCTGCCCCTGGTGGCGCCAGAACATGGTGTGGGCCCCCCTGGCCCTCCACTTACTCTATGCACTGCCAAAGTCTTCTCTCTCACACCAAAGCTGAAAACATTTCCTGGATCCCGTGTTCTTGGTGTTCTTCCTCTGGATTTTCGATCTCCTTCTTCAACCCGTCATTTGTGCTGATTTTTGGTGTGTTTGATCTCCGGTATGTGACTCCTCCGATGATCCAAGTAGAATTTTGTTTAGTGAAGTATTTCTTGAGTATTTTGGTACTATAGGTGAAAGCTTATGTGAGTTTGCATGCTTGATTTGAGTAGAAATATTATAGCTTTGATGTATGTTTAGCTCTCATATAATTCCCTATGGTAGTCTCCACCTTATAGTTGCTTGAAATTAATTTTTTTGATGATTGTTGAAAAATTTCAGAGATGGAGCACAATGCTTATCAACTAAACCAACATGAGTTGAAGGTGCATGAGGTCATGCTCGTGCACCGTGAAGAGACGGTGTTCCCATCGATCTATCCATGTTGGGAATTTATGCAAGTTACAGGAATTCTGCAGGATTTTAATACTCTAGTGCATAATGCAGGTTTAGAGCGTTTCATTGAGGATGAGCCCATCCAATATGTGAAACTAACTATGTCTGTGGTGCAGGATTTTCATTTTAAATGGTCTCCAACTAACCCAATGGTCCACTATAAGATTTATAATAAAGTTGTGAGCCTGCCTTTTAGTGTTTTGTGTGCAGCTATTAAAGTACTTCGGTGGGGGTCTTGTGAGAAAATAAGTGGGCAGCCCAAACCACTAGTGGATTTATATGGAGAGATTTGCCAAGGCAGAAGCTTCGCAAGGGAGAGCGGTAAAATTTGTGAAATTCAACTCCCTAGCATTCGGTACTTTGCCTACTTCATTTCTAAATGTGTATTAGCTAGGAAAACTGCTAGCAAGTTATATGTTTATGATTTGGATTGCTGCTGTTTTGAGACACGATAGGTCTTATAACTTTGGCGCTTTTATTGCTTACCGTATCTCACATAACCGTGAGAAGGGCGGAGTTTGTGGGGGTCTTATTGCCTCGCGCTTGTTAGCTTTGCATGGTTTGGAGCCACACCCTTCTACCCAGATGCGTCCTTCACATGGGAGCCGCTCTTGTGAATCCAGTTGACTTGTGATGTACTGTATTGTCTGTTTACCATTCATTGACACAAGCATACACCTCTCTCAAAATGTTTTCAATACCACTGTTTAATAAAATAAAATAAAGTCTAGCACATGAGTGATCCATGCTTCCCTCTGCGTTTACTTTTATGTTGAGTCTCCGCCTTATTCTTTGAGCACTTTCTTGAGAGCATAATTATCATTCTTAGTGTAATGTGTTTGTCCCAAGGCACGGTTGATTGCGGTATAATTTTGATGCTTGTATCTTTGATATCTTTACTTCTAGTCTTCCCTTGAACTTCAGAGGTGCCCTGGCATTTATATTTTGCCCCACACTTAAGGGCAAGCGAGATACCACTTTATTAGATCCTATTATGAATATTTCAATCTTGCAAATAGTTATGTTTCATCTTGTTTATTATTAATATGTTGTTATATTCTCATGGTTTGCATAGCTATTAAGTGTCAGTATCTTGCATGTATCTTACCATGAGCATAATTAAGTATTTGATCACATAGTGAGTATATTTACATCATATGAAACAAATGTGTTTGTAGAAGTCTTTTATCGCACTCAGTTGTCACTTAATTGCTTGAGGACAAGCAATAAGCTAAGCTTGGGGGGAGTTGATACGTCGAAAACGTATCTCCTTTTCCGAACAATTTTCTTATTGTTTTCCTCTAAAATTGTGTGTTTTGGATACAACTAACACGGACTAACGCTGTTTTCAGCAGAATTACCTTGGTGTCTTGTTTTTGTGCAGAAAAATCAACTTTCGGGAAAATGCCCAGAAAAGAGCCCATTGATGTTTTCACCCCGGAAGACCCCGGGAGCCAGAAGGGGGCCAGGAGAGGGGCCACAGGGTGGCCACACCCCCCCGCCGCGGGTCCCCCTGGCCGCGCCAGCATAGGGTGTGGTTCCCCCAGGACCCCCCTCAGACTCCCCTTTCGACTACAAGTAGCCTCCAACCCTAAAACCCGAGGGGGTTCGTCATATTCCACAGAAACACAACAGAGCGCCGCTCCCGTCCCGAACCTCGATTCGGGGATCCGAAGTTCATGTTCTGGCACCCTGCCGGGACGGGGAAGTGGAGGAGATCATCGCCATCGCCATCACCAACGCCTCTCCATCGACCATCCATGTTTCCCCCATCCATGTGTGAGTAATTCCCCACTGTAGGCTGAAGGGGATGGTAGGGATTGGATGAGACCGTTCATGTAATAATGTCGTGATTGTTAGGGCATAGTGCCTAGTGTCCTCTATTAGTGCTATTGACATTGTTGCAACTTGGTATGCTTAATGCTTTCCACTTTGGGCCCGAGTGCCATGATCTCACATCTGAACATGTTATTGAATCACGATGATAATTATTGTTTCTTGATAATACCTGCAAGTTGTTTACACATATCGTTGTCCGTAACCCGAGGCCCCGAAGTGACAGAAATTGGGACAACCGGAGGGGGTGGCTGCGATGTGAGGATCACATGTGTTCATGGAGTGTTAATGCTTTGCTCCGGTGTTCTATTAAAAGGAACATCTTAATTATCAGTAGTTTCTTTGAGGCCTCGCTGAAAACGGGCTGGTAGGACAAAAGATGTTGTGCAATTTCTCATCGTGAGCACGTACGACTATTTACGGAACACGTGCCTATGGTTACTTAGTGCTTGGGTGCTTTATCTTATTTATCTGCAATGCCCCTGACATGATCATTATTAGAACTTTCTTATCCATGCAACGCCCGTTCATCCATCCCTATGCCTACAATATTTAATCCGCTGTTTACTTCAAACACTACCGCTGCTGCTGTTTTCATTCCCATGCTGCTATTATTTCACTACTGCTGTTATTATAAAACTGTTACTACTGATAAACCACTGCGAACAAAAGTACTATCAGGTGCAGGTGAATTGACAACTCACTTGTTAAGGATCACAAATATTCTTTGGCTCCCCTTGTGTCGAATCAATAAATTTGAGTTTTACTTCCCTCGAAGACTGTTGCGATCCCCTATACTTGTGGGTCATCATGCACAATATAACATGATGATTACTATGATATTTAGTGCGGGAATTACAACAATATACATTGACCGAAATCCATCTACATCTATGACTAATAATCCACCCTCAGGTTATCATCTGAACCCCCTTAGGTATTAAGTTGCAAGCAACACATAACTGCATTAACAAAGTGTGTAATGTAAGGAATGATTATGCACGCGGGCACTCTCACCGTTGTTTTCTCCCTAATGTCAATATCACATCCTCCCCCTTCACGTTTCCGTCACTCGAGCAAGGTGGTGAGGAGGCATGAACCCACTATCAAGCATAAATACTCCCTCTTGGAGTCACTAGCAACTACTTGGCCAGAGCAACCACTAGCAACGGAAAGCATGCAAGATCACAAATAACATATGCAATAAAGACTATAATCAACTTGGCATAAGTTCAATATTCATCGGATCCCAGCAAACACAGCATATAGAATTACATAAGATCAATCTCGACCATGATAGGCAGCTCAAGAGATCTAAACATGGAGGCATATGAGGAGAACACAGCCATCTAGCTACAGCTACGAACCCGTAGTCCAAGGATGAACTACTCACGCATCACCCCGGAGGCAGGCATGGTGATGTAGAAGCCTCCGGTGATGATCTCCTCTCTGACAGGGTGCCGGAAACAGCTTCAGAACCCCCTGGTCTAGGGTTGACGGTGACGGCGGCTGCGGAACTTTTCAGGGATTTTTTATCAGGTGCCTAGGGTTTTCAATCCGGGGGGATTAAATAGGTGAAAGGGCAAAGGCGGTGGAGCTCCAGGGGCCTACACCCATAGCTGGCGCGGCCAGGGGGGCCACGCCACCCTATGGTGTGCCCCCCCTGGTGCCCATCTTCGACTCTTCTTCGGTCTTCTGGATGCTTCCGGGGAAAATAGGCACTTCGGGCTTTGTGGGGTCCAATTCCGAGAATGTTTCGAGAACAACTTTTATGAAACCAAAAACAGCAGAAAATAGGGAACTAGCACTTGGCATCTTGTTAAAAGGTTACTCCCAGAAAACATATAAAAATGATATAAATAAGGGAGAAAACAAGTAGCAATTGACATAATATGATCATGGAGCTTCAGAAATTATAGATACGTTGGAGACGTATCAATGGGATGCACCGGGTAGGCCCCACCGTGGGGGTCTCTCGGACACCCCCATGTCACGCACACAAGGTGTTAGACTTATTTGAAGTATATATATGGATATGGGAGCATATAGTCTTGCTACTTTGGGAATAAACCTTCACATTAGAAACAATATTCTTTCGGATCCATGCATTTTTTTCCATGTGGCCAAGCATGGCGAATCATGAATTTACTTCAAAGAAGCAAGGAACAATGTAGTAGATTAGATGTGAAGAGGATACAATGCAAGGAAATATAAAAAATCAAGAGTACGCCCCAAAGGTGTACCATATTTTAATACAAGATGTCTACTACTCGCTGCGAACAACGAGCGTAGCACAACACCACACCAGGGCTCATCCGAAGACAACCGCCGCAAACATTACAACTACATGCAAAGTGCTAGCCTTAGAATGAGCTACAAAGTCACATCTTAACCGACGCCGATCGCCTCCTAAGATCAATAACTCCACTGGAATTCACTTATCGACGCATCATCCGCCCATAATGCCAAAGGAGGAGACAGCAAGCAAATGATGGAACTTGGTCAGTCTAGAGAAAAAGCATCACCTTGGACTCCCGATGATTTTCTTTTGAAACGGAAAAACCAGCCTCTACATCTAGAGGATGCACACAGCAAATTTTATTAAAATAGTGTTCAGTATCACCAAGTATTTAACTTATTACAGCTCAACAAAATTGCAGCATTGCTACAAAAACAAGCCACAAAAAACCACTCAAATAAGGAGTTTACACATCTCGCAATCTCCTAGTGTGCAGCCACCCACCCTGGGTGAAGATAGCTCGCACGAACGCCATCAATCGTGCACATCCTGTATCCAAACGACCACGTAGACCTTCTGGGGAGAGGAACAACCACATATGGATCCAGTGGGTGGCCCTGTGTGTTACCTACAAAAAATGACCAGCTTCCATCTTGTTAAAAATCACATCATTTCTGCAATTCCAAATTGCCCAAAGAAAAGCACAAACGCCAATGCGAATGCTAGTTTTAGTCATCGTGTCCACTCCATTCAACCAACCCCCAAACAGATTAGTTATCGATAACGGAGGAGAAATACTAAAAGTAAAGTGAATTAAACGCCAAATCTTTTTTGCAAAGGAACAAGTTATAAACAAATGCTCAATAGTTTCATTATCACTGCAAAAAACACACTTCGGACACCCCGTCCAATGTCGTTTAGCAAGATTATCTTTTGTCAACACTTCCTTACGGTAAAGGAACCACATGAAGATTCTGATTTTAAGCGGGACTTTTAATTTCCATATATATATTTACGTAGAAATCGAGTATTTCCGTTCATTAAATCTTCATAGTAAGATTTAACCGAAAAAGAACCTGACATCGTCAATTTCCACTTAAAAGTATCTGACTCATTAGACATAGATACGAACATCGATTGTTCGACTAAATGTAACAAATTCTCCCATTTATCACCTGTTAACGCCCTTCGAAATGCAAGATTCGGGTGATCATCTAACAGTACTTGTGAAACAAGAACATTTTTATGTCGCACAATATTATAAAGAGAGGGATATTGAGTAGCTAGAGTAGTATCGCCTAACCAAATATCTTCCCAAAAACGCACGGTTTGACCATCTCCCAACGTATATTGTATACGTTCAAAAAAAAATCAGATTTTACCCGCATCAACCCTTTCCAAAAAGGTGAGTCCGTGGGTTTAGCTTCCACCTGTGGTAATGGTATATCCCTAACATACTTATTATGTAGCAACTCCTGCCACACCCCTTGTTCTGTTAGTAGTTTAAATAGCCATTTACTAAGTAAATATATATTTTTATCTCTAGTAGCTCGATCCCCAGACCACCCTGATCTTTTGGTCGGCAAATAATATTCCACCTAGTTAAGCGATACTTCTTGTTTTTCTGATCACTCTGCCAGAAAAATCGTGACCGAAAAAAGTCCAATTTTTTCTGTACCCCAATGGGAATCTCAAAGAAAGAGAGGAAAAACATTGGCAAGCTAGATAGAACCGAATTAATAAGAACCAACCTATCTCCGTAGGAAAGCAATTTACCAATCCAAGCACTAAGCTTTTGCTCGAAACGATCTTCAATTGGTTTCCACTCTTTATTTAAAAGTTTTCTATAATGAATCGGGATACCAAAATACTTAAAAGGTAG
This sequence comes from Alopecurus myosuroides, assembly GCA_028641055.1. Classification (NCBI taxonomy): domain Eukaryota; kingdom Viridiplantae; phylum Streptophyta; class Magnoliopsida; order Poales; family Poaceae; genus Alopecurus; species Alopecurus myosuroides. The sequence continues at coordinate 100,005,234 of CM054059.1, forward strand.
ATGTCCAACTTCACAACCAAAAATGTGTCGGTATTCATCCTGCAACTCAACTGCAGCCCCGAAACAAAAGATCTCACTCTTATGAAAATTGATTTTCAAACCAGACAGTTGTTCGAAAATTGATAGAATGAGTTTCATATTTACCGCTTTATCCAAGTCATGTTCCAGAAAAAGGATTGTATCATCAGCATATTGAAGAATCGAAACCCCACCGTCAACTTGATGAGGTACCAGACCCCCAACATAGTCATCCTCCTTTGCCCTGGCAATGAGGACTACTAACATATCTGCCACTAGATTAAAAAGAATAGGTGATAACGGATCACCCTGTCTTAATCCTTTTAGCGTTTGGAAATAATGACCAATATTGTCATTAACTCTGATACCAACGCTCCCCCCTTGAACCAATCTCGCGACCCAATCACACCACTGTGGCGAGAATCCTTACATTCTAAGCGTCTGTTGCAAAAAGGCCCAACTAACCTTATCATAAGCCTTCTCAAAATCAATCTTAAACAACACTCCATCCATTTTTTTTCCAGCTTTTAGTTCATGTATGGTTTTGTGGAGAACAACAACCCCCTCCAAAATGTTTCTACCAGGTAAAAACGCAGATTGGGTGGGTCTGATGATACGCTGCGCAATAGCAGTCACTCTGTTGGTCCCAACTTTAGTAATTTTTTTGAAAATAACATTCAGACGACAAATTGGCCTATACTGTTCAATTCCAGACGCATCTTCCTTTTTAGGCAATAGGGTAATCACCCCGAAGTTAAGCTTGAACAAATGCAACTCCCCGTTTGAAGATGCACAAACAAGGCCATCATATCCCCTTTGATAACCTCCCAAAATCTCTTATAGAACTCAGCCGGGAACCCATCTGGACCCGGTGCTTTATTGAGCTCCATTGGAGTAATGGCATCTAAAATCTCCTCTTCAGTAAAAGGAGCAGTTAAAAGTTCATTTTCTTCCTGAGAAACTTGCGGTAGATCATCTACTCTACGTTCATCAAGTGAGATAGTAGTGTTCCTTGAGGGGCCAAAGATTTTTTTTTGTAATATTCAGAAATAAAGACCATAAGATTCTGTTGTCCTACTATAGTCCCTTCATCTTGTTCTAACTGAAATATTTTTTCTTCCTGTTTTTTCCATTAGCCATTAAATGAAAATACCTTGTGTTATCCCCTCCTTCTCGAACATGCCTCATTTTAGCACGTTGAGCCCACTTAGACTCCTCATCACGTCTTAGTTTGGCCAGATACAAATCAGCCTCCCTTTTCGTTTTCCTTTTGACCTCCGAAAGGGGTATAGTTTCCGCTTTAGGATCTAACTCATCAATAAGCAGAATTAGTTTTTGCCTCAAGACTTTATACTCTCCACTCGTATTCTTAGCCTAACCTCATAAAAAACTACGTAAATGTCTAATCTTGTTTTGCCATATCTCAATAGGCGATGTTCCCATCTGTATGGAAATCCATTCAGCCCTAACCATCTCAAAAAACCCCTCCTGACGTAGCCATGATAACTCAAATGAAAAGGCAGATCGATTTCCACTATGAGCTGAACTACCAGAGTCCAGAAATAGTGGTACATGGTCAGATCCAGTTCTAGCTAAAGCCTGTACTATAACAAGTGGAAATTTCTGTTCCCACTCCACACCTACTAGTATCTGATCTAACTTCTCAAAAATAGTTACATCTCATCTACTAACCCAAGTGTATTGTATCCCTGACATCTCTAACTCTTTTAGATCCAGACTCTCAATAATGGCATTAAAGATCGAAGGCCAACGTGTGTTAAAGTTATCATTACTCTTCTCATTAGGTCTCCTCATAATATTGAAATCTCCACCTACCAAAATAGGCCGAGTCTCATTTTCACAAATACGAACTAACTCCGACAAAAACTCAGGTTTCTTGTCATCTTGGGAAGCCCCATAAACCACTACCAACGCCCAAAGAAAACCATCATTCTTTGTGCGTATATGAAATTTCGCTGAAAACTGTCCTGCTATAACTTTCTGAACAGTCATCATAACATTATTAAAACCAACCAAAATACCCCCGTACCTCCCATGAGGTGGTAAGCAGTACCAGCTAAAATCACGGCCTCCTGCGGGATGAGATAATAAACGTTGCTCGAAACTAGACCTACCAGTTTCCAAAATAGCAACAAAATCTAAATCTAACTCCCTCACAATCTCATTAACCGCCAAGTGCTTAGCCGGGTCACCAAAACCATATGTATTCCAAAAAACTCCTTTTATTTGTGCTTAATAATTTTTCACTAAAGATTTTAATCTATCACTTCTTCTCTTGGGTTTATAAGAACCCCCTTTCTTAGTTTTACGGGACCGCGTAATCTTCACGCCTTGAGGAGGATTCACCGAATCTCCCAAGCCCTCTTCCTCGATATCTTGCACATTTTCATCTAAAGATGATGCCATCCGTTGAACCAAACCATTTGATTCCGCAGATGTATTATTTTTAAGATCATTATCTAAGAACACTAACTGCCTCGCTGTTTCTAAATGTTTAAGAGAAGTAACAGCAACCTCAATATCCGACTTACTAGTACCAAAAGAAACTCCTAAACGTGAAGCAAAATCAACAATATGATTATTAGACATACTAGTAAAGGAGCGTGATTTCGTACCAGAGAAGTCAACGTCTCGCTGGGTCGCAAGTCTTGAAGCTCTCTCCGAGATAGGAGTATCCGCATCAGGAAGCGCACGCAGCCGTGAACTTGAGCGCACCCCCGCGCTCCCTGGTTCTGGAATACCGCTGAATGCCACCACTTCATCCTTGGAAGGCCATCCACACGGCGCGGCCACCACCTCAGCACGGAGTCCACCAGCCTCCGTAGCATCCATCGGTATACCAGCAACACCCAGCGCCCCTCGAGTCGTTGGACTTGCTGGTACTATAGGAGAGTGAGAGTCCGTGGTCGTCTTCCCCTGCATCATCGACTCGTGCACCAGCGGCACGATTTCGTTCTGTACCAAGGGACCTGGTGTCCCTAGTTCCACAACGAGACCAGCGGAAGCAGTAACCATATCCATGTTCTTCGACAGTCCCTCCTTCCTCGGAGACATCCCCAAGTTGTGCAGAAAGACACGATTGTTATGCGTGCGTTCAGAAATAAAACCATCTCCAGCAGAGGTTATCGGCAGCGGAGCAGCACCAACATCTTTCCTAGCATCAACCCCCGGCAGAGAATCATGTATTTTTCGCTGCCCGGCAGCCGAAATCCTCGCAGAATCGCCCCCCCCCCCCCCCCGACAGAGGCGTTGCGGTAGCAATCCGCGGCAGAGAATCAGGTGTTTTCCGCTGCCCGACAGCCGAAATCCTCGCAGAATCGCCTCCCGACAGAGGCGGTACGGCAGCACTCCGCGGCAGAGAAAAGGGTGTTTTCTGCTGCCCGGTAGAGAAATCGCTCTCAGAACTGGCTCCCGGCAGCGGCCGGCAGGGAAGCTGCGCCATTTGGCTGCCCGGCAGACTTATGCGTTGCAGCATGCATGGTGTCGAAAGGAGACTTCACCTTATCAAAAACTGATGTCTGCACCACCCCATTCTCAAAATCAACAGAAGGCCGAAACAAAACCTTCAACTCCTCCCTTGTTTGTTCCATCGAGCTCAACACTAGAGGAGAAAAATCACCCCAGTCCTCCTAACAGCAGCACCACTAGGACCATTAGATGAAGTATTTTGCGTGTCCATCATAGGCTCATCAGCCTAGGTACTGCCATCATTCGTATGCTCATTTGAGGCATTAAGAGAAGTATTAGTTAGGGCGTCCGAGAAATCATCCAGGATGTCATCATCATCCTCGTCCTCAACATTTGGCTCAGTCATCAGCACATCACCATCCACTGATTTGTCTCCCCCCTCAACCTCAAAAGTGAGATCATATATCCCATCTTTAACAAATAAAGGGTAGTTTTGTGGGATCTTAGTGTAATCTAGATATCCCACCATAATACGAAGCACTCCATGCCTCCTTGTGTACACCATATTGATTTTAGAAGTTTTCCCAAGCAAAAAACCAACAGACCAAAGAGCTAAGAAATCACCCAATCGATCCTCTGGAATGCCAGAGACCCGTACCCAAAACTCCGGTAGAGTCTTCTGTGTCCAAGAATCAAATAACATCTCACAAGTGCTATTAGGAACACGATATGCTCCGAAGACTTTTAGACGATCTAATTCCAACTTGGACGGGAATTGAACCTAAAAAACGTTATGCCCCTCCTGAGACACACGCCACATGAAATTCTCTGTCGGAACCAACCTTTGTAGCTGTGCAACTATCTGCGGGATAGACATCTCCCCCTTTGAAACCATGATAGAGGCCATCTTAACATTAACCACCTTAGGCTTATAGTGCTCGGACAATGGCATCCCAAAGAAAGTCAACTCGTCATGAGCATACCCATACATAATGAGATGTGGCTTTGGTGCTAAAAGAAGAGGGCAATTATTTGTGACATGATCAACAGATTGACAAATCTCGCATATAGGAGCCAGACAATCATTCAGTAAATGTCTAGCGACACCACATCTGAAACACTTCATCTTGTCAACTTTTATCTTCTTATGAACTGCTCCTGCAACTGCCATAGCCACCTGCTCAGCCGTAACCCTCTGTGTATCTTGTTGCGGCATTGCCCCCACTGGTACCCCTATCGTTGCATTATTATTGGCAGCAACATGTTGCACAGATGAGACCCCTTCACCCACAATTGGTTGAAACATTGTCACCTGCTCTGCCATCTGCTGTTGCACACCCTGCACAGACCCTCCCCTGGCCACCGGTGCTGCATTCACTGGAACATATCAAGCACCTCCCACACCATGCCTGGGATTGGCTCGGAAGCCTTGGTAGCCACTGCGGCCACGTCCGAGCGGACCGCGCCCTTGGTTTTCGTATCTCTGCCTGCCACAATATCCACCCTGATGGTGATTGCCTCGGTAATTGTTGTGTCCGCGCCCCGCATTGAAGGCGACCACGGCCCGCCCTTGAGAAACTCCGGCCCCAGGCGCCGCCCCGTTGTTGGCCGCGACAGGAGGTTACCCTGGCACCCCCGCCTGCCTGCTTGAGTTCCCAACCTCGAACGTGCTCTGTTGGAACCCTCCGTGTCCCGCAGCTTCGTTTCCACCACCCGATCGCCCTCCACCTCTATTCGCCATCGGAACGAGAGAAGGAGCTCTAGTGCTGGCGGCCGATCGCTGCCAAGAAAACCCTAGCAATTTTCTTAGCCGGTGATCATAGGGTACTTTAGCACGAGAACAAATCCGTCCGCCCAATACATGGGCCATACGGCCATGTTTCATCTTTATCGGGCTACGGATTGCGTCAGGCCCACACGGACCACAAGCACAAGCCGGGTTTAGCGTCCTTAATTTCAAATTCGAACTCACCGACGGGCACTGCCGCCGGCGAACTTCCACCCACGGGAAGAGATCATCCTCGAGCAGGAAGGTAGATAGAGGGAATGGAGGCAGTTTCAATACCTTTTTAGTTGACATGAATCTCCACGAAGACCCCGAGTTAGGTGAGATCGGCGAAGAACAATCCAACGCGCACTACCTCTGGATCCATCGTTTCTCTAGCCGCTTCTCCAATCTTCTCCTGCTAGACCCTAGCACCGAAACATCCACCGGATCCGGTGTACGACATTGGATTAGATATGACTCACATACCTGATCCGAGATGTCGCATTCCTCCTCATCAGATGAGCACTCCTCCCGATCCGCCAAGGCCCAAAACCGACCTCCGACCTGACGTGATCCCGCAGTAGAACGATCTTTGGATTCTGAGAATGAGGGGGACATCACGATCTCTCCCTCCTCAAGCTCCTCGATGTGCCTCCCGGCGTCCACCGCAGCTTTCCCTGAGGGGTCCCCGGGGATCACCCCAGGAATCGCCTCCGAGATCGCCTCAGGCATCACGAGAGAGGCCTCAGGCATGACGAGAGAAGCACAAAGCATGGAGCACGATACAGCCGGCGGGCCGGACTCCCGATGATGGTGCCTTTGAAGAATAATCTTGGACAACAACGAGCATCAGAGGAGCGCAACCAAGCATCTCCAAGCCATGACTCTAAACACAATGCTCCCAACCGAGGGATGACATCGAGGACACCACCATCGTGCCAATCCCACTGAACCTAGACTTTCGCCCATAGCCACACAACACTTAACCAAACAATAAAAGTTAATCAATGACATTTGGTGAAAAAAACTTGACACTATTTTCCGAGTGTCCCCAAGAACGTTTTAATCATCATAAGTAGCACAACTGAGTTGTCATTTGCACTAAAAAGGATTGTGCCACTTGCTGCACTTTTATTTGTTGCTTTTGTTACTTGTTACTACAAAATTATCTATAAAATTTCTTGCAATATTTATAGTGAAATCTTCTAAAATTTACTTATCAACACCTTATACTCCTCGTTAAATTTGACACTCTTAGTTACGAAAAAGGTTACGATAGATCCACTACACTTTGTGGGTCATCACTAACCAACACCCTTCGAGTGATACATCTAAAATCCACAAATAGGACCGCCCTAAAGTTGGGGATTTCCAAGTTTCTCAGCCGACTGACACCAATCCATTATCTTGTATGGACCAGGACAGAAAACTGGAACTTTATGCCAAATAGATTCATCCTTTCATAAATTCGGCTAGGGCAAATTTGGATTGGAGAAATCTATGGAAATTTTTGAGGATTCTAATTCATAGAAATATTTTATATGAAATCGTTTGGATCATAAGATTGAGGTCGCTAAATTTGTGGAATGTATTCCTGTGGCCTTCATTTCATAGAAATCTTAACATGAGGTAGCTCATTTTTTTTTTCCTTTGAGAAGTCTAATACACATACACTCTATCTCCCTACTCTCAAAGTGTTTTAATCTTTGTGCATCATCCAAAGACAACTCATAAATTCTCATGTTTTCAAATCTGTAGGGATTTTATTTTTTTAGATGAAATATGTGAGGAATTCACGATGCGACATCCCAATACTGGATTTTTTTTTATTCCTGCAATACAGGAGGCGCTTAAAAATTGGAACCTTTCTTTGACCAGAAATGGACCAGGCGCGCCAGCGACCGCCCCTTCGACCGGTCGACCGACTCGACCCTATGACAGGCGGCCCTCCGCATCGTCTTCGTTCTCCGTCTCGCTCCCCGGTCGCGTATCGACTCTTCCCACTAGCCGCGCCATCCCTAAGCCACCATCTGCCATGGCTCGCCTCCTCGCGCGGACCCTAACCCTAGCTCGCCCTCCCGCTCCGCGATCCACCCTGCGTCCCATCCGCGCGTTCTCGGACAAGGTGGAGCTGATCGAGATCGACCTCTCCGAGGAATCCTCCTCCTCCGGCGCCGCAGGCGACTCCGCGGAGGAGCCGATGGGGATGCAGCGCCTGAACGACGCCATACACGGCGTCTTAGTGCGGCGGGCCGCTCCGGAGTGGCTCCCCTTTGTGCCGGGAGGGTCGTACTGGGTGCCGCCGATGGGTCGGCCGCTCGGGGTGTCCGATCTCGTCGGCACGGTTGCCTACAGCGCGAGCGGCGCTGTGGATACGTCGGCGATGGCCAGGGCCGCCGTGTATAGGGCTAAGCTGACGAAGGAGGAGGCGATGTGCTTCACCTCGCCGCGGGGTTGGCCGTCAGAGGCATACTTCGTCGAAGGTGAGGCCTTTAGCTGAAAACCTGACATTTTCCAATTATAATCAGGATTATTTTCTGTGCATCGTAACAATTTACTAGACTTCAATCCTAACCAACCATGTTAGATAGTACTCCCTCCGTATCAAAATGTGAGATGTTTTTGCTTTTCCTAGACAAAATGTATAGACATGTTTAAGTGTGTAGATTCATATGCATATTACACTAAAAACATGTCTAGATACATTTTTTCTAGGAAAAGCTAAAACATCTTACATTTTGATACGGAGGGAGTATATATCATTAGACTTGGTATGTACGATGTAATGCCTGATGAATTGTTTGTGGGGAACATTTGATATGTATTGAATGCTTTAGTTGAGGCTATGTGTATCGCTTCTCCACAATGTGAAAGTTAGCATGGAAGATATGCTACCTGATGTGACACGTAACGATGATCTGTTTTAATAGGTTTAGAAAATATTCAGGATCTGTTTTAATAGTGGGTGGCATAGTTTGTGGGATACTGAAAACAATTGACATATCATCTGTCTCGTTACATTTCATTCTTTTGCTAATACCATTCTCTTGTTCTGTTTTGTGGGTTCATCAAAGCCAACTGCATAGTTATAGTATAATTGCGTAGACACTAAAAATAGATAGTGAAGTTGCATGGTGACAGTGTTTTTCTGGAACACACGTCCATACATATCATTGTGGTATAGTGATAGTGATTGTTTCTTCTCTGTTTTTTTTAAGATCGATACTCCGTTTGTTAGTCTATGCAGGGCATGATGGTTCTTGTAGTTGATCATACTTTAATGCAGTTTTAGGTTAATTCCTCTGCTTTGCATGTTTTTTCCTGACAAGATCAACATATTTTCTAATTTTTTCTTTGATGGTTGAAGCAAATTAATTCAGTCAAACTCAAAGAAGTTCAGAAAGGTCGGATCCCATGACTTTATAATCCATGCAGATGTTCTGGATTTAGAGGAAAAGACTATCTTTTTTGGCGAGCCAGTCATTTACTCTGATCTAGTTTCTTCCTATTCTGTCTTGCAGGTTGTTAGTAATTCTAGTAGTATAACTAGGTCCAGTAGTGGTGCCTTTAAGTGATAGCCCATTGTTCAGTTAGAGGTTTAGGGTCACTATTGGTATACAAATGAGAATGATTCATATACGACTTCATATGTATGGCAGTCTTATAGAGAAATGCCATTACAGTTGCAAGAGTGAAAGTCCTATGTATTAGCCTCCATGCCAATATATATACTCACAAATGCTCCTCTGTTTCTTATTATTTGTTTTGAGTTCAGTATATATAGGTCTTGAACGTTATTGGCCTGAATAACACACCTTGACCTCTTTCTATCAAAGAGAAGAGAAACTTTCAAGAACTTGATTTTTCCCAGAAAGCCTTGATTTTTGCTAGAACATCTTGTTCTATCTATTACATGATTATTTAAATCGGTGAAACAATGGTGTACATGCCGGAGTAATATCAGCAACATGAAGGTTCTTATATTTTCATTTATCTAGAAAATGGTTTTGAGCATATCGGTAGATAGTAGCATAGCCTGCATGAGAATGTGATGCGGCGGTGCCCAGTAGGTTGACTGCAGGAGAGAACAATATCCTAGTGGGCCTGAGCATTTGGACTTGATATGGGAGCAGGCTTCTTTTCTGCTCTAGGATCTAGGTAGAGCTTGTTCATATTGGTTTGTCATGTGATGCATGTTGTGTCGTTCAAACATCAAAGGAGAATCATTGAAACATTGTATGTATAGTGCACCAAAATAAAGAAAACCTGGGTCGGTCTAGTCATATATTTGATAACTTATGAGTTGTTGTTTGATAAACATTGCTGGGTGGGATGGGATTACTGTTTTTTAGGGTATATAGTGGGTCCAGTTACTGCTCCCCAAAGTTCAAGAAGGCGCTGCGCAATTATGCGTTTTGCCACCGCCTTGTGCTTTTCTGACCAAAGCGCTCGCTTATGCGCAATTATGCGTGATTAAGCGCAATCAAGCACTAGGCGTTTTGCTATCGCCTAGAGCCTAGGCATGCTTAAGCGCCCGCCTAGGCGCACCTGTTTGAACCATGCTGCTGCCCTGAGGCTCCAAATGGTTATAATTGTCTCGTACCAGATATGATTTGGTATGTGAGGCTTGTGTTGACTAGTACTTGCTCTTAATTAGATTGATCTTTTAAAAGAGGTCATGAACTTATGGTAGTTTGGTAACATTATTTATATATGTCCATGAGCTACTAGATGCATGTGCATCCAAGACCTTAATTGTTAGATTGGGATTTCCTGTTTTGGCTCTACTCTTCAGTATTGTTTGGTAGGCTAATAATTAATTTCTGTTAAAAGGGAAACTTTGGCATCCAGTGAAGAGGTCAAGGAAAGATGCTGCTCAAACTGATGACGAGGAAGGCTAATTTGTCCTTGCAAGTTTACCTGGGGTAAGTTTGCTCAAATTCCTCAAGAAAATGCTTTATAGTTATACTATATTGGCTAACCGTTACCGCAATTCGAAGCCACCATTTGAACTTTAGCCTTTAGCTATCCCTCTTCCTATTTGTTGGAACATTATGTTGGCATGTACACCCAATATTATCCATATTCATGCATGTTCTGATGATTTTAACAAATATTCTTTTTGCTGGAAAGAATAAAATAGTACAGTTGTTTACTCACAGCGAATTTGCGATAGAAAAGATGGTCACATGGAATGTCACTATTGCCATTTTGGTCAACTGTCGTCACAGATAGTGTGGCGAGGAGCCTTTGTTGGTTGGCAGCAGATACTCGATTAGTGTTTACATCAGTCTGTGTGAAAGCACCTGTCCAGTAATCCAGTATAAACCTTTCATAATAAGAGAAGATGACTTGTGAGCTAGCATTCAAATTGTGTACCTACAAAAAAAGATTGATAAGTGCTCCCACCGTCTCAAAATAACTGTAGTTGAAATGGGCTAAATTGGATGTATCTAGCACTAAGATACATCCATTTCAATAACACTTATTTTAAGACGGAGAGAGTAATAATTTTCTCTGCAAAGTGAACGAGCCTGTATGTTCTGAGCAAAACTGACCTTTAAGATGTTACGTTGTGCAGGTCGCCAGGTCCACACGGGAAGACTCAGCTTGGAGAAGCAAAACCCTGCTGATCAGTGATGTACATATAGATGATATGAACGGCAGCGGACCTTAGCGATAATAATGAGGCCGCCGCCATGCGCTTAAGATGAAATATGATTTTGTATTTCACACAGCCGTGTATCTGTTCCCTTTGATTGCTCTCTGAGCTGTAGTGCATATTGTACCAACTAGTCTTTTGTGGATTGTTTACGTGTACGAACACCTGTCGGCACCTCTAGGTTGTCGGTGCCAATGGGTAATGTCAATACGGATTTTATACTGAGCCTGGTGTATATTGCTTCTTATTGTCGACATGATCTGTTTTAGACGTTGATGGCTGACCTGGAGTGTGACCGTGGAGAATTATGCATGTTGAAAAGGAAAATGGCGAACCATAGTCTATCTGCCTCTACACTCTAGATAATTCTACGGTAATTAGCAGTATCTTTTTATTTCTTTATTTCTTAGTGAATGTTTGAAGACATGCACAGTAACAGCGTGTTTTTTTTAATCCCTTTGCGCTTTTCGGCCGTATATTATGTCACTCTGAATTGTTATTTTCCGAATGCATATATGATATTTTTATACATCTGTCGTAACCGTTAGGGTGACGTTGATGTCATCGGATTTTTATCAACACCGACGGTTTGCTTTCTGAATTAGGTTGGTGAGTTCCCGTATGTTTAGGGAATTTTGTACTACTACTACATGAGGTGGGTGGCGCATCGCATCACTCACTCACCGACGAGTCCTGGCAGGGCAGGATCGCTGTCGTTGCTGTGACGCTGCTGGTATTCTGGGAGCACCAAACCATACATGGGAGCTAGCTACTCCCTCTGTTCCATATTAGATTTCCATATTAGATGACTTTGAAATGAGTGTATCTAGACATATTTTAGTGCTAGATACATCCATTTGAAAGTCATCTAATACGGAACGGAGGGAGTAGCTTGCTTTCCGTAGCGTAGACGTTGAAATGCTTTAAACCCAAGCAGCCTTCTCCTTGAAGAAACGTCGTTTTTAACAAAGCGGCAGAGCTGCTGCTTGAATTGGACGGCCTGTGTTTCTGAAACCAGTAGAAATTCCGTGGAGTTCGATACGAAGGAACACATGAATTTCCCGCCAGACAGTTGGATCTTCAACTGACGGATGTTGGAGGTACAATGGTGGCGGACGTCTGAATCGTGTAGTGGCACCCGTTGAACTCAAAGGCGGGTGCCATGATCACGGCGCACTTTCTGTACATCCACGTTTTAGGGTGGACTGGTTGATTCTACAAGTAGCTCGGGACGACGAAACTCACGGACAGACAGACAGCAGCAAAGCCCTGAACATGCATCATGCAGCTCGCCCCCATTATTGTGACATGATATGGCATGGCATGGAGACAGCAAATCCGTAATATATCCGTCTCGAGTCCCAAGCCAGCATATTTCCCGTAGCATCATGCATGGGCCGTGCTCTGTTTGCCATTGGAGCTAGCCTCTAGCTAGGACGCTGGCGCCATGTTCTCCCACAGTGCTCACTCGCGCGCGCCTTTTTCTCTTTACCTGCCGTCGATCCTCCAATCATGGCCTCGGCTGTTCTGGATGTGAAAATGGCGAGAGGTCCGGAGGGAGGGTTTCTTTTCCCCTGGTGCCTGATCGTCGAGCTATAACTGAGTAGTGCCGATTCTCCGCTGGGCCCTTGGACGATGATTTAGTTTGTGCCTCCACTTTCTCTGGTGGGTCATGGTCCATTATCAGATACAATTTCTTTTCTGAATATAATCTATACGTCTATCTTTATCGAAATATCTATACACCGATCACGCCATTTCTACACAACCAATAATACTAACTAGTAGTAATAGCAGCAGCGGTACACTGACGCCCTGCAGGTCCAGGATAGATCCTTGTGTTGCATGATCCTTCTAGTGGTATCACCATTCACCAATGCCTACACTAGTTACTGTCGGTGTCGACGGTCCAGTGTTCACAACTTCACACCCTCTCATAGATGCGCGTTTGGCACGGGTACATACGGTTACACTATAAGGACTCCTCTGATCCAGAGGAATTTTATAGTGCAATTTTTGGAGGATTTGGTTCCTTGGGAGTTTGATTCACATGATTAGAAACGTTAGAAAATTTTCCTAACGACTCTCTAACACTGTTTTCTTTTTTGTGTGAAGGATTTGACAGGACATGACGCTCCAGTCTGATGTTTCTCCTGTTCCTAGGTTGTGAAGATTTTGCGAGGCGAATATGCGTCAACTATCAATTCATAGCCTATTGGCCTTCGTGGCGCCTTCGATGCTCGTTTGGTTCTACTTCTATTTGGTTGTCGTTCCGTCGATATAAGGCTGGTGCCAACGCAGGCGAGTAGGGGGGCGGTAGGGACGCTTATCGCCCGGTGGCGGGCGAGAGTGGGGCGGTAAGGGGGCGAGAGGGAATAGGCGGGCGGTGGCTGGCTCGCCCGGCGGTAGCGCCGCTACCGCCCGGCTACCGCCCGCACTGGCCGGGCGAGAGGGGGCGAGAGGGGGAGGCGATAGGCGATAGCGGGGCGATAGCGGTGCTAGTGGGGGCGAGAGGGAGGTGAGAGTGAAGGCGAGAGTGGAGGAGAGAGAAGTGAGAGTAGCACTACAGCCCGTGCACTGGCACCGTGGGGCGAGAGTGAGGTGAGAGTGGGGGTGAGAGTGAGAGTAAAGCTGATGTGGCGAGGCGAGAGGGAGGCGGTGCACTGGCACCAGCCTAAGACTTCTCGTTCTCAGTTTCCTGCCAGGGCATGTGAGTTTTCAGATGGATTGCTACATTTTTTTCCTTTTTCGTTTGCACATCGGATGCTTTTGCTATGCTACCTCTGTTCGTAACTATACTCCCAAAATATCTTATATTTAAGAATGGAGGGAGTATGTCGTTATCTCTATGCTAATGAAATTTGCTCCCTTCGTGCATCGCGTGAACAAAAGTGTCAGAGCCTATGCTAATGAAATTCAATCCCCTCGTGCATCGCGTGAGAAAAATGAGTCAGAGCCTATGCTAATGAAATTCAGAATAAAAAGAATCAGAGCCTATGGACTACACTACACCAAGTTGGCATATTCAGCGAGCTTGGAACCGAAATACTGTACAAGCCACAAAATTTTAAAGATTGAAATTTTACAAGCCATGTGTGCTAACAGTATGTTATTGGTGTCATGTCCCTTTTTCCAATGCTTAGGCTGCATGTGTAGTTAATGTATCCATCCCCTGGCGAGGCGACTAACCAGTGTCCTACTAGCTATCTGTCTTTCTCCAACCTCTTTTCTCTGGGCCGCATGTGCCCAAGACTCCGTTTGTCTCCTATCGCATCGGTAGCCATCCAATTGAATACTCGCACCTGCAGCTGTTCCGTTTGAGGTAGACTGGCAGAAGGGCCGGGCAGAGCTACCAGTGCACCATCTTCTCCGTGCCAACCCGCGTTCAGTATAGTTAATCTTTATCTTTACCTACTAATAAAAGCGCTAAGACTTCTCGTGGTACGTCATTTTTATTTCCGGTTCTACCCCTAAAGCTGGAAAATTAAGACACATGCCACCGCCAACCGAGAAGTACCGGAACTGCGTTACAAAGCTAACTCGATTTGCAATCGGATGCTCGGTCAATATTTTTTTTCTTGCGATGGTTGGCGCCGTGGTCACTTTTCCCCACCCCCCGTTTTGAGAGTCGAGAGCGGCAGCGTTGACCCGGGCTGGAACCGAGCCTTTCTCGCCGGCGTTGCCGGAGGGAGATGGCGAGGGGATAGCGCCGGTGGTAGTCGTAGGCATAGGGTAGTCTGTTTTCTTTGCTTGTGGCCCCGCGTGGCTGTTTGGAGTAGCTCCTTGGCCGTCAGCGGCCATGGCCAAGGGTTTCCTCTGCTCGTTCCCCTGGCGACGATGTCGGAGTGGCGTCTGGCAGCGTTCTTGGTGGAAGGGGTGGATGGCATCTCCACTAATAAGGCTTGCTTCGGCAGTTACACCGGTGATGCTGCGAGGTCTTCACTGGAGTGGTCGATCTCCATCGCTCTCTTTGCTTCAGGGAGAAGGAAGGAGAAGATGCAGCTCAATCGCTGCCCAATAAACCTCCTCTTCCAGATCTGCGCGCATCAGAGTCTTCTACGCTCGCCCCTCCAGGTCCGTGGCAGGAACTCAGGAGAAGGTGAGTTGATTTTACTTATCTGCTGCGTCTGGATCTTCTCCACCTCTGAACAGCAGAAGCACGTCCTTGCCATCTTCTCTGAAGTCGCCGCGGTGGTGAGTAAGGTTGGAGGTGATGACTGTGCTGGTGTTGGTTGGGAGTGGATGCGGAGTAGTGGAACCAATTTCTCGAGCAACTCATCAGTGAACAAGGTTGTTCATCTGACATCCATGGCCATGAAGAAGCCATTCATGCCGATGAAGATTTCCGGCAAGTCAACCTCCATTAGGAGGCCCTCGAGCTGTGCTCCTGAGGTTATCGCCAGGGCGGAGGCAAGTGGTGTTATCCCCGTCGAAGCTCAAGGCTGCAGGATCAGAGCTCTCGTCGCTCAGCACTGGAGAAGAAGGGGGACTCGATCGCGTTTCATATTTTCTGCTAGGGTCCTTCTTACAATTGTTAGGGGCTTATGTGTTATTCTCCATCTTATGGGGCTCCTTGTATTAACTGTATCATCCAGTGGGTTCAATCGAAGGTTCTAGTCCCTCTGGGGACGCTCCATTGTACAAAAAAAAAACAAGGAAAATAGGCTCTATGCTACGAGCTCTTCTCATGCTGTAGCCTGTAGGTGCATACTACTAGCTCTGTTGTCGTTGTAATGCAAGTTAGCTGCTGCTTGCGAGAGATGCACTAGCGGTGGCAAACGGAGAGAGACTCGGGTTTAACGAGAATAAAATTATTCAAAGTCTGAGGTCACGCCAATACTCGTTCTTCCGCCATAGTTCGTGATGACGAAGATAAATTATCACGGGATAAATCTGGACTGCTTCAAGACGAAGTGCACGTACCGGAAAGAAATCATAATCTATACACTATATCATTCGAAGTGTACTTGGGGCTCATGTGTTTCCCGACAAAATCTTGTAAAATCGAATGGAATTCTGTATTTGCTAATGCTTTTATTTTTAAAAAGCTCCAATAAAATTTCGGTTAACAAAATGGACATGTAAAAATCAATGAGCATGGGAGCACTATGTCCCTCTTCGTCTTGTGTGCTACCACATTCGCACCAAGGGGTGGGCGATCCGTAGCAACGCACGGACACGTTTGCTAGTACTCTAAAAAAAATATATCAAACTGCATACGCAAATTACTCGGATTTTGTTACGATCTTATATGGTTTCCGGTGCTTTCTGTGACATTATTTGTATGGTTTGCATGACCGTGGGATAAGTAGGTGAAGAAGCCACATGAGCGTAAAGAAAATACAGTGAAGATTGTAGTCTGAACATGTGCCTCTCATGTCTTCCGAGGTCTCCAACCGAGCCGAGAATTGTCTGCCGCATTTGCTCCCCGTCTCATGATCGGTCTCATCTGTCGTCTTCTTTGAGGTAGCCATCAGAATATTTGACGCTAGCTGGGGAATCACGGCATGTGAGGCTCTCTGTCCTAAGCTCAACTGTATAGGCTTCATAGATTAACTGCACCGAACTTGTCCCAGCAGCTGCATGCACGAGCATTTTTTACAGTTAGGTTTATTTCCAAGTACTTTTACCTGTTGGCCGTTGCTGTTTGTCCTGTTACATGTTTGATTGTAGCATGATCATTAAAACTAGCTTGCCCTAAAATTAAGTATAATGACATAGTCATTGCTATTCTTAATTACCACTGCTATTCGAATTTGGAATGGGTGAAACTTGACATGGAAAAACAACTTGACATGCAGGCCTTTTAGGTAAAAACACACAGTAGGTATTTATGCAACAACCATGGTAGTAGTTTCTTTAAGGAAAGATTTGACTCTACCATGTGCACACACTCTGATTGCCTATCATTCACAAAGTGATATGCTGGCCATAGACTCGGCAGATATTGTAGTTTATGCATTGTCGGTGCATGATTCAGTATTGCCGGACGATGAAAACGTGTGATTCCTTTTGCACAAAGTGTTGACCTCTATCACGGGGACTCATGTGAAAATATTCATTAAAAAAAAAATCAACTGTTTGGTGTTATTCCAATACATATGATCCAACTTTTGCCGCTCCTTTGTTCTTATATCTCTTCTCAATCTGACTCCAGCCTCTCGTCTTTCATTGCTTTTCTCTCAACTCCTGTAGGATGAGCTGTCATTATCACTCTTTGGTCTACAAAATTTAAAGTCCAGCCTTTTGATTTAGACTTAAGTTTTTTTAATTGCCAAAGCTACAAAAAATAAAAATTTGTACTCTTGTTGATGGGTAAATAAATGACTTAGTGTCTCACCACTTGTTGAGGATTAACACATGCAATTCGTTCTGAATAGTTTCTCCGAATAAATAAGTCTGTTCTTGTTGCGCAGGTACCTGAAGGCTCACATGTTGCTATCAAATAGCGATCAGAGTAATCAGGATATCCAGCACTTCCACTTTAGCAAACAATATTAGTCCTTCTTTGAAAAAGAAGAAAACAAATCATTGTCAAAGCATTCTCTTTCTTTCTTATTTGAATTTCATGAAGTATATATTATGTTTCAATTAGCCAGAGCTACCTGATTATGACATCGTTGATTCCTCGATGCATGGAAGTTCTTGAGACGCTCAGATCTCATATTTTGAAGTGGTAGCTTAAGGGCATCTCCGTCACGTGATGAAGCTGGAGGAGATCGTGCTGCGGAGACCGATGATGAAGATTCCGCCTGATGTTGATCATAACTCGAAGGATGCTGGCACAGTTTGGTTCGTTTGGTGAATGCTGATTGTGTTGATCTTAAACTTGTGGTTTGATATTTTGGCTCTCAGTTGGGATCGTGGTTAAGACTTTGTCTGTTGGTAGAAATATCGCTAGGTTGTTCATTGCGCGAGGATGCTGATGCTTTGCTTCTATTTTTCTTGATGCTTTGATCGTTTGTGTGTAAATAAGACCTCTGTTCTGTTATTTTTAATAATGGAACCCGGCTCCCCTGTGGGAGGCGTATGTAAAAAAAAAAGCTTAAGGGCA
Organism: Alopecurus myosuroides; assembly: GCA_028641055.1. Taxonomy (NCBI): domain Eukaryota; kingdom Viridiplantae; phylum Streptophyta; class Magnoliopsida; order Poales; family Poaceae; genus Alopecurus; species Alopecurus myosuroides. Next base: position 100,023,165 of record CM054059.1, read on the forward strand.
TCTCTATCCGATCCCTAAAAAATTGTTAGAGGATTAAAAGACAAGTTTGGAGCGGCTAAATCGCACCTAGCCGAATCCTTATTGGTCTTAGAGGAGTAATCTTTTTTACTCCTCGGCCGACTCTTATATATAATACTCCCGCAGTCGTTTGGACTAAAAAAAAAATCCCCTTCCCTCGCGGCTGCCAATGTCCCCTACCCGGCTGCGTCCACTCCGGCGCCGTCCTCTATGTCTCCGCCGCTACCACAGACACCCCATAGCACTCTTCGCACTCCTCCCCACTTCGATTCCATCGTCGGTCGTTGTCGTCGCCAGATTCGATGAATCTACACCGCTCATCGCCATCTCCGGATTCAACAAACCCAGGCCTCGGTGGCATCGCGTTTCTTCGGGGACCGAACCACGCAACCACCCCCGACCGCTTTGTGCCGCCTCTAGGTATGTCTTCCTCCTCTAGACGGTCATTTATCGATGTTCAATCGAGCACCGACACATCCACATCCATCGGCCGTTCAGGCCCAATTCTTGCCCAACAACTCGTTGGACAACCTCTACCGATAATCAAGTGTGAATGTAGTTGGTAGAGAGGTGGGTCTCGAACACAGACAAACATCGCGGATGGATTTTCTTCAAGTGTGAAATGGACAAAGTGAGTGCAATTTTGTATCGTTGTTTGATGCCTTGAGGGCGTGTTGTTCGTTAGGTTACTCCAAGCGCGGAGTTTGATATAGAACAACGGCAAACTTTCCCTTGAAATTAACCAAGGTTATCGAATCCAAGAGGACACATAGGTTCTTTAGAAGGTTGTCAGCGCCGCAACTGACGTGAAACCTGCACACAAATAAACACACTACTTTGCCCTAACGAAACAGAGAGGTTGTCAATCTCTGCGGTCTTGCTGAAAACAAAGGGACTAAACGTATGGTGCAGAAAACAACGATGATTGCAGAAACCAGTAGAGAACAATATGATTGCAGTAGGTGGTTTAACAGTAGGAGAAAAATGGACCGGGTCCACAGTTCACTAGTCGTGTCTCTCCATAAATATTTCTAGCATGTTGGGTAAAAAAATTATAGTTGGGCAATTAACAAATAAGGAGGGCATGACAATGCAATATATGGCAGGATCTTCACTGTGAGATTTAACAGGGCATTGCAACAAAGTACATAGACTTACTATCCAGCGCATCTATGTCTAAATAATCCACCTTCGGGTCAGCATCCGCATCACTTCCATTATTAAGTTGCAAACAATAGATTATTGCATGAAGTATTGTGTATAATGTAAACAATGCAAAAAAAACACGTAGACTAAGCATCATTATTTTATCCCTAGTGGCAACAACACATCCACAACCGTGCACGTTTCAGTCACTCGAACGCTGATTTCTGGAGGCATGAACCCACTATCGAGCATAAATACTCCCTCTTGGAGTCACAAACATCTACTTGGCCAAAACATCTACTAGCAATAGAGAGCATGCAAGATAGAAACAACATAGGCATATGGACTAATAAACAACTTGCTCATAGTATCAATTTTCATCGGATCCCAGCAAACACAACATGTAGCATTACATAACAATGATATTGATCATGTAGGGAAGGTCACAAGATCTAAACATGATAGCACAAAGTGGAGAGACTACCATCTAGCTACTGCTATGGACCCGTAGTCCAAGGATGAACTACTCACGCATCACACCGGAGGCAGACATGGCGGTGTAGATCCCTCCGGTGATGATTCCCCTCTCCGGCAGGGTGCCGGGAAGACCTTCAAAACCCTCCCGAACTAGGATTGACGACGGCGCCGGCGTCTGGACTTTTCGTGGTTTCTCGATTGGGCATTTAGGTTTTTCGGGGGCAGAAGGAATATATAGGCGAAAGGGCAGCGTCGGTGGCCACCCAAGGGGCCCACACCACAGGAGGGCGCCGGCCAGGGGTGGGACGCGCCTTGGTGTGGCATGGCCGCCTTCTAGGTCGGTTGCTCCTCCCATTCGGGCTTCTGGAGTCTTTTGTTGTAATATTTGCGTACACCAATTTTCGTCCAATTCTGAGAATATTTTGTGACTAGCTTTTCTGAAAGAGAAAAACAATGTAAAACAGGAACTGTCACTATGGCATCTTGTTAACAGGTTAGTCCCTGAAAATGCATAAAAATGTTATGAAGTGTAAACAAAACATGTGGCAATTGATATAATAACAACATGGATCATAAAAAATTACAGATACATTTGAGACGTATCATTGTTCTTCTAATTTGGTGCAATTTGAAACACGTTGTTTGCTTATTGTTATGTATAAAGATTGCGTGTTTTAGCATTGGGAATAGTGCATTGATATATTGATGAAGATCCAACGCGAGGTGAGAGGCAACAGAACATAACCTTGTCTGTCAAACTAGCGGAAGATTGTTAGTGATGAGGTCACGTGGAATTAGACGTAGTCGATCCCCGCAATGAGACGTGTTTAATCGCGAGAAGATGTGTTATCCCATGATCAAGTACCATAAGCGCAACATCTCCAAGGTATCCACACATACGTGATTAGCAACACCGCATCGTAACTTGATCAAGCACTGATGCTGAAGCTGGAACATTGTCGATGAATATCCGGGGCTCTTCGTGATCACCGACAAGAGCTAGGTTAAGCCGGGGTAGAGATCTGGTAGAGCTCCCGCAGCGAGAGAAGAGAATCATAATGCATGATGGTCCTGGGGTTTAGGTCCATTCCATGAAGTTGACGCGTGAGGGTGAAGATGTCGGTGAAAGAGTGTGGTGACCCAGCACACCACTGCATGTGTAGTGCGCAAGTCAGTGACATAATACTCACAGAAGGACTTATCCGTGAATATTACATCTCTCAGAGTGGTACAACAGAAACACAGCGGGGCCAAGCAAAGCTATAGGATACAAACTTCATTACAAAAATCTTGAGAATCTTCTAAATGAATCAAGAAGATCTCCTGCAAAAGAAACATCAGAAGAAGCAATTCGAAGCTCCAAGCCGGAGAAGAACTCTAGCTCAGAACTAATCCACTACGGCTGATGTCAGCCCTAATTTATGGCTTGAAATAACTAAGTCTAAGAATGGTCTCTAACTACATCTTGATAGCTTGTCCTCCACCAGCGTTGTTGATGACGATGCTTTACCGACTAAGTAGTAGATCACTCCATCTAGCTCCCTTAGGCAGCGATGGCTTCTCGATGACGACTTCAATAGGGCTTCAACTCTAAGCAAGGGTCAAACGGGATAGAATGAGTAACGAGCGTTACTCAGCAAGTTCAAGATATATATAGTGGGTGGTTGATGCACTAACTACAGCTTTAGACTCGAAAGAGTCATAAGCTAATGCAAGGTTTTGTAAAACTTTCTTCAAGAGGTTGCTTTTACTTCTGAAAACTATGCCCGCCAGACCATCACAGGACTAGAACTTCATGGAGTTGCCTTTCCTGTAGCGTTCGCAGTTCCTTCCCGGAACAGGGGGTAACATGCCACATCCTTTTACACTCTGCAGAGGTGCGTTACTTTACCCATGGACGACCAAGACCATGTTGCACAACCAGGCTCGAGATCCTGTCCACTCCCACTCAGGTGTGGGGCCCGGTAGTTGGTCCAAGCCAAACCGTGCTTCTCCGCACAACGCATGCCCACCCATTTCTGCCAGCAGGTTGAACGCCTGATTCCACCCCTCACGATGGAGATCTACGCGCCCCTGGCAGACACTCATAGACCCCAGAGTCCGTGGGACGTAAGGGCTCCCACCCATGTGCATGTAGTCCCGCAAGACCTACAGCGTACGTCTCTGGCGCGTCCGTTGACATGCGAACGAGAAAAGTATCACAGTTGACTTACTCCCCCCATAGAAGACCCATGGTTAACGCGGTATTTACGGCGCACCGAGTTCTGACGACATTTGTGATTAGTTCCTAGGTAATACGTTCCCGTGCAGATGGAACCTTCCTTTGACCTATTCATCTTACCATGGTTCCATCCGCCCACCAAACAGAACACTACCACTCGGGTAGTCATTCAATTAGTCATATTATTATAAAAATAGGATCATGCATTCTTTTGAGAGTAGGTGATAATACAATAGGGTTTTTGCAAGTAGTTTGTTATGAGATACTGCAAAGGATATGAGCAAGTGATGAACTTGCCTGAGATTTGAAATAACCATAATAATAATCCAGGTCTTCGGGGTTCGAGGGTCGAGTAGAGAAATCCAAATATCTGAAAGATAGCAAAGTAGTCCCGGTAAGGACTACAGAAAACACTTGGCAAGATGATATATGCATAGTAATGAGATGCATCGTGAATTACCCTGGAAAATACCCCAGCTTACAAGTGTAAGCCACGTTTGATACGGTATCGTAATCACACAGGTTTTAGGTGAATGGTTTCATTATTTGTGGTGATGTGGTTATTAGTTCTTTTAGACTTACATGTGTTTCACTTTTACTTAGCAAACCATTTCTGTCATGTTGAGGTAGAAGTGTTTATTACTTGTTTAGATAACAAAACAATAACACATAGAAAACAATTATTAAAAAGATAACAGACATATTTTATTTCATATTTTAGAGTGTAGAGCTTATGTCAAAGGTTGAATGAAAAATGAGTAACTAATACAACCAGTTCTATCATCACATCACTTGCTATTGCCATGTGATGATAGGTTTAGTAGATGTGAAAACATGAGGGTTTTATTAATTAGAAAAATAATATTTATGGTAATTGTTTATGGTTATAATGGTATATTATAGAATTTCCATTATGCCCTTTAAAACAATTTTATAAGTTGAACAAATGTTTTATGTTTAACATATTTGAATTGGAAATGCTTTTCTCTTTAATTTGATATCTCATTTGAATTATTCTGAAAATATTTGAATAAGATTTTAATTTATTGATTTTAAATGAATTAAATGATTATGCAAAACATTGCACACATAAAACTTTGTCAAATGACTTTAAAAACATCATAGGTGGATTGCATATTTCATTTGGAGCATTTTGGTATATAACTTGTATTTTTCTGATTTTATGAATTATTTATTATTTTTCTTTATTTTAAATGATTTAATTAATTAAGGAAAATGTTTAATTTTAAACTTTATCAAATTCATTTGAAAATATCATAATCAAGTAGATTTTATTTTTCTAATCATTTTCATATTTTATTTATATTTTTCTGAGTAATGAATTAAAAGTTATTGAATTATGAAGGTTTTATTTATTTTCTGCCAGAATTCAAATTGACAGGTGGGACCCACCTGTCATAACTATTTTTAAATCAAAAAACAAAAGAAAAAGGAAATATGATGTCATGGTGACATCACGTCTACGTCAGCAATGGTGGGGATTTGTACTGTGAGGTTCCAATCGATTGCTCTGGCTCAAATTTGTGCAATCTGAGGATACCCAGGCCTAGAGAGGAACTAGGGGAACCAAATGGTTGTAGCGCCGCCGGTTTTTGACCACCGGAGTTGCTCCGGCGAGCACATACCGCGGCGGCGGATGCGGTGACTCACGGCGGTGATGATTTCGTTGGCTATACGCATAATAGAAGGTACCACGATGCTCCCCAGCTCACCCTGAGTGCGTGTAGATGCTCGATGAAGGACGAGGTGGTCGCTATCGACGGTGAGCTTCCATGGCGGCCGGCGGCGGAGCAAAAAGGGAACTTCCGAATTCTCCGACCTCCCTTCATCCCAGCTTGCGAAACTCGTCATCATGGTAGAGGAGGACCCGGCGCATCCAATGATGGCCTCAGCTCGCCCCTAGGTGGCCGGAATCGACGGCGGCGTGCGGCGGCCGTGAGACTAGGGTTAGGGTTTCTTCCGGTTTGATACAGAGAGTGAGACAGAGGGTGAGGGAGAAGAGAGAGTGAGCAAGCGTAGCACGTCCCCTCCTGCCTCTTATCCAACGGAAAGGCGGCCGAGGAGAGGTGGCAACGATGGCGTGGCCATCGCTATCTTCTCCTCTGCCTTCTGGCAGGAGGAAGAAGAAAGGGAAAAAGAAAAGGCGATTTTCAGTAACCCCCTATATTTTCCAGATTTTACAACTTAGTCCTTTTGTCTTATAACTGAACTAAAAACACTTGTTTTCAGGGCCTTTCTGTGAACAGAAAAATTAATAAAAAATATATTTGAATTCCTTATCAAATTCTTCAACTCACCATATTTTGTTTTGGTGAATTTGAAGAATATTTATATTTTTTATTTAGGGTGCTAGATTAAGTGATTTTCTTGTTTTCTCCTCTTTTAATTTATTTAATGGCTTTAAAAATTATGGTAAAGCATGTTTAATAAAGGCACACACTCTATCTTGTGGATACCAAGGTGGTGTATCATAGTTGGACACTTTTAGGTAGAATCCCTTATGGAAAAATGGTTTGGTAACACTAGTGAGTAGTGTTTTTATGTATAGTAATGAAATGCACCCAATTAGGATATTTTATTCCATGACATACCCAATGCTTTTGAATAAGAAATAGATTTGTTTTATTTTATGGACCTTGTTATTTTCCTTTTTGAAACTCTGAGCAAGATTGGTTGACATCTTACTGAGGTATGTATATTCTATGTTTACTGTTTTCAGTACTTGATCACATGGAAAACATATGTGGTTTTGGAACCTTATTTGTTTGTTTTCCACCAGTTTCCAAGTGTGGGTACTATCTCATGTTGATTAAGGACATGAAATCATTTTTATGGTTATATCTGGTTGAATATTTGCTATCATCTGTTAGTCTTACATATGAAAAGGATCTGGAAAACAAGGTATTAATCTTGTTTTCATCTACCTCCACATATCAAGACATGTGGATCTAATGACTTGTTATTATCCCATACTTGATAGTTATTTCCATTAAAGATGTTATTATGAGTTCCTTATCTCTGATGAGCTTGATAGAGGTTAATGATTCTCTATTATATCCTAATAACTTACTGGATAAATTCTTATGCTCCCTTACTGATGCAGTGTTGCTTCATGTGCCCTTCTGTTGCTTGATGTTCTTCTCTCTAGTTACCACTAATCTTGTGTTATCACCTTTGTCCATTACAGGTAGGTTCATCTCTTGGTTTCCAACTTCAATTATCTCACCCATGTGGTGATAACATCCAATTACTCCAAACAAAGATGTTACTTAGATGATAATAAAAGAATATGAGTTTATTTTATGACATCAAGTTGCCATGTGCATATAAGAAGAATTTGTTAACAAGGTAGCTAGTCTTGCCTCCAAATTACAACTCATATACAATAGACTGAGATGTACCAGGTTATTCATTCTTTTGTTTGTTTGTGTATGACACTCAATTGTTTGAGTATACAAAAGTGATCTGTTAACAAGGTCTAGAAACTTGTTACCAAACTACTTCTATATGACACTAACATTGGAGTATCACACTCTTTCAAGAGAGTTACTAAGATCATATCAAGATATAAGAGTTTCCAAGTACTCTTATAGAAGATTAGAGTAGCACTTCAAGCACACTCCAAATAATCTTCTTGGGAATCTTCATGTGGTAGTTCCTCCTTCCTTGTGGTTGCTTCTCTTGCAGAGTGATTCAGTGAAGATTGGGAAACAGCATAATAAGATAATATAGACAGGTAGAAAGATCTTGATTAAGAGTTAGTTCATGCTCTTATTCACCTCCCATATACTTCTTATTTTATCTCCCATAGGATATGTCCATATTCATATATATTTGGTGTTACTTAGCTATCCATTCAATTCCTCTAATAGAGGTTATAACTTGTTGTTGTCCTTACTTGTATCCAGTGAAACTCCAGTTGTAGAATTGTTGGGTTTGAGTAGAGGTGTGAAATACTTATGGAATGATGATTTAATAGTAATTGATCTAATGGTTCATTGATGTGTTAATGTTTCATATGCTCACTTATATAAGATGTTTAAAGCAATGAGCATGTGAAAGTTTATTGAGGTTTAATGACTTATGTCATAGTTGTTAGTTGGTTACTCAGAGTGTCATGTTGTGATTTCATATTATTCATTTGTATTCATGATACAGACATAGAGGTTTGGAAAGATCATATGTGATAATCAAGGTTTTAAAGTAGTTTAAGAAGATTTATTTCTTCTTTTAGATACTTATTTTATGGTTGAGGAGATATGTACATATTCGATAAATATGTTAATAAAATTATTATGTCACTTCCCACTTGTGGGTTTTGAGTTAACACTTGTTTGTATCACTTGTGTTCTATTGAACCTCTGTTATTTATTTGTGAAGGTTCACTTAGTAGGTACTAAATAATTTGGAAATATGTTGTGTGAATGGTTGATAACTTAAATAGTTATTGTTTTACAGAACCTAGAATATTTGTTGATGTGATTATTCCATAAAGCATTTCTAACTTGTGGAAGAGTGATCATGAGTTATGAGATTTGGATACTCACCCCTCTTTGAGTTCTGGATCCCTAGTGAATTATCCCAAGTCACTTATAGACTTGGGGTTTAGGTGGTTGAGAATTTGTGTTGGTCACAACCAATTATGGTTTGTGTAACCAGATGATTTGGTTTGTAAAGATACTATGTTATAAAGATCATCCCAAATGCACTCTTGACTAGATGAACTAGACCTATTTCATCATGTCAAGTGAAACTTTGGTCACTTTGATTCGTTTAAACTTTCGCGCCAAAATTTCCCGTACTTTTAGATACATGCTTTGCAAATGCACATATTAAATTTAGATCCTTATAACTTCCCAAACACTGGGATGTTACAAAGAGGCAGTGGCGCGGTGGGGCAAGAGCGCACAACGCAGGGTGGCAGCGTCGGCGGCTAGGGTTTTGGGCGGGACGGTGGTACAACGACTTGGGAGGTAAGGCTGCGACTTGGGAATCCTTTGGGGTGTCACTTGGCCTCCTTTCATAGGTATTCAAGCCCCATGGTCCGCCCATAATACCGCCCCAATTTTTAGAGAGTTATGTTAGGTTTCTCCCAACTAAAACCTACTAGAAAGCTGACTCCTTTGTCTAATCCGAAAATCCTTATGGACACTTGCCTAGCCATTCAAGGCAATGTGGCTGCACCTATTATTGAACCTTTCGTACCTTCCAGACTTTCTAATATAGTCCGGATCATCCCGGAACCGTTCATAATATTCCGGACCCTTCTGGTCCTTCCAAAACCTTCCATATATGCTCAGAACCATTTCGGACACTTCCAGGACCATTTTGGGCACTTACGGGATCATCCAGGACCTCTCGTAACCATTTCGAGACGATATGAGACACTCTCAGAACCCTTCTCTCATATCTTCATATAATAACACAACTCCTAAATGTTGTTGAACATTAAGTGTGTGAAACTATAGGTTCATTTTAGCATAAAATTACTGTCTTTACTATGTGTCATAGTTTTTAAAGACAAACTATAAAAGGCACATGAGTCTTAGAATCTAAAAGTTTCTGAAATGTTGAAACTTGATCCTAAGACTAAAAGAACAAATTTATACTTTGTTGGTTGTTCCAATTTTACATGGGAAATCCTCATAGAAAGTAACAAAGTTTTGTTACTAAGGATATGTGATTCCTAAGGAATTAATTCCTTGTTGAAATTAGTGGGAGGATAGTATCTCTTGAAGGTATTGACGAATCTCCGGAAATAGTCATGAGAGTTGTGCAAGCGGAAGCAATTCCAATTAACAATTCTTTTAGACTAAAATCGAGAGCCATTGCGGTTTGAGGCATGTCTACTTGTCAAGAAAATACTTAACCATGAAAGCACATAAAAGTTTAATGGCGACTTGAATAAAGGATGTGCATGTAATTAGTAAAGATAATAAAAGGGCTGAAATACCCAAATTACTTAGAGTCAAAAGGTATTTTATACCGTTAAGTTCAAGTTAAGAAACTTGAGTGAATTTCTGATGGAATAGAGGAATCAGAAAGCTTATTTTGTCATAAATAGTTTTATGACAAAATCAAGAGTTGACTACTAAAGATACGGTGATCTGCACCAAAGCTTTATCGATCTGTATAAGAAAATAACAAAAAATCCTTTGAAGGAAAATTGACCGAGTTAGTGTACGAAGTGCAACTCAAAGGTTTTTGTTAAATATATAGTTTATTATACAAGGGCTAACTTTGTTTATACAAATAAAAGCCAATTGGTACAAAAGTTTGGAGTGGCGATATAATTTGTGAAGTAAAATAAGAGCTGTTTTTATTTAATGGAAATCATATAAGTCTTTTTTTCTTTAAGTCAGTGGGGGTTATTTTGATGATATCTTAATTATTAGAAATCATTAACAAATTTGTTTGACAGAAAAGATGTATCATTGAAAATATTATTTACTAAGATACATGTGACAGCAAAGTTATTAATTCACAAAGGATTAAAATCCTTAGTGAAAATTAATATAAGTGTTATGAGATATATAAATGCATGAAGTTTTAAATGAAAGTTTGAAACTTGAGAGAACTAATTTCTCAGGAGAATTTGGGATTTCAAGTGCAAGACCTAATGTTGAAAAACATTGGTGAGAAAGGATCAAATGATTTATCATTTATGATCATAGTAGAAATTCCTGAGACAATGCATTCTGTAAAATCATATAAAAATAATAATTGTTGGAGAATTAAATTTGGTAAAAGTTCAATTAAATCCAAATTATTACGAGTATTGTCCTAAAAAATATTTTGAAGATATTTCTTCAAAACGATGGATAATTAGTTTATAATTTAAGAGTTACATTATAAGAAATAACTTCTTGTTGGATGTATGCCCTAGATACAATATTATTTAGTTATTATTCTATCTCCAAGTTCAGAGTTAAGTTTATGTTGTCATGCTACAACCGCTATAACACTTGAAAAGTGAGTTTTCAAAGGAAAAGCTTTGTGCGGGTGTGAAGACATAAACAAACAAGAGTTCCTAATCTTATCTCTAATTTTAGCTTATGGTTTGGGAGATAATCATATTTTCCTGACCATGGACTTAGAATAAAATCTAGCAAAACATAAGAGTTTATTGCTAGGGTAACTATAGTACTGAACCGACCCAAGTGTATGTTGTTACTAAAAGAGACTAAACAATCATTATTTATTTTAGCAAATTCATATAGAGCTAACATTGACTATAATTCCTATACTATGATAATATCTAGTGACCTCATAATCAAAATTTATACTTTGGATATCAACAAACGGCTTGCCGTAACTAGGGAATATAATGGTGATGTCTGTGTATGACCTAGAAAGTGTAATGGAACTGAGACCGTTCAAGACTAGTACTTAACTCCTCTAGACGATAGAGATATACATTCTCTGGGCCCTCTAAGTATCACCGATGACATATCGTCTGGCCAGACATAGTGTGATTTTATCACAGGGTCATCGGGGATATGGATGAGAATAGAGAACGATATCGGTAAACGAGTTATATGTGTTATGATCGAAGAGTTTGACCAGACTAGATCACATAGTCTCACATTGTGATATTGTTGGTATCATGAAGTTAATGGAATAAGTGCAACACTTAACTTATAAGGTTCCCTCGTTCTTCAGGAACACAGAGGAGCCATCATGGACGTCCACGGTCCCGCTGTTAGTTATTGTTCGGTAAGTACCCGAACATGACCGTGTGTGTTCGAGCCTTTACGGGTCACACGCTTAAGCCACGTCAACCATTCGTTGAGAGAAATGATATGTTTTTATTGGTTTTAATAATGTTCTATGTCTTTACGATATCATAAAAACAAGTCTGGTGTCAATCAGAGAGGTTTCAGAGAAGTTATTATAAGGGAGAAATTATGCCGGTGTTAGGTATAATTTATATGAGAAGTTACAGAGGACATGTGATGTCCTGGGGGTGTTAGAAATGTGTTTCTAACATTGTTAGATAATATCGATGATTTTATCTATAGGGTTAACGGGGTTCAGAAAGAGTTCCGGGGGACTTTCCTTATATGGAAGCAGTGCCAGAGTAGAGCAGATTTCCTCCTGTTGGGCCTAATTTTAGGGAATGCCAGGTGGGGCCCATTGTCTCACAAAGTGCACAAGCTGTACGTAGGAATTTTCCTGAATTTATTTGAGAAATAAATGAGTAGGAAAAAGAAAAGAAAAAAAACGAAGGGGGGATTAGACTCCACTTGGGAGGCAATCCAAGTTCCCCTAGGATGGGTGATGCGGCCATGGGAGGGGAGGGGGAAACAAACCTCCCCCCATTACAGGTGCCCTCCTAGCTTCTACTATATAATCCCCACCCCCTCCTCTTTGGAGAACACATCAATTGAGCCTTTTGGCCTTCTCTCTCTCTCTCTCTCTCTAGAATTAGAGATCTAATTAGAGGGCCTCTAGAATTAGAGCCTCCAATTAAAGTCTAATTGGAGAAGCTCTAATTGAATTAGAGCCTCTAACTATAAACATATCTAATTAAATTAGAGCCTCTTCTTATCGGGTTTTTTAGTTATACTCTCCCGATTAGACCTAGCTATGATTAGATTTATCTCATGTGTTGAGAACTTCCAGATTCATAATAGCTCTAATCACAATTGATTAGAGCTACCAATTAGCAACGCCGGGAGGCTGTCTCTCATCGTCGGTGCCGAGTCCTGGATAGCGGAGCGCTGACGGTCTGACACGAGCGTACGCGTGCACACCATAAGAGGGATTAAATGTGTGATCCTTGACGAGGGAAGACTTAGCAACATCTTTGTCACTAGGCCTAGTTGTGAGGATCTACGATTGTTCACAACTGTTCTACGACTACATCGAATGACACGCCTCGTTATCTGCAACGTAGACCAGCACTTAAGTATTGACCTAGGATTAAGATATAATCTTATGATTGTATGAATAGCAAAGGTTAAGAGATGTTTAATTGAGTTAAGCATAAATTTACGAACACTACAACAATAACAGTAAATGGTAGAAATTTAAATACTTCTAATATTTTGGCTATTGGTTCCTTATATGGACTAGGTGTGGTATTTCACAAAAGATACAGTATGATCTGTGATAAATGATGAAATTGTATTCATAGTTTAAACACCAAGGTTTCACCTAGAATAACCTAGACTGGAGTTGATCTTATGATCAAGGAGTATTATGAAAGGAAAGAGTTTCTTCATAATACTTACAGTTCATACAACCTCAGAAGGGGTTGATGACAAATGTGTCTAACACAATGTATACATGAGTGTTCACTTGCATCTCCTAGATGTTTGATGGACTTATGCAAACGGATCATTGCCAGTTGTGCAAGTGGGAGACTGTTGGATGTATGCCCAAAAGGCAATCATATTTATACATTTATTTCTTAATTATGATTCAAATTACTATGATATAACTAATGTGGTTCCTGAATATGAAATTCAGAGGAAAACTCACGCTCACGTGTAGTAACATGAACACAGAAACAAACCCTAGTCTTGCCTTTTTTTTTGACTAAGTCATTGCATGTTTGATGACTTTTTTCCCCTGTCATGAATATTATTTATGTCAGCATCAATGAATAGCATATTGTTGGAAGGGAACAATATGGTTGGGTATTCCCTAAGTAGATTGATATTCTAAGATATTCCACTAAGACATCTTTGTCCTTAGAATCAAATCACAACACAGTTATATTACAATGCATCCTTTTACCATGAGGTTATAGGGATAATATATTCTGGAGGTTTTACTTTTGGTGCTATAAAGAGTCACACCGTAAAATCGGTGACAGAAAGGTAGCTACTGGGTAATTCTAAAAGATTATATTACCTCGATGTCCTGAGATGAGTATTACTCCTCCGTAGAAAGAGAGATACGTGCCTGGGCCGACTCAGTATTCTTGATATTCATAAGTTCTATAGATAATGCATGATGATGATACATCATGTGGGATATCATACAGTAAAGATAAAGAGGAAACTTACCAGATAACAAGACAAGACAAAGGAGTGAACCAGATTTTTTTTTCAAAGGCAATACCAAATCAATGGTTTCGAGTAAGTTCGGTATTGTGAGTAATGGCAGATTTGTATAATAACCAAAAGGTTCAACAATTTATTTATTTAGTATGTGAGAGTCAATATGGGTGTCCACGACCCCGCTATTGATTACTGAAAATGAAAGAGTTTCCAGTTTCATGTCCACCCACTATCGAATTTGTAGGGGAAACACACTTAAGTTCGGTCTTATTTTTGTGTATATCGGTAGGTCCGGATCAACTAGGAGTATCACCAGAATGGTGTTTATGCGTGATAGATATATTTTATATATCAGAGAGAATTTATAACGAGGGCATGAGATGTCCCGGAGTGATAGAAACAATTTCTATTACTGCCGGCATTTCTTTCGAAGTTGTTATGAAAGAGATATTGAGGATGCATGCTTTATGGAGAAAATTTAGGGGGAATGAGAATGTCCCAGGATGCCAGAAATATTTTTTCAACATCTTTATATAATATCGATGATTTTTTATCTATAGGGTTTAAGTGGTTACGGAGAAGTTTCGAGGACTTTCCATATAGGGGGGGGGGGTACCGGGAGGGGGCAATTTTCCCCATCATGGTCGAACCATAATTTTGGGGGCTGCCATGTGGGCCCCAGTGGCTCCACAAAATGGTACTCATCTTCCCAGTGTTTTCTCTGATTTTATTGGAGAGAAAACGTGTAAAAGAAAAGAGAAAAAGAAAATAGGAAGGGAGAGAAGATGTGGAGGTGGACTCCACCTCCAAGCCGAGTTGGAATAGGAGTGTGGTGCGGCCACCTCCTCCTAGTTCAACTAGGACTCCCCTCTTTTTTTTCAGGTCTATCTCCCTCCTCCCACTATATAAACACCCCAAGGTTGCAAGAAAACACACACAATTGGCTCTCAAGCCTCTCTCTTTCTCTAGAAGAATTAGGGGACTAATTAGAGCTTCTAATTAGATCACTTCTAATTGAATGTGAGCTTTCTCTAATTATTAGAAAACTAATTAGAGCATCTAATTGAATTAGAGCTTCCTATAATTGAATTAGAGCTATTTCTAATTAGGTTTGATGTATTCCTCTCCCAATTAGATCTTGCTTCTAATTACTCTCTCCCTCATGTGTTGAGAACTCCACCATCATATACACGTGTGGCGTCAAGTCCTGGACGGAATAGCGCTACAAAATTTTCCGTGACGTATGTGTGCATACTCTTAGAGGGACCCTCACTCCGCTGGATCACGGTGGTGGATATGGGGACTCGACAACATCCTCACCCACAGGTTTGTTCCTGAAGATATTCTAGAGGCTTCATAGACATCATCATCAACACCTCTTCCGCTACTGGGATGTCTGGTACACGATCTCGGGAACTAGATCTTGGAATTTATATTCACTTATACCTGCATAGCAAGGTCTTGGTTGTTGCGTAGCAAGTTTGGTAAAAAAATTGAATTCCCGTTGCACAACCCAACAGGAAATACATAAGAGGGCCCAGAGTGAATCTCCCCGTCGTCAGGAGTAGCAATTTACGTAACCACACTATATAGAAGCTTGGAATACTATCCAGTAAAACCGAAATACCAACTCTATAATTAGTCTTTTACAGTGTAACGTTCAGAGGTCCCCATCACGTCCTTATCGTAATCAGTCCTACATGTGTCATATGGTCAAACAATCATAGTGATGGTAATACTAAAACTACTAATAACAATATTGACGAAGTGTTTCAGCTGTATATCAATAGTATTATCCATCATTGTTGTTTCCCAAACAACTCCGATCCCATATATTATTGGCAACCTCATGACACCTTCTTCTTTGCCACATGGTCAGGAAATCAAGACTATCAGAATATAAGAGTCAGTCATAGAGGCATATCTAGGGATACAATGGTGTTTATACCAACTCATTATCTTGGGACTAACACAAATATAGCACAAAACATAAACTTAATGAAATATAAATATGAATAATAAACCATTTATTATTGTATCTAGGTCATATTTCCATCAGATGTGACAAAGAAGTGATAACCCACAAGTGTAGGGGCGCAACCGTTTTCAAGGGAAGTGTAACCCAAATCTATTGATTCGACACAAGGAGAGCCAAATAATACCTATAAGTCTTAGCGACTGAGCTGTCCATTCATCCACACCTGGAACAACACAAGTAGCAATAGTAACGTGAAAGCAGCAACAATTTGACAACAATAGTAATAGTAAAGTCACAATAATAATAGTGACAACGGAAGAAATGATGGTTAAAGATGGACCGAAGGCCATAGTTTCACTAGTGGTGTCTCTATGGAGGATAAAGAAGCAAACAAGTTGGGTGAACAAATTACAGTTGATTTCATTGAAAGGACATTTCTATTTTTAATTGTTTTTTGTGTTTGTTTATAACATACGTGACATTTAATCGTATGCTAAGTATTTCCACGTATACATGAGATAATACAATGATTAACACAAGATGACGAAAAATTTCTCAAGAAGGACAAAAGATCGAAGATCGGTCCCCTAGGACTCCAATTAGCCATAATATAGACTAGGGCCCATAGTTTGTCTAGGGGTTGCTCAATGGAAGGTTTGAGGAAATCATTTACGCAGTAGAATACCAAATACACATCTGATAGCCTTCCTATCAACAATGGTGAAACCTATGTGCTCAAAGCTTAGTTGTTGTAGGAATCAGCCCAGGGACTCCGGGCTCCCAGGCCGAAGACTCCGGCGTGCAAATCACGGGAGACTCCAGACACATGGAATCCGGACACCCCAGACTAAATATTTATGGAATGGGGGTAGAAGAGCTACATAATGGCGTAACGCTCAGATGCTCCTCTGGAGTATGGCTGGAGTATGCCAGAGACTTCAAAAGGTTCTGGACAACATTTGGTTCGGAGTACCCGTGCTAGGCCGGAGACTCGGGGGTAAAGTTTCCTGCAACGACTAGAATTTTGGAGAGGCTATAAAAAGTCTTCGCCTACCTTGAGAAGAGTACCATGACCAGAATACAAAAGCCACCATTGTGCAAGAGCTCCAAACTCATCGATCCCTCTCTCTCTAGTCACTCAAACACTTTGTCCTTCGGATATTTGAGAGAGAAGACCTAGATCCACATTCCCACCAAAGCGATTTCATTTCCCCCTTGATTCCATTGAGGAATTTGTTACTCTTTGGGTTTGTTAGAATTCTAAGAGGTTATTGGTCCTTTGTAACCTTGGTAGTCACGAAGTCTTGTCGGGAGCCTCCAATTGAGTTGCGGAGTGTGCCTCGGTTTTGAAGCCCGGTGTCTTGGTTACTCGTGGGATTTGGTGAGGACCCTCCAAGTTGTGGAGTGTGCCTCATCTTTGTGAAGCTTATAGTTGTCAACCTTAACGACAATATAGTGGTCCGTGCCCCTCCACTTTGGTGGTAGGAGACGAAGGAGATATCATGTGACATTTGACAGCTATTCGTGTTTCAATTTGGTGACACAGCACCGCACCAACAGAGATTAGCTTCCATTGGGAAGTGTACTTCAGGATAAATCTCTGCGTCATTATGTAAGTTATCTCTCAACTTAGTTTTTCTTGTTGCTACTAACTTACTTTCATATCTACTGTTAGTAGTTATTTGCTCATCATATAGGATTGTTCACCTATTTGCATAATCTAGAGAACCTATATTTGAGCAATGCCCAATTAAAAGAAAATTAAGTAAAAGTCGTAGTTGCCTATTCGCCCCCTCTATTCAACACTCTCGATCCTTTCAATTCGTATAAGAGGCTCGGATATTTATTAAAGGCTTTACCATCAAAAGATGAGGACGACTGGACCGGAGTTTTGTGCAGTCACTTCCGGTGCTCTCAGACTAGATTCCATAAAGGAACTTTTGGAATCTATGCTTGAGAAATCTGACAAGAGACTGGAGAAAAAAACTAATAGCCAAAATCTCATCTTCAACATTCAGTGAATCTAATGAAAAATTTGATGAAAATGGGATACCTATTCCAAATCCAATCCTGTCAAATGAGGCTAACTCTAGTGATACTCCCAATGTGGCTTTCTTGTATAACAATGCACCAAATGTCCAACATCCACACATAAACAATATTGGTGCACCCCTTTGTTAGATAGCTCTCTTTTTACTAATTGGAAAGCTTCTATGGAGTCTCATGTGTGTAGCTCATCGATGCAACTATGGAGAATCATTGAGAAGGGTATTCTCCAAAAGAGCCCAACAATTTAAGCTCGGGTGAAATTATAAATCAACAACTCAAAACTCTTGCAGTGAACATGCTTGAAAAGTCTATGGCAAATGAAGGCGTTCAACACATTAGACCTCTTGCAACCGACAAAAAAAATTGTGATTGTCTAGCTGACTTGTATGATGGCAACACAAGCATGCAACGCTTAAAGAAGGCCATTCATCAAAGCCAAGTCAATAATTTCAACGTGAAGGATAGGGAGACGAGGGCAGAAATCAATTATTTCTTTTCCTTTTGGGTCCTTGTGTGAGTCATATTAAGATTATTACTATTATATGGACCTTCCCTTGTTTGAAAAAAAAATGTAAATCCAAATTAATTTTGCATACATGTGGTCAGCTTTAGGAAGGAAACCTCTTTTTTCTGAAAAGAGGGTAGAGAGGAAAATCTATTTACCCAGCTTCACAAGTCGAGTGGCTGAAAATTATGAGCGAAGTTTCAGATTCGGGCACGCAAGCTGATCGTGGGAATTCAGGTAGCTACAGCGCAAGCGAATTATTGGGTGTCGTACAGAAGTACTACGTCCACGATAGACAGCACCCATGCATGTGGGATGTCTTATCGATCGACCAAACTAGGAGAGCTAGCCAAGCTTACACACGTCCCCTCTCAAATTGAAAAGATACGGTATGGAACTCAGGACAACCAACCAAACATGCATGTTTGTGTGTACGCACCTGCATGTTTTGTGCCCAATGATTTTCATCCAGTGAAAATAATTAGAGCTCTTTTAGTACGGAGTATATCTAATTATATGAATAGGCCATGTTCCATGCATGTATATACACGCTGACACGCTTCCGTACGTGCATATATCCCAGCTTGTGTTAGAATGAATGAACGGACCTATACCGTCATATCTTCTGCCTGCACGTTTCGAGGTTCCAAGTTATAGCTAGATTCAGGGCCAAAACCTTTTCCTTTTCTTTCCACGATTGATAACTAGAAGGATCTAGCCAGATAATCTTTTTCACGGGAGAAATATATATGCTCCCAAATTCGGTTGAGAAAAACAGAGCAGGTCCGCGATTGAAGAATCGTAGCAGCTGCATGCCAGCCGTAAACAAACATCAGTACTACTGTACACCATGAAACATGCATGCTTGTCAGCGTGTGCATGCATCTGCATGTGAATGGAAGATAAGTGAGAAAGAAAGGTCGGCGGGACGTGCAACGGTACAAGTACCAGTTCTGTGTGTCGTTCCCTCTCGTTTTCTTTTCAAATTGTCTTTGTGCTTGTGGTGGTACTCCTATTATCCACCGATTAGCTAGCTATGCAGCGTACGGGTCATAATTCATACCGATGGTTTGGTAAAAGAGAAAGCTAGCTAAGCTCACATTTTTGTCTATGATTAACGTACACAACATGCAACGTTCGGCGGCTAGCTATCATGGCATCGTAAAGGAAAGAGAGGCTGCTGATCGATCCCGGCAAGGAGATCATCGCTCGTAAATCATGATTCTCCACCACCATGATGCATGTGGTGTGAAATCTCATCGATCAAGTCCTTCAAAACCCAGCTCCCATGCATCTTTTACTTGTCTTAATCAAGAAGCCAAAGACAAACTTTAGAAATCAGGCCTATGTATCATCTCTCCCTGGGCATGTGTGTATGTGTTAGATGATGAGGGATGATGCCAAATTAGGTGGCACCAACCAGCCCATGCATGACAGGGCCATGGAAGGGCCCCACACGCCCCCTAACCATGTGAAGTTGAACCCCGACTCCAACGGTAGTTTGGAAACGATCTCCCGATTTCCTCTTTTCGCTTTGCTCATTTATGTATGGCCGGTCGACCTAATGCATCATTTTGCCTAATTGGTTTCTCTACGAAAACACTTGATTAACCCACTTTTTCTAATGTATTAGTGCACACCGTTACGGATTTCCGTTAACACGATTTTTTATTTTCTATAATAGTTTGCCCATAATTTCTCCAAAAAAAAAAAAATTGCCCACCCACTTCACATTATTACGCTGTTCTTGCCAAATTGTGCGCCACAAAGGTCTAAAAGTTTCTAACCTTTCAAAAAACATATAGCCAATTTTGCAGCAAGCGCACTTGGCAAATGGGTAACTCATGCATGCTATGGCATCGACCGGACATATGTGATCTTTTATTTTATTTTTATAAGAGCCCTCGATATATAAACCATACATATATATACCCTTTGGACATCTCTTGCATAATTGCATCATTATACTCGTTTTGTTAAGTCACTATAAAGGTATTCCAGTCACTTTATAAGGTTTCAATCACTTTTTAATGGTGTTTCAATCATTTTTCTGCGAATTCATGTATTATTATAAGTGTAATGCAATGCTGGCAATCAAATGAGGGGTAAAATCTCCGCATACATGTTTGGGGGGGGGGGGGGGGGCTGAGCGTTCCTTGGTTCTCCACATGATAACAAGCTACCAAACATGCTCTTATTTGGTTGGCTTCAAATTTTATGGTTATCTACAGGAATTTCTCATCCGCTTCACACTATTTCACGATCCTCGAGAGAATGTTAAGCATTGGCTCGTTGAAGTTGAAAGCAAATTTCATCCCCTAATCATGTTTTGGTGTTTGATCACAACACTTGGAAGTTAAACCTTTTTCTTAAGTGTTTATAGGGAATTAAGATAAGAAGCAAATGGTTAAAGAAATCTCTCGAGTGCAAAATTGGAGAAAGTTGAAGCATAGTATATCTTTGTAGATTTATAGCTAGGACTATTTTAGTTATAGAGAGGTTTCTCGTGGAATCATTTTGGTGGTGTGTGAATTAGGCCAAAAACAACATACATCACATGTAGGTTTGTATAAGAAAAGCCCAAACACATGCGTAGTTAAAATAGTGATTTAGGAGCATATTTGCTTGGCCGGTCTATGGAGCCGGCCTGGCTGGGCTACCTGACCAGGAGGCCGGTCTAGGTCGGGCAGAGGCCGGCCTACGTGATCTTTAGGTCGTGGCGCTCGGGCTGCCAGCCTTGCTTCTAATCATCTAGGTTCCTAGACCAGGCACCCAGACTAGGATGCCGGCCTGGCCGGGCTAAGGCCAGCCTACACACTCTTCAGGCCGGGGCGCTCGGGCTGCCAGTTGGCCCTCTATGCGTCTGGGCTCCTAGATTGGGCCATAGAACATGATGCAGGCCTAGCCGGCCTAGGTCGGACATCCTACATCATGTGCTGATTATGTGCCCTAGCCGGTCTGGACCAGGCCTAAGTCGGCCTGGCCGGGCTTCCTGGGAGACAACCACCAACGGCCATAACCCCACCTGCCACATAAATTGGGTTGTATTCCTCCTTTATAAGGTGTCACTTTAAGCTCTCTCTCTCCACCATTTGCGACCACCTTCAACCTTATAGATCTCTCCCAACATCCACCCAAACCTCTTGATATATTGGGATTTGGGAAAGAACCTCTAGATTTACAACTCCAACAAACTGATTCATCACCACGTCACTGATCCCTTGGGGATCTTGTTGCTCTATGGCCCATTGAAACCCTAAAACAAAGTTAGTGTCTCATAGCGTTGGGAACTCGTGGATCTTGTTGGGAGCCTCTAATTGAGTTGTGGAGTGAGCCACAACCTTGTTGCTCGAAGTCTTAACGGCTCTCGAGATTTGGTAAGGACCCTACAAGTTGTGGAGTGTGCCTCATCCTTGTGAAGGTTCTAGTTGTCGACCTTAACTACAACATAGTGATTCATTCCTCTCCACTTTGATGGTAGGACACGAAGGAGATACAGTGTGCCATTTGACGGCTATTTGGTGATCCACTTTGGTGGCACCGCACCGCTTCAACGAAGACTAGCTTCCATTGTGAAGTGAACTTTGTTTGATGTATTCCCAAAAGGCAATAATATTTGTACATGTGGTTCATAATTATGATTCATGTTATTGTGCTATAACTGACGTGGCTGCTGAATATGAGATTCAGAGGAAAACTCACGTTCACATGTAGTGACATGAACACAAATTCAAACATTAGTCTTGTCTTTTCAGACTAATTTATTGGATGCTTGATGGCTTTTTTTTCCTGGTCATGGACATTATTTATGTAAACATAAATAAATAGTATATTGTTGGAAGAGAACAATATTGTTGGGTATACCCTAGTAGTTGATATGCTAAGAGATTCCATTGTGATGTCTTTGTCCTTAGTGACATATCACAATATGGTTATATTACAACATATCCTTTGACCATGAGGTTATCGGTGTTGTATATTCTGGAGGTTTTACTTTGGTACTATCATGTGTCACACCGCAAACTGAGTGAACATAACGGTAGCTAGTGGGAAATTCTAAAAGAGTACATTACCTCGATGTTCCAAGATGAGAATTACTCCTCCTTAAAAGAGAGATACAAGTCTGGGCCCACTCGGTATTCTTGATATCCATATGTTCTGCAAACAATGCATGATGATATTACATCATGTGGGATATCATAGTACGGTAACAATTAAAAGGAATCTTATCGGTTTAGGAGATAGACAAAGATATAGTGAACCAAAGACTATGTCACGACAATACCGAAATCCATAATCTCGGGTAAGTTAGGTATCGCAAGTAATAGAAATATTGTATAATAGCTAACATGTTCAATAGAGTGTCTTTTTCATAGTGAGTGGGAGTCAATATGTGCGTCCATGGCTCCACTATTGATTGTCGAAAAGAAAAGATTTTCCAGTTTCATATCCACACACTATTGGACGTGTAGCGGTAACACACTTAAGTTAGGCCTGGTTTATGTGTATATTGGTAGGTCCAGATCAACAAGGAGTATCATAGGAACGGTATTTCTAGGTGATAGATTTATTATATATATTAGAGAGAATTTATAATGAGGGAATTATATGTCCCAGAGTAATAGAAACAATTTTTGTTACTGCCGGAATTCAGTCCGGAGTTTTTCTCATAGAGAAATAAAGTTGCATGCTTTTCGGAGCAAGTGCATGGGGGGGGGGGAATGAGAGGTCCCAGGATGTCAAAACATAATTCTGGCATTGTTACATAAGGTCGATGGTTTTATCTATAAGGTTCACAGGGTTACGTAAGATCTTCAGGCAAAACCGAGGAGGGTAGAGTGCTAGAGAGGGGTAGGATTGCCCCCATGGCCGCACTCATCATATGGGGGCTGCCAGGTGGGCCCTAGGGCACCACACATATGGACATTTCTCCTCCCTGATTTTTGCATATCTGTTTTAGGATAGAACTAGAAAAGACAATAAGGAAAAAGGAAAACCAAAAAATGAGGAGGAGTTGGACTCCATATGGAGTCCAATCCGAATCCTCCTAGGAGGAGGGTGCAACTACCATCATGGTGCGGCCACCTCCTTGGTGTATTGGAGGGAGGGACCCCTCCCTCCCAATGAAGGTCTCCCCTCTCCTTCACCTATAAAAGGACCCCAAGCCTCAAGGTAAAAACATTTCAATTGGCTCTCAAGCCTCTCTCTCTCTCTCTCTCTCTAGTAGAATTAGAGTGTATAATTAGGTCTTCTAATTAGAGCCCCTCTAATTGAATTAGAGATTATTATAATTGGGGTTTTAGGTGTCCTCTCCCAATCAGATCTAGCTTCTAATTAGTCTCTCTCTCTCTCTCATGTTTTCAGAACTCTGCCTTCTTATACACTTGTGGTGTCTAGTCCTAGACGGCGAAGCGCTGCAGAACTGGTCCCGATGTATGTGTGCGAATTCTCAGAGGGATAACACGTGAGACCCTCACTATGTTGGATCAAGGTGCTGAATACAGGAAGTTGGCAAAATCCTCACTCATAGGCTTGTGCGTGAGGATCTTCAACATGCTTCATCGACATTGTCACCGACATCTCTTCCACTTCTATGGTGTCTGGTAAACGATCTCGAAAATATATCTAGGAATTATTATTACCGTGTATCTTCACAGATAGATCTTGGCAGATGCATGGCATGCATTGCGAAATTTTTTAATTCCCGTACATGCAACTAAGTAGTGGTATCACACCGGTCTATGCATAGGTACAAGATCTAGAGCACCAGTGAGTGTGGGCATTGTATAAGTTGTGCAAGTATGTTGGAAAGTTATCCAACATTTAGATTGTTTATGCTTGCTTTCCAACAAGCTTTGTTGTTTTGTTTCCAACGGCATATCGAGATTTTTACAAACTTTTGGCAATCCTACGACGTTTGAGTTGCCCTGGCATATCTCGTCTAGTCCGAATAAGTGCTTCAGTAGCTTTGGGTCTCTTTATAATTGATCTCGTTAAGAGCATGTGGATTGGATCCACACATGGGTCATGGTTATGAATAACTTTAGATTGAGGCTCTAGACAGTTTTGTAATTTTGTGTTTCAATCATCCCGCAATGTTAGTCTAGCAACGCGAATTATCATGTACTATGGAAGCGTAGGTTACTTAATGGTTCGTTTCGTAGATCCTACAGCCACACTAAAATTTGCAAACAAACATTAGAGGCGTCTAGCTCTGTCTTGCAAGAAACATGACGTGGTATAGTGTCGAAGTTTTGAATTTTGAGATGATTTAACTAACCTGATCATGGTGATAATGGGAAGTAGAAGGATTGCACTTGTCATGAACCTTGACATGGTACCACCAATGCAGGATCCATTGGAGATAGAAGAAGACTATACTACATCACTAGTTGTTTTACATATGCATGTTATATCTGTTTTCTATCTGTCCTTTGATTGCACAGTAGACATGATAACTAGGGTGATTCCTCATAAAAATATCAAGGTAGATCATCCTCTTCCAACTTTAGCACCTTCAAACCAATTGGGGTTCGCGTTCATCACTTGTATCCAAGGGTCAATGTGTTCTTATGATTGGGAGGCGGGAATCAAGCTGATCCATGTTGGTCACTTGTATCCAAGGGTCGGCATGTCATCACTTGAAAATCAGTTGCAGAAGGATTAGTTGGTTGTCTTGTTGTTCTGGCATTAAAGTCATGAGCTCAGAGCTCATACACTGAAAGGTGAAGCGGAAGTCATGGTGGAAGTGATTGGCAATTTGGCCTACCCATTGTAAGCTTGTAATCATTGAGGTGGATACATCCTTTGGTGATAAGTTGAGCGTAGATTTCATAGTACACTAAATTATAATCATGAGGAATATCAGTTTTAGTGGGAGCACATAGTTAATTTATTTTAACTAGTCCTTGGTAAATAATTATGAACATGTCTAAATGAACTATTAAGTAGATCAATGACTCGTAACACACCCGCTATTAACCTTGGTCCACTACTTGAGAAGAAACCACTTGATGTCAATGGAAGTAACTATGCGGACTGGGTCCGTGCCATGAGAATTGTTCTTAGGGGTATCAAGAAAGAGTATGTCCTTGATGCTCCTCCTCCAGAGGATATCAATGACAACACTTCTGATGCTTCAAAGGATGCTCACACCTTGAAGAGGGTGATGCAATAGTTCTTCAATGTCTCATGTTGACATTTATGGATCCTAAGTTGTATAAACGATTTGATAGTACGTTCGTGTATGATATGATCGTTGCATTCGCGACCATGTACCAGACTCAGGCCAAGACTGAACGTTATGAGACGACAAAGACTCTGTGGTCATGTCACATGGCAGAAGGAAGCTTAGTGAGTGAGAATGTGATCAAGATGTTTGGTTACGGTACGAGGCTTCAGACTTTGGGGTTTCCAATCCCCCTATCCTACAACAGTTTTGTCATGAATTACAGCATGAATGGGATGGAGAAAACACCAAATGATCTCCTTGATGTGGTGAAACTGCTGAGGTTGGTGTAAGGAGGGAAAACAATCAAGTTTTGATGGTTTCCCAAACTAAACCATTCAAGAAGAAAAGGAACAAAAAGGCCAAAGCTACTAAGACACATGATAAGCCCAAGTTTTCTGCTCAGAACAAGTTTGGATGCTATTTGTGTAAAAAGAAAGAGCATTGGAAGAGGAACCATAAAAGGTTCCTCGAGCAAAAGAAGAAACTCACTAAAAGTGATAAAGGTATAAGAGTTATGCCTAGATGATATTTGTCATTCTTACTAGTATCTCTGGTGTATCGATTGCTAAAGTATTTATGCATTTGATATAAGAGTTGCAGAAAGTAAGGAGACGGAAGAATAAAGTCGCATGTTTGGCGATGTAATACTCTTATGGATTCATAGGACAATATTCTTGGTTATTGATGGTGCAGGTCTTGCACTCGTTGGGAGACCCAAAGAGGAAGGTCTGAAGAGCACACCAGCAAGTTTTCCCTCAGAAAAGAAACCAAGGTTGAATCGACCAGTAGGAGGACAAGCAACTTCTGAAGGTTGATGCAGTTGATGTGGTAGGGCGCACTACCGGTTCAGCAGCAACGTGGAACCTACACAACACAATAAATTCACTTTTCCCCAACGAAGCAGTGAGGTTGTCAATCTCAAAGGTTTTGCTGATAACAAAGAGGTTAAATGTATAGTGTGGAAAATAGCATGAGAACAATGTGAAAATAGCAGTAGGAGTGTGAAAACAGTAATTGCAGTGGTTGTATTATAAGTATGAGAAAATGGACCGGGGTCCACAGTTCACTAGAGGTGTCTCTCCCAAGACATAGAAATAACTTGTGTGTTGAACAAATTATAGCTGGGCAATTGATAGATAATGAAACATGCATGACATGGTGATCATTATGTGATTCATGCGGGTATTACAACAAGACTCATAGATCGTTATCCAACTGCATCTATGACTAATAATCCACCCTTAGAATATCATCCGAACAAACCTTGGGTATTAAGTTGCAAGCAACATATAATCGTAGTAAGCAAAGTGTGTAATGTAAACAATGTAAACATCGTTGTTTTCTCCCTAATGGCAACAACACATCCTCCATCCGTCATGTTTCTGTCACTCGAGCACAGATGCAAAGGAGGCATGAACCCACTATCGAGCATAGATACTCCCTCTTGGAGTTACCAGTATCTACTTGGCCAGAGCATCTACTAACAATGGAGAGCATGCAAGATGATAAATAACATACACATGAAGATAGCATGATAGATTGATAATCAAGCGACATAGCATTCAATAATCATCGGATCCCAGCAAATACAACATGTAGCATTATAATAAGATGATCTTGATCATGTAGGGAAGCTCATGAGATCTAAACATGAGGCATAAAGAGGAGAGAACAACCATCTAGCTACTGCTATGGACCCGTAGTCCAAGGATGAACTACGCATCACTCCGGAGGCAGACATGGTGGCGTTGAGCCCTCCGGTGATGATTTCCCCTTCCGGTAGGGTGGGAGAACTCCAGAACCCTCCTGATCTCAGGTTGACGATGACGGCGGCCTCGGGTGTTTTTCATGAAAAAGTGGTATATTTTTAGGGTTCACGCATCAGGAGGAATAAATATGCGAAAGGGCGATGACGGTGGGCGCCCGAGGGGCCCACACCCCTTCATGGCGCAACCAGGGGCGCGCCGCCCTATGGTGTGGCCCCTTGTGGCCCCCCTCCGGGCCTCTTCGGGACTCCGTGGAACCTTCGGGAATTCTAATACTTCCGGGCTTCGAATTTTTCCAATTCAGAGAATATTTCTAGAACAACTTTTCTGAAAGTAAAAACAGAAAACAGGAACTGGCTCTGTGGCATCTTGTGAATAGGTTAGTCCCAGGAAATCGATAAAAATGACATAAAGTGTAGGGAAAACATGTAGCATATGGCATGAAAACAACATGGAACATCATAAATTAAGGATACGTTTATGACGTAGCGGTTATCTTATGAGAATATTATGGATCATTCCCTTCATGGATGATCAAGGTTACAAATCTTTTGAATTAGTGAAATAACATTGTTCTAAAAATATTTCGTGATTGTATTGACACCACCATCGGGTGGCATTATCATCTCAAACACATCATATACATGATGGAGGATATTTGACATATCGAGTGAAAGACTTGACAAATTACACACTTCTTTGAAGAGTGAATTCAATAAAGTATTTAAGCACATAGTGAAGTCAACAAAAGTAGAGTTCTTGGATTATTGATCATGCTCTCGTCAATAACTAAAACTTCACAATAAATTTTAGAAATAATGTCTTAGTGATGTCTTGAAAGTTTTCAAGCCATGATCTGACTAAGTGAGACAGAGTCAGCAATAGGAAGGATTCTTTTGCAAAAGTTATTGATATTACCCATAAAATAGTATAGTAACTTAAAGTTAGAATTTTACCACAAAATTATTGTGGTTACTTTGTGTCATTGTTTTGAAAGATAAAATACAAAAAGACACATTTGTCTGACAATTTTAAAGTTTTTGAAAGATTGAAACTTGATCCTAAGATAGAGTAACAAGGTAATAATTTGTTGGTTGTTCCAATTGCACATTGGAAATCCTCTTATAAAACCACCACATAAGTGATAATGTTTTGTTGCTAAGAGATATGTGATTCTTAAGGAAATCGTTCCTTGTTGAATTCATTGGGAGGATGGTGTTACTTGAAGAAATTATAGAATCTCCGAAAATAGTTATCAGAGTAGTGCAGACGGAAGCAATTCCAATCAACAATTACTTTATACTAATACCGAGAACCATTGCGGTTAAGGCATGGTTGCTTATCAAGAAAAACACTTAAGTGAGAATGCACATAAAAGTTTTAATGTAAATTCAATAAAGGATGTGCATGGAGTAAGTAAAGATAATAAAGATCTAAAATATCCAAATGACTTAGAGTCAAAAGTATTTTTATACCATCAAGTCCACGTTGAAAAACTTGACGGAATTTCTGTTGGAATAAAATGATGATATAGATTGTTTTGTCTTAAATGAATTTATGAAAAAATCAAGAGTTGACTACCAAACATCTTGTGATATGTAGCAAAGCTTTATTGATCCGTATAATAAGTCAATATGAGAAATTGACAAAACAAATTCCTCCGAAGGAGAATTTATTGAGGATGTGTATTAAGTGCAGCTCGAGGGTTTTGTTAAATACAATACTAATTATAAAAGAGCTAAGTCGTTAGTACAAATAAAAACTAGTCAACATAAAAGTTTGGGGTGGCAATGTAATTTATGAGGTAAAACAAGAGTTGTTTTAACTTCATGGAATATTACAGAAGTTTTTTTTTCCTTAAAATAAGTGGAGCTATTCAATGGTATCTATAAATTATACATCATTGAAGAAATAATAGATTTATCAATGAAAAAAAGTGTTTTCTAAGATAAATGTGATAGTACAATTTTTGATTCACAATGGACTAAATCCTAAGTGTGAATTGATATAATACTATCAAGACTAACAGATAAGTTTTAAATGAAAATTCTAAACTTGAGAGAACTAGGTTCTCAAAAGGAATTGGGATCTCAATTGCAAGATCCAAAGTTGCAAAACAATAGTGAGCATGACCAAATGATATATCATTATGATCATAGTGGAAATTCCGCAAACTACGCATTCTGTCAACACGTGTAAAATAATAATTGTTGGAAAATTGAATTTGACAAAAATTCAAGCAACTCCAAATTATTATGAATGTTCCCCCTAAAGTAATTTTGAAGATGTTTCTTCAAAAAAGAAGAATAGCTTGTAATGTAAGAGTTATATTATAAGAAATATCTTATGAGATAAGTACATGAACGAAAGTGGTATTATGTGATAAGTATAAACAAAGGATTAATACATAATCTAATGATTATATGAGTAGCAGACATTAAAATGCTTGATTAATTTTGAGTTTGTATTTACAAACAATACAACAATAGCAGTAAAGGGTAGAATTTTAATGCTTCTAGTATTTAGCTGTCGGTTCATTATATGGACTAGGTGTGGTCTTTCACGAAAGATGCGGGATGATATGTGATAAACAACGAAACTGTATTCTTAGTTGGAACACCAAGGTTTCACTTAGAATGCCCTAGACTGCAGTTGTCGGGGGGTTACCCCCGAGTAGGGGTAAAGCAAGTGCTAAAGGCAAGGTCAAGGGAGAGTTTTGGCTGAATAGCTGGCTACCCGATACTCGCTACCCGGTAGACTGCTATCCGGCCTTACCTGCTAATGGCCAGAAGGAAGAATCAAGGAAGTTACATTCTTCCGAGTAGAGGAAGTGGTCCGAGTAGAGGGAGTGAGTTCCTACTCGGGCCAGAAGTCAATGGAGCCGTTCTGACAAAGGATCCTGCGTATCCTGCGTCCGTACGGCGTGCGGTTCAACTTACGGAGTGCGTGATTATCCGCACCACGGCGTGGCTACAATGCGGTAGGCGCCTGTCTAGCCCTGTCACTGACAGAGGGGACAGGACAGGGCTAGGGGGCTACCCTATCTCACTGACAAGGGTGGACAAGTCCCATCTCCGAACGGCGCAACGACTTACGGGGCGAGTGTCAGCGGGAACCCGGAGGTGTGCGCGGTTCTGAAGGGCTCTTGTCACATCCCGTCGTACTTTATACTTGTTTTCTATTCGGCTGGGCACCAGTATATAAGGTGCCCTGGCTCCTCCTGTGCGAGGGTCGACTAACTCGTTGGGAACACTTAGAGAGAACTAGAGAGAGCAAGAGTGGCTACTCGGCTGAAGGCCTGATTGTACTGTGGCTACTCGGTAATACACATATAGAGAGAGAGGCAGGAGTAGGGGTGTTACCTCCACACGAGGGCCCTGAACCTGGGTAAGATCTTGGTGTTTGCATCGTTCGTGATCTACCACACGCGGCTACTCGCCGTGTGATCCCTCCCCGAGCACCTCCAGCGTCCATCGGCCCCAACTTTAGCCATCCCATGGCATCTGCCGTGATACCACCACGACAGCAGTTGGTCAAATGATCAGGGGGTACTATGATAAAAAAGAATTTCTTCATAATACATATAGTTCATACAACCTCAAAAGGGTCGATGAAAATATCTCCAACACATTGTTTGCATTAGAATTCACTTACATCTTCTAGATGTTTGAGCGACTTATACAAACGGTTTATTTCCAGCTGTGGAAATGGGAGACTGTTGGATGTATGCCCAAAAGCCAATAATATTTGTACATTTGTTTCATAATTATGATTCATGTTATTATGCTATAACTGACGTGGCTATTGAATACAAGATTCATAGGAAAACTCATGCTCATGTTAGTGACATGTACAAAGATCCAAACCCTAATCTTGCCGTTTCAGAATAATTTATTGAATGCTTGATGATTGTGTTTTCCTAGTCATGGACATTGTTTGTGTTAGCATCAATAAATAGCATATTGTTAAAAGGGAACAATATTGTTGGGTAGAACCTAGTAGTTGATATGCTAAGAGATTCCATTGTGATGTATTTGTCCTTAGTGACATATCACAACACGGTTATATTACAACATATCCTTTAACCATGAGGTTATCGGAGTTGTATATTCTAAAGGTTTTACTTTGGTACTATCAAGTGTCACATCGTAAACTGGGTGAACATAAAGGTATCCATTGGGTAATTCTAAAGGAGTATATTACCTCGATGTTCAGAGAGTGGAATTACTCTTGCGTAAAAAAAGAGATACAAGCATGGGTCCACTCCGTAATCTTGATATCTATATGTTCTGCAGACAATGCTTGACGATGATACATATGTGGGATATCATAATATTATAACGAGTAAAAGGAAGCTTACCGGTTAATGAGATAGACTAAGATATAGTGAACCAAAGATTGTTTCACGGCAATAACAGCACTACTACAATACCCACAATCTCAGCCGGTTCTCATACATAGGCCTGAGGCGGTCCCCCCTACCGGTTCGGAGCATAAGGTGCTAATAATCAGGCCTTATTGGAGTCGGGTTCCTGGGCCGGCTTGGAAACAAAGCCCTCAGACGGTTTCTAAGAACGACCCGACTCTGATATATTGGTTAACGGCAGCGGCCGATGCAGCCGCATGAGGCAGCCCATTCTAACAGCCGGCTCTAGCAGATCCGGGATGTCCGCAATCTAGTAGGGGTTCCTAATATTTAAAAACGCGAGTCAGTTTTAAAAATAAAAAATGTATCCTGAAAATCGGTGGCTATGATTTACAACCGGTTGATGACTATTTGGAGATTCTAAATATGTCTGGATGGGGTACATAATTTTGGAAATTACGTACTATTGTCGTATGGACCGGAATTTGCCAGAAGACTGGTGCCAAATGAGTACATATATTGATAATTGAGCATTGCCATTGCAGTACAAGATGACTAAATACAGGAGTAGTACTTACTCCGTAGAATCATGACATACCTTGATCTAAACCCTATAAGAGCGAGGTCATATGCTTGAAGTATCCTATCTCTACTATATAGTACGGCTTAGCGACCGTACGTACGTCATTTTCGATTTCCGATTTTACCCCTACAATTTAGATGATACTACAACCTGTGCCACCGCGAAGTGAAAAATACCGGTTTGTAACCTTCCTTTTCTCCCGTACAGGGTGAGCAGCGAAGCTAGGGTTAGGCGCCGCCGGCGCCGCCGCCGGTCCGCCCATCACTTCGGCCACCGCCCGCCCACCCATCCCTTCAGCCGCCACCACTGTGATGCACAGCCGCAAGCATCCACCCCTCACCACACCAACCCCATCCTCTTCCTCGGCCGCCAGCCCAAAGCACCCCCTGCAAGCCTCTTCTCCTTCCCCTTCTGATTTCGTCTGTGGTAGTCGGAACGGAGCTATTGGGAAGAGGCCATGAACTCATATCCTAGAGGTGCAGTCTCGGTCTGGTGTCGTTACTGAACTTTCCTGTCCATCCTCTAAATTATTCTGCGGGTATAATTTCCCCCCGTCGCCGCCGCCCGGTGCCCCTCCTCCGCCTTCTCTCGGCAGTAGCCGAGGTGCCCCTACCGATGCTTGGTTGCTGCGGCGCCGCACGGACACGGCGCGGCCAGCTCCAGGTCCTTCACAATGCAGCAACTCCTGCTGGGGCTGCAGATAGGCCAATGGCATCCAGTCCCCGCTTCCAACCAAGCCCAATGGCATCCAGTCGTTTGTTATTAGCGTCGGCGCGCCAATGTATTCCCGATCACCCAACTGCGCCTTGCCACGTGCTAGCCAGATCAGTTGTTTGCACTTGGACTGTATGTGCAACAATTGTAGATTATGCAATACAGAGTATAGTGCATGCTCTGAATCTTCAGATTTGCTAACGCCTGACATCCATTTAGTTGGTCAAGTTCATTACTAATTGCTTGTCCTGGCCTCGAGAAATATCATGCTTATTACTAATTGGTACCCCTACCAATGCTTGGTTGCTGCAGCGCTGCACGGACACGGCGCGGCCAGCTCCGGAGCACTGCCATTTTATCATCTTCTATCTCCTGCTGGACGCCAGAGTGGAGATTCAGGCCACTTCCTGAAAGTCATGCCTTACCGACGCTGCTCCTATTTGATCTTGCTCAAAACATTACGGTGGGACCTGAAAAAGATTGTGGATGTACATGTGCGTGCATCTAACGCTCGACTTGGTGGAGATGTGAAGGTACAAACTTTCCTTAATTTTCTCTTTCCCTCTCTTGTTGCCAGCAAAAAGAATGACCTCACCTGAAACTTGTGCTTATTAAACTAAATCTATTGGTTTCAGGCCCAACCTGTAGAAATCAATGTGGTTAGTCATCCAATCCAAAGATATGCAGTTTGGCTGGTGGATCTGTACTTGCTTCTACAACTGAATTCTACGAGGTATTTAAACTCCAGAACAAAAAAGTACTGAATTCATGATCTGATGTGCCTGACGTGCTCAAAAAACTCAGACCAGGACCATGAGGTTACTAAATTAATGCAAATGTTTTGTGAAACAAACAAGGATACAAATTTAATAGCAAATTCAACCGAAACAAGGATGTTCTTAAATTAATGCACAAATGTTTTGTGAAAAAAACAAGGATACAATAAACGTGTGAGCAATCAAACTTAGTACCATGAGGTTACTATTCTGGGAAGGTGCAAAGCTATAGCTGAAAGCTCCAACGGAAATAAAAAACGGAAATCTGAGGTTGAACCGCTGGACTCGGTAGCGTCCCCGCTTCCAACCAAGCCCAATGGCATCCAGTCGTTTGGTATTAGCGTCGGCGCGCCAATGTATTACAAATCACCCAACTGTGCCTTACCACGCGCTAGCCAGATCAGGAATTTGC
The DNA here is from genome assembly GCA_028641055.1 of Alopecurus myosuroides. Classification (NCBI taxonomy): domain Eukaryota; kingdom Viridiplantae; phylum Streptophyta; class Magnoliopsida; order Poales; family Poaceae; genus Alopecurus; species Alopecurus myosuroides. The sequence goes on from CM054059.1 coordinate 100,057,438, forward strand.
ACTTGGACTGTATGTGCAACAATTGTAGATTATGCAACACAGAGTATAGTGCATGCTCTGAATCTTCAGATTTATTAACGTCTGACATCCGTTTGTTTGGTCAAGTTCATTACTAATTGCTTGTCCTGGCCTCGAGAAACATCTTGAGGTCTGTAGCCATAATGTGTTAGACGACCGGTCACCTTATTGCATTATTGCAAAACTATTCATATTAGTAATCTGTGACATCATTTTGTATACAGTACCCATCCAACATCACTATCATTATTTGCCTTTCCTGATTTGCTCTGTATTGATGCGGAGGATGCTTGCTGGCAGCTTTCCTCTCCACTAATGCCGAGGATGCTTGGTACTCCTAATTTTTTTCTTTTAGTTCTACTTCCGGTTCAAGTTTAAGACCGGCAACTGGGCCTTGTGTGATGGATAAAGTATATATACTTGGCCTTCTTATGATTAGTTTAGTGTGCCACTATGAGTAGGCAGGAGGGGCATGCAATTTTGCCTGTAATTTCTAGCAAGATCTTATTTAGGATATAGAGTTAAGTGCTCCCATTCATTTAAATCTCAATAAATTCATACCCAATTTTATTTCGAACTGAGGTAGTAGAAATTATTTTATTCATCATACTTGGCTGCATGAACAAGGAGGTTAATATCTTTCTGTGCTTGTGCAATTTATTTTTTTCACGACACAGCCAGACCGCCGAAGCAGGGTGTCCTCGCGAGGATCCTCGGCGATTGATCCCATTCATTTGCTTGTATCGCGGGAGGAGGAGGGTGGCGTTGTCTAGCCTCCAACCCGTGATGGCCGCATCCGCTGAAACGGTGGATGGTGGATACGAGGCTCGAGCCTCCACGCCCGTCTCTGTCAGCGCCTAAAGCTAGATCGCCTGTGAGCATGCCGAGCAAGAGAGCCTCCTCGGGATCTTCAGCGATCGGATTCGACGGTGAGGGGCGGAGCGTGGGGATGTGAGAGCAGGTCCTCGCTCAAGTGGTGTAAACGAATGGGAGCGGCAACTTGACTTGGTCGACAGAGTGAGCTGGGGGGGGCAAGCAAACGGGGACGGGCGGTGAGACTATTCATTTTTCTTTTTTAGACCAAGCGTGTGTGCGTATGGGGCTTGGACTTTTTTATCTTGATCATTTGACGATTTTAAAGATCTTTAATAATAATATTAAGTTTCATTTAAACAAGAGATGAGATCTATATTTTAATCTCCATATTATTTTAGTTCCTCTTCCTATATCAATCGTTGATAAAGGAAAAAATCATTTGATCTCCATCTTCCTATATATAAATTGGTGAAGAAAAAACTTATTTGATCAAGATAGCCCGTAGCAACGCACGGGCATTTCAACTAGTTGTACATAATACTAGCTGTCACATTACTTGATGAAGATACATATGGATAGCATCATTGATCCTTTCATCGCAGAGAGCGATGACCGATCCGATTTTAATCCTAGCGTTGCCAGCAAATTCATTCCACCGTATCTTCTCTGGCGTAAATTTGCCTCTTTTATCTACAAACCACGGTACATTGGCTTTATGGCTTGATTGTTCCATCGAGAAGGATAGTACACCTGACGAGGGGATGCTGAATGGGTTGATGAAATCCATTTCCAATCTTCCGCAAATTGGATCAGACATATCAATGATGTTGCATGTAGAATTCAAATATTTAAAAGGGCATTTGAGTTTGACTAATTAGGTCGTTACTTACTAGTGTAGCACCCCCCTCCAATGTTTCCTTCTGTAACCTTATGGACAATAAGAAAATCCATGCATTGATAGTGATTTCTTGCGAAATCAACAATTCTTTATCGATGTTTAGAACGTAGTGACAACAATGACTCGTTGTATTCAAAACAATCAAGTACTTCTGCGTATTCTATAAAATAAGAAAGAAGACACAACATTTTAAATCAATAACTATGTAGAATGCAGTTTTAATTCTGAAGAAACTAATTACAACAAACATGAATTACGCATCAGCTATTGAGTGTTAATTTTGTTACCTTGCATAGCTAACGGATATTGAAACACATTGATTTGTTGATCTGCATATCGTACATTACAATTAATGTTAGTAGAATATACATATGCATACATGTCTACATATCTATATTTGCCTTTGTAGATAGAGGATAACCTGGCTCAACAAGCATGTCCTTCTCTTCATCTGAGTGGTCAAGTATAGTAGCTTTGAAGAATTCATGGTGATCCAATATAATCTGTAGTGCTTGACAAGGTCGTCCCAGTCTGCACCTGTTATATCTGTGGTGTTCTCTTTTTTCTCGAGAACAAATTTATACATAAATCCATCTGGAGTCACATTTTTTATTTGGTCCCCAGTTGTGTTATTTATCTGTTTCCTGACACAGCAAGAAACAAACTACAACAAACCGTAGTCAACTACCGTATTTACCCAAATCAAAATTACATGACACATAATCCATGTGTGTTGAACTGCTATTCGGATGGTAGTTAAGAAAGCAATTATATGCGAGCACCTGGTGAACCAATACGTACCATGTAATTTTTGTCCTCGGGAATACGTATCACGAAACTGGACCTTTTTCCTTCGTTCAAGTTGCACAGGCCTTCGGGGTTGTGGCAGAATCGGCAGTGATCCTCCTAAAAAGTAGAGGTATTAAATGAATCATAGATCAAATTAGATCCACCCTATTGTACTTCATAGATCCGAAGAAATCACATACCATTAACGGGGAAGAGATGACGTTGGGTCCAATGAGACGGCGGAGAGGAGGGGAGGGGTGTGGTCGGGGTGGGGTTGGCGATGGCGCTGCTCCGTCGGAAGGGAAGGGACGACACAATGAGAGGGGAAAGGTAGACCGCCGAGGCGGTGTAGAGGGGAAGGGATGAAAAATCGAAATGTTTTTGATTGTAGTCGAGTCCCAAATTCGAGTTAGAGTGAGGGGGAACTGCCGGGATGGAAAAATCGGCACCAAAGCGGAAAATTTGTGTCATACGGATATATATTTGTGAGTTCCAGATTTTTTGTTGATTGTGGCGGTCGCATTGACCAGGATATTATAAGTGTGTTGACTGAAGACCATTTGCAGACCCGAAAGCCTTCATCTACACCGTGGATTGCTCCCCTCCACCGCGCAGTCTCGAACCCGGGCGCTGCAATGCCAAGTACTGCGGCGGCGCGTTGGACTCATTTATTTATTGTTAAACCGGGTGCAAATTGCAATACACATATTATTTATTACATGAAACAACATTGGTCAGAATGTTGCTCCGCCATCTCTTTCTCTAAAGGCGTGTTCGCCGTCGCGCGAGCGATGATGCAGATTCTCAGTGATGAACGGCCCACCGTCGGCAATGTCAACCATATGAATGAAGATCGGGTGGGTGTACGAGTGCATTCTCTCTGGCGAGGATGGAGGCGACCGAAAAATAGGGTCGCTAGTGATCGGCTGCGGGTTCTCTACATGGTACACCTTTGGGAGAATGCACGGGTCCTTCATCCATTCCTTGAACTCCATGGACCACATGTGCGAGGCCGGCAACATCTACACCACCTCGCCGCCGAGGTTGTTGACGAGCGGGTTCAGCGCCTCCGGCTCAGTGGCGTGTAAAGGGATGTTGTCGAAGCTTAGCATGCATATATATTCATGCTCTAATGGCGTGCCGCCATAGGCCTCATGCCAACTAGAGAAACTGATGGTCGCGTCGCCGCACCATCCGCAGTCGTTGGCTGATTGGAACCGCACAAGGAAATCGTCGGGCGGCTGATACGTCCATTTTGCATCACTATTTTATATTGTTATTTTCTGTTATTCATCGATATATTTCATGTTATGATGCATTACTTATGTTATTTCGTCTTATTTTGCATGTTTCATAATTTTTTAAGAATAAACACCGGGACCCGAAATCTGATGGAAAAAGCACCGTCAAGATACCCTATTTCAGAAGGTCAGAAGAAGAGAGGGGATACCGGAGAGGTCTTAAAAGTCCTAAGGAGGAATCTAGCCTTAAGGGCAGCTAGAGGGGGGCCACAGAGGTCCCACACCATGGGGTAGAGCCCCCTGTCCGCGCCGCCAGGTGGTGTGGCCACCCTGGCCCACCTCTGGCCGCCCCCCTTTGGCGTACTTGACCCGGAGGGAACCCTAAGCGCCAGAACAACATCGAAGAAATATTTCGCTGTCGCCTCGGGGCGGAAAACAACAGAGAGGGAAAATTTCTCCGGCAGGGAGAAATCTGCCGGGAAAATTCCTCCCCGGAGAGAGGGAATCATCGACATCGTCACCGTCATCGCTCTAGGCATCATCAAGATCGTCATCGTCATCATCATCACCACCGGCACCATCATCCTCACCGTCCACCTTCACTCTGCTGTAACGATTAGGGGTCTTTATCGTTGTTTTCCACTAGATCTCTCTCCCGGTGTGGATTGCTTGTTAGTAGTTGATGCTTGTGAGATTTATCGGTGTTTAAATTTATGACCAGATTGTTATTCACTATTATATCACCTCTTATTATGATCCATATGATGTCTTTTTAGTAGTTCGTTTAGTTCTTGAGGACATGGGAGAATTCATGATGTTAGTAGTAGAATTATGTTGAAGTAATATCTAGTGGTTTGATATTTAAGTTGTGGTGTTATTCTTCTAGTGGTGTCATGTGAACATCGACTACATGATACTTCACCTTTATGGGCCTAGGAGGATGCATTGTGTATTTGGATACTAATTATGGGATTTTCGGAGTGACAGAAACCTAAACCCACGTTAGGAAACCATTGCAGGAGGGAGTGTAGGATCCCAGAGTTTTAAGGCTGTGGTTAGATTTATCTTAATTACTTTCTTGTATTTGCGGATGCTTGCGAGGGGTATAATCACAAGTATGTATTAGTCCTAGTTTGGCGGTGCATTAGCATAGGTTCACCCACACAACACTATCGAACCAATAAATATTAATCAACCGTATGAAACGAAAGCACTTGACGAAGTTCCCATGTGTCCTCGAGAACGTTTGGTAATCATAAGTAGAAAAACCGGCTTGTCCGTTGATCTCAAAAGGATTGGGCCACTCGCTGCAATTATATTTATTGTCTTTTATTTACTCGCACTTTATTTATCTGCTATATAAAAAGATCACCAAAAACCCGTTTGCTAGTGTTTATAGTGAATCCTCTATCCAACCGGCTTGTCAACACCTTCTGCTCCTCGTTGGGTTCGACACTCTTATTTATCGAAAGTACTACGATACACCCCCTATACTTGTGGGTCATCATAACTATTTTCTGGCGCCGTTGCCGGGCAGTGAAGCGCTATTGGTAAGAAAAACTTTTACTGTGAGTGTTGTTTTTATTTATGTCTCATGTTTTATTTCATTATGGAGAATTATTTTGGTTCTCTGTTTGGGGGTACTACTACTATTACTGCTAGGGTAGTAGGTGACCCGTTATCTATTGAATTGGATCCTTATAAAATACCTATAAAAATTGTTGGATGTGTTATGGATAACTGCTATTATGGAGATGGAACTGTCCATCCCGGTGACCATTCACTCTTTATACATGAATTATGCGAGTTATTCAGGTGTGCAAGTATTACAATGGATCAAGTCAAAAGGAAATTATTCTCTTTATCGCTGAAATGTAGAGCTGCTGAATGGTTTAAATTACTGAAGAATGGTGAATCTATTGGATGGGAGGAAATTGTACCTCTATTTTATTCTAATTCTACCCTCCCAGTGAGATTCATAAAGACCGGAATCAAATATATAATTTCTGGCCTCGTGATGGAGAGAGTATTGCCCAAGCTTGATGGATAATGAAGTTATTAATGCTTAAGTGTCCCGTTCATGAGCTCCCGAGTAATATTGTTATCAATAGTTTTTATGCAAGGCTTTCTCTTCTTGATAAGGATTTATTGGATGCTTGTTGTTCTGTATCATTCACACATACGAAGGAAGAAGCTAAATGGTATTTTCTTGACCGTATTCAAGAAAACACTAAAGGATGGGACAATGACAAAGGTAGAAAGTCAGGTATAAATTATGATTATGAATGCATTAAAGCCTTTATGGGAACTGATGATTTCTATAATGTTAGTGCTGTTTGTGATCTTGATTCTCAAATCTTTGCAAATTTTCTTAAAGACTTTGCTTCCAATTTTGATATTCCTAAAAAGGAGTTGAGCAAGTACCATGCACCTTATAAAGATTTTGTTCCGGCTAGAAATATAGAAGTGCATGCTGTTAATCCTGCTGTTCCTGAGACTTATATTGAGAAAATGCCTTTCCCTGCTAAGGTAAAAGACCACTCTATTGTAGCTAGTGTGGTTAACAAAAGTATAAAGAAATCTATTGAACTTGATGAACAAATAATTGTTGAACCTGCAGTAGCAATAGTGAAAGACCTTGTTTGTGGAAACATAGAGGATGAACATATTGTCTTTTGTGAGGATGCTTCTAATATTGTCTCACATCCAAATAGACCTAATAAAACTAGTGCTCATGTGCTTTCTGTTGAGATTGGTGATCATTACTATGATGGTTTATGTGACATTGGTGCAAGTTCTAGTGCTATTCCTTATGAGCTTTATAAAAAAAATTATGCATGAAATTGGCTCTTGTGAGCTTGAGGATATTGATGTGGTTATTCGGCTTGCTAATAGAAAAACTGTTTTTCCGGTCGGTATTGTTACAGATGTGGAAGTTTTATGTGGTAAAACTAAATATCCTACTGATTTTCTAGTGTTGGGTAAGGCTGCTAGTAAAACTTGTCCTATTATTTTTGGTAGATCTTTCTTGAACACTTGTGGTGCTATTATGGATTGTAAGAGGGAGAATATATTGACTAAATTTGATGGAAAATGTTATGAGTTCAATTTCTCAAAAATTTCTACAGCGCCTTATGAATCTGAATTGCCTAATGAGAATTTTAGAGTTGAGCAGTTTGCCTCTATTGCTCTTGCTCCTAACAATGCTTTGCAGCAATATATGGATCACCATGAAAGTGAGGTCTTTATGGAAGAGACAAATGAGATTGACGATATTCTTCTTCATCAACCGGTGATACTGAAACATAAGTTACCTATGGAGGACTTGGGTACCACATTACCACCCAAGGAGGATCCTGTTTTTTATTTAAAACCCTTGCCTGATGATCTTAAATATGCTTCTATTGATGATAAGAAAATATATCATGTTATTATTAGTGCTAAACTTTCAGGTGAAGAAGAGGGATTATTGGGAATATTGAAGAAACACCGTGGAGCTATTGGATATACTCTTGATGATTTGAAAGGGATTTGTCCCTCTATATGTCAGCATGTTATTAATATCGAACCTGATGCAAAGCCAGTAGTTGAACATCAATGCCGTATAATTCCTAAGATGAAGGAAGTGGTAAGAAATGAGGTACTAAAACTCCTTGATGTTGGTATTATTTTTCCTATAGCTGATAGTAGATGGGTGAGCCCTGTGCATTGTGTCCCTAAGAAGGAAGGAATGACTGTTGTGCCTAATGAAAATAATGAGCTTATTCCTCAAAGAGTAGTAGTTGGTTATACAATGTGCATTGATTTTAGGAAAAAGTTACTAAGAAAGATCATTATCCTTTACCTTTTATTGATCAAATGTTAGAGAGGTTGTCTAAGAAAACCCGTTTTTGCTTTCTTGATGGTTATTCTGGGTTTTCTCAAATTGCTGTTAGGAAGCAAGATCAAGAGAAAACAACCTTTGCTTGTCCTTATGGTACTTATGCTTATAGGCGTATGCCTTTTGGTTTGTGTAATGCTCCTGCTACATTTCAAAGATGCATGTCGGCTATTTTTCATGGTCTTTGCGAAGAAATTGTGGAAGTATTCATGGACGATTTCTTCATCTATGGAACTTCTTTTGATAACTTCTTGCACAACCTTGATAAAGTTTTGCAGAGATATGAGGAAACTAATATTGTTCTTAATTGGGAGAAATGTCACTTTATGGTGAATGCAGAAATTGTTCTTGGTCATAAATTTTTTGAAAGAGGTATTGAAGTTGACCGAGCTAAAGTGGAACCAATAGAAAAATGCCCTATCCCAGATATGTTAAAGGTATTCGTAGTGTTCTTGGTCATGCTGGTTTTTATAGGAGGTTTATTAAAAATTTCTCTAAAATATCAAATCCTCTTACCAATCTTCTTCAAAAAGATGTACCTTTAGTTTTTGATGATAATTGTAAGGAAGCTTTTGAAACTTTAAAGAAGGATTTAACTACTGCTCATATTGTTCAACCACCTAATTGGAATTTACCTTTTGAAATTATGTTTGATGCTAGTGATTTTGCTGTAGGCGCTGTGCTTGGACATCGAGTAGATAAGAAGTTGAATGTTATTCATTATGCTAGTAAGACTCTTGATGCTGCTCAAAGAAATTATGCTACTACTTAAAAAGAGTTCTTAGCGGTAGTTTTTCCATGTGATAAGTTTAGACCTTATATTGTTGATTCAAAAGTTACTATTCATACTGATCATGTTGTTATTAGATACCTTATGTAAAAGAATGATGTTAAGCGTAGGCTTATTAGATGGGTGCTGCTTTTACAAGAGTTTGATTTGCATATTATGGATGGAAAGGGTGCTGAAAATCTTGTTGTTGATAACTTGTCTAGATTGAAAAACATTGCTCATGACCCTATTCCTTTTAATCATAGTTTTCCAAATGAACAGTTGGCTGCAATAAAGGTAAACTCTCAGGATAGTCCATGGTATCCGGATTATGCTAACTTTATTATTTCCAAGTATTTGCCTCCAACATTTATAGCTCAACAAAGAAGAAAATTCTTTTATGATTTGAGGCATTATTTTTGGGATGACCCACACTTATATAAATAAGGAGTAGATGGTATTATGAGAAGATGTGTTCCAGATAAAGAACAACGTGAAATATTGAAAAAGTTCCATGGTAGTTGATGCTTGCGTTGGGATACCCCAAGAGGAGGGTGTGATGAGCACAGCGGTAGGAGTTTTCCCCTTAGTTAAGAACCAGGGTTATCAATCCAGTAGGAGAAAGAGAATCTTCGGAAGGTTGATGCCATGGACGATGGTGCTGGCGCTTCACTGGTGTCAGCAACAACGTGGAACCTGTACACAACACAATCAAAATACTTTTCCCCAACGGTACAGTGAGGTTGTCAATCTCACCGGTCTTGCTGAAAACAAAGGTTAGACGTATAGTGTGAAAAAACAATGTATGCTTGAAGAAAGTAATGAAACTAGGAAATTGTTGTGGGTTGTTTAACCGTGTGGAAAAATGGACCGGGGTTCGTAGTTTTTCTAGTGGTGTCTCTCCATAAAAGATAGCATGCTGGGTGAACAAATTACAGCTGGGCAATTGACAAATAGAGGTTGCACCGTAGTGCATAATATGACATGAAGATTACTATGCTATTTAGTGCGGGCATTACAACAAGATACATAGACCGACATTCACCTGCATCTATGACTAATAATACACCCTCAGGTTATCATCCGAACCCCCTCAGGTATTAAGTTGCAAGAATAAGATAATTGTATTAAACAAAGTGTGTAATGTAAGCAATGATTATGCACACGGGCACTCTCACCGCTGTTTTCTTCCTAATGGCAACAACACATCCCCCCTTCACGTTTCTGTCACTCGAGCAAGGCAACAAGGAGGCATGAACCCACTATCGAGCATAAATACTCCCTCTTGGAGTCACTAACAATTACTTGGCCAGAATAACCACTAGCAACGGAGAGCATGCAAGATCACAAATAACATATGCAAATAAATACTATAATCAACTTGGCATAAGGTCAATATTCATCGTATCCGAGCAAACACAGCATGGAGGATTACATAAGATCAATCTCGATCATGATAGGAAGATCACGAGCTCTAAACATGGAGGCATATGAGGAGAAGACAACCATCTAGCTACAACTACGAACCCGTAGTCCAAGGATGAACTACTCACGCATCACTCCGGAGGCAGGCATGGTGATGAAGAGGCCTCCGGTGATGATACCTCTCCGGCATGGTGCGGTAAACAGCTTCAGAACCCCCCTGATCTAGGGTTGATGGTGACGGCAGATGCGGAACTTTTTCGGGGATTTTGACCAGGTGTCTAGGGTTTTCCATCCTGGGGCTTAAATAAGCGAAAGGGCGAAGGCGGTGGCGCTCCAGGGGGCACACCTATAGCTGGCGCGGCCAGGGGGCGCGCCACCCTATGGTGTGGCCCCCCTGCTGCCCCTCTCCCGGCTCCTCTTCGGTCTTCTGGATGCTTCCGGGGAAAATAGGACTTCCAGGCTTCGGATTTTCCAATTCCGAGAATATTTCCAAAACAACTTTTCTGAATCTAAAAAAAAGCAGAAAACAGGGAATTGGCTCTGTGGCATCTTGTTAATAGGTTAGTCCGGAAAACGTATAAAAATGCTATAAATAAGGGAGAAAACATGTAGCAATTGGCATAATATGATCATGGAGCATCAGAAATTAGGGATACATTTATGACGTATCAAGCATCCCCAAGCTTAGTTCCTACTCGTCCTCGAGTAGGTAAACGATAAAACAATAATTTGTAAGGTGACATGCTACTAACACAAATTTGATCAATCTAATGGAAAAGCATATGCACGCTGAGATCATAAGAATTTAAACACAAGCATGATAAATAAAACTTTAATAATAAAGCATAGAAATTACTTTGCATCACGAAAAGTAACTCAAATAAAGGATCATGAATAATAATGCAAACAAAGGTAAACGTTTGTTTCAGGTATATAGAAAGCATGGCAAAGTGAATTTTCAATAGTCCGTAAGAGTGGGGCAAAACATAAATGCCAGGACACCTTCAAAGTTCAAGAGGAAGACTAGAACAAATAATTTAAGAACAAATAATATCACATCATGAAGTAATTATTGATGCTTATGGGACAAATGCACATAAAACTCAGAATGGCAAAAATGCTCCCTCAACTGTGCATAAAGTTAGAAGATGGAGACTCAACGTAAAAGTAAAAGAAAGGCCCATCGCAGAGGGAAGAAGGGATCACTCATGTGCTAGAGCTTTTATTTTATTAAACAGAGGTATTAAATGTTTGACATTTGTGGAGGAATGTCTATATTTTGGGAGATGTATGCTAATGTCAACGAATGGTAAACAGAAAATACAGTACGTCAGAAGTCAACTGGATTCACAAGAGAGGCTCCCATGGTGAAGGACGCAACTGGTGTAGAAGGTCATCCATCTTTTTTCTTTTGATTACCTAATTATGCTTTGACTGATAAATCAGGGGCAAAAATAGTGAAGAGAATTTGTATGCATTAATTTGGGGCTGGGCACCCCGCTGCCAGCTCTTCTATCATTTGGATAAGCGGATGAAGCCACTAGTCTAGGGTGTGAAATCCAATCAACAAGTGAGATAAAGATTCTCTATTTACATCCTCATGAGCAAAAACAGGAACATAAAGCAGGAGTAATTTTGAAGGTTTTAAAGATAACACATGAGTAATTTACTTTGGAATGGCAGTTAAATACCACATATAGGTAGGTATGGTGGACACAATGGGAAAACTTTGGTTTAAGGGAGTTTGGATGCACGAGTAGAGCTCATACTCAGTACAGGTGGAGGCTAGAAAAAGACTGGGAGCGACAAATCAAGAGAGCATAAGAGACATAATCATGCATAGCGACATAAGCATCATTAATTAAAACATAAACAGTATCACAATTTCAAAAAATAAGTGGTCATGGAGGCTATTCGTGACTGGTTTGTAGTCATAAACATGGTGTGAGCATCCGCCAAGTCAACCAAATAAAACATTCGAAAGAGAATACCATATATTGATGCTTTACTATGACAAGAACAACTCATGAATCTTTCAATACATATTAAACACTCTCAGCTATTTGAGGCTAATCATTCTACTCAATAACCACAAGGCTTTAAAACTAAAATAACATTTAGCATGGCATGAAAAAGTCCTAGCCACAGTCTATACAAGCTTCTACTAGTACTGTTATAAATTCTACTTCAAGCAACAGTTTTTGGTTTCTCCCAACAAGCACCATACAAAAAATGCTTTAACAAAAATAATATTTATGATACAGCAAGCAAACATGAGATTACTCACAAAATACTACTAAAACTAACAGCTCTAACAAGATATGCATGCAAAACTGGAGCTGAATAAATGCAGCAGCTAGACAGAGACTAAGAATACAACGTATTCTCATGAAAAAGCGGAGCGTGTCACTCTCCAATAAAAGAATGCTAGGGTCCAACCAAGCTTATTATGAAAGTAAAAACAAACTGAAAGCAAAAGAAAGGGCAAAATGAAAAAAAAATGCTCCAAGTAAAGCACATAAGATGCGACTGAATAAAAATATAGTTTCACTAGAAGTGACCTGATAATTTGTTGATGAAGAAGGGGATGCCTTCGGCATCCCCAAGCTTAGACGCTTGAGTCTTCTTGGAATTTTCTTGGATGTACCACCGGGGCATCCCCAATCTTAGGCTTTTCACTCTTCTTTATCACATCATATCATCCTCTTCTCTTGACCCTTGAAAACTTCCTTCACATCAAAATTCTCACAATCTTCATTGGCAACGTTAGTGCAATAGAAATAATAAATCCACATAGTTCAGTTTCAACACAAGTCTAACACTTAAAAACAAATTTACTGTCACAACATCTTTCAAAACTTTTGTTCTCAAAAGAACACCAAAAGAAAGAGATTAAGATGCAAATGCGATAAATGGAGGAAATCTGTCAAAAACAGAACAACAGGTAAAGATCGATTTGTTCAAAAATCTTCTGTTGATCAAATCAAAAAGTGGTCTTCTAGAAAACATTGCGTATATAACTCAGGATTAAGCACAAAAAAGCTCAGGTCAATTTTAATTTTCTGTGATTTTTAACGGAATTTACAATGGACAGGAGAAATCTATTTCCTGCGCAGAAATCCAAAATATAGGATCAAGTTTCCACTAGTGGCTTTAGTTGGCTCAACAAAAACTCAAAAGAAAAGATACAGAGGGGTTCCTAAGGAAATATAAAACACCCAGGTACAAGCACACCAAATAAAACAAAATAAAACTAAAAGAAAACGGAGAAATAAAACGGGTTGTCTCCCAGTAGCGCTTTTCTTTAAAGCCTTTCAGCTAGGCATAGAAAAATCAGCTCAGGTGTTTTCAAGTAAAGAAGCATCAACATAATATTTTGCTATAATAATATATTCAAAGGGTATCTTTATCTTTTTTCTAGGAAAGTGTTCCAAACCTTTCTTGAGGGGAAGTTGATATTTAATACTCCCCTCTTTCATATCAATAATAGCACCAACAGTTCTAAGAAAAGGTCTTCACAAAACAATAGGACAAGAAGCATTGCATTCATTATTCATAACAACGAAATCAACAGGGGCAGGGTTATTATTAACCATAATAAGAACATCATAAATTCTACCAAGAGGTTTCTTCTTATCATTATCAGCAAGATGAACATCCAAATACCAGTGTTCCAACGGTGGCAAATCAAGCATATCATAAAGCTTTTGAGGCATAACAAAGATACTAGCACCAAGATCACAAAAAGCATTGCAATCAAAATCATTTAATTTTATCTTAATGATAGTATCCCAACCATCATCTAATTTTCTAGGGATAGAAGTCTCAAGTTTCAACTTTTCTTCCCTAACTTTCATGAGAGCATTGGTAATATGTTTAGTAAAGGACATATTTATGGCACTAGCATTGGGACTTCTAGCAAGCTTTTGTAGAAACATAATAACTTCAGAGATGTTGCAATCATCAAAATCAATATTATTATCATCAAAAGTAATGGAACCATTATCTCCTACTTCTCTAAAAATTTCAGCACTTTTATCAGAAGTAGTTTTAGCAGTTTTAGGCAATTTAGCACGTTTCCCCAAAGGACTGGGGACTTTATTAACACCAACTACTTTACCATTGATAGTAGGAGGTTTACTAGCTCTTGGAACTTCAGTTTTACTAGTTTTTGTGATAGTACAAACTCTAGCAATATTATTCTTTTCAGCTAGTTCTTCTCTTTGCCACCTAGCATGTAATTCAGCCATCAATCTAACGTTATTGTATATTTGAACTTGGATGGAATTCAAAGTTTTATTTTGTTTAACATCTTGTGGAAAAACCTTCAGTTTTAGAAAATCAACATCAATATCAAGGCTATCTACTTTAGCGGCAAGAACATCTATTTTACCAAGCTTTTCCTCAACAGATTTATTAAAAGCAGTTTGTGTGCTAATAAATTATCTAAGCATGTTTTCAAGATCAGAGGTAGAGATTTTATTATTATTGTAGGAGTTGCCATAAGAATTATTATAACCATTATTAGGAGGGTAGGGCTTATAACTGTTTCCACCAAAATTATTTCTATAAGCATTTTTGTTAAAATTATTATTTCTAATAAAGTTTACATCAACATGCTCTTCTTGAGCAACCAAAGAGGCTAAAGGAACATTATTAGGATCAACTTGAGCTTTACCATTAACAAGCATAGACATAATAGCATCAAGCCTTTCACTCAAAGAGGAGGTTTCCTCAACATAATTTACCTTCTTACCTTGTGGAGCTCTCTCAGTGTGCCACAATGAATAATTTATCATCGTATCAACAAGAAGCTTTGTTGCAATGCCCAAAGTGATGGACAAAAAGGTCCCTCCAGCAGCTGGATCCAATAGGTTCCTTGAAGAGAAATTCAGTCCTGCATAAAAGGTTTGTATAATCATCCAAGTAGTTGGTCCATGAGTGGGACAATTCTTCACCATAGTTTTCATTCTTTCCCAAGATTTAGCAACATGTTCATTATAAAATTGTTTAAAATTCATTATGTCACTTCTCAGGGATATAATCTTAGCAGGAGGATAATATTCTCCAATGAAAGCATCTTTACACTTAGTCCATGAATCAATACTATTTCTAGGCAAAGATAGCAACCATTCTTTAGCTCTTCCTCCCAAAGAGAAAGGAAATAATTTCAGTTTAATAATATCTCCATCCAATTCTTTATATTTTTGCATCTCACATAGTTCAACAAAATTATTAAGGTTAGCAACAGCATCATCAGTACTAATACCAAAAAATTGTTCTTTCATCACAAGATTTAATAAAGAAGGCTTAAGCTCATAGAAAGCAGCAGTAGGAGCAGGTGGAGCAATAGGTGTACAAATAAAATCATTGTTGTTTGTGATAGTGAAGTCACACAACTTGGTATTCTGAGAGGAACTCATTTTAGCAGAATAAAAGCAAGCAAATAAATAACAGCTATGAAGTAAACTATTTTTTTTTGAGTTTTTGATATAGAGAAATAAACTATTTTTTGTGTTTTTGATATAAAGAAATAAAAACAAGACAAAAATAAAAACAGGACAATAAAAACAAAATAAAGAGATTGAGAGTGAGAGACCCCCCTTGCAAGAAGACTTCCTTCTCCCCGGCAACGGCGCCAGAAAAATCCTTGATGCTTGCGTTGGGATACCCCAAGAGGAGGGTGTGATGAGCACAACGGTAGGAGTTTTCCCCTTAGTTAAGAACCAGGGTTATCAATCCAGTAGGAGAAAGAGAATCTTCGGAAGGTTGATGCCACTGACAGTGGTGATGGCGCTTCACCGGTGTCAGCAACAAAGTGGAACCTGCACACAACACAATCAAAATACTTTGCCCCAACGGTACAGATAGGTTGTCAATCTCACCGGTCTTGCTGAAAACAAAGGTTAGACGTATAGTGTGAAAAAAACATGTATGCTTAAAGAAAGTAAAGAAACTAGGAAATTGTTGTGGGTTGTTTAACAGTGTGGAAAAATGGACCGGGGTTCGTAGTTTTTCTAGTGGTGTCTCTCCATGAAAGATAGCATGCTGGGTGAACAAATTACAACTGGGCAATTGACAAAAAGAGGTTGCACCGTAGTGCACAATATGACATGAAGATTACTATGCTATTTAGTGCGGGCATTACAACAAGATACATAGACCGACATCCATCTACATCTATGACTAATAATCCACCCTCGGGTTATCATCTGAACCCCCTCAGGTATTAAGTTGCAAGAATAAGATAATTGCATTAAACAAAGTGTGTAATGTAAGCAATGATTATGCACGCGGGCACTCTCACCGTTTTTTCTCCCTAATGGCAACAGCACATCCTCCCCCTTCACGTTTCTGTCACTCGAGCAAGGAAACAAGGAGGCATGAACCCACTATCGAGCATAAATACTCCCTCTTGGAGTCACTAACAATTACTTGGCCAGAATAACCACTAGAAACGGAGAGCATGCAAGATCACAAATACATATGCAAATAAAGACTATAATCAACTTGGCATAAGGTCAATATTCATCGGATCCCAGGAAACACAACACAGAGAATTACATAAGATCAATATCGATCATGATAGGCAGCTCACGAGATCTAAACATGGAGGGATATGAGGAGAAGACAACCATCTAGCTACATCTAAGAACCCGTAGTCCAATGATGAACTACTCACGCATCACTCGGGAGGAAGGCATGGTGATGAAGAGGCCTCCGGTGATGATCTCCTCTCCGGCAGGGTGCCGGAAACAGCTTCAGAACCCCGTGATCTGGGGTTGACGGTGATGCTGGCTGTGGAACTTTTTCGGGGATTTTGATCAGGTGTCTAGGGTTTTCCATCCCGGGAGCTTAAATAGGCGAAAGGGCAAAGCCGGTGGCGCTCTAGGGGGCCACACCTATAGCTGGCGCGGCCAGGGGGCGCGCCACCCTACGGTGTGGCCCCCCTGCTGCCCCTCTCCGGCTCCTCTTTGGTCTTTTGGATGCTTCCGGGGAAAATAGGACTTCCGGGCTTCGAATTTTCCAATTCCGAGAATATTTCCAGAACAATTTTATGAAACTAAAAAAAACAGCAGAAAACAGGGAACTGGCTTTGTGGTATCTTGTTAATAGGTTAGTCTGGAAAACGTATAAAAATGCTATAAATAAGGGAGAAAACATGTAGCAATTGGCATAATATGATCATGGAGCATCAGAAATTAGGGATACGTTTATGACGTATCAGTAGTGCTTATGGAGGACATCACGCTGGAGATAGAACCACAGAGAAGGTTCTACAATCAGGTTTCTATTGGCCTACTCTCTTTAAAGATGCACGTAAATTTGGTTTATCTTGTGATGAATGTCAAAGAGTTGGTAATATTTCTAGATGTAATGAAATAACTATGAGTTATTCTCTTGTTATTGAACCTTTTGATTGTTGGGGATTTTACTTTATGGGTCTGTTTCCTCCTTCGAATGGTTACACTCACATTCTTGTTGTTGTTTATTATGTTACTAAATGGGTAGAGGTTATACCTACAAAAAGTGTTGATGGTGAGACCTCTTTAAAAATGCTTAAAGATCTTATTTTCCCTAGGTTTAGCGTACCTAGATATCTTATGACTGATGGAGGTTCTCACTTTATTCATGGTGGTTTTAGAAAAACCCTTGCTAAATATGATGTTAATCATAGAATTGCCTCATCTTATCATCCTCAAACCAGTGGGCAGGTAGAATTATCAAATAGAGAAATTAAATCTATCTTGCAAAAGACTGTTAATAAATCTAGGAAGAATTGGTCTGATAAGTTACATGATGCTTTATGGGCTTATAGAACTGCTTATAAAAAATCTATGGGTATGTCTCCTTATAAAATGGTTTATGGAAAAGCTTGTCACTTGCCTTTAGAATTACAACACAAAGCTTATTGGGCTGTGAAAGAACTTAATAAAGATTTTAAACTTGCCGGTAAGAAAAGAATGCTTGATTTGACTCATCTAGATGAATGGAGATGTGAATCTTATGAAAATGCTAGAATCTTGAATAGAAATTTAAACAATGGCATGATAGAAGAATCCTTAAAAGAGAGTTTCATGTTGATGAGAAAGTTCTATTGTATAGGTCTCGTCTCAGATTTTTTGCAGGAAAACTATACTCGAGATGGGAAGGACCTTATGTTATTGAAGAAGTGTATCGTTCGGGTGCAATCAAAATTGCTTCCCTCAAAGATAACACTGCACAAGTGGTAAATGGGCAAAGACTCAAACATTATATTTTCGGGA
Source organism: Alopecurus myosuroides (assembly GCA_028641055.1). Lineage (NCBI taxonomy): Eukaryota > Viridiplantae > Streptophyta > Magnoliopsida > Poales > Poaceae > Alopecurus > Alopecurus myosuroides. The sequence continues at coordinate 100,075,541 of CM054059.1, forward strand.
ATTCTTATAATGAAGATGTTGATGTTATTCAAGTAATGACTCCGGAGAAGTTCATTAGAGGGAAGATTCCAGAATCTGCAGAGTCCGTTTTCGAATAGGTAACAATGTTGTTAAGAAAAAGTTCGTTTATCGCTTTACAACTTTTATTTTTATCATTTTAAGAAAATATGAAAAATATTGAGCCGAAGAGGAGTAGGAGACGGTGCCCGAGGGCACCGTACCATGCCTGGGCGCGGGCCCACCCTTGGTCGTGCCTGGCTATGGTGTGGGCGCCCCGGAGCCCCTCTCCGTCTCGGTTTCGACTCGGACTTTCCTTTCGTTACGTATTTTTCTGATATTTAACCGCCGAGGTCCGTATATCGTTTTCTCGTCATGTTTCTATTTCGACCTGTTTCTGCCAGGATCTGTTTTCGGTTTTAGAAGCAGCAAGGCCTCCGCCAACAACAACAAGGGGAAGGAGCCTATGGAGGATGATCCCCAAGGTCCCAAGAGCTAGAGCATGGATCAAGGTATCAATAGAGAAGCAAACATGATGTCATCAATCAGCGAGGGAAGTCTTTCTTCTTGTAGCATGCAGGAACCAAGACCATCAGTTACAGGCGTCAGCCCCATCCCTGGAGTAGAGGAAGCCCTTCGAGTCGCCTATGCGTTCTGTGATCGGTATCGAGCTCTAAGGATCGAGGTGGAGATACTCCAAGAGGAGAACACCATGTTCCGTGAGATGTTGGAGCGTTTTCATGCCTTGATCGACAAAAGTTCACCACCACCGCCGAAGAATTAATTCTTCATTGGTATTGGCATCCCCTTGGCTTGTTCCAATCTTGGGGGAGTACCGCGGTATCACAACTTTATCTTTCACCTTTTTACCTTTTAGTAGAGTCATATAATGAGTAGAGAAAATATCATATAGGATGGTTTGCAATATGGAAGTATGATGTCTACGCATGCTTCTATTCTTGTAGAAATTGTTGGGCCTCCAAGTGCATAGGTTTGTAGAACAGCGGCAAGTTTCCCTTAAGTGGATTACCCAAGGTTTATCAAACTCAGGGAGGTAGAGGTCAAAGGTATCCCTCTCAAGCAACCCTGCAACTACGATACAAGAAGTATCTTGTGTCCCCAACACACCTAATACAATTTTCAGTTGTATAGGTGCACTAGTAATATGGATGATTATAAGTGACAATAGCAATCTGAAATAAAAATGGTAGCAAGCAAACATGTAGCGGAATTGATTGTAAACGTGTTTCAATGCTTGGAAACAAGGCCTAGGGATCCTACTTTCACTAGTGGACACTCTCAACAATGATAACATAATTGAATGCATAAATATCATATCTTCACTATGCTACTACGAACCACTATCCGGTCAGATAACACCAATCCATGCGTAGGGCTGTAACAGCACTCCTCAAGTATGTATTCCCTCTCTAGGGCACCCCGCGCTGTCACTATGAGCGCCCCAAATTAGTACTAAACAAACGCTACAATTTCATAGGGTCATCCAACACAAGATATAAATATCATGCTAAACCACATGGTGCACATACTGTCACCTTTACACCGTGATCAAAGTGTATACGGAGATCTCATAACAAAAACACTTGAGTAGCATAACAGATGAAGAGTAACATCTATTTATTCAACTAGATTACAAAGCTCATGATCACATAAAGATCACACCATGGGAGAGAGAGATGAAACACATAGCTACCGGTAGATCCCTCAGCCCCCGGGGAGAACTACTCCCTCCTCATCATGGGAGTTAGCAACAACGATGGAGATGGAGGTGGAGTCGATGGAGATGGCTCCGGGGGCACTTCCTGTCTCGGCAGGGTGCCGGAACAGAGATTTCTGTACCCCGAAACTTGTCGGCGGCGGCGACGGAGCTACAAAACTTTTCGTGGAAGGGGGCTGATCCTTTTTAGCGTTTATGCCTCGAGGGGAATATATAGGTGTAAGGGCGATGTCGGGGGGCGCCCGAGGGGCCCACACCACCCCTAGGCGCGGCCAAGGGGCCACCCGCGCCCAGGCATGTGTGGGGGCTCCAGGGCCCCCCTCCGGGTCTCCTTTTGACTTCCTTGACCCTCCGGCAATTCTAAGACTTCTAGGCTTCAAATCATTCAATTCCGAGAATATTTACAGAACAACTTTTCTGAAACTAAAAACAGCAGAAAACAGGAACTAGCTCTATGGCATCTTGTTAACAGGTTAGTCCCAGAAAATTCTTAAAAATGACATAAAGTGTATAAGAAACATGTAGCATATGGCATGAAAACAACATGGAACATCATAAATTAACGATACGTTTATGACGTATCAACATCCCCAAGCTTAGTTCCTACTCGTCCTCGAGTAGGTAAATGATTAAAAAAATCTGAGCTGACATGCTACCAACATAAACTTAATCATCATAGTAATGTAAAGCATGTAAACTAGGATCAAATGAATAAAGGATGTGGTTTACAGTTGATATCAAATAGAATAATGTATAAACCATTAGGAAGAACAAAGTAAAAAAATCAACGAATCAGTCCTAAAAGACAATCAACCGTGCAATGATTTATTAAAGATGATTTAAGCTTCAAGAACATCAATATAATAATCCAAGGCATCAAACTCTCACAACAACTCCTGTTAGGATCAAGTCAAGTGACAACAATATGCACGTAGCAAATCATTAAAATATTTGTGCACTCAAAACAATGAAGCGTTCTATATTGGTCCCTGACACCAGGATGTTATGGCTAAAAGAACATTATGGGGGGTTTGGATGGTCAATGGATGAAAGTCTCACACAACTGATAGTGATCATTAGACAAGAGGAAGTCTTATAATCGAAGTTATGCAAGGAGTAGTAATTGACACACAAAGGATGCACATAGAGCTATAAGTGTATGAAAGCTCTCTAATGGAACTAGTGGGGCTGCATCCAACATGCTTGCTCACGAAGACCTAGAGCTCTTTTGAGGAAGCTCATCATTTGAATATACAAGCCAAGTTCTATAATGTAAGTTCCCCACATAGTTATGCAAGTCATAAACTCAAAATATGAAAACTCTCTCCAAACTGAAGTAATGATGCTAACCAAGCACAAGTGTGGAATAAATGATAGTAGTACTTCCCCCTCTCTCTTTTGCCCTTTCTTTCTTTTTTCTTTTGGGGCTTTTTGACTTTTTTTATCTTTTTGATATATAACCTCACTATTAGGGGCAACACTCTATTTTACAATGAATCATCACAGTTTTAGTACTCATAACTCAAACTGAAATAACTCTGATCTATGTAAAACTAAATGCTTCTGCCAGAGCAGCAATATGCAAAATAATAATGAAGCCTGACAAGTAACATAATGATGATGGATGTTGTATGGCAATATATCTCAGAATGGCTACGGAAATGTCATGCTAGGTAGGTATGGTGACTGTTTTGAGGAAGATAAATTTTGGCTTATGTGTAGAAGAACAAAGTTCTCCCACGAGGTTGGGATGCACTGTGAATTTTGCACCGACTCTCAATGTGAGAATGAGCAATGCACAGTACCGAAGAGGCTAGCAAATAGGGATGGTGGAAGTGCCAGAAAACCGCAACATAGAAATCACAAGTTAAAAGATTACAACTAAAATCATGATCTTACAAGGAATAATGAAAATCACTCCAAGAGGGTCCGTGGCGGTGACAAGTCATTGTTAGCTACCCCGATCGTAGCGCATAACAAAAAGCCATTACGGTTGCTATCAGCAAAGGAAGTCATATACCATTATCCTATCAACTGGTTATTTGAGTGTGGCACAGTTTCAAGCTTTTATACCAACCATTAATTGTTTTTACTTTTCTAAACCAGCAAGTTTAGCATTAATAATATTAATATCTCAAAACAACAACAAATAATCAAGTGAAACAGTTTAGTGATCTACAAGAATATGCAAGCTTTTTCGTTATACCATCTACCACATGTAGCATTTTGTATTTCCATCAAGCACCAAACAACAAAAAATCTCCAAGAGATATAGCAATGAAACAAGAGAGTACTAACATAACTCTACTAGAACTAATAGCCCTGAAAAAGAGATGCATGAAAAACAGGACCTAAAAGGAATTTGCAGCAGCTAGAAGAAAAACTAAGAATACGAGCAACAAGTATTCATATGAAAAAGCGGAGCGTGTCTCTCTTTCACACAAAGAATGTTAGGTTCCAACTAAATTTATTTAATCAAGGAAAATAAAAGAAAACAAAATAAAACAAAATAAAGCAAAAACAAGCAGACGCTCCAAGTAAAATTCATATCATGTGACCGAATAAAAATATAGTTTCACTAGAAGTGACCTGATAAATTGCTGATGAAGAAGGAGATGCCTTGGGCATCCCGAATCTTAGATGCTTGAGTCTTCTTAGGATTTGCTAGGATGAACCACGGGGGCATACCCAAGCTTTTACTTTGCACTCTTCTTGATCACATTATATTACCCTCTTCTCTTGACCCTTGAAAACTTCCTTCACACCACACTCAAAGTAGTTCGCATTAGAGGTTTAGTGCAACAATAAAAAATTCATGGGTTCTGCAAGGTAACTAGTTATATTGATACTTTTAAACATTAGCTACAGACACTGATGTTTCGTGAAGCAAAGAAATCCACTTGACATAGTAAAGGAGCAAATGCAAGAAAAATGGCAGAATCTGCCAAAACCAGAACAGTCTGTAATGACGAATTTGTTCGGGGCACTTAAGTTGATCAGATAGAAAAACATAAATAACAAAAAAGTTTCTGAATTAGCTGAGGAATAAGCACAAAAAAATTCAGGTCGTTTTGAGCTTTCTGTAATTTATACGATTTTTTACGGTGGATAACAGAAATCCGTTTCCTGCTCAGGAATCCAAAACCAACCCCAACTTTCGCTAGAAACTTTACTTGGCACAACAAATACATGAAAATAAATATACAAAAGGAGTTTCTACATAAGTAAACAACACCTTGACTCAAAGAAAACAGAGAAAAACAAAGCAAAAAATAAAACTATGGGTTATCTCCCAAGAAGTGCTTTTCTTTAAAGCCTTTTAGCTAGGCATGATAATTTGAGAATATGCTCACATGGGAAATATGAATTGAAGCAAAAGAGATCATCAATAAGAAAATGTAAAACAAATTTAAGTCTAACCCAGTTCCTATGAAAAATAATCTTGTAGAAGAACAACTCAATAAAGCATAAAGTGGCTAGCATAGGAGAGCAAAACAAGTGCAACTTCAAGAATTTAAACATAAAGAGGGGAAACTTGATATTGTTGAGATGCATAAGACTATGTTTCCCTCTCTCGTAATAACTTTCAGTAGCATAATTTATGAAATTAACAATATAACTGTCACATAAAACATTCTTATCATGAGCCACATGCATAAAAGAATTAATACTCTCCACATAAGCATAGTCATTCTTATTAATAGTAGTGGGAGAAATTCAACAAAATAGCTATCATTATTATTCTCATCACCATAATCATCAAATTTAGGAGGCATATTGTAATCATAATTAATTTTCTCCTTAATAGTAGGTGGACTAAAAATAGCATGTTCATCATTGAAAACATCATATATAGAAGGCATATCATGATCACAATAAAATTTATCATCAATAGTAGGTGGAACTAGAATAACACAATCATTATAATCATCATATATTGGAGGCAAAGTATCATCAAAGAAAATTTCCTCCTCAATACTTGGGGGACTAAAATTATCATATTCATCAAAACCAGCTTCCCCAAGCTTAGACTTTTCCATAGCATTAGCAATAATGGTGTTCAAAGAATTCATACTAATAACATTGCTACTAGCATGCAAACAAAGTTCCATAGGTTTTTTAATTTTCTCTTCAAACACCTCATGTCCTAACTCAAGATAAATATTATAAAGCTCTCTTATATTTTTGTTGTTTTCCATTAATCCTAATTAGTGAAAAAAAACAAGGAACAAGTGAAAATAAGCCTAACTAGTGAAAATAAAAACAAGAAACAAAAAGATATAATTGCAGAATCTAAAGGAAATAACTTCGAGCACTCACAAAGGATGTGAGTACCTTTTATCTTACCTCCCTGGTAACGGCGCCAGAAAAGAGCTTGATGTCTACGCACGCTTCTATTCTTGTAGATAGTGTTGGGCCTGCAATACAAGAAATCTCTTGTGTCCCCAACACACATAATACAATTGTCAGTTGCATAGGTGCACTAGTTCGGCGAAGAGATAGTGAAATACAAGTAATATGATTGATTATAAGTGACAATAGCAATCTGAAATAAAAAGGGAAGCAAGCAAACATGTAGCAGAACTGATTGTAAACGGTGTTTCAATGCTTAGAAACAAGGCCTAGGGATCCTACTTTCACTAGTGGATACTCTCAACAATGATAACATAATTGAATGCATAAATATCATCTCTTCACTATGCTACTCCGAACCAATCTCCGGTCGGATAACAAACACCAATCCATGCGTAGGGCTGTAACAACACTCCTCAGGAGTCTGTATTACCTATCTAGGGCACCCCAAGATGTCACTGTGAGCGCCCCAAATTAGTACTAAACAAACGTAACAATTCATTGGGTCATCCAACACAAGGTATAAATATCATGCTAACCACATGGTGCACACACTGTCACCTTTACACCGTGATCAAAGTGTCTACGGAGATCTACAAAACCACTTGAGTAGCATAACAGATGAAGAGTAACATCTACTTATTCAACTAGATTACAAAGCTCATGATCACATAAAGATCACACCATGGGAGAGAGAAAGATATGAAACACATAGCTACCGGTACAGCCCTCAGCCCCGGGAGAGAACTACTCCCTCCTCATGTAGCGTTCCCACATTTAAATAATGTAAGAACTCTGTGTTATTGTGCTAGTCCCTGGATCAATTGCTAGCACCACAGTACAAGAATGAAATATCATGCAAATGCGTCAAAATCTTTATTAAATCGCATGATCCAAACTTACGAAAACTATTTTACAACTTGCATAGCTCAAGGCTAGCATGAATACAAAGTTGAACAGCAGAAACATACTACTTCAATGAGCCTCACCATCTTCATGTGCCACAGGCAAAACATGTTGGTTGTAGACTCGGGATCCTGAACGAGACCTCACACGTCATCTTCCATCTGCAATTTGGAATATGCAGCCACAAGGGAGTCAATACAATTTAATGTATTGGCAAGTAACACTATGGTGGATATATAATGGCAAAGACTAGCTTTTGTATGCATATCTGGCTGAGTGGAGTTTTGGCTATTTGCATAAAGCAAGTTTTCTCCTAAGTTTTCATAAATACATTTTGATCAATAAGTTGGTACCGCTGATGGAAACTAGTGAACCATAAATAATTATTGAGGAGTGCCACTGATAAAAACCAGGGCAAATCTCCAGCTATTGTTCTAAACAAGTTTTACTTACTGAAAAAGGTGATGAGAATATTCTGTCCATCCTTGTCCAGCTGCTCAAATTGTCCATTACCTTGGACACGACTAAGTACTTAATTTTTGACTCTGCAGAGTTTGTGCACTTTCACCTTAGCCTCAATCAACCCAAACATCCTATACATGCTGAGCGTATTAAGGAAAGGAGAGAATTGAGACAAGACCTTTCAGAAGGAGAATCCAAATCTACTGCAAGACCCATTCCACCTATAATTCTGCTACATCTTCATGTCAATGCGACAAGTATTAAAATGAAGTATTGTGATTTCCTATTTGTCAATGGTCAGATAAAAACAACTTGCTACTCCTCCACTTGTATGGATTGCTCCAAGTCTTCTCATGCTTGTCATCTGGAAAATTGTTTCATTTCTTCTAAGTTGTCTTCTCCTTGATTTATTGTCTCCCTTGAACTTGAATAATTCTTCATGACTTGCTTTTATGTTGAAATAGTACTAAGTTAAAAGAATATAAAGAAGAAATAGAGAGAGATAGAAAGATAGAGGGATTGTTCCTCTTCTTCATTTCTTCTTGCACTTGTATTTGCTTGTGTTTCTTCTAGTTGAGTGGAGTCTAAGTCCTTCCTTCAATTTCTTCTTAGGCCTTCCTTGTAGCTCTTCATGTTTTCCACCAAGTTGAATTTGAAGTATCCCATGTGCTTGAGTCTTGATAAATCTTGAAATAAGAATTAGAGAAGTGGACAGAAAATACTTGCACTTGTGTTTTGACTTTACTAGTTGGCTAAGTAAATACTTGAACCATACTAAGGACTTAGTCTTGTTCCAAAATAGCCACAACACATAAAACAAATATATGCAAAATATTTTCTAAGTCAAAGGCAACAAAGAAAAAGAAAAAAATAGTGAGAGTGAAATTTTGACTAAGTCTTCATGAAGTTCTTCTCGATTCCTTATGGGATGCTGACTCCATTGCTCCTTGAAGGACTTGATGATTTTGGTACCTTCATGAAGTCAAATGGAAAAGAAAGAAGAGGGGGAAAATACTTAAGAGAAGAAGGGGATTGGTCTTCTTGAAGTTTATTCTTGTTTTCTTCTAAGTACTTCTGCATTCTTGGAGAGGTTTCTGAAGTTTCTAAGTCCTCATTGGTCTTCTTGCTTCATGTTGAAAATTTGTAACATCCTCTCCATGGCTTTTCACTAATCCAGACTTAGTGGTTTTTGAACTAAGAGGGTCAACTAGAAAACATAACTTAGAAATATTCTAAGGGCTTTGGTTTTGGTTCCTCTGGTCTAAGGCTAGTCCTTAGCAAAATTTTGCTAGAGAAAACATATTGAAAATAATTAAGAAAATAAACTAAGTCAAAAATAGTCAAAAGAGCATATAACAACCAAAACAATTTAAACTTAGCCAAAAATTTCTTTGGGCACAAGGGACTGTTAGTATAAATCCTAAGGTCTCCAAAAATATTTTATTTACATTTTTTGATTTGTAGAATTTAAACTATGCAAAAAATCATCAAACAAGCATATTTAATTTTGAACCAATTTAAGTTTTTCAAATTTGAATTTGGAAAGTGCTAACATATTCTACGTGTTGTGTTGATTTCAAAAAGTCCAAGTTTTCTTAATTCGAAGCTACGGTTAAAAAGTTACGATGGTTCTAAGATCCAGGGGTGTTTGTGCAAAACAGCCAAATTATATCTAATTTCGAAAATCAAGTGGATAGTGGTGGGCCACGCGGCGTGATCTGGTTGGCTGTGGGTGCTGACATGGTGCTGACTCAGCGCTGACTGGGCGTGTTTAAGTGATTGGATCTGCATCGTTAGATCCAGATCTGACGGACGCGGGCGCGTACCGCTTCGTGTCTAATCTAGCGCATCCGTTGAAGATTCAACGGCGAGGAAGGAATGGAAATCTCACCGATGTCCGGTTGGCCAGAGTATGGCGGCGCGGCAGCGTTGTGGCTCTGGACTCGACGCCGACGGCGATTCTGGGGCCCTCGGACTTGGTGGTGGTGACGAAGACGCGCGGCTCAACACCATGAGCAAGATGGTGATGACGATGCGCTCTGCGAGGACCTCTAACGAGGGTGGTGCACGGACAGTGACGGTGGCCGCTCCGGCGACGCAGACAAGGACGGCGCGAGCGATGGAGTGGCTCCCGGGAAGCGCTGAGAACGACGTCGAGCTCTTCGTGATATGGGGATCCTCCTGGTGCGTATGGCTTCTCTTCTCGACGAGCAAAACGATGGAAGCGAGGCTTCCCGAGGCGGCGGCGGATCTCGGCGAGGAACGGCAAAAAATCTTGGCGGCACCGGAGGATTTAGTGTTTGGGAAACGGGGCGCGAACGTCAAGGCTTCGTTTATATAGGGGCAGAGACTTGCGCGAGGGGGCAGAGCTCGAGGCGGCGACGGATTCGTCTCTGGCACGGACGTCGAGGCCACAGTAGCGTCATTCGCGACGTCAGCATCGGGCCCCACTTGCCAGGGACGGAGGAGGTGGAAGAAAGGCTGCGGCTGCTGTTGGGCTCTTCTGTGGGCTGCGGCCCGCTGCGCTTGCGAGGGATAGGCGTAGGGGTTGGGCTGGGCCGGTCCAGTTGGCTGCTGTGCCCCCTTTTTTTTCTTCTCTTTTTTCTGTTTTTTTAATAACCAATATCTTTTAAAATATGAGTCCAAATAATTTCAAACAAAATTCCTTAGTTTTGTAAAATCATTCTCTTTCAAATGAAAACCTTTGGGTTCTGTTTCAACACACTTAAAATAATAATATTTTCAAATTCTTATATAATCATTAATAACACTAAATGCTATTTTTAAAATAGAAAATAATTGATAATTTGAATTGTGGTTTAATAAAATTCAGATAGCTCCCACAAATGCATATATTGTTTTTCAAAGCCTTTTACTTGTTTTCATAAACAAAATAATTCATATAAACATTTTATGGTCAATACCTAGTGTAATATTTGAAAACAATATAAATAATTTTTATTCATGTGAAACATTTTGGAGGCATAGTATTCAAACATAAAACATTTTCAAGTAATAATTGAAATGAAAAACTTTTATGAAATACGTTTTTTTTAAGATAAAACAATTATTTTGAATAAGCTTTAGGGTTTATAAAATAGAGGCCTTCTTACATTATAACCTCCATAGCCATTTCATTTCTTTTGTGTTGTGTTTAAATTGTTTTTGGTGGCTTGCTCTAGTGGAAAACAAAAAGTGTTAAAACTTTGTGATTTTTTAATTCATCCAAAAAGCTGGGATGTTAAAGACTACCACCCTTAAAAGAAATCTCGTCCCAAGATTTGGGAAGGCTAGAAAGAAAGATAGGTTTGGGTAATTGGGTTTACTCAAATTGGGTGGGCTACCACCCTTAAAAGAAACTTTTGTGGGTAGTCTAGAAACTCTTATCCAACAGGTTGTTGGGTTTGTTATATCTTCATCATCCATAATAATCCAGGGATACAACTTTTAGGGCTCTATGTGTTCATATTCACTTACAATAGGATGTTTCTATCCACATAGTTTGGAGTGTGGTTGTACTCAAGATGGCTTGAGTAGATCTTTCCCTCATGGTAGAGTTACACACAACCATAAGTTTGTTGAACCACCTTTGATGCTGAGGGGTCACTCTTTGGGTCAATCAAAAGCCATTGGGGTCACTCTCAACTTGGTCTTTTGATGTCCTTGGCAGGCTTCTATCTTGTTGTTGTCTTGCTGGAGTTGTGAACATCAACTATTCCTTATGAAACTGTCATGGTGGGAAACACCTCCATTTGATTATTTGCAGCCTCTTCATATATCCTTCATCTGGTGTAGAAAGCCTCCATGATGAATCAACTCATGTTACTTGTATATCATCACCCTTTTAGGGACTTGTTGCTCCTTAAGATAGGGGTGGCTTGATCATGGATGTGTTTGTTCCTTCACCCATAAGTACAAAATTCTGAGATCTTTCGTCATTTCCACCTTGGATGGCTAGTGTCCCCAAAAGGTGGTCTTGGTGTCTTGTCAGTTGTTGCACTCCAATTGGAAACTCACTATGGGTGGTGAAGGGGTGTGGCGTTGGGTTTGGTTTAGCATGGATAAGCAGAGATTAGAAATAAACTAAGGAAGAATCTTACCCCAACACAACAATCAAGCCAAGTCATCTTACAAAGAAAATCTAACAAGCATATACCAAGCATTCATCACTCAATTTAACCAGGTTTTTTTTTTTGAAAACAACTAGTATTGTCATGCAACACTGATATGAATAATCAACACCCTAATCGTGTTTCGTGTCTCGTAGCTTTATTATCTCTCATGGTGGTCTACTATTTAGGGAAGGATTTTTCATGAAAAGTATTCAATACTTAGCCTTGATGGTGGTCTTCAAAGTCTTAGTCTTCTCTATCTTCTCTTTAAGTGCTTCAATCTCCTCATTGCCTTCTTTCAAGTACTTGGAAACCGAGTGTCATATTGCAAGGTCATTGTCATCATTGGTCCTCCTTGAGTGATCCAATGTAACTGGTCATCTATAATTAAGGGAAGACTTTCAGCAGGTGAAAAATAGATGAGAGGATATGAGAAAATATTAAGATGAGAAGTTCTAGTTTTAGAAGATATAACTAGAATTATAATTCTGGGGCTTCTCCTAGTTCTAGTCCAAACTTAGGGTCTCGAACCTACAGGCAACACAATGCTCTGATACCATTTTGTAGTGTTCCCACATTTAAATAATGCAAGAACTCTGTGTTATTGTGCTAGTCCCTGGATCAATTGCTAGCACCACAGTACAAGAATGAAATATCATGCAAATGCGTCAAAATATTTATTAACTCGCATGATCCAGACTTACAAAAACTATTTTACAACTTGCATAGCTCAAGGCTAGCATGAATACAGAGTTGAACAACAGAAACATAGTACTTCAATGAGCCTCATCATCTTCATGTGCCACAGGCAAAACATGTTGGTTGTAGACTCGAGATCCTGAACGAAACCTCACACGTCATCTTCCATCTGCAATTTGGAATATGCAGCCACAAAGGAGTCAATACAATTTACTGTATTGGCAAGTAACACTATGGTGGATATATAATGGCAAAGACTAGCTTCTATATGCATATATGGCTGAGTGGAGTTTTGGCTATTTGCATAAAGCAAGTTTTCTCCTAAGTTTTCATAAATACATTTTGATCAATAAGTTGGTACCGCTGATGGAAACTAGTGAACCATAAATAATTATTGAGGAGTGCCACTGATGGAAACCAGGGCAAATCTCCAGCTATTGTTCTAAACAAGTTTTACTTATTGAAAAAGGTGATGAGAATCTTCTGTCCATCTTGTCCAGCTGCTCAAATTGTCCATTTCCGGGGACACGGCTAAGTACTTAGTTTTTGACTCTGCAGAGTTTGTGCACTTTCACCTTAGCCTCAATCAACCCAAACATCCTATACACGCTGAGTGTATTAAGGAAAGGAGAGAATTGAGACAAGACCTTTCAGAAGGAGAATCCAACTCTACTGCAAGACCCGTTCCACCTATAATTCTGCTACATCTTCATGTCAATGCGACAAGTTGAACTCTCACAACTTAATTGATCAGGATAGAGCCCATTGTCTAAGGCTGCACGGGAAGCTTCTAAACTTGAAAGGACTTCATCATCTCTTTGTTCCTAGGTGGCATTCCTCAGGTGAATACCTCAAGTAAATAACCCTTAGACGAGGGCCCTGAGGCAACACCCAACTCTCATCAGCCAAACAACCAATCCACCCAGGTTGTTCATTGAGTTGGTACTTAGAATTTTTCCTCAACACTAGTAAAACAATTTTGTAGCATTGCTAAGCATCTACTTAGTCTAATGATTATAGGGTTTAGGTAGGTAATAGATGTGGCTATATATATACCACTGGGATAGGATAATAGCATAGCAATAATATATATAATACTGTAAAATTTCCTATCATGCATACTACTCAAAATCAACTAATGCATAAAGTAAAATAATGGGTAGTTGATGGTGTGTTACTTGCCTTTGAACTTGGTGAAGAAACACACTTCCTTCACAAAAGGGAACGTTGCTCTCCGTACAATCTATTCATTGAAAACACAACAACAACATCAACAAGCATTCATACAAACAAGAGAAAACATGCAAACAACAATCACAACAAAAGAGTTTTAAACAAGCCATTCACAAAGGTTCAACAAAAGAAAGACTTATTTAAATAGGGCTTATGGTTAGCTAATAGGTCATGGGCTGGTTAAGGTTAAAGTTTGAATAACACAAACTCATACTTGTCAAGGAAGTTCCAAGAGTTCACTAAAGGTTATTACACCAATATTAAACCAAGGAAACAAGACATCTTCAACACTTAGTTATTTTCATCAAAACATTTGATTCATTTAATTTAGATTCCACTAACTTCATTGCAAAGGGGAAAATAAAATGAAGTATTGGGATTTCCTATTTGTCAATGGTCAGATAAAAACAACTTGCTACTCCTCCACTTGTATGGATTTCTCCAAGTCTTCTCATGCTTGTCATCTGGAAAATTGTTTCATTTCTTCTAAGTTGTCTTCTCCTTGATTTATTGTCTCCCTTGAACTTGAATAATTCTTCATGACTTGCTTTTATGTTGAAATACTACCAAGTTAAAAGAATATAAAGAAGAAATAGAGAGAGATACAAAGATAGAGGGATTGTTCTCCTTCTTCATTTCTTCTTGCACTTGTAATTGCTTGTGTTTCTTCTTGTTGAGTGGAGTCTAAGTCCTTCCTTCAATTTCTTCTTAGGCCTTCCTTGTAGCTCTTCATGGTTTCCACCAAGTTGAATTTGAAGTATCCCATGTGCTTGAGTCTTGATAAATCTTGAAATAAGAATTAGAGAAGTGGATAGAAAATACTTACACTTGTGTTTTGACTTTACTAGTTGGCTAAGTAAATACTTGAACCATACTAAGGACTTAGTCTTGTTCCAAAATAGCCACAACACATAAAACAAATATATGCAAAATATTTTCTAAGTCAAAGGCAACAAAGAAAAAAAATGTGAGAGTGAAATTTTGACTAAGTCTTCATGAAGTTCTTCTTGATTCCTTCTGGGGTGCTGAATCCATTGCTCCTTGAAGGACTTGATGATTTTGGTACCTTCATGAAGTCAAATGGAAAAGAAAAAAGAGGGGGGAAATACTTAAGAGAAGAAGGGGTTTGGTCTTCTTGAAGTTTCTTCTTGTTTTCTTCTAAGTACTTCTGCATTATTGGAGAGGTTTCTGAAGTTTCTAAGTCCTCATTGGTCTTCTTGCTTCATGTTGAAAATTTGTAACATCCTCTCCATGGCTTTTCACTAATCCAGACTTAGTGGTTTTTGAACTAAGAGAGTCAACTAGAAAACAATAACTTAGAAACATTCTAAGGGATTTGGTCTTCCTTCCTCTGGTCTAAGGCTAGTCCTTAGCAAAATTTTGCTAGAGAAAACATATTGAAAATAATTACAGAAAATAAACCAAGTCAAAAATAGTCAAAAGAGCATATAACAACCAAAACCATTTTAACTTAGCCAAAAATTTCATTGGGCGCAAGGGACTGTTAGTACACATCCTAAGGTCTCCAAAAATATTTTATTTAAATTTTTTGATTTGTAGAATTTAAACTATGCCTCATCAAACAAGCATATTTAATTTTGAACCAATTTAAGTTTGTCAAATTTGAATTTGGACAGTGCTAACATATTCTACGTGTTGTGCTGATTTCAAAACGTCCAAGTTTTCTTAATTTGGAGCTACGGTTAAAAAGTTATGATGGTTCTAAGATCTAGGGGTGTTTGTGCAAAACAGACAAATTAAATCTAATTTCGAAAATCAAGTGGATAGTGCTGGGCCACGCGGCGTGATCTGGTTGGCTGCGGGTGCTGAGGTGGTGCTGACTCAGCGCTGACTGGGCGCGTTTAAGTGATTGGATCCGGATCGTTAGATCCAGATCTGGCGGACGCGGGCGCGTGCCGCTTCGTGTCTAATCTAGCGCGTCCGTTGAAGATCCAACGGCGAGGAAGCAAAGGAGATCTCACCGGTGTCGGGTTGGCCGGAGTATGGCAGCGCGGCGGCGTTGTGGCTCGGGACTCGACGCCGACGATGATTCTAGGGCCCTCGGACTTGGTGGTGGTGACGAAGACGCGCGGCTCAACACCGTGAGCAAGATGGTGATGATGACGCGCTCTGCGAGGACCTCTAACGAGGGTGGTGCACGGACGGTGACGGTGGCCGCTCCGCGAGACGCAGACAAGGACGGCGCGGGCGATGTAGTGGCTCCCGGGAAGCGCTGAGGACGGCGTCGAGATCTTCGTGATACGGGGATCCTCCTGGTGCGTATGGCTTCTCTTTTCGACGAGCAAAACGACAGCGGCGAGGCTTCCCGAGGCGGCGGCGGATCTCGGCGAGGAACGGCGAAAAATCCTGGCGGCGCCGGAGGATTTAGGGTTTGGGGAACGAGGCGCGAACGTCGAGGCTTCGTTTATATAGGGTGGAGACTTGCGCGAGGGGGCAGAGCTTGAGGCGGCGACGGATTCGTCTCTGGCACGGACGTCGAGGCCATAGTAGCGTCATTCGTGACGTCAGCATCGGGCCCCACTTGCCAGGGACGGAGGAGGTGGAAGAAAGGCAGCGTCTGCTGCTGGGCTCTTGTGGGCTGCGGCCCGCTGCGCTTGCGAGGGATAGGCGTAGGGGTTGGGTTGGGCCGGTCTAGTTGGCTCTTGCGCCCCCCTTTTTTTTGTTCTCTTTTTTTCTGTTTTTTTAATAACCAATATCTTTTAAAATATGAGTCCAAATAATTTTAAACAAAATTCCTTAGTTTTGTAAAATCATTCTCTTTCAAATGAAAACCTTTGGGTTCTGTTTCAACACACTTAAAATAATAATATTTTCAAATTCTTATATAATCATTAATAACACTAAATGCTATTTTTAAAATAAAAATAATTGATAATTTGAATTGTGGTTTAATAAAATTCACAGAGCTCCCACAAATGCATATATTGTTTTTCAAAGCCTTTTACTCGTTTTCATAAACAAAATAATTCATAAAAAAATTATGGTCAATACCTAGTGTAATATTTGAAAACAATATAAATTTTTTTTATTCATGTGAAACATTTTGGAGGCATAGTATTCAAACATAAAACATTTTCAAGTAATAATTGAAATGAAAAACAATTATTTTGAATAAGCTTTAGGGTTTATAAAATAGAGGCCTTCTTAGATTATAACCTCCATAGCCATTTCATTTCTTTTGTGTTGTGTTTAAATTGTTTTTGGTGGCTTGCTGTAGTGGAAAACAAAAAGTTTTAAAACTTTGTGATTTTTGAATTCATCCAAAAATCAGGGATGTTACACCTCATCATGGGAGACAACAATGGTGATGAAAATGGCGGTGGAGTCGATGGAGATGGTTTCGGGGGCACTTCCCCGTCCCGACAGGGTGCCGAAACAAAGATTTCTGTCCCCCGAAACTTATTGGCGGCAGCGGTGAAGCTACGGTATTTTTCGGGGAAGGGGGCCGATCCTTTTAGGGTTTATGTCTCGGGGGCATATATAGGCGAAAGGGCGATGGCGGTGGGCGCCCAAAGGGCCCACACCACGCCCACGCGACGCCAGGGGGCCACCCACGCCCAGGCATGGTGTGGGGGCTCCAGGAACCCCCTGTGTGTCTCCTTTTGACTTCCTTGACCCTCCGGAAGTTCTAAGACTTCTGGGCTTCGAATCGTCCGATTCCGAGAATATTTCCAGAACAACTTTTCTGAAACTAAAAACAACAGAAAACATGAATTGGCTCTGTGGCATCTTGTCAATAGGTTAGTCCCATAAAATCCATAAATACGACATAAAGTGTATAAGAAACATGTAGCATATGGCAAAACAACATGGAACATCAGAAATTAACGATACGTTTATGACGTATCAAAGTATCACTCTCTAGTTGGTTATCGTTGTATCCCTTGGTTTGAGTTGCTGTAATGGAATATTAATGAGAAGTTTCATCACTTACTTCTTACACTTTATTTTAGTTTGCAATTTTTGTTATATGGTTGATCTTGTTATTAATATTGCTATCAATATAGGAGCATCAAGTGAATCTAGTTGGTTTTGGCAAACTTAGCATTGGTCAGTAGCAACAATACTTTGAGACTTAAGTAGAAAGAGGGAGTTGCATGTAGATATATTAATCCATGATCTTTCTTTCTTGTTGGCTCAAAAGCTTAGTATTCTCAAGTAAGATTGTTTGTACCTCCAAGGAAGATTGCATGATTGATTTTATCATATGTATATTTCTTTGTTTTCCCTCAACTCTTATGCTTGCTACCCAGCCTTGCTAGCCAAAAAATGTGTACTGAGAGGGAATGCTTCCCGTGCATCCAAACCTTGAGCCCCAAAACCATGCCATTTGTGTCCACCATACCTACCTATATGTGGTATTTAACCTCCAGTCCAAGTAAATTACTTGTGTGCTACCTTTAAACCCTCAAAATTACACCTGTTTTGTGCCCCTGTTTTAGCTCATGAGGACGCAAATAGAGAATCTTTATCTCACTTGTTGATCGGAATTTACACACTTAGACTAGTGGTTTCATCCGCTTACCAATTGATAGAAGAGCTGGCAGCGGGGTGCCCAGCCCCAAACTTAATAATACAAATTCTCTTTACTATTTTTGCCCCTGGTTTATCAGTCTAAGCATAATTATGTAAACAAAAGAGAAATAGGGATTACCTTCTATACCAGTTGCGTCCTTCAATGGGAGCCGCTCTTGTAAAGTTTAGTTGGCTTGTGACATACTGTATTTTCTGTTTGCCATTCGTTGACATAAACATAAACCATTCTCAAAATTGTTTTCAATGACTCTGTTTATCAAATGAAAAGCTCTAGCACGTGAGTTAATTCCTGCTTCCCTCTACGAAGGGCCTATATTTTACCTTTATGTTGAGCCAGTAAACCTACTCATTTCTGTCTTAAGCAAGCATTTGAGTTGTTGTGATCCATCCATCTATATGTTTATTTATTCAATCATGTCCTTTGTTCTTCCTTGTTTAGTACAAGTGCTTTTATCTGATTGAATACAACTTTGAAAGTTATCAATCACTACAAAGAGACTGTTATAATTGAGCATGATAAACTCTGCAATATAAGCTCTAGTATAAAGACTCTGATCGAAAGATAAGTACACTGTTAATTGTTCCTTGACCAAGAACGAAGTTTTCCTTCACCAATTATGATTTCCTTTTGCATCTTTATTGTGATTTCCTCTAATTTTTTCAAGTTTAATTATATGAGAGGAAGTTGTTGTCTAAAATGACTTGTTCTTTGTTATATGTGATGCTTCTTGTCCGTATTTTATTTATCACACCTCACTCCATAAACATGTGGTCATGTTTACTAAGTTCAGTTTTGCTTGGGGACAAGCGAGGTCTAAGCTTGGGGGAGTTGATACGTCCATTTTGCATCACTATTTTATATTGTTATTTTCTGTTATTCATCGATATATTTCATGTTATGATGAATTACTTATGTTATTTCATCTTATTTTGCATGTTTCATAATTTTAGGAGAATAAACACCGGGACCAGAAATCTGATGGAAAAAGCACCATTGAGATACCCTATTTCAGAAGATCAGAAGAAGAGGGGGGATACTGGAGGGTCTTAGAAGTCCCGAGGAGGAAGCTAGCCAGAAGGGCAGCCAAAGGGGGGGGGCATACTATGGGGTGGCGCCCCCTGGCCGCGTCTCTAGGTGGTGTGGCCACCCTGGCCCACCTCTGGTCGCCCCTTTTGCGTACTTGACCTGAAGGGAACCCTATGCCCCAGAACATCATCGAAGAAATATTACGCCGCGCCTCGGGGAGGAAAACAACAGACAGAGAAAAGCTCTCCGACAGGGAGAAATCTGCCGGGGAAATTCCTCCCCGGAAAGGGGGAATCATCACCATTGTCACCGTCATCGCTCCGGGCATCATCAAGATCGTCATTGTCATCATCATCACTACCAGCACCATCACCCTCACCATCCACCTTCATCCCGCTGTAACGATTAGGGGTCTTTATCGTTGTTTTCCACTAGATCTCTCTCCCAGTGTGGATTAGTTGTTAGTAGTTGATGCTTGTGAGATTTATCGGTGTTCACACTTTATGACCAGATTGTTATTCACCCTTATATCACCTATGATTATGATCCATATGATGTCTTGTGAGTAGTTCATTTAGTTCTTGAAGACATGGGAGAAGTCATGATGTTAGTTTTGGAATTATGTTGAAGTAATACCTAGTGGTTTGATATTTAAGTTGTGGTGTTATTCTTCTAGTGGTGTCATGTGAACGTCTACTACATGATACTTCACATTTATGGGCCTAGGAGGATGCATTGTGTATTTGGATACTAATTGTGGGGTTGCCAGAGTGACAGAAACTTAAACCCCCGTTAGGAAACCATTGCACGAGGGAGTGTAGGATCGCAAAGTTTTAAGGTCGTGGTTAGATTTATCTTAATTACTTTCTTGTATTTACGGATGCTTGCGAGGGGTATAATCACAAGTATGTATTAGTCCTAGTTTGGCGGTGCATTAGCATAATTTCACCCACACAACACTATCGAACCAATAAATAGTAATCAACTGTATGAAACGAAAGCACTTGACGAAGTTCCCATGTGTCCTCGAGAACGTTTGGTAATCATAAGTAGAACAACTGGCTTGTCCTTTGCTCTCAAAATGATTGGGCCACTCGCTGCAATTATATTTTCTGTCTTTTATTTACTCGCACTTTATTTATTTTCTATATCAAAAACCACCAAAAACCCGTTTGCTAGTGTTTATAGTGAATCCTCTATCCAACCGGCTTGTCAACACCTTCTTCTCCTTGTTGGGTTCGACACTCTTATTTATCGAAAGTACTATGATACACCCCCTATACTTGTGAGTCATCAGAGGCGCGCACATGTCGACGAGAACTTGGCTCCGCAAAATGGAGCATTGTGTGCCAATCTCGGCCACGAGTCGGTCGATAAGACTGGAGGACGTGACCCTAGCACTCAACCTACGAGAGCGCACCCACGGAGTTGTTGCTCCATTGACGCCATGGTTGGTTGCTAGACATGACACACCATCCAACATGTGGTCACATAGCCAGGTCGCCTCCCGTCCACAGCTCCTCGGGAAGTGTTTGAATCTGGCCATGTCGGTGATGAGGAT
Organism: Alopecurus myosuroides; assembly: GCA_028641055.1. NCBI lineage: Eukaryota > Viridiplantae > Streptophyta > Magnoliopsida > Poales > Poaceae > Alopecurus > Alopecurus myosuroides. Next base: position 100,096,186 of record CM054059.1, read on the forward strand.
AAGATAATCTCTGGAAAGGTGAAAATTTCAGATTTGTGTAGAATGGAAACCACATGAACGGAGTGGGGAATAAATAGGAAAATGGCAGCACAACCGCTAGCACAATGACTATTTCTGGCCATTACTCCAGATAGTTCGAAGTTTTGTGTGAATTGTCCACCTTTCAACTGTTGCGGCCGAAAGGTTCATTTGTTGAACAAACATAGAATGTTCAGAAATGGCACACTTAACTGAATTTGCACTGCACAAACCGAGACATCTTCTTCAGAGATTACACATAACAACATAAATTTATAGCAAAAGCTAACCCTAAGAGGCACGGTTTTTCAGTACTAGCGGGAGGAGCTTACAAAAGACCCAAAATACACGACCTGATAGCAGAACAACTTTCAGGTGACACCCCAAACACACACACTAAACCTAGAATTTAAACTAAACCCACATAGACAGTTGGAAATGGCGTGGTAGTAGGCGCCATCTGCAACTCGTCGTTCCACAGCTGATATGTTGCAAACGCATGTATAATTTTTTATGCTCCATTCTTGTTTTCTACCCAATACCTTTTGTTTTCCACATGTTTTCCTTTGTTTTTCGGATGTTTTCACAGACTACCCTATTAACAAGATGCCCCAACACAGTTATTGTTTTGTGATGTTTTCTATTTCAGAAAAGTTCTTAAGGAAATATTCTCGGAAAGGGCGATAAATCAACGGAGATCAATTTTTACCCGGAATGAAGACTGAGTCCAAAGGGGAGCCAGAGGCGGTTTAGGGGGACCACCAGGCGCCTTCCAGGTGCGGCCTCACCCTTGGTCGGGCCTAGTGAGACCCTGGGGTCTCTCGCCACCGCCTGTCGTCCCCCCATCGCCTATGAATTGCCTTTTACGCTAAAAATCATGGGGACGGTGTTATTTTCCACACAACATACAAAGAGGCGTCGTCACCTCGAAAGTCCGGTCTAGGGATTCTGGAGTCCTGCTCCGGCACCCTGTCGGAGAGGGGGATCATCACCGGAGGCCTCTACATTGCAATGATCGCCTCCGGACAGATGCGTGAGTAGTTCTTCTTAGGACTACAGGTCCATAGCAGTAGCTGGATGGTTGTTCTCTCCCCTATGCATCCATGTTTAGATTCTTGTAGGCTGCCTCACATTATCGAGACCACCGTTATGTAATTGTGCACGGTGTGTTTGTTGGGATCCGATGAACCATGAGATTATGATTATATTTTCATGTCAATCTGAGATGCTTCACTTATATTTGTAGAGAGTTTTAATATTGTCTTGCAATGCTCTCAAGTGTTTATTAATACCTTGGCCACATAGTTGTTTTAAACTCCAAGATAGGGTTTATATGCTAGATAGTGTGTTCATGCCTCCTTGTTGCATACACTCGAGTGGCAGAAACATGCGGGGGGGGGGGATGTGATGTTGCCACTAGGGAGAAAACAACGATGCTCATGTCAACAAATGGGAACCATAGCTTTCATTACGTATTGACCTTAATGCATTTGTCTGTTGCACACATATCAATCCCTTCATTGTTGCAACTTAATACCAAGGGATTTACTGGATAGCTTTCTTGAGGTGGATATTTAGATATGGATGCATGCTGGATAGAGGTCCATATGCCTTGACGTAATGGCTACAGTGTTAGAACCCGTGAAAATTTATATCGTTATAACATTATTGTTATACGTTCATGGTTTCTTAATTGCCCAGCTGTAATTTGTTCACCTAACATGTTTGTTTTCTTTGAGGAGACACCACTAGTGAACCTATGGCTCCTGGTTCTATTTTCCTCATATTGTAAACTTTCTTTTAAGCACTTTCATCATTGTTTCCTTCCTGTCTCATTTTTTACTTTTATTGATTTACAAGACTCTATACGTTTAATTCTCCTATTTTCAGCAAGACCGGAAGATCGACAACCTTCCAGAAAGCTAGGGAAAGAGAGAGTTTTTGTGTGTGTGCACGTTCCACGCCTCGGCAATGCCACTTTTTTTGGCTCCATTGATAAAGCAATCGTCTTCAAGACTACAAAGTCCTACTGGTTCGATAACTCTGGTTCTATACTAGGGGAAAACTTACTCTAGGCTGCATCATACCTTCTTCTTGGGGTCTTCCAACGAGCGTGTAATCACGTCCCCATCAAGTACTTTTTATGGCGCCTTTGCCGGGGATTTTTAGCTTCCTGCAAGGGGAGTCTCACACTTCCACTCTCTTTATTTTGTTTTGTTCTTGCTTAGCTTACTTTTGTTTAGTCTTGTTTTCTCTTTATCAAAAAAACCCAAAAAATTAGGTCTCTAATTTATAGTCTTTTATTTGTGTTGTTAGTTTATTTTGTTAGTATGTCTAGCTCTAATCCTTTTGCTATGTCTCCCGAGGCTGAGATTATCACTTAAAACAAAGAAGTGGGGAGAGATTTAAACATCCTTAGGAAAGAATTTCTAGTTCACACAAAAAAAGTACAACCCGAGCTTGCTTCAAATATATTATTTATATGCTTCTATCTTGGGATTTTTGGTTGGTAAAAGCATGCTTTGGACATAATGGTAGAAGGAAACTTTTTAGAATGTGGGTACATTAAAGCTCTTAGTAGCTTATCTAGTCTCTTTATGTAAAACAATGAGAATTCCATACATGATAAACTTGATAAAAACTTTGAGATGATTGGTAAGCTAAATTTAAATGAAGCAGAAAGAACTCTACGAGATAGGAAAGTCCTCAACAAATTGGAAAATGATTGGGAACCTTTTGTTAAAATTAGCATTGATGATCAAAGTTTTATAGCTTATTGTGACCTTGGTTCCATGATATCTACTATGCCTAAGATGGTCTATGACTACTTGAAATTGGAGAATATGATTGATCACCCTTATTATCACCTACATGCTAATGGTAATATCACTAAAATTAAGGGAATATTCAAAAATGTCCAAGTTTCTTTTCACCACAAAACTACGCTGGAAGATTTTCTGATTATGGATAAAGAAGAGTAAGGGAACATAGTTTTAGTGAGATCTCTTCTAAAAACTCTGGGATCTTTCATAAATGTTAGGAATGGTTATATAAATATTTATGCTCCCATTAGAGGAAATCTCAACTTTCCTAAACGTGTTAAAGATGCTCTGGTTTAAAATGAAATATTTCTTGGTGATGATTCTATTGATAATACTTGATTCGTTCTTCATGCCTAGCTAAAAGGCGTTAAAGAAAATCGCTTGTGGGAGGCAACCTACTTTTGTTTTCCTTCATTATCCTTTTGTTTTATTCTATTTTCTTTTGTTCTTTTTGAGTTTTGGAAGTTTTTACATCTTTAGCAACCGATCCTTACCAATTTTTTTTTGTGCCAAGAGTAACCTCTAATTGAGAGGTAGTGCAATTTGGGGAAGTTGTTGTTGTGGAATAGATTTCTGGGCTTTTACCAAAAATTTCATATCTCTCATCCAGAACACCGGATTGCTTTGAAAAAAAATATACACATGACCCAAATTGTTATCTAACTTTCGTTAGTTTCCAAAAATTTTATTTGAGAAATAGAAGATTTTCGAAAAAAATCATCTTTACCGACTATTCTGTAACACACGGGGGATTTTCCCCCAAATAGGATTTGGTTGTTTTCTTTTTTTGCATTGCATCATGCATTTTGCATTGCACTTTGCTTCAAAATATTTCTGGAAAATTCAAACCAATTTAAACTTTCAAACATGCTCAAATGGTTCCAAATTAAAATTGCAAACAAATCATCTTGGGAGTTGGGAATAATAAAAATGGGTTAGTTTTCAAATTGGTATTAAATGAAACCCTATTTAAAATTCAAATCAAATTGACATTTCAAATTTTTGAAATTAATGTCAACATGCTTTGACTTTACTGTTTTGTAAATCAATAAAAATTATTTCATAAACATAAAACCCTAACACCTATTTCTATTTTCTCTCTTCCTATTCTTTTACAAAAAAAAGGAAAATCAGAAAAGAAAAAGGGGGGGGGAGGCAGCCAGGCCAGCCAACAGGCCGGCCCAGGCCACCTACTACCCCCAGGCCCAGCCCACCTTCTCCCCATCCCCTACCTCTGTACGGCAGGACATCGAGGATGTCCACGTCGAAAGGCATAGGATGGGACGGCCGGGAGCGTGCCCCCTCCTCCTTAAAACCACGCCCACGGGCTCCTCCCTGCTGCCCTAGTCCTCCCTCCTCCACCTCTCTACCGCCGCCGCCATTTCTCCTCCTCCTTTCTTCTCTCTCTCTCGCTGTTTCTCTAAAGCTCACCTCCACCGCACAGCAGAGGAGCAACTCCGGCGATCGCCACCGCTATGGAACCTCTCCGAGCGGCCTGAGCGCGGGAATCGATTCCCCGTGCCTCCGTCTTCCTCCTCGACAATGCAGCGGGGACTGGGAGCATCAGGATCGCCTCCGCCGTCTCCGTCTTGTCGCCGCCGTCGCTGTCTGAAACTCTTCCCCGAGCCGCTGCTTCGACGACAACGGGGGGGTGAGCACCCCTTCCTCCTCTCCTTTCTCCTCCTGTCACCTGCACGCACTCCCTGCACCTCCCTATACTGAACCACGAGCAGCAGCAGCAGCGCAGCGTCGCCGCCGGCGAGCACGCTTCCGTCAAGTTCAAAGTCTGAACCTTTTTGGTTCAGTTTCAGTTAACCGCGAGCTGCACCTCAAAACCCCGCGCTCCCATGTTCTGTCACGAAACAGAGCACATCCCAGTGGCACACGCACTGCGCACGCGCACCCGAGGGCGAGGGTTCGAGCCCCCCCTCGCGGGATTAAATCCCATCTTTTTACACCGCACGCGCGAGAGGGACCCCCCCTGTCAGCGACCCTGGATGCCACGCAAGCACACACACGCACGCCACGCACGCACCAGCTGGGCACTGGCCCACTGCCAGTGACCCAGGGGTTGCTCTGCCCTGCGTAGAAAAGGTTCCAGGGACCTTTTCCGAATTTCTTTTTCGCACCTAAGCCCCTGGGATAAGTTTAATACTTTTAAAAATCACAGAATAGCCCCTGTAATTCAAATTCATATATCTTTTGCAAATCAAATCCAAATTTAATAAATAAAATATGTTTTCCATACCAAATTAAATTATCTACATGTTAAAACCATTTATATACTGTTTTGAACATTTCAAATGGTTTCAAAAATTCAAATTCAAACAACTCTTTCAAATTTGGTCAAATTCATAACTAATTCAAATTTAATTCAAATGGCACATGTAAAATATGTTTTCCATGCAAAATTGAACAAGCTTTCCAAATATAAACCTTGTTTCCTGTTGTGAATAATTAAAATTGGTTAAATAATTTAAACCTTGTTTAAATCATTTAAAATTGCTAAATTAATAACTTGGGCAAACTAAATTCTTTTTGAACATATAAAATATGTTTTCCATTCCATTTTTCATGAACTTTGCAATATCAACTTTGTGTTCTGTTTTAAATAAATTAAATTGCTGAAAACAACTGTTTCTAAGTTAATGCATTTAAAATTGTCAAATTAATAACTTGCTCATTTTAAATCCTTTTTTCACAAATGAAATATGTTTTCAAACCAGAAAAATATAATATTTTCAAATATGAATTTTATTTAATGTTTGAACAAATAAAAATTCAAATAAATTTTATACTTGAATTAAATTCATTTAAATCTTGTTTAAACTTGTTTAATTCATAATTAATTCACTTTTAATCCATTGTCAACAAATGAAATATGTATTCCATCTAAAATTTTGTGTTCTTTCCAAATATAAATTTGGTTATCTATTTTTGAACATTTAAAATTGGTGAAAACAACAAATGCTTGTGTAACTCATTTAAGAAGCCAAATTTCATAACTTAATAAATAAAATTCCAAACTTGGTAAACAACATATCAAACTGAAGCTATTGTTGTTTTCTTATTGTTTTCATCATCCATGCATCATTCTAATCAACTTTCACATGATGGTTATTTGTAGATCATTTAATTCAACATTAATTCATGGGCTTTTCCATATGCAATCCAAATTGCATATGGGCCCATTTAAATATGTTTACCACGTCAACTAGTTTATCTTTGATGCATCCTTAAACTTGTCATGCATCCATATCTTGATCATGCTGGATCTTTTGCCGTAGAAGTAATTGTTGCATCCGGTGTTTGTTCTAGTTCGTTGCTTCTTCGCTGATAGGACGTTGAGATGATGTGAGCAACGACAAGTTCTGCGGATGTACCTCTACTTGCTGGATTCCAGAAAAGTATACTCACTTGCTGCCTATGGCTGCCTTTCATCACTTGTTACCGATTCTTTCCGTTGTTCTTATGCTAGCCTTATGACTCGATGCTTGTGTCTCGACCCTATAATATGTTTACCTTGCAACCATGAAATAGCCTTCCTTCCACTTCCTATTAACTGATGTTTGTTTACCTTGTTGGCCCTCGTGTCGTAGTTGCATGCTTAGTGTTGTTTGCGTTCAAGTCTTGTTGTCCGTCTTATTACCTGTTTAGTTTGATAGTTGGGTTTCAATTCAATCAACAACATGTTAATGTTTTGGGTAATAATAATTTGATGATAAGGCACCGGCAGGAGGCCCGGCGTGGTTTTGAGGCCTGCTAGTGTCGACCTTAATTAGGAAAAGGGTCTTGTCCTCCGATCCATGATGAGCGCACTAACCGCATGTGGGAAGCGAGTATGGGCGCCCCCCGCAACTTTGATTCGATTCGCATCTCGTCCAAATCGCCTCATTTAGTTCGGGTTTTCCATTTGCCGCATGCATATGCAGGTGCGAACCCTTGGCGCCAGGGTGGAACTTTTGTAGTCGGCATTTAGGGAGACACGTTCTTAGAGTGCTATGAGGGTCCCCTTTTCTTCGTGGGGCTTGATTAGCCGTGCACTCAATTGCACGGGGTTCTTTGGGCTTGATGCGAAGAAGAGTTGGGTTGTGTTGAGTGCCCCGCTTGGTGGAAGGGCCTTTCCATCTGGCGGGTCATTCTTACGTGTACGGCCAAATTGGTGCATCCCTGCAGGGTTAAATCTTCTCGAGAAGCCGTGTTGTCCGCGGTTATGGATGACTTGGTGAAAGTGCTGGCTAACAAGTACTCAGATAACTTACACTTAATGATGATAACTTGACTAGTAATATAGATTACATCCACCATAAAAATGAATGTCACCTTAATCAACAGTGTGAGTTTCCTTGGGTTGCTTCCTTAGTAGGGGGTAACATTGGATGGGTATTGTTTGGTGAGTAGTTATAGTTGGTTTTGTCGCGCTATCTTATCCCTTTCTTGTAGCCGGTTGTTGTAGTGCGTCTCTGTAGTTAGTTAGTGCAGCCCGCTGCCGCTTCTTTGCAATAATCCCTTCCTTTCCGTTGTACCCAAAGTATTTGTATCTTGTGATGATTGGTTACGCTGGTATCTTGTGAGTATGGTTTATCCACTTGCCAGTACTTAATAATACTGACCCACGAATCCATTTCGTGGCTGCATATTCCACATTGCAGTCAACAGGTTTGGAGTCTGACGACGTTAGCTTGGGAATCCCTCCGGCTTGGCCTGGGCAGGGATTGGACGCCATCGGTTATCTTCAGGACTCTTAGTCCAATTTATATCTTGCCCGTAGTCGGACGCTATGTTGCTTCTTCCACTGTTATTTGGATCTTTGTATTGTACCAGTTGTATTCTTGACTCGTTTGAGTCGTCTTGTATATATCTCTTCTGTTGTTGCGGAATATTCGTGAACTGTTGTAATGTTATCACAAGTGGCAACCTGGAATCGGTTATTATGTGGATTTTGGCGGAAATGCTGAAATCTGCATAGTGCCCGATCTCGGGGCGTCACATATTCTGTTTTGACAGATTTCTGCCAATATTTGCATTTGGGTCTTAATCTCTTTCTTTTGGTGTTATTTTGAGAGGAAGAGATTTAAAAAAAGTTGTGACAGTATCTAATGTTTAGTTGAAGTGTGATAATTGTGTTCATACTGAACCAAATGGATTAATTATTTTGATTACACAAACGTTGCTAATGAAGATTGTGAGGAAGTTTTAGGTGGAGGAAGTTTTCAAGTGTAGGCAGAGAAGTATGATGTGATGAGATGAAGGATGTACAAAATCTCAATCTTGGGGATTACCATGTCACCACAAGACATATCCAATAAGTACAAGCGTCAAATCTTGGGGATTCCCAAGGCATCCTCTTCTTCATCAACAAAAATATCAGGTTTCTTTCAAGACACTATATTTTTATTGCTTCACATGATATGTGTTATTCTTGGAGCATATTTTTATTTTGCTTTAAGTTTGTTTTGTTTTCTTTGATGTACCTTTTGGTTGTATCCTAACACTTTTATTTTGGGAGATACATGCTCTGTTTTCATTGCCTAGAACACTCTAGTTTCACTCTTATTGTTCTGCGAGTGTTCAGTTTTTGCGTGTACTGCGTTTAGCTCTTGTTTAACTCGAATTTTGTTCCAATCTTGTTGGTTTCTTTCAGTTATATTTTATTAGATCTATGGTATTTGATTATTATTTACCTTGAGAGTTTTTCCGAATAAGTTGATTGGTGTTGGGGAAGAGTAAATTGTTTCATGCTTATAGTGGTGCAATAGGAAGCTTGTTTTGACTGTGGCTTAAGATTTGGCATGTAATGCTAGATTTTATTTTAATTGTGTGCTTAGTTATTTATGATGTATAATTACTAGTCTCAAATAGCTGAGAGTGCTTAATGTGACATTGTATTTAATAATGTGTTCTTCTCTCATATTGAAGCATGGTATTGTGGTATTTCTCCTTTGAATGGTTTATCTGGATTGACCTGACGCATGCTCACACCATGTTATGGCTACAAACAAAGTCACCTCTAGCCTTGATTATCACTTAGTTTTTGACTTGTAATATCACTTCATTCTTTGATTAATGATGTTTTGTCGATATGCATGATTATGGTCGTCATTGCTCTCTTAGTTGGTCGCTCCCATTCTTTTGCTAGCCTTCATCTGTACTAAGTATGAGTTCTACTCAGTACATCCAACTTCCAAAATCCAAAGTATGTGAAATATGTCCACCATATCTTCCTATATGTGGTATTTAACCGCCACTCCAAGTAAATTTCTCCTGTGCTACATTTAAACCTTCAAAATTATAATCTGTTTTGTGTTCTTGTTTTAGCTCATGATGAAGTAGTTTAAAGTTTATCATGGTTTGTGTCAAGAAAAGTTCTTCTTCCTTCTTTCACCCAATGAGTATGGAATCTGTGCTCGTTTAAATTTGCAGAGAGCTAGTGCCAAATAATAACAAAAAGGCACTTCCCCATGGTTTGATGAAAGCTGGTGGGTACCCGTGAACACGCTAGCCCTGGTTTGTGAAAAAAAGGTAGGGGAGTGCCAAACTAATAAAACAATGGAAACCACACTCAGAAGTCTAAACACTTTGCTTGACATGGATTATGATAAGTTTTTAATTACCATTCGTTGACATAGACATACACCTCTCTCAAAATTGTTTTCAATATATTTGTTTTATCAAACAAAAAACTCTAGCACGTGAGTAATCCCTGTTCCCTCTGCGAAGGGACTTTCTTTTAATTTTATTGAGTCTTCATCTTCTTACTTCATGCACAAGCTAAGAGAGCATAGTTGTCATTCTGAGTAAAATGTGCATAGTTCCAAAATTTATTATTGATTGATTCATGATTTGGGTTATTTCTTGCTCTCAAATTATTTGTATCTTGTCACCATTTAAACTTTGAAGGTGTCCTGGATTTTATGTTTTGCTACCACACGAAGGACTAGATGGATACCAATTTATTATGTTTATCTTTATGATTGAAACAACCGTATCACTTTCAATGTTTCATTATTCATTTTATTTTCTTTGTGTTTCTTTTCATGTGCAACATGGTTGCTGTTGATGACTAGCATTGGTAAACCCCAAGTGCAAGGTGTGAAGAGTGCAGCAGCAAGTTTTCCCTCAGAAAAGAAACCAAGGTTGAATCGACCAGTAGGAGGACAAGCAATCTCTGAAGGTTGATGCAGCTGAGGTGGCAGGACGCACTACCAGTTCGGCAGCAACATGGAATCTACACAACACAATCAAATCACTTTCTCCCAACGTAGTAGTGAGGTTGTCAATCTCACCGGTTTTGCTGAACAAAAAGAGGTTAAATGTATGGTGTGGAAAATAGTATGAGAACAGTATGAAAGCAGTAGCAGCAGTATGAAAGCAGTAGGTGTTTTATCAGTATGAGGAAAAAGGACAGGGGTCCACAGTTCACTAGTGGTGTCTCTCCGTGAAAGATAAATAACATGTGTGGTGAACAAATTACAGCTAGGCAATTGACAAAAATGAAGGTTGCACCGTATTACATATGCAAGACATAAAGATTACTATGTGATTCATGCGGGCATTACAACAAGATACATAGACTGTTATCCAACTACATCTATGACTAAAAATCCACCCTTCGAATATCATCCGAACAAACGTTGGGTATTAAGTTGCAAGCAACAAATAATTGCAGTAAGAAAAGTGTGTAATGTAAGAAATAACATCATCCTTAGACAAAGCATTGTTGTTTTCTCCCTAATGGCAACAACACATCCTCCATCTGTCACGTTTCTGTCACTCGAGCAAAGATGAAAAGGAGGCTATCGAGCATAAATACTCCCTGTTAGAGTTACTAGCATCTACTTGGCGAGAGCATCTACTAATAACGGAGAGCATTCAAGATCATAAATAACATAAGCATGAAGATGACATGATAGATTGATAATCAGAAGACATAGCATTCAACATTCATCAGATCCCAGCAAACACAACATGTAGCATTACATAAAGATGATCTTGATCATGATAGGCAGATCACAAGATCTAAACATGAGGTACAAAGTGGATAGAACAACCATCTAGATACTGCTATGGACGCGTAGTGCAGGGATGAACTACTCACGCATCACTTCGGAGGAGGGCATGGTGGTGTAAACCCCTCCGGTGATGATTTCCTCCTCCGGCAGTGTGCCGCGGAGAGCTCCAGAACCCTCCCGATCTCAGGATGACGGTGACGATGGCCTTGGGTGTTTCTCGGGTAAAAGTGGGATCCCTCTAGGGTTTACGTCTCGGGGGGTTATATAGGCGAAAGGGCAGAGGCGATGGAGGCTTAGGGGCCCCACACCACCCCCTGGCGCGGCCAAGGGGGGGCACCCTATGGTGTGGGTCCCATGAGGTCCCCCTCCGGGTCTCTTTGGGACTTTGTGGAACCTCCGGGATTTCTAAGACTTCCGGGCTTTGGATTTTTGAATTCCGAGAATATTTCCAGAACAACTTTTCTGAAACTAAAAACAGCAGAAAACTGGGAACTGGCTCTGTGGCATCTTGTCAATAGGTTAGTCCGGAAAATCGATAAAAATGATATAAAGTGTATGGAAACATGTGGGAAACAATAAGAAAACAACAAGGAACATCAGAAATTAAGGATACGTTTATGACGTATCAATTGCTAAGTTTACATTGGTTGAAATAATATTTATCATGCCTTTGTTAATGCACTTTGATATCAGCTTTGAATGCTTTTACATGACGCTGATTAAGATTTATATTGGCTTCATGTCACCTAAAAAATTATTTTGTTATCACTTACCTACTCGAGGACAAGGAGTTAAGCTTGGGGATGTTGATACGTTGCAAACATATCTATATTTTTTATGTTCCATGCTTGTTTTCTACCCAATACCTTCTATTTTCCACATGTTTTTTTTTCATTTTATGGAGGTTTTCACAGACTAACCTATTAACAAGATGCCTCAGGCCAGTTGTTGTTTTCTGCTGTTTTTCTATTTCAAAAAAGTTCTTAAGGAAATATTCTCGAAAAGGGCTAAAAATCCATGGAGATCAATTTTTACTCGGAACAAAGTCGGAGTCCAAAGGGGAGTTAGAGGGGGGCCAGGGGGGCACTAGGCACCTTCCAGGTGCGGCCTCCCCCTCGGGCGCGCCTAGTAGGCACCTGGGGGCTCTGTCCACCGCCTCTCGTCCCCCATTCGCCTATAAATTGCCTTTTACCCTAAAAATCATGGGGACAGAGTTATTTTCTATGAAACATACATAGAGGTGTCGTCACCTCAAAAGTCCAAACTAGGGCTTCCGGAGTCCTGCTCCGGCACCCTGCCGGAGAAGGGGGTTGTCACCGGAGGCCTCTACATCGCCATGATCGCCTCTAGACAGATGCATGAGTAGGTCGTCTCAGGATTATGGGTCCATAGCAGTAACTAGATGGTTGTTCTCTCCCTTATGCCTCCATTTTTAGATCTCATGAGATTCCTCACATGATCGAGACCACCCTTTTGTAGTTGTGCATGTTGTGTTTGCTGGGATCCAAAGAACCATGAGATTGTGATTTTTTTTTCATGTCAACCTGAGATGCTTCACTTATATTTGTAGAGAGTTTTAATCCTGTCTTGCAATGCTCTTTGGTTTTTATTATTACCTTGTCCACGTAGTTTTTTTCACCTCCAAGAGAGGGTTTATATGCTAGATAGTGGGTTCATGTCTCCTTGTTGTCTGCGCTCGACTGACAGAAACATGTGGGGGGAGGATGTGATGTTGCCACTAGGGAGAAAACATCGGCGCTCTTGTCTACGGATGGGAACCACGGCTTACAACATATTGATCTTAATGCATTTGTCTATTGCACAAATAGCAATCACTTCGTTGCTTCAACTTAATGCTAAGGGATCTGCTGGATAGCTTTCTTGAGGTGGATATCTAGATATGGATGCATGCTGGATAGCGGTCCATATGCCTTTACGTAATGCCTACAATGTTAGAACCCGTGAACTTTATCTCGTCATAATAGTATTGTTATACGTTCATGATTTTTCAATTGCCCACCTGTAATTTGTTCACCCATCATGTTTGTTTTCTTTGGAGAGACACCACTAGTGAATCTATGGCTCCCAGTCATATTTTCCTCATATCGCAACCCTTCTTTTAAGCACTTTTATAATTGTTTCCTTGTTGTCCCGTTTTTACTTTTATTGTTTTCCAAGACTATACGTTTAATTCTTCCATTTTCAGACAGACCGGAAGATTGACAACCTTTCAAAAATTTGGGGTAAGAGAGAGTTTGTGCTTATGTGAAGGTTCCACGCCTCGTCAACGTCACTTTTCTGGCGCGTTGATAAAGCAAGCTTCTTCAAGAGTACGAAGTCCTACTGGTTCGATAACTCTAGTTCTATACTAGGGGAAAACTTACTCTAGACTGCATCGTACCTTCCGCTTGGGGTCTCCCAACGAGCGTGTGATCACGTCTTGATCACCAGCCCTTATGCCGGTTCCACGCGCCTCCCGCCACCTCCCCACGCCTACGCCTTCCCTGCCGCCGATGTCGACGCCCCGTGCTGCACTACAAGGTGCGTCGTCCCCTGGTATAGGGTATGGATGAACCGGCCCCTCGGGAAGGAGTCATTGTAGTTGGTGAAAAGGTTGGCGCGAGTGAATACGATCATCTTGCTGCCTCAGTGGAAGCCACGGTTGTACAGAATGCGGATATTGACCCGGTTGGCGAACAACACGACCATTGCTGCGCCGCTCGGGTACATGATGTCTACGCATGCTTCTATTCTTGTAGACATTGTTGGGCCTCTAAGTGCAGAGGTTTGTAGAACAACAAAAAGTTCCCCTTAAGTGGATCACTCAGTGTTTATCGAACTCAGAGAGGTAAAGGTCAAAGATATCCCTCTCAAGAAACCCTGCAATTACGATACAATAAGTCTCTTGTGTCCCCAACACACCTAATACATTTGTTAGTTGTATAGGTGCACTAGTTCGGCAAAAAAATAGTCACATACAAGTAATATGGGTGATTATAAGTGGTAATTGCAATCTGAAATAAAAAAGGCAGCAAGCAAACATGTAGCGGAACTGGTTGTAAACGGTGTTTCAATGCTTAGAAATAAGGCTTAGGGATCATACTTTCACTAGTAGACACTCTGAACAGTAATAACATAATTGAATGCATAAATATCATCTCTTCACTATGCTACTCCGAACAACTCTCGGGTTGGATAACGAACACCAATTCATTGCGTAGGGCTGTAAAAGCACACCTTAGAGTTGCATTCCCCACTAGGTAACCCCACACTGTCACCTTGGGCCCTAGATGGTTCCAGACAAACACCACAATTTCATAGGGTCATCCAACACAAAATATATAAATCATGATAAGCCACACACGGTGCACACACTGTCACCTTTACACCATGGGACAAAGATGTCTCCAGAGATCACATTAACAAAACCACTTGAGTAGCATGATAGATGAAGAGTAAAATCTACTTATTCAACTAGATTACAAAGCTCATGATCACATAAAGATCACACCATGGTAGAGAGAGATGAAACACATAACTACTGGTAGAGCCCTCAGCCTCGGGGGGAGAACTACTCCCTCCTCATCATGGGAGTCACCAACGATGATGAATATGGCGGGGGAGTCGATGGAGATGGCTCTTGGGGCACTTCCCCGTCCCGGCAGGGTGCCGGAACAGAGATTTATGTCCCTCGAAACTTTTCGGCGATGGTGGAGGAGCTAAAAAACTTTGCGTGGAAGGAGGCTGATTGTTTTAGGATTTTTTCCTCGGGAGGGGGGGGTGTGGATAAATAGGGGAAAGTACGATGTGGGCGCCCGAGAGGCCCACACTACCTGGTGGCGCGGCCAGGGGGACCCGCGCCACCCTATGGCGTGGCTGCTCCTCTGCACCCTCCAGGTCTCCTTTGGACATTGTTGACGTGTCGGGAAAATAGGATCCTAGGATTTTGTTTCATCCAATTCCGGGAATATTTCCAAAACAACTTTTCTGAAACAAAAAACAACAGAAAACAGGAACTAGCGCCGTGGCATCTTGTCAATAGGTTAGTCCAGAAAAAATCCGTAAAAAGAAGAAAAACATGTGAAAACATAAATGTATTGGATAGAAAACAAGCATGGAGAATGGAAAATTATAGATACGTTTGAGACGTATCAGTACACCTCCAGCTCGAACTGACGGGTGACTGGAGTGTGGTGGTAGTTGAAGCCGGTACAGAGGAACAAGTTGGCCACGTAGTATGGGGGCCTACGGTCAGAGAAGGCCAAGATCCGGACGAGGTCGTCTTCGTTCACTCCAGGGGGTAGAGCAACTCCTAGACGGTGGGTGGGAGGACGAACACATCCATTGCGACGGGGAGAACCGCTGCTGCTAGTGTGCTTTCGTGCTTGGAGGAGGAGATGGTACTGCTGCTTGGATGAGAAGCCGATCGATTTTTTTTTTGGGAGGGGGGCATAAATAGGGAAGGGGATGGATTTGGGAGATGTGGAGAATCAATTGGGATCTTTACTTTGACAGGACGAGGCACTGACGCTCTGCGACGATGCATGATAATGGCACAACCCCAATTTCCACGACTCTACGGGAGTAGGCACTGCGGGGATTTGATGATGTAGCCACAATTTCCCAGACTGTTTCAGCTTCCGCCCCGTGGGCCTCGGCAAGAGAACGTAGAAGATTGCAGGGAGAGAAGGTTTTACCCGGTAAGGAATAGCATGGCACCAGAGCGGATTTGGGGATATGCCATTGACACGAGTCGGCTGAGTCAGCTGGTCCGACGTTGTTTGGTTTTGTGTACTTAGGAAGGTCCACTAAAACTTGGCATTCGAGGACATTTTTGTAACAAATTAGAAAAAATATAATAAAATATAAAACATATTAAAATTCAATTTCATTTGGAGTTATTCCAGAATATGGATATATAAGCCGAAATAAATTTGTACAAGCCAATACGGTTATTTGAAATGGCATGTGATCGATCTGGCTTGATGTCCCTGGATTTAGGGTCGGAATCTTCCACGATATAGTAGTGAAACCGAGACTGGTAATTTTATTTTATATTTTCAGACCGTATCGTGCACATACCTTTCCTTATCGTTATGATTGACTAGTTTTAATTAAAACCAAGTTTCTCCCTTAATTTTAACTCCTACAAATTTCTATCGGTGATTAATACATAAAATTGAAAGAAAAATGCCGAACTTGTCAGAATTCAATTTCCTTTGGAATGGTGTCATAATATGAGTATACAAGCTGAAATTAAAATTTTAAAATTAATAAGATAATTTCAATTGGCTGGTCATTCATAAAGTGGGGTCATTTTTCTGTAAAGTCTCCGTACATAGGGTCGTATGTACCATTATTCTTAAAAAACGCAAAACTTCTCAGAATTCAATTTCCTTCGAAATGGTGTCATAATATGAGTATATAATCTAAAATTAAATTGTACGACCCAATACAATATTTCAAAATGACATTCCTCACAAGGTGTTTTTCACATGTTTCTTCTGGGCGGTCCGGATTATTGGGAGCGATCTGGCCGAGACCGTCGAAGTTAAAAACTAAATCTGAATAAATTGAAACAATGAATTTCTCTATGGCGTACACACTGAAATTATATTTTTAGAGTTCAATCGAATACTTTAGTTCAACATAAACTTTAGTACAATCCCCATTATGCCTTCTTTTTCATCCTTCCAGTCTTCTCCTTCACAATCCATGTCTCAAACTCGTACTTCAGAACATGTCTATAAAATGTCAATTGGTGGAAAAGAAAGAGATTGCCAAAAATAGCACACGATCATACTTACGCTTTATCTATTAACAAATACATAGATAAAATTGGCAGACCATTCTTTCTTTGCCTCCACTTCTTTGTATTCACTTTCTCTGACAAGGAGGGTTCAAGTGATGTCCGCAATTTTTGGAGTTCGGAAAATCCTGAATTTCCTGCACTACATAACCATGGGCTTGCTCGTCGTGGTACATATGTTGCATTTCATGCAGCTGATAATCATGGGCTTCAACATCGTGCATATGATGCATGTCATGCACTTCATGTATACCACGGTTCTCGCATAAACTCTGCCCAAATCTACCGCACCGTTTGCATTTGTTGTTCCGTACTCCTAACTTAGAACCTTTATCATGGGATTGAGATGCTCAATATTAAGATTCCTAGGCTTTCCATGTGGCCTCTGAAAATTGGTGGTTCAAGTTTGAATCCTTGTACCGACTGTCTTCCAATCATTTGGATCTCTCATTGCTGGTATATTATCCACATATGTTGCAGAGAACTTGGCAACAAAAAATAGTCGTCAACAAACATTTCAATATCCGCACCTTCACCCATTAGAGGTAAGATAAAGAAAAGAGGATGGTGACAAGGCATACCAATAACCTGCCACTTTCTGCATGCACAACTCATGTTTGCAATGTCTATAGGATACCTCCTTTCAATGCCATCCTTCTCAGTTGCATAAACCTCAACCAGGGTATTAGAACTTCTAACCATCCTCGTATGTATATCTCTCATTACCCTGGTCCTTTGATTCATTAAGAAAACTACCTTTGGCACTATTTTATATCCTACAAACTTTTTTGCACAAATTCTATGCCTTAAATCAATCTTCACCATTATGGCCTATCTTATTGCATCTAACAAAAGAACCAGTGTTAGTGCTCCAAGGTCACTAATTTTTGAATTGAAACTATCTCGCAAACTGTTACAGACATAATCCATCTTACTTAACTCAGCAAACTTGATTCTAGACCATAGTTTGATGTGATGTTTTCGAAGATAATCTTTAACCTTTGGCTCGCATACAATTGATTCAACAAGAAAATCATGCCTGCCCCGGGTGTATGTGTGCGCAGCTGACCACAAGTTATGTTCAAAGAATTTTCCTTGAAATTTCCTCATAAAATTATTGGATAGGTGCCACATGCATTCTCTGTTCTCAACCCCAGGAAAGACCACATCAGCATCATTTTCTAGCCCATTGCATGCATCAGTGTGTATCACCAAACCGTGAGATTGACCTATCACTATACGAAGAATCTTCATGAACCATGTCCAGCTATCATTAGACCCCTCCTCAATAATAGCATAAGATATAGGAACCAACCAATTATGTGTATCTACAACACAAGTTGTAGCAAGCTATCCTCTGAACTTCCCTGTCAAAGAAGTTGAGTCTATTGCCAAGTATGGCCTGCAACCCTCTAGAAAGCCCTTCCAGCATGCCTTCATAGACAAAAAAAACATTTGTGGAACCATCTCTTATCTGCCATCTTATATTTCTTCCCTCTTGAAACTTTTTATTTTTCCTCTTACTAACCCATAGTCGATGTCAACAACACTCCCAGGTGATGCCTTCTCAACCTCTGGTTTGAAAGTATACAACAAGTGGAAACTTTCATTCCACTTGCCTTGAATCAGGCCCAAAGCCATCTCCTTCCCATCGAACACTCTGTGGTATGGAATCAGCACATTGAACTTCTCCTGTAGCTTCTTCCTCAGTTCAGATGCTCCAATTGTTTGATCCCCCTCACCCAATCAAGTATAGTTGCAACAATCCACTTGTTTGAAGCAGGTCTAATTTTCCCACTTAAAGATGTGTTATGACAGTTGTGTATCTGGGTGTTCACCTTGATCTGCATTGGAATGTTAGTAAATTACATCACATATTTACCAAAAGGATATAAATATGAGAATATATTACAGTAAAAAAATTCAACCTGAAATGGATATCCACCCCTCATTGGAAATGCATATAATATTTAATTACACACTTTGCTTTCCCTACAATGCACCCTCAGTCTTTTTGGTTCACTCTTTCTAGTGATATACTCAAATCTAACTTTTATAGAGAAAGTAGCAACTGCGGATATGCAGACCTCCACACTTATAAAAACAACTCCCTCATTAATTGTAGGGCTTTCCTTGTCAAAGTGTATGATTGGCCTGTCCTGTTCATCTTCATCGTCATATTTGGAACTCATTTCCTCATCTTTAGCCTCCTCATCCGAATCAGTGCCATATTCAGGCTCAAAGTTGGGATCAACCAAATATTCCTTTCTTTCCATCCTATTAGGATCAACAACCACATCTGGATATTCGTTCTCATCGGCATCATAATCTCATGTAGCAAAATCGCCTGCTCCCCCTAATTCTATGTCCTCTTGGTCGCTAACATCTGTATCATACTTAAGAAGGAGCTGGTTAGTGCCGGTATTTCTTTCCGTACATGAAGACCCGACATTGGAAATCCTCTCTTACCGAGACTCTTTGTTAACAATATGTACCAACATGAACACAATCCTACTAGCCAAGTGTTTACCCCACATGAGGGCCAAAGCCTCATTATTCGTAATGTCTACAAAATTTTCATGTTTGCTGTCATAGTATCTAGCAACAAATTC
This sequence comes from Alopecurus myosuroides, assembly GCA_028641055.1. Classification (NCBI taxonomy): domain Eukaryota; kingdom Viridiplantae; phylum Streptophyta; class Magnoliopsida; order Poales; family Poaceae; genus Alopecurus; species Alopecurus myosuroides. The sequence continues at coordinate 100,115,459 of CM054059.1, forward strand.
CTCGTTCTGCGTACACGGGAAATTCCTAAAAGCCATGCACAAGTCATTTAAAGTTAATTCTGCTGTGTCTACTGTCAGTCGATACATGAAACCACCGCTAACAGTAATTCGACCATCGGGGAGAGTTTTTGTGCGACACCCCCGCCGAATCTTCAGTAGAAATCCGGATACACCAGACATCCTATGTACATTAAAAACCACATACAACACCACGATTACAGATCACAATAGCCAAACTATTTTGAAGAAATATTATAGATATAATTCGGTTCTTACTTACCCTAGCGGTGCGACGAACGACTATTTCACCGGACTCCACAGTTGCAAAGCTCAGCTGCCGGCCTCTACTACCACGGCGTCGTCCCCGTCCATGATCTCCAACTCTATGGAATCCATCTCGGTGACGAGATCCCCCGCACCAAAATTTAGGAGCGATCAACAGAACAGAGCAGGGGAGCAGGCGCCGGCGGAGGCATAGGGGGCGACAGATTTCGCTATCCTAAAAGGGACCGCGCCGGCGAGGAAGGAAGAAGGGAGAGATTGACCAAAAATGGAGAAAAGGTACACAAAATGGCTTCCTCGGATCCTCGAGCGGGAGGCCAAAGAGCCTTGTATGATGGCGGCGGTTACAATAAAGAGAAATCGAGGAGCACAAGGACCACATGTAAGGCCAACGACCTAATTAAACCAATTCCTCCAGCAATTAACTTCAAGTTTAGTCACACCAAATGGCAACCGGCAGCGTCAAGTTCTTCTACCGAGCCATGTGGTCAAAAAATTCGTCTACCCATGTACATCATAAATAATGGAGAAAATCAGTGGCATAATCTCAATTTAGCAAACTTTAGAGTTACTTTACTAATACATGTGTAAGTCAGTGACATAGTCGTAATAACATTCGGACTGTCTGCGTCAGCTTTAGCATGCAGCCTAGCGCGAGACCTGCCCGCCCAGTCAGCCATATATTAGGACCATCCCGAATTCTAAGAAATTTTGGTGGCTAGTAGCGATTCAAAGGGGCGGGGGGGGGGGGGGGGGGGGTGGGGGGGCTCTAGCCCCGATTCTATCTGGGACTAAAGCCCTTTATGGCCCGGGACTAGAGGCCCGTTTTCTACTAGTGAGAAGATTGTTCCTCACCTTGGTGCAACACGTGCGGGAGCATGAACCCTTGTTCAATATGAAGAAAGATGTCGTGGGAAAGCTTGGGTTCTCATCACTTAAGAAGTGCATTGGTGCTATGCGACAGCTTGTTATGGCGCTCCCGCTGATGGTCAGGACGAATATATTCACATGTTAGAGTCCACGACGATAAAGCCATGTACAGGTTCTACAAGGCAGTAGTGGCTGTGTTTGGTCAAAAACTATTTGAGAGGACCAAATGAGGAGGAAACATCTCAGATCTTAGCAAGAGATTTTCCTGGAATGCTTGGAAGTATCGATTGCGTGCATTGGAGCTAGAAGAAATGTCCATTTGGTTGGCAATGACTGTACAAAGGGGGACATCATGGAGTTTTCAGCGTGATATTTGAGGTAGTTACCGACCACGAGACTTGGATTTGGCACACTTTTTTTTGACATGGCAGGATCTCACAACGACATCAATGTGTTGCAGTGTTCTCCTGTGTTCGTGAAGCTTGTTGAAGGCCATGCTTCGCCAGTCAACTATGTTATCAATGGTCACGACTACAACAAGGGGTACTACCTAGCATATGGTATCTATCCAAGATAGTCAACATTTGTGAAGACAATCGCCCAACGTCTACTAAATAAGAGATCATGGTTTGACTCAACAAGATAACACAAGAAAGTATGTCGAGTGTGCATTTGGAGTGCTCCAACAGAGGTTCACCATTGTTCGGTACCCTTCTCTCACTTGGTCGACCGAGAAGATGTTGGAGGTGATGAATGCATGTGTGATCATGCACAACATGATTCTTGAGGATGAACGTGGAGATCCGGTGCATGATCCCCTTCCGTTTGACTGCCAGGGTCATCCCGCCGCTGTTGATCACGATGTGCTAGCTGAATGGACAACTTTCATCGGCATGCAGATGGAGACCGAGATGAAGCTATACATGATCAAATCGAAAATGATCTAGTGGAGCATTTGTGGGTGCGTAAAGAATTAACGGCGACATAGTTGTGTTCTTGATTGTATGGATAATTTAATTTAAATTTTTAGCTACGTGCAAAACTATATGTGTACTGTTAAAAAGCTATATATCTATGTCAAGATATGTATGAACTTCAAAAATATCCACAAACAAAGAATGTGCTTTGGGGCACCTCGGTTGGGGGCGGGGAATGAGGAAGGGCGCCCCCAAAGGCGCATTCCCGTCCGGACGCGCCCATTCCCCCTCCTTCGACGGCGCCCAGCCGGATGGCAAATGGGGCGCCCGAGTGGAGATGCTCTTGTCTGACAAAATAACAGTTGGCAAACAGGAAACTCACACATACTATGTTGTCTTTCAAGGGCCATCGGTGAGAATCCCTAGACATATACACCATACCCTTTGGACATCTCCTACAAAATTATTATCACCATACATACTCATTTTAGTTAGCCATTATATGTAATATACCTTTGGTCACCCCTTACAAAAGTTAAGAGTGTAAGAAAGGGAACTCCTAAGACACAAGCGCTTGGTTTTTTTAAGTTCCAAAATATTTTTCCAATGGTATTTCAATCATCTTTTAGAAGTTTCATGTATTTTCTTTAATATTATTTCGATGCAATACAAGCAAAGGTTCACCTTCCGTGTGATCCGTCCCGGTGGGTCTGGTTGAGCGAGACTTGGGCTGTACACTAGATGCAAGCTACCAAACACACACATAGGCTCTTATTCACAATTCTTGCCAAAAATGACCCCTACATATATGGTGTAGGAATCTCTAGCCTTTTCTTAAAAAAAAACTCTCTACGATATTTTGACCTATATACATGACATCCTTTGTTCATCACCTACGCAATTACGACGCTATATCCTTTTTTCCGGTTAGCCATTAGGTGTAAAGAAAACCTTTAGGGATCTTTATAGAATAGAAAAAACAAAAAAGCAAAATCATTGAAACACAAGCATCTAAATTAATTGTTAACATATATTTGTTTTGTTAATTGTGTGTTATTCGCTACTCCCTCCGTATGTTTTAGCAATTTTGTAGATATAATGTATCTAGACATGTTTTAGTGTGTAGATTCATATGCATCTTACACTAAAACATGTCTAGGTACATATTGTTTAGGAAATGGTAAAACATCTTATATTTTGATACGGAGGGAGTACTACTTTGGCGTTAATTATTTCGAAACAGAGTGAGTACAATTTATTTGTGTGTGTGTGTGTGTCGGTCGCTGTACTACACGGGTGAACCCTTGTAAAACCGGGTGTGGTGCATTTGGTAGCCTCCATCAAGTGGATTTAGTTTATAGTTAGTACTACTCTCTGTTTGAAAATAATTATCGTTAAAATGGATGTATATGGTAGACGGAGGGGGCAGTAGAGAGTGGTGGTGGCACTGGGATGTTGTACTATGAGCAACGTTCAGGAGGTGCATCACGTACGTATAGGTGTGGTTGGGTCGAGAGAGACAAATATACATCCGACCGTTGGTTATACGCACACGCACATCATGGTACTGGATGGATCGCTTCCCCCCTAATTTTTGTTGGAACTTGCCCCCAGCTCTCCTCCGTCCATCATCGTCCGGTTAATGGATCGTTGGCACCGTACGTACGAAGCAGCCGGTTCTGTTTTGATGGATGTTGCATGACAGCCGTGTACGTATATATGTCTGGCCAAGAGGGGGAGACGTCCAGTGCAATCCACTCAAACACTAGCTAGCTACCAGACCGAGTGATTAATTAAGCACCATCTGTACCGTAACGTAGACACATGATGATCATGCATGGTTACTCTACTTACTTGCAAGCGATCACTTACCGGCTAACTAACCAATTGGCCCATCCATCAATAATTTCGAGTGGCGCACTTGGGGTTCATGGCTGCCCGTCGCTCTCTCGTACCCCCAGTGACCCAAACATGGCAGTCGACCGATTTTCTTCTGCCACTACTAAGGGCTCCTTTGATTTGGAGGAAGCATGCTGGAAATATAAAGGGTTAGAAAAATTTCCCTATATGCTATTGTTCATCCATTTGATTCAGAGGAATGGTGGAAAGGAAAAGCAGGGAAAAGTTTCCTTTGGATCTCACTTTCAACACACTATGTAGGAAATAAAAATCCAGTCTAACCCCATTCTTTGAATCCTATGCACAGGGAAGAGGGAAGGATTACACATGCCATCATTTCCTATTCTTATCCCTTCCCTTTTCCTCTGATTTTACTATCCTCCGGAGGATTGGACGCGCGCGTCCTCCGGCTGCATCGCGCGGCACGCGTCCTCCGGCCGCATCGCGCGGCACGCGTCCCCGCAAGGAGCTAGCAGTTCGTGGGCCAGATAATTAGCTAGTAGTTCCATTTTCAGCTCCATATTTTTATACTTGGGCTAGTTTTTTCGTCTCGCACGGCCTATCTCGCGCTGCAGTAGGAACTCTGCCAATCGAGTTGTGTGTTCTGTTACGGTGCTACAGTATAAATTTTTATTCGCTGCAATTGTTCTCCGATTTTGCTACAATAGTACATTTGTTTGCTATAATTGTTATCCATATTTTTGCTATAGTAGCGCAAAATGTTTGTTATAATATCTCCGGCGGTGTCTCCGACGATGTAATTATTTTTTGCTACAATAGCATATCTTTTTCGCTACAATTGATGTTAAGATTTGCTATAGTAGTGCAAGTTGTCTGCTATAATATCTCCGGCGATGTCTCCGGCAAAGTAATTTTTTTATTTTTTATGTCGATAATCTTTTTTGCTACAATAGCACGAATTTCTTATTTTAATGAACTTTTTTGCTCCAGAGTAGCAAAAGCGGGATTTGGGAGTACTTTTATAATTTGCTATGATAGTGTAAAATTCTTATTTTAATGAATCTTTTTTGCTGTTAGTGTAGCAAAAGCGGGATTGAGCGAATTGTTAGACACGTGTCGATGGGAGGACCCGGAGGATTTTCCCCCCGAATCCTCAGAAGGACGCCCAGCAGTGCCCTTTCCATATCCTATGAATTAAAGAGGCCCTAAATTGCTTGTTAGTATTTCTTTTAGTACTGTACAACTATATTTCTGAGACGAAAAGGAAATGACGCAAAGAAGAGACGAGGCGGCATTAATGGAAAACGGAGAGACGCAGCGTGCACGTACCACCGTCACAATCGTCCCCCTCTCTTGGCGTGCCATTAGCAGGGGGTAACCTGTTCCGAATAACAAAATACGGGGGGCGTTTCGGTCATTTTTGAACCAGCAACGCAACAGTCCTCGCCTACCAGCGCAATCACGGGGGAGAGGAGAGAGAGCGCGTCCGTCGTGGTTGTAACAGACAGCAGAGAGAGAGAGAGAGAATACGCGCTCCCACCATCCCCACTCCCTCCATTATTTCCCCTCCCTCCCTCTCACCTTCCCTGCTCTCTGTCCCCGTCCGCTACTCCCACCTTCCTCTACACTCCCCCCTACCCTCCCGCCCTCGCACGGCCAAAGCTCACACTCACTCCCCCCCCAACCCACTCCGCAGAATTCTTTCTCTCCGATGGTGACGCCGCGAGCTGCTGCCCTTCTCTCTAGGTACGCACAAAGAAACGCTCCTTTGACGAACGCGCCATTGCCGTTTCTTGGTTCCCACGGCCGCCAGGAGCTTCTTAATTCCCCCCTGCACGAATCTGTGTTCCGCGGGAGCGGGACAGGGGAAACTCTGGAATACGCTGAGGAGTGGGTGCGGAAAGTGTCCTCCTTTTTTTTATTCTTATTTTTGTAACGGGAGGTGGTGGTTGGTTCTAGTGGTTCTTCGTGCTGTTCTTGGGATCTCGGGGCGCCAGGGACCCCGTCTGCGAGCGTCCTAATTGCTGTGCCAGCCTGGGGGTTTTTGCTGTGTCGGTGGAGCGAGCCTCCGGTGAGATTTCGACAGATTCGTCTTTTTGCTTGGATTTGGGTGTGAGACGCAGCGCTGGGCTCTTAATTATTGGTTGGCAGGATTCTTTTATGCGCCAATTTTCTCGGGGCTTTTACTTGAGGGCTGGCTGGAGCATTTGTTTTGTGGTCACGTAAATTCTGTTCCTGAGCTGCTGCATCTAGCAGTAATAGTTTCTGAAATTTATCCTTTCTCCGACAAGGATGTCTGGATCTGGCACTACTTCTTCGATCTGAAACGGGCTTAAGTCTTGTTTGTTGGGTGCTGGTAGAATCGGCGAACGGAGGAGTAGAACGGTCTCAGAAAATAGTTTTATTTACCCTTTTGGCGGGTTGCTGCACATAATTGTGTTGGCTACTTGTATGACTGTCAGTTCTTTGCTGAAAGCTCAAGCTATATGTAAGATCTGATAGTGGAAAACACAAAATGTATGATAGAGTTGATTCTTGTTCTAGTATGTTCTTCTGTGTTGTCACATGCCTCGAATTTCTAATGAGCTCATATGTATGTCTATATTGCCGTAGTTATCAAATCACTGTGATTTACTAATAAAACTCCTTTCAGATATTCTAGATCAGTGTTACTGTGGTTCTTACCGTCGTCCATTTTTCTTTCCTCCGCTGTTTGTTCTAAAATCTGCATCTCTTGGGTCACATAATGCCAAAATGTATCTGTCATGTTTATATATTATCATGTCCTCTTTCAGGAGCTGATGCAAGCTGCAGGTTGTACTATGACAAGGATAGCTGTGCACATCAATACCCAAATTAGCCTCGCTTGATTACACTAGAGCTGGTTGTTATACTTGATTCTGCTAGCTCAAAACATGGGTTCTCGATTTCCATCACATCAGCTCAGCAATGGCCTGTATGTATCTGGCCGAAAAGAGCAACCCAAGGAGAAGGCCCCGACCATTGGCTCCAATGTGATGCCATACACTGGTGGCGACATCAAGAAATCTGGAGAGCTTGGGAAGATGTTTGACCTCCATGCTGAAAAGTCTAGAAAGTCTGGTCCTCTTGGCAATGCGCCTTCCAGAAATACTTCATTCGGGGGTGCTGCTTCAAACTCCGGACCTGTCTCTAATGCTGGCGGCCGGTCAAACTACTCTGGTTCTCTTTCATCTTCAGTTCCTGGTGCCGGTGGATCGGCAAGAGCAAAATCTAACTCCGGACCTCTCAATAAGCATGGAGAACCAGCAAAGCGGTCATCCGGTCCCCAGTCTGGAGGTGTGACCCCAATGTCTCGCCAGAATTCCGGTCCTCTCCCTCCGATGCTTCCTACAACTGGGCTTATCACATCCGGGCCTGTTACTTCCGGACCACTGAATTCTTCTGGTGCTCCAAAAAGAAAACTATCTGGATCTCTTGATTCTGCTGCATCCATGAAGGTGCGGGCCACATCGTTTGCTCACAATCAGGCTGTTACTACTCTCACCACGGAAGGTGGTTTCTCAATCAAGGGATGCACTTCGAAGTGTGTATTCGGGTTGGTGTTTGGAATGTTGCTGGGGGGGCTTATATTAGGTGTCTTCATTCTTGTTGCCGTCCACAATCCGATTCTGCTGATAGTTATGTTGGGAATGCTTGGTGCTGTTGCTGCACTTCTGTCTTGGAATATTTTGCGGGGAAGGAAAGGTGTGATTGGGTTTGTCAATCGCTATCCTGATGCTGATCTCAGAACTACAAAAGATGGAGAGTATGTCAAGGTTACAGGGGTATGTGAAAGGTTTCTGTTATTGTTGTTATCTACAGTCTGATGAGTTGTCGTTTGATGTTTGTATTCATCCCATTCTACTAAGAATATATTAGTTATATTGCAATGTGGTCTAATTACACTAACCTGAACATAGTTGAGTATTCCACTGTTCTTGTTTTGGTTTACGCAATATCTATATTATAAGATGCCATGTTAATTTCCATCACATGCACTTTGGACATAATATAGCAATATTATCACCAAATTACTGTTTTTTGTATTACCGTTCATGGTAGAGCTTTCCTGGTAGCTATAACTCGATTCTGATCACTTTATTTCCACGCATAGCATGCTTTATTTTTTGTTTTTGGTGATTGCATATGCTTATCTACAGGTTGTTATTTTGTGTTCTCAGAACATGCCGCACAACCATTTACTTGTTCCATTATCAGTGAGGATTCAGTAATGATCTGTATGCCAAACATGACAGGTTGTTACATGTGGAAATTTCCCGCTGGAGTCATCATTTCAAAGGATCCCTAGATGTGTGTACACTTCAACTAGCCTGCATGAGTATAGGGGATGGGACTCGAAAACCGAGAACGTGAAGCAGCGCAAGTTTAGTTGGGGATTAAGGGCAGAAGAGGTGAGTATTCTCTTTTCATAAATGCTGACCTGTAAATATCTGGAAAAGGGATATTTAAATTAAATTGATACGGTGAATTTACTTTCCAGCATAAAGACATGACTGAGAACTTTAATTTCTGCAATTATATTACTTTAATCCTCTAACTGGCCTTGACATTTCACTGATAACTTTGGCAGCGACATGCGGTGGATTTCTACATTTCAGATTTTCAGTCTGGGCTTCGAGCATTGGTGAAAACAGGATATGGTGCACGGGTGACACCATATGTCGATGACTCTGTCGTAATTGAAATCAATCCTGAGAACAAGGACATGTCCCCTGAATTTCTAAGATGGCTACGAGAAAGGAAGCTCTCAAGTGATGGTCAGACAATGCGCCTAAAAGAAGGGTATTATTTTCTCTATGTTAGCTTGTACTTAGAATCATAGCAATGCATAAGCTAGAAATATTTACCGCTGTCTTAAGATGCAAAAAAGATATGATTGCATTTACTTTATCTCGTGACCTGCAGATACATCAAGGAAGGCAGCACGGTGAGTGTGATGGGGGTTGTTCAAAAGAATGATAGCGTGCTGATGATAGTTCCTCCACCGGAGCCATTCTCAACTGGTTGCCAGTGGGCTAAGTGCTTCTTCCCATCCAACCTCGATGGACTAGTGTTGAGATGCGAAGATACTTCAAATATGGATGTCATACCAGTATAGCAAGCAGGATGCTGGAATAGCTGCTGCTGGAGAGGAAACTGGGCTCGTCGGATCTTTTGACCTCTGGGTTTGTTTGGTAGAATATTAGAATTGAGAAAAATGTACAAATGTTAGGTGTGATTATGGCTAGTAAAAGGTTGAGAGGATGTCTGGTTAATCTGGGTGTGCTGTATAGTCCTTTTTTCAACGTATTGTGTCCTCCTTTCCTCCCTCTTTCGGTGAGCTCTCAAATACTTGTGGAACATGATGGCTTTTGGGATGTTTGAAGACTTAGTGGAATTGGGTTTATATATGTTATTTAGAATGGGAGTTAGTTCACTGCTGCCAAAGATCTTGTTTCTATTATATTTCTGTATCCACATTCTGTATGTATGTGCTGGAAATTGTGTCAGTTGATTACGCTTGCTGTGACTTGTTTGCTTAATTTTTAATATGGGCTGATTTATTGCAGAAAGTTATTTCTTTTGACGTTATCCTCTGGGTGATTAATGATTTTGCTTTTTCCCTTGTACATATATATACACACCTAATTCGATCTAAAAATAACAGAAAAAATGTACTTATGTGCATAAATGTTTATCTTAACATTGTCTATGCCACTGGGAGATAAGCTTAGAACTTGTACATGTTCTTTTACCTCAGTTTAGATTGAGATTTTGGGGCCTAATTACTGAAAACGTAAGGTGGTGAGGACAAAATGTTTAGTGTAAGAAGAAATGAAAGAGCGCAGGCAACAAGGCGTGCCATAGTAAAAAAGAAAGGACCAAATTGTAAGTGATGCTCCATCAGGACTTGGTTGTAAAGATGAGAAGGGGCTGATAAAATCTAGGGACCTATTAGTGATAAAACTGCGGACTATTAGGGCATAGCTGCAAAAGAAAAAGTGATCTGGGGGCATATCTGTAACAGAAAAACTAGCACCCAGGGACCCGCGTTTGAAATCTCAAAAAAATTTGGACCATTTCTCGATTTGTGCGTGTCATCCTTGCGCAGGGGCCATGCTAATCTTCTCTGTATCGTTCCAATTTTATCGGATGTCCCCGAAGGGACAACATTGGTAGCAGGAAGCACCTTATAAACTGGTCTAAAATCTCCTGCATAGCCGAGGTGGGACTAAACCAACGAGCCCGTTCCCCTGCGTACCCGCGCACGTAAAGCATCCGAGCGAGCGAGAGCCGCAGCCTCCGGCCCAAAAGCCCAGTTCCAGGCCTTTCCATGGACTGCATCCCACTATATGGCCCATATCAGTAGAGAGAACTACTATTTCTCAAAAAAAAAAAAAACCTAGAGAGAACTACTACTTTGATCGATTCACTGGTCTGTCTTTGCTAAAAAAAAAAGATTGACCGGGCCAGTCTTTTTTGTTTGATATGCCTAGTTCCTTCTTTTCTTCGTGTTGATATAAAAAGTTGTTTGTTCAGGCTACCATGGAGTTCACGTATGATGTATATTATGGTCATCTTTTCTGAATTAAAAACTATTAACCCGATGTTCATAAACCACGAGGGATAGCGCAGTGCCTTTTAGGATTAGAATTCGAAAGTACCGTTGTATGATCTCCACGACATCATATAGATATGTGACCCTCTAGTAAACTACTCCCTCCGTTCAACAATAGATGACTTCCACATATCTATATATGGATGTATCTAGACACTAAAATATGTCTAGATACATCTATATCTAGATATGTGGAAGTCATCTATTGTTGAACGGAGGGAGTAGTAGTTTATGGTTTGGATTTGGTCTTATTTTTTAGCAATCCAAAATGGACGATCGAACCTCGCAGAGAGGACTTCTTTTCTTTTCAATTTTCTTGCCCGAGTTCCAAGGAAATACTATATAATTTTGACTTTTATTATCATGTTGATTTTGTTCCTAGAGGTTATTGTATGAGAAAATATTCGGTGGAAGCCATCTTATAGCATCTTAGAGGTTATTGTATGAGACCACAAGCTGTTAAGACCCATTACTAAAAATAAATAAACTCCTCTTTGTAGATAATCTCACATGTACATGTAAATGTGGTTATTTGCAAATTTTATGAAAAAAAATCATTTGTGAAATATACAAAATTTTGGATATATTTAGATCCATTACATGTCCATATTTTTATATTTTGTGTGTAGCCCACAAGTAAATGTATTACTTCGTGAAATTTTGCAGGTATGATGGGCATTTAGGTACTTGTGAAAATACATGGAAATTTATACATCTATTATGTGCTTTTTATTTTTTTGGTAACCAGCTCCATAATGGCTAGGATACAATCATGAATTTTGGTTTAAGCAGGAGTGTAAAGAACTTTTTTTATTTTTTTTCTCCTGATATTTTGAACTTCAAATTCCCTAGATGAGAGACAATGTGGACTAATGAGCACCAATATTTTTTGACCTAATAAATCAGCATGCCAGTTTGAGTTGTGATTGTTATCATGTACGGATGAACCTGCTGCTGCTTGAGGCCATTACAACGAAAACATGTAGTGTCTGGCCTTAAGAGTTCATTCATCATTCCCTCGACAGATCTACACGAGGTGGAGAATGACCATGGAGGGTCCGACCATGTTATGGAATAGTGAGCGCCCGGGAAGATTGTCTAGGGACACCGAGGATTTGGTCCCCGGTATTGCCACGGAGACAAGAGGAGAGGCTAGACAAGCAATCTTTTAGGCTTTCAGTGACAATTTTACCAGGGCATGTGGTACTAAGAATATGCTAGCGGCACAAGTTAGGAAAAAATAAAAAAATGGAAACTTAACTGATAACAAGTATAGCAAGTACAATCCGCCAGGAATTGTCAAAGTAGTATATTCAGAAGAACAAGAAAATAAAGTATCTTTTCATTGCAAAGTGGTACAGAGAATTGATCCAATATGGATGGAATCATGAATAGTCATTATTTTTTGTTTTGTGTATATTAATTCAAACCTGGATTTATATGGTGATGAGGTTAGTGACTTCAGTTACCTTCTCAGTTCTTTTCAATGGGGAGCGTCTTAAGGAATTTAAACCTCTCGGGTCGGGACTACGCCAGGGAGATCCAATCTCCCCGTACTTATTCTTGTTAGCAGCAGAGCACATGTTGTGCCTCCTAAAACTCAGAAGTGAACCATCAAACTTACAAGGTATTGTGGTGGCTCCCACTACCGCTATAGTGAACCATCTTCTTTTTATCGATGATAGATTGTTGTTTTTCAAGTCTAGTGAATGAAGCCAGAGTATTGGGATTCGAGAAAGAAGAATCAGCTTGATAGGTCATGTCAAAATTAAACCATTGGGCAACGTACCAAACAAAACCATGTGGCGATCGTTGTGCTGAACGCGGGGAAGGAGATCTCGTAACAGGTCCCCAAGTTAGTTGTGCCAACTACACACAGATTACAACAGGAGTGCCCTCGACTCATTATCTCTCCCTTCATTACTCCAACTCTCGTCATCCGACAATCATTCTTAGGGACGGACGGGGCTTGCCTGCGCCCCCTCCTGTGCGGCCATCGGTGCGCCCACAACATCCAACGGTCCACCTCTCTCCCTTACCCTCTTCTTCCCCCCAGGTAACAAAAATCGCTAATGAAAAACAAGAAATCAAGTCCCAGTTCTTCCCTCGGAAGTCAGATCTAACAATAGAGAGAAGGAATTGGCAAGGTTGGGGAGCGGTGCCTCGCCGGTGACACCGCTGCATGGATATGAACGTGAGGAACGACGAGTTTCTAGTGAGATTACGCGTGCTTCTGTCCCGGCGCAGTCGCCGACGCCGGCACCGGCGATTGTGAGGATTCAATCATCGTTGCTCGTACTTGTCCACCTTACTCGACCACGCTAACTGAAGAACAACAGATGTGCTGCTATAGTCATCCGTTCTAGGTGCTCGTTGATCTGGACAACTTCTACTCGTTGCCGCCGCCGTGCACTTCTCGATGTCGTAGCTCTCATCATACACTCTGTGGGACTCGGTGTACAACCAAGTTCTCGTGCTCGGAAATATCCACCTGCCTCCTTGGGCTCGAGACGTAGTGACCGACGAACGGGGTACCTCATCGGCGGCACTGTGTGCTGGTCGCCATGAACTTCATTTCAAGTAGGCCAGGGCGCAGGTGGTCGACTGGTCGTAGCCTCGTAGGTGCCAATGGCGATGAACTCCTGCATACGCCTCAGGGTCTCAGGTTGTAGCATCGTGTTCCATTGGTCTTTTTATTTTCCCTTGTGTTTTTCTATCGAAGAAAAAGGACAGTGAGGCCAGGAAGGAGGAGGACAGTTGGATGATGCGGGCGCACGGATGGGCGCACAGGAGGGGGCGCAGGCAAGCCCCGTCCCAGGAAGGAGGAGGGCAGTTGGATGATGCGGGCGCACACGCGGGGCGCAGCAAGCCCCGTCCCTTAGGACAGCCCCAAACGTCGCTAAGACATTAATGTGCGCACGTTGATGAATGATTTTTTTTTTAGTCGAACTTTGATGAATGATCTGTGTACCGTACTCCTGGAGTAGTAGCAATCCGCATGTCCTGTCCATGATTCAAGCACTGGTTGGGCCTCAGTATCGTGTTTGGGCCTAGCCCATCTCAGCCTATACACACACTCCGCCCGAGCTCTCTTCCTCTAAGAGACAATAGCCAGTATACCACTAGGCAAAACCGAAAGTTCCAAAATAACATTGAAAAAACCAAAGTTGCCAAAATAGCATTGCAGTTTGGTTTTTCATTACAAAATACCACTAGACACAAACTGAGAGCAAATTGTACAAAAAGAAGACATTTGTGCCCTTACCTCTTCGGACACACCTCACGTTCTATAATTTCAGAAACATTTTAAGAACATCAATGCATCAGCCACTAAATATAATTACATGCTTACAACAACACTATATCAGCGAGGTGTCAGCGATGGAGGGGCACGAGGCGTCGGCGAGTCAGTGTAGAGCAGAGCCCGTGGCCGAAATCAGCAAGGTCACCTCGTAGAGCCCGTGGCCGCGACGAGCTCCTGAGCCGAGTCAGTGAAGAGCAGCCGTGACGGAGAGGCGCGAGTCAGTGAAGAGCAGCCGCGGCGGAGAGGCGCAGTCGGCCGTGGACACGACGAGCTCTTGGGGCGAGTCGAGGTAGAGCAGGTCGTCGGACGGAGGCGCCGTCTGTGGCCGTGACGACCTCCTGGGTCGAGTGGAGCAGAGCAGGGCAGGGCGCGGGGAGGGAGGCGCGATCCACGGATGAATTAAGCCGGCGGAACGATTCAGGGAGGAGAGAGTGACTGCTGGCCGCCGGCCGGCCGCGCTGCCATGCTTGGGCGAGACGAGGTGGAGTCGTGGAGAATTTGGTCGATTCCTCTCCTCTCCCGTCGTTTTGGCTTCTACTAGTACGTGAGGGTATTTTGGGAATTCTGAAAAAACTGACAGGCAACACACAGTTTGACTCTTTGACAACTCACGAAAGTGTTATTGTGGCATGAAAAACGTTAACGTTAGTGATATTTTAGCAACTTTGGTTTCTTCGGTGTTATTTTGGAACTTACGGTTTTGCCTAGTGGTATACTGGCTATTGTCTCTTCCTCTAACCTGATAGCCAGCCGCCGGAACTCCTCCGCCGCCGCTGCATTCCTTCCCTCTGAGCGCCCCACAGGTCCTTCTTCTCCAACCCCGACCTGTCTCCGTCGCGCCGCTCTACGGGATTCCGTTTATTGTCTTGGCCGGAGAAGGGAGACGGGAGAGGGGGAGAGGAGATCGACCGGCTGACGACCGGAGACGAGGAGCGAGGTTAGGGGCGCTTCGGCGAAGTTCTTGATCCGCGCACGTATTCCGGAGACCACTGAACGCGGGAGGAGGAAGCACCGGCGGATCGGGTCTAGAATCGATTACTGAGTAGTAGAATGGTCTCAAAAAATATTTTATTTACGGTTCTGATTGCTGCAAATATTTATGTTGGCTAGTAGGACTGTCACTTCTTCGCCAAAAGCTCAAGCTATATATAACATCTGATAGTGGAAATTGTTTTTATGTATGACACACTGAATTTCTTTGAAGAGTTGGTTCTTGTTCGCATGTTCTTTTGTGTTGTCCAATGCCTCGAATTTACAAGTAGCTCATCTGTTATATATATTAGTATAGTTAAACCATTTGACGTACTATGAAAACACCTTTCATGTAAGAGCCCCAAGATTTCTAGATCGGCATTACTGTGGTTCTTTCCATCTATGATTTTTCTTTCATTTGCTGTTTGTTCTAAAATCTTTATCATTTTGTCACATAATGCCAAAATGTATCTTTCATGTTTACATATTACCGTCTCCCTTTTCAGGAGCTGATGCAAGGTGCAAGTTGTACTATGAGAAGGATACTGTGCACCTGAATATCCAAATTAGCCTAGTTTGATTACACTAGAGCTGGTTGAATACTAACATATAACTTGATCCTGCTGGTTCAAAGCATGGGTTCCAGATTTCCATCACATCAGCTGAGCAATGGCCTGTATGTATCTGGCCGAAAAGAGCAACCTAAGGAGAAGGCCCCGACCATTGGCTCCAATGTGATGCCGTTCACTGGTGATGACATGAAGAAATCTGGAGAGTTTGGGAAGATGTTTGACCTCCATGCTGAAAAGTCTGGTCCTCTTGGCAATGCGCCTTTGAGAAATACTTCATTTGGGGGTGCTGCTTCAAACTCCGGACCTATCTCTAATGCTGGTGGTCGGTCAAACTACTCTGGTTCTCTTCCATCTTCAGTTCCTGGTGCCGGTGTATCGGCAAGAGCAAAATCTAACTCCGGACCTCTCAATAAGCATGGAGAACCAGTGAAGCGGTCATCCGGTCCCCAGTCTGGAGGTGTGACTTCAACGTATCGCCAGAATTCTGGTCCTCTCCCTCCGATGCTTCCTACAACTGGGCTTATCACATCTGGGCCTGTTACTTCCGGACCACTGAATTCTTCTGGTGCTCCAAAAAGAAAAGTATCTGGATCTCTTGATTCTGCTGCATCCATGAAGGTGCGGGCCACATCGATTGCTCACAATCAGGCGGTTACTACTCTCACGACCGAAGGCGGTTTCTCAATCAAGGGATGCACTTCGAAGTGCGTATTCGGGTTGGTGTTTGGAATGTTGCTGGGGGGGCTTATACTAGGTGTCTTCATTCTTGTTGTGGTCCACAATCCGATTCTACTGATAGTTATGGTCGGAATGCTTGGTGCTGTTGCTGCACTTCTGTCTTGGAATGTTTTGCGGGGGAGGAGAGGAGTGATTGGGTTTGTCAATCGCTATCCTGATGCTGATCTCAGAACTACACAAGATGGAGAGTATGTGAAGGTTACAGGGGTATGTGAAATGTTTCTGATATTGTTGATTTATTGTTGCTATCTACAGTCTGATGAATTGCCATTTGATGTCTGTATTCATTCTGTTCTACTAAGCATATACTAGATCTCTTGCAATGTGGGCTAATGACACTAGGCACTAGCCTGAAGATAGCTGAGTATTCCATTGTTCATGTTTTGGTTTGCGCAATATCTATATTATAAGATGTCATGTTACTTTCCACCATATGTGCTTTGGACATAATATATCACCAAATTACTGGATTTTGCATTACTGTTCATGATAAAACTTTCCTGGTAGCTATAACTGGATTCTGATCACTCTATTTCCACACATAGCATAAAAATTTCTTCAGTTTTGGTGATTGCGTAGGTTTATCTACAGGTTGACAACATATAATATTCTGTTCACAGAACATACCGCACAACCATTTACTTGTTCCATTATCAGCTAGGATTCTGTAATGATCAGTATGCCAATCATGACAGGTTGTTACATGTGGAAATTTCCCTCTGGAGTCATCATTTCAAAGGATTCCTAGATGTGTGTACACTTCAACTAGCCTGCATGAGTATAGGGGATGGAACTCGAAAACCGCGAACGTGAAGCATGGAAGGTTTAGTTGGGGATTAAGGACAGAAGAGGTGAGTTTTGTATTTTCACGAATACAAAGACGATGAATTTACTTTCTAGTATAAAGACGCGATTGAAAATATTAATTTCTGCAATTATATTATTACTTTGATCCTCTAACTGGCTTACTGACCTTGACATTTCATTGATGACTGGGGCAGCGGCATGCGGTGGATTTCTACATTTCAGATTTTCAGTCTGGGCTTCGAGCATTGGTGAGAACAGGATATGGTGCACGGGTGACACCATATGTTGATGACTCTGTCGTAATTGGTATCAATCCTGACAACAAGGACATATCCCCTGAATTTCTAAGATGGCTACGAGAAAGGAAGCTCTCAAGTGATGGTCAGACAATGCGCCTGAAAGAAGGGTACATATTTCTCTCTATGTTAGCTTCTACTTAGAAGGCTGGCAATGCACAAGTTAGAAATATTTACCACTGCCCTGAGATGCGAAAAAGATATCATTGCATTTACTTTATTTCATACCTGCAGATACATCAAGGAAGGCAGCACGGTGAGTGTGATGGGGGTTGTTCAAAAGAATGATAGCGTGCTGATGATAGTCCCTCCACCAGAGCCCTTCTCAACTGGTTGCCAGTGGGGGAAGTGCTTCTTCCCATCGAACCTTGATGGACTAGTCTTGAGATGCGAAGATACTCAAAATATGGATGTGATACCAGTATAGCAGGCTGAATGCTGGATACTTCAAATATGGATGCCATACCAGTATAGCAAGCTGGATGATGGAATAGCTGCTGCTGAAGGGGAAAATGGGCTCGTCGAATATTTTGACCTCGTGTTGGGTTTGTTTGGTAGAATATTAGAATTGAGAAAAATGTATAAATGTTAGGTGTGATTATGGCTAGTAAGATCGAGGATGTCTGGTTAATATGGGTTTGCTGTATAGTCATCATTTCAATGTATCGTGTGCTCCTTTCCCCTCTTTTTTGGTTATACGAGCTGTGGAATACTTTTGGAACATGATGGCTTTTGGGCTGTTTAAAGACTTGGTGGAATTGAGTTTATATGTTACTAGGAAACGTGCTCGTGCGTTGGAACGGGATAGAAAAGGCTCAACTTTTGGAAACAAAGCATAAGTGCAACCCAAATTTTTGGGAAAAACCAATCACAAATTAAAACAAATTGTTTTCGGATAGCTGACATCCCTTTCCACCGGTCAGAGAAGGGTGGTGGCTGCCAGAGATCAAATGGGTGGCGGCAGTGTATAATGGTTCTTTTTTAGGGAGGTTGTCGCTCTATAGGCGATCATATTTTCATGCCATCTATACTGCTGCTAACTCTGATCGTTTATGTTAACTAGTAAATGTGCCAGTGCGTTGCTACGGTTATTATTTTTATTGATTATCTTGCTAGGCTTGCCCGGTCGTGTTGCTTACAAGAAGAACATGTATTTATAAGTTGTCATCCCACCTGTTAGGAATTAATTAGTAAGTTCAATTAATAGATAAATCCATGCTTATGTCGGTTCCACTTTGGCAATCGCTTCCTTGTAAACCGCCTGTGTACCAGGATACCGGGTTATATATACTCGATATTCTATTAATGAAAGCAACAGTTCGATTTATTTGTTGTCTCTCTCGTTTGCTCTGTATTTACTTCCAACATTTTATCAGTCCATGGTCTCTACAAACGGAGATTCATTACCGAAAAGGAGAAAAGAAGAACACTCGCAACAAAGGTACATGAAAGAGAACAAGATGCAGGAGGCGGCTTTGACAGTCCGACACATACGATCGACTGTAGATCACCGGTAAATCCTCTAAACGGAAGGTGAGCCAAGGCCCATCACGATGATGTGGATAAATACTCCCTCGTGGTATGGTGCACCGCTCTCGCGCGTCGGTGCTACCCCGCACATTTTCCTCCTTTTTTCTCCTCTTGTTGACGGTCGTTGACGCATGTTCTTAATATGGACAAGTCATATCCATCTCATAGGAATTGTTTGATCTCTAGACGTAGATAAAGATTCATAGGAGGATGGAAACGAGATGTTGGGGCGTAAAGTTTCCTATCTCAGTGCCATTGAACCTACCAACACAATTGGTTAGGAACCAAGAATAGATTTTGATATCTCCATGGCACCAAATGTCTTGACCACATTTCAATTTCGGACAAAGCCAAACTCCAATAGCATCACTGGTATTGGCTACTTACATGATCCCATGATGTGTACATGTATGGTAGATTTGTCACTCCATTGATGTCTTCCAAACAAACTTTGGTAACTATACCTACCACGACCGTTCTGAGATGCAATGCTTCATGTTAACACGTGCGGCTTCATGGAATTATAAACCACATACATTAGTCATGTGGTGTTGGTTCTATCGAATCACCTACCATTAAGTTATCATCAAGATTTTGAATGAGGTACTATCAACATGAGATCATATGTCATATTTTCTATTTACCCCAACGGGGTTTTTAGAAAAGTATACACGACATATTTATTCTCCTCTAAAACTCTATGGATTTCCTCCATATTGAGTTAACAGAGACAATAATCATTATATGTTGTATCATTTTCTCCTTATTTTCTCCACTGGGTTTTAAAGGAGTTTTAACAACATATCAAATACACTCCTCACATTTTTTCCAAAGGGTTTTTGGGGGAGAACTTCAAACATCATATGTCATAATTACCGTTTTCCCCGCCGAGGTTTTAAAAGAGGAATACAAGGCATATTTATTGTTCTCTAAACTCACTATGGATTTTTTTTTTCCTTTTTAGGGTTTTCCCGTGTATGTTATCAAAGAGACAATAACCATCATATGTTGCATCATTTTCTCCTTATTTTCCCACCGGGTTAAAGGAGTTTTAGAAACATGTCACACACACTATTCTTGTCATATTTTTCCCATAGGGTTTTTGGAGGAGACTATTTCAAGATGACAAAATCTACAAAGGACATTGTTTTTACAAGGACTTCATCGCGAAGTCTAAAGACAAGCATGAATTGGGGGGGAGGGGGGTTAGGAATTAATTAATTAGTTTAATTAATGGGTTAAATCCTTGCTTATGTCGATCCCACTTTGGCAACCGCTTCCTTGTAAACCGCCTTTGTACCAGGGTATATATACCCGATTTTCTATTAGCGAAACCAATAGTTCGATTTATTTGTTGTCTCTCTCGTTTGCTCTCGAGTTACTTCCAACACCACGTCACGAGTTGGCATGTCGAAGTTAGGAAATGACTATTCCTTAAAAAACCAGCTGAAGCATCCACATAGCACGATGCACCACACCAATTCAAATAAATCTTCAAGGGCGGAATGAGATGGTGGGATTGTTGCATACTCTGTGGAAGTTTAACAACCAATTCAAAGAAATTTTTGTAGGATCCATCAAAAGATTTGAATCCAAACAAAATTGAACTATATTTTTTGTATACACATAATTTTTTTGTTTTGCCCCCTTTTTTTTTTGCCTGGGTGCAGTCAATTACTGTATGTGGAAGCGATGGCCGGGAGCTTGAACTTCTCTATGATCGTCTATCATTTCTCTAAATCACCCATGGGAAACATCTGAAAGGATTTTTTGTAGATATAAGCTTGGAGGAAGTGAGGATTGCAATTTTTAAGTCGACTTAGTTATAGTAGAATAAAACACAGACTTGGATTAAAATTACACAAAAAAAAAAGTGAGGCAAACATATTCACTTGCTCGTTGTGAATCTAACATCCTGCTTCAATGCTATTGAGGTCCTGCCCAAAGGAACCTCCAAGATCCAAAACAGGGAATGACTGAACTCACTGGCCTGCTAAATGCTTGGCTACCACACGTCGATGGTGGCCTTGGTCACAATACTTATCCCCTCCACGTATGCTATTACCTACTGAGATAGAATCAATTTTACAAGGTTAAACGAATTACTGAACACTTAAGCCGAGACTTCAGAAGTGCACGGAAATTGTATCAGGATGATAGAAGTGGGGTTTGGGTTCTCTTCTGCATCTTCTTGCCATACTTCTTGATGGAGCTGGCCCTGGGGAGTGAGGACGTCCTTCTGATCCGTATGGTGTTTTCTTGGCATCTGTCATTCCGATGCAACATTTGGATGCTTGTCTAAGTGTTTTTTGGGGATCTTGGACTCGTCATACATACCTTCTCGTTGGTAAGCGTGCCTTCAGAAAATATGACCATACATCATCTAAGGAATACGGCAGAAACGTGTGTGCCCGAGAGTTCATCTTCCTCCTATATAATCTTTTGTCTCCATCAAGTGTGAGTGTGCTTCTCCGGCGATTGTTCGATCAGGCCGAACTCCCCAGCCTCATCCGCTGTGGAAGCGAAGGAAGAGAAGGTCAATGCATCGTGGCCAAACGCCCCGTCCTACTTCGGCCAGACCGCCATGGACACGGGAGCTCGCGGGGCTGGGCGCAGAGTAGCTCGCTGCAGAGCTTGGCGTGTGGCGAGCCAGGAAGACAGAAGGCGGTGGAGCTGAGCGCGGAGGAAGCCGGATAGCGGGTCTCAGCGTCGGGAGTCTCTTCAGACCAGATCCGCCAGCGGTGGCAGCGAAGGGCCGGGGTGGCAACGGCGACGTAGCCTCGGCCGATGACTTGGAGAACGGGGAGGGATATGGGGTAGTGTCCGTTCGGTCCCACCGGCCGGAGGAAGGCGGCGACTACGGTGGCCTGAGATCGGGAGGGACGGCGGCAGGGTCAAACCACCAAGAGGTTGCTGTGATCCGTACGGGAATAGGCGTGTCGTTTGGTCAGGGAGAAGGGAAGGAAACGGTCTGATGGCATTTTGTGGGTAATATGTAATTTGGTGGAAGGGTAAATCCGTAAAAATCCAGACGGACCGGAAGAAGCCTTCCTCTCTTTATTATTAATTAATTAGGTAAAGATATCAGCTGCGAAACTTATTTACGTAGTAGCTTAGCTGTAGGAGTAGTATTTTTGCTGACACATGGTTCTCCATGGGTTCATGGCTGCCGAGAGCGTGAGACGATAGGGACGCATCGATAGCTTGGCACCAATGGATGGATGTTTTCTCGTGTCCGGACGGATTTGAATACCGGTGCCCTCCATCAAATCGAACCATTGCATGGCCCGAGTTGTATACATATCGGCGGAGATAACACGAGGCAATGAAACATGAGACTTGAAGGTAGCGCGAGGCAATGAAACATGAGACTTGACATACGAAGACTGCTGCTTGGCAGCGGCGAGGATTTTTGTCATAGGTCCGACGTAGACTTAATGACGTTCCAACAGCGGTCGTTCATGGCATAGGATTGGATGGTGCGGAGAGGGCCGCATCGGAGGTCGTTGCATGAGCCGTAGTTCATTGTTAACGTAGACCTGACCCGATCTTCACATCTGTAGTAGACATTACTTTCCGACGAATACGCAGCATAGGCACGTAGCAAATCAGCTATGCTAGCAGGCAGAGACCTGCACCGACCGATCATCTAGCTAGTTCGAGTACATACCGAACACAAGCAGCAGAAAAAAAAGGAATCAAGACTGCTATGGGTGCATATCCGCACCTCATAAACTTTCCTCTTCCTCTATTATTTGGGTCTCTCGATCTGGTTTATCGCGGAGAGACATGGCTAGTATCACTCTGACTCTTTTTTTTGGAACAAAGTACAACTTTGATTGGGGTGGATCCGGAGCTGCCGAAAACTTCCTTAACCTTTTTTTTAGATGACCAGTGGGCCTTAAGCCGTAGCTAGCAGACCGTATTGGAATCAAGTTTTGCAACTGCGTGCACGGTTTGGCAGCGGTAAAAAACATCGACCGGAAACCAACTGCCGCCCAGAATATCGCGTCGTGCTCAAACATGTTGTAGTACGGCACGATGAAGATGACCAAGCGCTTCCTCGTGATGCTATTGGTCAAATCCCGATTGATGGTCTGAGGTCGGAGATGACCGTCTTGGGCCTTACCATCACCGTGGTTAGCTGCTGGAACACCTCGAGTGGCATCACTACCCGCCCCTCCATGTTCTTGGTGTTGAAGAAGGGCACGACTTTGGCTTTCGTGCTGGACCATGGAGAATTTAGCTAGCCGACGACCGCTAGGAGAGATCCATCAGATGCAAACTGCAGGGTGAGTGGGCACTGGCTGTTCACTACGGGACGTAGTCTAGATGCCGACGGCCGGACCCCGTCGGCGTCTACCTCTGTCGGCGTTGGTTGGCGTCCGTCGGCGTAAACTGAGACGGAAGCCGTCGGCATATAGGTAGACCGAAATTTTTAAATTATTTTTTTTAAAAAATTTTTTTTTTTTATTTCACTTGTTTAACCACTTAATCGCACTATAGACACATTTATCTTTGACTCTAAGCATTTTTAATCTATGTCTAATAATAAAGGCGTTAAGGCTTCCCTGATTTGGTTTGGTTTGGTTTGGTAGGTCATTGAAACTATCCTCAAAGTTGACACAAATTACCCACCTTGCCACCGGTAAGTTATACGTATATCTCTATTACTAATTTTAGATGATACTAGCAAAATGCCCGTGCGTTGCTACGGCATTAAATTAGATGAATATATTATGACAAAAGGTGAAAATCAACCGGAAGGGTGATATCACAATATCGTGGTTGATTATAAATTTAATAAATAGTTAGAGACAACTCTAGCTTTATCCCACCTCCTCATGTTTCCTTCATCGTACAACCCTAGATCATTGTTATAAGCAGTCGTTCATCTAGTACAAAAATTAAGAGTGTTGTTTCTTGGAACATGTCATTCTTGCAACTTCAGTTATTAAGGAATATGCCATTCTAGGTTACTTCAATATAGTGTAACATATAGGTACGTTTTCTCCAAAATTTAGCAAAATTGTCAAATAGTACATGGAGGCGATTGAAAATAAGAAGATAAAACTAAATCATCAATAGATCCAAGTTATACGTGAAGAACGGGACAAGCAAATACATGGTTCCATGCGACCATGTTACACATAGACAATTTACGCTGATTAAGTGATACTCCCTTCGTTTCAAAATCGATGACTTTCTTTTGTCTAAACATATATGTATGTAGACATGTTTTAGTACACATATATGCATGTTCCGACAAATAGAAGTCATCTATTGTGGAGCGGGGGAGTACTAAACAATAAAAAGGTGTTAACTTATCTGGCGCTAGTATTTCGTCGTGTATTTTCCATTAAGGTTTAACCAACTGCTGAATCTGGAATTTGGTATTTATTTACCATAAATAAATTCACTTAATTTGCAAATAGAAAAATGCGCCCAATACTCCCAGCATTCTGTTTGAATCTCTACAGTTTGTCTAATCATCAGATGCAACAACATAAGATAGATGCATATATTTTTGGCAAATGCTAAGAGAGTAGAGAGATGACACTTGTATCTCGAAGGAGGCTCTGCTAGTGAGAATATGCTCCAGCGCGGACCTCATGGACTGAAAACAACCAGACCATGCACGCAAGGTCAAAACACCAAACTACTTCAGCTAGTGTTCACCGTCGAGCCTGGTCGAATTGAAGGAGGACCTCGACGGCGAGCTCAGGGCGATCTTGCCGCTGCAGACCATCTCCTCATCCGCGTGAGGCTCATGCAGTCATGCTGATGGTGGAGTGCCGGCAAATCTCCGAGGCAACCATCCCTGATCCCTTTACTGCCCCAACAATTATCACAATTCAGAACATCACAAACAGTTTATAATCGGAATCATCTATTGTGGCACACCAAACTCGCTGATCATCCCAATATTTCTCAAATCGTGCCATAAGTTAGATAATTAAAAAAATTATCGTCAAGCAACTCAACTCCCACACCCCTCCATGTCGATCCCCTGCCATGGCAGCACCCAGCAGCACCAGGATTAAGAAAACCACTGGGCGGGATCCCGCAAGGGGGTGTCATTCCGATAGTGAAGGCTCATGAAGGGCGGATCCCTCCTGTGCGGGGTCGTGCGGACATCTCCTGGATGCGGTCGGGGCGGTCGACAAGGGAACACCGCCTCCAAGCAGATCCATCGGTGGAAGTACCCGATCCATGATCCATCTTCAACTCTCAGATACGGGCACACAAATCAGGCGCTCAGCTTAGAAATCGGAGGGGCGCAGGGTGACAGGCAAGGTCAGGCCTGATCCTGAGGCCGTGTGGGGAGGCCGGCTTGAAGACGAAGAATGCCGTTGTTGGTATCGATGATGCATGCATAGGCGCGGGGGAGGCGAGGCCTCTTCACGACCGACCGGAATACCGCAGGTCCGCGGCCTGGCTGGCGCCCCACTGGTACAGACGAAACTTCACGGACAGGTCGCAGAGCCCTCCATGCGACATCATGGTGTGGGATTCATCGCCATTGACGGCTCTTTCTCGATGGCACGGCTGTGTGGCTCTCGGTAGCACGCTCTCGGTATTTTATTTATGGGAGGGTTCCACTCCGAGTGGGAGTCCAGATGGTGAGGGACGACCTGTTCCAACCCGATTGACTGTCCACATCGTGAGGGACACAACCTGACGAATTTTGGAGCGAGCGACGACGTACCAACGACGTACGAACGGACGAAGGAGAAACCTAAAGGCTATTATCGTGACGGTAAGTCGCGTGGTAGGTGCGTGGTACATCGTGCATCGAGCGCTAATATCGTTGTTCCGCCCGTTTAGTCCTTCCTCGCTTTCTTTGGTCTACGCCGTCGTTAATTTCGTCTCATCCGCGGTTGACGGAATCCTATCCGGACCAGCTAGCTAGCTACGTCTCGTCCTCAAAGTATATATCTGACGGACGTATGAGAAACATCAATTAATTACATCTTCAGGCTTCAGCCCGTGTCAAAATATGAAGAATTAGGCGGCGGCGGCGCGAGCCGCCCTGATCGAGCACGCCGGCAGCCGACACGGCGTCGCGGTGCCTTGAGGAAGGCGGGGAACGGGAAGATGGATCCATTGATTCTGTTCAACATAGGGCGCGAGATTTGACCAACGCTAGAGTCTGGGACAACCAACCTCTCCGGCCATCCCAGACTTCATCGACTCCGTCATCGTGCGCGTGGGAACTAGATAAATAGCATCGGTTGATGGTGCCTGCGTCGCCCCGCTGGTGCCGGCCGTTTGCGCCGCCGCCGCTGTGCATCGGTTGATGGAGCTAGCGGAGGACTGTGGTTCGGCGACAAGACGTGGGCGGAATTGACAAGGCGTAAGCCCCGTCCCATGGAGATCGGCATGGAGCTGCCCGCTGCAGCTATCTCTTCCAAGCGTGTGCACAAAGGCCCCGTCTCACTAAGCCAGCAACATAGCATGCACAATTAGGGACGCCCAACCCAAGCAATTGTACAGCGGCAGCGGCCAGCTAAATCCAAAACTCAAGCGGTACAGCTTAACTGATGTCTGGCTAAATCCAGAACTAAAGCCGTGTATTGCATCGATAGAGAAGCAGATCTAAAGTTCACTCTACGGATTCTATAGAGGAAGAGAAGTTGATGCTTCCTTTCGCATGTATGTCAGTATGTGTATATCCAACTTATTATTTTTCTGCCTCGCTTTGATACTTTGTATAGTTCCTAGATCGATTACCAATATCATGAGATATGGAAGGGAACGGCAAGAACTTGAGGTTATATGGAGGGCTCCAAGATCTTCTTGTCATCAGCTGATATGTAGCATTTTATTTTCTATAATCAATTTTGTAACAACTTTATGCTCTTAAATTTTAGTGAACCATACTCTATTTGATATATAAGTCTGCTCTTTTCCTCGAGATATTTTCTGGCATGTTCACAATAAACTACACTACATAATCTGTATCTTTCAAGGATAGTTGTTTGGTTATGGATCATGCAATATATTTGAATGCTTTTTCTCACTATATTTGAATGCTGATATTATCACACAAATAGTACAATAACTTACTCTGTTGGTCACTTTGTAGAGTTCATTTGATTTAGAGGTTAATATATTTTCACCGCCTCCACGAGGGTGCTGACTAACGGCATTCCCGGATGCTGGATTGCCAACATGAGGGGACTCCGTCAAGGGGACCCCCTTTCCCCCCTGCTCTTCATCCTTGTTATGGAGGTGCTTTACCTGTTGATTCAGAAGGCCTCCGAGGTGGGTCTCCTCTCACGGCTTTCGGCGGGGGAACTGCGTCACCGCACATCCATGTATGCGGATGACGTCGTTACCTTCCTCAAGCCGTCGATAGAGGACTTCCGTGTCTTCGCCGCTATCTTAGAGGATTTTGGTGGCGCCTCCGGGCTCCACACAAACTTCAGTAAGAGCTCGGCGCACCTTATCCGCGGGACTGCTGAGATGGCGCAGCAGGTGGCCCAAGGGCTCGGCTGTGCAGTCGGGGGTTTTCCTATGCGCTATCTCGGGCTTCCCCTAGCTCTGCGGAAACCTTCGGCAGCACAGCTCCAATACTTAGTGGATCACGTGGCGGGGCGACTCCCGCTTTGGGGAGCGTCTTTGATTAACCGGGGAGGGCGACTTTCGTTAATCCGCTCCACTCTCACGGCGGTAACGATTTTCGCTA
Source organism: Alopecurus myosuroides (assembly GCA_028641055.1). NCBI lineage: Eukaryota > Viridiplantae > Streptophyta > Magnoliopsida > Poales > Poaceae > Alopecurus > Alopecurus myosuroides. Next base: position 100,142,939 of record CM054059.1, read on the forward strand.
TGATGTCCCTCGATCTCCCGGCAAAGACCTTCACGGCCATTGAGAAGGTTCTTCGAGGCTTTCTGTGGAAAGGGCGGGAGAATGTCCATGGTGGCCACTGCCTCGTGGCGTGGAACCAAGTTTGTATGCCCCGGGAGTTTGGTGGCCTCGGCATTCTTAACCTGAGGACGATGAACCTTGCCTTGCGGGCGAGATGGTTGTGGCTGAGTAGGGTGGATCCCAGCAAGCCTTGGAGGGACCTCAACATCCAGGTCCCCAAGCTGGTGCGGCAGATCTTCGATGCGGCCACCTGCTCCAAGCTGGGGGATGGAGCCTCCACCTTGTTCTGGTCTGACCGTTGGTTGCCTGGTGGCCGGATTAGAGACTTTGCGCCTAACCTTTTCCGGATGGTCGCCCGCGGAGCGGCCAAGAGCCGCACTGTGCGAGAGGGCCTAGCCGGGGGATGGCTCGAGGACGTCTCCCCTGACATGCCAGCCACGGCCCTGGCCGAGTTCCTGAGCCTCTTGAACCACATCGCGCCAGTAGAGCTCAGGCCTGGGATGGAGGACTCCTTCAGATGGATCTGGGACGCCAGCGGTTCCTACTCCTCGCAATCGTGCTACGCGGCCTTGTTTGCAGGATTGGAGCGGATGCCAGGCGCCCAACAGATCTGGGGTTCTAGGGCCCCGTTGAGGTGTCGTGTGTTCCTCTGGCTCGCTCTCCGGGACCGCTGTTGGACTGCCGACCGGTTGGCTAGGCGCGGGCTGCCACGCCCGGCTTCGTGCCCCTTCTGTGACCAACATGATGAATCCATTGATCACCTTCTGTTGGGCTGTGTGTTTGCACAGGCAGTGTGGGTTGACTGCCTCCGTGGCTGGGGCAAGGAAGGGTGGATCCCTGATCTTACCATGACGTTGGCCGAGTGGGTGGGCTCGAGGCGGGGAAGCCGCCAGGACCGGAGGGATATTTGGTCGGCTGTGATACTCGTCTGTTGGACCCTTTGGTGCCACCGGAACGACATCGTCTTCAATAGCGCCACACCCTCTCCGTCTGTGGTGCTTCGAGCCATCTGTGCGGAGGCCGAGTCCTGGCGGGCGGCTCGACTGTTTAGGGGTTGCCTTTTAGAGGCGGAGCGGTGGAGGTTTCGCGAGTAATAGGTGTTGTGTTGTAGCTGCTAGGCAGCGTGGGTGCGCGCTCGGCGTCTGTGCCAGCCCGCAATGTAACCTTGGCCGCTTGGTCTTTCTTCTATGTTTCTGATATGCCTCCCAGGGCATATCCTTGAAAAAAAAATCAGTTAGGAAGCTGGCATTTTTCAATAGGGGAAGCAACTAGCGTGTCATAGCAGATAGTTTACCTGATGCTATATCTATTACTCAGCCCAATAATGCTATTACTGGAACAGAGTAGCAACATGCTGCAAATGATTAGGAAAATAGGTTATCAAATTGGCTATAGACATGCTTTGTCGGGATTAACAAGTTTATTCATACAAATAACTAAGTGCTGTACAATAATCTTAACGGCCGCCATGAAACTGCCATTTAGAAGATTTAGTGGGGGGGGGGGGGGGAGATGGAACCCAGTGGTGGTTTGTCGTTGTCATTCACTTTGGGGATCCATTTTGTGTAAATATAAAAATTATCTAAATATTATTTTAAATTTTGTTCGCTCGTGGCAACGCACGGGCACATTTGCTAGTTTTAATGTAAATTACTCACTTCTACTAACACTTCCCGATCGGTCACCCATCCTGAGATTGCTTCAGCCCTAGCACGTTTAACTTCGTAATTCCTTCCCTATGAGGGGACTAGAAACAACCCATGTTTTGGTGACAATAGTATCCAATCAATCATGTTAACCATTAGACCATCATGTCACACTATTTTATTTTGTGAATTCAAACAATTATTTAAATAAAAAATAATAACTAATAATAATCTTGAATTTAAATGATAATTAACATTTTTGACTTTTCTATTTAATATTGAATAGTTGATATCTATAAATCATAAATCAAAATTTGACAAATAATATGTCCATATCGATTAGAAAAATGAGATAAATTCAAATATGACATCCATATAATATTTTTCATCATGTATAGATTTTTTCTAAGTGAGATGTTTAGTGTATGGGCTATGGTCACCCAACCAAATTAAGTGTCGAAAATAGGGTTCGTGGAGAAAACATGCCAAATTTAGGCACCAAATTAGCAAAACATGTTGGAATCTGCCAAGATATGGCAAAGTGGAGCACAATTGTATTGCAAACAAACATAGACCTAGATTTGTAAAGTTGCAAACAACAATTTTTTCCTTTTCATAGCAAAAAAAATCCATTTTCCATTTTCCGAATGCAAAAAATGAGTTTTTTTTGTAGGACTGATACGTCATAAACGTATCCTTAATTTCGGATGTTCCATGTTGTTTTCACGTTGTTTCCTATGTGTTTTATATACACTTTATGTCATTTTTATTGATTTTGCGGACTAACCTATTGACAAGATGCCACAGAGCCAGTTCCATGTTTTCTGCTGTTTTTTAGTTTTAGAAAAGTTGTTCTGGAAATATTCTCGAAATTGGAAAATTCAAAGTCCGGAGGTCCTAGAATTCCCGAAGGTTCCACGGAGTCCCGAAGAGGCCTGGAGGGGGGCCACACCATAGGGCGGCGCGCCCTCTGGCCGCGCCATGGGGTGGTGTGGGCCCCCAGGCCTCCACCGCCTTTGCCCTTTCGCCTATTTATACCCCCCCTCCATATCAACCCTAAAAATATACCACTTCATCCCGAGAAACACCCGAGGCCACCGTCATCGTCATCCCAAAATCGGGAGGGTTCTGGAGCTCTCCCCGGCACCCTGTCGGGATCATCTGGAACTGGATTCCGAAAGTCCACGAGCTTTGGACCTAAAATAAATTGGATCCGACTGGATTGGGCTCCGTTGGATGTGGACTTCAGTTGGACATTAGGTCCAATATTATTGGATACCTTTGGACCTGATCGTTGGATAGTCCAGGATCCATTGGACTGGAGCAGCGCTGCCTCTCACATCGACAGCCGCCGGCGCCACCTGTCTGTTTGCCGCTGCCTCTCCGAGTATCCACTCGCCACCACAGCCTTTGGCCATGGCTCCGCTTCTCTGCAAACCAGACCATCACCATACCCTTTGGCCAGCAGATCCGCATCTCTATCCGCCCTCGGCACCTGTTGGCCACCTGCTCCGCGTCCCTGCTCGTCGTTGGCACCCATCGCCGACCGGCTCTTCTTCTTGCTTCGCTCGTCTGACGCGTCAGCCGCCGGCGTGGAGGCCTTCTCGATCTTGCATCTATCGTATTTCCTCTCTTCACAAGGGATCTGAAAGGCTTCACTCCAACTCCCGTTGTGATGCTCCCGTTTTTTTTGCCAAGGTTCGGTGATTCATCGTGCTAGGGAGTAGCGATTAGTGTGTGTGGGGCCTGCCGACGCATGCATCCCCAAACAATTTCCAAAGTCCATTTGGATTTGGATGGATTTGGATAATAGAGATTGGACTTGGATGGATTTGGGTAATTCAAAGCTAAACGTAGACCGGACATGGAGTGGAAAACTTTGCACTGGATTATAATTGGACTTCCAGGTTTTGGATTTGGACCCTTGTCCGATTCCAGATTTGGCCGGGAGGGGAATTCATCACCGGAGGGGTCTACACCACCATGCCCTCCTCCGAAGTGATGCGTGAGTAGTTCATCCCTGTACTACGGGTCCATAGCAGTAGCTAGATGGTTGTTCTCTCTACTTTGTACCTCATGTTTAAATATCGTGAGCTTCCCTACATGATCGAGATCATCTTTATGTAATGCTACATGTTGTGTTTGCTAGAATCTGATGAATGTTGAATGATATGTCTTCTGATTATCAATCTATCATGTTATATTCATGCATATGTTATTTATGATTTTGCATGCTCTCCGGTATTAGTAGATGCTCTGGCCAAGTAGATGCTAGTAACTCCAAGAGGGAGTATTTATGCTCGATAGTGGGTTCATGCCTCCTTTGCATCTGTGCTCGAGTGACAGAAATGTGACGGACGGAGGATGTGTTGTTGCCATTAGGGAGAGAACAACGGTGTTTACCTATTTTACATTGTTTACATTACACACTTTTCTTACTGTGATAATCCGTTGCTTGCAACTTAATACCCAACGTTTGTTCGGATGATATTCGGAGGGTGGATAATTAGACATAGATGCAGTTGGATGACGATCTATGTATTTTGTTGTAATGCCCGCATGAATCACATAGTAATCTTTATGTCTTGCATATGCACTACGGTGCAGCCTTCATTTCTGTCAATTTCCCAGCTGTAATTTGTTCACCATGCATGTTATTTATCTTTCACGGGGAGACACCACTAGTGAACTGTGGACCCCGGTCCATTTTATCATATTGATAATACACACACTGCTTTCATACGATTGTTACTTCTTTCATACTGTTTTCCACACCATATGTTTAACCTCTTTGTGTTCAGCAAAACCGGTAAGATTGGAAACCTCACTGCTACGTTGGGACAAAGTGATTTGATTGTGTCATGTAGGTTCCACGCTGCTGCTGAACCGGTAGTGCGCCCTGCCACCTTAGCTAGATCAAACTTCAGAGATTGCTTGTCCTCCTACTGGTCGATTCAACCTTGGTTTCTTTTCTAAGGCAAAACTTGCTACGGCACTCTTCACACCTTGCACTTGGGGTCTACCAATGTTAGTCATCAACAAAGTTTTCTGGCGCCGTTGCCGGGGAAGAAGAGAATTTCTGCAAGGGGAGTCTCTCACCTCCAATCATTTTTGCTTTGTTATTGTTTTGCTTGTTACTTGCTTTATTATGCTTGCTATCAATGTTTGATGCCTTTGAAACTAGATCTTATAGGCAAGGTGGGTTCACAGATGAACAAAAAAAAATATTATAAGGAACACCGCTTGTCAGAAAAAGGGATACACTTATGGGAGAAAATTAATAAATTGCATGACTATGCTAAAAACTTGTGCACCACTTATAATGTTACTTATTGCTTTGATAAATCTTGTTGCTGCAGGAGGTATAAACACCTCCCTTTTCAATGTGAGTATAATGATGATGTTACCATATCTTCTTATGTTAAGGGAAATTATGACTTTGATGATGTGGAACAAATTGAGAAATTTATTGCTTGGAAGGGTGCATTTGAAATTGCCTATTTACTTGAAAGTATTGATGATGCACCTTATAAATACGAGATTTATGCTATAATGGAATATTGATTTGATAATTACAAGGATTTTAATTACTAGATAATGGAATATCTTGGTAAATTCTCTCAACCTAAGGAAGAGACTAATGCCTTGCAGGAGCCTATGGAAGAAGAAACAGCTGAATCTGGAAGCTCATTGGATGACCAAGAGGAGGAAGAACGGAGCTACCCATGTCTACCTCCCAGTGAGAGTAAACCTTTAACTCATACATTATTTGATGAAAGTGATGATCCTATTGATTCTTTTGAAATATCCCTTTTTGATGAAACTGATACTTGCTATACTTTTTTATCTTGATACTACTATGAATGAAACTTGCGAGAATGATATTGCTACTGTTATTTATGATAATCCAGCCTACTTGGATAAATCCTATGATAATTCTCTATTTATTCCAACTATTGATATGCATGATAATGAGGAAGTTTGTTTAAAAAATTTATGTGACAATGCTCTTGATGATGGTCCTATGTTACTTGATGTTATAAATTATAATGCTACTGAAAATAGGATTGCTATAATGTGTCCTATACCTTTTATGAGTGATAAATTATCTTGTTTTGCTATTGATAAAAGTGGGAAGAAAGAGGAGCTGATTTTAAATTTTGATCCCACTGTTTTGGAGCTTAATATGAATTGTGTGCTTTTAGACCATGACAAACATGCTTTATGTGATAATAATGTTGTTGAGTTTGTTCATGATGCTACTGAAAATTATTATGAGAGAGGAAAATATGGTTGTAGAAATTTTCATGTTACTAAAATACCTCTCTTTTTGTTGAAAGTTTTGAAGTTGCTCTTGTTCTACCTTCCCATGATTTCTAGTTTGAGCTTCTTTAATTTATTTCTTTACAAGAATTCTATGCATAAGAAGTGGGTTACACTTAAATTTGTTTTATACTTGCTTCTTGATGCTCTCTTTTGCTTAATTTTATATTTCTTATGTGAGCATTTTCTTCACTTGAAAACACGTGAATCCACTTTTCTGGGCCTAGCTAAAAGGCGTTAAAAGAAAAGCACTTCTTGGGAGATAACCCATGGTTTTATTTTTGCTTTGTTTTTCTATGTTTTCTTTGAGTCAAGAGGTTGTATACTTATGTAGCAACTCATTTGTATCTTTATTTTCATGTTTTAGTTGTTCAAAGTAAAGTTTCTGACGAGAGTTAGAGTTGGTTTTAGGATTTCTATGCAGGAAACAGATTTCTGCTGTCCACTGTTCAAAATCGTATAATTCACAGAAAAATCAGAATGACCTGAAATTTCTTGTTCTTATTCCTCAGCTAATTACACAATTTTTTTGTTCTTTAAGTTTTTCGATCTGAGCAACGTAAGTGCCCCGAAAAAATTCTTCTTTAGAGACTGTTCTGGTTTTGACAGATTCTGTCATTTTTCTTGCATTTCCTCTTTTGCGATGTCAAGTGGATTTATTTGCTTCACGAAACATCAGTGGCTGTAGCTAATGTTTATAAGTATCAATAGCACTTGTGCCCATATAGAACCCATGGATTTTTGATTGTTGCATTAACCCTCTAATGCGAATTACTGTTTGAGTGAGGTGTGAAGGAAGTTTTTAAGGGTCAAGAGAAGAGGGTTATATATGCGATCAAGAAGAGTGAAAGGTCAAAGATTGGGGATAACCCTGTGGTTCATCCAAGCATATTTTAAGAAGAATCAAGCATCTAATCTTGGGGATTCCCAAGGCATCCCCTTCTTCATCAACAATCTATCAGGTCACTTCTAGTGAAACTATATTTTTATCCGGTCACATCATATGAAGTTTACTTGGAGCGCATGTTTGTTTTTGTTTTGGTTTACTTGCTGAAATAATATAGTTGGGCCCAAGAATTCCTTTTTTGGGAGAGAGACACGCTCCACTTTTTCGTTTGAATACTTGCTATGCTAGTATTCTTAGTTTTTTCTTCTAGCAGCTGCAAAATTCCTGTTTAGCTCTTGTTTTCATTGCATCTCTTGTTCAGAGCCGTTAGTTGTAGTAGTGTTATGTGAGTACTCTCATGTTTTCTTGTTTTAGCATTTAGAGAGTTTTTTTTGTTAAAGCATGTTTTGTATGGTGCTTGTTGGGAAAAGAAACTGCTGCTTGTGGTAGAATTTATAGCGGTGCAAGTAGAAGCTTGTATAGACTGTGGCTAGACTTTTCATGTCATGCTAGATGTTATTTTAATTCTAAAGCCTTGTGGTCATTTAGTAGCATGATTAGCCTCAAATATCTGAGAGTGTTTAATGTGCCATTGAAATAATCATGATTTGTTCTTGTCATATTAAAGCATAAATTTGTGGTGTGCTCCTTTGTATGTTTTATTTGGTTGACTTGGCGCATGCTCACACCATGTTTACGACTATGAATCAGTCACTTATAGCCTCTATGATCATTTAGTTTTTGAAATTGTGGTACCACTTACGCTTTGATTAATGATGTTTATGTCGCTATGCATGATTATGGCTCTTATGCTCTCTTGACTTGTCGCTCCCAGTCTTTTGCTAGCCTCCACCTTTACTGAGTATGATCTCTACTCGTGCATCCAACTCCCAAAAACCAAATTATGCCCAATGTGTCCACCATACCTAACTACATGTGGTATTTAACCGCCACTCCAAAGTAAATTGCTCATGTGTTACCTTTAAAACTTTCAAAATTACTCCTGCTTTGTGCTCCTGTTATAGTTCATGAGGACGTAAATAGATAATATTTATCTCACTTGTTGATTGGACTTTCACACCCTGAATAGTGGCTTCATCCTCTTATCCAATGATAGAAGAGCTGGCAGCGGGGTGCCTAGCCCCGACTTAATAACAACAAATTCTCTTCACTATTCCCCCCCTAATTTATCAGTCAAAGCATAATTGTGTAAAGAAAAGAGAAAGAGGGATGACCTTCTACCCAGATGCGTCCTTCTATGGGAGCCGCTCTTGTGAAGTCTAGTTGTCTTGTGACGTATTGTATTTTCTGTTTACCATTCATTGACATAAGCATACACCTCTCTAAAGAAAATAGACACTCCTCCACGGTATGTGATTATTGGCAGGCACCCGAGGATTTGATTAGCCATGGTTTGTATAAGATGGATGGGAGGAGCGCAAGTTTTTTATACCTCTATTTAATAAAATAAAAGCTCTATCACATGAGTTGATCCCTGCTTCCCTCTGCGAAGGGCCTTTCTTTTACTTTTATGTTCAGTCTCCATCTTCTAACTTTATGCACGGTTGAGAGAGCATAGTTGCCATTATGAGTTTTATGTGCATTTGTCCCAGAAGCATTATTAATTGATTCATGATGTGTTATTACTTGTTCTCTAATTATTTGTTCTAGTCTTCCTCATGAACTTTGAAGGTGTCCTGGCATTTATGTTTTGACCCACTCTTAAGGACTATCGAAATATCACTTTGCCATGTTTTCTCTATACTTGAAACAAATGTATATCTTTTGTTGCATTATTATTCATGATCTTTTATTTGTGTTACTTCTCACGATTCAAGGTGATTGCTATGCTTTATTGTTAAAATTATATTTATCATGCTTGTGTTGAAGTTCTATGATCTCAGCTTACTTATGCTTTTACATTATTGATGATCAAGTTTATGTTGGTAGCATGTCACCTCAGAAATTTTGTGTTTTTATTGTTTACCTACTCGAGGTTGAGTAGGACCTAAGCTTGGGGATGTTGATACGTCATAAACATATCCTTAATTTATGATGTTCCATGTTGAATTCCTGTTGTTTCCTACATGTTTTCTATACACTTTATGTCATTTTTATCAATTTTCCGGACTAACCTATTGACAAGATGTACCACCGGGGAATTCCCAAGCTTATGCTCTTCACTCTTCTTGATCGCGTCATATCATCCTCTTCTCTTGACCCTTGAAAACATCCTTCACACCAAACTTCTCACAATCTTCATTAGCAACGTTAGTGCAATCGAAATAAAAAATTCACATGGTTCAGTTTCAACACATTACTAACACTCAAAAATACATTATCTACTGTCAGAACTTCTTTTAAAACTCTTTTTCTCAAAAGAACACCAAAAGAAAGCGATTAAGATGCAAATGCAATTATTGGCAAAATCTGTCAAAACAGAACAACAGGCAAAGATGATTTTTTTCGAAAATCTTCTGTTGCTCAACAAAGTAGTCAACTAGAAAAGTTGCGTATACAGCCCAGAATTACGCACAACAAAACTCAGGTCGTTGTGAATTTTCCGTGATTTTATACGAAATAAATAGTGGACAACATAAATCTGTTTCCTGCGCAGAAATCCAAAATATAGCCTCAATTTCCACTAGAGGCTTTACTTGGCTCAACAAAAACACAAAATAAAAGATACAACGGGGTTGCTAAGGAAATAGACAACACCCAGGTGCAAAGCACACAAAAGAAAACAAAGGAAAACTGGTTGAAAACAGAGAAATAAAACGGGTTGTCTCCCGGTAGCGTTTTTTCTTTAACGCCTTTCAGCTAGGCATAGAAAGCAACTCAAGTATTTTCAAGTGAAGAAGCATAAACATAATAACTTGATCTAATAATAGAGTCAAAATGTAGCTTCATCCTCTTTCTAGGAAAGTGTTCCATAACTTTCTTGAGTGGGAATTAATATTTAATACTCCCCTCTTTCATATCAATAAGAGCACCAACAGTTCTAAGAAAAGGTCTTCCCAAAAAAATAGGACAAGAAGCATTGCATTCAATGTTCATAACAACAAAATCAACAGGGACAAGGTTATTTTTAACCATAATAAGAAAATCATCAATTCCACCAAGAGGTTTCTTCTTAGCATTATCAGCAAGATGAACATCAGAATAACAGTGTTCCAGCGGTGGTAGATCAAGCATATCATAAAGCTTTTGAGGCATAACAGAGATACTAGCACCAAGATCACACAAAGAATTTCAATCAAAATCATTTAATTTTATCTTAATGATAGGCTCCCAACCATCATCTAATTTCCTAGGGATAGATGTTTCAAGTTTCATCTTTTCTTCCCTAACTTTCATGAGAGCATTGGTAATATGTTTAGTAAAGGCCATATTCATGGCACTAGCATTGGGACTTCTAACAAGATTTTATAGGAACATAATAACTTCAGAGATATTTCAATCATCAAAATCAATGTTATTATCATCAAAAGTAATGGGACCATTATCTCCCACATCTCTAAAAATTTCAGCACTTTTATGAGAAGCAATTTCAGCAATTTGAGGCAATTTAGCACGTTTCACTGAAGGGGTGGAGACTTTGTTAACACCAACTATTTTACCATTGATAGTAGGAGGTTTACTAGCACTTGGAGCTTTAGTTTTACTAGTGGTTGTGATAGTGCAAACTCTAGCAATATTATTCTTTCTAGCCAATTCATCTTCTCTTTCCCACCTAGCACGTAATTCGGCCATCAACCTAACATTATTATCAATTCAAACTTGGATGGAATTAAAAGTTTTACTTTCTTTAACATCATGTGGCAAAACCTTCAGTTTTAGAAAATCAACATCAATAGCTAGGATGTCCACTTTAGAGGCAAGAACATCTATTTACCAAGCTTTTCCTCAACAGATTTATTAAAAGCAGTTTGTGTGCTAATAAATTCTCTAAGCATGTTTTCAAGATCAGAGGTAGAGATTTTATTGTTATTTTATTAATTTCCATAAAAATTAACATAACCATTATTAGGAGGATAGGGCTTATAATTGTTTCCACCAAAATTATTTCTATAAGCATTATTGTTAAAATTATTATTTCTAATAAAGTTCACATCAACATGCTCTTCTTGAGCAACCAAAGAGGCTAAAGGAACATTATTTGGATCAACTTGAGCTTTACCATTAACAAGCATAGACATAATAGCATCAAGCCTTTCACTCAAAGAGGAGGTTTCCTCAACGGAATTTATCATCATACCATCAAGAAGCTTTGTTGCATTGCCCAAAGTGATGGACATAAAGGTACCTCCAACAGCTGAATCCAATAGGTTCCTTGAGGAGAAATTCAGTCCTGCATAAAAGGTTTGTATATTCATCCAAGTAGTCAGTCCATGAATGGGACAATTCTTCACCATAGTTTTCATTCTTTCCCAAGCTTTAGCAACATGTTCATTATCAAATTGTTTAAAATTCATTATGTCACTTCTCAGGGATATAATTTTAGCAGGAGGATAATATTTTCCAATGAAAGAATCTTTACACTTATCCATGAATCAATACTATTTCTAGGCAAACATAGCAACCATTCTTTAGCTCTTCCTCTCAAAAGGAAAGGAAATAATTTCATTTTAATAATATCTCCATCCACATCTTTATATTTTTGCATCTCACATAGTTCAACAAAATTATTAAGGTGAGCAGCAGCATCATTAGTACTAACACCAGAAAATTGCTCTTTCATAACAAGATCTAATAAAACATGTTTCATTTCATAGAAAGCAGCAGTAGGAGCATGTGGAGCAATAGGTGTGCAAATAAAATCATTGTTGTTTGTGCTAGTGAAATCACACAACTTAGTATTCTCAGAGGAACTCATTTTAGCAAAATAAAAGTAAGCAAATAAATAACAGCTATAAAGTAAACTAATTTTTTGTGTTTTCGATATAGAGAAGCAAAACAATAAAAAAATAAAAACAAGATAATAAACAAGATAAAGAGGTTGAGAGTGAGAGACTCCCCTTTCCAGAAGAATTCTTCCTCCCCGGCAACGGCCCCAGAAGTTCCTTGATGCTTGAGATGGTGGCAGAAATTCCTTGCAGAAATTTGTGTGTGTTGGGAACCCCAAGAGGAGGGTGTGATGAGCAAGCGGTAAGAATTTCCCTCAGTTAAGAACCAAGGTTATCAATCCAGTAGGAGGAAGAGGATCTTTGGAAGGTTGATGCCACTGACGATGGTGATGGCGCCTCACCGGTGTCAGCAACAACGCGGAACCTGCACACAACACAACCAAAATAATTTGTCCCAACGGTACAATGAGGTTGTCAATCTCACCGGTATTGCTGAAAACAAAGATTAGACGTATAGTGTGGAAAATAGTGTATGCTTGCAGTAAGTAAAGAAAGCAGGAAATTGTAGTGGTTTGTTTAACAGTGTAGGAAAATGGACCGGGGTTCATAGGTTCACTAGTGGTGTCTCTCCATACAAGATAGCATGTTGGGTGAACAAATTACAGCTGGGCAATTGACAAATAAAGGTTGCACCGTAGTGCACATTCATGACATGAAGACTACTATGATATTTAGTGCGGGCAATACAACAATATACATAGACCGTAATCCAACTGCATCTATGACTAATAATCCACCCTCAGGTTATCATCCGAACCCCCTTAGGTATTAAGTTGCAAGCAACAGATAATTGTATTAAACAATGTGTGTAAAGTAAGCAATGATTGTACACGCGGGCACTCACACCGCTGTTTTCTCCCTAGTGGCAACAACACATTCTCCCCCGTCACGTTTCTGTCACTCGAGCACATGCGAAAAGGAGGCATGAACCCACTATCGAGCATAAATACTCCCTCTTGGAGTCACTAGAAACTACTTGGCCAGAGCAACCACTAGCAACGCAAAGCATGCAAGATCACAAATAACATATGCAATAAAGACTATAATCAAGTTGGCATAAGTTTAATATTCATCGGATCCCAACAAACACAACACATAGAAATTACATAAGAACAATCTCGATCATGTTAGGCAGCTCACAAGATCTAAACATGGAGGCATATGAGGAGGAGACAACATGTTAGGCGGCTGCGAAACTTTTCGGGGATATTTGATCAGGTGCCTAGGGTTTTTTATCCGGGGGAAATAAACAGGCGCAAGGGCAGAGGCGGTGGAGCCCTGAGGCCCCCACACCACCAGCTGGCGCGACCAAGGTGGGCGGCGCGCCACCCCATGGTGTGGCCCCCCTGGTGCCCATCTTCGACTCCTCTTCGGTCTTCTGGATGCTTCCGAGGAAAATAGGCACTTCGGGCTTTGTGGGGTCCAATTCCGAGAATATTTCCAGAACAACTTTTCTGAAATAAAAAATAGCAGAAAACAGGGAACTGGCACTTGGCATCTTGTTGATAGGTTAGTCCCAGAAAACGTGTAAAAATGCTATAAAGAAGGGAGAAAACATGTAGCAATTGGCATAATATTATCATGGAGCATCAGAAATTATAGATACGTTGGAGACATATCAAGAATTTCTGCAAGGGGAGTCTCTCACTTCCAATCTCTTTTCTTTGTTTTTGTTTTGCTTAGTTTATTTTATTTTGTCTTGTTTGTTTCTCTTTATCAAAAACACAAAAAAATAGTTCTTATTCTAGCTGTAGTTGTATTCATGTTTGTAGTCTTGTTAAAATGACTACTCCTGAGAACACTAAGTTGTGAGACTTTACTAGCACCAACAACAATGATTTCATTAACACACCTATTGTTCCACCTGCTCCTACTGCTAATTTTTATGAGATAAAACCTACCCTGTTAAACCTTGTTATGAGAGAGCAATTTTCTGGTGTTAGTACTGATGCTGCTACTGCCCATCTTAATAATTTTTTTGAACTATGTGAGATGCAAAAATATAAAGATATAGATGGAGATATTATTAAACTGAAATTGTTTCCTTTCTCTTTGAGAGGAAGAGCTAAATAATGGTTGTTGTCCTTGCCTAGAAATAGTATTGATTCTTGGACTAAGTGTAAAGATGCTTTCATTGGAAAATATTATCCTCCTGCTAAGATTATATCTTTAAGAAGTAGCATTATGAATTTTAAGCAACTCTATAATGAGCATGTTGCTAAAGCTTGGGAAAGAATGAAATCTTTAGTAAAGAATTGTCCCACTCATGGACTGAATACTTGGATGATCATCCAAACCTTTGATGCGGGTTTGATTTTTTCTTTAAGAAACTTTCTGGATTCAGCTTCTGGAGGAACCTTTATGTCCATTACGTTGGGGTCAGCAACAAAGCTTCTTGATGATATGATGCTAAATTATTCTGAGTGGCACACCGAGAGAGCTACAACTGGTAAGAAGGTAAATTCTGTTGAAGAAACCTCCTCTTTGAATGAAAGACTTGATGCTATTATGTCTATGCTTGTTAATGGCCATGCTCCTATTGATCCAAACAATGTTCCTTTAGCCTCTTTGGTTTCCCAAGAAGAGCATGTTGATGTGAACTTCATTAAAAATAATAATTTCAACACCAATGCTTATAGGAATAATTTTGGGTAGCAACAATTATAGGCCATATCCTTTTAATAGTGGTAATAATGATAGAACTGGAATGTCTAATGAAATAATTTCAGAAGTTGAAAGAACCACTAAAGACTTTATGCAAAAATAATATGAGAAAAATAAACTATTTACTAAAACCATGGAGGAATAATCTGTTATGTTAAGAAAATATCAGCTATCAACTTGAAAGTTTAAATAGAGAAATATCTGGGTTACAAGTTAAAATTGCTCATGCTGAAACTTCTATTTCATCATGTCTGAAGCTCAATCTTCTTTGATTAATAGAATGACTACTAAAACTGAAACCATTGACGAGAATCCTTTTGCTGCTACCAATGCTATCCAAATTCGAATTGATGATAATGTTAGGATGTTAGTTGAATTGCATGCTAGATGGGAAAGAGAAGATGAAATAGCTAGAAAAAATAATATAGCTAATGTTTGCACCATTACCACCACTAGTAAAATTGAAGCTTCTCATGCTAGAAAACTTCTACTATCAATGGTAAAGTAATTGGTGTTGGAAACACTCCCACTTCTGCTATTAAAAATGGAAAACTGCCTGAAACTGCTAAAAATGTTCCTGATAAAAGTGCTAATTTTTTTTAGAAACATGGGAGACAATGGTCCCATTATATTTGATAAAAATGATCTTGAATTTGATGATTGAAACATAACTGAAGTGATTAACTTCTTACAAAAGCTTTCTAGTTGTCCTAATGCTAGTTCTATGAATATGGCTTTCACAAAACATATTACAAATGCTCTCATGCAAATTAGAGAGGATGAATTAAGATGTGAAGCCTCTATCCCTAGGAAGCTAGATGATGGTTGGGAAACCATTATTAAAATGAAAGTGAATGATTTTGATTGCAATGCTCTATGTGATCTTGCTGCTAGTATCTCTGTTATGCCCAAGAAACTCTATGATATTCTTGATTTACCACCATTAGAACCTTGTTATTTGGATATTCGTCTTATTGATAATGTTAGAAAGAAATCTTTGGGGAGAGTTGATGATGTTCTTATAATGGTTAATAATAATCTTGTCCCCGTTGATTTTGTTGTCTTGAATATTGAATGCATTGCTTCTTGTCCAATTGTTTTGGAAAGACCTTTTCTTAGAACTGTTTGTGTTGTTATTGATATGAAAGAAGGGAATATTAAATTTCAGTTCCCACACAAAAAAAGGTATGGAACACTTTCCTAGAAATATACTGAAGTTGCCTTTTGATTCCATTATTCGAACGAGTTACAATTTGGATGCTTCTTCACTAGAAAATACTTGATTCCACTTTTTTGAGCCTAGCTAAAAGGCGTTAAAGAAAATCACTTCTTGGGAGATAGGCCATGGTTTTATTTTTTGCTTTGTTTTTCTCTGTTTTGTTTGAGTCAAGGGGGTGTATACTTCTGTAGAAACTCCTTTGTATCTTTATTTTCATGTTTTAGTAGTGCCAAGTAAAGTTTCTGACAAGAGTGGAGTTGGTTTTCGGATTTCTGCGTAGGAAACATGTTTCTGCTGTCCACCGTAAACAATCGTATAAATCATAGAAAAATCATAATGGCCTAAAAATTTCTTGTGATTATTCCGTGGCTAATTCCGCAACTTTCTCTTTCTTTCAGTTTTCGATCTGAGCAACTTAAGTGTCTCGAAAAAAATCGTCTTTACAGACTGTTCTGGTTTTGACAGATTCTGCCATTTTTCTTGCATTTGATCTTTTGCGATGTCAAGTGGATTTATTTGCTTCACAAAACATCAGTGGCTATAGCTAATGTTTAAAATTATCAATAGCACTTGTTCCATACATAACGAATGGATTTTTGATTGTTTCACTAACCCTCTAATGCAAATTACTCTTTGAGTGTGGTGTGAAGGAAGTTTTCAAGGGTCAAGAGAAGATGCTGATATATGTGATCAAGAAGAGTGCAAGGTCAAAGCTTGGGGATTCCCCCGTGTTTCATAAAATCATATTTTAAGAAGACTCAAGCATCTAAGCTTGGGTATGCCCAAGTCATCCCCTTCTTCATCAACAATCTATCAGGTCACTTCTAGTGAAACTATATTTTTATTTGGTCACATCATATGAAGTTTACTTGGAGAGTCTGTTTGTTTTTCTTTTGTTTTCTCTTGTTTTATATTGGTTTCCGTGCTGCAATAATATAGTTGGACCCTAGAATTCCTTGTTTTGGAGAGAGACATGCTCCACTTTTTCATTCAATACTTGCTATGCTAATATTCTTAGTTTTTCTTCTAGTTCCTGCAAAATTTCTTGTTTAACTCTTGTTTTCACTTCATCTCTTGTTCAGAGCTGTTAGTTTTAGTAGTGTTATGTGAGTACTCTCATGTTTAGTTGCCGTAGAATTTAGAGAGTTTTTGTTAAAGGATGTTTTGTATGGTGCCTGTTGGGAAAATAAACTGTTGCTTGAGGTAGAATTTATAATGGTGCATGTAGAAGCTTGTATAGATTGTGGCTAGAATTTTTCATATCATGCTAGATTTTATTTTAATTCTAAATCCTTGTGGTTATTTAGTAGCATGATTAGCCTTAAATAGATGAGAGTGTTTAATGTGGCATTGAAAGAATCATGAGTTGTTCTTGTCATATTGAAGCATAAATTTATGGTGTTCTCCTTTGAATGTTTTATTTGGTTGACTTAGCGCATGCTCACACCATGTTTATGACTATGAACCAGTCACTAATAGCCTATATGATCATTTAGGTTTTGAACTTGTGGTACCACTTATGCTTTGATTAATGATGTTTATGTCGCTAAGCATGATTATGGCTCTTATGCTCTCTTGATTTGTCGCTCTCAGTCTTTTGCTAGCCTCCACCTGTATTGAGTATGAGCTCTACTCATGCATCCAACTCCCCAAAACCAAAGTTTTCCCAATGTGTCCACCATACCTACCTACATGTCGTATTTAACCACCACTCCAAAGTAAATTTCTCATGTGTTACCTTTAAAACTTTCAGACATTATTCATGTTTTAGCTCATGAAGACGTAAGTAGATAATCTTTATCTCACTTGTTGATTGGACTTTCACACCGTGGACTAGTGGCTTCATCCGCTTATCCAATGATAGAAGAGCTGGCAGCGGGGTGCCCAACCCCAAATTAATAACAACAAATTCTCTTCACTATTTTTGCCCATGATTTATCAGTCAAAGCATAATTGTGTAAACAAAAGAGAAAGAGGGATGACCTTCTACCAAGATGCGTCCTTCTATGGGAGCCGCTTTTGTGAAGTCTAGTTGGCCTGTGATGTACTGTATTTTATGTTTACCATTCGTTGACATAAGAATACACCTCTCTTAAAAATGTTTTCAATAATTCTGTTTAATAAAATAAAAGCTCTAGCACATGAGTGATCCATGCTTCCCTCTGGGAAGGGCCTTTATTTTAGTTTTATTTTGAGTCTCCATCTTCTAACTTTATGCACAGTTGAGAGAGCATAGTTGCCATTCTGAGTTTTATGTGCATTTGTCCCAGAAACATTATTAATTTATTCATGATGTGTTATTGCTTGTTCTCTAATTATTTGTTCTAGTCTTCCTCATGAACTTTGAAGGTGTCCTGGCATTTATGTTTTCCCCACTCTTAAGGACTAGCGAAATATCACTTTGACATGTTTTCTCTATACTTGAAACAAACGTATACCTTTCGTTGCATTGTTATTCATGATCTTTTATTTGTGTTACTTCTCATGATGCAAGGTGATTGCTATGCTTTATTATTAAAATTCTATTTATCATGGTTGTGTTAAAGTTCTATGATCTCAGCTTACTTATGCTTTTACATTATTGATGATCAAGTTTATGTTGGTAGCATGTCACCTCAGAAATTATGTGTTTTTATCGTTTACCTACTCGAGGACGAGTAGGAACAAAGGTTGGGGGTGTTGATATGTCATAAACGTATCCTTAATTTCTAATGTTCCATGTTGTTTTCATGTTGTTTCCCACATGTTTGCTATACACTTTATATCATTTTTATCGAGTTTACGGACTAACCTATTGACAAGATGCCACAGAGCCAGTTCCCTGTTTTCTGCTATTTTTAGTTCCAAAAAAGTTGTTCTGGAAATATTCTCGGAATTAGAAAATTCGAAGTGCGGAGGTCCTAGAATTCCCGAAGGTTACACGGAGTCTTGAAGAGACCTGGAGGGGGCCACAGGGGGCCCACACCATAGGGCGGCACGCCCCTGGCCACGCCATGGGGTGGTGTGGGGCCTCCAGGCCTCCACCGCCTTTTCCCTTTCGCCTATTTATACCCCCCGAGACGTAAACCCTAAATATATACCACTTCGTCCCTAAAAACACCCGAGGCCACGAGGGGTCTAGAGCTCTCCCCGGCACCCTGCCGGGACGGGAATTTATCACCAGAGGGGTCTACACCACCATGCCCTCCTCCAAAGTGATGCGTGAGTAGTTCATCCCTGGACTATGGGTCCATAGCAGTAGCTAGATGGTTGTTCTCTTCACTTTGCACCTCATGTTTAGATCTCGTGAGCTACCTCACATGATCGAGATCATCTTTATGTAATGCTACATGTTGTGTTTGCTGGAATCTGATGAATGTTGAATGCTATGTCTTTTGATTATCAATCTATCATGTTATCTTTATGCATATGCTATTTATGATCTTGCATGCTCTCCGTTATTAGTAGATGCTCTAGCCAAGTAGATGCTAGTAACTCCAAGAGGGAGTATTTATGCTCGATAGTGGGTTCATGCCTCCTTTGCATTTGTGCTTGAGTGACAGAAACGTGATAGATGGAGGATGTGTTGTTTCGATTAGGGATAAAACAACGGTGTTTACCTAGTTTACATTGTTTACATTACACACTTTTCTTACTGCGATAATCTGTTGCTAGCAACTTAATACCCAACGTTTGTTCGGATGATATTAGGAGGGTGGATTATTAGACATAGATGCGGTTGGATGACGGTCTATGTATTTTGTTGTAATTCCTGCATGAATCACATTGTAATCTTTATGTCTTGCATATGCACTACGGTGCAAACTTCATTTCTATCAATTGCCCAGTTGTAATTTGTTCACCACACATGTTATTTATCTTTCACGGAGAGACACCACTAGTGAACTGTGGACCCCGGTCCTTTATCCTCATACTGATAAAACACCTACTGCTTTCATACTGGTTTTATACTGCTGCTACCGCTTTCATACTATTTTCCTACTGTTTTCCACACCATACGTTTAACCTCTTTGTGTTCAGCAAAACCGGTGAGATTGGCATCCTCGCTGCTTCGTTGGGGCAAAGTGATTTGATTGTGTTGTGTAGGTTCCATGTTGCTTTTGAACCGGTAGTGCGCCCTGCCATCTCAGTTGCTTCAACCTTCTGAAGTTACTCCTTCCTCCTGCTACAAACTTCCTCTTGGGGTTTACCAACCAGAGCAAGCAACTCCCATCAAGATTTTCTAGCGCTGTTGCCGGGGATTTCAAATTCATCATCAACAAGAAGTCTCCCATCAACTACACGCCATCAGCCGTTGTCATCGTCATCCCGAGATCGGGAGGGTTCTGGAGCTCTCCTTGGCACCCTACCGGGAGGGGAATTCATCACCGGAGGGGTCCACACCACCATGCCCTCCTCCGAAGTGATGCGTGGGTAGTTCACCCCTGGACTACGGATCCATAGAAGTAGCTAGATGGTTGTTCTCTCCACTTTGTACCTCATGTTTAGATCTCGATAGCTGCCTGATACATCCATTTTGCATCACTGTTTATATTGTTATTTTATGTTATTCATCAATATAATTCATGTTATGATGCATCACTTATGTTATTTTATCTTATTATGCATGTTTCATAATTTTTGGAGAATAAACACCAGGACCATAAATCTGATGCAAAAAGCACCGTCGAGCCTATTTCATAAGTTCAGAACAAGAGGGGGGACACCAGAGATGTCTTAGAACTTTAGAGGAGGAGGCTAGCTAGAGGGGGGCCACCAGGGGCCCACACCATGGGTTCGCGCGCCCCTTGGCCGCGCCGCCTGATGGTGTGGCCACCCTGGCCCACCTCTGGTCGACCCCTTTTGTGTACTTGACCCCGAGGGAACCCTAAGCCCCAGACTATCATCGAAGAATTATTCCGCCGCCGCCTCGGGCGGAAAACACCAGAGAGAGAAAAGCTCTCCGCCAGAGAGAAATCTGCCGGGGAAATTCCTCTCCGGAGAGGGGAAATCGTCGCCATCGTCACCGTCATCGCTCCGGTCATCATCAAGATCGACATCGTCATCATCATCACCACCAGCACCATCACCCTCATCATCCACCTTCATCCCGCTGTAACAATTAGGGGCCTATATCGTTGTTTTACATTAGATCTCTCTCCCGGTGTGGATTACTTGTTACTAGTTGATGCTTGTGAGATTTATCGGTGTTAGCACTTTATGACCAGATTGTTATTATCCATTATATCACCTCTGATTATGATCCATATGATATCTTGTGAGTAGTTAGTTTAGTTCTTGAGGACATGGGGAGAAGTCATGATGTTTGTAGTGAAGTTATGTTGAAGTAGTATCTTGTGGTTCGGTATTTAAGTTGTGGTGCTATTCTTCTAGTGGTGTCATGTGAATGTCGACTACATGATACTTCAACTTTATGGGACTAGGAGGATGCATTCTGTATTTGGCTACTAATTGTGGGGTTGCCGGAGTGACAGAAGCCTAAACCCCCGTTAGGAAACCAATGCACGAGGAAGTGTAGAATCCCGGAGTTTTAAGGCTGTGGTTAGATTTATCTTAATTACTTTGTTGTATTTGCAGATGCTTACGAGGGGTATAATCACAAGTATGTAATAGTCCTAGTTGGGCGGTGCATTAGCATAGGTTCACCCACACAACACTTCACTAACCAATGGATATTAATCAACCGTAACGAAGCGAAACCACTTGACGAAATTCCCACGTGTCCTCGAGAACGTTTGTTAGTCATAAGTAATACAACCGGCTTGTCCTTTTCTCTCAAAATTATTGGGACACTCGCTGCAATATTATTTACTATTATTTATTTACTCGCACTTTATTTATCTCCTATATCAAAAAACTCCAAAACCCTGTTTGCTAGTGTTTACAGTGAATACTCTATCCAACCTGCTTGTCAACACCTTCTGCTCCTCGTTGGGTTCGACACTCTTATTTATCGAAAGTACTACGATACACACCCTATACTTGTGGGTCATCAAGACCATTTTCTGGCGCCGTTGTCGGGGAGTGAAGCGCTATTGGTAAGTGGAATTGGTAATAGAAACTTTTACTGTGAGTGTTGTTTTTATTTTTTTCTGGTGTTTTATTTCATTATGGAGAATACTTTTGGTTCTCTGTTTAGGGGTACTTCTACAATTACTACTAGGATAGTTGGTAATCCGTTATCTGCTGAAAATTGTTGGACGTGTTATGGACAACTGCTATTACGGTGATGGAACTGTCCATCCCGGTGATCATTTGCTCTTTATACATGAATTATGCGAGTTACTCAGGTGTGTAGGTATTACAATAGATCAAGTTAAAATGAAATTATTTTTTTTATCGCTGAGCATCAATTTCAGAGGGTACCTAAGACAAAATTAACCACTCTTTGGAATTTGTAACGTTCTAACAATGTAGCGAAAGGAAACTATCAGATTGGAGAAGTGCGGGGGCTGTGAGTCCAAGAGTTGGGAATCACAGCCAGCCAAGTTCATGAACTATATTCAGCACAACATGGAGTTTATTCATACTCACGTACAAGATTGATGATTTGAAATAGTTGATTGAGAAGCTTCTTGGGAAGGATTCACCATCACCACCGAAGGAGTAATTCATCATTTGTATTGGCACCCCCTTGGCTTGTTCCAATCTTGGGGGAGTGTCACGGTATCACACCTTTATCTTTCACCTTTTTACTTTTTAGTAGAGTCATATCATGAGTAGAGAAGTTATCATATAGTTTGCAGTGTGGAAGTATCTCTCCTTTAGTTAGTTATCGATGTATCTCTTGGTGTGAGTTGTCGTTATGAAATATTAATGAGAAGTTTTATCATTTACTTTCTGCACACCTTATTTTAGTTTGCAATTTATGTTATATGATTGATATTTTTATTAGTATTGGTATCAATTTAGGAGCATCAAGTTAATCTATTTGGTTTTGGCAAACTTAGCATTGGTCAGTAGTAACAATACTTTGAGGCTTAAGTAGAAAATAGGGAGGTGCATGTAGATATATTATTCCATTATGTTTCTTTCTTGTTGGCTCATAAGATTAGTATTCTCAAGTTAAGATCATTTGGACTTCCAAGGAAGATTGCATGATTGTTTCTATCACATGTATATTTGTTTTTCCCCTCAACTCTTATGCTTACTACCCAGCCTTGCTATCCAAAAACTTGTACCGAGAGGGAATGCTTCTCGTGCATCTAAACCTTGAACAAAAACCATACCATTTGTGTCCACCATACCTACCTATATGTGGTATTTAACCACCACTCCAAGTAAATTGCTCGTGTGCTACCTTTAAAACCTTCAAAAATATACCTGTTTTGTGCTCTATTTTATCTCATGAGGACGTCGGTAGACAATCTTTATTTCACTCGTTGACTAGACTTTACACACCTGGAATAGTGGCACATCTGCTTATCCAATTGCTAGAAGAGCTGGCAACGGGGTGCCTAGCCCCAAACTTGGTTCCCATAAATTCTCTTCACTCTCTTGCCCCTAATTTACCAGTCAAAGCTTAATTGTGTAAACAAACGAGAAGATGGATGATCTATTGACCCAAGTAGAAAAGAACGTCCTTCAATGGGAGCCTCTCTTGTGAATTCTAGTTGGCTTGTGACTTATTGTATTGTTTTCTTGCTGATTCGTTGACATAGACAAACACCTCTCTCAAAATTGTTTTCATTACCTCTGTTTATCAAATAAAAATCTCTAGCATATGAGTTGATCCCTGCTTCCCTCTGCGAAGGGCCTATCTTTTACTTTTATGTTGAGCCAGTAAACCTACTCCTTTCTGTCTTAAGCAAGCATTTGAGTTGTTATGATCCAACCATCTATATGTTGATTTGTTCAATCATGTCTTTTACCTTCCTTGTTTAGTACAATGTTTTTATCTGCATGAATATTACTTTGAAAGTTATCAATGACTCTAAGGAGACTGTTATGATTGAGCATGTAAAATTCTACAATATAAGCTCTAATATAAAGACTCTGATCGAAAGATAAGTACAATCTATTAATTGTTCTCTGACCAAGAGCAAAGTTTGCTATAACCAATTATGATTTTCTCTTTGCACCTTTATTGTGATTCCCTCTACCAGTTTCAAGTTAAGTTATATGAGAGGAAGTTACTGTCTAGAAGGACTTGTGTATTAATAGATGTGATGATTCTTTTCCTTATTTTGCTTATCGACACTTCACTACATAAACCTGTTGTCATATTTACGGAGTTCAATTTTGCTTAGGGACAAGCGAGGTCTAAGCTTGGGGGAGTTGATACGTACATTCTGCATCACTATTTTATATAATATTTTACGGTTATTCATCGATTTATTTCGTATTTAGAGATGATACTTATGTTATTGCATCTATTTTTGCATGTTTTACAATTATTGGAGAATAATTCACTGGGACCAGAATCAGCTGGAAAAAGCACTGTCGAGATACCATATCTCTGAAGACCAGAAGAAGAAGGGGGACATTGAGAAGTTCCTATTTCACCAGAAGACGGAGCCATCCAGGAGGGTAGCTAGAGGGGGGCCACACAGGGCCCACACCATGTGGTGGCGCGCCCCACTTGGCCGCACGGCCAGGTGGTGTGGCCACCCTGGCCCATCTATGGCAGAGCCCTTTCGCGTACTTCATACCCAAGGAACCCTAAGACCTGGAGAACCATCAAGGAAATATTCCGCGTCCTCGTCGGGGTGGAAAACAACAAAGAGATAAAAGCTCTCCGGTAGGGAGAAACCTGTCGGGGAAATTCCTCCCCGTAGAGGGGAAATCATCGCCATCATCACCGTCATCGCTTCGGGCATTATCAAGATCATCATCGTCATCAACACCATCACTATGATCCTCATCATCCACCTTCATCCCGATGTAACAATTAGGGTTCTATATCGTTGTTCTTCACTAGATCTCTCGCTCGGTGTGGATTACTTGTTTGTAGTTGATGCTTACGAGATTTATCGGTGTTTGCACTTTATGACCAGATTGTTATTCATCATTATATCACCTCTGATCATGATCCATATGATGTCTTGTGAGTATTTTATTTAGTTCTTGAGGACATTCAAGAAGTCAAGATGTTAGTAGTGGAATTATGTTGAAGTAATATCTAATGGTTTGATATTTAAGTTGTGGTGCTATTTTTCTATTGGTGTCATGTGAACGTCTACTACATGACACTTCACCTCTATGGGCCTAGAGGGATGCATTGTGTATTTGGATACTTATTGTGGTGTTTCTGGAGTGATAGAAACCTAAACCCCCGTTAGGAAACCGATGCACGAGGGAGTGTAGGATCCCAGAGTTTAAGGCTATGGTTAGATTTGTCTTAATAACTTTCTTGTAGTTGCGGATGCTTGCAAGGGGTATAATCACAAGTATGTATTAGTCCTAGCTGGGAGATGCATTAGTATAGGTTCACCCACACAACACCTATCAAAACAATAAATATTAATTAACCGTATTAAGCAAAAGCACTTGACGAAATTCAAATGTGTCCTCGAGAACGTTTAGTCATCATAAGTAAACCAAATGGATTGTCCTTTGCTCTAAAATGGATAGGAAAACTTGCTGCAATTATTATTACTGTCTTTTATTTACTCGTACTTTATTTATCTGCTATAACAAAAACCACCAAAAACATGTGTACTAGTGTTTACCGTGAATCCTCTACCAACCTGCTTGTCAGCACCTTCTGCTCCTCGTTGGGTTTGACACTCTTATTTATCAAAAGTAGTACGATACACCCCCTATACTTGTGGGTCATCACTCCGCCATGTTGACTCAATCACTCTGTCTTCCATGTTGCATGACTCTGATGCATCATCTTCGTCACTCCGTCCGCCGCGTTGAGTCCTTTCATATGACTCCGCCGCGTTGACTCATCTACTGTGTTGAGTCCTTTGGCATGACTCCGCTGCATCTACTTCGTGACTCCGTTCACCGCGTTGATTCCTTTTGCATGACTCTGCCGCGTTAACTTTGTCCACCGTGTCGACTCCGTCACTCCTTATGTTGTGTCACATGACACCGTCGCGTCGACTCCGTCACTCTATCCGTTGTGCCACATGACTCCTCCGCGTCGACTATGTCTCTCCTGTCGGGTCCTTTCGGTTAAATCACCGTACAACTTCGCCACATCGACTCCTTGTTGGCTAAGTGACTGGAAAACTCTGGGGCAATTCCTAGCCGCAGTCACCCTTGAAATACATAGGGATTGTGCTGCAAAAAGTTGCGGACTGAAAACTGTGGGGTAACTCCCAGCCACAGTCACCCTCGAAAAACTCATGTGTTGCGCCGCAAAAAGTTGCAGATTGAAAACTGTGGGGTAACTCCCAGCCACAGTCACCCTCGAAACACTCGGGTGTTGTGCTGCAAAAAGTTGTAGCCTGAAAACTGTGGGGTAACTCACAACCACAGTCACCCTCAAAACACTCGGGTACTGCGCTGCAAAAGTTGCAGATTGAAAACTGTGGGGTAACTCCCAGCCATAGTCAGCCTCGAAATACTCGGGGGTTGTGCTGCAAAAAGTTGCAGACTGAAAACTGTGGGTTAACTCCTAGCCACATTCACCCTCAAAATACTCGGGGGTTGTGCCGCAAAAAGTTACAGACTGAAAATTGTAGGGTAACTCCTAGCCGCAGTCACCCTTGAAATAATCGGGTGTTGTGCCGCCAAAATATGCAGACTGAAAACTATGGGGTAACTTCTAGCTGCAGTCACCCTAGAAATACTCGGGGGTTGTGCCGCAAAATGGTGCAGACTGAAAACTATGGGGTAACTCCTAGCCGCAGTCACCCTAGAAATACTCGGGTGATGTACCGCAAAAAGTTACAGACTGAAAACTGTGGGTTAAATCCTAGTCGCAGTCGCCCTCGAAATACTCGGGGGCTGTGCCGCAGAAAGTTGCAGACTAAAAACTCTAGGGTAACTCCTAGCCACAGTCACCCTGAAAATACTCAGGGTTGTGCCCCAAAAAGTTGCAAACTAGAAACAGCGGGTAACTCCTAGACGCAGTCACCCTGAAAACACTCGGGGGTTGCGCCACAAAAAGTTACAAACTGGAAACTGCAGGGTAACTCCTAGCCGCAGTAATCCTCGAAACACTCGGGATCTGTGCCGCAAAAAATCACAACTGAATAATGTAGGATGAC
Source organism: Alopecurus myosuroides (assembly GCA_028641055.1). Taxonomy (NCBI): domain Eukaryota; kingdom Viridiplantae; phylum Streptophyta; class Magnoliopsida; order Poales; family Poaceae; genus Alopecurus; species Alopecurus myosuroides. Next base: position 100,169,788 of record CM054059.1, read on the forward strand.
TATCATCGAGAAACCAAGGAAAATTGAGCCTATGCCCGACTAAAAATAGTTGAACATAGCCTCGGGGGCTACTCCCACTGGGAGCGCTGGTCGCGCACCCGACACGAAGAAAAACAGAGTCGATGCAAATCAAGTGATCCGAAAAGGTATCTGAGTGATTGGAAAAATTATTCAAGTCACCGGAAAAGGTATTCGAGTGATCATAAAAATCATTCAAGTCACCAGAAAAGGTGTCCGAGTGATGAGAAAAATCATTCGAGTGATCAGAAAAGGTATTCGAGTGATCAAAAAAATCATTCAATTAATTATAAAAGGTATTAGAGTGATCAGAAAAATCATTGAGTAATAAGAAAATGTGTCCGAGGGATTAGAAAAATCATTCGAGTGATCAGAAAAGGTATTCGAGTGATCAGAAAAATCATTCAAGTAATCTGAAAAAGTATTAGAGTGATGAGAAAAATCATTCGAGTAATCAAAAAAGTTATCCGAGTGATAAGAAAAATCATTCGAGTGATCAGAAAAATCATTCAAGTAATCAGAAAAGGTATTAGAGTGATCACAAAAATCAGTCGAGTAATCAGAGAATGTATCCCAGTGATCAGAAAAATTATTAGAGTGATCAGAAAAATCATTCAAGTAATCAGAAAAGGTATTCGAGTGATCAGAAAAACCATCCGAGTAATCAGAAAAGGTACCCAAGAGACCCCACACGATTGGCCTACCAGGTGCGGCATGTCTGTAGGTCCTTCAGAAGGAGTCTAACTCCATCACAGGTGCCACCTGAGTCATATTTTGGGTACCACCTGAGTCATCAGTCGGGTGTCACCTGAGTCATCTTTCAGGTGCCACCCGAATCATCTGTCGGGTGCCACCTGAGTCATATGTCGGGTGCCACTCGAGTCACCTGTCAGGAGTCACTCGAGCCACCTGTCAGGAGTCACTCGAGTCACCTGTCGGAAGTCACTCCATTCACCTGTCGGGAGTCACTCGAGTCACCTGTCGGAAGTCACTTCATTCACCTGTCGGGAGTCACTCGAGTCACCTGTCGGAAGTCACTCGAGTCACATGTTGGGAGTCACCCTAGTCACCAGTCGGGTAGCATCCGAGTCAACTGTTGGGTCCCTGGGACCCAACGAGTCACCAGGTGCATCAGATAAGGATTATTACCTTGCCGGAGTATGGAAAGTCAAACCACCAATCCCTTGAGTCACAAGACAAGGACCCCAATTCGTAGTCTACTAGGACTCATGTAAACCCTGCTTGGATGTATATATAAAGACAAGAGGGAGGATAGAAAAGGGGGACAATCACAACTACAGATCAGAATAGACAGGCCACAACTAGACAGAAACTCTAGATCCGGCACGCGCTAGATACAATCTTTGCCGCCTACCCATGTAATATGTTTATCTCGCTAGAATAACAATCAATCAGGCAGGAGTAGAGGTGTTATCTTCTTCAAAGAGCCCTGAACCTGGGTAAATCTTGCCCTACGAGTCATGTCACTAGTAGTCCACCAACGCCTTCTTACTTTACAAAATGCTAGGTCCCTAACCATGGGGATTGTTGAGGTCACATCCTCAACAACAATACTAGAGGTTGTCTTCTTGTTGGAGGTGTTCTTCTAGAAGAAGGGCTTCTTGCGAGGGACCTTTGACTTGTCCTTGAGAACAAGTTTCCCTCCTTGAGTTTATGTATTCTCAAAGGGGCACTCGCCAACCAAGTGATACTTGTCTTGAGAATTTAAGCATGACCTCAATTTTTTGAGTCCCTCCTTTGGCATAACTTGGCTTGGTATTTTCCTCGACACAGGACTTGGCCTTGGTTGGTTCCTCCAAAACTTTTGGCCTTGGAGATCTATGAAGTCTTTGAGAACCGTATCATACTCTTTAAACTTTAGAGGAGCCAACTCTCCTTCCGAATCAAATTCTTCCTCATTATCCAACATGTTGGTCACAACTTTGGCCTTCAAAGAAACGGAGGCCCCTCTGTGCATTCCAATGGCACGGGCATAGGAGTCTTGAGCAAGCTTGGTTTGAACTTGAAATGATGTCATCTCTTGCATAACCTCATTTGAAGTCATGAGATGGTAGTTGTGTCTTCCTTGGATTCTCTTCAAGTCAACGGGATCAAATGGCATGAGGGCCCTCACATACTTCCTCTTGATCCAAGCATCGTTCACATGAGTGGCACCAAGACCACTAAATGCGGTAGCAAGGGTCTTGAGTATTTGGTACATGTTCTCGTGGCTTTCACCATCATACATATAGAACTCTTTGGCCTCATTTCCCAAGGAATCAAACTTATTCTTCTTCATGCTTTGATTTCCCTCAAACATGGAGATAAGAGCATCCCATGTTTCTTTAGCGGAGGAGAATTTTTGAATGTGTGGCATGATACATTGCAAAAGTATCTATAATTTTTATGCTCCCTTCTTGTTTTCTATCCAATTCCTTTATGTATTCTACATATTTTTATTTGTTTTCCGGATGTTTCCATACACTAACCTATTAACGAGATGTCCCAGGCCATTTGTTGTTTTATGTTGTTTTTCCATTTCAGAAAAGTTCTAAAAGAAATATTCTCGGAAAGGGATGAAAATCCACAGAGATCATTTTTTTACCCAGAACAAAGACGGAGTTCCAAGAAAAGCCGGAGGGGAGCCAGGAGGCCCCCAGGGGGTGCCAGGCACGACCCCCACCATAGGCCACGCCTGGTGGGTCCCTGGGCGCCCTGGCCACCGCCTCTCGTCGCCTCTTCGATATAAGATGCCATTAACCCTAATTTTATCGGGGACAGATTTATTTTCCACGAAACATACAGAGAGGCGCCATCACCTTGAAAGTCCAATCTAGGACTTCTCCAACCCTGTTTCGACACCCTGCCGGAGGGGGAATCATCATCGATGACTCTACATCGCCATGATTGCCTCCACGATGATGTGTGAGTAGTTCATCTTGGGACTACGGGTCCATCGCAGTTGTTAGTTGGTATGTCTCTCTGTTATGCCTCCATGTTTAAGGTCTCGTGAGCTACCTCACATGATCGAGACCACCGTTATGTAATCATGCATGCTGTGTTTGCTGGGATCCGATGAAACATGAGATTATGATTATTTTGTTCATGTAAAATCTGAGATGCTTCAGTTATATTTTTAGAGAGTTTTAATGTTTTCTTACAATGATCTCCGGTGTTTATTATTACCTTGGCCACGTAGTTGTTTTCACCTACAAGAGAGGGTTTATATGCTAGATAGCGGGTTCATGCCACCCTAGCGCTTGAGTGACATAAACGTGATGGATGGGGGATGTGTTGTTGCAACTAGGGAGAAAGAAGTGGTGCTCTTGTATACAGACGAGAACCATTGCATACATTACGTACTTGTTCTTAATTCAATTGTCTGTTGCACACAAATAAATCTCTTCATTGATGCAACTTAGTAACAGCGAGATTTTCTAGATAGTTTTCTCAAGGTGGACTATTAGTAATTGATAGCGGTCTATTTATCTTGACGTAATGCCCACAATGTTATACCCGTGAACTATATCTCGTCATAATACTATTTCTATATGTTCATGATTGTCAATTGCTCAGCTGTAATTTGTTCACCCATCATGTTTGTTTTCTTTGGAGAGACACCACTAGTGAAACTATTGCACCCGATCTTATTTTCCTCATTATTGCAACCTTCTGTCAAGCACTTTCATCATTGTTTCCTTGTTGTACTATTTTTACTTTTATTACTCTATACGTTTAATTCTCTAGTTTTCAAAAAGACGAGAAGACTAGAAACCTTCTCAGAAAGTTGGGGACAAGAGAGAGTTTGTGTGTTATGTGCAGGTTCCACACTTGTTGACCCGCCAGACAACAAGCAACCTTCTCCAAGTCTTCGAAGCCCTACTGGTCAATAAACCCCGATTCAACAATTGGGGGAATTTTATGCTAGACTACATCATACCTTCCTGTTGGGGTAACCCAACGACCGTGTGATCACGTCTGAGAGCATTAAGAATTTCTAGCGCTGTTGCCGGGGATTTCGAAGTCATCATCATCAGCAAGAAGTCTCGCGTCAAATACGCCAATCAAGAATTTCTAGCACCGTTACCGAGGACTTCAAGCTTGCAGCAAGGGGAGTATCACACTTCTACTTTCTTTGTTTTGTTTTGTTCTTGCTTGTTTACTTTAGTTTAGCCTTGTTTTCTCTTTATCAAAAAACACAAAAAATTAGTTCTCTAATTTCTAGTCTTTTACTTGTTTTGTTAGTTTGTTCTTGCCTTTACTTTTCTCCATGCCTAAAGCAAAAAGAAACTGAAAGAAAAAACTTACAAACTTGCTTTTTAACCCTGGTCTTTCTTGGCTTTTGAAAAAAGTTACATACTCTAAACCAATAACTAATAATGAAGAAGCTATAGAAAGAGAAGATATTGGAATTTTCTCGTTGAAAGAAAATTTTGATTGTAATAAACATGATAAAATTTATGAATCAAGTGATGAAGATGATAGACTTGATGAAATTTTGCTTTTTATGATGATAATGTGCCCATAAACACCATGAAGAATGAGTGCTATATTGATGATCCCATGGATTCTTATGAATACCCATGTTTGATGAACTTGATACTTGCTACAGAGGTAACACAACCTCAAAGACTCAAAGAATAAAAACAAAGAGTAACAACTTGATACTTTACCTACTGTTATTTATGATAATTGTTGCAATTTTGATAAGTCTTATAATTTTGATAAGTCTTATTATAATCCTCTATTTTTTCTACTATTGATATGTGTGATAATGAGGAGTTCTTCTTAAAAAAATATGATAATGCGCTAGACGATGGTCCTATGTTACTAGATGTTATAAATTATAATGCTACTAAAAATTGGATTGGAGAGGTCTCAACTTTATCTAGAAGGAGTCCCATACATTTTTAGAGTGATCAATCATCTTGTTATACGATTGCTAAATGTGGGTTGGAAGATGTCATGATTTTAAATATTGATCCCACTATTTTGGAGCTTCATATAAATTATATGCTTATAGATCATGAAAATCATGCTTTGTGTGATAGTTATATTGTTGAGTTTGTTCATGATGCTATTGAAAATTATTATAAGAGAGGAAAATATGGTTGTAGGAATTTTCGTGTTACTAAAACAACTCTCTTTAGGTCCAAAGGTTTGAAGTTGCTTTTGTTTTACCTTCCTGTGCTTGCTACTTTGAGCGTCTTTGATTTATTTGTTTACAATTTTCCTATGCACAGGAAGCGGGGTAGACTTAAATGTGTTTCATATTTTCTTCTTGATGCTCAATTTTGCTTCAATTTTTTTCTTATGTGAGCATCTTTTGAAAATATTGAGCCCGTCTTAATGGCTATAAAGAAAGAGCTCTTGGGAGACAACCCTTGTTATTTTTGCTTTCAGTTTTCCCTTTACCTTGGAAGTTATTACCTCTATAATAACCGCTCCTTATCCTTTTTATTTCGTTTTTGTCCCAAGAGTACTCTCTAATAGAGAGGTAGCGTGATTTGGGGAACTTGCTTTTTTCTGTCCAAATTTTTGCGCTTCACCAAAAACCTCGGTTCTCTCAGCGAGAACGCGAGGAATTTTTTTATATTTTTGGGCACCTTCCCCAGGTTGTTGTATAAATTTTATTTGTTTTGCACTTTTTTATTTGATCTGCAAAAGTGCCTCGAAAAAATTCATCTTTACCTGCTGTTCTATTTTGACAGATTTCTGCCAATATTTGCATTTGCCTCTTAATCGTCTTATTTTGTGATTCTTTCGGGTGGGGGAGCCTTAAAAGAAGTTGTACATGTAGCTAATGTTTTAAATGGAGTTTTAGACTTGTGTTTAAACTGAACCAAGTGGATTTATTATTTTGATGCACTAACGTTGCCAATGAAGATTGTGACAAGTTTTAGGTGGAGGAAGTTTTCAAGTGTAGGGAGAGAAGCATGATATGAGAATATGAAGGATGGACAAAAGCTCAAGCTTGGGGATTTCCATTTCACCCAAGACATATCCAATAAGTACAAGCATCAAATCTTGGGTATGCCCTTTTTCATCAACAAAAATACCAGGTTTCTTTCAAAACACAATATTTTTATTCCTTAACATGATATGTGTTATTCTTGGAGCGTCATTTTATTTTGCTTTCAGTTTTGTTTTGTTATTTATATAATAAATAGTTTGATCCTAGCATATTTTAGTTTGGAGAGAGACACGCTCCATTTTCCTTGTCTAGAACACTCTAGTTTTCACTCTTATTGTTCTGTGAGTGTTTAGTTTATCCTGGTACTGCGGTTAGCTCTTGTTTTTCACTCAATTTTTTTCAGAGCTTGTTGGTTTAATTATATTATATAGGATTATATCTCTGGTATTTAATTATAATTTTCTTTGAGAGTTGTTTTAAATAAGTTAATTGGTGTTGGAAAAGAGCAAAATGTTTCGTGCTTATAGTGGTGCAATAGAAAGCTTGTTTTCACTATGGCTTCGACTTTTTGGCATGTCATGTTGTTTGTTATTTTAATTGTGTGCTTAGTATTATATGATGTATCATGACTAGTCTCAAATAACATAGAGTTATTAATGTGCCATTTATATTAAATCATGTGGTGTTTCCTCATAATTAAGCATGGTATTGTGGTATTCTCCTTGAAATGATTAATTTGAATTGATTTGGCGCATGCTCAAACCATGTTATGACTATAAAACCAGTCACCTTTATCCTGGATAATAATTTAGTTTTTGAATTGTAATATCACTTTATGCTTTTATTAATAATGTTTTGTCACTTTGCATGATTATGACCGTTATTGCTCTCTTAGTTGGTCGCTCCCAGTCTTTAACTAGCCTTCACCCTATACTGAATATGATCTGAACTCGTGCATCCAACTCCCAAAAAACAAAAAATTTCCCATGTGTCCACCATACCTACCTATATGTGGTATTTCACCGCCACTCCAAGTAAATTTCTTGTGTGCTACCTTCAAAACTATCAAAATTCTTAAACATGTTTTGTGTTCTTGTTTTAGCTCATGAGGAAGTATTACGTGCAATATTATTTCTTCATGTTTGATGGCTTTACACTTTGACTACCATGAATAATGTGCTAGTCCCTAATATTGCAAAAATAGCAGGCATGTGGGTGCCCAACCCATAAAAGATAAGCTACAACAATCATATTTAATCTCCTCACATTATGGACTTGAGAAATCATGAACTTAGCTTGTGCAAATAAAGGAGAAAGGGGGAAAATTTTGGTTCTTCCGATGGGATCCGCTCTTGAATCCATTAAACATGAAAAGGCAAAAGACATTTAATAGCATTCGTTAAAATCGACATATACCTCTCTCAAAATTATATTTTCAATACCTCTATTTTATTAAATTAAAATCTCTAGCACATGAGTAATCCCTGCTTCACTTTGCGAAGGGCCTTTATTTTAGTTTTATGTTGAGTCTTCATCTTCTTACTTTATGCACTAGTTAAGAGAGCATAGTTGTCATTCTGAGTATAATGTGCATAGTCCCAAAATGTATTATTGATTGATTCATGATTATGGTATTGCTTGCTCTCAAATTATTTGTATCTAGTCACCATTTGAACTTCGAAGGTGTCCTATCATTTATGTTTTGCTAACACGCAAAGGAAAAGCTGGATGCCACTTTATTATGTTTTTCTTTATGATTTAAACAAACATATCATTTTCAATGCATTATTACTCGTTGTCAGTTATTTGTGTTACATTTCATGTGCAACATAGTTGCTAAGTTTAGATTAGTTCAAATAATATTTATCATGCCTTTGTTAAAGTACTTTGATCTCAGCTTGCAATGCTTTTCCATAACATTGATCAAGATTGTGTTGGCTTCATATCACCTCAAAAAATTATTTTCTTATCACTTACCTACTCGAGGACGAGCAGGAGTTAAGCTTGGGGATGCTGATATGTTGCAAACATACAATAATTTTTGATGCTCCATGCTTGTTTTCTATCCAATGCCTTTATGATTTCTACATGTTTTCACATGTTTTCGTTTGATTTCCGGATGTTCTAATACACTAACCTATTAACAAGATTCCCTAGGACAATTGATGTTTTCTGCTGTTTTTCTATTTCAGAGAAGTTCTAAAAGAAATATTCTCGGAAAGGGCTGAAAATTTACGGAGATAATTTTTTACCGGAACAAAGAAGGATTCCAAAAAAGAGCCGGCGGAGAGCCAGGTGGCCCCCATGGTGGTGCCAGGCGCGGCCCCACCCTAGGCTGAGCCTAGTGGGCCCCTAGGCACCCGGGCCACCGCCTATCATCGCCACTTCGCCTATAAGATGCCCTTAAACCTAATTTTATCGGGGACAGAGTTATTTCCACGAAATATACATAGAGGCGCCGTCACCTCGAAAGTCAAATCTAGGGCTTCTGCAGCCCCGTTCTGGCACCCTGCTGGAGGGGGGAATCGTCATCGGAGGCCTCTACATCGCCATGATTGCCTCCACGGTGATGCGTGAGTAGTTCAACTCGGGACTACGGGTCCATAGCAGTAGCTAGTTGGTATCTCTATGCATTATGCCTCCATGTTTAGAGTCTCATGAGCTGCCTCACATGATCGAGATCACCGTTATGTAATTGTGCATGTTGTGCTTGCTGGGATCCGATTAACAATGAGATTATGATTATTTTGTTAATGTCAAATCTGAGATGTTTCACTTATATTTTTAAAGAGTTTTAATGTTGTCTTGTAATACTCTTTGGTGTTTATGATTACCTTGGCCATGTAGTTGTTTTCACCTCCAAGAGAGGGTTTATATGCTAGATAGTGGGTTCATGCCTCCCTTACATATGTGCTCGAGTGATAGAACCGTGACAAATGGGGGATGTGTTGTTGCCAATAAGGAGAAAACAACGGTTATCTTGTCTATGGACGAGAACCATTTCTTACATTACGTACTTGTTCTTAATGCAATTGTCTATTGCACATAAAGCAATTACTTCGTTGCTTCAACTCAATACCAGCGAGATTTGCTGGATAGCTTTCTCAAGGTGGACTATTAGTAATAGATGCATGTTGGATAGAGGTCTATTTATCTTGATGAATGCCTATGATGTTAGAACCCGCGAATTATATCTCGTCATAACAATATTGTTATATGTTCATGATTTGTCAATTGCCCAGCTGTAATTTGTTCACCCAACATGTTTGTTTTCTTTGGAGAGACACCACTAGTGAATTAATGGCCCCCGGTCCTATTTTCCTCATTATGGCAACCTTCTTTCAAGCGCTCTCATCATTGTTTCCTTGCTATACCGTTTTTAATTTATTACTTTTCATTACTCTGTACGTTTAATTCTCTAGTTTTCACCAAGACGAGAAGACTGGCAAACTTCTCCGAAAGTTGGGAATAAGAGAGATTTTGTGTGTTGTGTGCAAGTTCCATGCTTGTCAACGCTCCAGACAACAAGCAACCTTCTCCAAGTCTTTGAAGTCCTACTGGTCGATTGATGGCGTGTGAACCACCCACGTTCGTTGGGAGACCCAAGAGGAAAGTATGATGAGTACAACATCGATTTTTTCCCTCAGTAAGAAACCAAGGTTTAATCGGACCAGTAGAAGAAAGAAATCAATTCTGAAGGTTGTTGACAGCTGATGTTGGCAGAGCGCACTACCAGGCTCAGCAGCAACGTGTAATCTGCACACAACACAACCAAGATACCTTGCCCCCAACGAAACAGTGAGGTTGTCAATCTCACCGGTCTTGCTGAAAACAAAGGATTAGACGTATAGTGTGGAAAATGATATTTGTTTGCAGTGAATGAAATGAGAACAATGTTTGCAGTAAAAAAATAACAGTGTTTGTAATAGGTTGAATTATCAGTGTAAAAGAATGGACCGGAGTCCACGGTTCAGTAGTGGTGTCTCTCCATAACAGATAAATAACATGCTGGGTAAACAAATTACAGCTGGGAAATTGACAAATAGAGAACGCACCGTTATGCATATACATGACATGATGACTACTATGATATTAATTTGGGCATTACAACATGATACATAGACCGTTATCCAACTGCATCTATGACTAATAATCCACCCTCAGGACGTCATCTGAGCAAACTTTGGGTATTAAGTTGCAAACAAAAAATTATTGCATTAAGTAAAGTGCGTAATGTACACAACAAAATTATCCTTAGACAAACCATTTCTATTTTACCCCTAGTGGCAACAACACATCCACAATCTTAGAATTTATTGTCACTCTCCCAGATTACTGGAGGCATGAACCCACTATCTAGGATAAATACTCCCTCTTGGAGTCAAGCATCTACTTGGCCGGAGCAACTACTAGCAACAGAGAGCATGCAAGATCACAAATAACATATATTATAGATCTATAATCAACTTGACATAGTATTTAATATTCATCGGATCCCAGCAAACAAAACATGTAGCATTACAATAAGATGATCTAGATCATGTTAGGCGGCTCACAAGATCTAAACACAATGGCACAAACTTGGAGAAGACAACCATCTAGCTACTGCTATGGACCTATAGTCCAAGTATGAACTACTCACGCATCACTCCGGAGGCATGCATGGTGATGAAGAGCCCTCCGGTGATGATTCCCCCCTCCGACAGGGTGCCGGGAAGAGCTTCAGAACCCTCATGAACTAGGGTTGACGACAGCGGCGGTTATGAAACTTTTTGTGGATGGAGCCTCGGGTACTTAGGGTTTTCCCGATGAAGGAAATATATAGGCGGAAGGGCAATGTTGGTGGGCGATCTAGGGGCCCACACCATGTGGCCGTGCGGCCAAGGGGGGATGCCGCCCTATGGTGTGGCCGCCATCCTGGCCCCCTCGGGTCTCCTTCGGACTCCATGTACGTGACATAAAAATAGGGACTTTGGCTTTTGTTTCATCCAATTCCGAGAATATTTTCAAAACAACTTTTTTGAAATACAAAAACAACAGAAAATAGGAACTGACACGGTGGCATCTTGTTAATAGGTTAGTCCCACAAAATGCATAAAAATGTTATAAAGTGTAAAGAAAACATGTAGCAATTGGTATAATATCAACATGGAACATCAGAAATTGTAGATACGTTGGAGACGTACGATCGATAAACCTCGGTTCCACAATTGGGGGAAATTTCTACTAGACTACATTGTACATTCCTCTTGGGGCAACCCAACAAACGTGTGAGCATGTCTGAGAGCATCATGGCATGATATTATCTCCCCGCGGATTGTTGAATCATGTGCAAAGCCACAAAATTAAGTTGACAATCAACCACTTCTCTTCTTGTCAAGTTCTTTGGATCAACGAGCTTGTATCCATCTTCAATGATTCTCCATAGCTCAATGCAATAAGAGTCCGAGTGAATTTTCATGAAATATGGACATTAGCCAAAGGAATGTGCATCAATTTTAGGTGGGTCACCTCTGTTGGTTATATGAGGGTGTGGGATAGGTGGGTTGGGAGTGTACCATTCGGGAACCGCACGAAACCCTTCCTTCTCAACCTTTCCCTTAGACGATGAAGGTTTCTTAGGCAATGCAGATTCTCTTTTAGTATATTCACCCTCTTCCTCCTCATCTTCGTCATCTGGAATGGTTTTCCCGTAGACTCCGATGAGGTGGATGTCGTGCCCTTGGATTTCTAGAGTTACGATATCATTTCTCGCAACCCTTGCATTTGGGTTTCCATGGAGGAGGTCAAGGAAGCATGCATTTGCTTGGGATCATCCATGGTAGATGGAGCCGCGGGAACAATGGGTCCCTCTTTGATGGCCATACTTTCTCTTAGGAGGTTAAGCCCAAATTAAGAGCCGAGGTTCTGATACCCATTGCACAGATCGTATGGTTACTTGGGGGTGAATAGGTGCTACCTCTCATTTTAATACTTTTTTAGATTTAGGATTGACACAAATGTTAATTCTTTAGATATGCAACTATGGTGAATTTTATGGAAATAGCTACTGTAAGAAAGATACAAACAAAAAGTAAAGCTAAAGGATAGAAGGAGCTGGTAGCAGAAGCACGCGGAGACAAGGATGTAATCCCGAGTTCCACCTTTTAAGTGGAGTACGTCTCGTTGCAGGGGCGTGTGTTTCGCCACAAAGGCCTACTCATCGCCACAAAGGTCTCACCCTATTCTCCAATGAACCTCGCCACAAAGGCCTAGTTCACCTTCCACAATGAAATCCTTCGAGGCGGAATCCGGAGCCTTTACAATGAGCTCGAGGAACACACCCACAACTGAATTGGGGGCTCTCAAAAACACCAAGAATCTGTTAAAAGCAACAAGTGAGTAACATAATATCTAGGTTTTCCACAAGGAAAACCTAGACACAAATCCCTCAAGTGAATGAGGGGGGAATGAAGAACGACTTGGTGAAGTTGTAGATCGGGGCCTTCTCCTACAAACCTCCAAGTATCAACGAGTTTGGGCGGAGGGACTGGGATATCTCAAGAGTTAGTGAGATCAATTAATGGTGTCCTTAAATGCTGGACGAGTTGGCTGGAGCTAGGAGAAGGAGGGGTATTTATAGACATACTCAAAATTTAGTCTGACTTGATTTGGGAGCCGAAATATCCGACCTATGTTGAGGGCGGAATATCCGCCCCCTCCGTAATATCCGGCCTCCTGTCAAATATTCCGGCCCAAATTTTCGATCATTTTTATGAGAAAACCACTTGAGTCCTTAGCCAAATATGCGATCTTCAACGAGCACCCCAAAATATTCGGCCTCCTGCCAATATTTCGGCCTCAAAATTCTAGGTGTGTTCTCTAAGAGAACCACCCAGGTCCTTAGTCGAAATACTGCTCTTGGAAAATCCACACCGGAGCAAATTTTTGGGCCAATATTCCTGGCGGGTTCTACGAGTGAACCACCCAGGTCTTTAGCCATTTTTCCGCCTGGCATTTCCACCCCAGAATATCCGGCCTAGAAGCAAATATTTTGGGTCACTTTTGCGAGGGAACCACTCAGGTCCTTAGCCATTTTTCTGGGCTGGAAAACTTGACACCGGAATATCCAGCCTGAGCCAAATATTTTGTCCTGGACTGAGAGATCTTCTCTAATCTTTTTGGTGGGACCAATTTGTATGATTTTATCTATAAAACCTGCACCACTCAACATGATGTTAAAACATTACTAGTGTTGTTATCACACGAAACAATAGGGATCAAGAAATGTTCTATCAAAAGTCGACCAAACAACTTGTCCTCACGCTCTACAGCCTCGGTACGACATTCCTTCTCAAGGTTTTGGGACAAAACTTTAGCTTGGGACAAACCATATTGAGACTCTTTCCTAAGGGTCTCAAGTTGCGCCTCCAAGTATTTGATGTGTGATACGTCACACATGTATTTACTTTTTCAAACAATTTTTTTTGTATTATTTGGATTGGACTAACACAGACAGACGCTATTTTTAGCAGAATTACCCTTGGAATCTTATTTTTGTGCTGGATTCAACTCACGAAAAATTATCGAAAATTCAACGAAATTCTAATTCACTAGAAGACTTCCGGAGCCAGAAGGTCAAGTCTAGGTGGGGCCCATAGCCATCAGATGATCCCAAGGCGTGCTCCTACCCACAAGTCACCTGGTAGGGCTCTCTTTTGGTACTTATGTTCCTTCGTCGTCGAAACGGATAACTAATACGTCTCAGACGTATCTATAATTTTCGATGTTGCATGCTTGTTTTCTATCCAATACCTTTATGTTTTCACATGTTTTCCTTCGTTTTTTGGACGTTTTCATGGACTAACCTATTGACAAAATGCCACAGAGCCAGTTCCAGCTTTCTACTATTTTTGGTTTCAGAAAAATTGTTCTAAAAATATTCTCGGAATTGGACGAAACAAAAGCCAAAAGTCTTAGAATTCTCGACACGTCAACGGAGTCCAAAGGAGACCCGGAGGGGGTCATAGGAGGAGCCACACCATCGGTGGGTGCGGGTCCCCCTGGCCGCGCATACAGGTGGTGTGGGCCCATCGGGCGATGCTACGCCTTGATGGTGCCTTGACGGGGAGACTTCTTGATGATAATGAATTTTAAGTCCCCAGCAACGGCGCCAGAAAAATTCCTTGATGCTGCCAAAGCGTGTTGGGAACCCCAAGAGGAGGGTGTGATGAGCACAGCGGTAGGAATTTCCCCTTAGTTAAGAACCAAGGTTATCAATCCAGTAGGAGAAAGAGGATCTTCGGAAGGTTGATGCCACTGACAGTGGTGATGGCGCTTCACCGGTGTCAGCAACAACGTGGAACCTCCACACAACTCAACCAAAATACTTTGTCCCAACGGTACAGTGAGGTTGTCAATCTCACAGGTCTTGCTGAAAACAAAGATTCGATGTGTAGTGTGGAAAATGGTGTATGCTTGCAGTAAGTAAAGAAAAGCAGAAAATTGTAGAGGTTTGTTTAACAGTGTAGGAAAATGGACTGGGGTTCATAGGTTCACTATTGGTGTCTCTCCATAAAATATAGCATGTTGGGTGAACAAATTACAACTAGGCAATTGACAAATAGAGGTTGCACCGTAGTGCACATGCATGACATGATGACTACTATGATATTTAGTACAGGCATTACAACAATATACATAGACCCTAATCCAACTACATCTATGACTAATAATCCACCCTCAGGTTATCATCCGAACCCCCTTAGGTATTAAGTTGCAAGCAACAGATAATTGCATTAAGCAATGTGTGCAATGTAAGCAATGATTGTACACGCGGGCACTCACACCGCTGTTTTCTCCCTAGTGGCAACAACACATCCTCCCCCGTCACGTTTCTGTCACTCCAGCACAGGCGAAAAGGAGGCATGAACCCACTATCAAGCATAAATATTCCCTCTTGGAGTCACTAGCAACTACTTGGCCAGACAACCACTAGCAACGAAAAGCATGCAAGATCACAAATAAGATATGCAATAAAGACTGTAATCAACTTGGCATAAGTTCAATATTCATCGGATCCCAGCAAAAACGGCACATGGAATTACATAAGAAAAATCTCGATCATTTTAGGCACCTCATGAGATCGAAACATTGAGGCATAAGAGGAGAAGACAACCATATAGCTACTGCTATGGACTCATAGTCCAAGGATGAACTACTCACGCATCACTCCGGAGGCACGAATGGTGATGAAGAGGCCTCTGGTGATGATCTCCTCTCCGGCAGGGTGCCGGGAGACAGCTTCAGAAACCCCCTGATCTAGGGTTGACGACGACGGCGGCTGCGGAACTTTTCGGGGATATTTGATCAGGTGTCTAGGGTTTTCCTTTGGAGGGGAATAAATAGACGAAAGGGCAAATGCGGTGGAGCCCTGGGGGCCCCACACCACCGGCGCGGCCAAGGGGGGGCGCGCCACCGCATGGTGTAGGACCCCTGTGGCCCCTCTCCGGGTCTCTTCGGGACTCCGTGGAACCTTCGGGAATTCTAAGACTTCCGGGCTTCGAATTTTCCAATTCCGAGATTATTTCTAGAACAACTTTTCTGAAACTAAAAAGAGCAGAAAACAGGGAACTGGCTCTGTGGCATCTTGTCAATAGGTTAGTCCGGAAAATCTTTAAAAATGACATAAAGAAGGGAGAAAACATGTAGCAATTGGCATAATATCATCATGGAGCATCATAAATTATAGATACGTTGGAGACATATCAAGCATCCCGAAGCTTAGTTCCTACTCGTCCTTGAGTAGGTAAACAATAAAACACAATAATTTCTGAGGTGACGTGCTACTAACATAAACTTGATCACAAAAATGTAAGAGCATATGTAAGCTGAGATCATAGAACTTTAAACACAAACATGATAAATAGACATTTAATAATAAAGCATAGAAATCACTTTGCATCATGAGAAGTATCTCAAATAAAAGATCATGAATAACAATGCGAAGAAAGATATATGTCTGTTTCAAGTATAGAGAAAGCATGGCAAAGTGGTATTTCGCTAGTCCTTAAGAGTGGAGCAAAACATAAATTCCAGGACACCTTCAAAGTTCATGAGCAAGACTAGAGCAAAAAAATTGAGAACAAGCAATAACACATCATGAATCAATTAATAATGTTTGTGAGACAAATGCACATAAAACTCAGAATGGCAAAAATGCTCTCTCAACTGTGCATAAAGTTAGAAGATGGAGACTCAACATAAAAGTAAAAGAAAGGTCCTTCGCAGAGGGAAGCAGGGATCACTCATGTGCTAGAGCTTTTTATTTTATTAAATAAAGGTGTTAAAAGTTTGACACTCCTCCCATCCATCTTTTACAAATCATGGCTAACCGAATCCTCGGGTGCCTTCCAACAATAACATACCATGGAGGAGTGTCTATATTTTGGGAGATGTATGATAATGTCAAAGAATGGTAAACAGAAAATACAGTACGTCACAAGCCATCTAGATTTCACAAGAGCGGCTCCCATATGAAGGACGCAACTGGTATAGAAGGTCATCCCTATTTCTCTTTTGTTTACACAATTATGTTTTGACTGATAAATTAGGGGCAAAATATTGAAGAGATTTTGTGTGTATTGATTTGGGGCTCGGCACCTGTTGCCAGCTCTTCTATCATTTGGATAAGAGGATGAAGCCTCTAGTCCAGGGTGTGAAATCCAATCAACAAGTGAGATAAAGATTCTCTATTTACGTCCCCATGAGAAAAATTAGGAACACAAAGCAGGAGTAATTTTTGAAGTTTTTAAAGGTAACACATGAGCAATTTACTTGGAGTGGAAATTAAATACCACATGTAGGTAGGTATGGTAGATACAATAGGAAAACTTTGTCTTTAGGGAGTTGGATGCGCGAGTAGAGCTCATACTCAGTACAAGTGGAGGCTAGCAAAAGACTGGGAGCGACAAATCAAGAGAGCATAAGAGCCATAATCATGCATAGCGACATAAACATCATTAATTAAAGCATAAGTGGTATCATAAGTTCAAAAACTAAATGATCATATAGGCTATTAGTGACTGGTTCATAGTCATAAACATGGTGTGAGCATGGCCAAGTCAACCAAATAAAACATTCAAAAGAGAATACCATAAATTTATGCTTTAATATGACAAGAACAACTCATGAATCTTTCAATGGCACATTAAACACTCTCAGCTATTTGAGGCTAATCATGCTACTCAATAACCACAAGGATTAAAAACTAAAATAACATCTAGCATGGCATGAAAAATTTCTAGCCACAGTCTATACAAGCTTCTACTTGCACCGTTAAAAATTCTATCTCAAGCAACAGTTTCTTTTCCCAACAAGCACCACTCAAGATATGTTTTAACAAAAATACTCTACAAGTACATCAAGTAAAAATGAGAGTACTCATAGAACACTACTAAAACTAACAACTCTGATAAGAGATGCATGCAAAACAGGAGCTAAATAAATGCAGCAGCCAGACAAATATTAAGAATACAAATATTCCCATGAAAAAGCGGAGCATGTCACTCTCCAATAAAAGAATTCTGGGGTCCAACCAATCTTATTGCAAAAATAAAAATAAAAACTGAAAGCAAAAAATAAAAGACGCTCCAAGTAAAGCACATAAGATGTGACCGAATAAAAATATAGTTTCACTAGAAGTGACCTGATAATTTGTTGATGAAGAAGGGGATGCCTTGGGCATCCCCAAGTTTAGACGCTTGAGTCTTCTTGGAATTTGCTGGGATATACCACCGGGGAAACCCCAAGCTTAGGCTTTTCACTCTTCTTGATCACGTCATATCATCCTCTTCTCTTGACCCTTGAAAACTCCCTTCACACCAAACTTCTCACAATCTTCTTTAGCAACATTAGTGCAATAGAAATAATAAATTCACATGGTTCAGTTTCAATATAAGCCTAACACTCATAAACACATTAGCTACTGTCACAACTTGTTTTAAAACTCTTTTTCTCGAAAGAACACCAAAATAAAGAGATTAAGATGCAAATGCAATTATTGGCAGAAATTTGTCAAAACAGGACAACAGGTAAAGATGATTTTTTTTTCCCGAAAATCCTTTGTTGCTCAAATCAAAAAGTGTTCAACTAAGAAAGGTTGCGTATATAGTCTAGGATTACGCACAAACAAACTCAGGTCATTTTGAGTTTTCTGTGATTTTATACGAATTAAAAAGTGGACAGCAGAAATCTATTTCCTACTCAGAAATCCGAAATATAGTCTCAACTTTCCACTAGAGGCTTTACTTGGCTCAACAAAGACACAAAATAAAATATACAGAGAGGTTGCTAAGGAAATATACAACACCCAGGTGCAAAGAAAACAAAATAAAACGAAGGAAAACGGGTTGAAAACGGAGAAATAAAACGGGTTTTCTCCCGGTAGCGCTTTTCTTTAACGCCTTTCATCTAGGCATAGAAAGGAACTCAAGTATTTTCAAGTGAATAAGAATCAAGATCATAACTTTCTCTAATAATAGAGTCAAAAGGTAGATTCATCCTCTTTCTAGGAAAATGTTCCATACCTTTCTTGATTGGGAATTGATATTTAATACTCCCCTCTTTCATATTGATAACAACACCAACGGTTCTAAGAAAAGGTCTTCCCAAAACAATAGGACAAGAAGCATTGCATTCAATGTTCATAACAACAAAATCAACAGGGACAAGGTTATTGTTAACCATAATAAGAACATCATCAATTCTACCAAAAGGTTTCTTCTTAGCATTATCATCAAGATGAACATCCAAATAACAGTGTTCCAACGGTGGTAGATCAAGAATATCATAAAGCTTTTTAGGCATAACAGAGATACTAGCACCAAGATCACACAAAGCATTTCAATCAAAATCATTTACTTTTATCTTAATGATGGGCTCCCAACCATCATCTAATTTCCTAGGGATAGATGTTTAAGTTTGAGCTTTTCCTCTCTAACTTTCATGAGAGCATTGGTAATATGTTTATTAAAGGCCATATTCATGGCACTGGAATTGGGAATTCTTGTAGGAACATAATAACTTCAGAGATATTGCAATAATCAAAATCAAAATTACTATCATCAAAAGTAATGGAACCATTATCTCTTATATCTCTAAAAATTTCAGCACTTTTATGAGAAGCAATTTCAGCAATTTGAGGCAATTTAGCACGTTTCACCAAAGGGGTGGAGACTTTGTTAACACAAACTACTTTACCATTGACAGTAGGAGGTTTACTAGCACTTGGAGATTCAGTTTTACTAGTGGTGGTGATAGTCCAAACTCTAGCAATATTATTCTTTTTATCCAATTCATCTTCTCTTTCCCACCTAGCACGTAATTCAGCCATCAACCTAACATTTTCATCAATTCGAACTTGGACGGAGTTCAAAGTTTTACTTTCTTTAACATCATGTGGCAAAACCTTCAGTTTTAGAAAATCAACATCAATAGCTAGGCTATCTACTTTAGAGGCTAGAACATCTATTTTACCAAGATTTTCCTCAACAGATTTATTAAAAGCAGTTTGTGTGCTAATAAATTCTCTAAGCATGTTTTCAACATCAGAGGTAAATCTTTTATTATTATTGTGGGAATTTCCATAAGAATTACCATAACCATTATTATGAGGATAGGGCTTATAATTGTTTCCACCAAAATTATTTCTATAAGCATTGTTGTTAAAATTATTATTTCTAATAAAGTTCACATCAACATGCTCTTCTTGAGCAACCAAAGAGGCGAAAGGAACATTATTTGGATCAACTTGAGCCAACAAGCATAGACATAATAGCATCAAGCCTTTCACTCAAACAGGAGGTTTCCTCAACAGAATTTACCTTCTTACCTTGTGGAGCTCTCTCAGTGTGCCACTCTGAATAATTTATCATCATATCATGAAGAAGCTTTGTTGCATTACCCAGAGTGATGGACATAAAGGTACCTCCACCACCTGGATCCAATAGGTTCCTTTAGGAGAAATCCAGTCTTACATAAAAGGTTTGTATAATCTTCCAAGTAGTGTCCATGAGTGGGACAATTCTTCACCATAGTTTTCATTCTTTCCCAAGCTTTAGCAACATGTTCATTATCAAATTGTTTAAAATTCATTATGTCACTTCTCAGGGATATAATCTTAGCAGGAGGATAATATTTTCCAATAAAAGCACCTTTACACTTAGTCCATGAATCAATACTATTTCTAGGCAAAGATAGCAACCATTCTTTAGCTCTTCCTCTCAAAGAGAAAGGAAATAATTTCAGTTTAATAATATCTCCATCCACATCTTTATATTTTTTCATCTCACATAGTTCAAAAAAATTATTAAGGTGATCAGCAGCATCATTAGTACTAACACCAGAAAATTGCTCTTTCATAACAAGATTTCATAAAGCGGGTTTAGTTTCATAGAAAGCAGCAGTAGGAGCAGGTGGAGCAATAGGTGTGCAAATAAAATCATTGTTGTTTGTGCTAGTGAAGTCACACAACTTAGTATTCTCAGAGGAACTCATTTTAGCAGAATAAAAGCAAGCAAATAAATAACAGCTATAAAGTAAACTATTTTTTTTTTGTGTTTTTTGATATAAAAAAGAAAAACAAGACAAAAAATAAAAACGAGACAATAAACAAAATAAAGAGGTTGAGAGTGAGAGACTCCCCTTTCTAGAAGACTTCTTTCTCCCCGGCAACGGTGCCAGAAAAATCCTTGCTATGCCTTGATGGTGCCTTGACGGGGAGACTTCTTGATGATGATGAATTTTAAGTCCCCGACAACGGCGCCAGAAAAAGTCCTTGATGCTGGCAAAGCGTGTTGGGAACCCCAAGAGGAGGGTGTGATGAGCATCATGGTAGGAATTTCCCCTTAGTTAAGAACCAAGGTTATCAATCTAGTAGGAGAAAGAGGATCTTCGGAAGGTTGATGCCACTGACAGTGGTGATGGCGCTTCACCGGTGTCAGCAACAACGTGGAACCTACACACAACTCAACCAAAATACTTTGTCCCAACGGTACAGTGAGGTTGTCAATCTCACCGGTCTTGCTGAAAACAAAGATTAGACGTATAGTGTGGAAAATGGTGTATGCTTGCAGTAAGTAAAGAAAAGCAGGAAATTGTAGAGGTTTGTTTAACAGTGTAGGAAAATGGACCGGGGTTCATAGGTTCACTAGTGGTGTCTCTCCATAAAAGATAGCATGCAAGGTGAACAAATTACAGCTAGGCAATTGACAAATAGAGGTTGCACCGTAGTGCACATTAATGACATGATGACTACTATGATATTTACTGCGGGCATTACAACAATATACATAGACTGTAATCCAACTGCATATATGACTAATAATCCACCCTCAGGTTATCATCTGAACCCCTTAGGTATTAAGTTGCAAGCAACAGATAATTGCATTAAACAAAGTGTGTAATGTAAGCAATGATTATGCACGCGGGCACTCTCACCGCTGTTTTCTCCCTAATGGCAACAGCACATCCCCCCCTTCACGTTTCTGTCACTCGAGGAAGGTGGTGAGGAGGCATGAACCCACTATCAAGCATAAATACTCCCACTTGGAGTCACTAGCAACTACTTGGCCAGAGCAACCACTAGCAACGGAAAGCATGCAAGATCACAAATAACATATGCAATAAAGACTATAATCAACTTGGCATAAATTTAATATTCATCGGATCCCAGCAAACACAGCACATAGAATTACATAAGAACAATCTCGGTCATGTTAGGAAGCTCACGAGATCTAAACATTGAGGCATATGAGGTGAAGACAACCATCTAGCTACTGCTATGGACCCGTAGTCCAAGGATGAACTACTCACGCATCACTCCGAAGGCAGGCATAGTGATGAAGAGGCCTCCAGTGATGATCTCCTCTCCGGCAGGGTGCCGGGAGACAGCCTCAGAACCCCCCTGATCTAGGGTTGACGACGACAGCGGCTGCGGAACTTTTCGGGGATATTTGATCAGGTGTCTAGGGTTTTCCTTTGGAGGGGAATAAATAGGCAAAAGGGCAAAGGCGGTGGAGCCCTGGGGGCCCTACACCTCCGGAGCGGACAAGGGGGGTGCCACCCCATGGTGTGGGCCCCCTGTGGCCCCTCTCCCGCTCTCTTCGGGACTCCGTGGAACCTTCCGGAATTCTAAGACTCCCGGGCTTCGAATTTTCCAATTCCGAGATATTTCCAGAACAACTTTTCTGAAACTAAAAACAGCAGAAAACAGGGAACTGGCTCTGTGGCATCTTGTCAATAGGTTAGTCCAGACAATTGATAAAAATGACATAAAGAAGGGATAAAACATGTAGCAATTAGCATAATATCATCATGGAACATCAGAAATTATAGATACGTTGGAGACGTATAAGGCGCTGATAAGTCCAAAACGTATCTCCTTTTCTGAACACTTTTCTTATTGTTTTCCTCTAAACTTGTGAGCTTTGGATACCACTAACACGGACTAACGTTGTTTTTAGCAGAATTACCTTAGTGTCTCGTTTTTGTGCAGAAAAATCAACTTTCGGGAAATTGCCCCATAAAAGATTCCACTGACCTTAAAACACCAGAACACCCCGGGAGCCAGAAGGAGGCCCGGAGAGGGGCCAGGAGGGGGGCACACCACCCCCTGGCGCCCCCTTGGCCGCGCCGCCTGGTGGTGTGGGCCACCCTGGCAACCCCTCGGGCTCCCCTTTCGACTACTTATGCCTTGTAACCTCAAAATCGAGGGGGGTTCGTCATATTCCACATAAAGACAACAGAGTGCCGCTGTCACCTCGAAAGTCGATTCGGGGATCAGAAGTTCCTGTTCGGCGCCCTTCCAGGACGGGAATTCGAAGGAGATCATCACCATCAACACCGCCACCACTTCTCCATCAACCATCCATCATTCCCCCGTCCATGTGTGAGTAAACATCACTGTAGGTTGAGACGTATGGAAGAGATTGGATGAGATTGATCATGTAATCATGCCAGATTGTTAGGGCACAGTGCCTAGTATCAATTGTTAGTGTTTTCTACCGTTGTTGCAACTTGTTATGCTTAATGCTTGTCACTAGGGCCCGAGTGCCATGATCTCAGACCTGAACATGTTATTGTTTCATGAGTATAATTATATTTCTTGATCATATACGCAAGTTGTTTACACATGTCATTGTCCGGAACCCGAGACCCCAAAGTGACAGAAATTGGGACAACCGGAGGGGATGGTTATGATGTGAGGATCACGTGTGTTCACGGAGTTTTAATGCTTTGCTCCGGTGCTTTATTAAAAGGAGCACCTTAATTACCAGTAGTTTCCCTAGAGGTCCCGCTGTCACGAGCTAGTAGGACAAAAGATGTTGTGGAAGTTTCTCATTGCGAGCACGTATGACTATATTGGAACACATGCCTATGGTTTTCCTAGAAGTTGGATGCTTTATTATTATCTGCATTGGCCATGCTTAGATTATTACATGGCCTATGTTATCCATGCAACGCCCGTCCATCCATTCCCTCTATGCCTACGGTACTTCCCATCCTGTTGTTTTCCGTGATTGCTACTGATGTTACTATTTTACTACTGCTGTTATTTTATTTCTACTACTGCTATAAAACTGTTACCACTGATAAATTGTTGCGAGCAAGTCTACTTTCAGGTGCAGCAGAATTAACAACTCAGTTGTTAAGGCTAATAAATATTCTTTGTCCCCCTTGTGCCGAATCAATAAATTTGGGTTTTACTTCCCTCAAAGACTATTGCGATCCCCTATACTTGTGGGTCATCAAGACTATTTTCTGGTGCCGTTGCCAGGGAGCACGACTTTATTTATTTGCTCACTTGATCGTGATATTGTTTCCTGCAAGCCTTTCATCATGGGCAAGACTCGTGATGGAAAAGTCTCTATATTACAGTCCACTACAAGAAGAGGTACAAATCTGAACACCTATGTTGCTCTTGATTCATGTAACATCCCAAGTATGAAAATACCCCTAGAATGTTTTGTTTCTTGTTTAATTAAAGTATTGCATCATGTCATCATATTTATTTCCTTGTTTGCATTTGTTTACTATTTGTTTTGCATCTGTTTTATTCTGTTTTCATAATGGAAATCCAAACAATGTTCAAACACTTATTTCATACTTGTCATGTTACAATCTTGTTTTCAAATAAAAGTTCAACTCAAACAATTTTTTGTTTCCAATTATTCCATAAAGATCAACTAGTAAAATGGTGGTGTCATTTCAATTAATTAATTCCAAGTGCATTCAAAACTCAAATTCAAATCATCAAACAGCACACCAATTTGAAATTATAAAAATAACCAAAACATTTTGTGCTCATATGTTTCCAATTAAACTCATTTGATCACCCTATTTAAAACATTTTTTTCAATAACCACTTAACCACAAAATTCAATTAAATACACTCCAAATTCAAACAGCACTATAATTCAAATAATTTTGAATTTCCAAACTTGCTTTTGGTTACCAATCCATTAAGGAGCTCACCCTAATTTTTCTAGAATTTTTAACAACCCCAAAACCATCCTTTTCTTCCATTTCTATTTGATGCAAAAAACAACAGAGAAATAAAATTCAAAAAAATAAAAAGCGCGCGCAGCAGAGCCAGTGGGCAGCCAGCCCACTCCCTAACCTCCCGCGCGGCCCAGCCAGCCGGCCCGATACTGTTTCGACGATCTGTTCCTCGTCGTCCTCCTGTACGGCGGCAATCCGGTGGTGCCACGGTGGCATTGCCGCGAGCAGACGGCGATCCGCGCAGCCCTAGCCCTATATAATCCCCCTAGGGCAGCGCGCCGCAGCCCTAGCTACCCTAGACCCTCTCTCCCCTCGAGGCCGGCGCCATTTCCTTCTCAATCGCCGGAGTTTTCCTCACTGCAACCACCCTCACCGGAGCTCCTCTACTGAACCCATGGCTACCACCGCCGCTACCATACGCCACCTTCCCAATTGACCACGGGGATCGAAACCCCGTGTCTTCCTCGACCTCGACGACACCCCATCGCCCCCGGATACCTACTGGAACGCCGCCGCGATCCCTGCTGCTGCCGCGGCGTCCACCTCGCCGTCGACCATCTTCTGACCCCCCCCCCCCACGGTGATCACCTCCTATCTCTTCCCTCTCCCACCTCTGTTTCATGCTCGCAAGCACGCGCACACTAGCGCCACCACCCGCACGCACCCGTACTGCATCCAGCACCACGGCGATCGCCGCCGGCCCCGCGCCGTTCTCTCTCAAGGTTCAGTCCAGCGAGCGCGAGTTTCAGTTAAAAATTCAGATAACGTTTCGGAACCTTATCCTCCCCGCGCGTTGTATACTGTCAAACACGCGATCGAGCCGCAGTGGCAGTGCGCTGTTTGCTCGCGCGCCTGGTCGTGGGTTCGAGACCCCGCAGCGCCAACCTTTTTTGGGAATTTTTCCCCCGCGCCAGTGGCCCACCTGTAAGCCACCCTGTTGCCACGCGTGCAGCTGCGTGGGCCACGTTGGCCCTAGGCCCACGGGCAGTGGCTAGTGTAGGGTTCTGTGCGGTAACAAATGATTTTAACATTTTCTGTTTTAAAAACAAGTCCCTCCAATTTACACATTGGTCCCTAAACTTAAAAAGTGAATAACTTTTATTTTATAACTCCAATTAATAAAAATAAAATATGTGCACTGCTCTAAATTAAATTGTCTATCTATCTATAGCATTTGTTTTCTGTTTTGAATTTTCAAAATGCAATTCAAATTTGAATTCAAATAATTAAATTGCAATTTGCTAAAATTCATAACTAATTCATTCGTAATCCAAATAATGCAAATAAAATATGTTTTACATGCTATTTCAAATAACCTTTTCAAATATAAATTTTGTTTCATGTATTGAATAATTTAAATTGCCTAAATAATTTAATCCTTGTTTAATTCATTTAAATTTGCTAAAATCATAACTTGCTCAAAATAAATTATTTTTTAACATGCAAAATATGTTTTCAAACTAGAAAATTATAAACTTTTCAAATATGAATTTGAATTTATGTTTTGAACAAATAAAATTCAAATAAAACTCATGCTTGTTTTAAATTCATTTAAAACTTGTTTAATCTTGTTAATTCATAATTAAATCATTGTAATTCCTTTTTCAATATTTGAAACATGTAATCCACCCAAAATTGTGTGTTCTTTTCAAATATAAATTTTGTTATATGTTTTGAACATTTTAAATTGATGAAAACAACAAATGCTTGTGTGACATCTTTAAGTAACCCAAAATTTCCAAACTTAATAAATATTTTCCCAACTTGTTAAAATCCTTTACCACTTGCATCTATTGTTGTTATTTTTGTTGTTATCATCATGCATGCATCATGCTAAGCAAACTTTCACATGGTAATCAATTATAGATCATTTGTTTCCACTTAATTCATGGACCTTTTCCATATGCAATCCAATTGCATATGTGTCCCTTTAAATTGTGTTACCATGTCAACTATTTTATTTTGATGCATCCATTAACTTGACATACATCATCCCATGATTGTGCACTATGCCATGATATTGATTGTTTATAATTCTGCCTTGTTTGTTTGCTTCTTCTCGGATAGACGACGACGTTGAGACAGACGATCTTTACAACACCCCTTCTGAGGATCTAGCTCAGTACCAGGCTGCTGAGTTTGCAGGCAAGTTATCACTCACATGAACCACTGTGTTCCTTTCAACCTTGGTTACGGATACTTTCCGTTGTCTATTTCTGCTAGCCTTGGTAGTAGTTGTTTCTGTTACGAACCTATCACATGAATCCCTTAACCCTGATATTGCCTCACCTCCACTCCTACAACCCTATTGTTTGAGCCAGTGTCTTACTAGCATGCTTAGGTTGTTTGCTCGAGTCTGTTACCCGTTACTTTCTGTTACTATTTCATTATGTTCTGGGGGCTCGATGTTTAATCAATCAATCATGCTAATGTTATTGTTAAATAATAATTTGATGATAAGGCACCGGCAGGAGGCCCTGTGTGGTTTTGAGGCCTGCTAGTGTCGACCCTAATAGGAAAAGGGTCTTGTCTACTGATCCATGATGAGCGCACAACCCGCATGTGGGAAGCGAGTATGGGCGCCCCCCTCAATTTGATTCGATTCGCATCTCGTCCAAATCGCCTCATTTAGTTCGTGTTTTCCATTTGCCGCATGCATGTTTTTGCGAGCCCAGCGCAGGGTGGAACTTTTGTAGTCGACATATTGGGGGACACGTTCTTAGAGTGCTATGAGGGTCCCTTTTCTTCGGGGATCGATTAGCCGTGCGCCCAAGGTGCTTTGGGCTTGATGCGAAGAAGAGTTGAGTTGTGTTGAGTGCCCCGCTTGGTGGGGGGCATCCCATCTGGCGGGTTATTCATACGTGTACGGCCAAATTGGTGCAACCCTGCAGGGATAATCTTCTCGAGAAGCCGTTTTTTCCGCGGTTATGGTTAACTTGGTGAAAGTACTGGCTAACAAGTACTCAGGACAACTTGAACCTAATAACTAACAACCTTACACCCAATGACTAACAACTTGACTAGTAATAGGCTTATTGACACAACAACTTGATCCATTATTCATTAATCCAACTGTGTGAGTTATCCTCGGATTGCTTCTTTGGATAAGGGGCGAGATCCAGGATGGGTTTGTTTGAAGTTATCTTTCAGTTGGTTACAATACTCGATCTTATCTTCTTTCTGTTAGCCGGAAGTGGTAGAATCTCTGTAGTTGGTTAGCGCAGCCAGTTGCAGCAACTTTTATATCCCCTTTCTTCCGTTGAACCCAAGGCATATGTGCTTGGTGTTGACGGGCTACACTTTGGTGAACTGTGAGTCTTGCTTGCCAGTACGTTTATGTACTGACCCCTTTGGGGCTGTGGTTTCCGCAGACTACGCTTACGAGGATCCCAGCGACGGCTACTACGTGGAGTTTGACGAGGCTGCTGACGAGTAGATAGCGGACCCGGGCAGGATCCGAGACTTCGTGGATGGGCTCCGTCTTTTCGTTTCCGGCCTCTTAGGCCTATTTGGATCTTGTCTGTACTCAGACATGTTGAATGCTTCCGCTGTGATGTAATGATGATATGTTGGGACATGTGTCCTCTGGATGATTGTATTTGCTATCTCTGCTCTAATGAGAGCTATTTGCACCTTATTTCCATCTTTTGTGTCGTAGAGATCTGTTGTGATATCACTTGTTCAAACGCCGTTGACGTACCATGTGTGTATGTTTTGAAGTACGTCAACGGAAGTGTCTGGATTTCTATGGGATGGTTTGCGCAGACGATGAATAGTAGGGAATGGTTGTCACACGTTTACGTGTTGGCCTGCTCATATTGAGATGCGGGTGCCGGTATGCCCCGTAAGCCATTCTACCTACTGTTTAGCGGACTGTGAGTATCCCCTAGAAGTCCGGGTGCGACAATTCACCGTCTGTTATGAGTAAGCTTCTTACTCCACCACATGCTACACATACTATTACTTCTGCTGAGTCTGGAAATGTTCCTGATACTTTTTATGATGCTTCTACTGTGCTTGATGATACTAGTTCTCTAGGTCCTTTCCTAGATGCTACTATTGCTAAATACAAACAAATTTAAAATGCTGAAATTTCTGTTGAAAATGCTAGTACACCTGTTAATTCACCTAAGCCTATTGATGATCTTGATGAAATCTATATTAAACTTAATGATGATTTTATTTAAGAAGCTCGTGCTACTACTGGTGCAAGTGCTCTTAAGAGTCTTCTTGCAAGACATGCTGTGAAATATAAATCTTCTCTTGATGCTAAGTTTGCCACATCTCCCATACACATTAGAGACAAGGATTATGATTTCTCTCTAGATTTATCTTATATATCTATTGTTGAGAAGGAACCTTTTTCTGGAACTGAAAGTAAAAGTGCTACGGAACACATGAATGAGCTTTCATATTTGAGTAGTTTATTTTCTGATGATACTAAACTGCGTACTTATTTTGTTACCAAGATCTTCATTTTCTCATTGAAAGATGAAGCTAAAACTTGGTTTAACAACCTGTCACCTGGATCTATTACTAATCCTATGAATTAATGTTTTTTTTTCAAAAATATTTTCCTGCTAGTGCCCAACATGCTGATGTGCAGGACATCTTTAACTTTGAGCAAATTGATGGAGAAAAATTGCCTGAATCTTGGACAAGGTTTTGTTCTTTGAAAAGAGCTAGCCCTGGATATCCATTACCTAAAAATGAGCTCCTAGATATATTTTATAATGGACTAACTGTTGAATCTAGGACATACCTGGATAGTTGTTCTAGTTGTGTTTTCAAGAAAAGAACTCCATAAGAAGGTGAGGAATTAATGGCTAAAATAGCCAAAAATAATGATGATTGGAATATACCTGAGCCTACACCTACTCTAGAGCCAACACCAATACCAACACCCAAGAAGAGAGGGATAATTGAATTAAATGATGAAGTGATGAAGGAAGCCAAGAAATCTCTTAAAGAGAGGGGTATTAAATCTGAAGATGTAAAGAATTTACCTCCTATGGAAGAATTATGTACGCCTATTCCTCATCCATAAACTGTTGAGGTACACTCTCTCCAATACTTTGATAATAGAGATATTCCCTATTCTAAACCACCTGATCAATGCTTAGATGAATTTGATAATTATGTTGTTGAGCAAGACAACTTTAATATGAGAGTGCAAAACCATCTTATGGAAAACTTTAGAGCTATTGATAATTTGCATGGTATTATTGAGAGAAGCTCTAATGATGTTAAAATGCTTGTTAAATATTTCCAAATGGTTCAAACTCAAATTAATCAATTTACTAAAGTGCAAAAAGACATGCTAGCTAATGCTTCTAGAGATAAACATGTTTGTGAAATAATTACTAGGAGTGGTGTTTCTACTCAGGACCTCTTGTGTCCCGAAGGACATCCTAAAAGAATTGAACAAGATTCTCAGCAACCTAGAAATAATAGTTCTCCTTCTAAGAAAAAGAAGAAGAGACATAAAAATGGTGTAGAATCTTCTAAACGTGCTAAAGATCCTAATAGTATATCTATTTCTGATGCTAAAACTGAAAGCGGTAATGATAAAAGTGATGCTTCTGCTAAAGAAGAAACTGTAGCTGAACCTGAAAAGCAAACCAAAACTGCAAAGTATACTAAGGAGGATTTCATTGCTAATACACATGGTAATGAAAGAGAGCCTTGGGTACAAAAAGTAATGCTTTTTCCTAATAAGAAACACAAATCAAAGGAAGAAGAACATGATAACAAGTTTTGTGAGTGGATGAAACCTCTGTTTTTGCAAATCCCTTTGACTGATGCTATTAAATTGCCTCCTTATTCTAAATATATGAAAGTTATTGTCTCTAACAAAAGGAAGATTCCTAGTGTGGAAATTTCCACTATGCTTGCTAATTACTCTTTCAATGTCAAGGTTCCAAAGAAGCTTGAAGATCCTCGTATTCCTACTATATGTTGTTCTATTAAAAATAATTATGTTAGAACTGCTTTATGTGACTTGGGAGCTGGAGTTAGTGTTATGCCTTTCTCTCTTTATAACAGACTCTCTCTTCAAAAAAATGATACACACTGATATATCTTTGCAAATGGCTGATAAATGTACTACTATCCCCGTTGGTATATGTGAGAATGTTCGTGTTCAAGTTGCTACTAATTGTTTGATATTAACTAGCTTTGTTGTGTTGGAAATGCCCGAAGATGATAATATTTCTATTATTCTTGGGAGACCTTTTCTTAACACTGCAGGGGCTATCATTTATTGCAATCAAGGAAAAGGAACTTTTAATGTTAATGATAAAGAGCATACTGTTTATTTTCCCAAGAAGATTGATAGAAGATATGGTTTAAATTCAATTGAAAATATTGAGACCATCCAGATTGGAGAATTTTATTGTCCCATTCTAGTACCACCAAAAGAATATGAAATTATTATGATTGGGACTATGTCTATCAAGGTTGAGGTAACATAATTATATAGTGATTAGCAAAGTTCTTCTTCATATGAAAATTGTTCTAGTAACAAGACTTGATCACCCTTGTTAACAAAATGATTTTTAATGAAGAGGGCAATGTTTTCACTATGTTTTCACCATGTTTCCTTCTGTTATAACCTTGCTAATTTAGTACAATCATGTTTTCCATCATCCATATTCATGTTTCATCATGTTTCCAACCTGATTACTGTGGTTATGTATGTTTTCACCACCCATAATTTTGTTTTCACCACTTCTACCTTTGTTTTCCTTGGTTATTTTTCCATTGGAGTGTCATAGAACCTCTGTAATTCTAGTTTTGGTTTTATTTTCCACCTTTTCACTTTTGTTTTTCTGGTTTTTATTAATTATTAAAATTCTGGAAATACCTCAAAAATAAAGTTTCCAGAAAAATTATAATAAATTTTTACGTAAAAAATGAGGTAGAGAGACACCTGGGAGACCCCAGGGGGACCCACCAGTCAGGCACACCATGGGGTGGCGCGGCCTACCCCCTGGTGGTGCCAACACATGTGTGGGGCCCCCTGGCCCCTCACTAACTCTCTCCCCTGCCAAAGTTCCTTCTCTCGCCTCCCAAACTAAAAACATTTCCTGGAACCCGATTTGTTGTTGTTCTTCCTCGAGATTTTTCTATCTCTTTGCTCAGCCCATCATTTGTGCTGAAATTTGGTGCATTTGCTCTCCGGTATGTAACTCCTCCGATTATCCAAGTAGAATTTTGTTTGGTGGAGTATTTTGGTATTGTAGGTGACAGCTTATGTGAGTTTGCATGCTTGATTTGAGTAGAAATAATTTAGTTTTTATGCATGTTTAGCTCTCCTATAAGTCTCTATGGTAGTTTCCACCTTATAGTTGCTTGAAATCAATTTTTGTGATGATTATTGAAAAATTTCAGAGATGGACAACCATAACTTTGGAGAGATATTTAAGAGTGATGCTCCTAAGAGAACAAGGCCCTCATGTTCATCCACCTTAGCGAGGCCATCGTATAATGAAGACCTTATTGCATCAAACATCGACGATGCGGGAGGTGATGGAATTGCTAAACCCTCTAGCTTTCCTTGTGTTACATTTTTTAGAAGTGCATGTCTATTGGATTAATTTTTTATTCTTATTGAAAGCGTTGGTTTAACCAACTACATGGAGGATGAAAGCCCTCAGTACGCTGCTCTCACAAAAAAATTGTTGAGAGTTTT
Source organism: Alopecurus myosuroides (assembly GCA_028641055.1). Taxonomy (NCBI): domain Eukaryota; kingdom Viridiplantae; phylum Streptophyta; class Magnoliopsida; order Poales; family Poaceae; genus Alopecurus; species Alopecurus myosuroides. The sequence continues at coordinate 100,201,953 of CM054059.1, forward strand.
TAATTTCAGAACAAACATTTTGGTCCCACTATTGCTTTCAAGTTATATAGTAGTCCTTTTTCTTTGCCCTTGGAGACTTTTTGTAACATTATAGGTATCAACGTTTCCGGTACAACATGCAAGATTCAGGATAAACCCGCATATCTCATGGCGCTCTATCGATAAATCACCAATGATGATGGCCGCTCACCCTAGTGTGGGAAGATAAGGAACATCCGACTTCGTGACCTTAGATATTTTACTTACTATCTTGCTACAAGTATCCTTGGTAGGGAGAACACTAGCAACATTTCTCGTTATCACCTTGCTTTCATTGATGCTGGGCTTAATCGTAGCAAGAAGTATATCCTTGGTTCACTTATTGCTCGCTGCCTTGCCGCTAAGGGGCCCATTTTTTGGGGCATTATTGATACACGCATAGCAAATGCTCTATATTTTCTGTTGCGCCTGATGATGAATTAATTGCTCCCTATAGACTCAACCTTGTTGCCATGAAGGCTCATCATTTTATCACTGCTAACTCTACTGCTGATCATTTAGTATATAGAGTTTTATTTATGGATGGAGTTGAGCGAGAAGTTATTCTTCCGCAGCCTGTTTTGTTCAAATTTGACATGTCACCATGTGTCGTGGGATAATCACGGCAGACGTTACCGGGGGTAACTTATCTTGGGGCAAGACGACTCTGGTGTTTGGGAGAGGGTTTAGCTCAAGGGAAAACATGATGATATGCGATCTGGTAGCCGGCAATCAAGTCGCCGAGTCTCCGATCTAGATATATTAAATCAACTCTCGTATTACACTGGATACTCGATACCTAGCGATATTGCTTGAACTCTTAGATCTCTTTAAACCTAACCTAGGGACCGGCTTATAAAGCATCCGGACCTCCTGGCCTGCTCTCCAAGGCGTACTCTGAATCCTACCCGGACACTGCCTACAAAACCCTAAACTTCCTTACCGGAACCCACAGTCTGGGTTACCAGGCCTACGATCTTGGGCCTTCTAGAAGCTCCTTTACCTTTAGCCGGGTCTCGCGCAGCGTCCTTTGGGCCGAGTTACACCTTGGCGTTGGCCTACCGGGTTATCATCCCTCCATCAGCAGTCCCCAGAATAGCTTGGGCTTCACGGGATTCTCCTTGAAGCGCACGCTATCCCCTGCAAAAATATCAACATTCAAGTTCATAGAGGCCGGGTTAGATTGCTTTGATAAACAGATAGGCCTAACTCCATGGTGGCCATATAGTAACCCGGCTTTCTCCAAGTCTATCGCTTATTTCTCCGGGTCAGTGCCCTGATAATGATGCCAAAGATCCGGCTTACTTCACTTATCTAACCGATCCAAGTATCACGGGAAAGATTTGCCTCACATCTGTTCCGGATATCCCGTCTAGCACTTAATGCATATCCAGGAAAATCCGGCGGATATCCTTTATCCCGAAATTTCTGGTTATCGCCCGTTGGTCTAGGTTTATCCGTCCGCACCTTATAAATAGGCACCTATGGGATAACCTAACCCCAACGGTCCATTTCTTCTCCCTCTCCTTCACTCCCGCACCCAAGCTCTCGGAGCGCCGCCACAGAGTCCTTGCGCACGCCGCCGGAACCAATCCACCACCGGTTACGTTCCGCCACGGCTCGTCCCGCGCCGCCGCCAACCTCCGCCGCCGCGCCCTCGAGCAGCTCGCCGGCAGTCGCAAAGGGTCATTCAGATTGCGCTATTTGCCGTCGCCGCGCTCTACTTCAATCCCATCCGGTAAGCTCCTTGCTCCCTTTGATTTAGCTTTGCAATTTCTCGAATCGACCCAGATTGGGTCTTGGTCTTCCGCGGGCCATTTTTTGCCCTGCGCCGGATTAGGTCACCTAGACTCATACTAGTTCATCCAATGGCTTGAATACGGGCTCCACTTCATTCTCCTATTACTTGTAGTCGCTAATTTCACCACGAATCTGAAAATGAAATCTCCAATCTAGGCTCGGGCCGCCCAAATTTTCCGCAACTGACTTTGACACCCGGCAAACCCTTTTCTTCCGGTTCTTTCATCTGCATTAGATACATGGGCAACCACCCTTCTTCCACGTATGCTTACCAATATGTAAGTACCCCATAATTTCTGTTCTGATACTTGATACTCGGACAATCCATAACTTTTGCTCTTTTCAATGATACCCGGATGATTCTTAGTTTCTTTGTCTAGCTGATACCGCTTGCCTATACTCGGATAATTCGTGATTTCCGAGTCTTATGCTTTGTACACTTGTCTTGTGCTTCGCAGGCTGAACCCATGGCTCCCAAGAAGCAAGGGAAACAGCAGGCCAAAGCCCGGATGACTCAATCGATCTCCGCCAACTGGGCGCGATCCACGGTTACCAAGGCCAAGCTGGAAGAGCTGGCCGAGTTAGGGATCCTCCCCCCTCAGAAGGACATCCACTGGAGGGTGCCGGGTGATGAGACCCGGCCCACGCATGCTGATGACGAGGTAATTTGCTTCGTCGAACATGTGACCCGGGGGTTTCGCCCTCCGGGTCACCCCTTCTTCCGTGAAGTTCTGAGCCATTATGGCCTCCGGGTATTCGACATAGGGCCTACCTCTATGTTGAATATAACCCATTTTATCGTTCTTTCCGAGTCATACTTGTGCACTCCACCAAGTTTGGCTCTCTTTATCGAACTCATTCAGTGCAAGCCGTGCCGCGAAAGCGGTGACAGCGCACTTCTTGCTTGCGGCGGGGTCTCTATCCAACGCCGCAAGAATTCTCCTATGCCAACCCTTACTCTAAATTCCCATGTCAAACATTGGCAACTTTCCTACTTTTACTGCCGAGACACCTCCCCACCCGGCGTGCGGAAACTGCCGGGTTATTCGGAGGGTCTCCTCGATATCTCTGAAAACTTCAACGCCTTCGCCCCTGACTCGGACAGGGAGGCAATCCAACCCCTCCTCACAAAGATATCCGTCCTTTCCGCCCAAGGTCTCCTTGGGCTCAATTTGGTTAAGACATGGGTGGATTTCCGGATTCAGCCTAATTCCATCCGCACCAAGCTGATGTGCGACTACTCGGGGCACGTCACTGACGCGCTCCGATACTCCTCCAAGAATTATCCAGCTGGTGACACCAACAAGACCATCAAGAGCTTCTTGGCGGAAAAGTTGGAGGTGATCAAGAACATCGCCGGGTTACCGGCGTTCACCCGGGAAAATCCGGCTCCAGCGGTAAGACTGGTACTCGTAAATTTATTCCCACTCCTTGACTTGATACAGCTTGTTAGTTCTCACTTCCATGTTTTTATCTCAGGCTGATGACGCTTTCTGGAACGTCGAGACCTCCCCTTCTTCCGGAGACCCGGAAGAAGATGAAGAGCCGGCTGACAATGACGAAGGTATTTATCCGAGTCGTGAATCAGCTTTACTTGCATCATTTTCCTCACTCGTCTAACTTTTTCCCTCGATACATACTCGGCTTACAGGGTTGGAGGACGAAGAGGACCCGGAGGCCACTGAGTCCGATCAAGAAATAACAGTCGGGACCAAACGGAAGGCCAGAGGGGTGGTATCCAAGGTTCCTTTCTCCTATATGTCCTCCGAACCCTACTCCTTTGATAACATGCGCAAACTTAACCATCAATTATCAAACTCATCATACTTGAAGGACCCTCTTCCGGCAAAGCGTAGTGTGACCCGGAGTTCCCCGGGTGATGATCCCCTCAACCCGGGCATCTCCACATCACCAGTCCACCGCGCCGGTACTCCTCCGCCTCATTCTTCCAACTCCCCTCAGCGTCACCCTTCCCCCAACCATCCACGGGCCGGGCAGTTCCGGGTTCCGCTATCGGTTCCTGTAACAGCTTCATCTGCATCCAGCAGCGAGCTCCCACCAGATTTCACCGTAAACGCCGGGTAAGTCTTCACTATATGATATCCTTATATACCTGATAATTTTCATCCACTGTCGCTAACTATCTCTTTTCTTTTTTCCTTAGTGCCCAAGCCACACTTAGTGACTTGGAGAACATGGGGACGGATAACCGGGAGACGGATGAGCCGACTGATGATGTGGACGCTGCGACTGGCGGCGATGTTGAAGGCAATCAAAAACAAGGCCCCTTTGTTGACCCAGCTCACCAGGCAGCCGGGTCTCCAAAGTCATCCGAAGAGGCAGTGGACGAGGAGATTGAGATCCTGGACACAAGGGTGAGTTCTCCAAACCCGGACACCCAGACAGTCCGGGTATCAACCCCAAAGTCGGGGAAAGTTCACCCGCCACGCGATCTCAGCCGGCTCTTCCGGTGTCAGGCCTGAAGACATGACGTTCTCCCAGATGCTTGATGCCCTGCACACCTTGAGGGCCGATGAAGAAAATATCTTAGAAGCTTTGATGGCTAAACATGAGGTAAATCCGAGCAATATTGCCTGTATCATTATCTAGTCCCCAAGTTCCGAGTGAATTTATTGATAATTTGCTTGGAACTTCGTGGTATAATCGACTGATAGCTTGCTTTTTATCCGGCTAATCCTTCCTTGTGTCCACGCAGGCCTTCATTACCCAATCTGAGAAAGCATTGGCGAAGGCCACCAAGCTTGCTGAGAAGGAGGCGGCTCTGCGCGAGTCGGCTGAAGTTGAAGCTAGGAGGAGCGGGAAGATCACAAGGAAGTATAGAAGGAGGGCTCATGCAGCAGAAGATAGGCTAACGACGCTTTCTGTTCAAATCGCTGATACATATCGTGCTTTGACCGGTATAATTCTTAACTTGATAATCATGATCCGGGTTCTCATTCTGATAAATAGCCGGGTTTCCTTATTTCTTGAGTTTTCTCGCAGGTCCGGATGAAGTAATCCCGGACGAAGATGACATTGCCAAGTTGAAAACCATCAAGAGCACTATCCGGCAGCTCTGTGCCGGAACCAAGTGGATTCTTGAAGAACTGCGATGGCCGGGTGTTGGGCACGACAACCTAAAGAAACTGCTGGACGCATGCTCCACTATTCCCGAGTGGATTTGGCATTGGAAGCGCTCGTCCTGCCGGGTTGGAGTAACCCGGGGGCTTGCGCTGGCTAAAGCTTATTTTCCTAAGCTCGAGCCGGCCAAGCTTATGGGCGGGTTTCCGGAATTTAATCACGATGGGTCCAAGTTCTCCCCGAAGAATTTCAAGGCCATACAGAAGGAAGTCCGTCACCCGGCCAGCATGATTGCCGATGGTTTGGACCTTAGTGTCATTATTCCAGCATATGATTCTGACGACAAGGCTATCAAGTCGGATCTTCCCAAGCCATACGATATGCTGGCCCGATGGAAGGCGGAGGCTGCCCAGTTGAGAGAGGAGGCCGCGAAGAAGAAGGCTGAGGCCGATTCTGCGCCTGCTACCTCCACACCAATCGTCCCTCCTCCTGCACGGGCTGGCACTACTACTGATCCGGGTGCTGCTGCTACCAAGAGTACTGAAGGGCAAGCCAAGGAACAAGACCCGGCTGGCAAGGGCAAGGGGAAGATGGATGCCTCAGTCCCGGATGCCGAGTGATATCTGCTATCCGCTGTCATTTCGTATGCGTTAGCCGGCAAATGGGCCCTTTGAACGATTATTTTTGACGGTGCGCCTGTGCGCCTATAATACTAGTATCGAGACTTGTAATGTACTTTAATGCCTTGATAAACTTCGTGCCTCTTTTGGCCTTTGGATGATTTTGATATCTATCTGCCTTTGAGCTTATTTACTCTTGATACTCCGACTTTCTTTATGGTTCCTTTTGTGAGACTCGATTTCCGGGTCACATGGGTTTTGACAGGTGAACTTTTCTCTAAGTCCCCAAGTCCCCAAGACTCGGATTTTTGGGCTTTTGTGCTTAGTAGCTGGATAACTTGCCTCTTTGTTCAAAATCCCCAGTCCCCAAGGCCCAAAATTCCGAGTCTGGGGTGTGAGGTATCTCGAAGAAAACAAATTGTTTCTGCTAAGCCCAAAACCTAGAGCCGTTTCACACAGGTTTTGAAGTTATGCTTTATAGACTTTGAGTTTCCGGTTATTAACCCTGTACTCTACATAACTTGTGGTTTAGATGACCCTTTTGACTCTCTTGTACTGTAAGCCGGCTTTCGCGTGGATACCATGTTGTTACATCTATACGAAGACAGGGTCAGGCAAGTCCCATTGGGCATCATGGCTGATTGTAATCGTAAGCGAGCAAATCATGCCACTTTAGTGCGAGTCACATCGAGCTTAAGTAAGAAAAGTCAAGAAATTTGGCTCCTTTGTCCGGTTATAAGATTGCAGCCGTACTCGTTTGCGAGTAATCGGCCCTTATAACTCATAGGCATCATGGCCGGGTCTTTGAGTTTATAACTGTGCTATTCAAGCAATCAGCCCCCAAGACCTAAATATATGCAACATACTAAAGAAGCTAATGTACTAAGAATAATAAATAATACTTACCTGGAAGAAAAGTGAAAAACGTAACAGAAAAAATGAAAAGCATGATAAAACAGGGTAGGAGGAAGAACGATACGTTGCTTAACCATCCCTTTATTGATAGGAGAAAGTTAGGTCAGCAGGCCGCCTCGTTAAAAACCCTCCAGTCCCCTTAGGTACCCTGGATAGGAAAAGAGTGCGTCTGAAACCTGCTGCCTGTTACATCGTTTAATTATTCTTGGGGTTCTAGCCCGAGCTAGTGTAATCAATACACATTCTCCACTCGTTGGTCTTTTTCCTTATGAGTACCGGGTTTGGTAACCAACCCGGGATGGGTACTTCCATGATACAGCCGGCTATAAGTGGTCGTGCAATTTCTTCTCTTATGGCATATTGTTTGGAGGGATCACCCTCGATGAAAGCCACCATCTTTGTGTCATGTGCTGCCTTGAACTTTGCTCTTTCGTCCTCAGTATTCGGTATTTTTAACGTTGTTCTGTCATCCGGGTCTACTTGAGATCGGTAATACTTGAGTTCCTCTTTTCTGCAAGCTTGTTCGGCCATTGCCGCATCTCCTTCATCACACTCAGCCGCTATATCCTGGCTCCCATGTATGGTGATGGTCTGCTTGGGACCCGGGATGTTTAGTTGTAGATACACATAACACAGCCTGGCCATGAACTTAGCATAAGCCGGCCTTCCGAATAGCGCGTGATAAGGACTGCGCAACTTAACCACCTCGAAAGTAAGCCATTCAACCCGGAAATTGTCCTTTGATTCTCCAAAAGCTACCTCCAATGCGATTTTTCCCTCGGGGCATGCTGAGTGACCCGGCACTATCCCGTGAAAGACTTTTGAACTTTTCTGTAGCTGGGACTCCTTGAGACCCATGCGTAGAAAGGTTTCCCAATACAAGATATTGATGCTACTTCCACCGTCCATTAGGACCTTCTTCAGCTCATAACCATTGACCTGTGGTGCAACCACCAATGCTAGGACTCTCGGGTGTTCTATCCTCTCCGGGTGATCTCTTCTGCTCCATGTTACGTCCTGCTCTGACCATCTCAGGTATCTCGGTACAGCCGAGGAAACCGAGTTTACCGCTTGCTTCAGTATCTTTTTATTTGTTAGAAGTTCCTGTAGTATGCACGTGATATTGTCCCAATTGCTTGGGGTTAGCTTGAAAACCTCCAGCTCCCCCTTGATTGTTACCCGGATTTCCTCCTGCCGGGTTTCCGGCTGGGGGTGGGCCGTTGCCCTGGTTTCCACCCGGGCCCGGTCCCCCTCCCCGACCTACACCTCGCATAGCCTTGTTTATCTCCTCGTTCTTCCATCTCTGTAGGCCTGCGCACTGCTCCAAAGAGTGGTTAGCCGGCCTACCGTTCCTACTGTGTTTTGGGCACGCCATTCTGAAGATATCCCAATTGTTACTTGGCCTTGGTGGCCCTTGATAATTTCCTCCGTTGTGATTTCCAGTATTGAAATTTCCTTCTGCCCTAGGCCTCGAAGACCCGGCTTCTGTGCTAGCGACAAACTCGGAGCCTCCCTCAAACGGGCGCTTGTTCTGATTGTTCCCATTGTTACCTCCATTGTTACCCGGCGTTGATCCATTGCCGGTTCTTCCACTATTATTTGTACTTGCTTTTGCTTTCTTGTCATCGACATCCTCTTCTGTAGTATCCGTTGCAGCGTGTTTGTTGCATGCATCCATTAACTCTCCCATCGTAACCTCTGAAGCATTTCGACTGGATTTCGTGCGAGTTAGCTTTTGCACTAAAGGTATGTATTTACATGTCTTTGCCATAGCTTGTAGCGCATCTTTGGGCTGAATATCCGTAGATGAGTGAAGTATCTCCATAACCCAGCGCACCCAGCTGCGCGCCGATTCTCCCTTCTTTTGGACACATCGCTCTAGGTCATCAATAGTAAATAGCTTTCTGCACGTTCCATGAAAATGTTTGATAAATGCAGTTTTTAACTCTTCCCACGACTTGATAGATCCCTCTGGTAGATTATTGAACCATAATTTTGCTGCTCCTTCTGACATCATTAAGTACATGAACTTGGCTTGAAGATTTTCGGTTGCGTTGCGAATCGACATTGCCATCTCATAGCTGCTCAACCATGTTTCCGGATCCATAGTCGGCTCATAATTCACCACTTTACCCGGTTCCTTGAATTTATCCGGGTAAGGCTCAGCCCTGATGTTGTCCGACAGGCACTTAGGCCCAGCGAGATTAGTCGGAACTGGCCTCACTCGGGAAACGTGTGATCCTGCGGGAGGTGCGGTTGGGCGCGGTACGGCTGGTGGCCCGTGCACTTCAGACCCGACCGCGACCCTCCTGGCTCTGGAGCTATCCACGATAGCTTGTGCTGCTGATGCTGCTGGTACTGCTTGAACGCGGGGAGGGGGCGGCATTTGCTGCTGCTCCGCCCTCCGCCGTGCTGAACTTGTCTGAATATTGCCGGTATTGGCTCGTTGTTGGCTGACATATGGTGTCCCATGCATCCCGCTTCTGTGATCCGGGTAATTAACTTGCTGTGCTACTGCCGTATGCAATAACTCAATCGCCCGTCGGGTCTGCTCCGCATGGGGTGACTCTCTTACGGGGATCTGATTCAATGCTAACGTTGCAGCATACACATTATCCATGGGGTTGTTGTAATGACCTGCTGGCGTGCGAAATCGTGATGGTGGTGGTGGTGGTAATGTATTGCCGGCAGCGACTCCAGTCTGTAATGTGGGTAACCCGGCTTGTATGTTTGCCGGTTGTGCTCCTCCAGTAACAGGTTGTTGTACGGTTCCTTGGTCTGCTGCTGGAATAGGTTGATCCTGAGGTGTGATAAATAGGTTGGTCGGATTTATAACTCCACCCGTTGCTGGTAACATGGTTTGATGCCTTTGACGCGCCCTGGTTGTCTCTTCTCGGAGCCAGGTTTCCAATGCATCCAGCTCACGTTGGCGGGTGGCCATCCCCTGCCTTTCTGCTTCTACTTGCCTTCTCTGTTGCTCCAATGCACGGCGGGCTACGTCCAGATCTCTGACACGTTCCGCCGTGTTTTCTGGAGTAATAATTGTAGCTAAAACTGTTGGATCCAGAATCAAGTTGTTGTTGAATAGGGCCGGGTGTTGCGGGTTTGAAGGACCCGCCCCTGGCGTTCGGTTTGCCAGATATCCAAACATGTTTGCCTGCAACTCACTGTCCGCCGCGTGACTGGTAACTGATGCTGCTTCTCCGTCAACCCGGGTGAGAACCGGGTTACCGTCAACCGGATCTTGCTGCTGGCCAATGTTTGTGCTACTCCGACTGTGGCCGCGGTCACGTTCCCCTGATTAAGATTGGTCGCAGGAGCCGTGTAAACCGCAACCTGGCGCACAATGCTTGGCGCGGATTCGTACACTTCCTCTTCGCTGCTATTTTCCTCGTACCGGTTCTCCAGCAGATGCAGGATGGATTCGGTATCGTCTTCTCTCATGACCCGGCCACGCGGGGTCCATGCCGGCTCCTCCGGCTGTTCCCTCTTCGTGGGGGGCTCTTCTGTCGGATCTACCGTCCCGACCGATTCTTCTCCATCTGATTGAGCGTAGGTGGCCTCCCCTGACACAGAATCAAATTCGAAATCGTCAGGGATTGAACCGGACGTACGTACCATGCCGACGAAGACGTTGATTTGGCCGATTGTTACGACAGATCCGGATTCGAGTAGATCCGACTCTGGCCCCCAGCCAGAATCGTCCACCATCTTCTCTCCTTCGCGGTCGGTGTAGATCTCGCCGATGACAAGGTTCTCCACGTTCTTCCGAGCTTCTCCCATGATGTAAACACCCTTGGACGTAGGCCCCATGGTGGGCGCCAACTTTCGTGGGATAATCACGGCAGACGTTACCGGGGGTAACTTATCTTGGGGCAAGACGACTCTGGTGTTTGGGAGAGGGTTTAGCTCAAGGGAAAACATGATGATATGCGATCTGGTAGCCGGCAATCAAGTCGCCGAGTCTCCGATCTAGATATATTAAATCAACTCTCGTATTACACTGGATACTCGATACCTAGCGATATTGCTCGAACTCTTAGATCTCTCTAAACCTAACCTAGGGACCGGCTTATAAAGCATCCGGACCTCCTGGCCTGCTCTCCAAGGCGTACTCTGAATCCTACCCGGAAACTGCCTACAAAACCCTAAACTTCCTTACCGGAACCCACAGTCCGGGTTACCAGGCCTACGATCTTGGGCCTTCTAGAAGCTCCTTTACCTTTAGACGGGTCTCGCGCAGCGTCCTTTGGGCCGAGTTACACCTTGGCGTTGGCCTACCGGGTTATCATCCCTCCATCACCATGGTCGCGCTCCAAGGAGGAGATAGAGGAGCATATGAGCATGATGGAGTTTTACAGGCAGCAGGAGAGGCGATACGCGCCTCCCGATTACTACAACACGCAGTACACCGGCGCATCCTCGAGCACACATTAGGAGGAGGGTTCCTCCCCATCATACTACGGGGGCGCCACCTCATGGTCCCCTTGAGGATGATCTCCACTTAGGCCAAAAGCCTAGGATTGGGGGAGATATACCGATATCACACTCATTTATATATCATGTTCAATCGGTTCTTTGTATATCCATTTTTTGTTTCTTTTGTTTGTTTTCGTTTTCTTTCGCTTCTTTCGTTTCTCTTTGTTTTATTGTTTTGTTTTTCCTTTCCAAAACACAAAAAGACCAAAAATATTTCTGTTGTTTCTCTTTGTTTGCTTCTTTAGTTTCTTTTGTTGGTTTGCTTTCTTTTCTCATTTCGGTTTAGTATTCAAAAATCCAAAAATATTTTGCTTTTGTTGTTGATTTCTTTCTGTTCTTGTATTAATTCGAAAACCCAAAAATATTTGTTGTTCTTCTTTGGTTTTGTAAGGTTTGTTGCATAATTCATCGGACTTCTGTGTCTCCATTGGAGCTTGATTATCATTCTATATTATTCAATCCACAAGTGAAGAGCAGTAATGACGATTTACGACAATCCAAGTTGTGGTGAGAGGCTGATATGAACTCTATTTGTTTTATTTTTGTACATACACTCATCCGTGTGAACATGCTTAGTTCATTCATGTAAGGTGTATGTTATTTAATTGATGCTTAGTAGTTCATGCTCTCACGTGTTTAGTTCCAACTTATTAATATAAGATAGCATGTCGTGTGGATGTTTGCTTGCATTGTTTTATTCATAGAAGGGTATGACATTGTGGTATCTCCCTCTGATTGTTTCGCTTGAATCGACTGGGCACATGCTCACGCATGCTATGACTGAAAACAAAAAGTCAATGAAGCCTCGATGATTTATTTTGCTTCAGAGTATTTATATCGTTTTTATGCCCCTGTTAATTTGTTTTGTCGCGAGCATGATTATGACAGTTGTTTCTCTCTTGATTGTTGCTCCCCGTCTATTGCTAGCCTTCACCTGTACTGAGTATGAGCTCTACCCGTGCATCCAACTCCCCAAAACCAAAGTTTGCTAAATGTGTCCACCATACCTACCTATATATGAGGTATTTAACCGCCACTCCAAGTAAATTTCTCATGTGCTACCTTTAAAACCTTCGAAAAGTTATTCTTGTTCTGTGCCTCTGTTTTAGCTCATGAGGACGTAAATAGAGAATCTTTATCTCTCTTGTTGATTGGATTTCACACCCTGGACTAGTGGCTTCATCCGCTTATCAAATGATAGAAGAGCCGGCAACAGGGTGCCCAACCCCAAAGTAATAACAACAAATTCTCTTCACTATTTTTTCCCATGATTTATCAGTAAAAGCATAATTGTGTAAACAAAAGAGAAAGATGGATGACCTTCTACCCAGATGCGTCCTTCTATGGGATCCGCTCTTGTGAAGTCAAGTTGGCTTGTGACGTACTATATTGTCTGTTTACCATTCGTTGACATAAGCATACACCTCTCTTAAAAATATTTTCAATACCTCTGTTTAGTAAAATAAAAAGCTCTAGCACATGAGTTAATCCCTGCTTCCCTCGGCGAAGGTCCTTTCTTTTATTTTTATGTTGAGTCTTCACCTTCTAGCTTTATGCACCTTCTTGAGAGCATGGTTGTCATTCTTAGTGTAATGTGCTTGTCCCAAAACAAGGTTGTTTATGGTATAACTTTGATGCTTCTATCTTTGATATCTTTATTTCTAGTCTTCATTTGAACTTCAGAGGTTCCCTAGCATTTATGTTTTGCTCCATTATTAAGGGCAAGCGAGTACACTTTATCATACCATATTATGAGCATTGCAATCCTGCGGATTGATATACTTCATGTTGTTTATTATTAGTTTATTGGCATCTCTTCATGGTTTGCATAACTGCTAGGTGACTTTTATCTTCCATACATATTATTATGAATTGCCTCAACACTTGATCATATAGTGAGTATATTTACATCATATGAAATAAATGCTTTCGTAAAAGTCTTTTATCGCACTCAGTTGTCACTGAATTGCTTGAGGACAAGAAATAAGCTAAGCTTGGGGGGAGTTGATACGTCCAAAACGTATCTCCTTTTCCGAACACTTTTCTTATTGTTTTCCTCTAAACTTGTGAGTTTTGGATACAACTAACATGGACTAACGTTGTTTTCAAAAAAATTACCTTGGTTTCTCATTTTTGTGCACAAAAATCAACTTTCGGAAAATTGCACAAAAAAGATCCCATTGAGTTTAAATCACCAGAAGACCCCAGGAGCCAGAAGGAGGCCCGGAGAGGGCCAGGAGGGGGCCACACCACCCCTGACGCACCCCCTTGGATGCGCCACCTGGTAGTGTGGGCCACCCCGGCACCCCCTCGGGGTCCCCTTTCGACTACTTATGCCCCGTAACCTAAAAACCGAGGGGGGGTTGTCATATTCCATAGAAACACAACAGAGCACCGCCGCCACCTCGAAACTCGATTTGGGGATCAGAAGTTCCTATTATGGCGTCCTGCCGGGACGGGGATACGAAGGAGATCATCGCCATCGACACCGCCACCTCTTCTCCATCAACCATCCATGATTCCCCGTCTACGTGTGAGTAAACATCGTTGTAGGGTGAGAGAGATGGAAGGGATTGGATGAGATTGATCATGTAATAATTCCAGATTGTTAGGGCATAGTGCCTAGTATCCATTGTTAGTGTTTTCTACTGTTGTTGCAACTTGTTATGCTTAATGCTTGTCACTAGGGCCCGAGTGCCATGATCTCAGATCTGAACATGTTATTGTTTCATGAGTATAATTATGTTTCTTGATCATATCTGCAAGTTGTTTACACATGTCATTGTTAGAAACCCGAGACACGAAAGTGACAAAAATTGGGACAATCAGAGGGGGTGGTTGTGATGTGAGGATCATGTGTGTTCACAGAGTGTTAATTATTTGCTACGGTGCTTTATTAAAAGAAGCACCTTAATTACCAGTAGTTTCCCTAGAGGCCCCACTGCCACGGGCTGGTAGGACAAAATATGTTGTGCAAGTTTCTCATTGCGAGCATGTATGACTATATTGGAACACATGCCTATGGTTTTCCTAGAAGTTGGATGCTTTATTATTATCATCTGCATCGCCCATGCTTAGATTATTACATGACCTATGTTATCCATGCAACGCCCGTCCATCCATTCCCTCTATGCCTACGGTACTTCCCATCCTGTTGTTTTCCGCAATTGCTACTGTTATTACTATTTTACTATTGATGTTATTTTATTTCTACTGATGCTATAAAATTGTTACCACTGATAAATTGTTGCGAGCAAGTCTAGTTTCAGGTGCAGCTGAACTGACAACTCAATTGTTAAGGCTAATAAATATTCTTTGACTCCCCTTGTGTCAAATCAATAAATTTGGGTTTTACTTCCCACGAAGACTGTTGCGATCCCCTATACTTGTGGGTCACGAGGCGCCCACCGCCATCGCCGTTTCGCTTATAAAGCCCCCTGATGCATAAAACCTAAATATATCGTCCCCCTTCCACGAAAAGTTGTGTAGCTCCGTCGTCGCCGCTGACAAGTTTCGGGGGACATAAATCTCTGTTTCGGCACCCTGCTGAGATGGGGAAGTGCCCCCGAATCCATCTCCATCGACTCCACCACCATCTTCATCGTCGTTGTTGTCTATATGATGAGAAGGGAGTAGTTCTCCCTCGGGGCTGAGGGCTCTACCGGTAGCTATGTGTTTCATCTCTCTCTCCCATGGTGTGATCTTTATGTGATCATGAACTTTGTAATCTAGTTGAATAAGTAGATGTTACTCTTCATCTGTTATGCTACTCAAGTGGTTTTGTTATGATATCTCTGTAGACACTTTGATCATGGTATAAAGGTGACAGTGTGTGCACCTTGTGGTTTAGCATGATATTTATATATTGTGGTGGATGACCCTATGAAATTGTGGCGTTTGTTTAGTACTAATTTGGGGCGCTCATAGTGACATCGTGGGGTTCCCTAGAGAGGGAATATAGATATGAGGAGTGCTGTTGCAGCCCTATGCATGGATTGGTGTTCGTTATCCGACCGGAGAGTGGTTCGGAGTAGCTTAGTGAAGAGAGATATTTATGCATTCAATTATGTTATTCTTGTTGAGAGTGTTCACTAGTGAAAGTATGATCCCTGGGCCTTGTTTCTAAGCATTGAAACACCATTTACAATCAGTTCTGCTACATGTTTTCTTGCTTCCATTTTTATTGCAGATTGCTATTATCACTTATAATCATCCATGCCACTTGTATTTCACTATCTCTTCGTCGAACTAGTGCACCTATACAACTGACAATTATATTAGGTGTGTTGGGAACACAAGAGACTTCTTGTATCGTAATTGCAGGGTTGCTTGAGAGGGATACATTTGACCTCTACCTCCCTGAATTCGATAAACCTTGGGTCATCCACTTAATGGAAACTTGTTGCTGTTCTACAAACCTCTGCACTTGGAGGCCCAACACTGTCTACAAGAATAGAAGCGTCCGTAGACATCAAGCCCTTTTATAGCACCGTCATTAATTTTATTCATTATGCTACTGAAAGTTATTATGAAAGAGGGAAACGTGGTACTATGTATCTCAAAAATATATATTCCCCTCTTTATGTTGAAAATTTTGAAGTTGCACTTGTTTTGCTTTTCCATGCTTGTTTCTTTGTGCTTTCATGACTTGTTTTTCTACAAGATTCTTTTTCATAGGAAGTCGGTTGGGCTTAAATTTGTTTTAAATTTTCTTATTGATGCTCTCTTTTGCTTCAATTCATATTTCTTATGTGAGCATCTTCTCAAATTATCATGCCTAGCGAAAAGGCTTAAAGGAAAGCACTTCTTGGGAGATAACCCATGTTTTTTTATTTTTGCAATGTTTTCTTCTGTTTTATTTGAGTCAAGGTGTTGTTTACTTCTGTAGAACCTCCTTTGTATCTTTATTTTCTTGTATTTTTTGTGCCAAGTAAAGTCTCTAGTTAAAAGTTGAAGTTAGATTTGGATTTTTGCGCAGGAAACATATTTCTGCTATCCACCGTATAAAATCGTAAAAATCACAAAAAGATCAAAATGACCTGCAAATTTTTATGCTTATTCCTTAGCTAATTCCTAAACTTTTTATAGCTTTGTGTTTTTCGATTTGAGCGACGTAAGTTCTTCGAAAAAATTCATCTTCACAGATTGTTCTGGTTTTGTCTGCCTTTTTACTTGCATTCTTTCTTTTGTTATGTTGAGTGGATTTCTTTGCTCCACAAAACATCAGTGGCTATAGATAATGTTTAAAAAATATTAATAATGCTTGTGTCCAAGGAGAACATGTGAATTTTTGATTGTTCACTAACCCTTTAATGAGAATTACTTTAAGTTTGGTGTGAATGAAGTTTTCAAGGGTCAAGAGAAGAGGATGATATAATGTGATTAAGAAGACTGAAAAGCCAAAGCTTAGGGATGCCCCCGTTGTTCATACTAGCAAATTCCAAGAAGACTAAAGCGTCTAACTTGGGGATTCCCAAGGCATCCCCTTCTTCATTAACAATTACCAGGTCACTTCTAGTGAAACTATATTTTTATTCGGTCACATCATATGCACTTTACTTGGAGCGCATGTTTGTTTTATTTTGTTTTCTTTTATTTCCCTTACTGCAATAAAATTAGTTGTAACCTATCATTCTTGTGTGGGAGAGATACATGCTCCGTTTTTATTGCTTAGAACACTCTAGTTTTCATTCTTATTGTTCTGTGAGTGTTCACCTTTTGCTAGTACTGCATTTAGCCCTTGTTTTCCACTCGTATTTTTCAGAGCTTGTTAGTTTGCTTCAGTTATATGTGATTAGCTCTCTGGTCTTTGATGAATATTATCTACGAGAGTTGTTTCAAACAAGTTAATTGGTGATGGAGAAGAGTAAAATATTTCATGCTTATAACGGTGCAAATAGAAGCTTGTATAGACCGTGGCTAGACTTTTTCATGTCATGCTAGATGTTATTTTAATTCTATGCTTAGTGGTTGTTATTGTAGCATGACTTGTCTCAAATAACTGAGAGTGCTTAACGTGCCATTGAAAGAATCACGAGTTGTTTTTATCACATTGAAGCATGCATTTGTGGTGCTCTCCTTCGAATGCTTTATTTGGTTGACTTGGCGCATGCTTACACCATGTTTATGACTACAAACCAGTCACTTATAGCCTCTATGATCATTTAGTTTTTGACTTGTACTACCATTTATGCTTTGATTAATAATGTTTTTGTTGCTATGCATGATTATGGAAATTATTACTCTCTTAATTTGTCGCTCCTAGTCTTTTGCTATCCACCACATGTACTGAGTATGAGCTCTACTCGTGCATCCAACTCCCAAAAACCAAAGTGTGCAAAATGTGTCCACCATACCTACCTACATTTGGTATTTAACCGCCACTCCAAGTAAATTTCTCATGTGCTACCTTTAAACTTTCAAAATTATTTATGTTTTGTGCCCCTATTTTAGCTCACGAGGAAGTAATAGTTGGGTTTGTTGTCTTTCATACTATTTAAGTACCCCGACTTGCATGCTTCATCTGCTCTTATTAATTTTGCAAAGAGCTGGTTAGACCATTATACCATCAAAAAGCTAAACAAATAAATAGGCACTCCTCCATGGTATGAGATTGTCGGCAGGCACCCGAGGATTCAGTTAGCCATGGTTTGCGAAAGCAAGGTGGGCAGGAGTGTCATACTATATAAAGTGCATGCTATAAGTTCCCAATATAAATAATTCTATTACCATTCGTTGACATAAGCATACACCTCTCTAAAAAACTATTTTCAATACCTCTGTTTAACAAAATAAAAATCTCTAGCACATGAGTTAATCCCTGCTTCCCTCTGCGAAGGGCCTTTCTTTTACTTTTATGTTGAGTCTCCATCTTCTAACTTTATGCACAGTTGAGAGAGCGTAGTTGCCATTCTGAGTTTAATGCGCATCAGTCCCAAAGATTATTATTGATTGATTCATGATGTGTTACTACTTGCTCTCAAATTATTTGTTCTAGTCATCCACTTGAACTTTGAAGGTGTCCTGATATTTATGTTTTGCCCCACTGTTAAGGACAAGCGAAATATCACTTTTCTATGTTTTCTTTATGCCCGAAACAAACGTATAACTTTCAAGTGCATTACTATTCATGATCTTTTATCTGTATTACTTTTCATGATGCAAAGTGATTGCTAAGTTTCATTGTTAAAATTATGTCTACCATGCATGTGTTTAAAGTACTATGATCTCAGCTTACTTATACTTTTACAATTTAGATGATCAATATTATGTTGGTAGCATGTCACCTCAAAAATTATTTTGTTATCACTTACCTACTCGAGGACGAGCAGGAGTTAAGCTTGGGGATGCTTGATACGTCTCAAACGTATCTATAATTTTTGATGCTCCATGCTTGTTTTCTATCCAATACCTTTATGTTTTCACATGTTTTACTTTGTTTTCCGAACGTTTTCATGGACTAACCTATTGACAAGATGCCACAGAGCCAGTTCCTGTTTTCTATTGTTTTTGGTTTCAGAAAAGTTGTTCTGGAAATATTCTCGGAATTGGACGAAACAAAATCCAAAAGTCTTCGAATTCTCGACATGTCAACGCAGTCCAAAGGAGACCATGAAGGGGTCAGAGGAGGAGCCACACCATGGGTGGGCACGGGTCTCCCTGGTCGCGCCTATAGGTGGTGTGGGACCCTCGGGTGAAAGATCGAGAGGTTAACTAGAGGGGGGTGAATAGGTTAACTACACATTTTTAACTTCTTTTTCAATTTAACAAGATAGTGCTCAAATATAGATTGTCTAGATTATGCAACTAGGTGAACAATCCTATATGTAGAGAAAGTACGACTAGCACAAGGTATATATATTACTAAGCTAGTAGAAACAAGTAAAGGTAAGTTGAGGGATAACCGAACACAATGACGCAGAGATGTATCCCGAAGTTCACTTCCCAATGGAAGCTAATCTTTGTTGGAGCGGTGCGGTGCCACCAATGTGGAACACCGACTTGCCCTCAAATGGCACACCGTATCTCCTTCGAGTCCTTCCACCGATGTGGAGAGGCTCGAATCACTATGTTTCCATTGAGGTTGACAACTAGAACCTTTACAAGGACGAGGCACACTCCACAACTTTCGAGGGTCCTCACCAAATCCCCGGAGCCACCAAGACACCTGGAAGCAAGATCCACGAGAACAAGAGCCTCAGGGACAACAACAAGGCTTCAAACTCCAATGAGCTAGAAGCAACAAGGTTCTTGGCTCCAAAGAACCAAGAACAACAAGATCCCTAGGGGATGAGTGGGTTGATGAAGAATCGGCTTGGTGAAGTTGTAGATCTAGATCTTCTCCTCCAAATCCCAAGAGATCGATGGCTTTGGTTAAGTATTTGGGGAGAACCTTGAGCTTGGAGGTGGTCAACAATGGAGGTGAGAGAATGCTTGTTTGACACCTCCAAAAGGTAGGAGACAAGTCCTATTTATAGTGGGGGGAAGAAAGTAGCCGTTGGGGGTCCCTTTGAGTTGTGCAGGGTGCCCGGCCTGGAGCCCGGCCTGTCGTGCAGGGAGCCCGGCCTGGGCCGGCTGCTAGGCCGGCCAGCACACCGAAGAGCCTGGCCTCGAGCCCGGCATGGGCCGGCTAGGCAGCGCTCGACCTGCGCAGGGGAGAGCCCGGCCTGGGCTGGCCGCCAGGCCGGCCACCTAACAGAACCCCCCGGCATGAGGCCCGGCCAGGCCTGCCAGGCAGTTTTCTTCCTTTCTTCTTCCCTTTGATTTCTTCTTTCTTTGACTATTTTCTTCAACAAACAAGTGTTTTGACTTGTTTTTCTTTCTCCATTTTTGTGCTTTCATAGCTTTGTATATTTGTCATTTGTTCCCTTGAACACTTAAACACAATGGTCAAATACTTCCAAGTGTTGTAATCAAACATCAAAATCTACGATTAGGAAACATGTCCTTTCAATCTCCCCCTTTTTGATGTTTGATGACAACATATGGATCTAGAAAATAAATTGATTGAAGCATTTGTGAGGGAGTAAGAATATATAGAAGCTCCCCCTATGTGTGTGCCCATAATCATAAATTGTGTTATCATATTGAGGGCACACATATTTGGGGCTATTTAAATTTCCCTACATGTTATATTTCAACATAATCTCTAGAGATATATAGGTTTCCAAAATTGCTTTATGATAGATAATTAAGCATCTTTAGCTCTAGGGATTTATCTACTCAATCCATTGACATTTTATCATCATAATAGGGTAAGATATGTATCCATGGCAATTAATCATGTATGAAGGGATATGATATCAGCTCACCATACTTCTCATCAAGGAATGAATATAGCTAGGATAACCATAATATGGATATTTCAAGAATGGCATAGTCTTCAACATAGTATAGATACCCCCAAAAACGACATAGTCTTACGATAGCACATAGGAATAACAACCATAAACCAAATAAGGAGTTCAACTAGAAGAAAGAAAATGGCAAACGGATGCATGCCATGCAAATGTAAAGATCACTAAGATAATTTCCCCCCTTGGCATTAAGGCACCAAAAAGGGGAAACTCAAGCCTCGAAATCCTTGTCATCTTGATCATCATCATCATGGGGTGGTGGTGGAGGCTGACTCGAGCTGGTCTGAGAGGTAGTTGCTGCCCAAAACTGTCCAAGAGAGGTGGCATCATCGCCAAGCCAGTAAGTGTGCTTGGACTGCCATTTGTGCTCATCAAGTTCTTCCTCAGAACTCATAGGACCCGGCGGGAGATGAAACTGCTCCATGATCGCACGCTGGTGACGACGGTAGGACTTGCACTTTTTATAAGCCAGGAAGTCCTTGTGTTGTTTATCCACAAAGAAGTAATTCATCTTTTGGAGCGCCTGTTTGATGCTAAATTTCTTCGGACCCCTGAGAGCATGATCTGGAGAAGTAGCTGGGGTATCATCAGGAGACACTTCATCCTGAGGTGGAGCAGTAGCTCGTGAGGAGCATGGAGGATGAGCAACATTGTCCTAGGAGGCGCTCAGAAGGGGAGTCATAGTGGGAACAACCATGGCATAGTTGTTGATGAGCTGAGCCGGAACCTTAGTTTTGATGAGAGTCTGAAGATAGGATTCATAGATGGGGACCTTCTTGTCACGAACCGTAAGCTTCAAATCGTTCCACATGTAATCCATGACATCGAGCTGCTTGTTGTTCTTCTGGGCAGTCACAATGTGATAGAGAAGGTTGATCATCCACCAGCGAGCCATCCCCTTTTCCCCAAACTTGCAATGAATGGTGTGAGTCACATACCAAAAATCTGACAAGTATGCAACCTTGGGGATGTGTAGAGAGCCAACACCAGGGGGATATCAGTGTCTAATTCCGTCTTTGGCCTTCATGATCCTTCGTTCATCACCATGAATCCGGACATAGGAGAAGGTACACGGAACTGCCTCCGCAATACCAAACTCAGCCAAGGTGGCATGACACTGAGTACCTCCACTCATCCAAGTCATGGCACGTCCACCCTCGGTGGAAAAGTGAACTGTGGAAAAAAAATCCTGAAGCATAGTTGGAGAAAACTGAACAGAGCATCCCATAAGCTTGGTAATTTTATGAAAGTCCATGAGTTCCATTACCTCTGGCCAAACTGCTCTAGCTGCATCAATGTCAAAAAAATGTTGAGGCACATGATCATTCTTCAGAGTGCAGACCACAAAATCATGAACTTGCTGATGCATCTTGCAATAAAACCGATTGTCGCGGCAGGTGCGCTGAGGGAAAGCATATGGGTTGAAGTTCATGCGGTGATTTTCCCAGTCAACTGTGTTGAGACTCCCCCAGTTATCATGGACTGGCTCATCTTTATTGACAGGAAGAGGTAGCCCATGTGATTGAGAGGGAGTAGAGCCACAAACATCCTTAGCATTCGTCTTGGTCCGCTTGCGAGCATAGGTGGTAGCCGCGGGTTCCTTGCCCGAGAATGAATGAAAATGCAAGTGCATATGCAAGATGAGTATACATGGCCATATTGAAAATATTGTTTAATATTTTTTTTGGTTGATAGAGTAATTAGAAGTGGATGAATAAGTGATCATGATAGTGAGAGTATGAGCAAGAAAATACATAACTAACATTGGGGGACAAACAAATTACTTAGAGTTGGTTTTTATGTCATAGTGGTACTTGGAGTGGAATGAAGCATTTAGTACAAACCAAATATGAGAGTGTAAGCAAAATCCCTAGGTCATGATACTAGAGTGGTTTCACATGGCATATGGGTGAGGTAACATTAGTGGCAACATGTTAATAGGAAATCCCTAAGCATGGCATCACTTAAGAAAGAATCCCTAAACATGGCATCACTTAAGCAAAAAATCCCTAAACATGATGGAAGCAATAAACACTAGGGGCATCACTAAATACAAATCCCTAAGAAATATCCCTAAACAAAAAGTCTCTAATCACTAACATGGCATCGTTAAAAAAATCCCTAAGCAATATCTCCCCAAAAAAATTAGCCACAAGGCATGTGAAACCTAAGCAAGAGGGGACTAGAATGAGCCAATGAGCAACACACAAATTAATTGAGTACCCGGATTGGAGGCCATGGTGAAGGTGTTCAAACAATGGGATGGATATCCTCTTAATCCCCACCAATGAGGATTCCGTTTGGAGGAGTAGGGGAGAGAGATGCTAGGGTAGCAGATATGAGGAGTAGGGAGGTTGGGATGGAGTTTAGAGGGAGGGGGTGGGTAGAGAAGGGCTTGGGGCATGGCACCCATGGAGGTTTTCGGGTGGAAGAAGGGAGGAAGAAGATGAGATCTAAAAACCGCCGTCCCCCACGTGTGGCTTTAAGTGGTGCATAGCGCAGCCGGCCTGGCCGGGCACCAGGCCGGGCGCTAGGCCGGGCACCCATCCGAGCCGGCCGGCATCGACCCTGGCCTAGGCCGAGCACCCAACTGACGCCGCCAGCCCCTAGGCCGGCCCTTAGGCTGGGTTTTTAGAAAAAAACTTGTTTTTATAAAAAAAAACTTTCCCCCCTTTTTTTGGATTTTGAATGTGTTAGTTTGTTTTTTTAGTAAATTTATGCATACTACCAGTTTTAACAACATGGATACAAGAATTTGTTCCAATTTTTTTTAATCAAGTTGTTTGACCATGTACATAATGCAAGGTTGATGTATGAAGCATGATGTTGTGCATATGGAGCAAAGGGTTAGTATGATGATTTCCTCATCCATCCAATGGAGGAAAGAATAAAACCACAAAAGTTACAAAGAGCAAAATTGGATGTGTTATGGAATAGAAGAGAGAATATGCATATGAGTTGAACACCAGATGTCTTACCAATATGAAAAACCACACCAAACTCGAATCTTTGATTTGGGCGGTGGCCTTAGCCACCATGCATGAGTATGCTCGATATGACACCGCGAATATATATCTTGGGTGCATTGTCCAAACTCATAATTGAAGCACATTATATCATTTGAAATGACCATTATGCACGATTTATTTATTTATGCATTATAGGAGTAGTGTCGACTCATTGATTGAGCTACACCCCCATGTCTATGCGTACATCTAAGAGCCAAATAAGAGTCTAGTAGAGGTGTGTATGCATGATTTTAAATCAACTAAAATTGCTTGCACATACGATATTGAGCTCACTCCTTAATTGCTTGAATCTCTTCTCATCTAGGGGTTTTGTGAGGATGTCGACAAGTTGATCTTTGGTGTTGACATAGGAAAGTGAGATATCTCCATTGGCCACATGATCTCGAATGAAATGATACCGAATCTCAATAGTCAATATGCTTGGTCTTGCCATGAAGTACCGGATTGTGACAAATCTTTATAGCACTCTCATTGTCACATAAAAGAGGCATTGTCTTAATCTCAATTCCAAAATCCTTAAGACATTGCCTCATCCATAAAAGTTGAGAGCAGCAACTAGCGGTGGAAATATACTCCGCTTCCGTGGAGGAGGTGGAAATGCAATTTTGCTTCTTGGAAGACCAACACACGAGCGACCTACCAAGAAATTGGCAAGCACCCGAGGTTGATTTTCTATCCACCTTGTCACCTCCCCAATCCACATCCGAATATCCCACAAGATCAAAAGTTGTGTTTGATGTATACCAAATGCCATGTGTAGGAGTGTCAACCAAATACCTAAGAATCCTTTTGACCGCAGTCATATGGCTTTCCTTGGGGTTAGATTGAAATCTTGCACAAAAAGCCACATTAAACATAATATCCGGTCTAGATGCACAAAGGTAAAGCAAAGATCCAATGATAGAATGATAAAGTTTGGGATCAACCGGCATACATTCGCGATCCATATTAAGATTCACGGTTGTTGACATTGGATAAGCTAGTGGCTTGGCATTGTTCATATCAAATTTCTTGAGCATGTCTTGAATATATTTTGCTTGACAAATAAAAGTTCATTCATAATATTGCTTGATCTCAAAACCAAGAAATAAATTCAATTCTCCCATCATAGACATCTCAAACTCACTTGTCATTATTTTGGAAAATTTCTCTACAAAACTCACATTAGAAGATCCAAATATAATATCATCAACATATACTTGACAAGCGAAGAAATGTCCATCTACACTTTTGGTAAAAAGCGTGGGGTCAATTACCCCAAGTACGAAACCACGATCTACTAGGAACTCCTTTAGATGATCATACCAAGCACGTGGGGCTTGTTTGAGGCCATACAAAGCCTTATGGAGGAAGTAGACATGGTTAGGATACTTGGGATCCTCGAACCCCGGGGGTTGTTTAACATATACCAATTCATTTAGAGGACCATTTATAAAAGCACTTTTAACATCCATTTGATGCAAGGTGAAGTTATGGCTAGTGGAAAATGCAAGTAATATATGAATGGATTCAAGTCTAGCTACGGGAGTGAATGTTTCACCGTAGTCAAGTCCTTCGACTTGAGAGTAGCCTTGAGTAACCAATCGAGCCTTGTTGCGAATCACTTGCCCATGAGAATCTTGCTTGTTCTTGAACACCCATTTTGTTCCAATGACATTGTGATCCTTGGGTCTTTCCACTAGTGACCATACTTTGTTTCTTTCAAAGTTATGGACCTCTTCATGCATGGCTTGAACCCAATCGTCATCTTCAAGAGCATCATACACTTTGATAGGTTCAACATGAGAGACATATGAATGAATACCACAAAACTTGAGCACTTGTCCATGATGGAGACACTTCTTCCCAAGCCACCAATAATATTCTTTTGATAATGTGACTTTTGTTGCAATCTTGAGGCTTGACGAGTCATGATATGAACTAGTGCGTCATCGGCATTCTCATTTGGAGGGATATCCTCATCATTTCCTTCATCAATACCATGATCCATCCAGAGTGGAATTCTTGGTGAGGAATCACCAAAATCATTTCCACCATTACCATTGGGTGGATCTTGATCACTTTCTTGATGAGTGGTATCCACTTGAAGGTCTTGTTCTTGTTCTTGGTCTACCTTTTTATTGGTGGTTGATGTAGAGGGCTCCACTTGCGTCGAGCTAGTCCTATCCACATTTGCCACAAGGTGTCCCTCAATGGGTATAAGGGGACCAATACCCATTCTTCCTATGGCCATGGAGGAAGGTTCATCACCTACATCATCACAATCAATTTTCTCTACTTGGGAGCCATTATCCTCATGAAACTCCATATTCATAGATTCTTCAACACACCCGGTGGATATGTTGTAGACTCTATAGGTGTGAGAGTTCGTGGCATAACCAACAAATATACCTTCAAAAGTTCTAGGATCAAATTTATACAATCTAGTTCCTTTAATGTGAACTTGACATTTACACCCAAAAACTCGAAGATACTTGAGTTTGGGTTTGTTACCGGTTAGGAGTTCATATGGAGTCATTCCAATCGCCGGACGAAGGAAGAGTCGGTTAGATAGATGACAAGTGGTGTTGATGGCTTCGGCCCAAAAGTTATATGGGGATTTGAACTCGGCCATCATAGTTCTAGCCATATCAATGAGTGTGCTATTTTTCCTCTCCGCTACACCATTTTGTTGAGGGGTGTATGCAGCGGAGTATTGATGTCTTATCCCCCTCTTCACTCAAGAATTCACCCATGGTGTAGTTCTTGAACTCGGACCCATTGTCACTCCTAATAGACAAAATCTTGGTGTCATATTGGCGTTGCACTTCCGTGTCCCAAGATATGAACCTTTCTTGAGTCTCACTCTTCCTCTTTATATAGAATACCCAAGTGTATCTTCTATAATCATCAACAATCACCAAACAATACCTTTTGCCAGCAAGACTATCATATACGGGAGGCCCAAATAAGTCCAAGTGAATACGCTCACAGGGACTTGTTGTGGAGATGATTGGTGTCTTGGGATGATTCTTCTCATGCATCTTTCCGGCAATAAGCTACAAGGGCGATCTTTGGAAAAAAATCACACTTGTTAGTCCTACCACGTGCTCACCCTTCACAAGAGTTTGTAGATTTCTCATACCGACATGGACCAAGCGGCGATGCCAAAGCCACCCCACGTCGGATTTAGCCATTAGACAAGTGGCGATATGTGTAGTTTCTTTCGAGAAATCCACTATATACATACTGTTTTCCACAAATCCTTCAAAGGCTACTTTTAAGAGAAATGGTGTGAAGAACAAGCACGTGATGTTTCCCAAATACACATGTAAAATTGCATTCACAAAGTTGCAAGACGGAAAGAAGATTATAGCCAAGAGACTCAACAAGGAGGACTTTCTCACTGGATGAATCCGGTGAAATGACCGCCTTGCCATGTCCCAATACCTTAAGTTGTGAGTGATCACCAATAGTTACATGAGAAAATTTGAGGAGTTGGAGTTTTAAGTCATTCAACACTTCCTTGCTGCCGGTCATATGTGCGAAACAACCACTATCAATCATCCATGATGTTCCTCCGAAAGCACAACCCTTTGGGGATATACCCTTGGCCATGAAGCACTTGTGACTTGAGGGACCCTTGTTATCATTAGAGTTGGAGAAGAGAGAGCTTAAGTTAGGAGGTACGAGGCCCCTAGCCATGGCCGCCATACCTACTTGTTCATCATCACCATCAGTCTCTTCGCCACCGGACGTGTACTCAACTTCTTTTGCAATCATTGCCCTAGGAGGGCCTCTCTTGTTGAAGTTCTTGGACTTGGGAATGAAGGTGGATTTCTTGATGAGTCTTCCACCATTTTCAATTCTACTCTTGAAGGGGCACTCGGCAACAAAGTGCTCGGTATCTCCACAGTTGAAGCAAGTCCTTGCCTTCTTCACGCTTGAGACTTATTTTCCCTTGTTCTTGGTGGCATTTGATCTAAAATCTCCCTTCTTCCACCACTTGTGTTGAGCAAGGGCCAAGCATTCTTCACCTGATGTCTTCATCTCTTTCTCGGAGACCTCATGTGTGGATCCACCATCATCACTTGAGTCATTCTCTTCATAGGGGATGGCCTTGGCCTTCAAAGCAAGAGATGGTATCTTCATTCCGTATACACGGGCCATGACATCATCAGAGGTTTGCTTCATGACTTTTAGAGTGATGAAGAGACCCAAGACATCATTGGGGGATAGATCCAAGTAATCGTCCCTTGATTTCACATTCATCACCATGTTTTCATTGTATGGAATCAAGGTGAGTAGAAATTTCTCCTTGACCCAGTCCTCCGTACAATCCTTGAAGCCACAATCTCTCATGTCATTTACAAGAGCCTTGAGTCTTCTAAACATGTCTTTAATGTTCTCTCCATCAGCCAAATGAAAGTGTTGAACTTTTCTTTGGATGATCGACTTCTTGGATCATTGAAGATTGTTGTTGCCGTCATACATATCGACAAGGCAATCCCAAGCTTTATTTGCACTTGAGAAGGACCGGATGTGCTCAACTCCTTCCTTTTCCACTGCCTTCTCCAACATGTGCATGGCATGAGCGTTGAGTTTCTCATCTATGATGTCACTTGAGCTTAAGTTCTTGGGGTCCTTTGGCTCATACCCCTTATCAACAATTCTCCATATTTGCATTAAAGAGCTGCACATGTAAGACTTCATGGAAGCTTTCCAATTAGTAAAACGATTCCTATATACCATAGGAGGTGGAACAAGATGATTAACATGTGGATGTTCAACATTTGGAGCATTGTTATAAGCAAAGCCAAC
Source organism: Alopecurus myosuroides (assembly GCA_028641055.1). Classification (NCBI taxonomy): domain Eukaryota; kingdom Viridiplantae; phylum Streptophyta; class Magnoliopsida; order Poales; family Poaceae; genus Alopecurus; species Alopecurus myosuroides. The sequence continues at coordinate 100,230,051 of CM054059.1, forward strand.
ATAATTTCCACCACTACCACTTCTGGGTGCCGATGTTGCGGACCCTTCCTTAGATGGAATGGGGTTTCCATGTTCATCTAAGACAACATTCTCTCTAGATTGATTAGATTAAGATGCCAATTCCTTTATTAGTCCCTCCATCTTTTTCTCGGAGCTATCAATCATAGCTTGGATTAGCTTTTGAATCCCCTCCATGGTGACATGATCATTAGCCATCCTTTTCTCCTCTTTAGGCGGTAAAGCCCTTAATAAAGAGACCAGGCTCTGATACCATTTGAAAGATCGAGAGGTTAACTAGAGAGGGGGTGAATAGGTTAACTACACTTTTTTAGCTTCTTTTACGATTTAACAAGATAGTGCTCAAATATAGATTGTCTAGATTATGCAACTAGGTGAACAATCCTATATGTAGAGCAAGTACGACTAGTACAAGGTATATATATGACTAAGCTAGTAGCAACAAGTAAAGGTAAGTTGAGGGATAACCGAAAGCGGAGATGTATCCCTACGTTCACTTCCCACTGGAAGCTAATCTCCGTTGGAGCGGTGCGGTGCCACCAATGTGGAACACCGAGTATCCCTCAAATGGCACACCGTATCTCCTTCGAGTCCGTCCACCGATGTGGATAGGCTCGAATCACTATGTTTCCTTTGAGGTTGACAACTAGAACCTTTACAAGGATAAGGCACACTCCACAACTTTGGAGGGTCCTCACCAAATCCCCGGAGCCACGAAGACACTGGGAAGCAAGATCCACGAGCACAAGAGCCTCGGGGACAACAACAAGGCTTTTCAAACTCCAATGAGCTAGAAGCAACAAGGTTCTTGGCTCCAAATAACCAAGAACAACAAGATCCCTAGGGGATGAGTGGGTTGATGACGAATCGGCTTGGTGAACTTGTAGATCTAGATCTTCTCCTCCAAATCCCAAGAGATCGATGGCTTTGGTTGGGTATTTGGGGAGAACCTTGAGCTTGGAGGTGGTCAACAATGGAGGTGATAGAATGCTTGTTTGACACCTCCAAAAGGTAGGAGAAAAGTCCTATTTATAGTGGTGGGGGGGAAGAAAGTGGCCGTTGGAGGGTCCCTTTGAGCTGTGCAGGGTGCCCGCCCTGGACGGTTGGGAGGCCGGCCTGTCGTGCAGGGAGCCCGGCCTGGGCGCAGAGGACCTGGCCTGGGCCGGCTGCTAGGCCGGCCAGCACACCGAAGAGCTCGACCTCGAGCCCGTCCTGGGCCGGCTAGGCAGCGCCCGACCTGCGCAGGGGAGAGCCCGACCTGGGCTGGCCGCCAGGCCGGCCACCTAATAGAACCCCTCGGCCTGAGGCCCGGCCAGGCCGGCCAGGCAGTTTTCTTACTTTCTTCTTCCCTTCGATTTCTTTTTCTCCTTCTTCTTTCTTTGACTATTTTCTTCAACAAACAAGTGTTTTGACTTGTTTTTCTTTCTCCATTTTTGTGCTCTCATAGATTTGTATATTTTTCATTTGTTCCCTAGAACACTTAAGCACAATGGTCAAATACTTCCAAGTGTTGTAATCAAACATCAAAAACTAGGATTAGGAAACATGTCCTTTCATCGGGCGCCCACCGCCATCTCTATTTTGCCTATAAAACCCCCCGAGGCATAAACCCTAAATATATCGGCACCCTTCCACGAAAAGTTCTGTAGCTCCGACGCCGACACCGACAAGTTTTTGGGGGACAGAAATCTTTGTTTCGGCACCCTGTCGGGACGAGGAAGTGCCCCCGAATCCATCTCCATCGACTCTACCTCCATCTTCATCGCCGTTGTTGTCTCCTATGATGAGGAGGGAGTAGTTCTCCCTCGGGGCCGAGGGCTCTACCAGCAGCTATGTGTTTCATCTCTCTCCCATGGTGTGATCTTTATGTGATCATGAGCTTTGTAATCTAGTTGAATAAGTAGATGTTACTGTTCATCTTTTATGCTACTCAAGTGGTTTTGTTATAAGATCTCCGTACACACTTTGATCATAGTGTAAAGGTGACAGTGTGTGCAGTGTGTGGTTTAGCATGATATTTATATCTTGTGTTGGATGACCCTATGAAATTGAGGCGGTTGTTTAGTACTAATTTGAGACACTCATAGTGAAAGCGTGGGGTGCCCTAGAGAGGGAATACAGACTTGAGGAGTGATGTTACAGCCCTACGCACGTATTTATGTTCGTTATTCGACCGGAGAGTTTGTTCGGAGTAGCGTAGTGAAGAGAGATATTTATGCATTCAATTATGTTATTATTGTTGGGAGTGTCCACTAGTGAAAGTATGATCCCTAGGCCTTGTTTCTAAGCATTGAAACACCATTTACAATCAGTTCTGCTACATGTTTGCTTTCTGCCATTTTTATTTCAGATTGCTATTATCACTTATAATCATCCATACCATTTGTATTTCACCATCTCTTCACCGAACTAGTGCACCTATACAACTGACAATTGTATTAGGTGTGTTGGGGACACAAGAGACTTCTTGTATCGTCATTGAAGGGTTGCTTGAGAGGAATACCTTTGACCTCTACCTCCCTGAGTTCGATAAACTTTGGGTGATCCACTTAAGAGAAACTTGCTGCTATTTTACAAACCTCTGCACTTGGAGGCCCAACACTGTCTACAAATAGAACTGTGCGTAGACATCAATAACCCCAAATGATTATTTTTTCCAAATCCGATTCAGAGCTACGCTGCCACCGAAACCCTAGGGTGGGGGCAGAAGTTCATTATCTGGCACCCTATCGGGACAAAGATTTCTGGAGTAGCTAGCTCGTTGTTGCATATTTACAAAAGTTGGGCCAAAAATAGGCACTTACCCTATAATTTTTTCCATAAGTGATACAAAATATGGCAGTTGTTGGATCCCATTTTTTGGGGGCCCAAACTGCCCTATTTGGTAGTTTTTATTGAAACACTGCCCTATTTAGGGTAGCTGTTAGACATGCTCTAATGCCGACAATAATCGAGGAAACATTATCTAGGGAAAAGCCATTGCGCCTGCTCTCGCTGATATTTAGACCCCTACTAGTCTTCTCCAATTCCGTCAGGAACGAGGACGCCATCGATTTCTTCTCCTTCTAGAGAGGCTTGGGATCGACAAGGGAGACATGGATTGGGGAGAGTCTCCTGTCGTCGTCACGGGATCACCTAATCTGGAGGGAGGAGGGTGTCGTGGTATGGCGAGACAGTTTGGGGGAATAGGGAACGATCGAACGAGCTCCCTTTCCCTATGCACTGGTAGAAAAAAGGCCTTCCATACGCCCCCTTTAGTCTCCAAAATGTCCGAACCGTGACTAAAGGGGTCTTTAGTCGCGGTTCAGGAGGCGACCCGCGACTGAAGGTCTTGAGTGACGGTTGGGGAAGCGCAGAGGGTTTTAGTCCCTGTTGGCCTGGCCACCCGCGACTAAAGGTACGAACTGCTCGCCTCCCGGTCTTTAGTCCCGGTTGGCCTGGCCACCCGCGACTAAAGTTCCAAACTGCTCGCCTCCCGCGCGGTTCTAATTCGCGAGCGAGGCAGAAAGGCCTCATTGCTACAGTGCGCGCGCAGCTGTCTCTTCTTCTTCCTCTCTTCTTCTTCCTCCACCATGGATTCTCCCGTTTTCAAGATTCTCCATGTGGCCACACCATGCGGCAAGACTCTCCACGTCGCCTATACCAACAAATGCGAGATCCTCCCTGAAGCTCATGACCGTTTCAGCAAACTCTATGAAGCCGATGAACACCACATGTTCTTTGGGCTTGATCTCGAGTACACGGCCAATCAAAAGGATGTGGCCGTCATCCAGATTGCTTACAAGGAAACCGTTCTGGTCTTCCAATGGGCAAGGTACGCACACAATCTCTTGTAGGATAGTTGTTGCATTTTCGATTTGTTGTTGCATTGAAAGAATACACTTGTTGCAACAATATCTAACATGTGTTCCATTTTTGTTGTTGCAGAAGTGCAAAGAAATGTCTAGAACTTATGGATTTTCTTTTCAACAAAGGTTTCGACTTTTGTAGCGTCGATATCACAAATGACCAGCAGAAGATGATGCGCACCTGGAATATTGAGATACCTGAAGACCACTACATTGATCTTCAGGACTTGATCCATTTTGATGAGCTGGACGGGCACAAGACCGGGATGGCTCAGATGGAAACTGCCTTCATCCACCACGACTACAGAACGATGAAGACTAGTTTCCCCTCGAGAAATCACAACTATTGGGGGAAGAACCCACTTGACCTGATCAATCTCGAGTATGCAGCAATAGATGCATATGTTGCGTTCGAGTTGTTCCGCATCTACTCTTTGGTGCTCGAGTAGATGGTTGTTTGTGTACCGCTATGTTTGCATTATTCGAGACTTTATATATGTAGTACTAATATTATGTACCGCTATGTTTGCATTATCCGAGACTTTATATATGTAGTACTACTATTATGTAATGGATATATGTCCTATATTATTTTTATTAATTGTGTATCTGTTTAAGTACCGCAGTGTTTAAGACTAACTCCTTTGCAAAATATTTGAGAAAACGAGTGGAAAACATGGAAAACAGAAGGTTACTTAAATGTCTCAAAACCTTGTGAGAGAAGAAGACTAATGAAATGGCTCAAATAAAACCAAGGGTTAAAAAGGACATGATGCATTTAGGAAAGGGGAAACAAAAGATTTCCTAAGATTAAGAGATATGACCACTTAATCAAGATGCATTCATAAGGACTGGAAAACAGTGAGATAACATATTTTTCTGAATTTTTTGATATATTATTTGTATTTTTAAGATTTTAAAATGAATTAGTTTTATTTTTCTGAATTTTTTGATATATTATTTGTATTTTTAAGATGGTAAAATGAATTAGTTTTATTTTTCTGATTTTTTTGATATATTATTTGTATTTTTAAGATTTTAAAATGAATTAGTTTTATTTTTCTGAGTTTTTTATAGAAATAATACAAATTAAAAAGTTAATGTTTATTTATTTATTCAAAATTATTATTACATCATTACTTTTGTTTATTAAAAGATTTATTTGAAATTCAAACAATAAAGAAATGTGGCATCGACCAACATGTCAATAGGATTGATATGATACTAGTATCACATACATGCGTGGGAAACACTTGGATGCGGGACGGGATGGAACTCGGAAGTTAAGCGTGCTAGTGCTAGAGTAGTGGGAGGATGGGTGACCGAGCGGGAAGTTTGACCACGAGTAAGTAATTTGACTAGAGATGATTGTAGTTAAACACTAAGAAAATAATAAAAATTCTAAAAAAAAGGGAGTGAAAACTAATTAGAAACCAAAATGAATTAAAAAAATAACGAAATAGTCTGTAGTCCCGGTTCGTGTTACAAACCGGGACTAAAGGTTCTCCGCCCCGGCGCACGCCAGCCGCCCACGTGGACGGGTCTTTAGTTGCGGTTCGTAAGAGGCGCGACTAAAGGGGGGCCTTTACTCGCGCATATTTAGTCCCGGTTGCACGGCCGGGATTAATGGCCTTTGCGAACCGGGACTAAAGGCCTATTTTCTACCAGTGATGTATTTTTCTCCCCTGGCGTAAAACAATAACAACGGCAGCCCCAGGTTCTTTTCATGCGTGCCATCCTCTCCTAATCACGCGGTGGAAGATAATAAAGAGGTTGAGTGAGAATTATAAATTTTAAAAATAATTTAGATCTGCATATTTGTTCACATCCTGATTGCATTGCTAAGTTTTCCTGAACTTACATATAGAAATCACGCTTACGAGTTACATTTGGCGTACACCGTAAAACACTTTCGAACTAGCATCATTGTTTTATTAGCTACTTCTGGAGTACCCATATCTTTTATATATTTTAGCATCATCGCTTGTTGGTTACAAAAAACTCTGGTTTGGTGTAGAGGACAAAAATTAGCAAAGGACACCAAATGTAAGTTTTTGTGAACTTACATCGAGAATCATGATTATGAGTTACATTTGGTATGTCCCACTAACAAATTTACAACCAGCATCATTGCTTATTAGTTACATCTGTGTACCAAAAAAACTTACATCTAGCAGCATTGCTTGTGGTTTGCAAAATTCATATTCGGGTAATTATTAAAAAATAAATTACATCTACGCCACCAAAAACAAAAACTGGTATACCCCCCTAAATATAACCTCCTTAAATACGGGAGTCAATAGGGCAACAGTATTAACGTCCCTTTTTTGGCATCCTTCTATCCAGCCCAACCACTGACTGTCCCGCTTTATGGGTCTCAAATATCATTGTAAATTTATTTTTGACCGGGTCCACAATGCCTCGACACGGACTGTGTGTGTCTCAGTATTAAGGCTAAAACTTAGCGCCAACCAATCTTTCAACTACCTAACAGACCATGTTTTAGGGTCTTGTAGGGGTAAATCCATGTATGCAAACTCGGTAAGATCAACTCCACTCTCTGTTTGCACCACATTACCAGGCCCGTAACAAAAAATGAATCTCACTAAATTGGGCAGTTCTGCCGACCTATAAAAGTATTCAATATCGTTAACAATATTCAATAAATATTGTGACTACATATTTCCACATATCCGAATAATAGTACTACAGAATATTATTACTACATATCCGCGTGTGTACAAATTATTATTCACGCATCTATTAATTAACTAGATATCCACACAACAACGAACTATTATTCGCACATCACTACCGCAAATTATTACTACATATTCGGACATCTAGAAAATATTATTCACGCATCTATTAATCAACTAAATATCAACACAGTCAGAAACTATTATTCGCACATCACTACCGCAAATCATTACTACATATCCCCGCGTCTATAAAATTATATACCAACAAACAAAAACCGAGAAATGTCGGCGGATTCTTACCCTTGAAGCGTGCTTCTACCGGGCGCGTCAAGTCACTGACACAGCACGAGCACGCAGCCCACCACCGTAACCACCACCATTAGATGAACTCATGCCACCACCATCACACAAACCATCATGAAAACCACCCCCTCAAGGTATCCCATCATGAGATTAAGGCAGCCTTAGTCTCCCTACCTTCCCTCTATCCGATGTATGGAGAAAAATGGGCAGCAAATCGGTTCAAATGGCCGAATTAATTCAAGCTAGAGGTTGAAGAGAGAGGGAAGGGAAGAACAGAGGAAGGAAGAAGAAAGAAGGAGAGAAGAGGAGGCAGCGACGGGGCACGACTCCATCCAGATCGAAATCGGGTGGACCGCGCCCGACTGCACGCGCGGGGCCCGCCTTCCCGCCCGACTGCGGCGTTGTGACGTCGTCTGCCCAATAATCGGGCGCCGCGTGGCCGAAGGTCGCTGTCGGGTCTGCTGCCGCCGATTGCCTCCAGTCGGTTGGCCCGCACCCGATTGTTTATATTTTTGAAATTTTTTAGATCCACGTATTATTTTCCGAATTACGTATTAAAAATGTACTCCCTCCGTTCCATAATATAAGATGTTTTAGCTATTTCACATGTTGTCTAGATACACACTAAAGTGAGTGTATATATACACTAAAATGTGTCTAGATACATGTGTATATATATGAACGTGGAAAAAGTCTAAAACATCTTATATTATGGAACGGAGGGAGTATTATTTAAAAAAAAATTGCTTTCAATGCTACGGGGTGTCTCCGAAGGGACATCACAGGTCGCAGCGAGAAGTTTACTAGACGTAAAGGCGCGCTTCTCCGCGCCGCCTGTCACACGCTAACCGCACGGTGCATCATTGGGCGATTTGGTGGGGCGTTTGGGGTCTGCTAAAATCACACTCTCCACTGCGGAGAAATCAAAGGAAAGCCATAGCCAAAGTGTGATCAGGTGCAAATATCGCTAAAATTGGTACGACTTAACTGATATATCTGATATATGTAGTTTGCAACAGCCCGTGAAAATGTTACTTTAGAATATATAGACTGCAACAGCACCAAGAATACAAACACTCATCAATGGAGCATGTCTTGATAAGTGAATCGGCATCAACCTGCGCAGATATACACACACCCACACGACAGTCCAACAATATGATCTTCACGTGATTCCATATTATACTTATAATGCCCTGATCTTGTCGGCCAGGTACCACGACTACAAAGCGTTCTCCGGCGAAGGACCCTTCAAAGGCAAACAGTATTTTTAGCTTCCAATACTACATTGTAAGTATATGCAGAAAATTGTTTTCGGAGTAGCAGCCAGAAAGCGGTCAACATTTAGAATAAGTGTGACCACTTGGGGATCTCGTGTGGCCTTCTTTGATGACCTAGGTTTCCATGGCATGTGAAATCGTTCAAATTCTAAATGGATGAAGAGTTTGAGTTCGGTGTGGCAATCCTGAATAAAAAAATGGGTCTAAAGAAGAAACAGAGAGCTTACCGACACTCTGTTAGGAAAGCATCACCGGTAGAATTTGGGGTGTGGACACCCAACACCACACGTGATCGCCTCGATGAGTATGCCAGTGATGAGCATGGAGAACGACGGCAGAGTGCTAATCTGAAATCCTAGATATACCTGAGTAAACCAGCTACAGAGCTCGGACGCCGCTGATACTCATGGCTTGGGAGTATGCCGACCTGATGGCACTCGTGCGAGGGCAGCACAACTCCGAAGACCTATGTGACACCATCACACTCCAATGAACAACCTTAGACTGTTTAAGAAACTATATGGCTTTGGTGGCGGTGCCCACTTGATTTACCTACATATTGATCTAAAACACGACACGCATACCAGGAACACAAAATAGAGGAACCCTCAGGGTACCAAAACAAATTAAGAGAGCAATGAAGAATCAAGGAGGCGAATATTACATGTCCAAGTAAGTGGCTCTTGCAACCTAATGATACCTGCAATCAGTTCAATTAAAAATGTTAATCTTTGTGAATTCAAGTAACCAATCTATGAATATTCATATGACTATTGTAGATCGATTGTCAAGGAAATGTTTGTAAATTCCCGTAGACATCAATACACGTCATGCAAAATAATAAGAATGCAAATAAAGAATCACAATGGGTATCCAAGCACAAATAACTGTAATTAGTCAAATGAAGTGTGCCTGGTTCAGCTTAAAATTCCTAATTCCAGTCTTTTCTATGTGATATTATTAGTTTTCGAAGGGTCCAGTAGCATGCACAAAGTAACACTATTCAGGTTAAAAACAAAAACAAACAGATGAATACCTTGATAGCATGCACAAAGCAAAACTATTTAGGTTAGAAACAAAACTAAACATAACCTGCTACTCAGATTCGCTAGGAAGCTAGGTTCTCAAGCACATCTTGTACCAACATGCCCATGGTTTCAGCTGAGATCCGACGGTCGCACCGGTTACCTGGCATATAGGACAAGGAAATCTGAAGCCCGTTTTGCCCCTAACAATCACCATGACAACTTGATCAAATATATTACAGATGACGTGTCGGGCGGCCATGGAAGGACAACTCTGGTGGTGGAGTCGTGTTCAGCAACACCATGTTTGGGTGCCTTACCAATCACAGACAATGGAAAAAAGTACATGTCGCCTATTGCATGCAAAACCAAAGATATGTCCAACCTGAAGGGAATGACACAAAGATAACCCTCCAAACAAAATGACACCAAGATATGCTTCTCATCCTCTAGATACTTTCTCAGCGTTCTACAGAATTGTAGCAAAAAAATAAAATAATGGAAGGTAGATTCCCATGCCATATTGAATTAGAATACCTACTTCGAAAACACATTGGTCTTGGCACCACATGCCACTTTAGTACGCTTAATTAACCGTCTAATCTTAAGAACAACAGGTAATGCGAGATAAAATCCCATGGCATGATTATGGTCAAAACTATATCGCCAACATAAACTATCTCTAAAGTAGCACAACATCTACTAACATGGAAAGAAAATTGAATTACTACTTAAATATCCTACTACAGGGAAGGACTCGACAATATATCTTAGTTGAAAGGAATAACAAATATACTATTAATAGTATTTAGAGAATCTTAGTTTTTTGGATTTTTCTTTCACTACAAATAGATAATGTACAAAAAGAACCACTTTGAGTCTAGAAAATCAACACAATATAAAAAGGCGACCTCCACATGCTTGTAGAACAGATGGAAATGCATGGATGGAACAACGAACTGACAGAATTGTCCAATTATCATATTTTCTACACACAGTATCAAATCCATGAAGAGCATTTAAAAATCTAAGAATAAATTTGTTAGTCTCTCACCCAAACTTAAGAGTCCTAGAACCACGTACTCAACAAAAAGGTGTGCACACAGAGCATGCGATCTACCATGGCTATAGTCTTCCACAGCAGCAATGCCCCAGGACCTCAAAGGGTAGCAGAAGGAGGCGGCCAAGAACTAAGCAGAGTGTCCACTGTGGTCGGTCGACAGTTGACGTAGTCACCAAGATTAAGATTCGTGACAAATCAGTAAACAATTGGGCACATGGGTGGTGGATCTAGATGAAGGTTAGGGAGAACATATCTAGCACAACCCAACTTGCTTGCGACAAAAGGCTTTGTTATTGTTGTTGTTGTTGAGCGACGTGGATGGATCTAAGGATGCTACAAAGAAAGCTGGGGCTCCTCCCATTGATGGAGAGGGATGTATATGAGAAGCTGCAACTGGAGCTTGATTTCTACCTTACCGATTTCATCAAGATGATGTCCACTGGACTTATGTTGGGTGCATGAGGCTCCTCGATAAAAAAGTGAGGCTATTTTTGCACACTGCCTCATACTAAGAATGAAAATGATTTAGTACAAATAAGATATGGTAATACCATAAGGAGGTAAGTGCACTACCTGAGTAAAATACTTAACTCAATGTTTAAAGTAATGACACTCTGTGTGTGTTTGCGCACATTAAATACACCAATCTGTGTAGCCAAAAGGAGTAAAAAAATTCAGTGAGATCAGTAAGAGGGTAGTTTCAGACAAAAAATGCACAAGTTCTGTCGTGGGATAATCACGACAGACGTTACCGGGGGTAACTTATCTTGGGGCAAGACGACTCTGGTGTTTGGGAGAGGGTTTAGCTCAAGGGAAAACATGATGATATGCGATCTGGTAGCCGGCAATCAAGTCGCCGAGTCTCCGATCTAGATATATTAACTCAACTCTCGTATTACACTGGATACTCGATACCTAGCGATATTGCTCGAACTCTTGGATCTCTCTAAACCTAACCTAGGGACCGGCTTATAAAGCATCCGGACCTCCTGGCCTGCTCTCCAAGGCGTACTCTGAATCCTACCCAGACACTGCCTACAAAACCCTAAACTTCCTTACCGGAACCCACAGTCCGGGTTACCAGGCCTACGATCTTGGGCCTTCTAGAAGCTCCTTTATCCTTAGCCGGGTCTCGCGCAGCGTCCTTTGGGCCGAGTTATACCTTGGCGTTGGCCTACCGGGTTATCATCCCTCCATCAGTAGTCCCCAGAATAGCTTGGGCTTCACGGGATTCTCCTTGAAGCGCACGCTATTCCCTGCAAAAATATCAACATTCAAGTTCATGGAGGCCGGGTTAGATTGCTTCGATAAACAGCTAGGCCTAACTCCATGGTGGCCATATAGTAACCCGGATTTCTCCAAGTCTATCGCTTATTTCTCCGGGTCAGTGTCCTGATAATGATGCCAAAGATCCGGCTTACTTCACTTATCCAACCGATCCAAGTATCACGGGAAAGATCTGCCTCATATCTGTTCCGGATATCCCGTCTAGCACTTAATGCATATCCAGGAAAATCCGGGCGGATATCCTTTACCCGAAATTTCCGGCTCTCAACCGTTGGCATAGGTTTATCCACCCGCACCCTATAAATAGGTACCTTGGGGATGACCTAACTCCAACGGTCCACTTCTCCTTCTTCTTCCTTTCCTTCACTTCCGCGCTCGAGCTTATAGAGCACCGCCACGGCGACCTCGCGCGCGTCACCGGAACCAATCTGCCGCCGGCTACGTTCCGCCACAGCTCGTCCCGCGCCGCCGACCTCCGCCGCCGCGTCCGCGAGCAGCTTGCCGGCAGTCACAAAGGGGCATTCGGATTGCGCCATTTGCCGCCGCCGTGCACTACTCCAATCTCCTCCGGTAAGCTCCTCGTTTCCATCAATTTGGCTTCGCAATTTCTCGATTCAATCTAAATTAGATCTAGGTCAACCGCGGACCATTTCTCTCGCCGCGCCGGATTAGGCTGCACAATTCCATGCTAGTTCATACAATAGCTTGGTAGACGGTCATATATCACTCCCCTATCGCCATGAATCACCAATTCCTCCATAAAATCATCCGCAAATTTTTCAATCTAGATCCATTTCGCCCAAATTTTCCGCAACTGTCATTGACACCCGGGAAATCTACTTCTTCCGTTTCTTTTGCTTGCAGTAGATACATGGGCAATCATCCTTCTTCCTCAAACACTTTCCAATACGTAAGTGCCCCATAGTTTCTATACTGATACTCGATACTCGGATAATTCATACTTTTGTTGTGTTCAATGATACCCGGATGATTCTTAATTTCTTTGTCTGGCTGATACCGCTTGTCTATACTCAGACAATTCGTGATTTCCGAGTCTTATGCCTTGTACCTTTTTGTCTTGTGCTTTGCAGGTTGATCCCATGGCTCCTAAGAAGCAAGGGAAACAGTCGGCCAAAGCAAGGTCAACCCAATCCATATCCGCCAACTGGGCGCGATCCACGGTCACAAAGGCCAAGCTAGAAGAGCTGGCCGAGTTAGGGATCCTTCCCCCTCAGAAGGACATCCACTGGAGGGTGCCGGGTGATGAGTCCCGGCCCACGCCTGCCGATGACGAGGTAATTTGCTTCGTCGAACATGTGACCCGGGGGTTTCGCCCTCCGGGTCACCCCTTCTTCCGTGAAGTTCTGAGCCATTATGGCCTCCGGGTATTCGACATAGGGCCTAACTCTATGTTGAATATAACCCATTTTATCGTTCTTTCCGAGTCATACTTGTGCACTCCGCCAAGTTTGGCTCTCTTTATCGAACTCTTTCAGTGCAAGTCGTGCCGCGAAAGCGGTGATGGCGCACTTCTTGCTTGCGGCGGGGTCTCTATCCAACGCCGCAAGAATTCTCCTATGCCAACCCTTACTCTCAATTCCCATGTCAAACATTGGCAACTTTCCTACTTTTACTGCCGAGACACCTCCCCACCCGGCGAGAGGAAACTGCCGGGTTATTCGGAGGGTCTCCTTGATATCTCTGAAAACTTCAACGCCTTCGCCCCTGACTCGGACAGGGAGGAGATCCAACCCCTCCTCACAAAAATATCCGTCCTTTCCGCCCAAGGTCTCCTTGGGCTCAATTTGGTTAAGACATGGGTGGATTTCCGGATCCAGCCTAATTCCATCCGCACCAAGCTGATGTGCGACTACTCGGGGCACGTCACTGACGCGCTCCGATACTCCTCCAAGAATTATCCAGCTGGTGACACCAACAAGACCATCAAGAGCTTCTTGACGGAAAAGTTGGAGGTGATCAAGAACATCACCGGGTTACCGGCGTTCACCCGGGAAAATCCGGCTCCAGCGGTAAGACCGATACTCGTAAATTTATTTCCACTCCTTGACTTGATACAGCTGTTAGTTCTCACTTCCATGTTTTTATCTCAGGCTGATGACGCTTTCTGGAACGTTGAGACCTCCCCTTCTTCCAGAGACCCGGAAGAAGATGAAGAGCCGGCTGACAATGACGAAGGTATTTATCCGAGTCGTGAATCAGCTTTACTTGCATCATTTTCCTCACTCGTCTAACTTTTTCCCTCGATACATACTCGGCTTACAGGGTTGGAGGACGAAGAGGACAAGGACGAGGAGGACCCGGAGGCCACCGAGTCCGATCAAGAAATAACAGTTGGGACCAAACGGAAGGCCAGAGGGGTGGTATCCAAGGTTCCTTTCTCCTATATGTCCTCCGAACCCTACTCCTTTGATAACATGCGCAAACTTAACCGTCAATTATCAAACTCATCATACTTGAAGGACCCTCTTCCGGCAAAGCGTAGAGTGACCCGGAGTTCCCCGGGTGACGATCCCCTCAACCCGGGCATCTCCACCTCACCAGTCCACCGCGCCGGTACTCCTCCGCCTCATTCTTCCAACTCCCCTCAGCGTCACCCTTCCCCCAACCATCCACGGGCCGGGCAGTTCCGGGTTCCGCTATCGGTTCCTGTAACAGCTTCATCTGCTTCCAGCAGCAAGCTCCCACCAGATTTCACCGTAAACGCCGGGTAAGTCTTCACTATATGATATCCTTATATACTTGATAATTTTCATCCACTGTCGCTAACTATCTCTTTTCTTTTTTCCTTAGTGCCCAAGCCACACTTAGTGACTTGGAGAACATGGGGACGGATAACCGGGAGACGGATGAGCCGACTGATGATATGGACGCCGCGACTGGCGGCGATGTTGAAGGCAATCAAGAACAAGGCCCCTTTGTTGACCCAGCTCACCAGGCAGCCGGGTCTCCAAAGTCGTCCGAAGAGGCAGTGGACGAGGAGATTGAGATCCTGGACACAAGGGTGAGTTCTCCAAACCCGGACACCCAGACAGTCCGGGTATCAACCCCAAAGTCGGGGAAAGTTCACCCGCCACGCGATCAAGCAGCCGGCTCTTCCGGTGTCAGGCCTGAAGACATGACGTTCTCCCAGATGCTTGATGCCCTGCACATCTTGAGGGCTGATGAAGAAAATATCTTAGAAGCTTTGATAGCTAAACATGAAGTAAATCCAAGCAATATTGCCTGTATCATTATTTAGTCCCCAAGTTCCGAGTGAATTTATTGATAATTTGCTTGGAACTTCGTGGTATAACCGACTGATAGCTTGCTTTTTATCCGCCTAATCCTTCCTTGTGTCCACGCAGGCCTTTGTTACCCAATCTGAGAAAGCATTGGCGAAGGCCACCAAGCTTGCTGAGAAGGAGGCGGCTCTGCGCGAGTCGACTGAAGCTGAAGCTAGGAGGAGCGGGAAGATCACAAGGAAGTATAGAAGGAGGGCTCATGCAGCAGAAGATAGGTTGACGACGCTTTCTGTTCAAATCGCTGATACATATCGTGCTTTGACCGGTATAATTCTTAACTTGATAATCATGATCCGGGTTCTCATTCTGATAAATAGCCGGGTTTCCTTATTCGTTGAGTTTTCTTGCAGGTCCGGATGAAGTAATCCCGGAAGATGACATTGCCAAGTTGAAAACCATCAAGAGCACTATCCGGCAGCTCTGTGCCGGAACCAAGTGGATTCTTGAAGAACTGCGATGGCCGGGTGTTGGGCACGGCAACCTAAAGAAACTGCTGGACGCATGCTCCACTATTCCCGAGTGGATTTGGCATTGGAAGCGCTCGTCCTGCCGGGTTGGAGTAACCCGGGGGCTTGCGCTGGCTAAAGCTTATTTTCCTAAGCTCGAGCCGGCCAAGCTTATGGGCGGGTTTACGGAATTTAATCACGATGGATCCAAATTCTCCCCGAAGAATTTCAAGGCCATCCAGAAGGAAGTCCATCACCCGGCCATCATGATTGCCGATGGTTTGGACCTTAGTGTCATTATTCCAGCATATGATTCTGTCGACAAGGCTATCAAGTCGGATCTTCCCAAGCCATACGATATGCTGGCCCGATGGAAGGCGGAGGCTGCTCAGTTGAGAGAGGAGGCCGCGAAGAAGAAGGCTGAGGCCGATTCTGCGCCTGCTACCTCCACACCAATCGTCCCTCCTCCTGCACGGGCTGGCACTACTACTGATCCGGGTGCTGCTGCTACCAAGAGTACTGAAGGGCAAGCCAAGGAACAAGACCCGGCTGGCAAGGGCAAGGGGAAGATGGATGCCTCAGTTCCGGATGCCGAGTGATATATGCTATCCGCTGTCATTTCGTATGCGTCAGCCGGCAAATGGGCCCTTTGAACAATTATTTTTGACGGTGCGCCTGTGCGCCTTTAATACTAGTATCGAGACTTGTAATGTACTTTAATGCCTTGATAAACTTCGTGCCTCTTCTGGACTTTGGATGATTTTGATATCTATCTGCCTTTGAGCTTATTTACTCTTGATACTCTGACTTTCTTTATGGTTCCTTTTGTGAGACTCGATTTCCGGGTCACATGGGTTTTGACAGGTGAACTTTTCTCCAAGTCCCCAAGTCCCCAAGACTCGGATTTTTGGGCTTTTGTGCTTAGTAGCTAGATAACTTGCCTCTTTGTTCAAAATCCCAGTCCCCAAGGCCCGAAATTCCGAGTCTGGGGTGTGAGGTATCTCGAAGAAAACAAGTTGTTTCTGCTAAGCCCAAAACCTAGAGTCGTTTCACACAGGTTTTGAAGTTATGCTTTATAGACTTTGAGTTTCCGGTTATTAACCTTGTACTCTGCATAACTTGTGGTTTAGATGACCCTTTTGACTCTCTTGTACTGTAAGCCGGCTTTCGCGTGGATACCATGTTGTTACATCTGTACGAAGACAGGGTCAGGCAAGTCCCATTGGGCATCATGGCTGATTGTAATCGTAAGCGAGCAAATCATGCCACTTTAGTGCGAGTCACATCGAGCTTAAGTAAGAAAAGTCAAGAAATTTGGCTCCTTTGTCCGGTTATAAGATTGCATCCATACTCGTTTGCGAGTAATCGGCCCTTATAACTCATAGGCATCATGGCCGGGTCTTTGAGTTTATAACTGTGCTATTCAAGCAATCAGCCCCCAAGACCTAAATATATGCAACATACTAAAGAAGCTAATGTACTAAGAATAATAAATAATACTTACCTGGAAGAAAAGTAAAAAACGTAACAGAAAAAATGAAAAGCATGATAAAACAGGGTAGGAGGAAGAACGATACGTTGCTTAACCATCCCTTTATTGATAGGAGAAAGTTAGGTCAGCAGGCCGCCTCGTTAAAAACCCTCCAGTCCCCTTAGGTACACTGGATAGGAAAAGAGTGCGTCTGAAACCTGCTGCCTGTTACATCATTTAATTATTCTTGGGGATCTAGCCCGAGCTAGTGTAATCAATACACATTCTCCACTCGTTGGTCTTTTTCCTTATGAGTACCGGGTTTGGTAACCAACCCGGGGTGGGTATTTCCATGATACAGCCGGCTATAAGTGGCCGTGCAATTTCTTCTCCTATGGCATATTGTTTGGAGGGATCACCCTCGATGAAAGCCACCATCTTTGTGTCCTGTGCTGCCTTGAACTTTGTTCTTTCGTCCTCAGTATTCGGTCTTTTTAACGATGTTCTGTCATCCGGGTCTACTTGAGACCGGTAATACTTGAGTTCCTCTTTTCTGCAAGCTTGTTCGGCCATTGCCGCATCTCCTTCATCACACTCAGCCGCTATATCCCGGCTCCCATGTATGGTGATGGTCTGCTTGGGACCCGGGATTTTTAGTTGTAGATACACATAACACGGCCTGGCCATGAACTTAGCATAAGTCGGCCTTCCGAATAGCGCGTGATAAGGACTGCGCAACTTAACCACCTCGAAAGTAAGCCATTCAACCCGGAAATTGTCCTTTGATTCTCCAAAAGCTACCTCCAATGCGATTTTTCCCTCGGGGCATGCTGAGTGACCCGACACTATCCCGTGAAAGACTATTGAACTTTTCTGTAGCTGGGACTCCTTGAGACCCATGCGTAGAAAGGTTTCCCAATACAAGATATTGATGCTACTTCCACCGTCCATTAGGACCTTCTTCAGCTCATAACCATTGACCTGTGGTGCAACCACCAATGCTAAGACTCCCGGGTGTTCTATCCTTTCCGGGTGATCTCTTCTGCTCCATGTTACGTCCTGCTCTGACCATCTCAGGTATCTCGGTACAGCCGAGGAAACCGAGTTTACCGCTTGCTTAAGTATCTTTTTATTCTTGTTAGAAGTTCATGTAGTATGCACGTGATATTGTCCCAATTGCTTGGGGTTAGCTTGAAAACCTCCAGCTCCCCCTTGATTGTTACCCGGATTTCCTCCTGCCGGGTTTCCAGGTGGGGGTGGGCCGTTGCCCGGGTTTCCACCCGGGCCCGGTCCTCCTCCCCGACCTACACCTCGCATAGCCTTGTTTATCTCCTTGTTCTTCTATCTCTGTAGGTCTGCGCACCGCTCCAAAGAGTGGTTAGCCGGCCTACCGTTCCTGCTGTGTTTTGGGCACGCCATTCTGAAGATATCCCAATTGTTACTTGGCCTTGGTGGCCCTTGATAATTTCCTCCGTTGTGATTTCCAGTATTGAAATTTCCTTCTGCCCTAGGCCTCGAAGACCCGGCTTCTGTGCTAGCGACAAACTCGGAGCCTCCCTCAAACGGGCGCTTGTTCTGGTTGTTCCCATTGTTACCTCCATTGTTACCCGGCATTGATCCATTGCCGGTTCTTCCACTATTATTTGTACTTGCTTTTGCTTTCTTGTCATCGACGTCCTCTTCTGTAGTATCCGTTGCAGCGTGTTTGTTGCATGCATCCATTAACTCTCCCATCGTAACCTCTGAAGCATTTCGACTGGATTTCATGCGAGTTAGATTTTGCACTAAAGGTATGTATTTACATGTCTTTGCCATAGCTTGTAGCGCATCTTTGGGCTGAATATCCGTAGATGAGTGAAGTATCTCCATAACCCGGTGCAGCCAGCTGCGCGCCGATTCTCCCTTCTTTTGGACACATCGCTCTAGGTCATATCTGCACGTTCCATGAAAATGTTTGATAAATGCAGTTTTTAACTCTTCCCACGACTTTATAGATCCCTCTGGTAGATTATTGAACCATAATTTTGCTGCTCCTTCTGACATCATTAAGTACATGAACTTGGCTTGAAGATTTTCAATTGCGTTGCGAATCGACATTGCCATCTCATAGCTGCTCAACCATGTTTCCGGATCCATAGTCGGCTCATAATTCACCACTTTACCCGGTTCCTTGAATTTATCCGGGTAAGGCTCAGCCCTGATGTTGTCCGTCAGGCACTTAGGCCCAGCGAGATTAGTCGGAACTGGCCTCACTCGGGAAACGTGTGATCCTGCGGGCGGTGCGGTTGGGCGCGGTACGGCTGGTGGCCCGTGCACTGCAGACCCGGCCGCGGCCCTCCTGGCTCTGGAGCTATCCACGATAGCTTGTGCTGCTGATGCTGCTGGTACTGCTTGAACGCGGGGAGGGGGCGGCATTTGCTGCTGCTCCGCCCTCCGCCGTGCTGAACTTGTCTGAATATTGCCGGTATTAGCTCGTTGTTGGCTGACATATGGTGTCCCATGCATCCCGCTTCTGTGATCCGGGTAATTAACTTGCTGTGCTACTGCCGTATGCAATAACTCGATCGCCCGTCGGGTCTGCTCCGCATGGGGTGACTCTCTTACGGGGATCTGATTCAATGCTAACGTTGCAGCATA
The DNA here is from genome assembly GCA_028641055.1 of Alopecurus myosuroides. Taxonomy (NCBI): domain Eukaryota; kingdom Viridiplantae; phylum Streptophyta; class Magnoliopsida; order Poales; family Poaceae; genus Alopecurus; species Alopecurus myosuroides. The sequence continues at coordinate 100,249,433 of CM054059.1, forward strand.
CACATTATCCATGGGGTTGTTGTAATGACCTGCTGGCGTGCGAAATCGTGATGGTGGTGGTGGTGGTAATGTATTGCCGGCAGCGACTCCAGTCTGTAATGTGGGTGACCCGGCTTGTATGTTTGCCGGCTGTGCTCCTCCAGTAACAGGTTGCTGTATGGTTCCTTGGTCTGCTGCTGGAATCGGTTGATCCTGAGGTGTGATAAATAGGTTGGTCGGATTTATAACTCCACCCGTTGCTGGTAACATGGTTTGATGCCTTTGACGCGCCCTGGTTGTCTCTTCTCGGAGCCGGGTTTCCAATGCATCCAGCTCGCGTTGGCGGGTGGCCATCCCCTGCCTTTCTGCTTCTACTTGCCTTCTCTGTTGCTCCAATGCACGGCGGGCTACGTCCAGATCTCTGACACGTTCCGCCGCGTTTTCCGGAGTAATAACTGTAGCTAAAACGGTTGGATCCAGAATCAAGTTGTTGTTGAATAGGGCCGGGTGTTGCGGGTTTGAAGGACCCGCCCCTGGCGTTCGGTTTGCTAGATATCCAAACATGTTTGCCTGCAACTCACTCTCCGCTGCGTGACTGGTAACTGATGCTGCTTCTCCGTCAACCCGGGTGAGAACCGGGTTTCCGTCAACCGGATCTTGCTGCTGGGCCAATGTTTGTGCTACTCCGACTGTGGCCGCGGTCACGTTCCCCTGATTAAGATTGGTCGCAGGAGCCGTGTAAACCGCAACCTGGCGCACAATGCTTGACGCGGACTCGTACACTTCCTCTTCGCTGCTATTTTCCTCGTACCGGTTCTCGAGCAGATGCAGGATGGATTCGATATCGTCTTCTCTCATGACCCGGCCACGCGGGGTCCATGCCGGCTCCTCCGGCTGTTCCCTCTTCGTGGGGGGCTCTTCTGTCGGATCTACCGTCCCGACCGATTCTTCTCCATCTGATTGAGCGTAGGTGGCCTCCCCTGACACAGAATCAAATTCGAAATCGTCAGGGATTGAACCGGACGTACGTACCATACCGACGAAGACGTTGATTTGGCCGATTGTTACGACAGATCCGGATTCGAGTAGATCCGACTCTGGCCCCCAGCCGGAATCGTCCACCATCTTCTCTCCTTCGCGGTCGGTGTAGATCTCGCCGATGACAAGGTTCTCCGTGTTCTTCCGAGCTTCTCCCGTGATGTAAACACCCTTGGACGTAGGCCCCACGGTGGGCGCCAACTGTCGTGGGATAATCACGGCAGACGTTACCGGGGGTAACTTATCTTGGGGCAAGACGACTCTGGTGTTTGGGAGAGGGTTTAGCTCAAGGGAAAACATGATGATATGCGATCTGGTAGCCGGCAATCAAGTCGCCGAGTCTCCGATCTAGATATATTAACTCAACTCTCGTATTACACTGGATACTCGATACCTAGCGATATTGCTCGAACTCTTGGATCTCTCTAAACCTAACCTAGGGATCGGCTTATAAAGCATCCGGACCTCCTGGCCTGCTCTCCAAGGCGTACTCTGAATCCTACCCGGACACTGCCTACAAAACCCTAAACTTCCTTACCGGAACCCACAGTCCGGGTTACCAGGCCTACGATCTTGGGCCTTCTAGAAGCTCCTTTATCCTTAGCCGGGTCTCGCGCAGCGTCCTTTGGGCCGAGTTACACCTTGGCGTTGGCCTACCGGGTTATCATCCCTCCATCAAGTTCTTTGGACACTGTCTAGATGTGGATAGAAACAGACCTCAACATCAACTTTAGAGCTGAGATCATTGCTCTCCTCAAGATGTTTCTCGTCAACACCCAAAAGCACATTTTTCAACTGAAATAAGCAGGCAGAACCTAGTAAAACAAAATGCCATAGATTGTGTACTATACTTGTAAGGACTACAATTTTTACCTCAACAATACTTGAAACACGCCTTTTCTGGCATGAAAAAATAACATCCCCTGTCCTAATGCCAAGCTTTTTGGCATTGCATTTTGCTGAAATCTGGTAACAATTTGCAAGAGTTACATCTTGGTTACAACAAATATATGCTCACATAAATGGCTTAATCAGTTAGATGTACCTCTCCTACAATGAGACCAGAGGAAATATTGAAATTACGTGACACGAACTCAACATGGGAAATGCCTAGAAATCCCAATGTCCCTACCTCCAAGCCAAGCTGGGGCCGAGCAAGTTGTCTGCACACAATAGTCATTAAATCATTAAGTTCGCTAGGGAAATTTGATTATAACATAATATTTTCTATTTACCCCGAGTGCAAAATGGAGCACAAAAAAGTGTGATGACACAACATTTATTTTCTCTGTCGTTCTATTTCAGACTCAATATACATGATTTCAGCCAAATTAGATACTCGCACTAAAATTAATTACTTAGTTACCCGTTGCAATATGGCGGGGTAGGAGCAAGCGGGTTCTATGGCGGTAAAATGCAAGGGTGGGATGCGACCGGAGTTGGGAAGACAGGCGGACAGAAAACCTAGCTGCAACAGCGACTGATGATAGACGTCTCGATGGACTGCGGGCCTGGATTTGGGGGTAATTTACTCCTTGGGTAATTTGCAACTCTTATAATGATAATGCTATTCAACAAAGAAAATTACAGGGAGCACCTTGGATGTGTTTGCACAGAACAACCATACACACCGCCGGTCTCTGCCGCCGCTGCAGCGCCAGCCGGAAACCACCACAGACTGGAGAAGAACCCTCACCATCATTGGGCTCCATGGTTCTCAGAAAAGTGTCGTCGTTGCCGGCGGGGAGCTTGTAACTGTCGGCCAGGTGAAGCACCTCGACTCCTTCGATCTTCGATCAGGCAAGGCTCCACGACAGCTTCGAAGACGCCAACCTCCGGATCTTCTCGCCTGCAACTTCCGGCCAAGCCCCGTACTCGCCGTCTTCTGGTCACCACCGTAGTCACTGAGGCACGATGGTGAAGAGAGGAGATACAGCCGGCGGAGACGGCGGCCAGAGCACCTAGCAACGGAGACAAATCGAGGGAGAGAAGAGATTCTAGGGACGGGGCATGAGGTGGGAGGTGAGCGTGACCTGTCACCTGCCTGTTTGCCTCCACGAACAAAGCTAGTTCATACTCGCATGTAGAGGGCTCCTTCGACGATCTCTCGTTTGGTGGGAAGAGGAGCTAAGCCGTGTGGTCAGCTGCGGTGGCTAGTGGCCGCGGAGCAATGGCAAACCTGGTTACTACAGAGGAGGAAGGCGCGGCGGAGGCCGAGCCTGTCGATTGGTGGCGGAATGCGGTCGTGCATGGTGAGCGGTGGCCGGATGCGCGCGGACAAGATCGAGCGGTGTGGGCAGGAGAGCTCCAGCCTTGGACGCAACACTGGTGACGGCGCCGGCGGCTGCCCGAGGAACCCTAGCGCGGCTGAGCCTGCTTCAAGGGGTGAGAGAGACCTCAGATGGAGGGAGGGGGAGACTGGATTGGGGAAAGATAGAATGGAGATTCGTGGGTCGTGGGCTCGTGGGAAAAACTTCAAGCGGACGCGTGTCCAGTGCCAAAGGCCCACAAGCAGCGAGACATCATGCGGCAGATGTCCTGAGAGGAGCCGTTGTCCATCGAGATTATAGCTAAAGGATAATAACCAAGCGCGAAATCTTTTGGATTGCTGAGGTGGGACTAAAATTGCCGACCGCGTGCTCTGCCTAGCCGCGCAAGCAGGCATCCTAGCGAGCGAGAGCCCCATCACGCAGGCCCAAAAGCCCAGCTCAAAGCCTCTACGTGGATTGCAAGGCATCCCACTACGTGGCCCAAATGAGTAGAGAAGCCAGGCGTCCGATAGGGGATAGGAGTATAGGACGCCGGCGAGGAGCGTGACAGCGCAGCAGCGGAAGTGTTCGCACTGGAGTAGAATACACAGCTCCAAGCAGGGACCACCGTTCGATCGATATCTCACGGCACAGGCAGGCGGACAGGCGTTCCTTCCACGCACTCTCTGTAGCTCGTGCGGGAGAAGAAAGAAGAGGAAAGAGATGAAAAAAAACAAAGCGGCAGAGTTTTGCAAAGAGGACCCTGGTTTGGTTTGACCGACCAATTGACCCCTTGGCCCTTCCCACTCCCCACCACGACGGCCGGCCATGGCGGCGGCGAGGGTGCGCTTCGGGCTCATGGTGGCCATGTTCCAGGCCATGGCGCGGGACCGCACGGCCACCAAGAAGCGGGCCCGCCTCCGCACCTTCCTCGAGCGCGTCTACGGGGACAGCGGCCGGGACGACTACTTCAGCGCGCTCCGCCTCATCCTCCCCGGCCTCGACCGCGAGCGCGGCTCCTACGGGCTCAAGGAGGCCACCCTCGCCTCCGCGCTCGTCGAGGCGCTCGGCATCGCCAAGGACTCCTCCGACGCCCTCCGCCTCACAAACTGGCGCCGAGGGGGCGGCGGACGCAACGCGGGCAACTTCGCCCTTGTAGCCGCCGAGGTATTGCCACTTTTTTTTTTACCATCCAGCATTGTCTCTTTCGCTAATAAATACAGCATTTCCCTGTTGGTTGATTGATTGCGTTTGGAGTTTCGATGGACAAGTTGATTGAATTGCTTAGAGTTGTGGTTTAGCCCCCGAGGATTAGAGGTCCCCTTCGAGCTTTGATCTTTCAGCTGTGTGCCTGGCAAAAAAAAAAAAAAAATCGCTAAAGCGTGTGCTTGGCATTGTGCTTCTTCATATGCGGATATTGTTACTGTGTCATTTGTGATCTGATGCACAGCTGATGTTGAAAACGTTCTCACGCCTCAAACTTTCTGTATGGTTTCATTGGTTTTCAGTCCAAACTTTCTGCATATAGCTGGATGGACTATTCAAGATTCTGCTTCAACTGCTGTTGTTCTAGCAGCTTATCTTGCTGGATCGTGCTCAACTCAATTTTTTATTTATTGCTAATCAGGTACTGCAGCGGAGACAAGGAATGACTTCTGGCGGGTTGACGATAAAGGAGGTTAACGACGCACTTGATCGTCTATCTGCAAGCGATAATAGGTAGCTTGTACATCCATTTTCGTTTGCATTCGTGTATGGCTGAAAATTCAGAGACGATAAGTTCTTCCTCATTCTGGCAGGTCTGAGAAGGCTTTGATTCTTTCAAGTCTGATCAAGAAAACCAATGCCCAGGAAATGAAGTGGATTCTAATGATTATTCTTAAAGGTGGGCTTGTTCTACCGTATACTTTTTTACAATTTTTTTTTCTTATGCGTTTTAAAAGTGCTTTTGCATTCCTTTTGCCATCTTAGATTTAAAGGTGGGGATCAGTGAGAAGAGTGTATTCCATGAGTTTCATCCTGATGCGGAAGACCTGTTCAATGTCACTTGTGACCTAAAGTTGGTCTGTGAAAAGCTCAATGATCCAAATCGAAGGCATGAACGTCAGGTGATTATACTTTCGCTTGTATTTTGTTTCTCATTATGTGCTATTTTCCTTTCAACAGTCCAAGTCCTGAAAATGTAGTGTTATTTCGGGACTTTTATCATTTATTCTTTTCTTCTATGCATGGGATCATCCATGTTCTTTTGGATGAGTAGGCGTTCGAATACCTCTCAGAAATATCACACAAACTTCTCATTACTTCTGTTATTTCTATGTTGTATAACCAGGATATAGAAGTCGGAAAGGCTGTGAGGCCTCAGTTAGCTCTGCGAGTCAGTAACGCTTCATCTGCTTGGAAGAAGGTCTTTCCTTGTTTTTTGTAGCTCCTAGTGTGACAGTGAAAGTCGTAGCTATTCCTAAGCAAATACCTTCTTTGTATTTCTCGTCTACATCATCTGAATCTACTTGGTCAAACATGCTACCTCCCTCTCTCCAGCTTCATGGCAAACCAGTGGTTGCTGAGTGCAAATTTGATGGCGAGCGTATCCAAATTCACAAGAATGGGGAGGAGATTCATTTCTTCTCACGGTAAATTAAATGGTTTCGTATTTAATTCTCGCACATTCTTCTGAAACATATTGGTTTTTATTGTCAGAATATTTTATGTTTCTGTCTGCAGTTGTTTTCATACTGCAGAGAGCTTCATATTAGCCTACTGATGTTTTCTATGTATCAGGACCTTTCTTGATCATTCTGAGTATGCACCTGCGATGTCTAAATTTATTAAGGAAAATATCGTGGGTGACAGGTATTGTTTATTATTACTAATTAGTAGCATCCTATCTCATTTATGGGTAAGTGAGCATTGGTAGGAACTATGCCCAGACTTTGCATGAAAGAAGAATATCCATCTCAGGGCTGAGCATATCATAACCAATCGGATGAAATCTTGCCAATGATCCTAGCAGTACACAGTTAAATTGTTGGTCCTCTTTGGCCGTGGTTTGCTAGATAGGCTGGATACCTCTCCATCTAGGAGAGAGTGACACAGGAACAAAGCCCAAAATATGCCTGAACATGCTGAGTTATTATTGGATTTGCTTGCTCTTAGTATTATTCCCTAGACACTAGAAGCTCTCAGTGGGAGTGATATCAATATATCCATCTCAGTGCTGAGCATATCATAACCAATTGGATGAAATCTTGCCAATGATCCTAGCAGTACACAGTTAGATTGTTGGTCCTCTTTGGCCGTAGTTAGCTAGATATGCCTGATACCTCTCCATCTAGAAGAGAGTGACGCAGAACAAAGTCCAAAATAAGCCTGAACATGCTGAGTTATTATTGGATTTGCTTGCTCTTACTACCATTCCCTAGACACTAGATGCTCTCTGTGGGAGTGATATCATCCTTTGTGTAGATTATGTCATAATACAGCCTGGTCATTCATTCTTTACTCTGATATGAACTCAATTGAACCCTCAGGTGTATTTTGGATGGAGAGCTGCTTGTGTGGAACACTGCGCTTAATCGGTTTGATGAATTTGGCTCAAACCAGGAAATAGGTTTCTAAAATTTCATTGGAAATAGTAATATTTTGCATGTTTTTTTGGAATGTTACATCGAACTCAACTGTTTTATTCGCAGCAAAGGCTGAAAGCGAGGGGCTGAAGACTGATCGACAGGTTTGATCATGCATTTCTTCACTATATATTTGGTTGATTTCAGATTGGCCCTGGTGTAGCATTCCTATCTAACTGATTTTACTTTTCCCCCTTGCAGTTGTGCTGTATCCTTCATTTTTAAGTCCTTACACCTTGCTTTCTGTCTTGATACCTTTAGCTGCTCAGTTGTTAATTAAACACGTTTTGGTTTCAATGTCCTGGAATGTCTAGCATATGTGTTGGTTTGGTGTATCCATAAGAATGTAAGACATGACCTTAGTTTCCTTTTGTTTGCAAATACTTAATGAGAAGGACCATTATTTTTCCCTTCAGTTTTTCATATCCCTTTTTCTTTTCATGCTAGTCATGTTTTGCTTGACGCTAGGAATGTGCAGATATTGCTTTTGACATTCTTTATGCTGGTGTGGGCAGTGTTATCCATCTTAGTCTAACAGAGCGGCATGAATATCTGCGGAAGCATGTCAAACCCTTAAAGGGTCGTCTTGAGATTTTGGTCCCAACAGGTGGTCTGAACATTCATCGCCCCCCAGGTAGCATTTGATAATTTGTATGCCTGCCTCAACTCTACATCTGACTCAATTAAGTTGATCTACATGGCATCATCAGAAAAATTACCAGAGGGGCGTTAACAGAACTATCTTTTTGCTTTTAATTATACTATTGTATCTTCACAAATTATTTTGTTGTAGTGCATGATGAGCTTGATTGTTTTTCTATACTTTATTTCCCTTTCGGAAATATGTAAGACGAGTTTGTGTGCAAATTGTAGGTGAACCATGCTGGTCCATTTTTGCTCCCAATATTGAAGACATTGAGAAATTCTTCAAGGATACTGTTGAAAACAGGTTTATTTCCACTTTCTAAACACAAAATAATAGCAGCCTGTTTGTAATACGAATAACTATATTTAGTCTCTTATCGTTATTCAATCTGTCCTTTGTGCTTAGGGATGAGGGAATTGTACTGAAGGACCTTGATTCCAAATGGGAACCTGGTGATCGAAATGGAAAGTGGCTTAAATTAAAGCCTGATTATGTAAATGCTGGTGCTGATCTGGATGTTATTATTATAGGTTAGCATCATCCGGCCTACTTGAAGTATTAACTACAATCTTTTCCACCTGTTGATTGGATGCAGTGATTGAATATATGTCTATTCCTTTGTTTTAGGTGGATATTATGGATCGGGGCGTCGAGGAGGAGAGGTCTTTACATGTGCTTATTTTGTATTTCACGTATTTCTTTCACTGTTATGGTTTCAACAATAACACTAGCTGAGTATGGATGTTATCAGATGATGCAAAGTTTTAAATGTGTACTCTCTTATTTATCTGTTCTTACATAGTAATAACACATGGCTATTATATTGCAATTTTCGTGTAGTGCTAAGGTCATACTTCAATTGAATTTTTTCCTCAAGTGGATGCTATGAAGGAATTCTAATAATTTAAAATTGATTTATAGGTTGCACAGTTTTTAGTTGGTCTTGCAGTGCCTTCAGATGATAAAAGTTACCCCAAAAGGTAACCAAACCTTTTCTTCTACCGTTGTTTTTATGCCTTTGTATTTTCAGTGTGGGGAAAGCTATAGGTGGAAATATGGTTTAGAGACAAAATCCAGTTATGTTTTATCTCAAAAGAAGAAGCGAAGTTTTTTCTTAAGTAAATAAATTGCATAGCCTTTTGATCATGCAGTTTTTCATGGTCTAATAGTACTTTGTGTGTTTCTCGCGAGCTTTTAATATGGTGTGATTGTCAGAGTTTTTCTTTCCTTGTTTTATGTATTTTATTTTCTTTGCAAGATTCCTTTCTTTTTGTCGACTCGGTACTGGTCTCACCGACGAAGAACTTGCCACTCTAGTGGCGAAACTGAAGCCCCACTTCAGGTATTCTTGTGTTGCATTGTCATTAGTTCAGTCTGTTACGTGTTTGAACCTATTTGTTAAGGTACTCTATGCCCCTCTCATGAATGGCTATTTTTGATGCAGGAAAAATGAGTACCCCAAAAGACCACCCAGATTTTATGAAGTAACAAACAATTCGAAGGAGCGGCCAGATGTTTGGATAGAGAGCCCTGATAAGTGAGCTTTATTTAATGCTTTGAGTTCTTTGCTTCTTGCTAGGCAGTCTCAGGTGTATTGAGCATCTGATCTGTTAACTCACGAATTGCAGGTCAGTCATACTATCTATAACAAGTGATATTCGAACAATTAAATCCGAGGTAATTCATTTGGAGGATATTTGTTGTACAACAGTCTTTAAAATCATTATGCTTAATAAATATGTGTTCTTGTCCAATTTGGGTAATCAGTGGTTTGCTTTCCAACTGGTTTTTGACACTGCTTCCACTATATTAAAGGTATTTGCTGCCCCATACTGCTTGAGGTTCCCCCGCATTCAAGGAGTGAGGTACGACAAGCCATGGCACGAGTGCCTTGATGTGCAGTGTAATTCTCTTTGCGCTTTAAGTAATTTCTGTTTTATCAGTACCCTAATTTTCAATTTAATTATCTCGTAGTAAGATAAATTGCTTTTGATGCCTTGCATATTGATTATATATTTCATAGTCGAACTCTCTGTGAAATATTGATCATCGCAGCATTTAAGGAGATTGTGCATTCAAGTGATGGGACAATGCACAAGGCAGAAGATGATAAAAATATGAAAAATGACAACTTAAAGAACTCAAAAACAAACAAAAGGGCGGAGAAGAAGAATGTATCAATTATCCCGTCACATCTTATGAAGACTGATATATCAGGCTTAAAGGGAGAAACCCTGATATTTGCGAACACGATGTTCTGTATCCTTTTTTGACATATTTTTCTCAACGGTTGAGCAACTATATATTCTGCATTTGTTACAGCACACCATACATTCAATACGGTACATTCCTTATTATACTTAGATTTTGTCAACACACCTCCATCATATAACCTGGACTATTTCCATAAGCTGGTCGTGGAGAACGGAGGATCTTTCTCAATGAATCTTAATGACTCAGTGACTCATTGCATAGCAGCGGAGAAGAAAGGTATTTGCCTTTTCTTGTGCAGAACTACTCTTTTTTCTTATTCTGAGTGTTGAGTACATACAGTTTAGAGGCTATTTGCTGCACTTTCAGGTATCAAATATCAGGCAGCCATACGCCACGGAAGGATCATTCATTATTCCTGGATCTTGGACTGTTCCAAGCAAAAACATCTTCTTCGTTTGCAACCCAAGTCTGTCCCTTGGTTACGCCCCATATTTCTCTCTTCAATCTTTTTACTGAACATGTTCTAACGCAATTAATTGTACAGGTATATCCTCTTCCTTGCAGATTTTGCCAGGCATAAATTTCCTGAAGAGATTGACTCGTATGCTGACTTTTACTACTGGGACATCGATGTTGCTGACCTCAAGCAGGTTTGAAGCTTATTTCTGTATGTGCGAATTGTTTTATCTCATTTTTCGCGAAAATGCAAAAAGCATTGTGCTTCGATGCATTGAAAGAAAAGAATGTTTATGTACAAGTCCAAACTAGGACCAACACCACACCATACAAACTCAACCCACAACCACTAACTAGGGGAAAAGCGAAGGCCCCGAGCCCCCGCATCGGCCCACGAACTGGCCTTGGCCTTGATCGTGTCAAGTAGGGAGACCGCAGAGGACTGAACGTTGTCGAAGACGGCCGCGTTATAGTGCTTCCAGATCCGCCACGCCGTGAGCATGATCGCTGACGAAGTGCCCTTGCACAGCTCATGGGGGGTAGATCGAAGTGCCATCGACCAATGTTTATTTCATTTGACATGCATTATAATAGTTTGAAAATTATGATGTGGTTCGGGGGTCTGAATTAATCATGCTTTCAGCTCTATAGCATGACTCCATTAACCAGGCACTAGAACCTAATGCCATTGTTTATAGAAGGACGACTGACCACGTTCCGTCTCTGCTGGTGGGCTGGTGATGCCCATGTGGCCCCACCAACTTGATTGGTGCTCAGTTTTCTCAGTCAGCTATGTAGTGGAAGGTGCATATGCTATACTACACCTTATAGGAGCTAGATGGAATTTGTATAGTATATGTAAGCCGAGGGATGTCTAGTACATATTTCTTGCAGTGCTAATTTGCAAACTCTCAACATGCGCTTTGGGATCAGATGAATCTGGAATAGACTAAGCTTTAATGTCCATCCAAAAACTCATATAACTATCACTGTTGGACTTGGTATGACAGCACCGAACATAAGTTTGCATCAACACTTCCCCATAGTTCCATGCATTATTTGCATCCTGCTCTGGCTAGCAGCAAGGGGTGGTGAAGGTGTTGCAGGCTTGTGACTTGAAATATAGATGTTGTTTTTTTTCTTTCTGCAATGACTAGTTTTGATGATTCGTTTTGACTTTTCTTCTTTCATTGGCTCATTATTCAGATTTTCAGCAACATCGACAAAGTTCCTGTCGATCCAAGCATGGTACATCGGTACAAAAAGAAGTATTATGCAGATGAAAGATTCTGCTTCTTCCAGGGTTGCTGTGTTTACTTTTATCATGCACCTTTAGTGTAAGTTCCATTTACCGCCAAATATCATCATCCATGTAATGTCACTAATCTGTTTCTGTCCTTTTTTTGTTCTCTTGGAGGAATGAGGACTACAATGTAATATCTGATCTTGCACTGAAGAGGGTGAAGCAGGACCTTACCATGCGTGGTGGTCAGTTTTGCAGCAGCCTTGCTCCTGCTACCCATTTGGTTATAGTTTCAGTCCTTCAGGTGTACAATTTTGACATTTTGTACAAGAGGTAATGATTTAATGCTTATATTTCTTGTGTATTATGTGAGAGACAGGAAGTAGGAACAGTAACGAGTCTATTGTTTATGCAGCTTCCCTCCAGCTGAGAGACGTTACCTACATGACAAAAGATTGCATGTAGTCAGTAATAAGTGGTTAGAAGATTCAGTGGATAAACAAATGAAGCTTCTTGAAACCGCCTACAACCTTAAACCGGATACGTTAGAAGAAGTACAGATCGAAAGGAGGTACCATATTTTTTAAATGTACACATTTGAAAGTTCAATTTATCTACCATTTTATCTACATATAAAAATAATATCTACCTCTTGGATGTTATCCTGGTATTTTATTTCAGTGAGGAAAATGTCCAGCCCTCTAATGACAAGCACGCGGAAGGTGAGGAGGTTGGAACATCTCGTGTTAAAAATGTAAGGAAAAGGGGCAGGGCGGCCAGCACTAGTTCAAGAACTGTACGTGCTGCTCCTAGGCCAGTCCGAAGAACAAAGGCAAGAAGAGGAAACAAACATGCCAAAATAGACGACGTTGAATCTGAAGAAAGTGGCCCTGGTGAAACAGGTCAAAATGATCAAAAGTTGAACAGAGATGACATGTCTAAGATGGAAGAAGATAACAGTGACAGTGATCAAAGACCACCTCGAGCTGCTCCTAGACCAGTTCAAAGGACAAATGCTAGAAGGGGAACCCGGCGTGCAAAAATAGATTATCATGAATCTGAAGAAAGCGGACCTGGTGAAGGTCAAGGAGACAAAAACCTGGATGCAGAGGAAGATAACCTGCACGAGGACCAAGGACCACCTCCAGCTGCCCAGTTCATCGCATTGGACGAGGAAAAGCCCAAAGTTGTCAAATTGAGTGCCGCGGAGGAGACGACTGGCAGTCCAAAGTACGAAAGTAAAGCAACTTTCGAAACAAACGCCGCTGAAGGAACCAGCACTGGAGGCGAGAAGATAGAACAGATGGTTGATCCTTTGCATGCGATGCTTCTCGACATGATACCGTCCCTCAGGCAGTTAGAGAGAGGAGACGCGAGCAGCGGTCCACCAGCCAAAGTTGAGCATGATCCACCACGGGTGGGCAGTTTGACATCAGAGTACAGGGTTCCGGTGCCTGAGGCGGGAAGTTCTGCATCGGGTTCTCAGGCACCTCAGGCAGGAAGTTCCACATACGGTGCAAGAGTTCCAGCCCCAGGTCCAGATGGTGCTGCTCCAAAGAAGAAAAAGGTGAGCTACAAAGATATGGCCGATGAGCTTCTGAAGGACTGGTGAGAGTGCTTTGCCACTTGGGGCTTGGGGGAATCTGTTTGCCGCCGCACGTCCTTTGCTACGTTTATGGTCCTGTAAATATGACAAATGCTTGTAAGAACTAACCCTGCCCGTTACCCCCCCCCCCCCCCCCCCCCCCTGATTCTCCTGTTTTGTAAGTGAGTTCAGTATGCCTGAGAAAACTGATGATGGACCAAACTGTGATGGCTTTCAGCGGTCTTTGCAACCTGGTCCTGCCCTATTGGCAGGTCGATGCGTCGATCGCCGAGTTGACTGAGGCGAGGCAATGCAACGCCCGATCAGCGGTAAACTGCTCAATCACCGACGCACCTGGGTGGCCTATTCAGATTTCTGATAGGCCACGTCAGTCCCAATGCACCACTGACATCCTAGTGGGAGTGATGGGCTGACACCGGGGAAAAACCAAACGCTAAACCCGAAGCTGACCTTGGATTTAAGCATGGGTGGGTTGAAAACATGGCCATTCATCTCCATCTCCACTAATATAAAAAGCACGAGTTGGGTTCCATCCAAATAATAACAGCCATTGGATTAAACAGAACCTACGATTCAGATTGGTTTAATGATGTGCAATTTCCCAGCCCACGCACGACTCACTTAGCTATACTAAAAAAAAAGCACGATCAAGCCAGGGAGTCCCAAGCAACCGCGCGCTTCGTGGTTTCCATACCCAAGCGCGGCGCGCCGGCGGCCGGCGCGACCTTCCGGCCACTCGCCTGTGCCATCCCGCCGCGCTGCCGACCTCCTTCCATTCCATCAACCGCACACTGCCGCTCCAGGCGCTGCCGGCCGCCTCTCGCCCGCTCCAATCGGCGCGTTGCCGCTCAATGCCCACGCCCGCGACTGCTATCGTCTGCAAAGTACGGCGCCTGAACGAGTCCGTCATCCTGCATCCTCGCGCCCTCGCCCCTCACCTTCCGCCAACGCCTTTGTCAACGCTTCTACCCAGCCCGTCTCACGCCTGCACTAACGTGCTATATTCCCCAGTGCCTTTTGATGTTCTCGTGGACGTGGACGGTCAGTCGGTCACGGTGAGGGCGAGGAGGGAGCCTAGGCTGACTAAGAGGAATCGGTTGAAACTGAGCATCATCTGCGACTTCACGCCGTGGTCGGTTTCGTCAAAACTGATCTGAAAAGAAGGCCGAGACGCTGCCAGCTACAGCTGCATGCAGGCAGCGCATGCCAGGCTATGATTCTGATGCGCTGGAGCATGTAGTAGATGTCAAGGTACCACCCTCCGCCACCATCGAGCCCTACACATTTTTTTTATATCAGTCCTTCTGGATCTCAATTTGTGATACATTAACGTATATATACAATTTTTTTGGTTAAATCTTACGCAACCTGCTAGCATCAGCAAATTAAGAGGAAAGATTCATGTTGCAGTATGGACCTGTCGCGGGCCTGCAATGAGAGAACTACTATCTTGATCTTTGTATACAGATTCTATATTGTCGTATTTAAGAGAATCTGACGCATAGGCTCCGATGCGACGTCGGTGGAAGAGACCGCAAACCAAACATCTAGGCAATCAAAAGTGGTGATAATTTAATTTTATATTTTACGTATAAATTTTCTACATTAGCATATTTTTTATTTGATGCTTTTCGCTTTCGTAGACCATGGAGGCGGAGCGGGCAGGAATAGATGTTGGCTCTCCGAAAGAACAAACTGATGTATGACCAGATGAGGTGCCGGTGGAAGAGACTGTAAAACACAACGAGTATTACACATTCAAAAGAGGTGTATACTGCGCATTTACTTGTCTCCGTACATGCCATTTATGCCACTGCACTTTATGTGAGGTTAATGCACGATTTTTTCCTTCTCACGTTTGATATGAAATATATATATATATTATTTAATTTTGTCTTTCTCAGTCAGAGATTTTTTTACTACAAGCATAAGTTGAGAAATTAAAATCCAATCTTTTCATACAAATATCATGCGTAAAGCATAAACTGATTCATTGTCATGCGTAAAACCAATCTTTTCATACAAATATCAGGCTCAATATTTGAAGTGTTGTTGCAAATAAATATAGTTGGACTGATTTTTATAAGTTTTTGTTTTTTTATAAATTTAATTTTCATTCAGATTGGATGTGGTTGTTAAATCATGTAAAGAAGAGTTTCCACATCTTTAGCTTATCTGACATCAATTTTTTTCCATGTTTTTATAGATGGAGTCAACAAAAGTTCGAATGGAGGAGACGGAAGATGAGGGTAGTTTTACTGCAATGAAAAGTTTTATCATGTCCTTCCCTATTAAAACCAAATTGGTGTTGATACATGACACCGACTTGTCACATGCAGATTTAGAATGTCTGTTCAAACATGATGGATGGTTGAGCGGTGACGTAAGCTAACATGTTAACATATTTTAAAACTTCTATGCGCGAAAAGATTTTGATTTATTTTATAAGATATTTGTTTCAAACTACAGGTGATAAATGCATATATTTACTGCATGTGGACCAAAGACCATCTACATAATAGAGCAGATGGACGAGTATTTTTGGACATCACACATATTTCTGGAATAATGATGCGAGACACTAAAGTTTCTATAAGTCCAAATGAGCATACCCACATCATGCAACGAGCACTTAATTATGTACAACATGACATGGTAAGACTATACACATATCTAGAATAATTTAGCAATGATTTTGTATTTTAATTACCCTGACGTTTCATTTATCATAACTATGTGATAATTTTATTATATTTACTATTATTACGTGTATTACACGTGCACGTTTACTAGTGATGCAAGAGATGTAGGCTTGTACTAATAACAAAGCAAACTGCCGGCATGGCCAACATAGCACAACTTTAAAACAAACCAACAACACTGGAACTATAATTATAATGACGTATCTCTGTCTGTCTTCATATATGCTGACTATCTGATACAAAAATTATCAAGCGTCACCAAATCCCATATTGCCACTGATGGTCCACATTATAGCTCGCACATACGCACATGATTATAATTATACAGCGAAAGTCACTATGGTGCCACTGTTCCACTTTGGTCTTGTGTTGAAGGAAGGCGTCGTCCGTGCTTCTCAGAACATCTGGAATTCTTCTCAATTGTGGTCCATGCCCCAGGCGTTTTGGCCTTATATCCTATGATAACAATTGAAATGTCATGTACTACTACTGGACTTTATAGGAAAAAAAATACTACTAACAATATTGAAAATGCCTAGGAATGATGGAGATACTCAGGACATGACCAGCATGTCAGTATTACTGGTTAGACTCACATTTTCATGGAGTAACTGGGCACATATCTGCAATGCTTTTGGTTAAACCTATCAGTATCAATTTTTTTTTTGAGAAAACGCAAAAGCTTTGCGTTTCATTGCATGATAGAAAGAGTTTATTACAAGCCCGGAAGGCCACACCCGATTACAACTCAACACACTACAACGAAGCCGTAGGCAGAATCGTAGACAACCCTGACGTGCGGCCCACGCTTGGGCTTCCGCCTTGATCGTGTCCAACAAGCCCCTGAGACCTGGCCGTGCGCCGTCGAAGGTGACCGCGTTTCGCCTCTTCCAGAGCCACCACGCCGTGAGCATGATGATCGAGGAGGTGCCCTTGCGCATCCCCGAAGGCGATGTTAGGACCACCTCTCGCCACCATACCTCAAAGGGGCGTCAACCGGTGGAGTACCAACCGTGGAACGTACCCAAGATAACACCTCGTGCCAGGTGATCTGGGTGTAGGGGCAACCGACCAGGATATGCT
Organism: Alopecurus myosuroides; assembly: GCA_028641055.1. NCBI lineage: Eukaryota > Viridiplantae > Streptophyta > Magnoliopsida > Poales > Poaceae > Alopecurus > Alopecurus myosuroides. Next base: position 100,266,275 of record CM054059.1, read on the forward strand.
CCATAGTTTCCAACGTCTGGTCGCACATCACGCAACGAGGGTGGTGCCTCATCCCATGCCGAGCAAGCCTATCCGCCGTCCAGCACCAGTCCTGGCAGGCAAGCCATAGGAAGAATTTGACCATTGGGGGGCCCAAGACTTCCAAATTAGCTTCCATGGTGCCGACTCGACCGACCCCAAGAACATTGCTCGGTAGCAGGAGGTAGACGTATAGGTTCCATCCGTCGTCCATCGCCAGAGCAATCTATCCGGGGTGGGGCCAAGTCGCACCCCACGGACTCTCCTCCACACCTGGATGTACTGCCAGAGTGCAAGGTTACTGAACGCGCCTCGCATGTCAGAGATCCAGCGTCTATCAACCAGAGCTTCCCGAACCGTCCGACGCTTCCGGATACGACCCAAGACAAGCCTCAACAGTTCGGGCGCGATCTCGGAGATGGAGCGCCCCTCCAACCATTTATCCACCCATAAGTATCAATATTGACCTGCTGTGCAACATAAAACCTACATGCATCTCTCTACTAATTGTCAACGAACGATATTCTCCAAACAAATGTAGCACACAAAGCTTAAATTTGATACAAGACAAGATCAAATTAAGGCAGTGTTGCTATGTTCTTATCAAGAGAACATGTAAAGAAATGTACCACATGCAACTGCACATCATTAAACTGCCCAAAAGACTTTCTGTTGCAGGATACCTGGTCAAATATTGCTGTTGGGATGGCAAGCGTCGCCACTGCATTGGGGGCGTCTACTATTCCAGATATCCTACCTTCACATGGACAACACGATAGTAGAAGATATACCTGCATATATGACCCAAAGTCAAGAACTTCAGACAAGGTTCCTTTTACATGACTCATATAGGATGATGACAATCAGTAACCAAACTGCCTACCTGCTCTTTGGAGTAGCCAAATTTGGAGAGGTATTCAATGGATTGAGAACCACACGCTTGTAGGCAACTGATGCATCGAGAAAATGCTGCTTCCCAGACTCATCTACACTGATGCCCTCAAAGACCAACCATTCCGAGAAACGTGGCTCCACTGGACCTATCTCAAAGATGGGATTCACATGAAGTGCTGCCGGACCGACATGAAATCAAGTATTCCTTCATCCCACCTCTTATGATCTCACACCTACACAAAATGGGAACAATTGTATTAGTGGAATTATAATAACTATAACACAACAAGTAGTGAAAAGGGTAAACAAGAACAAAGGCAATTACTTTAGCTCAAGGAACCCACTCATTTCTATTGCTCCACAAAATGAGACTTCACCATCATCTTGGGAGAAGTGCATATCACTAGTACTCAAATTTGCCCCTTCAACAAATACTGGTAGATAAACTTTGGAACCTCTGCTTAGATTCTTTATGTCGCAGTTCCCACCGTTCTCTCTGCCAGGAATAGTTCTTGCTGCCTCATTAGCAATTCTTTGCCATTCAGCACACCCTTCTTGAATCTGCACACAATTGCATGCATTGTCAACAATATCTCTTTAGCAACACACATTGTAAACAAAGTACCGATGAAAAGTTGTTTAGAACCTGAACAATGAATCTTTTTTTTGTCTGACAACTTACATCTTTTAAATTATATTTAGTTGATTTGTTTAATCTATCTATGCAGTTCTGATATTTTTGGTGGGATTGTTCATATTTGCGTTCATGCGGTATGGGAGCTTACAGTACCTCCACAAATCAATATTTTCTTCTAGCTCATGGCTAATGACAGGCGTCAGTAGAAAATAATGTTTTAGTTTTCTTTTCAGTGGTGCCTAGATACACCTTAAACTTCGATCTAGCAGATAAATCCGTATGTGCCTGAGATCATTCACATCGTAATACTCATGCTGGTTTCATCAATGCAAGGAAAGATGGAGGACAAACTCAGTTTTTCTAACACAAATACCTTAGATCTTCTAATATATGTGTGTAGGAAAATGCTCTCTTGAAGATTCATGAAGATGAGGAAGCTTATTGGCAACAAAGATCTAGTGAAAACTAGCTGTTGAATGGTGATAAAAATACAATTTTTTTCCACAGAATAGCTAATGGGAAGAGAAGAAGGAAAATGATTTTCTCTTTGAAAAAGGGCCAGGATATAATACAGAGGACTCCTAACCATTTGGAACATGCCAACATGTTCTACAAGGAGTTGTTTGGCCAATCAACTTGTGCGTGTGGGGGGTGTGTGTGTGTGTGGGGGGGGGGGGGGGTTCACTTGAGAGATGGAGCTTAGGGAGTTCATGAAATGCTCTCTCATAATGACAGGGAGATTTTAGATAGACCTTTTTCTGAGAAAGAAATTAAGGAAGTAGTAGACTCAATGGAGAAGAATAAAGCTGCAGGTACTGATGGGATTCCTATTGAATTCTATCAGGCATGCTGGCCTGTGATTAAGAAGGATTTGAGCCTGTTGTTTGAAGATTTCTTTATCCATAAATTGGACCTGGCCAGAATTAATCATGGCATTATTACTTTGCTTCCAAAAGGGGAGGATGCAGACATGATCCAGAAATATAGGCCCATTTTCCTGTTGCAAGTGTTGTTCAAAATCTTTTCTAAAGCAATGACCTCTAGGCTGGAACCTTACACGAGCAAGATTATTAATAAATGCCTCTGCTTTCATCAAAGGGAGAAACATTATGGATGGTGTGGAATTGCTCCAGAAGATTCTGAGAGAGACAAAGTTCAGAAAAACACAGTGTGATTCTTAAGATAGACTTCGAAAAAGCTTATGACAAAGTTAACTGGGAGTTCCTCTTCAGGACTTGTAAACAGAATGGTTTTGGTGATAAGTGGATGGAGTGGTTAGGAAGCATAGTGACTCAAGGGACTCTCAGTGTCAAAACCAATGATGCAAAAGGTCCCTATTTTTGCAGTTACAACGGAGTGAGACAGGGTGACCCACTGTCCCCCTTCCTGTTTAATGCAGCAGTAGAGAATCTGTCTAAAATGGTTCATAATGCCGAAGATGCAGGTCTGGCGGTGGGTTTAGCTGAGCACCTTATTGACAAAGGGGTGGCCATTCTTCAGTATGCAGATGATACAGTCTTTCTTATACAAGATGAATTGGAAATAGCTAGAAATCTTAAACTACTGCTGTAAATTTTTGAGAGTATGTCTGGGCTCAAAATAAACTTTGAAAAAAGTGAAATCATGCCGATTCAAGAAGATGAAGCCAAATTGCAAGATTATGCTGATTTATTTAACTGCCAGAAAGGTAGCTGGCCCATTAAGTATCTGGGAGTCCAAGTAAATGCCAGAAGGAATTCAGTGCAGGGATATGAAATTTTTAGGGGAAAAGTTGAAAGGAATGATGGAGGGTTGGATGGGTGGAGCTCTGTCTATTGTGGGCAGAGTCATTAGAACATATGTGTGTTTATCATCTGTGGCTGTGTCGGATATATACCAACTAGGGGTATATCAGATGGTGGTCTAAAGTGCCGGATTACCAGGGTGGCCTAAATGGTAGTGGGCTACGGTCCATTGGGCGGCCCAGTAAGCTGACGCACAGAAGCCGGATTCTAGAAGAACCCGGATCACGGCCCACGTGATATGGCTTGGAGTAGAAGGCGGATTCGTTACTTTCAAAGTTAATAGTTACCGTAGTATTCTAGGTTTCCTTCTCTGTATGCCCTAATCCGGCTATTATATAAAGCCGGACGGGAGATAAGATAGATAGACAAGAAACAAAAGGCTAACTCGCTGAGAGGTTGATCCTTGGCGAGCAGCTAATAGAACCTCACGTTATACTCTGTATTCCCAGGCTTTAGTCCTAAATAGTGAGATTGCAGGAGTAGGAACGCCGCGTTACCGCGTCGTACCGAACCTGGGTAAAAACCCTGTGTCCTTGATCATCGTACAATCACGTCCCCCCACGTCTCTATCGGTAGTCTCATGGCACCCCCGTCTATAAAATCTACTACGATGTCTTGACAGTTGGCGCCCACTGTGGGGCCAGCGACGTCAGGCGTTATGTTTAGATCGGGGATACTCGGCGGAATCGGCAGTACTGTAACTGTCGGAAGTATGGAATTCGACAACGACGTCGGGCGCTTCATCGACAACGGATCGTACATGCCGGCGCGGATCACCTGGTAAGTGCCTGCGTTTTACCGATTGGATCTGCAAACATCTTTATCGGATTAACTGCAGAAGCAATGGGATTTTATGGTGGGAGCAAATTTATCCCACCCTCCCTATACCCAGTCGAAGACGACTATGATGCCGGATTTTGCTCAGATTGTCGATATATTGCTAAATTGCACTTTATCGGCATGGTGCAGTCCGAAATCGCCGAAAACACGGATGAAAGTAATCCCGTGCAAGAGGCAGAAAACAACACTCCCACAACAAAGGTGGAAGATCCGACATCCGTCGACTTCACGACGCACTCGGAAGCTGACTCTATACTAGCCGCCATTGAGGCGAGATTAGAGTCGGAACCCGGATCGGATCACTTCGATACCGAAGACGAAGACGAAGACACTTTCGAAGGAAAGGTCAAATCCTTCCAAGAGGGATTCCACGAAGTACTGATGGCAAAACCGGCTGAAAATACGGATGCCGACAGTCTGGAAAGCCCTAGAACGCCTCTGCCAGAGGAAGAGAGAGAAGAAGGAGAAATCTCTCCAAAATTCCCCGACGTCAAGGAATTGACAGAGGAAGAACCCTGTAGGAAACCTCCCTCTTCCAAGAAGAAACACAAAGCTGCTAAAAAGCTCCAGTATAAGCTCCGGAAGAAGAAATCGGCTGATCCAGCCAATGAAAGCCCGGAAGTAGGAGACGCAAGCGGAGTAAAACCTGCGGAGAAGAAAACGAAGGAAATCCTTGTTCCGCCAATGACAGAACAGGACAAACATGAATTACTCCAAACACCAGTGGGACCAAACGAGCCCCCCTGAAGTGCTGGAAGCCCGGAGGCAGGCTCTCCAAAGGCGACATCAACATCTATTTCGAACTCGAGAACACCTCCAACAAACCCAGGCTGACATCAAGCTCATGCGGGAAGAAATCGAGGAATACGAGAGAAATAATAGATCTGGCATGAAACCTACGCGGTTACCCGGAATCGCAAAATCGGAAGTACTGCCGCCAAAAGAAAGGTTCCATAACCCATCTGGGCAAAAACAGGTAAACGGCAAAGATGCCAGAGGCGAGCCAATATACAAAACCGTAGCAGAAAACACGGAAGCGGCGTTCTCCATCCTCAACAATGATATGTACTCCAACGGTGAAAAACTTCAAGGGGTGTACGCTTTCCTAGGAAAAGCGTTGCAACAGCAACAGCGAGCGCAAGTGCGGTCAGGGAAATTACATGAAGACTCTGCCCTATGCAAGACAGCTACATGCGCCGCTGGAGCACCTGGACCTGAAGAACCCGGGGATTCAAACAATTCAAAAGAGAAGAAATCAGATCCGAGAAAGGACAAGAAAAAACCCGACAATAGGGATGAAGCGTCCAGAACCGGATCCCATCTCCCGAAAGATGGAATTACCCCCCGTGATCGGGAAGAGAAAAACCGGAAGGACGGAAAATCAATGCCGCCTCCGAGACGCCCGGCAGTCCCGGACGCCCCCCAGGAATAAGGAAAGGTACAGGAGTAGAACTCCACCTTATTCCAAAGGGCAAGGTCACGGAGTAAATAGAGATAATCCCGGAAAAGCGCGTCCGCGCCACAATGGAAAAGAAAGGAGTAGATCCCCTTTTGTCCATTCAGCCGGCAGATACTCCGCACACATAGACAGAGCGGAAAGAGACGATTTATATTTTAGACCCAAGTGTTTCACTGATAGGATCCGAATAATAACTCTGCATTCTGGCTTTGCCAAAGTTGGTCCAACATACCAAAAGTATACCGGTAGCACAAACCCGGATACCTGGCTCTCAGACTACTATACAGCCGTTCAGATCAACAATGGGACAGACCTGGAGGTAGTAAAATTCCTCCCCCTAATGTTACTGGATGGAGCCATAGATGGGATCAATGGATTACCATCCAGGACTGTTGATAGCTGGGATGATATGGCAAGAGTATTTACTCAGCATTTCAGGGGAACTTACAAGCGCCCAAACAACATCAACCAGTTAAACCGCTGCACCCAATTTGAGGATGAACCATACGTGGATTTCATCTCAAGGTGGACTGCAATGAAGAATAGTTGCTCTAGAGTAACCGACGTTCAAGCAATGCATGCTTTCGTCAATGGCCTAAAACCCGGACTTGTGCCATTCATGATCGGTTCCAAAAAGCACAAAGATCTCGGATCTATGCTTACAACCGCTAATGAACACGCAGCAGCCGAGGACGACATCAGAGCAAGAGGAGGCAATATCAATACACTGATACAGGCAAAAAAGACCCCTCGCCCTGAGAAAAAAGGAACTCCAGATACAACACAAAATCCCAAAGAAGTTAACATAGCCTTTGGAAGAGAAAATGGGAACAAGTGGAAAGGACGAAGCACAGAGCCGATAAACTACACCAAAGAAGAGTGGGAAAAAATAAAGTCAGAAAACTGTGTCCACCACTCGCAATTTGGGAAACCCACCCATACTAACGCAGAATGCCGCTTGAACAAGCATATGAAAGGCAGTGAAGGATCCGGAAACAAAGGGAAGAACTCCAAGAGGAAATTCTCCAAGCAAAAGCCAGAAGCTGAAAAAGAAGACAGTGAAACGGACACTGACGAAAAAAACCAGGAACAACAGCGAAAAGGCGAGCCTAAGTTTCCGAGAGTTGATGGAGAATGCAACCTAACTTTCCTGGCAACTCCCTTAGCAAAGGTGGCAAAGAGAACACTTCGAGAAATAAACGCGGTTGTCCCTGCAACCCCGAAATTCTCGAAGTACTCAAATACACCAATTACCTGGGATCAGTCTGATCATCCCGGGAATATCCCTGAACCCGGCACGCAAGCTCTAATTGTAAGTCCTATTATTCAAAACATTAGGCTAAAAAGAGTGCTGATGGATGGAGGATCCATCATTAACATAATGTACCTGGATACACTGAAGCATCTGCGAATCTCGGAGACCCAACTCAATCATAACAACATACGTTTTCACGACATCGTCCCTGGCAGACAAGCACGATCCCTAGGAGAAATTTCCCTAGATGTAACCTTTGGAGACAAAGATCACTTCCGTCAGGAAAAAGTATCCTTCGAGGTTGTGCCGTTCGAAAGCGTGTATCACGCAATACTCGGACGTCCAGCTTTTGCCAAATTCATGGCAAGATCATGTTTTATTTATAACAAGCTGAAGATGCCAGGGCCCAAAGGAGGAGTAATTACCATAACAGGAGACTTCAAGCTGGCAAACGAGCTGGAAAAAGAAAACGCCCTTTGCGCTGAAAAAGTGATAGCAAAGGAAGAATTGAAAGAGCTGGAAAAAGAAGTATCGTCGACAGAAATGCCGGCAGGAAAGGAAAGCCGGAAGCCTGCAGACAGCTTCAAAGCTTCCGAGAACACAAGACAGGTAATCCTAGATCATAAAGATCCGACAAAGTTTGTCATAGTAGGAACTGGGATGACTGACAAATAGGAAGGCGAGCTCTTCAAGGTCCTCCATGAGAACTGGGACATTTTCGCATGGTGTCCTGCAGACATGCCAGGCGTACCCAGGGAACTTGCTGAGCATCAACTTAAGGTGATTCCAGGATCTAAACCCGTCAAACAAGATCTCCGTCGATTTGACGGAAGAAGACGGAAGGCCATCGGCAAGGAGATTATCCGGCTTTTGGCAGCAGATTTTATCCGGGAAGTTATACATACTGAATGGTCAGCAAACCCAGTATTAGTCTCGAAGAAAGACAGTACTGCCCTTAGGATGTGTATAGATTATACTGGGTTGAAAAATTGTGTCCAAAAGATAGGTTTGCGTTACCGCGAATCGATCAAATAATAGATGCCACTGCTGGCTCTGAGCTCTTATGCTTTTTGGACGCATATTCCAGGTATCATCTAATACGCATGAAGGTAGAAGATCAAATCAAAACTTCCTTCATAACCCCATATGGGACGTACTATTACATAACCATGCCTTTTGGCCTGAAGAACGTCGGTGCAACTTACCAGCGTTGCATGCAACGATGTTTGCATAGTCAGATTGGCAAAAACGTCCACGTTTATGTGGACGACATTGCTGTCGTGTTCAAGGAGAAAGATACGCTCCTTGAAGATTTGCGAGAAATCTTCGAAAATTTACGCACTTATAAGATGAAGCTAAATCCATTAAAGTGCGTATTCGGGGTTCCCTCAGGAAAACTTCTGGGTTTCATCATTTCTCATAGAGGAATAGAAGTAAACCCGAAAAAGATCAAAGCAATCTTAAACATCTCCAAGCCTACGTGCGTAAAAGATGTACAAAGATTGACGGGTTCTGCAGCAGCCGTTAGCAGGTTTATTAGCCGGCTAGGGGACAAAGCTCTGCCACTATACAAGTTGTTGAAGAAATCCGACAAATTTGAGTGGACAGAAGAAGCAGATGCAACATTAACCCAGTTGAAAGAAACTTTGATGAAAGTTCCGATTTTGGCATCCCCAAAAGACGAAGAACCTATGTTACTGTACCTTACGGCTACAAACCGGGTTATTAGTGTGGTAATAGTGGTGGAAAGGAAGAAAGATGTCGCACCCGGACTTCTAGAGGATACTCGCAGTTCCGTTGAACAGTAGTGGATTGGATTACGGGGCTTACCGGCACCCGCATCTCTTACGAGTAGGCCAACACACGTATGTGTGACAACCAACCCCTATCTGTTCAGCGTCTACGTAAACCATCCCATAGAAATCAGGATACTACCATTGACGTACTTCATACCATACACACATGGTACGTCAACGACGTTCAACAGAATGATAACACAACATATCTCTAAGACACAAAAGATGGAAATAAGTTGCAAATAGCTCTCACTAGAGCAAAGATAGCAAATACAATCATCCAGAGGACACATGTCCCAACATAACATCATTACATCTCAGCGGAAGCATTCAAAGGGTCTGAGTACAGACAAATCCAAATAGGCTTAAGAAGCCGGAAACGAAAAGACGGAGCCCATCCACGATGTCTCGGATCCTGCCCGGGTCCGCTATCTACTTGTCAGCAGCCTCGTCAAACTCCACGTAGTAGCCGTCACGGGGATCCTCGTAAGCGTAGTCTGCGGAAACCACAGCCCCAAAGGGGTCAGTACATAAACGTACTGGCAAGCAAGACTCACAGTTCACCAAAGTGTAACCCGTCAACACCAAGCACAGATGCCTTGGGTTCAACGGAAGAAAGGGGATATAAAAGATGCTGCAACTGGCTGCACTAACCAACTACAGAACATACCACAACTTCCGGCTAACAGAAAGGGGATAAGACAGCGTATCGTAACCAACTATAACTAACCACCAAACAAACCCATCCTGGATCTCGCCCCTTATCCAAAGAAGCAATCCGAGGATAACTCACGCAGTTGGATTAATGATGGATCAAGTTATTGTGGCAGTAAGGCTATTACTAGTCAAGTTATCATTAGTTAGGTGTAAGTTGTTCTGAGTACTTGTTAGCCAGTACTTTCACCAAGTTAACCATAACCGCGGAAAACACGGCTTCTCGAGAAGATTTATCCCTGCAGGGGTGCACCAATTTAGCCGTACACGTAAGAATAACCCGCCAGATGGAATGCCTCTCACCAAGCGGGGCACTCAACACAACTCAACTCTTCTTCGCATCAAGCCCAAAGCACCACGTGTTGTGCGTGCGTGGCTAATCGAGCCCCACGAAGAAAAGGGGACCCTCATAGCACTGGAAGACCACGCCGCCCTAAATGCCGACTACAAAAGTTCCACCCTGGCCTCGGGTTCGTACCTGCATATGCGTGCATCAAATGGAAAGCCCGAACTAAGTGTGGCGATTTGGACGAGATGCGAATCGAATCAAATTGAGGGGGGCGCCCATACACGCTTCCCACATGCGGATAGTGCGCTCATCATGGATCAGTAGACAAGACCCTTTTCCTATTAGGGTCGACACTAGCAGGCCTCAAAACCACGCCGGGCCTCCTGCCGGTGCCTTATCAGCAAATTATTATTACCTCAAGATTAACAGGTTGTTGTTTAACATCGAGCCCCAGAACATAATAGAAATATAGTAACAGAAAGTAACTGGTAACAGACTCGAGCAAAAACAACCCTAAGCATGCTAGTAAGACACAAGCCCAAGCAACGGGGTTATAGGAGTGGAGGTGAGGCAATATCAGGGTTCAGGGTATCATGTGATAGGTTCGTTACAGAAACAACTATTCATAGGGCCAGCAGAAATAGACAACGGAAAGTATCGGTAACCAATGTTGAAAGGAACACAGTGGTTCATGTGAGTGATAACTTGCCTGCAAACTCAGCAGCCTGGTACTGAGCTAGATCCTCAGAAGGGGTGCTGTAAGTATCGTCTGTCTCAACGTCGTCCTCTATCCGGGAAGAAGCAAACAAACAATGCAGAAAGATAAACAATAAATAACATGGCATAATGCACAATAATGGGATGATGCATGACAATTTAATTGATGCATCAAAATAAACTAGTTGACATGGTAACACAATTTAAATGGACACATATGCAATTTGAGTTGCATATGAAAAGGTCCATCAATTATGGTTGGAATATTTGTTTTCAACTAATCAATAGGTGATAGTGCATTAGTATGATGCATAGATGAGGAAAACAACAAAATAACAACAATAGAATCAATTGGAAATAAGGTTTACCAATTTAGAAATTTATTTATTAAGTTAGGGAATTTTTGGTTTCTTAAAGGTGTCACACAAGCATTTGTTGTTTTCATCAATTTAAAGTGTTCAAAACAAATAACAAAATTCATATTTGGAAAGTACACAAAATTTTAGGTGGAATACATGTTTCAATTATTGAAAAAGGAATTAGGATGAATTTATTATGAATTAAACAAGATTAAACAAGTTTTAAATGAATATTATTTGAATTTTATTTGTTCCAAACATAAATTCAAATTCATATTTGAAAAGTTTATGTTTTTCTAGTTTGAAAACATATTTTGCATGTTCAAAAATAATTTAATTTGAGCAAGTTATGAATTTAGCAAATTTAAATGATTTAAACAAGGTTTAAATTATTTAAGCAATTTTAATTATTCAAAACATGAAACAAAATTTATATTTGGATAGGTGGTTTAATTTGACATGGAAAACATATTTTATTTGCATTATTTGGATTAAGTATGAATTAGTTATGGATTTTATCAAATTTCAAATGAATTGTTTGAATTTGAAATTTAAATGTATTTGAATTATTCAAAACAGAAAACAATTGGTTTAGATAGATAGATAATTGAATTTGGGGCAGTGCACATATTTTACTTTTATTATTTGAGTTTATAAAATGAAAGTTATTTACAATATAGTTTCAGGGGCCAAACTGTAAATAAAATGATTTATTTTTGAAAACAGAAAAGGTTGAAATTCCTTTTATACCGCACATATAGCTACCCAGGGCACTGCCAATGGGCCCTGGGCCAGCGTGGCACTGCGGGCAGCACGCGTGGCCACCTAGGTCGCAGACAGGTGGGCCACGGGCTAGGGAAATTATTCCCAAAAAGATGGGCAGCGGGGAATCGAACCCAGGCCGCATCGCTCGCGCGAGCTGAGCCTTGCCACTGCGCTGCTGACGAACTCTTGTCAGGTAAGCAGACGCGCAAAGGTTAAGGTTCAGGTTCGCCGTTAACTGAATTTCGCGCGCGCGCGTGACTGAACTTTGACAGAGAAAACGACCGGCGGCGATCACCGTGGACGTCGTGCTCGTGCTGCCGCTGGTGGGTGTGCTGCGTGTGGACGTGCACGGATGCGTGCGTGTGCTTGTTCTCGTGCAAGGCAGAGAGGAGGGAGAGGTGCACGGTGGCGCTCACCGGCGGTGTAATCGTGGCAGAGGCCTGAGGAAGACGGTGGCCGGCGACAGGTCGATGATGGCGGCGTGGATCCAGACGGCGTCGAGCTCAACGAAGATGTCCAGAAGGTCGAGGAAGAAGAGGTGGTGCGATTCCCGCGGTCAGCTCACGCCGGGAGTCATCGGAGACGGCGATCGCCGGAGATGTTCAGAGTTGGGGTTTCGGGTGCGGTGGCAGAGAGGAAAATCCGGCGAGGGAGAGGGGAATTGTCGGCGGCGCGAGTGGGTAGCTAGGTACGCCTAGGGTTAGGGCCGCGCCAGGGGGCCTAGTGGGCTATATAGAGGGTAGGGGAGCGTGGATGGCCGTCGCTCTGCTACTGTGCCGCCGTGGCATCGCTGGATGCGCGGCCGTACAGGTTGAAGACGATGGCCGAACCGGTACGGGCCGCGCGGAGGGTAAGTTGGGCTGGGCCTGCGTGGCTCCACCCCCTTTGTCCGTTTTTCCTTTCTTTTATTAATTGTTTTGTTTCTTTTTTTTTGCGGAAAAAGGATTAGGAAGAAAAAGATGAGTTTTGAGTTAGCAAAAATCTTAGAAAAATTTGTGTCAACTCCTTAATGGAATAGTAACCAAATGCAAGTTTTGGATTTCAAAAATGATTAAATTATGGTGCTGTTTGTGAATTAATTCAAATTTGGAAGAATTTGCTTATTAAATGATTATTATTGAAAACAAACTTTTTAATAGGGTGAACCCTATTGTTTAATTAGAACAAATGATTAGGGTTATTTTTTTGATTTTCATAAGTTGAAATTGGGTACTGTTTGTGGTTTGATTTGAATTTTTAATAACATTGGAAGTAATTGATTGATTAAAAACCACCATTTTAATAGTTGAACATTATGGAATAATTGGAAACAAATAAGGTTTTGATTTGAACTTTTTATTTGAAAAAGATTGTAACATGACAAGTATGAAACAAAGCATTTGAAATTGTTTGAAATTCAATTGTGAAAACAGAGAAAAACAGATGCAAACCAGATGAAAACAAATGCAAACAAAGTGATGAGCAGGATGACATGATGCAAAACTTTAATAAAACAAGAAACAAACATGCTAGGGGTGTTTTTTCATACTTGGGATGTTACAAAAGACGAACAAAGCATACCAGATCAGCATCCAGTATACTATGTAAGCGAAGTTTTCTCCGAGTCCAAACAAAGGAGGCAACTGGCCGAGTAGCCAAATGGGGCATCGAGCTAGCAGCATTCGACATTAAGTACCAACCCAGGACGGCACTAAAATCCTAGGTTCTGGCAGATTTTGTCGCCCACTTGACGGAAGCAATAGAAAAAACACCAATGCCGGAATCCGAGTACTGGATCATGCACTTTGACGGATCCAAGATGAAGGAGGGTGCTGGAGCTGGTGTAGTCCTAAAATCCCCTAAACGAGATACAATGGAGTATGTATTACAAATACATTTCAACGCCAGTAACAACGTGGCAGAATACGAAGCTCTGCTTCACAGCTTGCATATTGCAAAGGAAATAGGTGTCAAACGCATCTTCTGCTATGGCGACTCAGATTTGGTACAACATCAGCTCAACCAAACTTGGGATGCCAAAAGCCCCATCATGGCCGAATATCGGAGAACGGTGGACGAGTTTGCAATGTGTTTCTTTGGATTTGAAGTACTTCATGTAAAAAGGGAGGAAAACTGGAACGCGGATGCATTAGCCCGCATGGGGTCAGAAAGGGTAAAAATTCTACCACCTGGTGTGTTCGTCCAACACTTGTATGAACCATCGATAAAAGGTGGAGATGTTGATTATCCTCTGGCTTCCGAGTCAATTGAGGTCATGCTCGTTAACCCGGATTGGACAATTCCATATTTAAACTTCTTAGTTGATCAGAAATATCCGAATGGAGCAGACGAAGTCTTGCAAAGACAAATTCAGCGTCGATGCAAAGGATACATGGTAATTAACAATTGCCTGTACAAACGCAGTACTACCGGAATTTTCTGCCATGTATTTCACCAGAAGAAGGACGAGAAATCCTGCAAGAAATCCATGCCGGAGATTGCGGACATCATGCTCAATCAAAAAGCATAGTAAAAAAAAGCATTCCGTGCAGGGTTTTTCTAGCTAACAGCCAAGACAGACGCTGCGCACATAGTAAATACATGTGCAGGGTATCAATATTACGCCAAGCAGACAAATATGCCAGCCCAAGCACTCAAAACTATCCCCATTACATGGCCGTTTGCGGTCTGGGGGCTAGATATGATGGGACCATTCAAAACTGCAAGAGGCGGACTTACACATCTACTCGCTGCAGTGGATAAATATACCAAGTAGGTGGAGGCCAAACCCATCAAAAAACTTGACGGTGTAACTGCCAGAAATTTCATTATTGACATAGTCATGAGATATGGCGTTCCACATAGCATAATAACTGAAAACGGGAGAAATTTCTCTATTGGAGAGTTGGCAAAATATTGCGGACAAACGGGAATTCGCCTAGATCTCGCATCTGTGGCACACCCGCAATCCAATGGACAGGTTGAACGAATGAATAGTTCAATTCTGCAAGGAATACGCCGAAGGCTCGAATCTCCTCTTCATAGAGCAGCAGGAGCATGGGTGGAAGAGTTACCCTCTGTGCTTTGGAGCATTCGAACAACGCCAAATAGGTCAACAGGGCAAACCCCGTTTTTCCTAGTTTATGGTGCGGAAGCAATTCCCCCAATGGACATGATCCATGACAGCCCGAGAGTGCATGATTTCGATGAATCAGATGCCGAAAGCGCACGGCAGGATGCCGTCGATCTCTTAGAAGAGGAACGAGAACTTGTGCTTCAAAGATCCGCCATCTATCAGCAAGGTTTACGACGTTATCATAGTCGGAAAATCAGGCATCGTTCTTTTAAAGAAGGTGACCTAGTGCTAAGATTGGTGCAGCAAAGAAAGCACAAACTGGCCCCAGTATGGGAAGGACCATTCGTCATCAGTAAAGCCATGAAGTATGGATCATACTATCTTGTAGACATTTGAGATACGGAAGATGATCCCGAGAAGCCGAATCGCAAAAGAAAGAGAAAGATAGATGATGAACTAGGAGAGACAAAGAGGCCCTGGAGTATCCAGCAGTTACGTCCCTTCTATACTTAGTTCAATTTCTATGTAAACATCTTTGAGATCATGAAATAAATTGTCGGAATTCTTACATCCATGTTTTTACAAGTTTATTATAGTACAAAGCATGATTCCGCCTCATCTATTTCCCAATGATCTTACAAAATACTCAATGTTAACCCGAATTGTGCCTGCGTGCTCGGCATTTAAAAAACTGAATGATTTTCAGCCTACTAAAGGCTAAAGGAAACTCGGATTGTGCCTGCGTGCCCGAGTTTCATCCAAAAAAGTTCCTTACTATTCTCTAAGTATTATCTGATTGTTTATGTGCTAGGTCACTGGAGCTAGTAAGTAAAAATGCCTTTAGTATGATCCATGTTTTCCGAGTTTGAACTGATCGGTTTTACCCAGTCACTTGGCATGAAGATTAAAATACTACTGAGCCATTTCAAACACTAAGGACAGTTAAAGCACATAAACCAGAGAACTTAGAAGATAAAGGAATATAAAACCCGGAAAACTTGCAAAGGATTAATAACAACAACTGCAAAAGGCGGAGTACTTGTTCATATAAATGGATAGAAGCATTACAATAAGGTTTACATTCTAAAAGTTCAGTAATGCTCCTATTTCCTATCTTTCCTATCCAGGGCAAGGAAAATTATTCAGGCATCCGAGTCATCTTCGCTGCTGGACTCCTCGGGGGCTTCTGGAATCTCTTCTTCCGGATAGGTGATGGAGATATTCACCATAGAAGCAATCTTGGTAGCGTGACCTTTGATCTCATCAAAGATGGTGGTCCGCTAGGTCTCCGTATATCCTTGAGGGATGCCGGACGCCACGCGCCAAGATTTAGCAGTGGGATAGTGCATACGCATAAGGCCTAAAGCCATGCGTGCACCACCCCGTGCTGCGGAGCGCAAGGTGGACTCCTTGGACTCCGCCACCTCCAAGATAGCTTCCGGAAGTTTCTCAACTTCCAAGAATTCCCCAGTTCTTGCGGGAAGGTACTTGTTGATCAGCTGCATGCCCGGAGCTTTGATCGCGGTGAATACCTTCCCGAAAGCTCGGATTTTCTCAATCCGAGTAAGTGCTGGGTCATCTCCTGTTTTTTTAAGATAAAAAAATCAAAGGGTTAATGAAAAAGCAGAGAAAGAAATCAAAACATGGAAAATCCGGTAAAAGTAAATGACTTACCGAGGATCCTATCCATCTCAGATCCTTCCTCCAGGCGCAAGGTCAAGGCATTCTCCAAATCTCGGATGGTTGCCTTGTCCTTGTCAGCTTGCTGGGAGGCATTGGACTGAGCAATGCCAACAGCCAGTTGGCTGGCCTCCAGTTCTTTTTGAACCTTCATAAGATTCTTATGAAGGTCCAGGTTCTCCCGGCGGAGGTTCTCGGCATTGCCGGCATCTTCAACAATCTGTTTGGCTTTAGCCAAAGCAGCTGAAAAGCGAGGAAAAAAGCCCGAGTTAAGAAAACTCGGAAAAGTACTTAGAGAAAAAAGCATAAAAGTGAAAACCTCAGAGGACTAAAATACCTGTTGTTTTCTCCAGCTGTTGCTGAGACGATGCCAGCTCCTCTTCCTTAACTTCAAGAATAGAGAGAAGGCTTCTAACCTCCTTATTCTTGACAGTAAGTTTGTTGAAAACTTCCATGTTAATGCTTTCAGCGGTTTGCTGAAACACGGAAATGAACCAGAACGCTTAAGTTAGAAACAAGCATGATAAAGTTGAAAGCATTAAGTTAAAATCATGCATTTGACTTATTGCTTGGGGGCTAGAGATGTTACCTGGCTCATCCGCTGCAAACCTGACAAGTTCTCGTTGAACTCTTTTACATATTCAGAAAAAAGAATTCCAACACGATGCAGGCCGTCTTGGATGACCTGACGAGGTGAAAACACGAAGTTATTTCGGACAATTAGTCCGCCTTGTGGCCAAGGACGGATCAGGGGAGCAGGAGCGAAGAACTTCTTAGCTGCCGGACGAATGTATCCGAGATCGTCAAAAGGTTCTTCCTTTACCTTGAAGTCCTTGTCAAAAGTAGGGATGGGCTCGTCTTCTCCAGATGTCCGAGAAGGTCCACCCATCTCCGACGCTGCCCTTTCCCTCGCAACCTATTTGGATGCAATAGGCTGGCTAGACGGCTGGAGTTGTTCGTCCGGGTTTGCGGTTTTATCTTCCCCACCAAGAGTTGTCGGAGTGGGTGGAGATGCAGCTGAAGACGGCATTCCCTTGCCAGCAGTAGCCTTATGTTTCTTCAGTTTCTTTGACTTCAAAGGAACTGGTGCAAGGCTGAAAAGGAAATACCCGAGAAGTAAATACCTCGAAGAACCAAAATGGAACGAGAGATCAGAAACCTCAGAAAAATACCTGGATGTGGCGATGAGAACTCCATCAAAATTTATCACCTCCTCTGTGATCACTTGCCTCTTGCATTTGCGACCGCCATAAAATCTGGCGTGCAATTCGTCAAGTTCGGCGTCGGATGCAAGATCTGCTTCCGTGAGATTGTCGAACTACAGAGAGAGCAAAAAATCCAGCTAAGTCTGAGATATCCGGGAAATATAAAAATCCGAGAGAATGTCAAATCAAGGAAAACCAAAATTACCTTAGGGACAGGGTTCTCCTCATGATACATCTCCAAACTCTCATTATATTGGTCGCGAGTAGCGACCAATTGGTTGACTCGTTTCTTGAAATCCTTTTTTGTGAAGGCTTTGTCGGTCCCTCTCATTCCGTCTTCTGGTCCTTCGTATTCACAAAGAAGTCGAGGGCGGAGGGCAAGAGGTTGAATACGACGACCGAGCCAGCACAAAATTGTGTCTGTTCCATTCAAAGGAGACTGAGAAGAGGTGAGTTTGGCAATACGCCGTTTGATCTTCAACAGATCATCCGGCAAGGTTTGCACAACTTCAACTGCCCAACTCTCTTGGGGAGTGGCGGCGGAATTGATGAATGGAGGAACCCCGTTTTCTTTTCCGGGAAACGGGATGTCGTGGTGATAAAAGAAAGAACCCGTCCAAAACTTGACGGATTCTGATGTTTTTATCTTTGGGTACCAGTCTTCCCTAAATCTCTGAAGAGTAAAAGAAATGGCCCCGCAGATGGGAAGAACACCCTCTGTAGGGTTTCACTCCGAAGCAGTATTGCCAAAAGTCTAATCTAGGTGCTATTCCTAAATACCCTTCGAAAAGGGCTTGGAAGCCGGCTAGATAGAGAATAGAGTTTGGGGGAAGATTGTGAGGTTGAACACCATAATGGTTGAGGACTTCTAGAAAAAAGGCGGAAGGTGGCAATCCCATACCTCTTGCGATGTGGGAGGTAAGGAGGACACGATCCCCGTCTTTCGGCGTTGGCTCGGACTCGTCCTCCGGGCTCCGCCATTTGCCTTTCAGCAGCAGTCCCTCCTTTTCCATTGTCGGAAGGAGGAAAGGCGGAATACTGCTCTGGCTCCAATTGCCGGCAGTTTCCCCTTCTTCTTCCGCCCCGGCGGCGGCGGACGCGGCCGCGAGCTCGTCCCCAACGAGGATGATTTTTTCCTCCGCCGTCTCGGGTGAGAACGGCGGGGATGGCGCGGAGGAGGATCCCGCGAGGTTGGTGGCGGCGAGAGGAATTTCCTCGCTTGCTGCGCTGCCGGTAGTTTTCTCCGGCTCGTCGCCGGTTGCGCGCAATGGAGAATCCACCATGGTATCCATGGTGTTAATGATCTCGTCGATCTCCACTGCGATGGAGCGGGCCGGAGAGGAGTACGGTGAGGCCATCTTGTGGCGGCGCGGTGAAGATCATGAGCTCCGGTGAAGTCCCGGAAGGCGCTCGTTCGTGCGTTCGTTGAGAGGTTCGCTCTGCTCGCAGTAAGCTTGGGCGCTGTGAAGGCGAGAAGAGAGCTGGGAGCAGAAGGTTTGCCGGAGAGGACGAAGACGGCTATTTATAGCCGGAAACCCGTCACGATGCATGCTAACGGCTCTTTTGACCGTTGGATGATCAACGCGTGTCACTCGCCGGAAATTCCGGGAAATGAAACAACGGGTGATTATTGCTATCTCCTCATTTCCCGCGAGAATCTGTCAGAGATATGTTTCAGGGTTTCCCGCTCAACACCCAAACGTCCCTGACGTCAGCAAGATTAAAGAGCTGACGTAGGAAGTTCCTTCTCCGTGAAGATTCGTGGAAGAAAAGCCGGATTTTCCGAAATCTGAGTTTTGCGTTATGACATTGTTCTGATAAAAAGAAGAATCAAGACAGAGAGCCTATATTTCTCGGAAAGAATGCAACACTTGACGAAAGACGGCAAATCGGAGTCTTAACTCTTCTTGGGGGCTACTGTCGGATATATACCAACTAGGGGTATACCAGATGGTTGTATAAAGTGTCGGATTACCTGGGTGGCCTAAATGGTAGTGGGCTACGGTCCATTGGGCGGCCCAGTAAGCTGACGCACAGAAGCCGGATTCTAGAAGAACCCGGATCACGGCCCACGTGATCTGGCTTGGAGTAGAAGGCGGATTCCTTACTTTCCAAGTTAATAGTTACCGTAGTCTTGTAGGTTTCCTTCTCTGTATGCCCTAATCTAGCTATTATATAAAGCCAGACGGGAGATAAGATAGATAGACAAGAAGCAAAAGGCTAACTCGCCGAGAGGTTGATCCTTGACGAGCAGCTAATAGAACCTCACGTTGTACTCTGTATTCTCAGGCTTTGGTCCTGAATAGTGAGATTGCAGGAGTAGGAACGCCGCGTTACCGCGTCGTACCGAACCTGGGTAAAAACCCTGTGTCCTTGATCATCGTACAATCATGTCCCCCCATGTCTCTATCGGTAGTCTCATGGCACCCCTGTCTATGAAATCTACTACGATGTCTCGACAGGCTGTGTACCATAGTCTATGTTTCTTTTGCATAAAACCACCTTGGAAGAGCTGGACAAACCCAGGAGGGCTTTCCTTTGGCAAAGTAGCTCTGCTAAGAGAAGATACCATCTAGTATCTTGGAATCTAATTTGCAAACCTAGAGCAAAAGGAGGCTTGGGCAAAGTTTAATATAAGTCTTATGTGTAAGTGGTGGTGGAAGCTGGAAGCAGGGGAGGAACTTTTGTCTAGAGTGCTGCTTTGATCGGTTGTTGGTTTCGAGCTCATTGTTATACGGTTTTGGCTATGCCTGCATAGTTGTCGCAGTCGAGGGGTTGTGGAGCCGATGATCCATGTCCGAGCCCGCCTGCCGATGTGATTCGGCCTGGGGCGAGGTAACCCCAGTAACCCTCGATTGTTGTTGCACTTTCTGGACACATAGCAGCTCTGTATAACTTTGGTCCCGTTCCTTCAGTTTCATCCGACTCGTGGACGCTTGGGTATGCATAATTGGTTATGACTAGCATGGATACAAGGAGTAGTAGACCGGGGATCCAGACTACGTGCCGATGAATCCGGTCTGCCTGTCATTGTTTGCTGCGGCCAGGGCTGGTAACCCTGAAGCCCTTGTGAGTCCATGGCTAGGAGCACATAACAGTATGTATATCTCTGGGTCCGGGGTCTGACAAAAGTTGGTATCAGAGCATGACTGCCTGTAGGAAAACCTTATTGCTTGGTCGATGTTGAGTCTAGAGTTTGTGAAAACTATTTTGAAACCTCAAATGGATTGTGAAAATCTCTTTAGGATTCTTTTTACTCCTTATCTGGTATCGCTCCAACTCTGGGTCACCTTACCTGTTTTGGTTTGAAAAGGTTTTGCTATCTCTTCTAGTCATTCAAAACTTAGGTGCCTTCTTTGGCAAGGACGTCTTTTACCCAAGTTGACCTAGTGTGAAAGTTTCTAGAGTCGTGTGTGTTCCATATCTCGTTATCTCTTAAACTGGGAGATTTCCTTTCCATCATAATCTCTCATGTCCATGTGGATTCCACATTATCATGTTCTAGAGTTTCAAATCCTAAACCTCGAGATTTCCTTTTCATCTCGAGTGTATCCGTTATCCTCTGCCCAAATTCTTCTGGAGTTATGTTTCTTTTGAAAGATACCTCGTGATTGCTATTCATAGTGTCCTTTAAGACACTAAGAGAGTAATTAGTCCTTTCTCTTGGTTTCTAACCTTGGACTTGAACCGAAGGTCCCGGAATGTGCGGAGTTGTGGTGAGTTGAATCATGTGGTTTAACCATGTGATGCTCCTGCCATCAGCACATGATGCTGACCTTTAACCCAAGTTATGTTTATTTGGATCCTGAGGAATATCTTCTACCTCAGGATGGCTAGGTAGTTTCAACTCCAATGGTCGCAGGTTTTCTCTTGTAATCAAGAAGGGATCTGTCGGGGGGTTACCCCCGAGTAGGGTAAAGGCAAGTGGTAAAGGCGACTTACAGAAGAAAGGTTTGGTCGAGTAGCCGTCTACCCGGTATTTGCTACCCGGTTGACTGCTACTCGGTCTGACCTCAAGATGACCAGAAGGAAGAATCATTTAAGTTCTCTCTATTCGAGTAGAAGAGTTGGCCCGAGTACAATTGGCGGGAACAATTGGCGGGAACCTACTCGGGCCAGAAAGTCAAAGGAGCCGTTCTGACACAGGATCCCGCGTATCCTGGGTCCGTACTTGGCAGCATTCGAACTACTGTTCATCTGGGACCGGCCTGCGTGACAGTGTCAGCATGGAAGCAGGCCGTGGCAGGATAAGGGGGGCCTACTCTGTGTTTAGGTACAGTGATACCAGTCTGTCCCCTTGTTTTGCCCAACGACTTTCCAGATGCAGCCAAGATTAGGAACCAAAGCTGGCAGGGGAACACAGAAGAAGGACGATGTGCACACTATGTCGACACTTGTCCATGTTTGGACGTATCCGGCTGGGCACCGTGTATATAAGGTGCCCCGCCGCCTCCTGCGTGAGGCATCGCATGCTGGGACACTAGAAACCCTAAGTTCTTGACCTAGTTCATCATCTAGAGAGGAGAGTGGCTACTCGGTAGCAAGAACATTGTACTGTGGCTACTCGGTGAGACACCAGAATACACAAAGAAAGGCAGGAGTAGGGGTTTTACCTCCTCACGAGGGCCCTGAACCTGGGTAGATCGTGTTGTTTGCAGTGTTTACTTCGTACCTCACGCGGCTACAGGTCGCGTGATCCCTCCCCGAGCACCTCCAGCGTCCTTCGTCCCCACATCTTTAGCCATCCCATGGCATCTGCCGTGACACCACCACGACAGTTGGCGCCCACCGTGGGGCAACCAGCGGCGCTGGTTGGAGTTTCTGTTCGGACGGGATCTTCTTCAGCGGAGCGCGTGGTCTGTGGCCTTGTCCACAGATTCGGCTCCTTCGACTTCGTCACCGACAACGCCGGCGATTTCGGCGGCAGGGCCATGCCGGAGGGCGGCTCGGTGATCTCCTTCGGCTCTCACCTCGTCTACGTCGCCACCGTCGCCAACCGCGCGTATCCCGAGATGGTGCATGACGCGGAGGATCCTCCCGCGGTGATCGCTGCTCGCGGAAGGCCCGCGTGCCGCTCTGTGAACTGCGCTGAGGTGATGGTGACGGGCTTGGCGGCAAACACTGGCGCAGCCGCTACTGGCGCTGCGGCCGTCGTCGAGGAGATTGATGCACCGGCTGGTGGCAGGGTTCACCGGCCCTACGAGAAGGAGAGCAACTTGCCGCCTTCCACGTCTACGGTCATTCCCGCGTCGGCTACGCGACCTGGCATGCCCACTCCCACCGACATCGAGCTCCTGGCCATGAGGGAGCAGCTCGAGCGGCAACGCCTGGAGCTGCTTGCCGAGCAGGCGGAGTTGGATAAGGTGAGGTTGGAGTTGAGTCTAGATCAGCTCGAGTACAACAAGGCTCACGGCTTCACGCCAGTTGCTAGGAGGCCTAGCAGAGTAGGTGCCACTCGGCGCAATCTTGGTGCCGAGATGGCGACAGTTGTAGAGGTCCCTGCTCAGTCCGCCACCGCAAACACCTCCACCAGGCCCAGATATAGCACACCCGCCAAGACACTTAGGGCTGCAGAGGCTGTAGCTGCCGAGTTGCCTCGCCTAGATGGCGATGCGCGTCTTAGGCAGCAGGAAAGGCTCAACGAGTTGGTGTTGGAGGCTCCTAGGCAGAACGAGGAGTTCCGGAAGGCCAACCCGGGTGCTGGGGCTTCGCAGGTGGTTCACTCGCACGCGTCTAGATCTAACGATCAGGCCTCGTCTCCGCATCCCAGCCGCGAGAAGAGCCGCAGCGGTCGCTCGGGCAGAGACAGGCAAATGCAGGTGTATGACCCGACTGCTGCCGCGAAACAGCTTGCTGTGCCGCAGCAGCCCGGGCAGGAACACAACACTGCAAGAGCAGGCTCTCAAGCCCATCAAGCTCAAAGCCGTGCCCGAGAAGCTGCACGTCCAGGTCCTTCTCGGCAACCCGCAGCTCAGCCTACTCGGCAGAGGCAGCAGCCGCGCGCAGTGGCACCAGTCGCCAACCCGGTGGAGCAGCCTGCAGCTGTCCAGGTGGACAGGTATGATGATGGCTACTCGGCTATGGAGATGGCTGGCTATGATATTCATGACCGTGTGGGTGAGCGCGTGCTGGCGCCAGGAGATGCGAGGCATCAGTTGGACCGGATCAGCTCGTCGGCGCGGCTGGAGAGCACGGGTCCTCCCGGCCCCGAGTGCTTTGGCCCGCGCATCATGAACGAGCCGTCCGTGAAGAACTTCCAGCTTGCAAGAGGCACCAAGAGTTACAATGGCAGCACCAAGCCTGAAGATTGGCTCAATGACTATGTCACCGCGGTCCATATCGCGAATGGCAACAGAAGATGGGTTGTGCGTTATGTTCCACAGATGCTAGAGGGTCCAGCCCGCACTTGGCTCAACAACTTGCCCAAGAACAGCATTAACTGCTGGCTGGACTTCTCGGATGCCTTCATCAGCAACTTCACCAGCACATACAAGAGGCCGAATAGGCCACAGCAGCTATCAGCTTGCAGGCAGCGAGAAGACGAGACAGACCGCGAGTATCTTACTCGGTGGAGCACATTGAGGAACACCTGTGAGGGTGTGAATGAAGCACAGGCCATCACTTGGTTTGCGCAGGGATGCAGGCATGGCAGTATGTTGTGGCAGAGATTGCAGAGGGAGATGCCGAACACTCTGGCGGAGACCATCAAGATTGCGGATCAGTACGCACTTGGTGATCCTACTCAGCCACTGATGGACTCCTCTGAGCCGAGAAGAAACTTCAGCAACAGCAAGCGCAACGAGTTCCGCAACAAGCGCCGAGTAGATAATCGGTATGACCCCGAAGAGGTGAATGCAGTGACTGTTGGAGCTGGTGGCAGCCAGAGGCAGAAACCTGCTGGAGCTTACGGGCAGAACCAGAACCAGGGCCAAGGCAACAAGAAGCCATTTCGCACCTCTCAGTCGGGTAGCGGGAACTCCGAGCAGCCGAAGAAGTTTGTCTTTGACGACATGAAGGATGGCCCATGCAGTTTTCACACTCACCACCCCTCGAGGCCGGCTAACCACACTACTCGGCAGTGCAAGTGGTGGGAGGCGATCAAGAGTGATGGCTTGCCTCCTCCTCCTCCTCTGCCAGCAGCCAATGCCAATGTGCAGCCTACTCGCGCACCCGCAGCTCGGCCGCCAGTGTACCCGAGAAGAGAGAATGTGAACCAAGTGGCTTTAGGAGCCAACCAGAACTTCAACAATGAGAGATACCGCAACAACAACAACAACTACAACCGCAACAACAACAGAGGCAACAACAACAACTACCAGGGCAACAACAACAATGGCAACAATGGGGGCAATGGCTCCAATCAGTACCAAGAGCACCACGAGAGCTATGTGATCTTCACTTCTGAGCCAGTCGACAAGCAATCACAGCACATGCGGGCCATGGAGGTCAATGCAGTGATTCCTGCTGTCCCTCACTACATGTATTGGTGTGACCAGGAGATCAGGTGGACCCGAGCAGATCATCCCAAGGTGATGCCCAATCCGGGTAGCTATGCCTTGGTGCTGGATCCTACCTTCCTGGGTCCCGAGAAGAATGTGAGGTTCAGCAAGGTGCTAATCGACAACGGCAGCAGCATCAACATTGTGTACAAGGACACACTCGAGAAGCTTGGCCTGGCCGAGAACATGATGCTGCCTAGCAAGACCACCTTCCATGGCATTGTGCCCGGGATCTCGTGCAACCCGATTGGCCGAGTGTGGATCGATGTGCTATTCGGTACCCGGGAGAACTGCCGCACAGAGCGCCTGCAGTTTGAGGTGGTGGATCATCAGAGCCCCTATCATGCTCTACTCGGCAGGCCTGCTCTGAGCAAGTTCATGGCCTCTACACATGTGGCATATCTGAAGATGAAGATCCCTGGTCCCAATGGCATCATCACCATCTCTGGAGATTACAAGAAGTCCATGGAGTGTGCCTCTGCTAGCTCCCAGTTGGCGGAGTCGATGGTGATTGCTGCCGAGAAGAAGAAGATGTACGAGGTGGTGGCCATGGCTCAGTCCGCACAAGCTGGTGCACAAGGTGTACCGAGTACCCAGCATGGTACCGCTTTCCAAGCTGCCAAGGAGACAAAGAAGGTCCAGGTTGACCCCGAGTTCCCCGACCGCGTAGCCATCATTGGCTCCGGGTTGGCGGGGAAATAGGAAAGTGAGCTCATCCACTTCCTCCGTGAGAATCGGGATGTATTCGCCTGGTCCAATGAAGACCTACCAGGAGTCCCGATGGAGTTGGTTGAGCACTCTTTACATGTGCGTCCTGACGCCAAACCAGTGAAGCAGGCTATGCGCCGCTTCGGAGATGAGAGAAGGAAGGCCATTGGTGACAAGATCACCAAGTTACTGATAAGCAATTTCATCATGGAGGTGCTGCATCCGGATTGGCTAGCCAACCCGGTCATGGTCGAGAAGAAGAAGGAGGATCCCAAGGATGCCACTGCGTGGCGCATGTGTGTCGACTACACCGACTTGAACAAGGCATGCCCCAAGGATCCTTTCCCGCTACCTCGCATCGATCAGGTGATCGATTCCTCTGCCGGTTGTGAACTGCTGTCTTTCATAGATGCCTACTCTGGTTTTCACCAGATTGCACTCAATCCTGCTGATCAAATAAAGACTGCTTTCATTACCCCGTACGGGGCTTATTGCTATCGTGTCATGTGTTTTGTCTTGAGGAATGCTGGTGCAACCTATCAGAGATGCATGCAGAAATGCTTGCACGACCAGCTCGGCAAGAATGTGCAGGTGTACGTAGATGACATTGTCATCAAAACGAATAAAACACATACTCTGCTTGCCGACCTGGAGGAAACCTTTGCTAACCTACGCAAGTACAAAATGAAACTGAATCCGAGTAAGTGCACCTTTGGTGTACCGGCTGGGAAGCTACTCGGTTTTCTAGTTTCTAGTCGGGGCATTGAAGCCAATCCCTCTAAGATAAAAGCTATTGAGAGCATGTCCTTACCGAGATCACTGAAAGATGTGCAGAAGTTCACAGGTTGTTTGGCATCCCTGAGCCGTTTTCTGGGTCGAATGGGCGAGAAGGCCCTGCCTCTGTACCAACTGATGAAGAAAAGTGACAAGTTTGTCTGGACTCCGCAAGCGGACGTGGCATTCAATGAGCTGAAAGCAATGCTGGCAAGTGCTCCCATCTTGGCTAGTCCGCTACCCAAGGAGCCAATGCTGCTATATATTGCTGCGACTAACCGAGTAGTCAGTGTGGTGATTGTGGTGGAACGAGAAGAAGAAGGCAAGAGTGTGCAGCGCCCAGTGTATTATCTCAGTGAAGTGCTGTCCAGTTCCAAGCAAAACTATCCGCATTACCAGAAGATGACATATGGTGTGTATCTGGGCGCCAGGAAGCTGAAACATTATTTCCAGGAGCACCCCATCACTGTTGTGAGTTCTGCTCCCATCTCGGACATCATGGGCAACAAGGAGGCGAGTGGCAGAGTAGCCAAGTGGGCGATCGAGCTAGCTGCGTATGCTCCCGCGTATGCGAGAAGAGACGCCATCAAGTCTCAGATCCTGGCGGAATTTCTTGTGGACTGGGCCGAGGTGCAGTATGAACCTCCTGCTCCAGTTTCCAATTACTGGAAGATGCACTTTGATGGCTCAAAGGTGAAGGAAGGCCTTGGTGCTGGTGTTGTGCTTACGTCACCCAAGCGAGATCAACTCAAGTATGTGCTGCAGATTCATTTCAAGGCGTCCAACAATGTTGCAGAGTATGAGGCAGTAGTACATGGCTTGCGAGTAGCCAAGGAAGTTGGAGTGCAGCGCATCATATGCTATGGAGATTCAGATCTGGTGGTGCAGCAAGTCTTGGGTACATGGGATGCCTTGGATGCCAACATGGCATCGTATCGCTTCCTGGTGCAGTCTATGACTGGGTTCTTCGAAGGTTGTGAGTTCCAGCACATTCACCGAGCAGAGAACGAAGCAGCAGATGAGTTATCCAAGTTGGGATCTTCTCGGCAATCCATCCCGGCGGGAATCGCCTTGGAGCATTTGAGGAAGCCATCCATCAAGCCTTCTCCCAACTCGGAGTCCATATTTGTTCCTTCTCTGCCAAGTGAGGAATCTGATCCCATGGAGATTGACTGGGAGAGTGCTTCAGGAAACCCGGGGACTGCCGTCCTCTACTCGGGGACTGCCATTCCCTACTCGGGGACTGCCACTCCCTACTCGGGGACTGCCACTCCCTACTCGGGGACTGCCACTCCTTACCCGGGGACTGCCACTCCTTACTCGGGGACTGCTGTCCTTAACCCGGGGACTGTCGCATTCATTGAGGAGGTCCTTGCTAATCGATCTGGGCTTCAGAGAAGCGCTCCTACTCCCCCTGAGCAACCACAAGAGCCTGTCCCAATGGAACTGGACGAACCAGTGTTTCCCACACGGGAGACACCGACTTGGGCTATGCCCATATTATCCTTTCTAAGGGACGGCACTCTACCTGAAGATGAGGTGATTGCAAGGCAGATTCAGAGAAGATCCAAAGGCTACACTATTGTCCGAGATGTGCTGCATAAGAGAAGTGCCACTGGCGTGCTGCAACGATGTGTGGATCCAGCAGAAGGAGAAGAGATCCTGATAGAGATACACCAAGGAGAATGCGGGCACCACGCCTCTTCTCGGGCGCTGGTCCAGAAAGCTTTCCGGCATGGATTTTATTGGCTCACAGCACTGCAACAAGCTGAGGATATCGTGAGGAAGTGTACAGGCTGCCAGATGTTCGCAAGTAAGATTCACATGCCTGCCTCCGAGTTGAAAACAATTCCTATCACCTGGCCATTTGCTGTTTGGTGTTTGGACATGGTTGGGCCCTTCCAGCCGGCTAGAGGCAACATGACTCACATCTTGGTCATGGTGGACAAGTTCACCAAGTGGATTGAAGTGAAACCTATTCGGAGGTGTGATGGGGCCACAGCTGTGAAATTCGTGAAGGATGTAATCCTGAGATATGGTTACCCGCACAGTATCATCACCGACAACGGCACAAACTTTGCTGAGGGAGCAATGGTGCGGTTTTGCAGAGATAAGCATATCCGACTAGACGTTGCGTCAGTCGCGCACCCTGCCTCCAATGGACAAGTTGAAAGAGCAAATGGTATGGTACTGGCAGGCATAAAGCCAAGGCTGATTGAGCCACTGCTGAAAACACCAGGGTGTTGGCTAGATGAGTTGCCAGCGGTGTTGTGGAGTCTAAGGACTACCCCTAACCGGTCAACCGGCTACACGCCGTTCTTCTTGGTATACGGGGCTGAGGCCGTGTTGCCAATAGACTTAGAGCATGACTCCCCCCGAGTAGCCCTCTACACTGAGGTGGAGGCGAGAGAAGCTCGAGAAGACGACGTTGACCTGCTTGAAGAAGCAAGAGAGCTGACTCTGTCACGTTCGGCTATCTACCAGCAAAACCTGCGGCGTTATCATAGCCGAAAGGTGAACCCAAGGGTTTTCCGAGAAGGAGACATGGTCCTTAGGCTTGTGCAGCGCACAGCCGGGATGCACAAGTTGTCTCCTCCATGGGAAGGGCCTTTCATTGTGAGCAAAGCGCTGCACAACGATGCTTACTATCTTGTAGATGTGCGCCCACCACAGGCGAACAGGGCAGATAAATCTGGAGAGGAAACCAAGCACCCTTGGAATGTAGCTCTACTCCGTCGTTTTCATTCGTAAGCAAAGATGTGTATGTACCCTCTTATCCGAGTTGAAATTCTACTCTGCAATCTGAAATTGTTCTCGGGGACTGCCCTCGTCCAAAATTGCTCTGTGTTTTTACTCGGCTTTGCCCTTTTTGCCTATTCGGTTGCTCTACTTCAAAATTCTAAGGTACGTTGAGTACTGTGTTTAAACCTACATGCCAACTCTTCGATTTTGCTGCTGTCCGAAACCCGGCTTCATGGCAAGCAAGAGAACAAGCAAAAGGTCCATGAGCACAAGAAAAATTACTAAGGAAAGGAAGAGTGCAGGAACCGAGTAGGGTGTTGTTATTACTGTCTTGTGAATTGTCTTTTCGGCTAAGTGGTGGGCTGCGTTACTATGATTGTTTCTAAGCGGCTAAGTATTTGCAGCTCTACTCTTTGATTCTTGTGACTCGAATACCAAAAAAGCAACAAGTTGCAGGTAGAGCAGAGATGAAAAGATAGGGTGAATAAGAAATGCAACTCGGGGACTCGCATGGAAACGCAACCCGGCATTGAGCCAGGGCTGCTCAAAATGATTAAATTGAAGATAACAAGTGGAAATAAAATTGAGTAGCAACGGAATAGAAATAGTCTGATACATCTGCTCTCGGCATCCCGGGGATCTGATAAATGTTTAAGTAAAAAAGCTTGCAGGATAAGATCATGTCGAAGAGGCGGTGTTCTCGGTGCTCGCCTGGGATACTTCGCCTTCCTCAGTGGCCTTGGTGGCGTCCGCCTCTGCGCTGGCATCAGCGGTCTTTGATTGCTCGGCGTCAGGCTCGGTGGCGAGCTGCTCAGAGGTAGCAGTGGCCACCGAGATGGGCGCTGTCGCGGAAGCAGAGCCGGTCTCGGGGGCGTGGGGGCGCACCGTGTCGTCGAGTGCGGCTCCCGATGAAGTGCCGAAGTCGAGAGCGGCTGTGTCGATCTCCTCCATCTCTTCGTCGCTACTCGCGATGACTGCAGCCTTCCCCTTGTCCTGGGGAGAATCGAAGAAGCCCGATTCCAGCTCGGAGTCTGTCTC
This sequence comes from Alopecurus myosuroides, assembly GCA_028641055.1. Classification (NCBI taxonomy): domain Eukaryota; kingdom Viridiplantae; phylum Streptophyta; class Magnoliopsida; order Poales; family Poaceae; genus Alopecurus; species Alopecurus myosuroides. The sequence goes on from CM054059.1 coordinate 100,296,503, forward strand.
TTCATCCGCGTCCTCGTCCTCCTCCACCTCGGTGTCGGGTTCGGTGGGGCCGTCGATGAAGGTGGCAGTGTCCGCGCACTCGGCAACCTCATACGCAATGAGTTTGCGCGTGGTCACGCAGCTGGGATCCATCTCCCACTTGGAATTGGCGCGCTTCCCGCGGATGACCTGCATGTTCAGGTTCTCGTACCAAGAGGCGACGCAGAGCAGCATCAAATCAGCGCCCACCCGAGCTCCCGAGGCGCGCCACTTCTTCAATTCAGCCTTCACATTGTGCAGCTTCAGAGCAAGGCCATCAATGGTTGTCGGCGCGGAATCTTCAGGCCAGAATAGCTTGTGGAGCTCGAAGCCGACGCGCACCAGATCGGTGCCCATACCGGCTAGGCGTTCAAAGTGCCCTCGCATCACCAGCAGGCTGTCCTCGATCTCGGCTCTGGTATCCGCGTCCTCGCCCTTCTCAATGCGAGCTGCTCGGGCCTTGGCCAAAGCAGGCGCGCAAGCGGACACGAGATCAGGGAAGATTTCTGCACAAAAGCAAGTAAAAAATTCAGTCACAGGATCAGAGAAGAGGCAGAACCGAGAAGAAGAGATGCAGAAAGAAGGAAACTTACTGTGAAGCTCGTGGCGCAGCTGCTGCAACTGGGTTTTCCATTGCTCCTCATTGGAAATGTGCTTCTCCTCGAGCGAGCGAAGTCCGTCCAACTGAGTGCAGTACCCAGCATTGGCCTTTTTCAGCGTTTCGCGCTCCTGCTCGAGGGCCTTTATCTTGGCATTGAAGGATGTCTCGGCTTTTTCCTTCTCGGCGATGGCTCTGTCCCTCTCGTCACCAAGCTTGACAGCATCCTGGAGTGCCTCCCGCAGCTGGAGTTGCAACGTCTCCATCTCGGTAGTGTGTGTACTCTGCAGAGCTGCAGACTGGCTTATTAGTCGCACCTCAACCTCTGCAGGTTTGAGGCAATCCTGGTGCTCGAGAACAAACTTCTTATGATCTTCTGAAAAGAGCAAAGCACGGTTAGCAGAGAAGCGAAAGGAAGAAACAGGCAAAGGAAAACCGAGTAGACAGAGGTTTACCTTCAAGCTTCTCGATGGTGGTCTCGGCATTCGCAACAAAGGCACGGCAGTTGTCGTGCTCGTCAGCCAGGGCCTTCAGTTTCCCTGCAGAGTAGAGATGGTTAACGCAAAGAGCAATAGCGGGCGTAAACAAAAAACGCAAGAACCGCGTAAGCAAGAAGCGCACCTTCCACCTCAGACAGCCTCATGGTACTGTTCATGACTTCCTTGTCGGCTTCCTCGGCAATCACCTTCTCCTTCTCAAGGGCGGCAATGCGCCTCTTGGCAATAGCGTGGTTCCAGAGAAGTTGGCGGTGCAGGTGGGTCCGCTTCAGTACACTATTCTGAAAAACAAAAGAAACAAGTGTCAGGCAAAGTGTTTGAGATTCCACCCGAGAAGGCGGCTACTCGGAGGAGTGTCTGACTACTCGGCCAGAATCTCGGGGACTGGGTGATGGATAAGGAAAAGAGGAAGAGAAGAAAAGAAGCGAAGATGCAACTCGGAAAAGATAAGTTAAGGCTTACCGCGTAGGACTGCTCGAGATCTTCTGCGTTCTTGCGGTGCACGAACATCTTGGCAGCCAGAGTTGCAGAGGTGGTCGAGACGGTCATGGGTTTGTAACCCAAGTCCACCTTGTTCCAGTCCTGGCGCATGTGATCGATGTCGCCCAAATCGATGCCATTCCAGTTGGGGTTGCCGAGAATCTTGCTATCCCATTTAGCATCGATAAAGCCAATGAGGTCGAGAACTTGCTCGAGGCTCTGGGATGTTATTTCTTGGTCTTGGGCTCCCCGAGAAGCAATGGAGACGGGAGCCGGGGGCATGGAGTCCACCGCCACGGCTTTCCTTCCTTTGGTGAGAGCAATCTTCCGGTCCTCGACGGAAAGGCCAATCTGGCGCTGTTGGCTGACCTTCACCATGTAATCCGGATAGAGGGCTTGATCGGCTAGGGTGGCGGCGGCAGGAACCGCACTGGGGTTGCGGATAACAAGCTGCCTGGACTGGCCAGCTGATGTCGACGGCGGCTTGTCGGCAGCCTTCTTCTTTGATGTCTCTTTCTGAGCGGGTGGCTTCCCGGAAGTTGGCTTCTCAGACTTCTGAGTCTTGGTGTCCTTCTTCTCGGCTGCCCTCTTCTCGACTGCCTCCTTCAGAGCATCTAGGGCTTGGGCTCGCTGCCTGGTTACTCGCCCGGCAGGAGGGCTGGCTGCATCCTTGGTCTGTGGCACCAAGGAGGAATCTGGCGGTGCAGAGCCTTGATCAAGGGGTGGTACCACGGACCCACCGCTTTGTGCAGCATCTGGTTGCACACTACTTTGTGCAGCGCCCGGTTGCGCGCTGCTCAGAGGATACTCCTCGGTCATCACTGTATCTTCTACCCGCTGCTCGGCAGCGGGATTCTCTTGTCCGGCAGCCCCTGTGGCTGGCTGCTCATGTTCTGCTTCAGGCCGCTCGACGGCGGCATCGTGGTGTATCTCTGCATCCTGATCTTGGTTCCCCTCGGCGGTGTCGGCCGGAGGGGAAGGTGGTTTCCCCTGATGAGTAGCATCCTGCGGCCTTGGCTCAGCGTCCGGGGCATCTGTGCCCTCTGTTGATGCATTGGCGGCATTGTTCTCGTCGCCATCGAGGACGATTAGCTTGTCGACATCAATGGTGGCCTTTTTCTGAGTCTCACTGGATGCCAGAGCGGCATCCGCGTTCAAGGGGGCTCTGAAAGAGAAATTGGAATCAAAGATAAGAAAAGGGCAGAGGAAAACAAGAGAAAACAATGAAGCAAAAGAATTGGGAAGCAACCGAGAAGAGCAGGATAAACTGAAACATGCAACCGAGAAGAAACTTACGCGGTGGTGGAGGAAAGTATTCGCCTTGGTCTCTTCACGACCTTCTTGGTCGTCTTCTCGGTCAACTTCTTCTTCTTGGCGGGGGGCTCTACGGCGCCGCTGCCAGTCCGCTTGCGAGTAGCGGGTGCAGCGACAGAAAGAGGATTGACCTCAAGGGCTTTATCGCCCTCATTCTCGTCCTCGTCCTCATTCTCTTTCTCCTCATCAACATCGTCTGCGGATTCAGGAAAAGAAGAGGAGCGAATCAGAAACAGCAAGCAATGGATTAGTGCTTGTCGCGGACAAGTAAAGTAAGCGCACCGTTACCTTCGAGTTCATCCTCAGTCCAGTCACGGAGAGATGTTTCGGCAGGCTGCTTCTCGGTCGAGGGGGAGTGAGGGAGATTGATCTGATCCACGGCATCGAGGGAAGCCTGGTCATCTTCTCCTCGGTCATCGGACCAATTGTCCTCAAAACGCTCACAGCTCTCGGCTAGCTGGCGGTCAAGGAGCTGAAAGATAGAGAAACATTGCAAATTAGCCGAGTAGCGAGAAAGCACTCTACCTGGATGGGCGTGCAAACACAAAGCACACTAACCCTAGGGAAATCTGCTAAGTGTCCTACTCGGCAAGGCGTGCAAACAACAAGCATATCAAGCCTAAGTATGTCTCCTGAGTATCCTACTCGACAAGGCGTGCAAACATCAAGCATACTAAGCCTAGGCAGGTCGATAGAATAATCTACTCGGTGCAGAAGGCAATTGCTAGTTACTGCCAAGAGAGAGGATTTTCTAGTCGGATGGCATATGTTGAGAGCGGAACAAGTAGAACGTACCCGGGGGATCGGCTTCGTGCGACTGAAAGGGGTGAACCCGTACTCCCAGTCGTCAGGGAGGCTCGTGGTCAGGATCGACCTTGCGTGATCGGCGACCTCCGCGTCGCTAAGCTCGAGTGTGGTCGTGCGGGTGCAGTCGCGAGGGCCTCCCAGATAGCACATTGGATGGGAGCGCCGCTGCAGCGGCAGCACGCGATTCTTGATCCAGCAAGCGACGGGATCGTCGCTCCTAAGCCCTTGGCCGATGAGGTAGGCGAGCTGCTCCTCCATCTGTATCGCGTTGCGGTTGTTGGAGGGCTTCGTCTTCCAATTCTGCCCGGTTGGAGCTCGGTTGCTCCACGCGGGCAGATTGATGCGATCTTCGATCGCCCCCCCCCTCCGTGGCGGCGATGTTCTTCACGTAGAGGAACGATTTCTGCCACATGCGGACGGAATCCAACCCCTTGATGCGAGGATGGTTGGTTCCCGCCCGCTGCAGCATCATGGCGCTGCCGGTGTCGGTTACCCGACTGCTACCGGCCGCGCCGTCCTTTTTCCCCTTACTCTGCTGACGGAGGTGAAAATACTTCAGCCAAGTCTCCACCGTGGGGCGGACGCCTAGAAAGGCCTCGCACACCACGGTGTGATAGGCTAGGAAGACAATGGCGTTTGGTGGGAGGTGGTGCATCTGGACACCGAAGTGATCCAGGAAGGAGCGCAGGAAGTCCGATGCCGGCAAGCCGAATCCTCGCGCGAAGTGCGCGAGGAAAACGACACGCTCGCCCTCCCGCGGGGCCGGAACGAGCTCACCGTCGGACGGCCGGCACTGAACACCGGGAGGAACCCTCCGGGTGTTCACGAGCCAGGCGCAGTCATCGACAGTGACATGCGAACCAGCCCAGCCGGCGCGAGCAGCCATGGCAAGGGAAGCGCGGATGGCGGAAAGTTGGAGAGTTTTGGTGGAGGAAACAAATCCGCTGCGGCGCGAGGAGTTGCGCGGCGGCGGAGAGCTCGACGACGAAGAAGAAACAGGGGAGAGAAAAGGAAAAGCACGGAGGAGGAAGAAGGGGAAGTTACCGGTGGGGGTATTTATACCCTCGCCTCAGGCTACCGTTACCATCGGGGTAGTGGGATCAATCGTGGCGTGTGGTGGGGCCTGTGGCCGGCTAGAAACGCACGTACGCGTGAGGCGCGCGCGTAACGGCCGCAGCAGATCCCACTACCAGATCGTGGCCAATTACTGCGCGTGATGGGACATAACGAGCCAGTGGGCCCGCCCCGTGAAAACTGGGCGCGTGGCATGTCGTGTCGTGGCAGCGAAACGACGGGGTCGTGGATGCTTGACACGCGTCCAGTCGCAGCACGGAGGGCTGGATGGTGCTCTGCGCTGCAGAGACGCCAGAGGAGAAATTCTCTAAGTCCTTTTACTCGGGCGCAGAGTAGAAAGCAGCTGCTATTCGGAAGACAGGAAACTCAAGGTACTTTCTAGAGTACTACTCGGAAGTTATTTACTCGGCATCTTGAGGTCCAAGGGCTATGTTGCAAAAGTTGGTTTCAAGCTGGCAGAGCCTAGTGAACGAGTTCGCAAGACTCAACCAGCTTCGGGGACTGCTGTCGGGGGGTTACCCCCGAGTAGGGTAAAGGCAAGTGGTAAAGGCGACTTACAGAAGAAAGGTTTGGTCGAGTAGCCGTCTACCCGGTATTTGCTACCCGGTTGACTGCTACTCGGTCTGACCTCAAGATGACCAGAAGGAAGAATCATTTAAGTTCTCTCTATTCGAGTAGAAGAGTTGGCCCGAGTACAATTGGCGGGAACCTACTCGGGCCAGAAAGTCAAAGGAGCCGTTCTGACACAGGATCCCGCGTATCCTGGGTCCGTACTTGGCAGCATTCGAACTACTGTTCATATGGGACCGGCCTGCCTGACAGTGACAGCATGGAAGCAGGCCGTGGCAGGATAAGGGGGGCCTACTCTGTGTTTAGGTACAGTGATACCAGTCTGTCCCCTTGTTTTGCCCAACGACTTTCCAGATGCAGCCAAGATTAGGAACCAAAGCTGTCAGCGGGAACACGGAAGAAGGACGATGTGCACACTATGTCGACACTTGTCCATGTTTGGACGTATCCGGCTGGGCACCGTGTATATAAGGTGCCCCGCCGCCTCCTGCGTGAGGCATCGCATGCTGGGACACTAGAAACCCTAAGTTCTTGACCTAGTTCATCATCTAGAGAGGAGAGTGGCTACTCGGTAGCAAGAACATTGTACTGTGGCTACTCGGTGAGACACCAGAATACACAAAGAAAGGCAGGAGTAGGGGTTTTACCTCCTCACGAGGGCCCTGAACCTGGGTAGATCGTGTTGTTTGCAGTGTTTACTTCGTACCTCACGCGGCTACAGGTCGCGTGATCCCTCCCCGAGCACCTCCAGCGTCCTTCGTCCCCACATCTTTAGCCATCCCATGGCATCTGCCGTGACACCACCACGACAGGATCACAACAAGAGTGGTCATCATGAAATCCACATCTTCGTTCTCAATTCAGCTATATCGATCTTCTAGCATGGGTTTTACAAAAGAGTATCACCTGTGCACTCCCCATGGCCTCTGGATTCTCCGGAGCATGTTCCTATCTTCTAGTTGCTCTTAAATCTACATCTGTTGTTCCGAAACCAAGTTACATATGTGTGTTGGATTGTTCCAATGCATTTGCTTTTGTTTTCCGTCAAAACATTCCACCTTGGAATGTCAGGAGAAACAAACTCCAGTACCTCGTTCATCTCCAGGACCAGGTTAAAGTTTTGTAATTCGCGGATTCAAGAAGTTCCGTTAGCTTCTATTCTGTTACACTTCCGAGTATCACACTCTTATATATCAAGAGGTTGTGTTGTGTTTCATGGCCTCATTGATGAAGTGATGCTCTTAGACGTTTTCACTCACCCTCCCTACAAGCTTGAATGCTTGAAAATGATGGGTCTGCTCATCGACAAGTGTATCAGTTATTCCTAGCAATTTGTATTGCTTCAAAAAATCTAAGAAACATCTGTATCCTTCTTAGCACTATTGGTCATCCGGTCTCTATTTGAAGTTGACCGAGTTACCAAATCCGTTCATGCCGGTGCACATTCTTGGTCAAAGAGTTAGGTTAATACCGATGCTCTCAAGATCATATCGGTTGCTTTGAAAAGCAAGATTCCTTCTCGAACTTCAAGACATACCGGTAGGTTGTGATATTTTGGTTGTCTTTCCAGAAGTATCACCAGGTTTTCACCTGACCGTGATGTCTAAACAAGGTGTACTCTGAACTACTCCTTTCTCCAAGAAGCTATGCTGGATACCCTGAACTAGTTGGTGGAGCTTAAACAACAACTTGGAGAGTTGAAAGACACGAACTCTTCCAAACTTGTTCCTTTGTGAAGGGATGTCTAGTTCCCTTTCTATTGAAGAAGGATAGTATCTCCTTAGTGGACATGCTATCTTTCCAACCTTGATTTGATTTGGGCTATCGTCAAATCGAGGCCAGATTCAAGGATTATCTTGATGGTGCTTCTACTCATAGTGTTTTGGCCGAGTACACCTTCATGTACTTTAGTCTGACCAATACTTTGCCTTGATCATAGATCATATGAACCTTCTCCTTGGAGTGTTTGATAAGGGTGTTGTTGAACCCATCGATGACATTCCTACTTATCCAAGTTGCAAGAGGTTCATGTTGAACAATTGGCACTAATGTTGGAAACTTTTGAGAACCATCCTTGTGTCATCGCGAAGTTTGGTTCTAAATGTTCTAAGTAGCTTACCCCGGTCCATGTGCTTTTGGTGAAAGTTGTCGCCGTGGATCTGAGTAAAGTCTTCTTGTTCCTTCGGGAATAATCCCAAGTCGGTCATGCATGTGTGGAGTGTTCTTGAGATGGTAGGTTGTTACCTCCATTTCGTGAACCAGTTTTGTATCCACACCCAAGCCACTGACTGATTACCCGTGAAAGAGAAGAAGTCCAAGAACTTCGTTATCTCGGTAATCATCTTTCCCACAAGGACTCCGATGTGTTCTTTTGCAAGTAGTTCATGTAGGTGCAACCATCTTTCGCAAGTTGCTAATACATGAGTTCTACAATCTCGCTTACCTTGGCATCGTAGTCCATATCTTGAGAATCCAGCATATGTATCTCGTTAGTAACCGGTGCAACCTCTTCGCTCAAACATACCGAGCCTGAGCTATAAATCCACTAACCAGAGCTAAATCTCAAGCAGCAACGATGGTTGGTGTTTTTTCAAAGATATTGAATTAGGTTCGTTTGAAAATCCGGCATGGTTGATGTTGTGGTTGGCACAACTAGCCGGAAGGCCTAACTTTGTAATCCTTTGAATCCGTAAGAACAACCACCCTCCGTGATAATTCTTGTGTGGTTAATCCTGACCAGTTTTCCCACCCCGTTTTTCCAAACCGGAGTTCTACATTCACTTGATTACCTATAGAAGGCTTGTCATGAGCCTGCCATCGGTATCTATAACATCCAGGATAACTTGGAAATTGATCTTTCCAATATCTCTCCGTTGAACCTCCAAAACCTTTGTTCTAGTGGAAACAAGTTCCTCCTGAGAACATCTCTTGCTGTCTGTAACCGCCAATGATCAGTTCCTTTTTTCAAGTTGTTGGTACTTGAATTTCTATTCATCTCACACATTGTGTGAATTTGTCAGTCACTTCAGCCATGGGATCTTAACCATGTGGTAGATGTATTGCTACGTCTAAACACAAATAGGAAGGAGATTCCTTATTCCTTTCGGTGTTTCAATCAACGTCGGTTACCCATCCTTATGGTGTGATCAAGAATCCCTCCTTAACTATGGTGTTTCAACATCCTTTGGTTACTTATCTTCTGTCATGAAGTAACATCCCGATCCTTGACAAAGTTTTCGACAAACTTTAACGAAATAAAAGTTCCGTTATCTTCCGTGTCCACGCCGAAGAGTGAACATGATCCTGTATCAAAATTTTCTCCGGCGCATGATTACAGTGCTTTCTTGTGTTTTCCCTCGTCTACGGATATTAAGATGTGGTATCCAAGACCATCCTCTCCATCTTGGTTGTTTGTTTGAAGAAACCTCGGTTTCACAAGTTGTTCAACCTTTCTCTTCCAAAAGGATTTAAAGTCTTGCGAAAAGCTCATATTCTAAATCCTTTCAAAAACCATCGTCCACAAACTTGAAACCATCTTATACCCACTTCGTTATCTTGATGTGTTTCATGCCTGTTAACTCAAAAGTTCTTTATGAACATTCTTGTCATGAGTTACCCATGGGATACTCGATCTTCGTGAAGATCATTTTCTTAGAGTTTTCCCTCTTACCTAAGGTGTATCCGTTCAATACTTCAAGATGCTACGGATCAACCACTTCGAGAAAAGAACCGTAAGAAAAGAACCGTAATGTTCAAGAAGATCATTCAAAACCGGTGTTCCTTCTTTCTTTCTCCTTCGGGAATCTCGGGACGAGATTCTTGTAAGGGGGTAGATTTGTAACATCCCTGTTTATCTACATTAGGGTGGTGGTGTGTTGTTGGCATCTCATACATGCATGAAAACATGGGTTAAAATTTTGCATTCGAAATAACAAAATGAATTCACCAAAAACCACTTAAAGTGGTCACCCAAAATTTGTTTTCAAACAAATTTCAAAATTGGAAAGCAAAGACATGGTGAGTTTGCAAACTTGACAAGTTTTTAAAAATCTATTTTTTCCAAATTTTTACTCTGCAAAAAGGCCCAGAAAACATTGTTTTCTCCTCAGTTTTCAAAGGAAAAGGACCTCTCTGTAATATTTCCAAAATTCAGGGGTTTTTGTAATTTTCTTTTCTTTCTTTCTTCTTCCTCGAGCGGACAGAAGGCAACGCCTGCGTGTCGACGCCGCTGCAGCCCACGCACCTCCTGCCTGCTTCGGTCGTGCGTGGATAACAAGAGAAGGATAGCACCGTGATGCTCCTCTCCTCCCTCAGTCGCGCCCTCTCTCTGTCTCTCCTCACGAAGGCAAACCTTAAACATGCCCTACTGTCCCGCCGGCCGCTGCCTCGCGCCGTCATCTCCGGCGATCCCGCGATAAACCGAGACTTCCATTAGCTTCACCAAGCTCCCCTCTACGTCCTCGTTGAGCCAAGGAAGCTGGGAAGCTAAGGACCCCGCGAATCGGGAGGTTCTTCCTCAACTCCGGCCGACCCCTCCGCAGCCCGATCTCCTCCGCCGTGACTTCCCGAGCTTCCTCGACACCTCCACGACGTTCCTGGTGAGCACCCGGTCCTCATGGACCCCTCCAATGCCTCCATTGTCCTCTTTTTCGCATGGGAGCCGAACACCGACGAGTTCCGCCGCCGTTCAAGCTCGCCGGCGATCTTCCGGCGACATTTCTTGGGCGGCGCCGCCACCCTCTGGCTCCCCGTTGCGTCCTCTCCGTCGTGGTGCTTCACGATTTTGGATTCGTTTGTTGGATTGCCCGATCGAACGCGGACAGAGCCGCTCCGGCCGTTGATAACGTCACCTGGATGTCATGAGGACGTCATAATCCTGTTTTTTCTATTTTCCAGAAAATGGTTATTAATTACAGAAAACGAATTAAATTTAGAAAATCAATAACTTTTGTTATATGAATCAGAAAAATAAAGTAAAAATAGGGTTTTGATCAGAAAAGTATGCTCTATCCAAATATGTAATTTTCATACATGTTTGAAAACCTTTATGTTTGGCCATTTATTTAATATTGTTTAATTCATTTAAAATAGAGAAATAAGTTTTTATTCAATAAAATTAGAAAAATAAAATTTATATACCAAATTGTTCAAAATGACAAATGCAACCTGTTTATGGTGTTTTCAAACCCATTTGAGCTTTTAAAATTGTACTCACTTTCAAAACCGCCTGAAACCCCCTCCGGGCCTATTTCGGGCTAATTTCAGTAAAAATGCATAATTGCCATATGAACCCTAGCAACCCAAAGAACATGTTTAGGGCTTCTTTCAGTGCATTAACTTGCTCATGCATACATATTGCGGATTACATCGTTGCCATGTGTTGATTGTTGTTTTTCTTGTTTCGGTGTTTGTTCCCCCTCGGTAGCACGTGACTCCAAAGAGAAGGCCAACAAATCCAATGGCGAATACTTGATCTTAATCGACAAGTCAAGCACTTATTCCCGAATATCTTTATCTGGCTTTCTTAAGCAAGGCAAGCATAACCTCTTATCTGCCCATATATGATTTCGAAAGACTTTTTGACTCTCGTACAATGCATTTGATTCCAATGTATTTTGTGTCAGTAGTTAGAGTTGTCCTATATGATGCATAGCCTACTTATCCCTGATCCACTACTCCTAGCAGCCATAGGTTTTATTGTGTTCATCGCCAAAGCCTGAAATATGATGTGCTTAGTCATACATGTCTGTTATCTCTGCTCCATCCGATTGATGAATCAGAGTTACGAGATAATCTAGTTTGACAGGAAGTAGTGGTAAGTTAAGAGATATTTGTTTAAGATGACTTAACAAGTGCGGATGACGAGATCACAGAGGGTCTGTGGTGGTTGTCTCGTTCATGCCCCTAGGAGAGAGTTCTCGTCTTCGAGCCAAGACTGAGCGTGCATCCACACGGGGAATTAAATTCCCCTCGGTCTCAACTTGCCTAGCTTGTTCCATGAGTTGCCTAGTTCGGGCTTTCCATTTCGATTTGCGGGGATATTAAAACACTTTCAAAACTAGGATGTGGGGATGTATCGGCGCTCTGCGGGTAGGTAACCGTTGAGCATCGTGCACAACGATAGAGACCTGGCAGGAGATGGCCACTCCCTATTGGCGGTCCATCTCTACTCGGAGCGACTCATGGAATAGGCGAAGCAAGGGAAAGGTCGTGGTCAACCTCCATCTGCCGGCACTTCCCGGAATAGTGCTAACGTCTGGCATTAAGAGTTGGTTGGTACGTGTGGTTAAAGTTGTACACCCCTGCAGGGTTAAATCTTTTCGAAAAGCCGTGTCCACGGTTAAGGACGACTTGGTGTCGGATTCTGTGATCATAGAAAACTTAAACAGAATGATTAAAACTTGCTGATAACGAATGAAGGATGCCTCCTCGGAGATGCCGAGAGGGGTTACCTTGTAGATTGAGTTACCGGAACAACTTGAGGAGGTGATCTTTGAAGCACGAGGTGCTGATATGATTTGGTGGATTAAAAAGATGATGATTTCCGTAGTTGAGTAGGTTTCTCATCTGTTTTCAAAATACTTTATGAGACGTGCTATTCCTTCCTCCACTTGGAAATAAAGATGGCTTTACGCAAAACAACCTTCATAACTCTTTCTAAATGAAGCAGATATATAATAGGTTAACTAAGTCTTGTTGAGTACCTCCCGTACTCATGTTTGCTTCAACTTGGTTCAGGTGGAGTTCCTCAGTTCGGTGGTGTTTCAATATGGACATCGACGAGTAGTTTGGGGTTCCCAGGTAGCAGCCTGGAATCTCTGGGCCGGGACGTCGCCTTATGTTGCGGCCTCTTAGGCCTTTTTGGTTCTTGTTGATTAGCAACATAATTTGCCTTCCGTTGTCTGATGTAATGTTGGGTCGTGTGACCTCTGCTTGTAAGGTATACTCTAGTAACACCTGTTAAATAAAGCTTCATGTCTAGAGTGCTGCTTTGATCGGTTGTTGGTTTCGAGCTCATTGTTATACAGTTTTGGCTATGCCTGCATAGTTGTCGCAGTCGAGGGGTTGTGGAGCCGATGATCCATGTCCGAGCCCGCCTGCCGATGTGATTCGGCCTGGGGCGAGGTAACCCCAGTAACCCTCAATTGTTGTTGTACTTTCTGGACACATAGCAGCTCTGTATAACTTTGGTCCCGTTCCTTCAGTTTCATCTGACTCGTGGACGCTTGGGTATTCATAATTAGTTATGACTAGCATGGATACAAGGAGTAGTAGACCGGGGATCCGGACTACGTGCCGATGAATCCGGTCTGCCCGCCGTTGTTTGTTGCGGCCGGGGCTGGTAACCCTGAAGCCCTTGTGAGTCCATGACTAGGAGCACATAACAGTATGTATATCTCTGGGTCCGGGGTCTGACAGAAGGTTAACAAACCTAGCTTCTAACATGTGAATTAAATAAGTTGCAGCAGTTTCATAATTTGGAGCAAGTTCTACTATGGATTTTTCCTCAAAATTATCATGAATTATTTAATGGTATCCTTTCCAAGTATAGAACCACAACCTATTGGCAGATCTTTCAAGGTAAACTTAGGGAACAACATGATGAAAGATGATAACAAGGTAACAAAAGTAACAACTAGAATAGGAACTAATTTTTTTGTGTTTTTGATAAAGAGAAGTAAACAAGAAAAAATAAAATAAACTAAGCAAAACTAAAACAAAGTAAACAGATTGGAAGTGAGAGACTCTCCTTGCAGAAATTCTCTTCCTCCCCGACAAAGGCGCCAGAAAAGTTGCTTGATGCGTGTGAACACACGTTCATTGGGAGACCCCAAGATGAAGGTATGAAGAGTGCAGCAAAAAGTTTCCCTCAGAAAGAAACAAAGGTTGAATCAACCACTAGGAGGAAGGAGTAACTTCAGAAGGTTGATGCAGTGGAGATGGTAGGGTGCACTACCGGTTCAGCAGCAATATGGAACCTACACAACACAATCAAATCACTTTGCCCCAACAAAGCAGTGAAGTTGTCAATCTCACCGGTTTTGCTAAACACAAAGAGGTTAAACATATGGTGTGAAAAACAATAGGAGAACTGTATGAAAGCAGTAGCAGCAGTATGAAATCAGTATGAAAGTAGTGTAAACTAAGTGTGAAAGCAGTGTATATATTATCAGAATGAGAAAATGGACCAGGGTCCACAGTTCACTAGTGGCGTCTCTGCGTGAAAGATAAATAACATGTGTGGTGAACAAATTATGGCTGGGCAATTGACAGAAATGAAGGCTGCACCGTAGTGCATATGCAAGACATAAAGATTACTATGTGATTCATGCGGGCATTACAACAAATTACACAGACCGTCATCCGACTAAATCTATGACTAATAATCCACCCTCCGAATAACATCCGAACAAACGTTGGGTATTAAGTTGCAAGCAACAGATTATCGCAGTAAGAAAAGTCTGTAATGTAAACAATGTAAACTAAGTAAACACCGTTGTTTGCTACCTAATGGCAAGAACACATCCTCCATCCGTCACGTTTCTATCACTCGAGCACAGATGCAAAGGAGGCATGAACCCACTATCGAGCATAAATACTCCCTCTTGGAGTGACTAGCATCTACTTGGCCAGAGGGTCTACTAATAATGGAGAGCATGCAAGATCATAAATAAAATATGCATGAAGATAACATGATAGATTAATAATCAGAAGACATAGCATTCGACATTCATCAGATACCAACAAACACAACATGTAGCATTACATAAAGATGATCTCGATCATGTAGAGCAGCTCACGAGATCTAAACATGAGGTACAAAGTGGAGAATACAACCATCTAGCTACTTCTATGGGACCGTAGTATAGGGATGAACTACTCACACATCACTTCGGAGGAGGGCATGGTGGTGTAGACCCCTCCGGTGATGAATTCCCCTCCCGGCAGGGTGCCGGGGAGAGCTCCAGAACCCTCCCGATCTCAGGATGACGATGACGGTGGCCTCAGGTGTTTCTCATGATGAATTGGTATCTTTTTAGGTTTGACGTATCGGGGGGTATAAATAGGCGAAAGGGCGTTGGCGGTGGAGGCCCGAGAAGTCCACAACACCCCCAGGTGTGGCCAGGGGGCGCGACGCCCTATGGTGTGGCCACCCTCCGGGCCTCTTCGGGACTCCGTGGAACCTTTGGGAATTCTAAGACTTCCGAAAATTGAATTTTCCAATTCCGAGAATATTTCTAGAACAACTTTTCTGAAACTCAAAACTGTAGAAAACACGGAATTGGCTCTATGGCATCTTGTCAATAGGTTAGTCCGGAAAATCGATAAAAATGACATAAAGCGTATAGCAAACATGTAGGAAACAACATGAAAACAACATGGAACATCAGAAATTAAGGATACATTTATGACGTATCACGAGGTTCTTTTGCAAAATAAGGGAACTCTCTATCAAAGTGCTTCCATGCTTCGAAATCAGCGGGGCATCTCAAATTTTTTTTCTCAACGACCCTATTCTCCTTGTGCCACTTTGTCAGAGCTGAAGTTTTCTGCGAAACAAAAAATCTTTTTAACCTTGGGATTATTGGAAAGTATCGAAGCACCTTGTGAGGAACCTTCTTCTTTGATGTATTCTCTTTCCATCTAGCTAGATATCCCACACAGAGGACAATGTGTCTTCTTAATGTGTTCTCCCGAGAAAAGAGCACAGTCAAACTTGCTTACATGAATGGTCTCATAACCAAGACCAACTTCAGAGAGACTACTCTTAGCATCGTTGTAAGACGCGGGAAAATCCACACGTGGCAATGCAACTTTTAAGAACTTCAGGAATTGATTGAAACATCTATTTGTCATACCATTGTATGACTTGATATGTGGCATCTTGATAATGAACGACAACCGTGACATAGTGTTGCAACCTTGGTGAAGCTCTTAGTTCGCTTCTAAAAAGAGCATTGAAAAAATGTTCGGTTCGTCAGGACCTTTATCCCATGCATTTTGTAGATCTTCTAAAATAGCGGTAATATCATCTTCATTGTCATCCACACCTTATTCTTCGTTGTCACTTTCATAAGAACGATGATTGTGATACACATCATTACTATATGTTTCTCCATGATAAATCCACCTTGTATAGTTTACCGACATACCATTTTGGTTCATGTGAGCATCAATAACAGAATCATCCAGCCGAATCAAATTAAGATGCACTAATGCAGAATAGCTTATAGCCACCATCACATTAGTGACGGGAAAAAATATGCCTGTCACTAATAATAGGTATCAGCGACAGGCACTAAAATGACTGTCACTGGTAAAGCTCAGCAAATGGCTATAACACATACTAGTGACAGTACGGTATAATTTGCCCGTCACGGGTAATTTCCTCTAATACTAGTGACAAGTCTGTAGACTTGCCCGTCACCGGTCATGCTCATAACAGCGACATACATATTTTTGCCCGTCACTATTTAACTAGCCAATATATTGATAAAAATGATAATATAAATGAAAATTTTTACCTAGGTTAGATAAGGTATAAGAAAAATGTTGGCGGCCACAAGTAGCAGTTTAGGTGAGAATGTAAAAAAATGTTGGCCGTTTTTGCCAACAATGGGATTCAAACTCGGGTTGCAAGATTGGGACTAGGGTCGCTACCAATGAGCTCCTGAAACGATATTGTATTTCTAAGAATTTACGTGTATTTCACATTATTTTTTCTGATTTTTCTTTATATATTCTTATGTGAACCAAAAATATTGGGCTTAACCAAAATATTTAGCGGGAACGAAAAGAAAAACTAGCGGGACATGGCCAAACAAATTAGCGGGACTTGCTAATCTAGTGGAGGCCACGATCTAAAAAATAGTCGCAGTTTTCTCCAAGCCGTTCCCCCAGGTTACTCTGGAGCCGCCGCCTGACCTCCCCGCCGAACGCCATGCCGCGAGTCCTCCCCGCCCACATCACGCCACAGGGACTTCTTGACGACGGCGCCCCGCAAGTAATCCCCCGCCTACCCCGCCGTCGCACGGCCCCAGCGCCGCCGCTCCTCCCCGCCGCCGATGCCGCCGTCATCGGGGCTGCTGCTAGTTATGCCGCGACCGTTGTTGGTTGCCTCTCTGCCGTCATAGACGGCGCTCTGCAAGGCCTCCTCCGCCACTCCTCCTCGCCGCCTACGCCGCCCTCACCGGGGCTGCTGCTGGTTGACGCAGCGGCCTCCGGGACGCTGCTGGTCGCCCCGCTGCCGCCATCGACGGAGGATTGCTGCTCTTCCGCCATGGAGGGTTTCCTCTCCCCTCTATGCCCTCTGTCCGGTCATCTAGTTCAGAAGCAGGGACTCACTCTGTAGGTATGAAGATTGCTGTTTCAGTCTGTAGGTACGAAGTACTGATGGTTAATGGAATGATACATCGATCTGCAAAGATTGTCCATTTGATTGGCATTCTAAACATGTCTAATTTTGTTACGCACTTGTAGGCAATTTCCACCTATATTCTGATTTTAGAAAAACAATCTCATTTGAAATCTTAACCACTATCGTAGAGCTATTTGTTGTGTCATGGAAAAGCTGGCTATTTAAAACCTTGTGTTCTGGCTATCTAAACTTTATTCTGATTGGATCTTGTAGTGTAATAGAGGGGCTCTCTGGTTAAATTGCAGTTCGTTTATGATTGTCAGTTCTTACTCCTTCCCTGGTTGGTTGCTTCCAGGAAATGACCTGACTGATGTGAAGGGGTGCCTTACTTGCTTGGTTTAATGAACTGTACATCAAATAAATATCTGAATTGATCCATACTGCATATTTTTGCTAAGAATCTGCTGTGTGAGCAACCGAGAGTTATTAGTGGAACAACCAAGCTAGAAAGTCTTTTTGAGCAACCTGAGAGTTATTTTTGCTAAGAATCTACTTGATTGTAAAGGTTTTTTTTTTGATCTAGCTAGAAGGCAAAGAATCTGCTGTTATTTATCTCGGTAGGTACAAAATTAGTTATGCATTGTAGGTACACAATAATGCTTATCTTTGTAATTGTGCTTCTGCATGCACTTTATTTAGCTCGGTT
This sequence comes from Alopecurus myosuroides, assembly GCA_028641055.1. NCBI lineage: Eukaryota > Viridiplantae > Streptophyta > Magnoliopsida > Poales > Poaceae > Alopecurus > Alopecurus myosuroides. The sequence continues at coordinate 100,313,926 of CM054059.1, forward strand.
ACAGAAGAAAACACTTCATTTTAATAGATTGACCCTTGTGTTCTTCCTCCCTTAGACAGCAATACTCTAATCAATGTTTTATCAACTGTTTGTAGGAATGGAAGAATCTTCTGTCAAGCATAGTTAGTTATTCTTATCCGTGTGTCACTTTTTGTTGTTTGTAGTTTATTAGGGCTATTTACTAAATCATTTCAAGCATGGCTTTCAAAATATGCATGATTCCAGGTCTAATGAGGACATGGGCAACTCTTTGTTTCTGAATGAAGTTTGGTTTTCAAGAGAAATCTTTCTGTACCTTTTCCCAGGTAATTTTATTGTAATGTTTATATGGACAAGTCTCTAGGCATTCTGTTGGTAACATAATATGTAGTTCTGCATGTTACTGAAGAGAAATATTTGATGCAGCTTCACCATGAAACTAATTTGTCCTGGTATATCAGACTATCGGCCCCATGACTTCAAAATCTGCATAGTTTCATTGTTCACTTTTCCACAATTTATATTGTCATGAAGAAGGAAAGTAATTGCTTAGTAGAGTTGATATCCAGTTTTGCCAGTTGTAGTGAATTCGTAATGCAAACACCTTTTGGCCCTTTGTCAAATGTGACACCTTTTGGCCCGTGTTACCTGTGAGTAATTATGTGAACTACACGAAAAACTGCTGGAACTCATATGAAGGTAGAAAATAATCTAACTTTGCTTGTATAATTGTGACTAGGTGGACTATTTCTTCTATTTCACTTAGATTGTTTACTTTCGAATGACTAGTAGGTTTGGTCATGTCCTATTAGTAAGTGAGTCAGTTTGTTAGGAGTAGTCCATGTAGGTTTGGAAAGTTTAGTCAGATACAGTAAGTTAAAACGGAAGCCATGTCCGAGTAAGTTAATACCTTGCGTCAAAGACAAAGGCAACTAAGGTCAACTAGATGAGCAAGATACATAGAATGGTTGCGATGTGTGCTAGCGGCCTCATGCTAAAGCCGATTGATTGTCAATGAACTAGCTCTCCTAGTGTACCGCCAAAGACCTCACTCCATAAGTAGAATACCTGAATCCCAAAAGTTGCATTAGGGGGCCGACTATGAGTACATTATAAGATTTGTTTACTTCTTAAAAGAGGCAGTTGGTGTCTATGGTCCGCATGTCCATCATTCCGAGCGAGCCCCTTTCTCTCCTAGCAGCCAAATAAAAAAAATGTCTCCACCCTAATGACCTATTGCACCCAGCTAGAGTATAAAAAGTTGCCACTACCAGGTGCTCGAGTAGCTACCGGCTAAATACACTGACGCAAATAACTAGCAGCCGAGCTGAACCAATGATTCGTATACAAACGTATTTAAAATATTCTACCAGTTTAATGCTTGGTCAGAACCTTGAAAATTTTGAAAAGTACTTTTCTAATGTGTACACATGCTATAAGACCATCATGTTTTTAGAGATGAACATACATAGCTAAATACACTGGATTGCTACATTAAGATGCAGATTTTTTTTAACAGCAATCGTTCTGACAAATTAATTCAACCTGGACACTCTCTAGTGTCTTATTACTTGCTTCGTCTAGGGTTACTCTGTTTTCTTCATGTGCTGGTTGATGCTAGTTGATTTCTTGTTTCATGAGTTTACCTAATTATCTTGAACTGAAAGGGAGTCATTCAAATATGTGGCTTTGTGAGTGTTACTGTAGCAATCCCGATACCTTTTTCTTGAACATGGACGAAATCTGTATTTACCATGCAATGTGGCTGTGTTATATTTTTGGTTTAGTACCTAATCTCAATATGATGCAGCCAGCAAATGGATACTTTGTTAACTATGTTTCTAATGCCTTTTGAAATTTTAACCGTGGAAAATCAATGTTACTTACATGTAATGTCCACATATGTTCGATGTCTTATATCTGAACTTATGTGTATGGAAACTAATTTATTTCTCTAGACCGCTATTGTCAGGATTTCCTAACGGTGGTACTTGAAACTCCAGTTGTGGACGGATGCCTTTTGTCATGGGTTCGCATTCTCAAACCTTCTCTCTGATCTTTTAGTTTGAACTCTTCATGTTTTCAGTTATCTAACTTGACCATGCATGAATTATGGTTAAGATTTCTTAGACACTTGGTTATCATCCATAAATTTTGAAATTTTGGACTAGTATGTTGGAACCGGTCACAATACCATGTTCTGTAGTTCTTGGACCATTGCTTGTCCACCTGTGTTTCTCTCCAACCTGGAACCAGTTGCAATACCATGTTCTCTCCGACCTGGAACTACTCCTCCGCCAGTCCTCGCGCTGACGTGACCTCGCCGCCACGGGTAGTCCCGGCTCCCTCAGATCATTTCTTCTCTTTCGATTTGGGGCCAGAGTTGCTTGTGGTAGTCTATGCTGGAGCCTTGTGTGTGGGGAAGTACGGCACATTATTTGGTGTGAGGCCATGAGGTTGTGTGTACTGGGTACCTAGGTGCGAGTATTGTTAGTGAGGGTAGTGAGGCAAAAAGACCTTGTGCCATGCATGTGTGGTTGTGTGCTGCTGTTTAAAATTAGAGTTGTTTGGTCTTTGCACATGGTATCGTTTCAAATCATGCGTTCCACTTGATTTACACTTTCTGACTGGATATATTGTTTCATGTTCTCAGGTGCTAATTTCTGAAAATCTTTGTTTGCATACAATCGGCATATCAAATCTTTGCCAACCGATGATTTTTCCAGCTTAATACCGCTGCAGTACACGGTTCAGAAATTTAGTTCCACTTGCACGATTAATGTCGTTGTTGTACAAGGTACACTTCAACTACTTTTGCGCATTTTATGCTACTTTTAAGTGTATGTTTGCATGTGAAATTACAACAATTTTTCTATCATCCACTCTCGTCTAGCTAAATGTATCATAGTGCATGTATATTCCAACAGATTCATATTCTGAGAGCTGCATATCATAGCTAAATGTATGATAATGCTTTTTGTTTGATTTCCTATATAGTCTATCTTTACTTTCATTGATATGGTATGTAGGTCTATTACCCTTGATACTTAGAAATCAAAGGATCTGTTTAAGACAACTAATTGTGAAGACACTTGTAGCTAAATGGATTTTAATATGTCATGTACACTGACGTGCAAGTAACTGATATATATATATATATATATATATATATATATATATATTCATATACTTCATACTTGTACCTATTTCACATTTCAGGTGACCAGACTAAATTCTCAGAGCAAGCTGGTAATACTCTGTTGTTGGCTTCGAACAAAAGCGGGAGAACTTGCACCTACTAATCATTCGTACATGCTGGCACTAATGCAACCGAAGATTATGTTAGAATGTCACAAACATAGTGGTTATTGTAAATTATTGTGCATTTGACTTTTCTTTTGTCAATTCTTTCAAATCCCAATTTAGCAATTAATTCGTATGTTTTTTTGGATTGCCCAAATATTGAGAAGTGTTGTGCTATATGCTATGTTGATTTGAAATTTTGTGAGCAAATCTGAGGTCAAATACATGGACTTAATTTTCTTTTATACCGAAATTCAAACTAGTGACAGGCAGAACAATGGACCTGTCACTACATACTCATAGGGCCGCGGCTTTCGACTACAACTAGTGACATGCATTTCTTTTGCCCTACACTAGTTTACACATGCTAGTAACAAGCACACGCAAATGACTGTCACCCGTACACATACTCGTGACAGGCAGTTGCCAGTCACTAGTAACCTCCTACCAGTGACTAGTCATTAGTGACAGGCGCTTTGCCAGTCACTTATGGGCCATTTCAGCCTGTCACTGATAGCCTATTCTGAAGTAGTGATAGTTTCTACAAGGGCACAACATTTTTCGGTTGTCCGTGGCATTACCTCTCGCAAACTCCATGAACTCGGTAACACCATTCATATATTCGGGGGTGAATTTTGTTCCATGAAGAATCCAACTTAGATTCATTTCCTAAAAAAATTATCGGATTCAAAAACAAAATCCTTTCAATTGGATAGAATAACAAAACGCCTAAACATGAAACCGGAACTCACCGTTTCCAAAATATTTCTCCGCCGTGCACCACAGAAGTCTTTCCCTACGGTGTAATGCTGATCTCGTCGCCGGAACCATGATCACCACGAGGGAACCACGAGCCCTAACTGATTCGTTCCCTACAGTAAACATAATGCTTTCCTAATCGATGAGATAACGTTAATAAGATATACAGATATGTTAAGTTAATAGACTTTATATAAGTATGACATATATGTTACATCTACAATGTAGTACATTGTCACATTCATACCCCAACGGTAATGATTAATGTCTTGTAGATCTGGTTATGGGTTTAAAACACATCGAACCACTTTTTTGAAACTTATTTAATTAAATAAATAATCGGACACACCTAAATCAATGACGGTATAGATGCACGACGAAATTATTCCGTCAATCCAGTAATGCATGACGATTGAACCTACTATTGCATGACAAATATATTAAGCGTCATGTATTAATGCCAATAGGTGAAAAAAATTTTATTATGTGGTGTATTAACGACCTTGCATGACGGTTTATAGTTTGTCAACAGCAAAACCGTGGCTAAAAGTCCAAAAATTTATAGTGATTTAGATTGACATTTAGACAAACAAACTCCTTTTATCAAATAGAAACACTTACAACCGAACATCCAAAAATAGGAAATATTTCGCTTGTTTCCGGTGAGGATTTCATATGGATTTTTCTCCAAGCCTTTGCGGAGGTAGAGCCAGCTTGATGAATGACATGCCATGGAGATAGCCTCAGCCCATAGATAGGAAGGATATTTAAACTTCATCAACATGGACCTTGCCATATCCATAAGAGTCCGGCTCTTGCTCTCCGCTACACCATTTTGTTGAGGGGTATAAGCAGCAGAATATATATGGTGAATTCCTTCTTTACTAAGAAACTCATTTAGGGTGTAGTTCTTGAACTTGGAGCCATTGTCACTTGATGCTGACGTGATCACACGCTCGTTGGGAGACCCCAAGAGGAAGGTATGATGTAGTCCAGGGGAAATTTTCCCCCAATTCAGGAACCAGGGTTTATCGAACCACTAGGACTTCGTAGTCTTGAAGAAGGTTTCTTGTTGTCTGGCGCTTCAACATGCGTGGAACCTGCACACAAACACAAACTCTCTTTTGCCCCAACTTTCTGGAAAGTTATGAATCTTCGTGTTGCTAAAAACGAGAGAATTAAACGTATAGAGTCTTGGAAAACAATAAAAGTAAAAACGGAACATCGAGGAAAAAAATATGAAAGTTCTTAAAAGAAGGCTGCAAATATGAGGAAAATAGGACCAGGGGCCATAGGTTCACTAGTGGTGTATCTCTAAAGAAAACAAACATGCTAGGTGAACAAATTACAACTGGGCAATTGACAAATCATGAACGTATAACAATACTATTATGACGAGATATAGTTCACGGGTTCTAACATTGTAGTCATTATGTCAAAGCATATGGACCGCTATCCAGCATGCATCCATATCTAAAAGTCCACCTCAAGAAAGTTATCCAGCAAATCTCACTAGTAGCAACAACACAGCCCCATCCGTGACATTTATGTCACTCGAGCACTGATGTAAGGAAGTCATGAACCTACCATCTAGCATATAAACCCTCTCTTGGAGGTGAAAACAACTACGTGGCCAAGGTAACCATAAAAATCGGAGAGCATTGCAAGACAAGATTAAAACTCTCTACAAATATAAGTGAAGCATCTCAAATTGACATGAAAATAATAATCATAATCTCATGGTTCATCGTATCCCAGCAAACACAACATGCACAATTACATAACGGTTGTCTCGATCATGGGAGACAGCTCCCAAGACTCTAAACATGGAGTCATAGGGGAGAAAACAACAATCTAGCTACGTTTATGGACCCGTAGTCTAGATATTAACTACTCACACATCTGTCTGGAGGCGATCATGGCGATGTAGAGGCCTCCGATGACGATTCCCCTCTCCGGCAAGGTGCCATAACTGGGATGTAGAAGCCCTAGATTGTACTTTTGAGGTGATGGAGCCTCTATGTATGTTTCATGGAAAATAACTCCGTCCCCCCACGTTTTTAGGGTTGAAGGCAATTCATGGGCGAAGAGGCACCGAGAGGCGGGGGCGCCATGGGCCTACCAGCTGGGCCACGCCTGGAACCCCCCTAGGGGCCCCCTGCCTCCCTCTAGCTCTTCTTTGGACACTGATACGTCTCAAACGTATCTATAAGTTCTGATGTTAAATGTTGTTTTCATGCCATATGCTACATGTTTTCTATACACTTTATGTCATTTTTATGGATTTCCTGGGATTAATCTATTAACAAGATGCCAGAGAGCCAGTTCATGTTTTCTGCTGTTTTTGGTTTCAGAAAAGTTGTTCTGGAAGTATTCTCGGAATTGGACGAAACAAAATCCCAGGGTCTGATGTCTACGCACGCTTCTATTATTGTAGACAGTGTGGGGCCTCCAAGTGCAGAGGTTTGTAGAACAGCAATAAGTTTCCCTTAAGTGGATCAGCCAAGGTTTATCGAAATCAGGGAGGTAGAGGTCAAAGATATCCCTCTCAAGCAACCCTTCAATTAAGATACAAGAAGTTTTGTGTGTCCCCAACACACCCAATATACCTGTCAGGTATATAGGTGCACTAGTTCGGCGAAGAGATAGGGAAATGCGAGTAATATGGATGGTTATAAGTAACAATAGCAATCTGAAATAAATATGGCATCAAGCAAACATGTAGCAGAATAGGCGGAAAAGGTGTTTCAATGCTTGTAAACAAGGCCTAGGGATCCTACTTTCACTAGCGGACACTCTCAACAATGATCACATAATTGAATAACTAAATATCTTCTCTTGACTATGCTACTCTTAACCCTCTCCGGTTGGATAACGAACACTAATGATTGCGTAGGGCTACAAAAATCATTCCTTAAAGTAAGCATTCCCATGTCTAGTTAACCCCACGCTGTCACTAGGAGCGCCCTAGAAGGTACTAGACAAACACCACAATTCATAGAGGAGACACACACGATGTGCACACTATCACCTTCACACGGCGGGAGAAGGTGACTCCAAATTTCATATCAATAAAACACTTGAGTAGCACAAGATGAAGAGTAACATCTACTTATTCAACTAGATTACAAAGCGCACAATCACATATAGATCACACCATGCGAGAGAGATATGAACCACATAGCTAATGGTAGAGCCCTTAGCCTCGGGGGAGAACTACTCCCTCCTCATCATAGGAGACAGCAACGGCGATGGATATGGCGGTGGAGTCAATGGAGATGGCTTCCGGGGGCACTTCCCCGTCCCAGCAGGTTGCCAGAACAGAGATCTGTCCCCCGAAACTTGGGTTGATAATGACGGCGGCTGCGGAAGGTTTCGTGGAATTTCGCCGATCCTTTTAGGGTTTTCTCTCGGGGGAGTATAAATAGACGAAAGAGCGATGCCGGGGGGTGGCCAGGGGGCCCACACCACCAGGTGGCGCGGCCAGGGGAGACCCGCGCCACCCTATGGCCCCCTCCGGGGATTTTCGGAACTTCTGGATGCTTCCGGGGAAAATAGGAACTTCGGGATTTGTGGGGTCCAAATCCGATAATATTTCGAGAACAACTTTTCTGAAATAAAAAACTGCAGAAAACAGGGAACTGGCACTTGGCATCTTGTTAATAGGTTAGTCCCGGAAAACGTGTAAAATGCTATAAAGAAGGGAGAAAACATGTAGCAATTGGCATAATATCAACATGGAACATCATAAATTATAGATACGTTGGAGACGTATCAGGGTCTTAGAAATCTGTCACGTATACGAAGTCCAAAGGGGACCCAGACGGGGGCCCTGGAGCCACCACACCATAGGGTGGCTCCCCCCTTGGCCGCGCCACCAGGTGGTGTGGCCCCTCTGGCTGCCCACCGACGTTGCCCTTTCCCCTACTTAAGCTCCTCATCGGGTTAACCCTAAATACCCGAGCCTCCATCCACGAATAGTTCCGTAGCCGCCATCATCGTCAACCCTAGTTCGGGAGAGTTCTAAAGCTCTTCCCGGCACCCTGCCGGGAGGGGAATCATCATCGGAGGGCTCTTCATCACCATGCCTGCCTCCGGAGTGATGCATGAGTAGTTCATCCTTGGACTACGGGTCCATAGCAGTAGCTAGATGGTTGTCCTCTCCTATTTATGCCTCATGTTTAGATATTGTGAGCTGTCTAACATGATCAAGATCATCTTATTGTAATGCTACATGTTGTGTTTGTTGGGATCTGATGAATATGGAATGCTATATCCGGTGATTATCAATCTATCATGTTTATGTTATTTATGATCTTGCATGCTCTCCATTACTAGTAGATGCTCTGGCCAAGTTGATACTTTTAACTCCAAGAGGGAGTATTTATGCTCGATAGTGGGTTCATGCCTCCCTTTCATTCACGCTTGAGTGACAGAAACGTAACAGATGGGGGATGTGTTGTTGCCACTAGGGAGAAAACAACAATGTTTTAATTGTTTACATTACACACTTCACTTAACGAAAATAATCTGTTGGTTACAACTTAATACCCGAGGTTTGATTGGATGACTCTCCGAGGGTGGATTATTAGTCATAGATGCAGTTGGATAACGGTCTATGAATTATGTTGTAATGCCCGCATGAATCACATAGTAATCATCATGTCATGCATATGAACTACGGTGCAGCCTTTATATATATCAATTGCCCAGCTGTAATTTGTTTACCCATCATGTTATCTATCTTTTATGGAGAGACACTACTAGTGAACTGTGGACCCCGGTCCATTCTTTAACACTGATAATACAACACTGCAAACACTATTTTCTTTACTGCAAAACCGGTGAGATTGACAACCTCGTTGTTTCGTTGGGGCAAAGTATTTTGATTGTGTTGTGCAGATTCCACAATGCTGCTGAGCCTGGTAGTGTGCCCTACCAACTTCAGCTGTCATCAACCGTAAGAAGTGATTTCTTTCAACTACAGGTCGATTAAACCTTGGTTTCTTTCCGAGGGAGAACTTTCCGATGCACTCTTCATACCTTACACATGGGGTCTCCCAACGAGCGTGTGTTTACCCGCCATCAAGCATGTTTTCTGGTGTCGTTGCCGGGGAGGAAGAGGATTTCTCCAATGGGAGTCTGTCACCTCCAATCTCTTTACTTTGTTTTTGTTTTGCTTAGTTTATTTTATTTTGTCTTGTTTGCTTCCCTATATCAAAAACACAAAAAAATTAGTTCTTATTCTAGTTGTTATTTTTATTCTGTTTTTAATATTGTTAAAATGAGTACTCCTGAGCACACTAATTTGTGTGACTTTACTAGCTCAAACAACAATGATTTTATTAGTACACCTATTTCTCCACTTGCTCCCACTGCTGATTTTATTAGTCGTGGGAGCCAGATTATGAGCATGCCCAGTACGATCCACCAGCGTGGAGCCAATACCATCGCTGTGATTGAGCCTCATTTAGGCCAAAAGACTAAGCTTGGGGGGAGGTATACCAACATCACACTCATATATATATATCTATATATATCGTATTCAGTTGGTTCTTTGTACATTCATATTTTCTATTTCTCTCTCTTTCTTTTGTTATTGCTGTTTTCTTTTCGCTTTCCAAAACACAAAAAGACCACAAATATTTCTGTTGTTTCTCTCTATTTGTTTCTTTAGTTGGTTTTCTTTATCTTTTAATTGCAGTTTTGAATTCGAAAACGCAAAAAGATTTTGCTTTGTTTGCTTGTTTTCTTTTGTTCCTGTTTTAATTTAAAAAACCTAAAAATATTTGTTGTTCTTCTTTTGTTTTGTAAAGTTTGCTGCAGAGTTCAACAGTCGTCTGTGACTCTATTGGAGCTTGGTTTTCATTATATATTATTCGAGCCACAAGTGAAGAGCAATAATGACGATCTATGACAATTCAAGTTGTGGTGAGAGGCTGGTATGAAGTCTATTTGTTTTCATTTTTGTACATATACCCATCCATGTGAGCATGCTTAGTTTGTTCGTATAAGATATATGTGATTTAATGGCTTCTTAATAGTTCGCGCTCTCTCATGTTTTGTTCCAATTTATTAATAGTAAATGACCTGTCGTATAAATATTTGTTCGCGTTGTTCTATTCGTAGAAGGGTATGACATTGTGGTACCCTCCTCTGACTGTTTCATTTGAATCGACTTGGCACGTGCTCACGCATGCTAAGACTGAAAACAAAAAGTCAATAAGCCTCGATGATTTATTTTTCCTCAGAGTTCTAGTATCAATTTTATGTCTCATTTAATTTTACTTTATCGCAAACATGATTATGGTAACTATTGCTCTCTTGATTGTCGCTTCCCAGTCTATTGCTAGCCTTCACTTGCACTGAGTATGAGCTCTACTCGTGCCTCTAAATCCCTGAAAACCAAGTTATTCCACGGAGTCCGCTATAAATTCCTATGCATGGTATTTCCTACCATTCCAAGTAAATTTGCATGTGCTACCTTTAAAACCTTCAAAATACTTCTCGTTTTGTGACATTGTTTTAGCTCATGAGGAAGTAGTATTGTGTTTGTTATCTTTCATGCTAAATTAAGTACCCACCTCACTTGCATGCTTCATATGCTCGTCATTAATATTGCAAAGAGATGGTTAGACCACTATAAAAGAAAAATAATGAAAAATAGGAACTCCCCCATGGTATGTGAAAGTAAAGGTTGGGGGGAGTGTCAAGCTATATATATGTGCATGATATAATTTCCTAATTCGGAATTTCTCTCACTTGTTTAGTATGGAAGATAATAAGCACTCTATTGCCATTTGTTGACATGAAAAACCACTTCTCAAAATTGTTTTACTTCTGTTTCATGAAAAATGAAAAGCTCTAGCGCATGTGAATCCCTGCTTCCCTCTGCAAAGGGCCAATCCTTTACTTATAGGAAGAGTCTCCACCATATTTTTTGAGCACCTTCTTGAAAGCATAATTGTCATTCTTAGTGTGATGTGTTTGTCCCAAAGCACGGCTGATTGTGAGATAATCTTGATACTTGCATCTTTTGATATCTTTACTTCTAGTCTTCCCTTGAACTTCAGAGGTGTTGTGGCATTTATGTTTTTCCCCACACATAAGGGCAAGCGAGATACCACTTTATCAGATCCTATTATGAATATTACAATCTTGCAAATAGTTAAGCTTCATGTTGTTTATTATTAATATGTTGTTATCTCTTCATGGTTTGCATAGCTATTAAGTGACAGTATCTTGGGTGTATCTTATCATGAGCATAATTAAGTATTTGATCATATAGTGAGTATATTTATATCATATGAAGCAAATGTGTTCCTAAAAGTTCTTTTATCGCACTCAGCTGTTAACTGAATTGCTTGAGGACAAACAATAAGCTAAGCTTGGGGGAGTTGATACGTCAAAAATATATCTACTTTTCCGAACACTTTGTTGATGTTTTCCCTCTAAACTTGTGTGTTTTGAATGCAACTAACACGGACTAACGTTGTTTTCAGCAGAATTACTTTGGTGACTCGTTTTTGCACAGAAAATCAACTTTAGGAAAATACCCGGAAACGAAGGGAAAGTCCATATTTTACCCGAAGACTCCCGGAGCTAGAAGATGAGTCAAAGAGGGGCAAGGGGTTCCCTCACCACCCCCAGGCGTGACCAAGGTGGTCTCGCGCCTGGGCATGGTGAGCCCACCTCGGTCACCCCCTCAGACTCCCCTTTCGACTACATATGCCCCGAAACCTAAAACCCCGAGGGGGTTCGATCGTATTCCAAAAAGAAGTCCGTAGCTCTGTCGCCATCGTGAATCCTTTTTTGGGGTTCAGAAACTCCATTCTAGCACCCTTCCGGGACGGGGAATTGGAGGAGAACATCGCCATCGTCATCATCAACGCCTCTCCATCGACCATCCATGTTTCCCCCATCAATGTGTGAGTAATCCCCCCGCTGTAGGCTGAAGGGGATGGTAGGGATTGGATGAGATTGTTCATGTAAGAATGCCATGATTGTTACAGCATAGTGCCTAGTATCCTCTATTAGTTCTATTGACATTGTCGCAACTTGTTATGCTTAATGCTTGTCACTTTGGGCCCGAGTGCCATGATCTTAGATCTGAACATGTTATTGAATCACGAGGATAATTATTGTTTCTTGATCATACCTGCAAGTTGTTTACACATATCGTTGTCCGGAACCCGAGGCCCCGAAGTGACACAAATTGGGACAACCGGAGGGGATGGCTGTGATGTGAGGATCATATGTGTTCACGGAGTGTTAATGCTTTGCTCCGGTGTTCTATTAAAAGGAACACCTTAATTACCATTAGTTCCATTGAGGCCCCGCTGAAAACGAGCTGGTAGGACAAAAGATGTTGTGCAAGTTCTCATTGCGAGCACGTACGACTATTTACGGAACACACGCCTATGATTACTTAGTGCTCGGATGCATTATCCTATTTATCTGCAATGCCCATGTCTTGATAATTATATGAACTATCTTATCCATGCAACGCCCGTTTATCTATCCCTGTGCCTACAATATTTAATCCCGTTGTTTACTTCAAACACTACTGCTGCTCTTTTCTTTTCACTGCTACTATTATTTTACTATTGTTGCTACTATAAAACTGTTACTACTGATAAACCACTGCGAACAAGTCCACTTTCAGTTGCAGGTGAATTGACAACTCACTTGTTAAGGATCACAAATATTCTTTGGCCCCCTTGAGTCGAATCAATAAATTTGGGTTTTACTTCCCTCGAAGACTATTGTGATCCCCTATACTTGTGGGTTATCAAGCACCACCATGGGCTGGACGCACCCCCTTGGGCTGCCTCCCCCTTCCCTATAAAAGGAGGGTCAGAGCTCTCCCTCCTCCACACACTTGCCCACCTCCCTTTCTCTCCACCCGCTACTCCATTCCATGGTCTCCAGCTTGGCGAAACCCTGACCGTGGGATTCTTCACCACCACCACGCCGTCGTGCTGTTGGAATTTCGGGGGATCCTCTACTTCCACTACCTCGTTGGATCGAGGGAACAGAGGTCTTCATCGAGTCGTACGTGTGACCAATCACGGAGGCATCGTCGGATTGCGGTGCACATCTTCTCGCTCTTGGGATCGGTGTGAGTTCGAATACACCAAGAACGAGATTTGATCTCGTAACGCTTAGAGTCTTCGAGGGTATGTTTTCTTAAGACTCTCTTTCTCCCCATGGCACTTCATCTCCTAGATTAGATCTTGGCCTTCCGGGTATCTCTCGCGTAGGAAATTTTTTGTTTTCTATGAAACGAACCCTTCAGTGGTATCAGTGCCGGATCTATGCGTAGATAATTTGTACGGGTAGAACACATAGGTGTATGTGGGCATTGATGACTATGTTTTTGTCTCCTTAAGTATTTTATGATCTTAGTGGCCTAGTAGGATGAAACTTCCCTAGACAAACTTTACGTGTACTTTGTACGCGAGACATGTCTCACTTGTGGTTGAGGGGGTGTCCGTTTCTCCCACTATAGTTAATATCTAATCTATGAAGGGCTGATAAGAATATGTTTTATCAATGTTGTGGCTCTTGTACGTAGGTATGAACGGTTCTATCCTCGTAATCCCAAGCCACGTAAAATATGCAAAAATAAATTAGAGGCGTCTAACTTGTTTTTGCAGGGCATGTGATGTGATATGGTAAATGTTACAAATTTTATGTATGAGATGATATCTTCTGTAAATTATTGACATACCGGCAGGAGCCATATGGTTGTCTTATTATTTATGTCCTATGTGTTGTATATCATATCCATGTGATATGTTGTAATTTTGATGGACAATCAAGATGGAGGTTCCATGGACCTTGGTGCCACGCCGGTGGAATGATGGAGATCATACCATGATGCACAAGATGGAGATCAAGTGCAAGAAGGACCTGTCGGGGGGCTACCCCGAGTAGGGGTAAGGCTGGTGATAAATGGAGTTCGAGGTACTAGTTACCGAGTTCGGCCGTACTGAGTTGGTACCTGCTGAGTAGGATGGTATCCGGTTGGGTAGCTGTTAGATTGGAGCTACCCGGTAGGAAGAACAAGAGACCAAGGGGAAGATTCGAGTACCTATCTGGGTCATCCGAGTAGCACTAGGAGGATCCGGATAGAAGAGTTAGCTGCTCTACTCGGAGGCAAAGTCAATGGAGCCGTTGTGCGGATCCCGCGTATCCAGGGGTAGTATAGGCGCGCGGTTCACTTACTAGGCGCGTGATGATGTGTATCCATATGTGGGTACAGGGTGCAGTATGGGTGAGGACATGTCAGCGGCCCGACCGCGATGACTTTCGGCGACTGTCAGCGAGGAACCGGAGGCGTGCGGTTGTGCATAGAGTGTAGTCACCTAATCAGTACTTGTATCCGTAGAGGTAGTAGGTGGCCACCAGTATATAAGGTGGGCTCTCCCTCCTGCGTGAGGGTCGCTCAGTTGGTGGTTTGATGCTAGAGACACTACGTTTTACGAGAGAGAGAGAGGTAGCAGGAGAGGTTCTTCTTCCTCTAGCTCTTCGAGCCTGAGGAACTCTTGTACTCGGCATACACTTATACATAGAGAGAGGCAGGAGTAGGGGTGTTACCTCCACACGAGGACCCCGAACCTGGGTAGATTGTGGTGTTTGCAGTGTTGTGAGCGCGCCAGTCAGGCATGCAATCCCTCCCCGGATACCTACACCGTCCATCGGCCCTAATCTTAAGCCATCCTATGGCATCTGTCTTCTCCATACCACGATAGTTGGCGCCCATCAGGGTGCCAGCAGCGGCGCTGGCTCGGGTTTCTATCCGGACGGGACCCGTTTCTCGCTCGGGCGAGCGCGTGGTTTGTGGCCTTGTCCACAGATTCGGCTCCCTTGACTTCGTCACCGACAACGCGGGCGATTTCTGCGGCAGGCCCGTGCCCGCAGGCGGCATCGTCGTCAGCTTCGGCGCGCATCTAGTGTACGTCGCCACCACCGTCATCCGCGAGTACCCCGAGGTGGTGCTCGTTGCTGCGGACCCTCCGTCTGTTCTCGCCATCCGCAGGAAGCTAATCGGTGGCTCTGCGGGCAACGTGGAGGTGATGATGAATTGCCCGATCCCTGCTACCAGGAAAGGCGTGCCCGCTACTCCTGAAGTTGTTGACGAGCCGGCTGCTCGGCCAAGCCACAAGCCATACGACAAGCCCCAGAACCAACCGGGCTCCAAGGCTCCTTCTACATCGACGGCAATACCGGCTCCTCTAGGTTGTGTAATTGAGAAGCTGGGCATGCCCTTGGCCGCGGATACGGATCCGACGGTGTTGAGGGTGCAACTCGAGGAGCAGCGCTAGGCCATGCTCCTGGAAGCCCGAGAGATGGAAAAGGTTAGGCTCGAATTCAGTCTTGACCAAAATGAGTACAATAGGGCTCATGGTTTCACTCCAGTCGCAAAGAACCCTAGCCGGATAGGAGTGATCCATCGTAACCTTGGTGCCGAGTTAGCCAGGGATGGTAGGACTGCTAGCAAGTCCGCTAGTTTGACCTTGTTGGGACGCGTAGAGATAAACAAAAACTTTTCCTACGCGATGCTTCCAAGATCTAGCCGAGGTAGAAGGCCACGATGATTACCACTAGACGCGCGGTTGCGGATTATTGATGAAGCGCGTCGGGGCAGTGCAGTCCACGATCCGATCCAGCCGATCCGATCCCTCGAACGTCGAAGTGCTGAACGTACAACACCTCTGCCGGTATCCACACGTACGAGGAGGAGCTCCGACGGCGGACTGCTAGGTCCGGTGCGGCGGCTGGACTGAGTGGGGCTAGGGTTCCCAACGCATGCGAGTGGACTAACGTGCCCGCTGGGCAACCTGCGCCCCTCTTTATATAGCGTATGGTAATGGGCTTCACAACACTTGTGGCCCATTCCCTCTGTGAGTCTGACTCACAAAACCAGTCCATTTCCGGTTCGGGTCCAACCCGACAAAATACTTGCTCCCGCTCTTAAGTGTGCGACCCTGCAGGCTCATGGCGACTTGGACACGATTGGAGTCCAACTCCCAATCGATCAATCGGTAGCGGCTCCTAGCAGAACGTGCCGACTCCCAAGTACCATTGAGTCATGACGACATACCTTTCAATGTGATATTCATCTTAGTCCCTTTTGCCTCACGATATACCTTGTCGAGCTATAGGTGATTTATCGTCATCCCTTAAATAGCTCAACTCTCTTCTCGATCTGTGACATGTGATTCATCTGACTAACTCTTAGTCAACCGACACAGTTAACACTTAACTGAGTCGCGCATGGCCATGCTTCCTGAATCATATCACTCGAGAGGGCCCAGAGAATATCTCTCCATTCGGAGGGGCAAAATCCCATCTTGATTATCCACATCACGCAGCTTGCTTCTCATTCGACCCGAACTCTGCCTTTATAGTTGCCTTGTCACAGAACAACGTTTGACAGAACCTAAGTCGGTGATCCACAACTCGGATTGTGCGACAACCTCAGGTCTAAGGATTACATTGATTGAGACATGCAAATGACGACTTGATCGTTGCATCTCAATGTGGGTCAGTTCGACTTGCTAAACTCTTTAGCCAAGTCCGTGAACGTTGGAATAGCATCACCATGCCCATGACAAGTGGAACCGTGTCATCAGCCAACACTCACATTAGTCTAGGGTGTGTGTCCAGCACAACCTTAATGACCAAGGACAATCTAGTATGAACAACATGAATATATAGTTCCACAATCGAATCACATATTCAATGACATATATCAGATGTTCAAAACAAGGACAACTTAATAACTTTATGAATACAGTGGGAATTACATCATACATGATTGCCTCTAGGGCATATTCCCAACAGTCTCCCACTTGCACTAGAGTCAATCATCCTGGCATCATATGCCTAGGCATCGAATGCCCATGCCTCTCGTGTGCACCTCATGCTTAGGCTGTGGTAGCGCCTTTGTCAACGGATCTGCAATGTTTGCATCCGTGTGTACTTTGCATAACTTGATATCACCTTGTTTGACAAACTGGCGAATGAGGTGGTACCGCATGAGTATATGTTTGTTCTTCTGGTGTTGTCTAGGTTCCTTGGCCTGTGCGATAGCACCATTGTTGTCACAATATACGTCCAAAGGATTGGACGCGCCCTGAACCACACCAAGATCAATCAGGAGGTTCCTGATCCAAACAGCTTCCTTTGCCGCCTCTGAGGCAACAATATACTCAGCCTCTGTTGTAGATGCAGACACCGTATCTTGCTTGGAACTCTTCCAGCTCACAGCCCCTCCGTTCATTACGAACACGTATCCAGATTGCGAACGAGAATCATCTGAGTCGGTGAGATAACTCGCATCCGTGTAACCCTTTACACTGAATTCCTCATCACTTCCATAAACTAGGAACATTTCCTTAGTATTTCTCAAATACTTAAGAATGTTTTTAACCGCTGCCCAGTGGGCTTCGCCAGGGTCAGCCTATATCTGCTCGTAACACTTAGAGCATATGAAACATCTGGCCTAGTACAAATCATGGCATACATGATGGATCCGATTGCCGAAGCATACGGAATCACACTCATCCGACTTCGCTCATCAGTCGTCGAAGGACACTGAGTCTTGCTAAGTTTTATACCATGGGACATTGGTAAGAATCCCTTCTTGGACTCTTCCATTTTGAATTTCTTCAAAACTTTGTCCAGATATGTACTCTGACTCAATCCAATGAGCCGCCTGGATCTATCTCTATAGATCCTGATTCCTAATATGTAAGTTGCCTCACCCAAATCCTTCATTGAGAAACTCCTTTCCAATGACTCTTTGGTTTCTTGCAACATCATGACATCATTTCCAATCAGCAATATGTCATCCACATATAAGATTAGAAAGTTTACTTTGCTCCCACTAAACTTCTTGTATAAAAAAGAATCATGATCGCTCTTGATGAAGCCAAACGATTTGACTACCTCATCAAAGCGAATGTTCCAACTCCGAGATGCTTTCTTCAACCCATAAATGGATTTCTGAAGTTTGCATACCTTGTCAGCATTAGCTGGATCAACAAAACCTTCGGGCTGTATCATATACACATCCTCAGTTAAATTTCCATTAAGGAAAGCCATCTTGACATCCATCTGCCATATCTCATAGTCGAAATAGGCTGCTATGGCTAACATGATCCGATTTGATTTAAGCATCCTACAGGCGAGAATGTCTCCTCGTAGTCAACTCCTTGAACTTGTCGGAACCCCTTCGCGACAAGTCGTGCTTTATAGACGAAAATATTTCCATCCATATCAATTTTCTTCTTAAAGACCCATTTGCACTCGACGGGTCTTGCACCGTCAGGCAGATCAACCAAATTCCAAACTTGGTTTTCATCCATGGACTTTAACTCGGATCTCATGGCTCCAAGCCATGACTCGGAATCAGATCCCACCATCGCTTCCGAATAAGTTGCCGGCTCATTACTGTCTAACAGTAAAACATCTCGAGCACTCTGTAATCTGGCAGATCACCGAGGTTCAGGTGATGTAACCGGTGTAGGTACCACGACCGGCTCAGCCTCCAAGGCCATTGCCGACTCGCCCCTAGCTGGTTCTTCTCAAATTTCTTCGAGTTGCACCGTGATCCCGCTGACTTCCCGACTGAGAAACTCTTTCTCAAGGAAGACACCATTCTGAGCGACAAACACTTTGCCCTCTTCCCGGTTGTAGAAGTAGTACCCCAAGGTTTCCCTCAGATACCCCACGAAAATACACTTATCCGACTTGGGCGTGAGCTTGTCCGACTGAAGTCGCTTGACAAATGCTTCACAACCCCAAATCTTAAGAAAAGACAAACTTGGTTTTTACCAGTCCACATCTCATGTGGTGTCTTCTCTACTGACTTTGATGGTACTCTGTTTAGTGTGAAATCTGCAGTTTCTAGACAATAACCCCAAAACGATAAAGGTAGATCTGTCCGACTAATCATTGATCGTACCATGTCCAACAAGGTCCGATTTCTCCGTTCGGATACACCGTTTCTCTGCGGTGTACCCGTCGGAGTGAGTTGAGGAACTATTCCACAACTCTTTAGATGGTCATCAAACTCATGGCTCATGTACTCGCCTCCACGGTCCGACCGTAGAAACTTTATTTTCTTGCCGAGTTGATTTTGTACCTCACTCTGGAATTCCTTGAACTTTTCAAAGGCTTCCGACTTGTGTTTCATTAAATAGATATATCCATACCTACTCAAATCATCAGTGAAGGTAATGAAGTACTCATAACAACCTCTGGCTGTCGTGCTCATTGGACCACATACATCACTATGTATTAGTTCCAACAAGTCGCACGCCCTTTCACAACTCCTTGCAAAAGGTGTCTTGGTCATCTTGCCTAGTAGGCATGATTCGCATGTCTCGAATGACTCTAAGTCAAATGAAGTTAGAAGTCCATCATCATGGAGTTTCTTCATGCGCTTCCAACTTATATGACCAAGCCGACAGTGCCAAAAGTAAGTCATATTCATATCATTTGGTTTCAACCTTTTAACATTTATGTTATAGACCGATTCACTATCAAGATTTAAAATAAATAACCCGTTCTGAACGGGTGCAAAGCCATGAAACATATCTTTCAAATATAAAGAACAACCATTATTCTTAATATTCGACTCATAAACTTGTCTCATCAAACATGAGGCGGAAATAATGTTTCGACTAAGCGCTGGAACATAATAACAATTATTTAGTTCCAAAATAAATCCTGAAGGTAAATGAAGTTGCATCGTGCCGACTTCCAACGCAGCGATTTTCGCCTTGTTGCCGACCCGAATATCAACCTCTCCTCTTGCCACGCTCCTAGTTCTTACCAGTCCCTGCAACGAGTTGCATATGTGAATAACTGATCCGGTATCATATACCCAAGAACTATTAGGCGCATCAGCAAGATAAATGTCTGTAACATTGCACACAAGTATACCTGAGTCGGAAGTCATACCTCCACTCTTGGCTCTGTCAGCCAAATACTTGGTGCAGTTCCTCTTCCAGTGGCCATCTTGCTTGCAATAGAAGCAATTGGCTCCGGCTGTAGGAGAAGGCTTAGTCTTTGAGGAAGCGCTCTGGACAGGGCCATGGGCGTTGCCTCCTGACTTATCCTTCTTCTTCTTAGTCCAATAACTCTTCTTGAACTTAGCCTTATTCTGCACCATCAACACCTGACTGGCGCCTTTCTTGATATCAGCCTCTGCCGTTTTGAGCATCCCATGTAATTCAGTGATACTTTTATCCATACCATGCATATGGTAGTTCGAGATGAACGAACCATACGCACTAGGAAGAGAGTTCAGAATTATATTAGTAGCGAACTCTTCGTTAATTGGGACGCCCAGCCGATCCAGAGACTGAATGTAACCAATCATCTTGATTACATGCGGACTCAGTGGATCGCCATCTTTCAGCTTACAGCCCAACAAAGTTTGAGAGACTTGATACCTCTCGGTCTTTGCCTAAGCCTGGAACATACTTTTGAGGCTTTCGATCATATCGTAGGCCTCAACATTCTCGAACTGCTGCTGCAAGTCCGGTTCCATGTGTGCAAGCATAAGACAGCTGATTTCCGTAGACTCATCTCTAGTCTTACGGTAGGCATTCATGACAGCGACAGTCGCATCGTCATCAGGCTCATCTGGAAATGGAGTTTCTAGAACATGCTCTTTCTTGTCATGCTTGAGGACTATCCTCAGATTACGGTACCAGTTAGTGAAATTAGTTCCATTAAGCTTATCTTTCTCTAGAATTGACCTCAACGCAAAAGTGGACAACTGAGGAAGGTTGCTAGGTGCCATTTATCTACAACAGAAAATACGCAAAAACACTTAAGACATGTATTCATAAAAGAGCAGGCATATTAAACGCTTTAATACTTATGCTCCCACTAGAACCAACATCCATCCGATGGTTGCTAAGTGATTCAAGATCCTAAATAAGCAAGCCGACTAGTGAGCTTTAGCATCACCGCTAGCCGTCAAGTGATCTAGGTAGGCAACACCTTGCCAATCGTATCCCTATACGACTCCTGTTAGTTGGGTGGCATCACATGCCCCGGCTCCCAACCTTCCTCGCCCCGAGCCCCACAACCGTTGTGATGGACTCGTCTAGATTACCAAGTGCTTCTGCTTGTAAGAGTCCGACTCAAACCCACCTAACCGGAAAGAATTGGTAGCACCTCAATTTTATGAGCCCACTACCAAGAATGTCCGACTTGTGATGGTGCAGCACTGGCGGGGCGACCGACTAGAACTTCTTTGAGGGATTAAAATCTACCAACTATCTAAATAGAGGTAAATAGAGACATAACAATAACACAAATTAAGCAATTATAATGTGAAATGGTATGGCTCTCTTCATGGTGATCTCCATCTCCACGAAGCTTGTAAGTCGACTCGTGCCAACTCTTGTCACGTGCCATCTTACTCCATGTAGCCGACTTGTACATCGACTTGCATGTCACCGGGTTCTCCAACAAGCTACACTAGCTAGTAAATGAAAATTTACATAGAGAATCCGACACGCAGGCCGGTATACAATAAATGACAGCACCTAGGCTCCAGCCGGCTGACATAAACATGATACGCAGATCATGTATGGATTACACACATCACATGCACATAAGACATACCATTCACAACTTCCTGCAAAAACAAGTTATGCATAGAAACGATATCTATCGGCGTTGTGAAACTCGCAATGACATCTAAGGCGCTACGACAGGGCGAAGCCGGTGGTCCCGCTTCTGATCCGTATTCCGATTCGACCAAACTCTTTGATCGAATCGGATAAAACGATTTTACCCGAATCTGATCCGTATTCCGATTCGACCAAACTCTTTGATCTTCGATCACCGCAACTGGATTTATGTGTCACGGTATACCCCGATGGCGGAAACCGACCGGTAGGGGTATGTTGTTTCACGACCTTAGCAGTATGATCACGGAAACCTGATCATTCATTAACCCCAAGTACGATTGATCCAATCAACCTTGTACAAAACCGATCTATCTCATAGACCGACCACCAAAACAACAATTAGATCACATCTAACGCTAACTACATATCACATATGTACGGATCTCGGGCCTAATACCAGAAGCTACCGCTCTGATACCACTGTTGGGACGCGTAGAGATAAACAAAAACTTTTCCTACGCGATGCTTCCAAGATCTAGCCGAGGTAGAAGGCCACGATGAGACGCGCAGTTGCGGATTATCGATGAAGCGCGTCGGGGCAGTGCAGTCCACGATCCGATCCAGCCGATCCGATCCCTCGAACGTCGAAGTGCTGAACGTACATCACCTCTGCCGGTATCCACACGTACGAGGAGGAGCTCCGACGGCGGACTGCTAGGTCCGGTGCGGCGGCTGGACTGAGTGGGGCTAGGGTTCCCAACGTGTGGGAGTGGACTAACGTGCCCGCTGGGCAACCTGCGCCCCTCTTTATATAGCGTATGGTAATGGGCTTCACAACACTTGTGGCCCATTCCCTCTGTGAGTCCGACTCACAAAACCAGTCCATTTCCGGTTCGGGTCCAACCCGACCAAATACTTGCTCCCACTCTTAAGTGTGCGACCCTGCAGGCTCATGGCGACTTGGACACGATTGGAGTCCAACTCCCAATCAATCAATCGGTAGCGGCTCCTAGCAGAACGTGCCGACTCCCAAGTACCATTGAGTCATGACGACATACCTTTCAATGTGATATTCATCTTAGTCCCTTTTGCCTCACGATATACCTTGTCGAGCTATAGGCGATTTATCGTCATCCCTTAAATAGCTCAACTCTCTTCTCGATCTGTGACATGTGATTCATCTGACTAACTCTTAGTCAACCGACACAGTTAACACTTAACTGAGTCGCGCATGGCCATGCTTCCTGAATGATATCACTCGAGAGGGCCCAGAGAATATCTCTCCATTCGGAGGGGCAAAATCCCATCTTGATTATCCACATCACGCAGCTTGCTTCTCATTCGACCCGAACTCTGCCTTTATAGTTGCCTTGTCACAGAACAACGTTTGACAGAACCTAAGTCGGTGATCCACAACTCGGATTGTGCGACAACCTCAGGTCTAAGGATTACATTGATTGAGACATGCAAATGACGACTTGATCGTTGCATCTCAATGTGGGTCAGTCCGACTTGCTAAACTCTTTAGCCAAGTCCGTGAACGTTGGAATAGCATCACCATGCCCATGACAAGTGGAACCGTGTCATCAGCCAACACTCACATTAGTCTAGGGTGTGTGTCCAACACAACCTTAATGACCAAGGACAATCTAGTATGAACACCATGAATATATAGTTCCACAATCGAATCACATATTCAATAACATATATCAGATGTTCAAAACAAGGACAACTTAATAACTTTATGAATACAGTGGGAATTACATCATACATGATTGCCTCTAGGGCATATTCCCAACAGACCTCTGCTGATAGGCCTAAGTATAGTACTCCTGCTAAGATGCTTAGGGCAGCAGAAGAAGTTGTTGCCGAGTTGCCACACTTGACTGGTGAAGCTCGCATTAGGCAGCAAGACCGGCTCAATGAGCTCTTTCTTGAAGCTGGTAGGCAAAATGAGGCGTTCTGGAAGGCAAACCCGGGAGCTGGTGCCTCTCATGTTGTTCAGTTGCATGGTGCGAAATCCGGAGGCCAGGCCTCCTAACCTCTTCCCGGTGGTGTGAGATCTCGGAGTGTGAACTCCGGGAAATATAAGCAGATGCAGGTGTACGACCCGGCTGTTGCTGGAAAACAGCATGCTGTAGAGCGGCAGTCCGGCCAAGAATACATTGTGCAAGGTGGTGGCCATGCTACTACCCGAGTTCACCAAGAGGGGCAAGGAGGCAACCGAGATGGTCCATCTCGGCACCCGGTAGCCAACCCGGTTCAGCCTCAACTCGACGCAGGTCCTGTTGTTTAGCCGCAAGCCATTGCCACTGTGGTCAACCCGGTTCCCCAACCTGGTGTCGCGCGACAAGACAGATACAATGATGGGTACTCGACAATGGAGCAGGCCGGGTACCAAAGGAATGTGAGATATGATGATGGAGGAATTGGATCTCGGTTGGGGACACGTGTACTGCAGCCGAGTGACGCAAGGTACAAGCTGGACAAGATCTATCAGTCCAAGGAGATGGAGCGGGAAGGCCCGCCGGGACCACTCTGTTTTAGTCCCAGAATCATGAATGAGCATACTATGCAAAAGATCCAGCTGGAAAGAGGAAGCAAGACCTATGATGGGAGCACAAGGCCAGAGGACTAGCTGAATGACTATGTCACTACCGTGCACATTGCCGGTGGTAACCGCAGGTGGGCGGTCAGATATGTGCCCCACATGTAGGAGGGCCCAGCCTAGATCTGGCTCAACAACCTGCTGAGAGACATCATCAATTGTTGGCTTGATTCCTCGGAGCCCTTCATCAGTAACTTCACAAGCACCTACAAGAGACCGAACCGGCCACAACAGCTCTCGGCGTGTAAGCAAAGGGAGGAGGAGACAGACCAGGAGTATCTTACTCGGTGGAGTACTCTGAGGAACACCTGCGAAGGTGTGAACGAGTCACAGGCTATTGCCTGGTTCGCTCAAGTCTGCCGACATGGCAGCATGTTGTGGCAAAAGTTGCAAAGGGAGATGCCGAGTACGCTCGCCGAGACGATCAAGATTGCTGATATGTATGCACTCGGTGACCCTACTCAGCCTCTACTCGATTCGTTCGAGCCGAGAAGAAGAAACCAGTGCAATGATAGTGGTAGGCGAAATGATCGCCAGGACTATCGGAACAAGAGGAGAGATGACCGTCCGGATATCCGCTACGCATCGGACCATGTGGCTGCAGTTAATCAGGATCAGCCCGCTGCCGGGAGAAGCCAAAGGCAAAAAAACTGCTGGGACCCAGTATGGGCAAAACCAGAATTAGGGCCAGGACTTCAAGAAGCAGTACAATGATCAAAACCAATCCGGAGACGCTATGAGGTTTATTTTTGATACCATGAAGGAGGGGCCATGCAGTTTTCATACTCGGTATCCGAGTAGGCCAGCCAATCACACCACTCGGCAATGCAGCTGGTGGGACCGGATCAAGAGAGAGGGCTTTGGTCAGTTGCCTCCTCCTCCTCCTCTTCTGCTCTCGGGTTCCAATGTGCAGCCTATCCGAGCAGCTCCTCCCAGGCCTGCCGAGAACCAGAGGAGGGAGAATGTGAACCAAGTGGCCCAGGGGGCCAACAACAACAACAACAACCGCAACAACTACAACAACAACAACCGCAACAACAACAACAACAACCACAACAACACCTTCAACCGGAACAACAACAACAACAACAATGTCAATCGTGGTGGAGACCGGAACCAGTATCAGGAGCATCATGAGATCTACATGGTGTTCACCACCGAGCCGGATGACAAGCAGAGCATGCGCTGGCGTGCGACGGAAGTAAACGCAGTGATGCCGGCAGTGCCGAAGTACATGCACTGGTGCGACCAGGACATTGTCTGGTCCGGGGATGATCATCCCAAGATTATGCCTAACCCGGGTACCTATGCCTTGGTGGTAAACCCAACTTTCCTTGGGACCAAGAAGAATGTGAAGTTCAGCAAGGTGCTGATTGACAATGGTAGCAGCATCAACATCCTGTACCGTGACACCATGGAGAAACTCGGTTATTCCGAGAACATGCTGCTGCCTAGCCGGACTACCTTCCACGGTATTGTACCCAGCGTATCTTGTGCTCCCATCAGCCGGGTGTGGACCGATGTGCTTTTCGGCACGAGGGAGAACTACCGGACTGAGTGCTTGCAATTTGAGGTGGTTGATCTCTAGAGCCCCTCCCATGCTCTACTCGGCAGACTGGCTCTGTCCAAGTTCATGGCCTCCACTCATGTGGCATATCTGAAGATGAAGCTTCCCGGTCCCAATGGCATCATCACCATCTCGGGTGACTACAAGCGTTCTCTGAAGTGTGCATCTGCTAGATCTCGACTAGCCGAGTCCATTGTCATTGTGGCCGAGAAGAAGAAGATACATGAGGTGGTGGCTATGGCCCAAGCAGCTCAACTCGGCATGCCTGGGATGCCTAGCTCTCAGCATGGTGCCACTTTCCATGCCTCTCAGGAGACCAAGAAGGTGCAGATTGACCCGGAGTTCCCCGAGCGTGTTGCCATAATTGGTGCCGGTTTTGGAGGAGAAATAGGAAAACACGCTCATCCACTTCCTCCGTGAGAATAGGGATGTCTTTGCCTGGTCCAATCAGGATTTGGCAGGTGTCTCGAGGGAGTTGGTTGAGCACTCTTTACATGTGCGGCCAGATGCAAAGCTGGTGAAGTAAGCTCTGCGCTGTTTTGCGGCAGAAAGAAGGAAAGCCACTGGTGACGAGATCACAAGGCTACTAGCAAGTGGATTCATCATGGAGGTACTGCACCCGGATTGGCTGGCTAATCCGGTCATGGTGGATAAGAAGAAGGACGACCCCATGGTCGTTGTGGTGTGGCGCATGTGCGTCGACCACATCGACTTGAACAAGGCCTGCCCCAAGGACCCGTTCCCGCTGCCCCGGATAGATCAGGTGATCGATTCCACTGCCGGGTGTGAACTTTTGTCTTTTATTGATGCCTACTCTGGTTTTCACCAGATTCCACTGAATCCGGCCGATCAAATAAAGACTGCTTTTATTACCCCGTACGGGGCTTATTGCTATCGTGTCATGTGTTTAGGATTGAGAAATGTTGGGGCCACGTACCAGAGATGCATGCAGAAATGCCTGCACGAGCAGATCGGCAAAAATTTGCATGTGTATGTGGATGACATAGTAATCAAAATCAAAGAAAAACACGCACTGCTGAGTGACATTGAAGAAACATTCACAAATCTGCGGAGGTACCGGATGAAGCTGAATCTGACCAAGTGCACATTTGGCGTCCCGGCCGGGAAGCTACTCGGCTTCCTTGTGTCTAGTCGGGGCATTGAACAAAATCCTTCCAAGATAAAAGCTATTGAGAGCATGTCTTCAGTTCGACCTTCTTCAGTTCGACCTTGACATAGTACAAGTTGGAGGCCAGCTTATCAACCATGTTCGAGGGCTCTACGTCCGGCCAGAAGACCCTGTGTAGCCGCATGCCGGTGGACACGATGGTGGTGCCCAAGCCCTTGAGGGATTGAACCGGGTCTTGATGCTTTCAACTTGGTCATCAATCGTGACCGACCCGGCAACATCGTGGCCAAGCTCCTTCCTCAGTTCCCGGGCCCTTTCCACTGCCCTATCAGCACCCAAGTTGAAGTTTGGGAATGTCCCTGAGAGAGGAGATGTTGAACAAGAGATAAGAAGGGAGACCGGGTAGAAGAAATCGGATAGGAAAGACCAGCTAGAGAAACTTAGTGAAAAGCAATAACTTACAACGCAGTTCCATGACAAGCTCCTTAAGCCGGCTGGACCATCCTTCAACAAGGGCGTGCTGTTTGTCCGGCAGGCCGCGGGAGTTGACCAGCATGTAGTAAGCTCGGCGTTCCGTGACTTGAGGGACTCAATTTCCCTCTCTAGCTCAAGCTTCTCGATAGTCGTCTGGCTCAGCGCCTCGGTTTTGTCATTACCAGCCTGCAGCGCCATCTTGATTGCGTCAGCCGGCTCGCGCTTCAGTTTGAGCACCTCATTCTTCTCGGCGGCAAGGTTTGCCTCCAACTTAGTCTGGCTGGCCGGCACCTGCTGCTGCACCTCAGCTGGGGTGATGCACCCTTGGTGTTGATCAATGAATAGGTTGTGTTCCTCTGAGATGGAGGCAATCCGTTCAGCAAAACAGTGAGAATGCGGAAATTGGATGAGAGAAAAGAAGATGCAACTTACTCTCCATCGCCATGATCTTGCTCTGTGCCGACTCAGCCAGCACGGTGCAATCTTGGTGCTTCTCGGCGAAGTCCTGATGCTCACCTACAAAGAAAGTAAATTAACCAGAGAGAAAACAATAGGCGTAAACACAAACAGCAGAGATAGAAAATGTCACACTTACTCTCCAGAGAAGAGATCTTGGTGACGGCATCTGTCAGTAACTCAGCAAGAATAAATTGCCTTTCTGCCCCAGCTCCTCCTGCAGCTGGCGATTCTGGTCCTTGGCATTCCAGTGAGCCCAGAGAAGCTTCTGGAAGATCAGGGCACGGGACTCGATGCAAGTCTGAAGAGAAAACAGAGACAAGTTAGTTGGAAGATTAGGACCGAGTAGGCTTCAACTCTGTCGAGTATTGCCTACTCGGCCCAAATCTCGGGGACTGTATGATGTAGGATTTCGGATAAAGAACATAACTTACTCGGGAGGTGACCTCGGCATCTTCTGCAGTGACGCGCAGGCAGCACATCTTGTGCGCCAGTGTGCTGCTAGAGGCTGAGACTGCCTTGGAGACATGGCCGACATCGGCTTGGTTCCAGGCTTTCCGATAGCTGTCTAGCGAGCCTAGTGTCGGTCCAGAGTGGAGCCGATATCAGCCTGCAGCTCCGCAACAAGCTGTGTCAGTTGGGTACTCGGCTGAATAGCCAGGGTGCCGGGTTTCGACTTCACCCCGGCCGACTTTGTCCCGGTCTTCTTCTTCTGTGTCACTAGCTGCTGCTGCTGCTCCTTCTTCCAGAGAACTGGGACCTTCACAAGGCGTTCTTCTGCTCCCTCTGCTTGGCCGCTGCTACCTGCTACTACAGCTGGTTTCTGAGAGGGCGCATACTCTTCACGCTGTCGGGTGCGAGGAATGGAGCCGCTCCCGGTAGGTGCAGCGGACCTACTCGGCGGTGATGAACTTGGGGCTGCTGTGGCTGTTGCTGCCGCTGGTGCCCGGCGCGTGGCCGCTCCAATATAAAGCTAAGTGTACTCGGGAGATTCCGAGATAAGATCCTACTCGGTATAGCATGCGAATCATAAAGCATATAAAGCTAAGTGTACTCGGGAGATTCCGAGATAAGATCCTACTCGGTATAGCATGCGAATCATAAAGCATATAAAGCTAAGTGTACTCGGGAGATTCCGAGATAAGTTACTATTCGGTCCAGCATGCGAATCATGAAGCATAAAAAGCTAAGTGTACCCGGGAGATTCCGAGATGAGACTCTACTCGGTGCAACATGCGAATCATAAAGCATAAGTAGCTAAGGATACTTAGGAGAAACCAAGATGAGACTCTACTCGGTGCAGCATGCGAATCATAAAGCATAAGTAGCTAAGGATACTTAGGAGAAACCAAGATGAATCCTACTCGGTGAAGCATGAGAAACAGAAAGCAAAATCAACTAAATACATTCGGAAGAAATCTTACTCGGGGGGCTGGCTAATCTCGGCTGTATGGCGCGAAACCATAATCCCAAGTGTCCGAGAGGGTGGCCTTGGTGATGGAGCGAGCCCATATGGCCACCTCCTCCTTGCTGAGCATGAAGGTAGTGGTGCGAGTGAAGTCACGGGGCCCGTCCATGTAGCACATCTTGTGTGCTCTGAGATGGAGAGGGAGAACCCGACGGCTCACCCAGGTGTCAATCAGATCGTCCGGCCGGAGACTCAGCTCGATCAAGTGCTTCAGCCGGTTGTCTGCGTGGTTGGCATCCGACACGGTCTTCCTCGGGTTGTACCCCCAATTCTTCATGGCGGTTGGAGGAACGTTCTCAAAATCAGGAAGCCGGATGAGATCAACCGGCTCTGCGCCCACCTCCGGGCTGGGATTCTTTACGTAGAGAAATTCCCTCTGCCATTTGCGGCACGTATCCAGCCCCTGAACCCGGGGGTAGGCGGTGCAGTTCCGGTACACCATCAGGGCCGTGCCGGTTTGATTCATGACTTTGGGCGCGTCCGGGTTGGCCTTGTTGGGAAGAACTTGCAGGCGAAAATGGAAGCATTTGGCCCAGACGTCTAGCGTGGGGTAGACACCAAGATAGGCTTCGCAAAAGGTTACGAAGGTGGACAACATGGCGATGGAATTTTCCGGAAGGTGGTGCCGTTGCAAGCCGAAATGCCGAAGGAACTGTTGCATGAATTTGGAAATGGGGAGGCCAAAGCCGCGTTTGAAGTGGCTAAGGAAAACAACATACTCACCAGGGACGGGTTGCGGCTCCAACTCGGTGTCGGGTGGCCTGCAGATCACACCCGGCGCTACTCGGCGGGTGTTCATCAGCCACTGTGTGTCGCAGGCCTTCACGTCCGAACCTTCCTAGTTGGCGCGTCTGGACGCAGGACCCTCCAGATCCAAGTCAGGGACGGCCTCGAGCTCCATTGGTTCAGATTCGAATCCGGACGTCACCGGATAGCGCGAAGCGAGAAGTTCAGCTCAGGCCGCAAAGGTCGCAGAGGAGTCGCGGCGGCGCGGTAGACGAACGTTGTTGAGCGTCGCCCGCGGTGAAGAACTTGGAGAAGAACGTGGCGAGGAAGATGACGCAGAGGCGCAGAAGCAGAGAGGCAGTACGGCGACGGAGCCGCAAGGTCGAGGACGGCCGCGCGGTGCAGTGAAGATCTTGCTGCTCGGGGGTGCTCCGGCGAGCGGTGGCGCACGGGGATGAACTTGCTCTCTCTCTAGGCGCGGCGGCGTTCGGTGGTTCACAACGGAGCGGAGCGCTCTGTGCGAAGTTGCGCGAGGAAGAAGGAAGTGCGAGGGGGCAAGGGGCGAGGGAGCCGAGGCAACGGGCGGCGCGGGGGTATTTGTACCCCCCATAGCACAGTTACTGCGCTGGATTTACTGTGGCAAAAATCGTGGGCGCGTGGGAAGTTACTGCGCACGATAGAAACGCACGAAGCGATTAATTCGCGCGTAACGGGCACAGTCAATCCCACATCACGCGACGTGGGTACTCGAGTGCTCTGAGGTGAAGCGATGGAACAGCGCGTGGGCCCGGTGAGCAGTGATAGGTGTGGGCAGCGCGTGTGCGAGGCAATCGCACGAGACCCGAGGCGACGTGGGATGCGGTTGTGTGCCACGTATTGAGCCTTACACGCGAAGATAGCGATGCGCGCAGGTTCGAGCGGCAAAGTTCTGGAAATTTGGCTAAGTGTTGGGATCTCGGCACAATCCAAAGCGGCGTGTTCTACTCGGTTGAAAGAAGAAGACCCCTCAGGCGATAATGGATTGGATCCGAGTTTAGATGGAGCTCGATCAAGTTGAGGTGCAACTCGGCTGTGTAACTTGAAGAAGTTTGGTTTAAGGTGGCATGGCCCAGCGTCCAAGTTCACCAGACCATACCAGCTTCGGGGACTAATGGAGTTCGAGGTACTGGTTACCGAGTTCGGCCGTACCGAGTTGGTACCTGCCGAGTAGGATGGTACCCGGCTGGGTAGCTGTTGTTGGGAATATGCCCTAGAGGCAATCATGTATGATGTAATTCCCACTGTATTCATAAAGTTATTAAGTTGTCCTTGTTTTGAACATCTGATATATGTCATTGAATATGTGATTCGATTGTGGAACTATATATTCATGTTGTTCATACTAGATTGTCCTTGGTCATTTAGGTTGTGCTGGACACACACCCTAGACTAATGTGAGTGTTGGCTGATGACACGGTTCCACTTGTCATGGGCATGGTGATGCCATTCCAACGTTCACGGACTTGGCTAAAGAGTTTAGCAAGTCGGACCGACCCACATTGAGATGCAACGATCAAGTCGTCATTTGCATGTCTCAATCAATGTAATCCTTAGACCTGAGGTTGTCGCACAATGCGAGTTGTGGATCACCAACTTAGGTTCTGTCAAACGTTGTTCTGTGACAAGGCAACTATAAAGGCAGAGTTCGGGTCGAATGAGAAGCAAACTGCGTGATGTGGATAATCAAGATGAGATTTTGCCCCTCCGAATGGAGAGATATTCTCTGGGCCCTCTCGAGTGATATGATTCAGGAAGCATGGCCATGCGCGACTCAGTTAAGTGTTAATTGTGTCGGTTGACTAAGAGTTAATCAGATGAATCACATGTCACAGATCGAGAAGAGAGTTGAGCTATTTAAGGGATGACGATAAATCGCCTATAGCTCGACAAGGTATATCGTGAGGCAAAAGGGACTAAGATGAATATCACATTGAAAGGTATGTCGTCATGACTCAATGGTACTTGGGAGTCGGCACGTTCTGCTAGGAGCCGCTACCGATTGATCGATTGGGAGTTGGACTCCAATCGTGTCCAAGTCGCCATGAGCCTGCAGGGTCGCACACTTAAGAGCGGGAGCAAGTATTGGTCGGGTTGGACCCGAACCGGAAATGGACTGGTTTTGTGAGTCGGACTCACAGAGGGAATGGGCCACAAGTGTTGTGAAGCCCATTACCATACGCTATAGAAAGAGGGGCGCAGGTTGCCCAGCGGGCACGTTAGTCCACTCTCCCATGCGTTGGGAACCCTAGCCCCACTCAGTCCAGCCGTCGCACCAGACCTAGCAGTCTGCCGTCGGAGCTCCTCCTCGTACGTGTGGATACCGGCAGAGGTGCTGTACGTTCAGCACTTCGACTTTCGCGGGATCGGATCGGCTGGATCGGATCGTGGACTGCACTGCCCCGACGCGCTTCATCGATAATCCGCAACCGCGCGTCTAGTGGTAATCATCGTGGCCTTCTACCTCGGCTAGATCTTGGAAGTACCGCGTAGGAAAAGTTTTTGTTTATGTCTACGCGTTCCAACAGCTGTCAGGTTGGAGCTACCCGGTAGGAAGAACAAGAGACCAAGGGGAAGATTCGAGTACCTATCTGGGTCATCCGAGTAGCACTAGGAGAATCCGGATAGAAGAGGGAGCTGCTCTACTCGGAGGCAAAGTCAATAAAGCCATTGTGCGGATCCCGCGTATCCAGGGGTAGTACAGGCGTGCAGTTCAACTTACTAGGCGCGTGATGATGTGTATCCATACGTGGGTACAGGGTGCGGTATGGGTGAGGACACTTCATGTCTCTAACAAGGGGGACAGGACATGTCAGCGGCCCGACCGCGATGACTTTTGGCGACTATCAGCAAAGAACAAGAGGCGTGTGGTGGTGCACAGAGTGTAGTCACCTAATCAGTACTTGTATCCGTAGAGGTAGTAGGTGGCCACCAGTATATAAGATGGCCTCCCCCCTCCTGCGTGAGGGTCGCTCAGTTGGTGGTTTGATTCTAGAGACACTATGTTTTACGAGAGAGAGAGGTAGCAGGAGTGGTTCTTCTTCCTCTAGCTCCTCGAGCCTAAGGAACTCTTGTACTCGGAATACACTTATACAGAGAGAGAGGCAGGAGTAGGGGTGTTACCTCCACACGAGGGCCCCGAACCTGGATAGATTGTGGTGTTTGAAGTGTTGTGAGCGCGCCAGTTAGGCGTGCGATCCCTCCCCGGATACCTACAGCGTCCATCGGCCCCAATCTTAAGCCATCCTATGGCATCTGTCTTCTCCATACCACGACACTTCCCAAGAGAAGTATGTGTACTTTGGAGACGTGAAGAGTCAATGAGACGCTCCAATAGAATGGACGTGCAAAACCTATTCTCCGTGAGATTCTGCAATGAGAGGGGGAGCGCTCTAGTTAGGTGTGCGATCCCTCCCCGGATACCTACAGCGTCCATCAGCCCCAATCGTAAGCCATCCTATGGCATCTGTTTTCTCCATACCACGACAGGACCATATCATATCACATTATCAATGCATGTGATGCTAATCCTTTTATGCATCTTATTTTGCTTAGATCGCGACGGTAGCATTATGAGATGATCCCTCTCACTTAATATCAAGATAATAATGTGTTCTTCCTTAGTATGCACCGTTAAGAAAGTTCGTCGTTTCGAGACACCACGTGATGATCGGGTGTGACAGACTCAATGTTCGCATACAATGGGTGCTGACGAGCCTAGCATGTACAGACATGGCCTCTGAACACATAACCGAAAGGAAAATCATGAGTTATATGGATGATATGATGAACACGTCGATGTTCGCCTTTGCAGCTACATCATCTCACGTGATGATCGGTTTTGGTGTAGTGAATTTTGTCCGTGTAATCACTAAAAACGACTAGAGGGATGTTTTTTTGAGTGGGAGTTCATGTAGTAATTTTGAATTAACTTGAACTTATTCTATCATGAACAACCAATCAAAGTGATTTTGCACAAATTGTAATATTCATTGGCATCCACAAACTACCTTACACTTACATTGTTAATTGAGATATAACTGTTATGATCTGGTAAAACCATTTAGATTGGTACCGTATTAGTGCAATTTAAAATTGAGTCCTATTGTAGATTTTTGGTATTTCCTACCTAGCTCCATATGGTTAATGATTGATTGATCTAGAGGGCAAATAATTCCTATTTAGAATCCAGAGTCATGATTGCTTCCATATTACTTTATCTTCAAAAGAATGTTTTGTTGATCAAGGTGATTTAGGAACTGAAAAGAATTGTTTTTAGAAACAATCAAGTGAAACATATATTGATATCTAGAAACTTATTTGTGGCAACATGACTGAGTATAATTTAGCATGACAATGTATGCTTATATTATTTGAATATATGCAATGATTGAAGAAGCTAGGCGTTTGAATCTTCCAAAAGATGGGCGCTAAA
Organism: Alopecurus myosuroides; assembly: GCA_028641055.1. Taxonomy (NCBI): domain Eukaryota; kingdom Viridiplantae; phylum Streptophyta; class Magnoliopsida; order Poales; family Poaceae; genus Alopecurus; species Alopecurus myosuroides. The sequence continues at coordinate 100,348,532 of CM054059.1, forward strand.
AATTATCCTCTAAATTCCTTCCTTCAAGCTATAGTAGCTTAATCACACAATTGTTATGATGGGATGGATTAAAAGTATGGGTAAAATAGTTTACCTTGCTTGAGGATTGCTAAGAGTGGAATCCGGAAGAATGCTATTAATATGGTGATATTAGTAGAACAATCAAACTCAAAGTATGACTCAATGAGTGATAGTATATGACTAACACGCCAAGGAAAATGTGCTAGTGTGACTAGCATCGTTTGATGTTGAATGATTCTTCTGTAAAGAAAAGGGAATATTGAAAATAGAATTACAAGATGATATATGGCAGAAAAGAAGATAACTGGAAAAGTCCAGCTCAGGTGTATATGCTTGATATACAAGTTATATATGTATTACTAGTTAACAAAGTATTGTTTTGGGTATTTTGGTACCAGATTGGTTGGTATGAGTTTTCATACAAAACAACACAATGCAAGAAATATAAGGGCCTAAAAGGAACTAGTAGGGGATGTGGAAACGATCATGACAAGAACAGTGATAAAAGTGTTATTGTGTTCATTGTCGTATCGAACCAAACATTCAATATTTGTTTTAAGAACTTAATAAGTTGTTATTTTGTTCCGGTCTTTTGTGAGAACAAGTGAGATTGTTCAAACTATGACCATATTCCATAATTGATGGATGAGTTAATATAAATCGTGTTGGTAAAGTATTCATCTATAAGACTAAATGCTAAACGTGGCGAGACGTAAAATTTTTTCACTTAAATTGTGACACCACCATTTTAGTTTATATCGGAAAGGAAAACATGAAGGAACTCCATCTTAATGGACTTACAGAGTCATTTTATTTTGAATAAATTGACGCTTGTGAGACCTCTTCCAAAAGATGACTACAATTCCGTTCGTATTCCAAAGTAGAATGGACGACTAATTTAGTGGAGATTATACATATTGATTGAAAGTGCATTTCGTTTTCCCAGTGTTTTGTGTGTTAGTTAACAATACTAAGTACATTATTTATCGAGGTGTTTAGTGTGCAGGTGTTATACTTAACATCGGCATCGATCACCGAAAAGTCGGTGAAGTTTGGCCTGAGGTTTTTGGGACAGAACTCAACCGGATTATTCGGACCGGATTATTCATCCTGGACCGGATATTCCGGTTGCTGAGAAAGGAGCTAAAAAATGGCTAAGGACTGAGAATTTCGCATACTGGAGTCAACCGGATTATTCGTACCGGATATTTCATCCTGGACCGGATATTCCGGTTGCTGCGAAAAATTGCTAAGGACTGGAAGTTTTGAGCTACTGGAGTCAACCGGATTATTTGGTCCGGATTATTCATCCCGGACCGGATATTCCGGTTGCTGCGAAAAACTGCTAAGGACTGGAAGTTTGAGCTACTGGAGTTAACCGGATTATTTGTACCGGATATTTCATATCTATACCGGATATTCCGGTTGCAGTTGAAGAAGTGGAAAAATGGCTAAGGACTAGAAGATTTGCGTACTGGCATCTACCGGATTATTTAAACCGGATTATTTCAGATCAACCGGATAATCCGGTCCAGCACTGAAGATCTGCGTGGAGCAAACTGACTGGATATTCCGGTCCAAACTTGGACCGGATATTCCGGTACCTTTTTTCCTGCACAACGACTAGTTGTGAGGAGGGACTATAAATAGCCCTCCTCTTCTTCCTCAAGATCTAGTTCTTCCCCTTAGCATTGATGAGCATTTAAGAACTCACCAAATCCCTCATAACTCCCAATCCCTCCACCCAATCTTGAAGATCTTTGGAGGATTGAAGGAGAAGGCCCCGATCTACATCTTCACCGACCCGTTCTTCTTTTCCCCCTCTCTAGCTAGAGGGATCTTGCCTAGGGTTTCCTCTTGTGGAGAACCTAGGCATCTTGTTTCTTGTTGGTGATTCAAGAGTTGTTGGGAGCCCCCAATTAAGTTGTGGGTGTGTGCCCCAAGGTGTTTGTAAAGGATTTGATCCCCGCCTCAAAGGGGTTCTATAGTGGAAGGTGAACTAGGCCTTTGTGGCGAAGTTCATCGGAGAATAGGGTGAAGCCTTAGTGGCGTTGAGTAGGCCTTTGTGGCGAGCTCACACCCCTCCAACGAGACGTACTCCCCTAAAAAGGAGGAACTCGGAAATACATCGTGTCTCCGTGTGCTTCCATCGGTTACCTTGTTCCTCCCTCTCTTTACTTACTTGTACTTGTTGCTTTGATTGCTTGTCTTGTCATATAGGTAAATTCACCACTAGTTGCACTATCTAGAGAATTTACCTTTCTTGTCAAGCCTAAATTTGAGAAAAATTAAAATTTGCCGTAGCACCTATTCACCCCCCCTCTAGGTGCCCATACTTTACTTTCAATTGGTATCAGAGCCTCGGCTCTTCTATCGGGCTTAACCGCCTAAGAGTTTGAGTATGGGAGATGATGTGGTTGACCCTCCGTCCGATGTCAATGTGACCATGGATGATCTCAATGAATTGAGAACTTCATTGACCTCATCCATAGACACAAAATTTGATGAGTTGCGTCAATTCATGGCACAATTCCTCAAAGACAAAGGACCGGAGGTGTCCGACTCATCCCCTCCGGAAACGGAGGGTGCCAAGAAAGGGGTTGATGGTGAACCACTTAAAACTGCTTCCGCCGAACAATCCGCTAAGAAGGGTGCGGGTGGAAAGGAAGGATATCATGCCGTTGAAGGGCAATATTCTCCCGATCCTCCCATCCCTTTTCCTCATATAATTCCTAGGGGAGATCCACCTAAAATTGATGCATATTCTTTTCGTGAATGGCAATACTACATGGAGACTCACTTGAACTCTTCTTGTATAGATCTTTGGAGAATCACTCGTGATGGATACAAGCCATATGATCCCAAGAATCTCACAAGAAGAGAGGTTGTAGATTGCCAACTCAATTACACCGCTTTGTCCATCCTTCATCAAGCCGTGGGCCCCAATCACATGCCGCATCTTCAACACTTCTCCACCGCCAAAGAGACATGGGATGCCCTTGTCGTCATGTTTGTTGGGAATGAAAGCATGCAAAGAAATCGCTATGACACCTTGACCAATGAGGCCGAAGGATTTTTCATGCGTGATGGAGAAGATCACGTTGACATGTATAGGAGGCTCAAATCTCTTGCCACCGCTTTCTCTAATGCGGGTGCAACACATATTGATGATGCTTGGATCAAGAGGAAGTTCATAATTGCCGTGATGCCTTTTGAGGGCACGGATATGAAGAGCATTCAAGGGAGACATGATTTCTCCACCATGACCTCTACTCAAGTCATGCAAGAATTGAGCTCCTACAAAGTGCAAACCAAGAATGCTCTTGACAACCGTGCTAGGGCCATTGGAATGCATCAAGGAGCTTCCGTTGCTTTGAAGGCCAAGGTGTTGACAAGAGAAGTTGAGAATGATGAAGATGGTGAAGAAGCATTGCCTCCATTGAAGGAACAAGAATATGATCCCGTTCTAAAGGATCTAATAGCTCTCACCGTGCAAAAGTTTTGGAACAATCCCCCAAAAGGCAAGAAGTTTGTTGAGGAGAAGACCAAGTCTCGTTATGGTAATGATGGGGCTCAAAAAGTGAGATCTTGCTTCAATTGCCAAGACAAGTACCATTTCATTGCGGAGTGCCCCTATGAGAATAGAGAGAACCATAGCGGCAAGCTCATCCGCAAGGAAAAGTCCAAGGTTGAATACAAGAAACCTCATTTCAAGAAGAAACCTTTCAACAAGAAGACTCCTACCAAGTTTGTGCTCTTGACTCAAGAGGAGTATGATTCCGGGAGTGATGAAGAAGAAGAAACCACAAGTGAAGTGGCCGCTCTAGCTATTGCTTCCACTCCATCTTCGTCATCTCTCTTTGAATCCCCCAATGAAAATCTTCCTCAACGCGATGCCAAGTGCTTCATGGCTAAGGCCACGGAGGTATCATCTTCTCCTAACTCTAAGACCCCTAGTGAACTAGAACATATTGCTTGTCTTAGAGAAGAAGAGGAAAGAGCCTCCTTGGACCGTTTTATGTCTAACATGCAAGGGGAGACCAAGAAGTACTTTGAGCATCTCATGAGGCAATTGGGAGAGGCCCAAGAGGCCCTTGAGAAGAAAGGTGAGATTGAGAGAAGGGATGCGGATGAAATTGCATCTCTCTCAATGACTCTTGAAGAAGAGCATGATGGTAGAGTTTCTCTAGAGGATGAACTTGAAACTATTGAAACCACTCATAATGAACTTGTCTCTAAAATCATTAAGGAACGTGATCTTGCTATTGCTAAATATAAAAAGGCTAAAAAGGATAAAGTAGAGTTTGGGGTTGGTCATGGTAAACTAACCGAGGAGTTTGAAAAGCTAACCATTGCTCACAAAGCTTTGGAAAGCCAACACTCATCCCTCAAAGAGTTGCATGAATAACTTCAAACTCAACTTACTCAATCTAACCATCCTAGCACTTCTACTTCTTCTTGTGATCATGCAAATATTGTTGAAGAAAATGCTAGGTTGAAGGATGAGCTAGCAAGGCTCAAGGGCAAAAGCACTCAAGTTGAAAAGGTGGTGCTTGCCACCCCACAAGTGGTTGCCCCAAGCACTAGTGCGGTCATTTCTAGATCTCAAGCGAGTGCTCCAAGGCAACAAGTGGGCAAGCAAGTTCTTGGCTATGTAGCCAAGAAAAGGAACAAGAAGAAGAAGAACAAGAAGAAGAACAAACATGGTGCTTCGGGTAGTATTGTCATGAGGGACAACACTACTCGTAGCTCCTCCGCGGGAACTAACAACCCACACCATTTCTTATATGTTGATTATTATGGTGTTGTGCAAGCTAAATATGTTGGTCCTATTGAGAGTTTTATTGACTACACTATATGGGTTCCAAAGACCCTTGTTGCTAACATGAAGGGACCCAACTCGGGTCCTAACTCTAGTCAATGATCTCTTGCAGGACTATGCTTCCGGTGGGACTAAATGGATTCTTGATAGTGGATGCACTAATCATATGACCGGAAGCAAAGAACTAGTGACGGAGTTGCGACCAAATGACATCCAAGCAACCGTCACTTATGGGGACTCGTCCAAGTCTAAGGTATCCGGGTTTGGCAAGGTTGTGGTGGCTCCCGATATCACTATCGTGAACGTCATGCTTGTCGAATCCCTTGGTTACAATTTACTTTCCGTCCGCTCTCTTAGTAAGATGGGGTTCTCCGTCTTCTTTGATGGTGACATTGTGGTCCTTTTGAGGAGCAAGACTCTTGACGTCGCTCACGTGGGACATGTTGAAAATGAGTTGTATGTGGTAGACTTTTCGAAGTCAACCAACACTCAAGCAATGTGTCTTTTCGGGAAGGCGGACTTGGGATGGTTATGGCATCGCCGGCTATCCCATGTCAACATGAGAACTTTGCAAAGTCTTCACAAAAGTGGCCTTATTGTTGGACTAAAAGAAAATGTTTCCTTTGCAAAGGATCGCGTTTGTAGTTCGTGTGTTGAAGGGAAGATGCATGACATTGTGCACAAGGCCAAGACTATTATCTCATCAAAGAGGATCTTGGAGCTTCTTCATGTTGATCTCTTTGGTGCCGTGCCCGAGGCAAGTCTTGGCGGCAAGAAGTATTGCTTGGTGATTGTCGATGATTATTCAAGATACACTTGGGTTTATTTCTTCAAGTGCAAGAGTGAGACCCAACAAACCATCATCGACTTCTCCAACGAAGTGCAACGTCAACACAATGTGCAAATCATGGCTATTAGGAGTGATAATGGGTCGGAGTTCAAGAACTATACATTGAATGAATTTCTTAGTGAAGAAGGCATTCGTCACCAATACTCCGCCACTTACACTCCTCAACAAAATGGTGTTGCCGAAAGGAAGAATCGCACTCTCTTGGATATGGCAAGGACCATGTTGGCGGAGTACTCTTCTCCCCAATATTTATGGGCCGAGGCCGTATCCACCGCATGCCACTCCTCCAACCGCCTCTACATCCGCGAAGGCTTGAGCAAGACCCCATATGAGATCCTCACCGGCAACAAGCCCAACGTATCCTACTTCCGTGTATTCGGTTGTAAGTGCTTTTATTTGATCAAGGGTATTAGGTTGTCGAAATTTCAATCCAAAACCATTGAGGGTATTTTTGTTGGTTACGGTGCCGAATCCCACACTTATAGAGTCTATGACAAAGCCTCACGGATTGTCATAGAATCTTGTAGTGTGGTGTTCGAGGAAAATGACGGCTCCCAAGTGGCGCAATTTCATGTTTCAAATGTATATGTTGAAATGCCTCAAGAAGGCATAGGAAGGATGGGTGTGGGATTCTTCCGCCCCATCGAGGGACACCTTATGGCGACTCGAGAAGGACTATGCTCTACCCAAGTGGAGCCCTCCTCTACATTTGAAGATCAAGCCAAGGAGCCAACTACTACACCTAACCGAGAACATATTCAAGACCCTCCTCTCATTGATCAAGTGACTCCGCAAGTCGTACCCACTCCTCTCACTAATGCGAGTCAAGATCAAGGCCAAGATCATTCATCCTCGTCATCCTCTTCTCAAGATGAAGCTAGTATTGAAGATATTGTTGATGTCAATGTTGATGATCAAGGCCATGTTGGTCAAGATGGGGACCCAAATGATCAAGATGATCAAGTGATTCCTCCTCGCAATAATGAGGAGATCGAAGCCCGTCGCATCAAAAGGATAAGAAGAGCTTTCAAGCAAATTGATGCCCAAGATGACAAGGTCTTGGAGGATGTTCAAGCTAGAAGATCCACTAGAAGGCAATTGGCTCATTTTTGTGAGCATCAAGCTCATATCTCTATGGTGGAGCCTAAGAAAGTGTATGAAGCTCTTAAGGACTCCGATTGGGTTGAAGCTATGCATGATGAGCTCAATAACTTTGAGCGCAACAAGGTTTGGAGATTGGTTGAGAAACCCAAGGATTGTCACAATGTTATTGGCACCAAGTGGATATTCAAGAACAAGCAAGATGAGAATGGCATTGTCATTAGGAACAAGGCAAGATTGGTCGCTCAAGGTTACACCCAAGTTGAAGGCATTGACTTTGATCAAACTTATGCGCCCGTGGCTCGCCTTGAGTCCATCCGTATCCTCCTTGCTTATGCATCCTCACATAATTTCAAGTTGCAACAAATGGATGTGAAAAGTGCTTTCTTGAATGGTCCACTAAAAGAGGAGGTATATGTTAAGCAACCTCCGGGGTTCGAGAATCTCAACTTTCCTAACCACGTCTACAAACTTGACAAGGCTCTCTATGGTCTCAAACAAGCACCTTGTGCTTGGTATGAGCACCTTAGGGAGTTGTTAGATGATCGTGGTTTCGAAGTTGGGAAGATTGACCCCACTCTCTTCACCAAGAGAGTAAAGGGAGAGCTTTTCATATGCCAACTCTATGTGGACGATATCATCTTTGGCTCAACTAACCAAGCTTTCAATAATGAGTTCTCTAAGCTTATGACTGACAGGTTCGAGATGTCTATGATGGGTGAGCTTAAATTCTTCCTTGGCTTTGAGATCAAGCAATTGGCTCGTGGGACTTTCATTTCTCAAGCCAAGTATACCCAAGATATGATCAAGAGGTTCAACTTCCAAGATGCTAAGATCAAGACATCTCCTATGCAAGTCAAGTGTCATCTCTCTCGTAATCCAAAAGGGAGTAAGGATGTGGACCAAAAGCTTTATCGTTCTATGATTGGTTCTTTGCTCTATCTTTGTGCATCTAGGCCCGATATCGTTTTGAGTGTAGGTGTGTGTGCAAGGTATCAAGCGGCTCCTAAGGATTGCCATATAATGGCGGTTCATAGGATCTTTCGTTATTTGGTTCATACCTCAAGATTTGGTTTGTGGTACCCAAAGGGGGCACAATTTTCTCTCAATGGATATACGGATTCCGATTGGGCGGGTGATCAAGATGATAGGAAGTCAACTTCGGGGGCTTGCCAATTTCTTGGTAGGTCCCTTGTAAGTTGGTCCTCGAAGAAACAAAATTGCATCTCTCTCTCCACCGCCGAAGCCGAATATGTTGCCGCCGCAAGTGCATGCACCCAATTGCTATGGATGAGGCAAACTCTCAAGGAATATGGAGTTCATTTGGACAAAGTACCTCTTCTATGTGACAATGAAAGTGCTATCAAGATTGCATACAATCCGGTGCAACACACAAGGACGAAGCACATTGAGATTCGCCACCACTTCATCCGTGATCACGTGGCGAGAGGAGACATTGCACTCGGTTATGTGCCCACCAAGGACAATCTTGCGGATATTTTCACGAAGCCACTTGATGATGCAAGGTTCATGTTCTTGAGGAATGAGCTAAATGTGATTGATTCAAGGAGTTTGGCTTGACTATCTTGCGCACACCCCTATAGATGAAACGTGTTCGAGCTTAGATGTAGGCATGGACATAGGGGGAGTGCTATCCTAACACATTGGGTTCTCCCTCCCCCCATTATGCCCATAGCAAAAATTCATTGTGATCTCTCTTTTTCTAATGTTGAATTGTGAGCTTCAATGTTGAGTTTTGGCAATGCCCCCAAGATATATCTTCGCGGTTGCATACCAAGAACTCTTACATGGTGGCTTCGGCCACCAACCTCATCATTTCGAAGAGTTGGATCTTAGTTGGGTTTTTCTACTTGTCATTTCATTGCATTTCGTGTGTTTTTCCCGGCTAAGTGGTTCTTCCTAGGAAAATCCCACTCAATTGGTATTTTAGTTGGTTGCTTCTTGCTCTTGAGAGGGATAAGTACTAGTCTCAGTTTGGTAAATCTATCCTAAGCCTTTCTCTCAAAAAAGCCTTTCTTTCTAAGCACTAGTGTCGTCTGTTGAAAACGAGGAAATTTCGAATCAGGAGGCAGTCGGAATTTCCGGTTCAGTTTTGAACCGGAATATCCGGCTGTACAGGAATATCCGGTTCAAACTTGAACCGGAATATCCGGTTCGGCGAAATCCATAAAGCCTGGAGCCCGACGGGGAGGGGCAGTTCTTGCCCTTTTTCCCGTCCGCTCCTCTCCACCAAATCGCCGCCGCCGTGATTCTTGGCCTCCCGGGCCGTTTCCTCCGCGAGATCTTGGAGCCTTGGCCCGGATCTTGTTCTCCTCGCGATTTGGAACGTTTCTACCCAAGCTTTTCTCTCCATGGATCCCGGTAATGTTCAAATCTCTTGAATCTTGGTGCTATAACCTTACCTTCCATGGATTTGCGTTTTTGTTGGCTATGCTTGGTAGATTTCGTTCCGAAGAGGACCCCCCATACATGCTAGAAACCATAGACTAGATTACTTGTTTGCAATCCATGTGGAAATCTGAGATCTAGGTTGATTTTGTGCTGTTCCGCAACTTACCGGAATATCCGGTCCACGACTGAACCGGAATATCCGAGTAACCGGAATATCCGGTTCAGTTTTGAACCGGAATATCCGGCTATGTCCAGTACTGTTTTAAGGGCAGCCCCAAATTGATCTTTCCCAGATTTCTACCTCGATTGTTTCCTGTAATCTCCTCTATCGTTTCTATGCATGATTGTATCCGTTGTATGACACTAGTGTACTCATCTTGTGCTATCCCCCTACTATCTTGTTTCACAGGTGGTGACCACGATCGGAGCGTTCCGAAGCGCAAGAAGCTAGTTTCTACCCATAACAAGAGGAAACCTCGGCTCAACTATAAGACCGACATTCCTACTCAGGAGTTCAATGAGCTCAGAAAGCAGGATGCCTATCTTTCTCCGAGGATTGGAAATATTGATTCTCGTTTCTGGAATCTGGAGCAGTCCTATATTTATACTGACATCTATTGTGACTACCGCTATCCGTGCCGCCCTATGCATCCATTTGACCATGCCGCTCTCAAGGCCAAGGAGGAGTTTGCTGATGCAGCCAGTGTTGTTGAGCGTTTCGGTCTGGTGAAGCTCATGGAGACTCAGTGCAACTACAACACACAGCTTGTGATGCAGTTTATGTCCACCCTCGTGTTCTCCACTGGTGATATTGTGACCCATCTCAAGTGGATGTCTGGGGATACACCTTGTGAAGCATCTTTTGAGAGGTTTGCTCGGCGTCTTGGCTACTCTTACAGCGAGCACCCTCCTCTTGGTCGCCGCGTCCATGAGGTTGATAGGCCGAGGAGGGAGGTGTCCATGGCTGAGCTATATGCCCCTGGTTTCACTGTTGGGGGACTTGAGGGACTTCTTCCACTTTATGATCAGCTGGTGCGTATCTTCAGAGCTTTCCTTGTGCCGAGTGGAGGTAACAACGATGCTCTCACCACTCCTCTGTGCAACCTTCTGATTCTGGCTAAGGAGTGTATGGAGGAAGAGGACCCGGCTGTCTCCTATACTGTGGATGTGATGGACATCATCTTTCACGAGCTCTATGCTGCTATGATTGGTGGCTACACCATTCCCTATGCTCCCTATATCATGATGCTTATCAAGTATGAGATGAGGAAGGAGTACACCGAGTTACCCATGGTTGAGCACAAGGTCAGGAAGCTGTATGTCAAGAGGAAGGTGAAGACTGCGGCTGCTTCTCAGAGTGCTCCATTTGAGGGTGGTTCCTCTATGGGTGGTCCTTCTAGCTCTCAGTCTGCTCCCAGGGCGCCTGTGTCTGATATCACCACCTTGCGCAACGTCAGGAAGCTATCCTGGTTTCAGCGCAACGTGCTCTGCATGAAGGTGGACATTCACAAGGAACAGTACAGGGCGTATCGCAGGGACACTGACTTGGCTAGCTCTCAGCGTCAGATTCTCCATCACATGAGTGGTGGCACTGGTGATGTTCCTGCTCCTATTGCTGCTCAGTCCTACTCTGCTTGGTCTGCTGGGGATTTCACTCCTTGGGAGAGCATTGAGGCGGCTCTCAGGTCTACTCAGGAGACTGCTTCACGAGCTCATGATGCTGCTGCTGATGAGGAGGAGTCTGATGATGAGCAGGAGTCTGGAGACGAGTCGGATGCTTAGACCGTGTCTGGGGCGTTAGTTTAGCTATTTCCCTCCTTTTTTGGTGTCTCGATGCCAAAGGGGGAGAAGTAGCTATTATAGACTACGGGATTTGCATGGGTTCGGGCACAAGCATTTGCTTTTATCCTTCCTTTGAGAGCTTGTGTCCATTTTATCTTCATTTGTCGTGCTTGTGAACTTGTCGTTTATTGTCGTTTAAAACTATGTGTGCTATCATGTGTGTGACTATGTTGGTTATCTGGATATTATCATGGTTTATCTATTTATGGTGTGATGGTTATCTATCGTATATGTTGAGGAGATTATCTTTGGTTGTGCGTGGTTATTCTTGGATATATCGTTCTCGCACAAGGTATATACTTCTTTACACTCAACATATTGGTGATGTTGTCTCATTGTCATGTTTGCTACTTGTTGAAAATCTCTTCCTATACATCATTGCATCCATTTGCGTTTGAGGCAAACAAAAGATATGCATAGATATAGGGGGAGAGATTTCCATCTGGTTTCAAGCATGATTTCTGTCAAGGTTTATTGCAAATCTTAGTATTGTCATCTAACACCAAAAAGGGGGAGATTGAAAGTGCATTTCGTTTTCCCAGTGTTTTGTGTGTTAGTTAACAATACTAAGTACATTATTTATCGAGGTGTTTAGTGTGCAGTTGTTATACTTAACATCGGCATCGATCACCGAAAAGTCGGTGAAGTTTGGCCTGAGGTTTTTGGGACAGAACTCAACCGGATTATTCGGACCGGATTATTCATCCTGGACCGGATATTCCGGTTGCTGAGAAAGGAGCTCAAAAATGGCTAAGGACTGAGAATTTCGCATACTGGAGTCAACCGGATTATTCGTACCGGATATTTCATCCTGGACCGGATATTCCGGTTGCTGCGAAAAATTGCTAAGGACTGGAAGTTTTGAGCTACTGGAGTCAACCGGATTATTTTGTCCGGATTATTCATCCCGGACCGGATATTCCGGTTGCTGCGAAAAACTGCTAAGGACTGGAAGTTTGAGCTACTGGAGTTAACCGGATTATTTGTACCGGATATTTCATATCTATACCGGATATTCCGGTTGCAGTTGAAGAAGTGGAAAAATGGCTAAGGACTAGAATATTTGCGTACTGGCATCTACCGGATTATTTGTACCGGATTATTTCAGATCAACCGGATAATCCGGTCCAGCACTGAAGATCTGCGTGGAGCAAACTGACCGGATATTCCGGTCCAAACTTGGACCGGATATTCCGGTACCTTTTTTCCTGCACAACGACTAGTTGTGAGGAGGGACTATAAATAGCCCTCCTCTTCTTCCTCAAGATCTAGTTCTTCCCCTTAGCATTGATGAGCATTTAAGAACTCACCAAATCCATCATAACTCCTAATCCCTCCACCCAATCTTGAAGATCTTTGGAGGATTGAAGGAGAAGGCCCCGATCTACATCTTCACCGACCCGTTCTTCTTTTCCCCCTCTCTAGCTAGAGGGATCTTGCCTAGGGTTTCCTCTTGTGGAGAACCTAGGCATCTTGTTTCTTGTTGGTGATTCAAGAGTTGTTGGGAGCCCCCAATTAAGTTGTGGGTGTGTGCCCCAAGGTGTTTGTAAAGGATTTGATCCCCGCCTCAAAGGGGTTCTATAGTGGAAGGTGAACTAGGCCTTTGTGGCGAAGTTCATCGGAGAATAGGGTGAAGCCTTAGTGGCGTTGAGTAGGCCTTTGTGGCGATCTCACACCCCTCCAACGAGACGTACTCCCCTAAAAAGGAGGAACTCGGAAATACATCATGTCTCCGTGTGCTTCCATCGGTTACCTCGTTCCTCCCTCTCTTTACTTACTTGTACTTGTTGCTTTGATTGCTTGTCTTGTCATATAGGTAAATTCACAACTAGTTGCACTATCTAGAGAATTTACCTTTCTTGTCAAGCCTAAATTTGAGAAAAATTAAAATTTGCCGTAGCACCTATTCACCCCCCTCTAGGTGCCCATACTTTACTTTCATTGATGTATATAGTCCATTATATGTAGTCATGAGTGGTGGATTAATTTTTTCTTCATAAAATTTCAACGATGATTTGAGTAGATATATGCGTATATCAATTTAAAGAGAATGGAGTTTGACATTTTTTTATTGGTTCAAATTGTTGTTAGTATGAAGTAAAAATCATTGTAACAAGATAATAAAGTATTTATGATTGGACTACAAAGGATAAAGTTTGAGTTACAAGTTTAGCAAAACATCTGAGAGGTTGCAGAATTATTCTACAACTTATATTTCTCGAATACCCCACATTATCTTGGAGTATTCAAGAGACAAAATCAAACCCTATTGGACATGGTAAGATAAATAAAATTGCCATTATAATTTTGTAGTTTATACATTAGAGACAACCGCTTTTACACTGAAAAGAGCGCCATGATGATCCGTTGAAATTGACACCATATAAGACATGTTTTGGGTAGTGACCCGAATTGTCTTTTTCTTAAGTTTTGGTATGCATAGCATGTATAAAATGTTTACAACCAAAATAGGATAAATATATGTTTATAAGGTTATCCCAAAGAATACATTGGGTATTTCTCCTATCACCAAACCAGAGACAAATGTTGTTTGTCAGAAAGGGTTGATTTCTCGAGAAAGTAGTTCTTGCGAAACAATTGAGTGGGAGGACAATACAAACTCAACGAGATTAGAGAATCTTTGTTAACATGTCAAGAGTAGCACATCACTGGAAATTTTTCCGGGGTTTCCTATTTTGACAAAGTAGAAGACAATACATGTGTTGTAGATACTTCGAATGAGTTTGCGAACTGAACCACAAAAGTCCTAAAACTTTGTACTTAGACCAACTTGTGGTTTAAGAGTAAAGTGTTGTTTTGACAACAAAGGACCTGGAACTTATAAAGGAAGCAAATGATGGGCCCTGACTTCGTAAAATTGCTATGAGTCATTATATCCGTGATAGTATTCCTGTATGAATATCAAGTATCTGACTTGGTAGTCTTTTCGAAAGGCATGATGCCTAACGATAGCAAACAGGTCTATACATCGACAAAGACATGGATTTTTACATCCTTTGAAAGTTGTTCTTGTCCAAAAGATGTTTTCGACGAAGTTCAAAGAGTTGACTACTACAAGATTTTGATCTTCCGTAGTGATGCTTTAGTCTTTGCGGATAGTTATAGCAAAAGTTACATATTATGATATGGCAGTTGAATAACAAAAACCAACTTTCCTATCAAGGAAGTTTGATTGAGAATGCGTACGTGACACAGTCTGAGAATTTTGTAAAATTCAAAAGGTTGTTGAAAAGGTATGCACACTTCAATGGTTGAAGTGACCATAACGAATTTGGAATCTTTACCTTAATGAAGTTATCAAAAGAGTTTGATTCCATCATGAAGGTTAAAGATGCTTGTAGAGTTACAAGAAATTAAGTGGGAGCGCTAAGACATATTTCCAATGCTTTATGTAAATGACATATGGTTGATTGGAAAATACGTATTTTAAATTAACACGGTTAAGATTTTCATATTGATGAAAGGCTTAGGGGATATTGGGCATCGAAATCTATAAGAGATTGATTGAAGCGCCTGATATGGTTGAGCCAAATTACATAGATGAAATATTGAAGTACAATATCGAAATGACAAGAAGGAGTTCTTGCCACATGGAAAAGAATTGAGCAATATTCAAGTGTTTTGACACATGATGAGCATCATTGAAATTAAGATTTCTAAGTCATGTGTTCCATGCTATGTACACAACCAGATGAATCATGTGCTATAAGATGTTATAGCAGGATAATTCATATGATCATTAGACAACAATGGGAGAGATCCTTATGCCATTTGCTAGAAATGCTAAAGGATATGTTTTCCTATATAGTAATGACAAAATATTCCTTGTAATATGCTACACTAATAGTCTTGTCATCTATTCAAATAATTTTATCTCAATTAAAACATGTGATGAAAGGTAGCACAATAGGCTAGAAGAAAGTCCCATGCTAGATTTGAATGAGTTTCAAAATTAAAGTACTGTGATGGATACTACAACAAAGGCTAAGTATATCGTTGTGTTGACAACAAATAATAGGAGTATTTTGTGTCAATGAGTTCTTTATTGAAATTGGTGAATTTCCAAGAATGCTGACACTATGAAGCTACATTTCACAATGTTAGTAACATTGGTTTAAGCTGATGAATTAAGGTCTCACCGGTTGACCAAATATATACAAAGTCATCTCATTAGAGAATGAGTGATGCGTGTAGATGCAAAAAACATGCAAATACAATATGACCTGAACAGTTCAGATATTTTTTATGAAGTTTACCACATGCAAAGCAGGTAATAACACTGGAACGCCATATGTGTTTAGTGCTTACAGACTAGATTATTGACTCTAGTGCAAGTGGGAGACTGAAGGGAATATGCCCGAGAGGCAATAATAAAGTGGTTATTATCTTATTCCTTGTTTATGATAATTGTTTATTTCTCATGCTAGAATTGTATTAACTGGAAACGTTGATACATGTGTGTTTAATAAACAAACAATGGTTCCTAGTAAAGCCTCTCTTTCAACTAGCTCGTTGATTAACTGATGATCAAGGTTTCCTGATCATGAACATTGGATGTTGTTAATAATGGGGTCATGTCATTAGAACAATGATGTGATGAACATAAACCCAAACTAGGTATAACAATACGATTAAGTCATTTAGTTTATGTTGTTATGTCTTACATACGAAGTAAGCTTATTCATTTGACCATGAGATCATGTCAATCACTAATACCGGAAGGTTTCTTTGATGTCATCAAACGTCACGCCGTAACAGGGTGACTATAAAGGTGTCGTTGGGTATTCGGAAAGTGTTAGTTGAATCTCATGGATCAAGAGTGGTATTTGTCCATCCAAATGACGGAGAGATATACTCTGGGCCCTCTCAGTGATATCACATCGACACCGCTTGCAACCAGGTGACTAGGTCACAAGGATGTCATATCACGGAACAAGTAAAAGAGTACTTGTCGGTAGCGAGATCGAACTAGGTATGGTTTCTACCGATGATCGGATCTCGGACAAGTAAAATATCGCGAGACAAAGGGAATAGTTACGACGTTGATGGTTCACACGATCACGAGAGTCATCGTTGAATATATAGGAGTCATCACGGATCTCCAGATCATGCTGTTGATTATTGATCGGAGAGGTGTCTCGATCATGTCTATGTTATTCACGAACCGTAGGGTGGCACACTTAAGGATCGATGAAGCATTTGAGAGGATACGAAATATCGAAGAATGTTTTGGACATCACCGAAATTGTTTCGGGGAAAATTGAAATAGTTTAAGGGGTTTTTTGTCGAATGGTTGTTAATGGAATTAACAAATGATTCGATGTGCTATATGCAAATGTTTGTTAATAGAATTAACAAATGCTGAAATAAACAAATAAAAATGTTTTATTTATTTATTAAAGAAAAACCTTTGGATTTTCCAAGTGGGAAATTATGGGAGCATGAGTGGGTGTGAGTGGAGTGTCCACTCACATGAAGAGGGAAGAGGTAGGGGCACCACCATGGGCTGGCCATACCCCCCTTTGGCTGCCTCCCCCCTCCCCTATACAAGGAGGGTGAGAGCTGATACGTCTCCAACGTATCTATAATTTCTGATGTTCCATGTTGATATTATGCCAATTGCTACATGTTTTCTACCTTATTTATAGCATTTTTACATGTTTTCTCGGACTAACCTATTAACAAGATGCCAAGTGTCAGTTCCCTGTTTTCTGCTGTTTTTTATTTCAGAAAAGTTGTTCTGAAAATATTCTCGGAATTGGACCCCATGAATCCCGAAGTTCCTATTTTCCCCGGAAGCATCCAGAAGTCCGAAGAGGATTCGAAGACGGGCACCAGGGGGCCCTCACCATAGCCAGGCGTAGCCCCCTTGGCCGCGCCTGGGGGTGGTGAGGCCAGCCTGGTGGCCCATCGACGTCGCCCTTTCACCTATTTATTCCACTCCGAAGGAAAACCCTACGGACCTAATAAAAAATCCCCGAAAAGTTCCGTAGCCGCCATCGTCGTCAACCCTAGATCAGGGGGGTTCTGAAGCTGTCTCCCGGCACTCTGCGGGAGAGGAGATCATCACCGGAGGCCTCTTCATCACCATGCCTGCCTCCAGAGGATGCGTGAGTAGTTCATCCTTGGACTACGGGTCCATACCAGTAGATAGATGGTTGTCTTCTCCTCCTATGCCTCAATGTTTAGATCTCGTGAGCTGCCTAACATGATCGAGATTGTTCTTATGTAATTCTATGTGTTGTGCTTGCTAGGATCCAATGAATATTGAACTTATGCCAAGTTGATTATAGTCTTTATTCCATATGTTATTTGTGATCTTGCATGCTTTCCGTTGCTAGTGGTTGCTCTGGCCAAGTAGTTGCTAGTGACTCCAAGAGGGAGTATTTATGCTATATAGTTGGGTTCATGCCTCCTTTTTCGCCTGTGCTCGAGTGACAGAAATGTGATGGGGGGAGGATGTGCTGTTGCCACTAGGGAGAAAACAGCGGTGTGAGTTCCCGCGTGCACAATCATTGCTTACATTACACACATTGCTTAATGCGTCTATGTGTTGCTTGCAACTTAATACCTATAAGGGGGTTCGGATGATAACCTGAGGGTGGATTATTAGTCATAGATGCAGTTGGATTACAGTCTATGTATATTGTTTTAATGCCCGCACTAAATATCACAGTAGTCATCATGTCATGAATGTGCACTATGGTGCAACCTCTATTTGTCAATTGCCCAGCTGTAATTTGTTCACCCAGCATGCTATCTTTTATGGAGAGACACCACTAGTGAACCTATGAACCCCGGTCCATTTTTCCTAAACTGGTAAACAAACCACTACAATTCCCTTCTTTCTTTACTTACTACAAGCATACACCATTTTCCACACTATACGTCTAATCTTTGTTTTCAGCAACACCGGTGAGATTGACAACCTCACTTTACCATTGAGACAAAGTATTTTGGTTGTGTTGTGTGCAGGGTCCACGTTGTTGCTGACATCGGTGAGGCGCCATCACCACCGTCAGTGGCCTCAACCTTCCGAAGATCCTCTTTCTCCTACTGGATTGATAACCTTGGTTCTTAACCGAGGGAAATTCTTACCGCTGTACTCATCACACCCTCCTCTTGGGGTTCCCAACACGCCATCACAAGCATCAAGAATTTATGGCGCCGTTGCCGGGGTCTTAAAATTCATCATCATTAAGAAGTCTCCCCTTCAAGGCACCATCAAGGCATAGCAAATAATTTCTAGCGCTGTTGCCAGGGAGAATAAGTCTTCTGGCAAGGGGAGTCTCTCACTCTCAACCTCTTTATTTTGTTTATTGTCTTGTTTTTATTTTTTGTCTTGTCTTGCTTCTTTATATCAAAAACCAAAAAAAATTTAGTTTACTTCATAACTGTTAATTTTGCTTTTCTGCTCTTAGTTTAATCTCTAATCATGATTCTACCCAAGTTTACCTTGAAAGACGTACCAATAGGTAGCGGTGATATAATTGGGAAATATAATATTGGAGAGTTCTTTAATTATGTTAGTAAGCACAAAGAATTTGAGGATAGATCCTTAGCTGAACTTGCTCCAGATTATGAAACTGCTGCAGCATCTCTAGTTCGTATGCTAGAATCTAGGTTTGTTAACCTTAATCCCATAATAGAACAAATGTTACTGAACCTTGATAACATTAAGGATAGCGAAAAAAGAGAGTTTATTCTAGAAACTTTGTTTAACGAATTTGGTGATGTTGCCATAGAGGCTAGAATTTTTTTAACCGATTTGAGATGTCAGGCTCATGTGTAGATGTTAATAGAACACCGGGTAAAGCCAATGATAAGGAAATTAAAATACCAATACCCTTTAAATTGGTTGGAATGCATGAAGCTCTAGAAAAGAATTTTTGATTGGATTGTTCCTGCAAACCCATTTGATGAAAGTAGTGTGCCTAAAAGTGCTGATAAAGGGACATCTAAAAATTCTATAGAGAAATAAAATTCATTGTTGAAGAGATTTCTAAGCTTAATTTTTTATGCTTCTTCACTTGAAAATACTTGACTTGCTTTCTATGCCTAGCTGAAAGGCGTTAAAGAAAAGCTCTATCGGGAGACAACCCGTTTTATTTCTCCATTTTCAACCCGTTTTCCGTTGTTTCTTTCTGTGTGCGTTGCACCTGGGTGTTTTCTATTTTCTTAGCAACCCCGCTGTATCTTTTCTTTTGTGTCTTTGTTGAGCCAAGTAAAGCCTCTAGTGGAAAGTTGAGACTATATTTCGGATTTCTGCGCAGGAAACAGATTTCTGCTGTCCACTGTCAAATTCGTATAAAATCACAGAAAATTCAAAATGACCTGAGTTGTTTTGTGCGTAATCTTGGGCTATATACGCAACTTTTCTTAGTTTAACACTTTTTTATTTGAGCAACAGAAGATTTTCGAAAAAAATCATCTTCACCTGCCGTGCTGTTTTGACAGATTTCTGCCAATAATTGCATTTGCATCTTAATCTCTTTCTTTTGGTGTTCTTTTGGGAAAAAGAGTTTTAAAAGAAGTTGTGACAGTAGATAATGTGTTTATGAGTGTTAGTATTGTGTTGAAACTGAACCATGTGAATTTATTATTTCGATTGCACTAACGTTGCTAATGAAGATTGTGAGAAGTTTGGTGTGAAGGAAGTTTTCAAGGGTCAAGAGAAGAGTATGATAGGACGTGATCAAGAAGAGTGAAGAGCCTAAGCTTGGGGATGCCCCGGTGGAACATCCCAGCAAATTCCAAGAAGACTCAAGCGTCTAAGCTTGGGGATGGCCAAGGCATCCCCTTCTTCATCGACAAATTATCAGGCCACTTCTAGTGAAACTATATTTTTATTCGGTCACATCTTATGTGCTTTACTTGGAGCGTCTTATATTTTGCTTTCAGTTTATTTTTATTTTTGCAATAAGCTTGGTTGGACCCTAGCATTCTTTTATTGGAGAGTGACACGCTCCGCTTTTTCATGGGAAAAGTTTGTATTCTTAATCTTTTTGTGGCTGCTGCATTTATTTAGGTCCTGTTTTGCATTCTTCTCTTATTTAGAGCTGTTAGTACTATCTAATTTTCATTGCTATATGCTTAGAGAGAGTTTTTGTTGTCTCATATATGTTCTTGGTTGGGAATATAAATTCTTATGTGGTAGTTGGTATAGTGGAAAGTTTTGCATGGTCTTGTAGATCACTAAACTGATTCACTTGAATCACTGATGTTGTTTTGAGATATTAATTTGCTTAATGGATAAACCGGAAGGACTAGTAAGTATAAAATTTTAATGGTTGGTCTAAGAAACTTGAAACTGTGCCACACTTAAACTACCAGCTGATAGAAACAATGGTATATGATTGCTACGAGTGATACATTTCTGATCGGCCTTTTGTTACGCGCTACGGTCGAGGAGCTAATAGTGACTTGTCACTGCCACAGACCCTCTTGGAGTGATTTGCATTGTGCCTTGTAAAGATAATTTGCTTTCTGCAACCTTTTAACTCCTGAGTCTATGTTGCGGTTCCTGGCACTTCCACCATCCATATTTGCTAGCCTCTTCGCAAGTGCATCCAAAATCCCGTGGGAGGACTTTGTTCTCCTACACATAAGCCCATATATTCTTCCTCAAAACAGCAACCATACCTACCTATCATGGCATTTCCATATCCATTCCAAGATATATTGCTGCACAACATTCACCTCCATTATGTTACTTTATGATGAGCTTCATGGTTATTTATGCATACTGCCACACTGGCAGGAGCATGCAGTTGGATACATCACAGATATTCCATTATGAGTTATGAGTACTAAAAGTGTGATGATTCATTGTAATATAGGATGTTTCCCCTACCGGTGAGCATATATAAAATAAAAAATAAAAAAAATGAAAAAGCCCAAAAAGAAAAAAAAGAAATGGCCGAAGAGAGAATAAAGAGAGAGGGGGCGCATCACTATCCTTTATACCACACTTGTGCTTCATGTTTAGCACCAATGCTTCAGTTTGGAGAAAGTTTTCATATTATCATTCATTCATAACTATGTGGCGAATTTTACATTATAGAACTTGGCTTGTATATTCCAATGATGAGCCTCCTCAAATGAGCTCTAGGTCTTCGTGAGCAAGCAAGTTGGATGCACCCCCACTAGTTCCATTGGAGAGCTTTCATACACTTATAGCTCTATGTGCATCCGTTGTGTGGCAATCCCTAATCCTTGCATAGCTTTGGTTGTAAGACTTTCTCTTGTCTAATGACCACTTTCAGCTTTGTGAGACTTTCTTCCATTGACCTTCCAAACCCCCATAATGTTTTCTTTGCCATAACATCACGGTGCCAGGGACCAACGCAGAACACTTGCCTGTTTTTAGTGCGCAAATGTTTTAAGATTCAAGCATTGCATCGTGTGGAAAGCTTGACATGGTCCTAACAGGGGTTGTGAAGATCGTTTTACGTGCATGATATTGTTGTTATTGAAAGCTTAAATCATCTCTTTGCACGGTTGATAGTGTTTTAGTATTGATTCATTAAAAGTTTTGCTTCTTTCTTCTTATTTTTTTATGCATTACTTGTTGATATCAAATACAGATCACAACTTTAGTTCATTTGATCCTAGTTTACATGCTCTGTTTTACATACTATGATCAAGATTATGTGGTAGCATGTCACCTCAGAAATTATTTTGTTTTATCGTTTACCTGCTCGAGGAAGAGTAGGAACTAAGCTTGGGGATGCTTGATACGTCTCCAACATATCTATAATTTATGATGTTCCATGTTGATATTATGCCAATTGCTACATGTTTTCTCCCTTCTTTATAGTATTTTTACACGTTTTCCGGTACTAACCTATTAACAAGATGCCAAGTGCCAGTTCCCTGTTTTCTGCTGTTTTTTATTTCAGAAAAGTTGTTCTGGAAATATTCTCAAAATTGGACCCCACGAATCTCGAAGTTCCTATTTTCACTTGAAAACACTTGATTCTATTATTAGAACAAGTTACAATTTTGATGCTTCTTCACTTGAAAACACTTGATTCTTATTTTCTGGGCCTAGCTAAAAGGCAATAAAGAAAAGCACTTCTTGGGAGATAACCCATGTTTTTATTTTTGCAATGTTTTCTTTGAGTCAATGTGTTGTTTACTTATGTATCAACTCCTTTGTATCTTTATTTTCTCGTATTTGTTGTGCCATGTAAAGTCTCCAGTGAAAAGTTGAAGTTAGATTTGGATTTCTGCGCAGGAAACAGATTTCTGTTGTCCACAGTTAAATTCGTATAAATTCACAGAAAGATCAAAATGACCTGCAAATTTTTGTGCTTAATCCTCAGCTATTTCTGAAACCTTTTCTTGTTCTGGGGTTTTTATTTGAGAAACGTAAGTTCCTCAAAAAAATTCGTCTTTACAGACTGTTATGGTTTTGACAGATTCTACCTTTTTACTTGCATTCTCTCTTTACTATGTTGAGTAGATTTCTTTGCGCCATAAAACATCAGCGGTTGCATCTAATGTTTAAAAAGTATTAATAATGGTTGTGTCCAAGGAGAACATGTGAGTTTATTACTGTGCACTAACCCTCTAATAAGAACTACTTTGAGTTTGGTGTGAAGGAAGTTTTAAAGGGTCAAGCGAAGAGGGTGATATAATGTGATCAAGAAGAGTGAAAATACTAATCTTGGGGATGCCCCCGTGGTTCGTCCCAGAAAATTCCAACAAGACTCAAACGTCTAAGCTTGGGGATGCCCAAGGCATCCCCATCTTCATTAGCAACTTATCAGGTCACTTCTAGTGAAACTATATTTTTATTCGGTCACATCACATGTACTTTACTTAGAGCATTTGTTTGTTTTTGTTTTCTTTTTTTTCCGTGCTGCAATAAACTTAGTTGGAACCCAACATTCTTGTGTGGGAGAGAGACACACTCTGTTTTTTCATATGAATACTCGTATTCCTCATTTATCATACTTGTATTCTTCGTTTTTCTTCTAGCCCTGCAAATCCTTTTATCTCATGTTTTTCATGCATCTCTTATTCATGTTGTTAGTTCTAGTAGAGTAGTAGTATTAATCTCTTGTTTGATTGATATATATATTGGAGAGTTTTTGTTTAGATTGAAATGATTAGTGTTGGAAAGTAGTAAAGTATTTCATGCTTATAACGGTGCAAAAAAAAAAGCTTGTTTAGACTATGGCTAGACTTTATCATGTCATGTTGGATGTTATTTTAATTCTATGCTTAGTAGTTATTATTGTAGCATGACTTGTCTCAAATATCTGAGAGTGCTTAATGTGCCATTGAAAGAATCATGAGTTATTTTTATCACATTGAAGCATAATATTGTGGTATTCTCCTTCGAATGCTTTATTTGGTTGACTTGGCGCATGCTTACACCATGTTATGACTACAAACCAGTCACCTATAGCCTCTATGATCATTTATTTTTTGACTTGAAATACCATTTATGCTTTGATTAATAATGTTTTTGTCGCTATGCATGATTATGGCCATTACCACTCTCCTGATTAGTCGCTCCCAATCTTTTTCTAGCCTCCACCTATACTGAGTATGAGCTCTACTCGTGCATCCAACTCCCAAAAACCAAAGTATGCCAAATGTGTCCACCATACCTACCTACATGTGGTATTTAAACGGCACTTCAAGTAAATTTCTCATGTGCTACCTTTAAAACCTTCAAAATTATACATATTGTGTCCACCATACCTACCTACATGTGGTATTTAAACGCCACTTCAAGTAAAATGGACTTTACACACCTGGACTAGTGGCACATACGCTTATCCAAATTGATAGAAGAGCTAGCAGCGGGGTGCCCAGCCCCAAAATTGGATACTATTAAATTCTCTTCACTATTTTCGCCCCTGATTTATCAGTCAAAGCATAATTGTGTAAACAAAAGAGAAGAGGGATGACCTTCTCACACCAGTAGCGTCCTTCAATGGGAGCCTCTCTTGTAAGGTCTAGTTGCCTTGTGACATACTATATTGTATGTTTACCATTTGTTCACATAAACATACATCTCTCTAAAAGTATGTTTTCAATACCTCTGTTTATAAAATAAAAGCCTCTAGCACATGAGTTAATCCCTTCTTCCCTCCGCGAAGGGCCTTTCTTACTTTTATGTTAAGTCTCCATCTTCTAACTTTATGCACAATTAAGAGAGCGTAGTTGTCATTCTGAGTTTAATGTGCATCAGTCCCAAAGATTATTATTCATTGCTTCATGATCTGTTATTACTTGCTCTCAAATTATTTGTTTCTAGTCATCCACTTGAACTTTGAAGGTGTCCTGGCATTTAAGTTTTGCCCCACTTTTAAGGAAAAGTGAAACACCACTTTGCTATGATTTCTTTATGCTCAAAACAAACGTATAACTTTCAAGTGAATTATTATTCATGATATTGTATTTGTGTTACTTTTCATGATGAAAAATGATTTCTAAGTTTCATTGTCAAAATTGTATCGATCATGCTTGTGCTTCGAGTACTATGATCTCAGCTTACAATTGCTTTTACAATTATGATGATCGAGTTTATGTTGGTAGCATGTCACCTCAGAAATTATTTTTGTTTTTATCGTTTTACCTACTCAAAGACGAGTAGAACTAAGCTTGGGGATGCTTGATACGTCTCAAACGTATATATAATTTCTGATATTCCATGTTGTTTTCATGCCATATGCTACATGTTTTCTATAAACTTTATGTAATTTTTATGGATTTCCTGGGACTAACCTATTAACAAGATCCCACAGAGCCAGTTCATGTTTTCTGCTATTTATGGTTTCAGAAAAGTTGTTCTGGAAATATTCTCGGAATCAGACGAAACAAAATCACATGTTCTTAGAAATCTGTCACGTACACGGAGTCCGGAGGGGACCCGTAGGGGGGACCTAAAGCCACCACACCATAGGGTGGCGCGGTCCCCACCCCTTGGCCGTGCCAACAGGTGGTGTGGTCCCCTTGGCTGCCCACCGACGTTGCCCTTTCGCCTATTTAAGCTCCTCCTCAGGTTAACACTAAATACCCAGGCCTCCATCCACGAAAAGTTCCGTAGCCACCATCTTCGGCAACCCTAGTTCGGGAGGGTTCTGAAGCTCTCCCAAGGCACCCTGCCGGGAGGGGGAATCATCACCGGAGGGCTCTTCATCACCATGCATGTCTCCGGAGTGATGCTTGAGTAGTTCATCCTTTGACTATGGGTCCATAGTAGTAGCTAGATGGCTGTCTACTCCTCTTTATGCCTCATGTTTAGATCTTGTGAGCTGCCTAACATGATCAAGATCATCTTATTGTAATGCTACATGTTGTGTTTGCTGGGATCCGATGAATATTGAATGCTATGTCCAGTGATTATAAATCTATCATGTTTATGTTATTTATGATCTTGCATGCTCTCCAATACTAGTAGATGTTGTGTCCAAGTTGATACTTTTATCTCCAATAGGGGGTATTTATGCTCGATAGTAGCTTCATGCCTCCCTTTCATTCACGCTCGAGTGACAGAAACGTAATGGATGGGGAATGTTCTGTTGAGACTAGGGAGAAAACAACAGTGTTTTCATTGTTTACATTACACACTTTACTTAAGGAAATAATCTATTACTTGCAACTTAATACCCGAGGTTTTGTTGGATGACGTTCCGAGGGTGGACTATTAGTCATAGATGCAGTTGGATAACGGTCTATGAGTTATGTTGTAATGCCCGCATGAATCACATAGTAATCATCATTTCATGCATATGCACTACGGTGCAGCCTTTATACCTCTCAATTGGCCAACTGTAAATTGTTTACCCAGCATGTTATCTATCTTTTATGGAGAGAAACCACTAGTGAACTGTGGACCCCGGTCCATTCTTTTACACTGATAATACAACCACTTCAAACACTGTTTTCTTTACTGCAATCATTGTTTTCCTCTCATTCACTGCCATCACTGTTCTCTGTTCATTTACTGCAAACAAGTATTATTTTCCACACTATACATCTAATCCTTTGTGTTAGAAAACCGGTGAGATTGACAACCTCACTGTTTCGTTGGGGCAAAGTATTTTGATTGTGTTGGTGTAGATCCCACGTTGTTGTTGAGCCTGGTAGTGCACCCTGCCAACTTCAGTTGTCATCAACTGTGACGCCCCGGGATCGGGCACTATGCAGATTTCGGCATTTCCACCCAAATCCGCATAATAACCGATTCTAGGTTGCCACTTGTGATAACATTACAACAGTTCACGAATAATCCACAACAACAGAGGAGGTATATACAAGACGACTCAAACGAGTCAAGGATACAATTGATACAATACAAAGATCCAAATGACAGCGGAAGAAACAACATAGTGTCCGACTACGGACAAGATACAAATTGGACTAAGAGTCCTGAAGATAACCGATGGCGTCCAATCCCTGCCCAGGCCAAGCCGGAGGGATTCCCAAGCTAACGTCGTCAGACTTCAAACCTGTTGGCTGCAATGTGGAATATGCAGCCACGAAAAGGATTCGTGGGTCAGTACTATTAAGTACTGGCAAGTGGATAAACCATACTCACAAGATACCAGCGTAACCAATCATCACAAGATACAAATACTTTGGGTATAACGGAAGGAAGGGATTATTGCAAAGAAGCGGCAGCGGGCAGCACTAACAACTACAGAGAGGCGCTACAACATCCGGCTAAAAGAAAGGGATAAGATAGCGCGACAAACCAACTATAACTACTCACCAAACAATACCCATCCAGTGTTACCCCCTACTAAGGAAGCAACCCAAGGAAACTCACACTGTTGATTAAGGTGACATTCATTTTTATGGTGGAGGTAATCTATATTACTAGTTAAGTTATCATCGTTAAGTGTAAGTTGTCTGAGTACTTGTTAGCCAGCACTTTCACCAAGTCATCCATAACCGCGGACAACACGGCTTCTCGAGAAGATTAACCCTGCAGGGATGCACCAATTTGGCCGTACACGTAAGAATGACCTGCCAGATGGAAATGCACTTCCACCAAGCGAGGCACTCAACACAACCCAACTCTTCTTCGTATCAAGCCCAAAGAACCACGTGCAATTGAGCGCACGGCTAATCAAGCCCCACGAAGAAAAGGGGACCCTCATAGCACTCTAAGAACGTGTCTCCCTAAATGCCGACTACAAAAGTTACCACCCTGGCGCCAAGGGTTCGCACCTGCATATGCATGCGACAAATGGAAAACCCGAACTAAATGAGGCGATTTGGACGAGATGCGAATCGAATCAAAGTTCCGGGGGGCGCCCATACTCGCTTCCCACATGCGGTTAGCGCGCTCACCATTGATAGGAGGACAAGACCCTTTTCCTAATTAAGGTCGACACTAGCAGGCCTCAAAACCACGCCGGGCCTCCTGCCGGTGCCTTATCATCAAATTATTATTACCCAAAATATTAACATGTTGTTGATTAAGTTGAAACCCAACTATCAAACTAAACATGTGATAGAACAAAGGACAACAGGACTACAGCGCAAACAACACTAAGCATGCCACTACGACACGAGGGCCAACAAGGTAAACAAACAACAGGTAATAGGAAGTGGAAGGAAGGCTATATCATGGTTGCAAGGTAAACATATGATAGGATCGAGACACAAGCATCGAATCATAAGGCTAGCATAAGGACAACGGAAAGAATCGGTAACAAGTGATGAAAGGCAGCCATAGGTAGCAAGTGAGTATACTTGCCTGGAATCCAGTTTGGAGAGGTAGTAGAACTTGTCGTTGCTCACATCATCTCAGCGTCCTATCCGCGAAGAAGCAACGAACTAGATCAAACATCGGATGCAACAATTACTACTACGGCAAAAGATCCAGCGTGATCCTATTTTATATGCATGACAAGTTAAAGGGTGCATCAAAATAAATACAAGGCATGATGAAACATTTTAAATGGGCCCAAATGCAAAGATAAGGTTGCATTTGGAAAATCCGAGGTGCATGCATAGTTATTTAAGTGAATTACAAGCAAACATTAGGTTGAAGTGATTAAATGGCATGGTGGATGATGAAAACAGAATGTATACAACATTAGCTTCAATGTGATATCTCATTTGCCAAATTTGGAATTTTAAATATTTAATTATGAATTTTTGCAATTTAAAAGGTTTAATTAAAGCATTGAATTATTGCACCACTTTTAATTAGGAAAAACATTAAACAAATTGTATATTTGAAAAGTACAGAGAATTTTGAGTGGAAAACATATTTTATATGTTGAATTTGGGTTTGAAATGAGCAAGTAATTAAATTGGCAATTTTAAATGCATTAAACAAGGAATTATTGTTTTCAGCAATTTACATTATTCAAAAGAGAAAACAAAGTTTATATTTGGAAAGTTTATTTAATTCTGCATGGAAAACATATTTTACTTTGTGAAATTGGAGTTAGTATGAATTTGTTATTCAATTTTGAAAACCAGGGGTCAATCTGTCAAAAGCAGGGACCTGATTGTGAGGGAAACCGAGATGGGAGGGGCTCCGGTGCAAAAACAGGAAGAGCAGGGGCCTTGGTGCGAAAAATCCAGATCCGATCTGGAGCTGGGACTTTCTCACCGGCGGCAGAGCCAGTTGAGAGGCTGACCGGCGGGGCCAGCGCCAGCGTGGCGCGGATGACGCGGACAGACACCGACCGGTGGGGACAACCACGGTGATTTAATCACCAAAAAAGTGTAGCGGCAGTGGGCGCGCGCGACGAGACTCGAACCCGGGTCTCCATAGGAGCATACAAGGCCTTAGCCACTAGGATGTGCTTCGATTGGTGTTATGATCTGTGCATGGCCGAATAAGAAGCAAAAGTGCGCCGTTTAACTGACGGAACTGAAGAACTGCAGGTGTTCCGCACGACGAAGAAAAATAAGCTGCATCGGCAGCAACCGAAAACGGATGGCGCGCGATTTGTGCGGCCTAAAGACACGCACACAGAGCAAGGGAGGGAGGGAAAACAAGTCCCGGAGGGCGGAAGCTCACCGAGGGAGGTTTGGGGCGACGAGGACATGCCGATGAAGAGGTAGACACGTGATGCGCTCCTCACGGACAGACCTAGTCGGCGACGGGGATGACGGTCATGGCGTTGTTCCGGGATGGCTCCGGCTCCGGATTTTCTGCGTAGAGGAAGAAGACGTCGAGGTGGTTCCGTTCCCGCAAACATCTTTGCTCGACGAAGACCGGCAAGGCGACGGCGACGTACTCTCGGCTCTCTCTCTCGGTTCACCACATAAGCAGAGAAAACAGGGACAGAGGAGGAAGAAGAGAGGGTGGCGGCGCGAGATAAATAGGAGGGGAGAAGCTAGGGTTCGGGGCTAGAAGGGGGCGGCTTTATGGGAGAGAGGAGGATGGGGGAGGGGACCATGGAGGTGTGTTGGTGCGGTGGTGGGGACGGAGAAAGCGACAGGAGCGCTTCAGCCTCATGTTCGTTCTCTGTACGGAAGAAGAGAAGGGAGGAGGTGGGCTAAAATGCTGGGCTGGGTTGCTTTTGGCCTGGTGGGATGCTCTCTCTCTCTCTCACTCAAATTTTTTTTTTGGTTTGTTTCTTTTATTAATTTCCAGAGATTGTTTTTGCACTATTGAAAATAATTTTTGAGGCCACAAACTCAACTTTGATTTTTATGAAGATTTAAGATTTCCAACCAATTAAATATTGGGTGAGTTAATGACATGATGGCATGATGCATGATGATGCGAAAAGGAAAAAAAAACACACAAGTTCTAATTGGGGAAACCCCCGGGTGTTACAGCCGACACCACTAACAAGGGATTGCGCCCTCGCAATCCGCTCCAAGCCGGTAAGAGAGAAGAAGTTGTACTATCGAGTCTTCGACCACCTTGTTTATCTTCTCGACACCACTAACAAGGGGTTCTTACTCCCGTAGATGACGATGTTCTTCCGTTGAGAGATCTTCCGAAGATTGAACCTATTAGGTTTAAAGGGTAAGAGAAAGTCCAACCCACTTAGGATCCTAACACTTTGAAAGATGGCGAAGAAGAGGGACTCCAAAACAAATAAGATGAGAGGAGAAATAGAATAGAGATTAGGAGAAAACAAGAATCCTATTGAGATGTTTCCAAAATAGTTTAGCAGAAATAGTTTTTGACACTCTAGAAACAACGACCGTTAGCGAGGTTATCCTACAGGCTTTGCGGACCCGTTGCTTCGATAACCATTCGTATCGAAACAACTTTGGGAATCGGAAACCATGCTCTGATACCATTTGTGACGCCCCGGGAGATTTCGGCATTTCCACCCAAATCCGCATAATAACCGATTCCAGGTTGCCACTTGTGATAACATTACAACAGTTCACGAATAATCCACAACAACAACAGAGGAGGTATATACAAGACGACTCAAACGAGTCAAGGATACAACTGATACAATACAAAGATCCAAATGACAGCGGAAGAAACAACATAGTGTCCGACTACGGACAAGATACAAATTGGAAGAGTCCTGAAGATAACCGATGGCGTCCAATCCCTGCCCAGGCCAAGCCGGAGGGATTCCCAAGCTAACGTCGTCAGACTTCAAACCTGTTGGCTGCAATGTGGAATATGCAGCCACGAAAAGGATTCGTGGGTCAGTACTATTAAGTACTGGCAAGTGGATAAACCATACTCACAAGATACCAGCGTAACCAATCATCACAAGATACAAATACTTTGGGTAGAACAGGAGAAAGGGATTATTGCAAAGAAGCGGCAGCGGGCAGCACTAACAACTACAGAGACGCGCTACAACATCCGGCTAAAAGAAAGGGATAAGATAGCGCGACAAACCAACTATAACTACTCACCAAACAATACCCATCCAGTGTTACCCCCTACTAAGGAAGCAACCCAAGGAAACTCACACTGTTGATTAAGGTGACATTCATTTTTATGGTGGAGGTAATCTATATTACTAGTCAAGTTATCATCGTTAAGTGTAAGTTGTCTGAGTACTTGTTAGCCAGCACTTTCACCAAGTCATCCATAACCGCGGACAACACGGCTTCTCGAGAAGATTAACCCTGCAGGGATGCACCAATTTGGCCATACACGTAAGAATGACCCGCCATATGGAAATGCACTTCCACCAAGCGAGGCACTCAACACAACCCAACTCTTCTTCGCATCAATCCCAAAGAACCACGTGCAATTGAGCGCACGGCTAATCAAGCCCCACGAAGAAAAGGGGACCCTCATAGCACTCTAAGAACGTGTCTCCCTAAATGCCGACTACAAAAGTTACCACCCTGGCGCCAAGGGTTCGCACCTGCATATGCATGCGGCAAATGGAAAACCCGAACTAAATGAGGCGATTTGGACGAGATGCGAATCGAATCAAAGTTACGGGGGGCGCCCATACTCGCTTCCCACATGCGGTTAGCGCGCTCATCATGGATCGGAGGACAAGACCCTTTTCCTAATTAAGGTCGACACTAGCAGGCCTCGAAACCACGCCGGGCCTCCTACCGGTGCCTTATCATCAAATTATTATTACCCAAAACATTAACATGTTGTTGATTAAGTTGAAACCCAACTATCAAACTAAACAGGTGATAGAACAAAGGACAACATGACTAGAGCGCAAACAACACTAAGCATGCCACTACGACACGAGGGCCAACAAGGTAAACAAACAACATGTAATAGGAAGTGGAAGGAAGGCTATATCATGGTTGCAAGGTAAACATATGATAGGATCGAGACACAAGCATCGAATCATAAGGCTAGCATAAGGACAACAAAAAGAATCGGTAACAAGTGATGAAAGGCAGCCATAGGTAGCAAGTGAGTATACTTTCCTGGAATCCAGTTTGGAGAGGTAGCAGAACTTGTCGTTGCTCACATCATGTCAGCGTCCTATCCGCGAAGAAGCAACGAACTAGAACAAACATCGGATGCAACAATTACTACTACGGCAAAAGATCCAGCATGATCCTATTTTATATGCATGACAAGTTAAAGGGTGCATCAAAATAAATACAAGGCATGATGAAACATTTTAAATGGGCCCAAATGCAAAGATAAGGTTGCATTTGGAAAATCCCAGGTGCATGCATAGTTATTTAAGTGAATTACAAGCAAACATTAGGTTGAAGTGATTAAATGGCATGGTGGATGATGAAAACAGAATGTATACAACATTATCTTCAATGTGATATCTCATTTGCCAAATTTGGAATTTTAAATATTTAATTATGAATTTTTGCAATTTAAAAGTTTTAATTAAAGCATAGAATTATTGCACCACTTTTAATTAGGAAAAACAGTAAACAAATTGTATATTTGAAAAGTACAAAATTTTTTGATTGGAAAACATATTTTATATGTTGAATTTGGGTTTGAAATGAGCAAGTAATTAAATTGGCAATTTTAAATGCATTAAACAAGGAATTATTGTTTTCAGCAATTTACATTGTTCAAAACAGAAAACAAAGTTTATATTTGGAAAGTTTATTTAATTCTGCATGGAAAACATATTTTACTTTGTGAAATTGGAGTTAGTATGAATTTGTTATTCAATTTTGAAAACCAGGGGTCAATCTGTCAAAAGCAGGGACCTGATTGTGAGGGAAACAGAGCTGGGAGGGGCTCCGGTGCAAAAACAGGAAGAGCAGGGGCCTTGGTGCGAAAAATCCAGATCCGATCTGGAGCTGGGACTTTCTCACCGGTGGCAGAGCCAGTTGAGAGGCTGACCGGCGGGGCCAGCGCCAGCATGGCGCGGACGACGCGGACAGACACCGACCGGTGGGGACAACCACGGTGATTTAATCACCAAAAAAGTGTGGCGGCAGTGGGCGCGCGCGACGGGACTGGAACCCGGGTCTCCAGAGGAGCATACAAGGCCTTAGCCACTGGGCTGTGCTTCGATTGGTGTTATGATCTGTGCGTGGCCGAATAAGAAGCAAAAGTGCGCCGTTTAACTGACGGAACTGAAGAACTGCAGGTGTTCCGCACGACGGAGAAAAATAAGCTGCATCGGCAGCGACCGGAAACGGATGGCGTGCGATTTGTGCGGCCTGAGGACACGCACACAGAGCAAGGGAGGGAGGGAAAACAAGTCCCGGAGGGCGGAAGCTCACCGAGGGAGGTTTGGGGCGACGAGGACATGCCGATGAAGAGGTAGACACGCGATGCGCTCCTCACGGACAGACCTAGTCGGCGACGGGGATGACGGTCATGGCGTCGTTCCGGGATGGCTCCGGCTCCGGATTTTCTGCGTAGAGGAAGAAGACGTCGAGGTGGTTCCGTTCCCGCAAACATCTTTGCTCGACGAAGACCGGCAAGGTGACGGCGACGTACTCCCGGCTCTCTCTCTCTCGGTTCACCACATAAGCAGAGAAAAACAGGGACAGAGGAGGAAGAAGAGAGGGTGGCGGGGCGAGATAAATAGGAGGGGAGAAGCTAGGGTTCGGGGCTAGAAGGGGGCGGATTTATGGGAGAGAGGAGGAAGGGGAGGGGACCATGGAGGTGTGGTGGTGCGGTGGTGGGGATGGGGAAAGCGACAGGAGCGCTTCAGCCTCATGTTCGTTCTCTGTACGGAAGTAGAGAAGGGAGGAGGTGGGCTAAAATGCTGGGCTGGGTCGCTTTTGGCCTGGTGGGCTGCTCTCTCTCTCTCTCTCTCACTCAAACATTTTTTTGTTTTGTTTCTTTTATTAACTTCCAGAGATTGTTTTTGCACTATTGAAAATAATTTTTGAGGCCACAAACTCAACTTTGATTTTTATGAAGATTTAAGATTTCCAACCAATTAAATATTGGGTGAGTTAATGACATGATGGCATGATGCATGATGATGCGAAAAGGAAAAACAAACACATAAGTTCTAATTGGGGAAACCCCCTGGTGTTACATCAACCTTCAGAAGTGATTTCTTTCTCCTACTAGTCGATTAAACCTTGGTTTCTTTCTGAGGGAAAAATTTACTTAGCACTCTTCATACCTTACACTTGGGGTCTACCAAGGAGCGTGTGTTTACCCGCCATCATACACCGTCTCTGTTCTAGGTAAAATATGATTTTCGTGGATTTTCATCCCTTTCCGAGAATATTTCCTTAAGAACTTTTCTAAGATGGAAAAACAGCAGAAAGCAACAACTGGTCTGGGGCATGTTGTCAATTGGTTTGTCTGTGAAAACATCCAAAAAACATAGAAAATATGTGGAAAACCAAAGGTATTGGGTAGAAAACAAGCATGAAGCATTAAAAAATATAGATATGTTAGCAACGTATCATCACTTCCAATGGCCAATAAGGGAACATTGCATTGATGTTAAACTTCATTGGAGAATTTGACGACGGCTTGTTGGGTCTCACTCTTCAACTTGAAGAAATAAACCAAAGTGAATCTTGAATATTCATAAACAGTCACCAAATAATATTTCTTCCTACCAAGACTAGCTTTGGGAATGGAACCAAACATATCCACATGATGGAGTTCCAATATTCTCTTTGATGAAATGATAGTATTGCTTGGGTGAGAAGAATCGCGGATTTTTTATTCAACACAAGCCATGCAATCACAATCTTTGGCAAAGGAAACATTTTATTTTAGTATGAGGATGTGGCCACCCTTGTTAAGGCTTCACAAAGTTCTCATATTGACATGGGAAAAGAGACAATGCCACAGCCACCCCACATTGTCCTTTCCGAATAAACACATCGGATGAGTGTTGCTTGACCCTGAAAAGTCCACCACATACAATCCATTTTCAACATGCCCAACGAAAGTGAACTGTGGAGTCTTGCCCCACAAGAATACCACGAGATCGGGTTCAAAGAAGATGGAAAAACCCATCTTCCCAAGTTCACGAACTGAAAGTAAATTATAACCGAGTGTCTCAACAAACATGCCATTCAGAAGATATTTGGTGCAAATACCGCCTTGCTAAGAGCCGTTACCTCAGATTTTGATTTATATCCATATGTGACAGTTGCTTGATTTGTATTTGGTCTGAACTCCATCATGAGATCCTTTCTTCCAGTCATATGACTTTTGTAACAACTATCAAGCACCCATTTTTATCCCTCAGAAGCATAGTCCTACAAAAGATCATTGCTGGGATTCAGGTACCCATCTTCTAATGGGTCCTCTTTTGTTAGCCATAAGGGTGTTAGGAACCCAAATAGAAGTCAAGTGAAACCTCCACGAGGACAAACATATTTAGCATGAACATAATCATAATAATCAACAAAAAAATGTTACGAGGGTTAGTAATTCCCGCAAAGTCACTACAAGATGTTTCGCCCCTAGTGGAACTACCACTCGCAATGATAAATATTCTTTGCTTGTGCGGGCTTGACACTTTTCTTGTTCTTGTTCTTCTTCTTGGCAACATAACCAAGGCCCTCTTTCCCATTGTGTCGTATTTTAATTTGCAAAATATCATCAATAGGACTCTTTCCTTGGGAGCTAATGGCCTTGGGAAGCTCATACTTCAACCTACCATTTTCCTCAAATATATTTGCATGCTCACAAGAAGAAGTAGAGGAACTAGGCACATCAATTTTAGATGGTTGAATTTTAAGTTTTTCATGATACTTTATGAGGGTAGAGTGATCACTCTCCAATGCCTTGTGAGCCTTGGTGACCTTTTCCTTCTTCGCCTTGTGAGCCATGATGAGGAACTAGGCCTCGGTTAGTCTAGCATGACCAACACCAAATTCAACCTTCTCCTTTTTAGCCAATTTATATTTAGCAATAGCATGGTCATGTTCCTTAATAATTTTGGAACTTATTTCATTATGTGATTCCTCAATAGAATCAAGTTTCTCCTCCAGAGAAACTCGGAGCTCTTGCTCTTCCTGAAGACACTACCAAATTCCATGCGATCCGGAACGTTTTGATAACGTCGAGCGTTTCCGTCGCGAATGGCTGAAAAGTGGAGTTTGCTCTCGACATATTTGTTTGGTCTGTCGCAGACTTGTTTTGCCCGACTTTTTGCTACTTTTACGTCGCGGATTTTTGTCTCTGGCCCAATAGCCCACTAAGAGCCCAGATGCCTTCGACGAAACTGGCATGGTCACGTAGAACGTCGCGAATTTTCATCGGACCCACACATCCTGCCATGTTTGACTGCTTTGACCGGCAACGACCGCGCTCTCTCTCGGTTGTTCCTAACGGTTTTTTGCACAGGCCCAGCTGTCAGTTCACCAGTTCACACCAGCATCACAAAGGTTACCCGCCATCATCACAACAAGGAGATTTATAATAACTAGAATTATAATAACTAGAATTAGCACCAGTTCACACTAGCAGCACAAAGGTTACCCGCCATCATCACAATAGGCTCACATCATTAACTAAATAGTTTCATGTGATCGATAGGGTTCACATCACAACAGGTGCACCTCAGCATCTAAACATGTGCACATCATAAACTAAATAGTTTCTCATTGATACGGTTCACGTCACCTTTTCCTACTGATCCACCCATTCCGAAGGCGCGTCCACAGGTTCCACGTCACTTTTCCCAGTCACCAATCCATTCCAAAGGCACATCCACAGGTTCCACGTAACTTTTCAGCGTCCTAAATGCTCTCCAAAGGCACATGCAATTGTTCCATATCACTTCTCCCATTGCTCCATCCATTCTGAAGCCACAACCACAGGTTCGCAAACCCTACAAAAAAAGGCATCATACATGTTTAGCACATCATCAACTACAAGGCCAACCATCAGCACAGTCTAATCATCGACACATGCAACAAAACGAATAAAAGTGTAATAGTAAGCCTCATTGCCAACCATGGTACATACAAATGACACGCAATAATTCTGACAGATTTATCTACCATAGTAATATGAGGCACAACTGAACTTGTTCTGCATGCTATTTGCTATAGTAGCCAAACTGCTAGACACATTGATGCATATTAATCATTGGCAGAGACATTTTAATCATTGGCACACGTATAAGGGCTTCTTTGGATCATAGGATTACAAAATAGAGGAACCGATGATTAGACTGTGCTGAAATTGGGTGTACGAATACAATCCATAGGAATTTTGTAGGTGTCATTCCTTTGATCCAAAGGCATTTCTTAGGAAAGAATCCTATGGATCATCTAACATTCCAAAGGCATTCCTATGGATCCAAAAGCATTCCTATGGATCCAAAATGCATTCCTATGGATCCAAAAGCAATGGAAAGCAAGAAAATTAGCCTCATACTAATAAGCACAAAACAAAATTAATGAGATCATCGAACATTTACCAAGGAAGATGCAGAACCAATGTGGATGTACACAACACTAGGTAAATGCTCGATGATCTCATCAAGATCGACTGCACACTTTAATCATTGGCACATGTATCAAGTACAGATGTTTAGCAATGCAAAACAAGAAAAGTAGCCACATACTAATAAGCACAAAACAAAATTAATGAGATCGTAGAACATTTTACCAAGGAAGATGCAGAACCAATATGGTTGTACACAACACTAGGTAAAATGCTCGATGATCTCAACAAGATCGAGTGCACGGTTTAATCATTGGCACACGTATAAAGCACAGATGTTTAGCAACTGAAAACAAGAAAAGTAGCCTCATACTAATAAGCACAAAACAAAATTAATGAGATCATCGAAAATTTTACCAAGGAAGATGTAAAACCAATAATGTGGTTGTACACAACACTAGGTAAAATGCTCGATGATCTCATCAAAATCGAGTGCACAGTTTAATCATTGACACATGTATCAAGGACATATGTTTAGCAATGGAAAACAAGAAAAGTAGCATCATACTGATAAGCACAAACCAAAATTAATGAGATCGTAGAACATTTACCTCCCGAGTTGGAATTTTACCAACTCCATTAACCAGAATGCCACACGCCTCCATCCAGTTACGAGTTTCATAAGGATAAGGAGACATGGTGCAGAAGCTACAACCTCGACTAGAGTGCTACAACCAAATATGAAAAGAAGAAAAATCAAACAAGTAGCTACGAAGGCGAAAGGAGATACTAATTTATATGCTAGTATTTACCTTGGGGATCTGAAGAACAGGGGGCCTTGCGAGCTCCAAGGCCTTGTTCAGGTGGATCTCCATCTGGGTGGGGGAAGCGATCTTCGAGATACCTGTGACGGTAGCATGAGCTAAATCCATGGCTGGTGGTGACCTAAATCACGTCAACGACGATGGCCACCGGCATCTAACCTACATCCGCCGGCATCTAACCTAGATCCGCCGCCATCTAAACTAGATCGAATCGTTTGGTTGAGGAAGGGAAGGGAGGCAACTAGCACTTACCAGTCATTGGTTGAGGACGTCGGTGAGGACGGGGAAGCTAGGGAGGGCGCCGCCGTGATAGCCGCCGCCCAGTGGGCGAAGTGGAGGCACTGGGTTTTTTTTGGAGGGGGGGGCAGAGTGATCCCTTTCAGTGGGAAAGTAGCCGAGAGTGGGCGAGGGAGCACGGCGGCCTGTGACGCTGACGAGTAGGACCCCGTGTGAGGCTGTTTCGGTGAAGATTTAGCGCGCGCGCCGCTATGACGCTGACGAGTGGGACCCCATGTGAGACTGTTTTGTTTTTTTAGCTCGCGCGGCTGTTAGCGGTTGTAATTTAGGCGCCCAGATGTTAGGTTTGGATGTGAATTTTTAAAATTGAGGGTCTATGTCTTAATTAGGGTACAATGGGCTATAACTGCCAATTGTGGCATGTTGTCCCATAAATTGAAGGTTTTTCAAATGTAAATCTTTGCTAATACGAAAAAGGTTGCATTCTTACCATTAGTTCTTTATTTTCTACTAATTAAATGAAGAATTAAAAACCATTGATCCATCATATCAACGAGTTTTTGACAAGGATTGGCTTATTGGGCATGATCGAGTACTAAATGGACGTGACACATCCACTTATCACTAAGTTATATCATATTTAGGCATCCTAAAAACATGATCGGCTGAAGCAACATATTATAGAAGTACTACATATATAGTACTTAAATTCTTACACACACGAGGAATTCTTCCACAATACTAAAAAAGTTCTTACATATACTATTTACCCAAACCAGAACATTAGCTAGTAGCATAACTATTCAAATTAAGTTCATGCATTAATTCGGCCCAAGCGACAGCATTACTGGCTCCTCCAAGGATTCCTGTCCTGGTGATTGGGGTTCAGATGGGGATGCGCGAGCCCTAAGCGGATATTGCGCACGATCAACTTCTTTAGGAACACACCGCAGGCAGCGTGCGTGGCCCTAACAGCGGGCACACGGTTTTCCGAGCCACGTCCAATGCCGCTGGCATGCTGGATCATGCTGACGATGCTCGTGTCAATATTCCTGCAGCAGAAGGGGCTGAACAGCATGCCGGCGCGATGACGGTACCTAATCTGCCCATTCTGCAGCTTTCTAAGAACATGTCTGCTCTTAGCATCGCGGGACTCCTTGCCAGATGATACGCCGTCATTGGAATGCTTCAAATTAGAAATGAAACAAAAGTTAGCATCACACTCCAATTCTAGGTCATTTTTAAAATGCACGTACTAACACTAGTTTAAATCAAATAGCCATGCCATTGATAAACTAATGACATCAATCTTTTCTTAAATAGCATACAAAAATGTAAGTAGAACATAAATGGTACCACATATATGCAGTTAGTTAATGGACTTAATATGTAATAACAAGCCTAGAATTTATGCCCACATTCGAATCATATATAGCTAATTCCTAGTTAATGGACAATAGAACTTGCAGATAGACAAAATGCCATCAAAATCATGTATAGCTAATTCCTAACTTGCATATACCAGTCGCTCTATTCTACAAGCTCTAGAATCCAGGACCTAAAATCATTAGCGCACCCGGGAATAGATTCAAGCCCGGGCAAACAGTCAGTTACAACGCTTAATGTGTATTTTTTTCTATGAAATAAACTTCAACTACACTGCTCCGACCGCTGGGTAATAGGGGGCGCTGGGTCCGCAGTTGCATATGTAGAATCCCCGTCTCCACATCCAACTTGCTTGCATGTCTCTATAAACTATTGGATCTTCAATACTAAACTAGGGCTAGATATATATGTTTAGTAAAGCACCTCATACTCCTCGTCGGAGACGACCTCCTCGAACGCCGGTACCTCCCCCATGGGGTCACCCAGATCGGACAACAGAAGGAGTCCTGGCGGTTCCACCGCCGGAGGAGGCGATGACAGCGAACCGCCATGGCCGGCCGCACCTGCGGCGACGAAAGCAGATGCCGCGCCGGCGTTATTCCCCTGCATCGGATCCGGACATGAGGTCCAACCGACATGTTGGGACGCGCCGGCAGCAGATGATGCGACGGTGTCCTCCATTCCTCGCGGAACCACCTCAAGGTTTGGGGAGAAGGAGGGAGGCGTTGGGGCCGGAGCAAAGTGATTTTTTTTGCTAGATTTGGGGCCAGAATGGTGGGGGAAGGAGGCGATGCAACCAGGAGGGGCATTTATACTGACTGCCATTTCGAGGGCTGTTAGGTCTGCTGATGTGTGCGCATGCATGTCTCTGCATGGCTCTCCCGTGGTCTGACTATGTCAAACACAGAGTGATGTGACATTTAGTCTCTGTCAAACGGGGCCACAACGAGTCAGGGCCACCTATCAGTCGAACAAATTCAGCCAAACCGAGCCAATGAATCGCTCTCTTCCTGCCAACACAACGGTCATTAGAGGGAGGTGAAACGGCCACCCACGGTGACGAACGTGTATATGCACTCTGCCTCGTTTTCAGTTGCCATTAGTTTCCCGTTCGTTCATCTACTCTCTTGGGTTCACACACCTTCGTTCCACACGGCGACGAACGTGTATATGCACTCTGCCTCGTTTTTAGTTGCCATTAGTTTCCCATTCGTTCATCTACTCGCTTGGGTTCACACACCTTCGTTCAACACACGCCTTCGATATTTAGGCGGTTGACATTTGCAGTTGCCATTTGCACTCCTTCCGTTCATCATCTTCCCCAACTCTTCTTCCAAACCCATCGAAGTATCGAACCCATCGAATCCAGACTTCATCTCCCCGACTCTTCTTCCAAGCCCACTGCGGAGACTTTCCATCGATGATTGCCGACCAACCACGGAGGTTATCAGCCTCCCTGTCCATGGCGGCAACATGCTGGAGGTGATTTACACCAACGAGGAAAGTGCCTTGGAGACTTCCCTGGCCAATTTCAAGCAATGGCTTCAGCCTGAAAAGCACAAGTTCTTGGGCTTCGACCTCGAGTACACACGTAGCCATGCTTACAAACCCCATGCCGTCATCGTCTTCCAAATCGCCATGCGCAACCACGTCCTCGTGTACCACTGGTGCAGGTCGCCGCGGACAGAACATGGACGCAAATTGCTGCAAGACTTCTTTTCAACAAAGAATATCACATTCGCAAGCGTGGACACGACGGGTGACAAGAAGGCTCTTGCCCAATCAGGCTTCTTTCTGCCACCAGAGTACCACTATGACATCCAGTTGGAATTCGGGGTACCCAAAATTGGAATGGATACTCTAGCAGGAAATATCATAGATAGTTGGTACCTCGAGATGAAGTCTGGATTCGAGTCATACCTGCACCATTATTGGGAATGGAAGATGACTCCAACAAGCCGCAACTATGCAGCGGTGGACGGGTATGTCAGCTACGAGTTATACAGAAGGATCCAAGACATGAAAAACAGTTTAGGCCCAACATGGCTGGAGAAGATCCGCCCCTGGTGCAAGAGCGAAGGTTAAGCTTCACGCCGCCGCCGCGGCAACGAGGGCACGAGCAAAAGGATACGCAGGAAGTAGTTGTTTAAGTGTTTAAAGAGCTTGATAATAAGTGTTCTTATTCGTGTTCTAGTTTGTGTGCGCAAAAAATATGTTTGTTTTACATATTAATGTAATTTTGTGCAATATGTAGCACCTGGAATTTGTTTCCATGATTTATAGATGAAATACATTGTTGCGGTTTTTTTTGCATGAATTAACATTAAATAGTCAAACATTAGGAGCCTTAGATTCAACTCAAATTCAGCAACAAACTCGAACATTTTCAAACTGACTAGAGATCAAACTGACATATTAAAACAGATAATAGTTGCAACATAAGTCAAACATTTTCAAACTGAT
Organism: Alopecurus myosuroides; assembly: GCA_028641055.1. Lineage (NCBI taxonomy): Eukaryota > Viridiplantae > Streptophyta > Magnoliopsida > Poales > Poaceae > Alopecurus > Alopecurus myosuroides. Next base: position 100,390,717 of record CM054059.1, read on the forward strand.
TAGAGATCAAACTGTTTGCCGGGTAGGCGGCTACCCGGTATCTGGTATCCGGTAGACGCTACTCGGTGATAAGTGTTGAAGGCCAAGTGAAGATAATAAGGAAGATCAGAATTGACCGAGTAGAGCTCGGGTGTTCCGGGTAGATGGGCAGCCATCCTACTCGGGCACAAAGTCAATGGATCCGTTCTGACGAGATCCCGCGTATCCCGCAGCCGTACAGGCGTGCGGTTCAACTTACAAGGAACATGATTATCCACGCTACGGCGTGGGTACAATGAGGGTGGGCGCCTGTCATGTCTTGTCACTGACGGGGGGACAGGACATGTCAGGGGCCTACTCTGTGAGACTGACAGGGTGGACAAGTCCTGTCAGCCGGACGGAGCGGCGACTTCTCGCAACGGCGTCAGCGGGAACACGGAGGCGTGCGCCGTTGTCACAGGGGAGTTGTCACTTCGTGTACCTTTAATCATTGTTTACTCGCTGGGTACCAGTATATAAGGTACCCAGCCCCCTCCTGCGCGAGGAAGACGTTGGCTCAGAGAGCATTTATTGCAAAAGCTAGCGCTAGACAGAGAGAGAGAGAGCAAGAGAGTGGCTACTCGGCTAAGAGCATGATTTGTACTGTGGCTACTCGGTCATACTATATACAGAGAGGTAGGCAGGAGTAGGGGTGTTACCTCCACACGAGGGCCCATGGGTAGATCTTGGTGTTTGCAGTGTTCCTGTGCGCATCTACGTGACGAGCGATCCCTCCCCGAATACCTACAACGTCCATCGGCCCCAAACTCAAGCCACCCTATGGCATCTGTCTTCTCCACACCACGATAGTTGGCGCCCACCGTGGGGCCAGCAGCGGCGCTGGCTAGGGTGCATATTCGGACGGGACCGGTTACTCCGTCGGGGGTGCGCGTGGTTTGTGGCCTTGTCCACAGAGTCGGCTCCTTCGACTTCGTCAGCGACAACGCCGACGATTTCGGCGGCATGCCCTTGCCTGCAGGCGGTTCCGTGCTGTCTTTCGGCGCGCATCTAGTCTACGCCGCCACCACCGTCATCCGCGAGTACCCCGAGGTGGTGCTCATTGCCGATGATCCCCACGCTATTCTCGATGTCGGCGGGAAGCCGGCTGGCTGCTCTATGGGCAGCGTGGAGGTGATGATGACGGGCCCGACTATCGATGCCGGGAAAGGCACGGCCGCTGCGGCTGAAGTCATCGAGGAGCCGGCTGCTGCCAGGGGCCACAAGCCCTACGAGATGCCCCGGAACATTCCGGGTTACGTGGATCCTTCTACATAGACCTCCATTCCGGCTGCTCGCGCTGGTGTCGAGCATCTCGGCATGCCTATCGCCACAGACGCTGATACGGCGGTGGTGAGGGCGCAACTCGAGCAGCAGCGACTCGCTTTGCCGCGGGAGGCCCAGGAGCTGGAGAAGGTTAGGCTTGAGCTTAACTTGGATCAGAATGAGTACAATAGGGCGCATGGCTTTACCCATATTTCCAGAAATCCTAGCAAGATAGGGACTATTCGGCGTAACTTAGGCGCTGAGCTAGCTAGAGATGGTAGAGCTGCTAGGAAGTATGCCAGTCAAAACACAGCTGGTAGGCCGAAATATAGTTCCCCTGCAACAACGCTTAGAGCTGCAGAGTTGCCAAATCTCACTGGCAAGGCCCGAGTAAGGTAGCAGGAATGGCTCAATGAGCTCGTTCTGGAAGCTGGCAGGCAGAATGAGGCATTTCGGCAAGCCAACCCGGGGGGCGGTACGTCTCATGTTGTTCAGTCGCATGGGGCAAGATCCATTGACCAGGCCTCATTGCCGCTTCCCGGGGGAGAGAGGGCACAGAGTGTAACCTCTGGGAGACACAAACAGATGTAGGTGTACGACCCGGCTGTCGCCGGAAAACAGCCCGCTGTAGCGCGGCAACCCGGCCAAAAACACAACGCTTCAGGTACTGCCCATCCAGCTGCAAGAGCTCACCAAGATGGGCAAGGAGGTAACCGAGAAGGCACATCTCGGCAGCATGTTGCTAACCCTGTCCAACATGTTGCTCAGCCTAATGTGGTTGCTGCTGTAGCCAACCCGATTGCTCAACCCGGACCAGTGCCTCAAGACCGCTACAACGACGGGTACTCGACCATGGAGCGTGCCGGGTACGCCGACCCAAGAGATCTCGCAACTCGGTTGGGAGGAAGAATGCTGGAACCACGTGACACAAGATACAAGCTGGACCGGCTCTACCGGTCCGAGGAAATAGAAGGGAAGGGCCCACCAGGGCCAGATTCTTTGGTCCCAAGATCATGGGGGAGCCACCCGTGTCCAAGTTTCAGCTGGCTATAGGAACCAAGACCTATGACGGAAGCACCAAGCCAGAAGACTGGCTGGATGACTATGTGACTGCCGTGTATATTGCAGGTGGCAACAGGAGATGGGCAGTTCGGTATGTGCCCCAGATGCTAGAGGGCCCTGCCCGGATCTGGCTGAACAACTTGCCTAGAGACACCATCAACTGTTGACTTGACTTCTCGGAAGCCTTCATCAGCAACTTCACTAGCACCTACAAGAGGCCGAACCGACCGCAGCAGCTCTCGGCGTGCAAGCAAAGAGAAGAGGAAACTGACTGGGAGTACCTTACTCGGTGGAGTACTCTGAGGAACACCTGTGAGGGTGTGAATGAGTGGCAGGCCATTGCTTGGTTTGTGCAGGGTTGCCGTCATGGCAGCATGCTGTGGCAGAAACTGCAGAGGGAGATGCCGAGTACCCTTGCCGAGACAATCAAGATTGCTGATATGTATGCACTCGGTGATCCTACTCAGCCTCTGCTTGATTCCTTCGGGCCCAAGAGGAAGCACCATGATGGTTCTCGGTGCCATGACTGCCAGGAGTTCCGCAACAAGAGAAGAGAAGACCGTCCGGATAACCGCTATGGATCTGACCATGTAGCAGCTGTTACTCAGGATCAGGGTGCTGCCGGGAGCAGCCAAAGGCAAAAAGCTGCTGGAGCCCAATACAGGCAAAACCCGAATCAGGGCCAGAACTTCATGAAGCAGTACAATGCTCCTCAGCAGCCCAGCACCTCCCAGAGATCCGAAGATCCTGCCAGATTCATTTTTGAGAACATGGAGGATAGACCGTGTAGTTTCCATACTCGGCATCCGAGTAGGCTGGCCAATCACACTACCAGACAGTGCAGCTGGTGGGATAGGATCAAGGGCGAGGCTCTCGGTCAGCTGCCTCCTCCACCTCCTCTTCCGCTTTCCGGTTCCAATGTGCAGCCAATCCGGGTAGCTGCTCCCAGGCCAGCCAAGAACCAGAGAAGGGAGAACGTGAACCAGGTAGCTCAAGGAGCCAACCGGAACAACAACAACAACTGGAACCGCAACTTCAACAACAACAACCGCCACAACAAGTACTACACCCGCAACAACAACCACAACAAAAGCAATGCCAACCGCAACAACAACAATGATGGTGGTGCTGGGGACCGGAACCAGTACCAGGAGCACCATGAGAGTTACATGGTGTTCATCACTGAGCCAGATGATAAGCAGTTTCTACACAGGCGCGCGATGGAGGTAAATGCCGTGATGCCATTTTGCCTCACTACATGGAGTGGTGCGATCAGGAGATAGTCTGGTCCAGAGCTGATCATCCCAGGATCATGCCCAACCCGGGTACATATGCGCTGGTGGTGGACCCCACTTTCTTGGGGACCAAGAAGAACGTGAAATTCAGCAAGGTGTTGATCGATAACGGAAGCAGCATCAAAATCATGTACAAGGATACCATGGATAAGCTCGGCCTTGCTGAGAACATGCTGCTACCCAGTCGGACTACATTCCATGGCATTGTGCCGGGAGCATCTTGTGCTCCAATCGGCCGCATCTGGATGGATGTGCTGTTCGGCACTAGGGAGAACTGCCGCACCAAGTGCCTGCAGTTTTAGGTGGTTGATCTTCAGAGACCTTACCATGCTCTGCTCGGCAGGCCTGCTCTGACCAAGTTCATGGCCTCTACTCATGCGGCCTACCTGAAGATGAAGATCCCTGGTCCCAACGGCATCATCACCATCTCGGGTGACTACAAGCGCTCTTTGGAGTGTGCATCTGCTGGATCTCGGCTTGCCGAGTCCATGGTCATCACTGTCGAGAAGAAGAAGATACATGAGGTTGTGGCTATGGCCCAAGTAGCTCAAGCCGGTATGCCAGGCATGCCGAGTTCTCAGTATGGGGCTACCTACAGGCCACCTAGGAGATGAAGAAAGTGCATATTGACCCGGAGTTCCCGGAGTGTGTGGCCATCATTGGTGCCGGGTTGGAGGAGAAATAGAAAAGCAAGCTCATCCACTTCCTCCGTGAGAATCGGGATGTCTTCGCATGGTCCAATCAGGACCTGCCGGGTGTCCCGAGGGAGTTGGATGAGCACTCGTTGCATGTGCGCCCTAACGCCAAGCCGGTTAAGCAGGCAATGCGCCGCTTTGCGGCTGAGAGAAGGAAAGCTATCGGTGATGAGATCACCAAGCTCTTGACAAGTGGATTTATCATGGAGGTGCTGCATCCGAATTGGTTGGCCAATCCGGTCATGGTGGAGAAGAAGAAGGAGGATCCCAAGGCCGCCATAGCATGGCGCATGTGCGTGGACTACACCGACTTGAACAAGGCCCGCCCCAAGGACCCGTTCCCGCTTCCCCGCATAGATCAGGTGATCGATTCCACTGCCGGGTGCGAACTTTTGTCTTCCATTGATGCATACTCTAGTTTTCACTAGATTCCTCTGAACCCGGCTGATCAAATTAAGACTGCTTTTATTACCCCGTACGGGGCTTATTGCTATGTTGTCATGTGTTTTGGGTTAAGAAATGCTGGGGCCACTTATCAGAGATGCATGCAAAAATGTTTGCATGACCATATAGGAAAGAATTTGCAGGTGTACGTAGATGACATTGTCATCAAAATGAAAGAAACACATACTCTGCTAGGAGATCTTGAGGAAACATTTGCCAGCTTGCGCAAGTACCGGATGAAGTTAAACCCAACCAAGTGCACATTTGGCGTCCCGGTTGGCAAGCTACTCGGCTTCTTGGTATCCAGTCGGGGCATTGAGGCCAATCCTTCAAAGATTAAAGCTATAGAGAGCATGTCTTTGCCGAGATCACTGAAGGATGTGCAGAAATTCACTGGATGTCTGGCTTCTCTTAGCCGCTTCCTGGGAAGAATGGGCGAGAAGGCACTGCCTCTTTATCAGCTCATGAAGAAAAGTGACAAGTTTGTCTGGACACTGCAAGCTGATGTGGCCTTCAAGGAACTCAAGACCATGTTGGGTAGCGCTCCCATCCTGGCAAGCCCTCTGCCCAAGGAGCCAATGTTGCTGTACATTGCAGCCACCAACCGAGTAATCATTGTGGTGGTGGTAGTGGAACGAGAAGAGGAAGGGAAGACCGTGCAGAGGCTGATGTATTATCTCAGCGAGGTGTTGTCCATCTCCAAGCAGAATTACCCACACTACCAAAAGATGTCATATGGCATTTACCTGGGTGCGAAGAAGCTCAAGCATTATTTCCAAGAGCATCCCATCACGGTGGTGAGCACCGCTCCCATCTCGGAGATCATGGGCAACAAGGATGCGAGTGGCCGAGTTGCCAAGTGGGCGATTGAGCTAGCCGCGTACACCCCTTTGTACGCGAGAAGAGAAGCAATCAAGTCACAAACCCTGGTGGATTTCTTGGTGGATGGGGCCGAGATGCAATATGAGCCTCCCTTGCCTGAAACAAATTTCTCGAAGATGCACTTTGATGGCTCCAAAGTAAAAGAAGGGCTTGGTGCTGGCGTGGTGCTGACCTCACCCAAGCGAGATCAACTCAGATATGTGCTGCAGATCCACTTCTCGGCATCCAATAATGTTGCCGAGTATGAAGCCCTGGTGCACGGCCTGAGGGTATCCAAGGAGATCGGAGTTCGGCGTATCGTTTGCTATGGTGATTCAGACCTAGTAGTTCAACAAGTCTCGGGGACTTGGGATGCCTTGGATGCCAACATGGCGTCCTACCGGTTTCTAGTGCAGAGTACGACTGGATTCCTTGATGGGTGTGAGTTCCATCACATCCACCGAGCTTAAAATGATGCAGCAGATACTCTGTCCAAGTTGGGGTCTTCTCGGCAGTTCATGCCGCCTGGGATTGCCTTGGAGCATTTGAGGAAGCCATCTATCAAGCCATCTCCCAACTCAGAGTCAATATATATTCTAGGTCTGTTGGACTCGGAGGCTGTTCCTATGGAAATTGATTGGGAAGGTGCAAAAGAGAACCCGGGAACTGCTCCGTCCAACCCGGGGACTGCCTCTGTCAACCCGGGGACTGTCGCATTCATCGAGGGGATTATTTCTTAGTACTCGGGGACTCGGGGACTCGTCTCCAACTCGGAGCAAGTCATGGCAGCTGATCCAATGTAAGTGGACGAACCAGTGTTTCCCATCCGGGAGACACCGAGTTGGGCTTTGCCCATATTATCCTTTCTAGCGGATGGCACATTGTCGAGTGACGAGGTCACAGCCAGGCAGATACAGAGAAGCTCTAAGGGCTACACTATCATCAACAAAGAGCTGCACAAGAGAAGCCCTACTGGCGTGCTGCAATGCTGTGTTGAGCCTGAAGAAGGAGAAGAGATCCCGAGAGAAATACATCAAGGAGAGTGTGGGCATAATGCCTCATCTCGGGCCCTGGTCAAGAAGGCGTTCCTGCATGGATTCTTTTGGCTCACTGCCTTGCAGCAGGCAGAGGACATAGTGAGAAAGTGCAATGGGCGCCAGAGATATGCAAGCAAGATTCACATGCCAGCTTCCGAGTTGAAGACCATTCCTATCACTTGGCCCTTTGCAGTATGGTGCTTGGATATGGTAGGCCCTTTCAAGCCAGCAAGAGGCAACATGACTCACATCTTGGTCATGGTGGACAAGTTCACCAAGTGGATTGAGGTGAAGCCTATCCGGAAGTGTGATGGGAGCACAACTGTGAGCTTCCTGAAAGATATCATCCTGAGATATAGGTACCCGCATGGGATCATCACGGACAACGGAATTTTTTTTTTGCTGAGGTAGCCTTTGCCAGGTTCTGCAGAGATAAGCGGATCCGACTAGATGTCGCGTCAGTCGCCCATCCGGCTTCCAATGGGAAAGTTGAAAGAGCAAATGGCATGGTACTTGCAGGGATAAAGCCAAGGCTAATTGAGCCATTACAACGAACCCCTGGTTGTTGGCTGGACGAGTTGCCGGCGGTGTTGTGGAGTCTAAGGACTACCCCTAACCGATCAACCGGATACACACCATTCTTCCTGGTATCTGGAGCTGAGGCCGTGTTGCCCACTGACCTTGAGCATGACTCACCCAGAGTAACCCTCTATAATGAGGTGGAGGCAAGAGAAGCCCGAGAAGATGATGTGGACCTACTCGAAGAAGCAAGAGAGTTAACTCTGTCCCGCTCAGCTGTGTATCAACATAATATGAGGAGGTATCATAGCCGGAAAGTGAACCCAAGGGTTTTCTGAGAAGGAGACATGGTCCTTAGGCTCGTGCAGCGCACGGCCGGGATGCACAAGCTATCCCCTCCATGGGAAGGGCCTTTCATTGTGAGCAAGGCGCTGCACAATGATGCCTATTATCTCATCGATGCGCAGCCATCACAGAAGAACAGGCCGAATAGAGCTGGAGAGGAATCCAAGCGTCCCTGGAATGTAGCTCTACTCCGCCGTTTTCATTCATGAGCAAAACATTGTATGTATCTTCTTAACCGAGTTAAACTTCAAGTCGGCACACCGAATTCAATCTCGGGGACTGCCTGTGCAAAAAGCTTGCCTTGTGTTGTTTACTTTATTTCCATTGCCTACTCGATTCTTCTACTCAAAATTTCATGCGTACGTTAAGTAGTGTGTTTAAATCCAAGAGCCAACTCTTCGAATCTGGTGTTGTCCGCAACCCGGCTTCATGGCAAGCAAGAGAACAAGCTAAAGGTCCATGAACACATGAAAAAACTACTAAGGAAAGAAGAATGTGACAACCGAGTAGGGTGTTTTTTACTTCCCTGTTTTTTCCTTTTCGGCTAAGTGGGGGGTAGTGTTAACATGCAATTTTCTAAGTGGATAAGTATCTGAAACTCGGTTTTTGAAATCTTGTGACTCGACTACCAAAAAAGCCACAATTGGAAGGTAAGAGCAAAGACAAAAGAGCTGAGTGAATGAAAAAAGCAACCCGAGGACTTGCATTTTAACGCAATCCGGCATTGAGCCAGTCTTGCTAAAAAGAGATAACTTAAAACTGAGTACCAAGAGGAACCTTGAAAGTGTTTATTACATCTGCACCCGGCATCCCGGGGATCTAATAAGTGTTTTAAGATAAGAGTTGCAGGAAGTCAAACAACGGTGGAGGTATTGGTGTCCGAGTCGGTGCCGGTAGGCGCCACGGGCTCGGAGGCAGCAGTTGTAGACGCAGGCTCGGCCGCAGAAGAAGTTGGAGTAGCGGAGATTGGCTCCGATGCATAGTTGGTGGGCGGAGTTGCTGACTCGCTGGGAAGCGGATAGAGCACGGAGGCGATGTTCTCGGTGGGAGCCCCAGTCGCGCCCAACTTGGGAGCGGGGTCGTCAATCACTATCTCGGTGGTGACAACCTCCTCCTGATCGGCGGGTTGCGGCTCAACCTGGGCTTCGTCCGAGCCGGCAGCTGTCTTCTCGGCTTCTGGATTAGCTTGCATCCCGGATTCCTCTGCAGCGCTGCGTTGCTCGGTCTCCTCAGGGTCGGCTTCTCCGTGCTCAGCTTCTTCATGCTCGGCCTCTTCATACTCGGCCTCCTCATGCTCGGCTTCTTCATCACCTCGGCTGCGGTCTTCACCGGCATCTTCCTCGAACTCGGCCTCCTCCTCCTCCTCATCTTCGTCAACATCAGTATCCGGCTCGGTGGGGCCGTCGATGTATTGGTTTGTCTCAGCGTAGGAGGCAAGCTAGTACGCCACTTCCTTTCGGCGCATGACGCATCTGGCCGCTCAGTCCACTTGGATCCATTTCTGAGGGTGCCAATCCGGTCAAGGTTCAGATTCTCATACCAGGAGAGGATGAAGTGGAAGGTCTCGTCAGCTCCAGCATGAGCTGCGGAGGCACGCCATTTCTTCAACTCCTCTTTGACATGATCCAGGTTGGCTGCCATGCCACAGATGGTGTCCGGAATCTGGCGCTCTGGCCGGAACAGCTTGTGAAGCTTCATTGCGGTGGAGACCATGGAGGTGCCCATACCTTTGAGACCTGCAGCCCGGGTCTTGATACTCAGGATATGATCGTCAATACTGGCGGACTGGTCTGTGTCAAGGCCGGATGCTGCCCTAGCCCTTCTTGCTTTCTCCACTGCAGACTCAGCGGATTTGTGCACATCCGGGAAGGTATCTGGGTCAGGGCACGCTAGTGGGAATTAGAGAGATGCACCGGGAAGAAAAACAAGAAAAATCGAGTAAGAGGAAGGCAAAAAGGAAAAAACCGAGTAAAGAGGAGGGTAGCGAGAACTTACTGTTCAGTTCCAGGACAACGGCCCCTAGTCGGGTCTTCCAGTCAACAGCAAGTTGGATTTGCCGGTCCTGTACACGGCGGGAGTCGTTCAGCATGTTCTCGAGATACTGATTTCTCTCTTTCAGAGATGAAATCTCCCTCTCGAGTTCTTGCTTCTCCTTGGCACCCTGTTTCTCCATTGCTTTCTTCTCTTCAACAGCTGTGATTGCAGTCTTGAGAGCTTCTGCGAGCTCAACTTGGAGCTTCTCATATTCCGTCTTCTCGGTTTCCCGCTCCTTCTGCAATTCGGCCTCTCGGACCTGCACTTGGTGATGTGCTTCAGCTGGGTGAGGCACTCCAGGTGTTCCTCTCGGAATTTTTTGTATTCATTTGTGGATAGAGCAGGAAGTTAGCAAAGTGAGCAAGCAGTAGCAAGCTAGGTGGAGGGAACAGAGAAGGAATAGCTCACCTTCCACAGTAGAGATCGTACTCTGCGCTGAGGCAGCCATGACCTCGCAGTCTTGGTGCCTCTCGACCAGAGACTTGAGTTCACCTGCAGAGATGACAACGACTGAGCAAAAAGCAAAAAACGGGCGTAAGCAAAAAACACACAAACCGAAATTCTAGAAGCTTACTTTCAACAGCGGACAGCCTGATGGCGTTCTCCATGGCGTTCTTCTCCATAGCGTCCATCTCGCTTTTCTTGTACTCCAGCTCCCGGTTCCTGTCTCGGACATGTCGGTGCGACCACAGGAGCTGACGGAAAATCTTGGTCCTGTTCTGGATGCTATCCTTTAGGGAAGAAGGAAATTTGATGAGGTTGGAAGATTTGGCCCGAGTAGATGGCAACTCGGTTGAGCTTTTCCTACTCGGCCCGAATCTCGGGGAATGGGTAGTAGATAGAGAGAAAAGAAGTAACAAAGAAATCTGGCAACTCAAAAAAATCAAAAGAAGAAAAGCACTTACCACGTAGGACTGTTCAATGTCTTCAATGTTCTTGCGCAGGAAAAACATCTTGCCAGCCAGGGTGCTGCTGCATCCGGCCATGGCCACGGTAACAGGGCCAATGTCGGCCTTGTTCCACTCCTGTCGGTAGTTGTCGAGGTTTCTAAGCTCAACACCATCCCATGCGGCGTGGCCGAGTTTGGTGCTGTCCCAGTCATTCTCGATGAAGCCTACTCGGTCGAGGATGGCTGCTTCACCTTTTGTGGGGAGCTCCTCGTCATCCTCATCGCGGGAAGTAAATTCTTTGATGGTCAGGGAGTCGTTTTTTTCCCTTGGTTCTAGAACGGGTCACGTCCCTTCGCTCTTTCAGAGCAGCTAGCCACTCAGCCTCCTTCGACATCTCGATCTGATGCCTTTCCTGCAATTGGAACCAGTATTCTGGGAGGTAGCAGGCTTCTCGGGGTTGCTGGCGCCTGAGCCGGGATCTTGCTTCTCTGCAGGGCCAAACTGGATGTTGGTCTGCACGAGTCTAGTGTTTGGGTTGGGGGCTTTCCAGGCCTCGTTGAGTGGCTAGTTGGCATTATTACGTGGCGGCTGCTGTTGTGCGAGTTGCCCAACTGGCTGGTCACCTGGCTTCTGGGGCCCTGATGGCTGGATTGTCAGCTGCTGTTGCCCAGCTTGCCGCTGCACGGTTGGCTGCGCACCAGCCTGCGCTGCGCCTCGTGGGGGTTGCTTCCTGGTTGCCTGCGGGACCACCTTGGCGGAGGCGGAGGCATTTTCTTTGGTGGTGGCGCCTGTGGCTGGCTAGCCCGCGCAGCAGCTGGCTGCACTAGATCTTGGCGTGGCGGCTGCACCTCAGCTCAGTTCTCGGCAGGTGGAGTACTTGGTCGCTCCACTGAAGGATCTTCTACACGCTGCTCGGCAGCGAGTTCTGGCTGCCCCGCAGCAGTGTTATCCTGCTGCTGCTCCGCAGCAGGGTCTGATCTCTCCTTGACGATGTCGTCTTGCTGCTGCTCGGCAGAGTTGTCACTTCGTTCCTCAGCGGAGGTAGCTGGAGGAGTTGGTGGCCTCTCGGTGTTGGAGGTATCCTGGTCAGCGTGTTGCGCGCTGGGCTACGGCTGCTCCAGGGTCCGCTCGGTCTCCATATCGGCGCTGGTGTTCTCGGCGCCACGGTCTTGTTCTTCTCGGAGGGGGGAGGACGCCGGCGTCCTGGCCTCTGGTATGTCATCCCCTTCATCATAGGAGAGCTCCACGAGTTCTTGAACTGGTTTTCTCTTCCTCCAGGGAGCTGGTTCTTTGGTGGCATCAGCATCGAGTGCATCACTGAAGAAAACCAAGCAGAAAAGAAAGAATATCAGAAAGGATGCAGAGAAGAAGGACAGAAGGAAAATTGGGAGGAGAGTAGAAGGCAGAGGATTGAATTCAACTCGGAAGCACTTACCCATCAATAGTGGGGGGCTTCTTGCGCGGGTTAGGCTTGCTGAGCTTGTTTCCTGGCCTCTTCTTGGTCTTCTTGGAAGGGGGATCCAGTGCCCCGCTACCCGTCCTCTTCCTAGTGTTGGTGGGGGGCAGCTACGGAGACAGGAACCACGTCTATGGGTTCCTCTCCCTCTTCCAGGTCTGGTTCCTCTGTATTCGAAGCAAAGCTCAGTTCAAGAAAATGAAAGGGTCAAGCACGCTGCAAGCAAGCAAAAAGGTGAACTCGGTCACCTTATTCATCCTCTGACCAGTCCCGGATAGAGGCGTCAACGCGGGACTTACCGTCCTGACCGGCACGGGGGATGCAGAGCGTATCCTGGATGTCGTACGCAGTCTCGTCATCCTCAGTCCGGTCCGGTTTCCGGTTCTTTTCGAAGATGGCGTGGTCTTCCTTCTTCTGGCGAGCGATGTGCTGAAAGTGCAAACATAAAGCACACTAAGTCGAGGCCTGACAGAATAGATATTCTACTCGGTCTAGCGTGCAAACAAAAAGTACTAAATGCTAAGGACCAGAAGAGGTAAAAACGAGCAAAGGTTCTACTCAGTCTAGCGTGCAGACACAAAGCACAAAATGCTAAGAGTTCTACTCGGATCAGCATGCGAGCATAAAGCATATTAAGCTAAGTATTAAAAGAGGAGTTTAATACGGTACAGCGTGCAAGCATAAAGCATATGAAGCTGAGTACTAGCAAATGAGATCTATCTGGCATCAAGTGCAAACATAAAGCATACAGAGAAGGAAACTCACATGGGGGATGTGTTTAGTGCGGCTATACAGTGCAAAGCCGTAGTATCAGTTCTCGGTGTGGGTGCTTTGCAGGATGGACTTGGCCCAAATCGCCACCTCTACTCTGGTGAGCTCGAAGGTGGTCATCCGGGTGCATTCACGGGGGCCACCCATGTAGCACATCTTGTGTACCCGGTGCTGAAGTAGGAGTACTCTGCGCTCCACCCAGCAGGCTATCAGATCATCTTGAAGGAGTTCTTCCTTCACCAACTGCTCCAGGCACTTGTCTACCTGGACGATGTCAGGCACCGTCTTCTTGGAGTTATACCCCCAATTCTGTCCAGTAGGAAGGGCATTCTGGAACTCGGGGAGCCCAATCCTGTCCACGGCCTTCTCTCCTTTGGCTGCAGGAGCATTCTTCACGTAGAGGAAACCTCTCTGCCACTTGCGGACGGTCTCCAATCCGAGTACCCGTGGGTGGTGCCCAGTGCTACGCTGCAGCATCATAGAGCTACGCGTCTGGGTCATCACGCGTGGAACTAAGGGATTGGAGGGATTTGGAATACTATGCTGGCAGAGAAAGAAGTATTTGGCCCAGGTTTGGACGGTGGGGTAAACACCTAGGAATGCCTCGCAGACGGCGGCGTGGGTGGACAGCAGCACGATGGCGTTTGGGGGCAAGTGGTGTGGCTGAAGGCCGAAATGACGGAGAAAATCTTGGAGAAACTTGGAGATGGGGAGTCCAAATCCGCGTTTGAAGTGGGAGAGGAAGACGACATACTCACCGTCTTCGGGAGCAGGCACGATCTCGTCGCCGGGAGGGCAGCAGATGATGCCGGGAGGGACACGGCGGGTGTTCACCAGCCACTGGCAGTCGGCAGCGGTGACATCTAATCCCTCCCAGCCGGCGCGCGCAGGCGCCATCTCCTCCTCGTGGTCTCCGGCGAGATGGTCGAGCTCCATGGCGGTGCGGTTGATGAAGGAACGGGCGCGTCGAGGTTGAGGACGACGGCGAAGACGGAGGCGCGCGGGAACCTTATCTCTCTGCTCTCAGTGCGGCGGCGTGTGGCGAGTTCGCGGAGGCGCTGCGCTCTGCTTTGGAGGCGGAGGCGAGGAGAAGGAGTGCGAGTTGGGGAAAAGTGCGAGGAAAGAGACGACTGGGGCGGCGCGTGGGTATTTATCCCGCCGCAGTTGCGGTTACAGAATTGGGATCGATCGTGCGTGAGATCGTGCGGAGTGGGGGTTAACTGCCCGTTAGAAACGCACACCGTGCGAGTTGCGCGCGTAACGGGCGCAGTTAATCCCACGACGTGGGTCGTGGGCTCTCGAGTACACAGGCGAGGTGACACAACGGGCTGTGGGCCCCAGGTGCAGTGATGGGCGCGTGGCACGCAATAACGCCAGAACCGAGGCGTCGGGGGCGCGGTTGCGTGACATGTGCCCTCCCTGGACACGCGAAGATGGATTTGCGCTGGATCGAGCGGGAGCGCGTTGAAAATTTCGCCAAGTATAAGTTCTCGGCAGAGCTCTGCGTTGCGTGGTCTACTCGGCACCGAGAAGATTTCTCCCAGGACCATAATCAGAGAAGTTCGAGTAAGGACTATGAGTGTCCGAGTTGAGGAGCAACTCGGCCACACTGCTTCACGGAGGCAATTTGGTTTAAGCTGGCAGGGCCCAAACGACCAAGTTCACTGGACTCTACCAGCTTCGAGGACTAATGTCGGGGGGCTACCCCCGAGTAGGGGTAAGACAGGTAATAAAACAGAGATCAAGGTACTGTTTGCCGTGTAGGCGGCTACTGTCGCACCCGGACTTCTAGAGGATACTCACCGTACGAACTGAACAGTATTTTGGTTGGATTACGGGGCTTAACGGCTCCCGCGTCCCCTTACGGGTAGGCCAGCACTTATGTGCGACAACCAACCGTTACTGTCCACCGTCGATGTAAACTATCCCGTAGAAATCAGGATACTACCATTGACGTACTTCATACCATACACACATGGTACGTCAACGGCTTTGAACAAAAGGATAACACAACATGCCTCTAAGACACAAAAGATCGAAATAAGTTGCAAATGGCCCTCACTAGGGCAGAGAATAGCAGATACAATCATCCAGAGGACACATGTCCCAACATAATATCATTACAACTCAGCGGAAGCATTCAAAGGGGGTCTGAGTACAGACAAATCCAAATAGGCTTAAGAAGCCGGGAAAAATAAAGAAGACGAAGCCCATCCACGTAGGTCCTGGATCCAGCCCTGGTCCAGCTATCTACTCGTCTGCAGTCTCGTCAAACTCCACGAAGTAGCCATCCTGGTGGTCATCGTAGCCGTAGTCGTAGTCTGCGTAAACCACAGCCCCAAAGGGGTCAGTATAACAACGTACTGGCAAGCAAGACTCACAGTTCACCAAAGGGTAGCCCGTCAACACCAAGCACAGATGCCTTGGGATCAACGGAAGAAAAGGGTATGAAAGATGTTGCAACTGGCTGCACTAACCAACTACAGAACATACTACAACTTCCGGTGTAACTGAAAGAGATAAGATAGCGTATCGTAACCAACTATAGCTAAACACCAGTCAAACCCATCCTGGATCTCGCCCCTTATCCAAAGAAGCAATCCGAGGATAACTCACACAGTTGGATTAATGATGGATCAAGTTGTTGTGTCAATAAGCCTATTACTAGTCAATTTATCATTAGTTAGGTGTAAGTTGTTCTGAGTACTTGTTAGCCAGTACTTTCACCAAGTCAACCATAACCGCGGAAAACACGGCTTCTCGAGAAGATTTATCCCTGCAGGGGTGCACCAATTTGGCCGTACACGTAAGAATAACCCGCCAGATGGGAAGGCCTTTCCCACCAAGCGGGGCACTCGACACAACTCAACTCTTCTTCGCATCAAGCCCAAAGCACCACGTGCTGTGCGTGCGCGGCTAATCGAGCCCCCCGAAGAAAAGGAGGACCCTCATAGCACTGGAAGACCACGCCGCCCTAAATGCCGACTACAAAAGTTCCACCCTGGCCTCGGGTTCGTACCTGCATATGCGTGCATCAAATGGAAAGCCCGAACTAAGTGAGGTGATTTGGACGAGATGCGGATCGAGTCAAATTGAGGGGGGCGCCCATACACGCTTCCCACATGCGGATAGTGCGCTCATCATGGATCAGTAGACAAGACCCTTTTCCTATTAGGGTCGACACTAGCAGGCCTCAAAACCACGCCGGGCCTCCTGCCGGTGCCTTAACAGCAAATTATTATTACCTCAAATTAACAAATTGTTGTTTAACATCGAGCCCCAAAATATAACAGATATAATAACAGAAAGAAACGGATAACAGACTCGAGCAAACAACCCTAAGCATGCTAGTAAGACACGGGCCCAAGCAACGGGGTTTTAGGACTGGAGGTGTGGCAATATCAGGGTTTAGGGTATCATGTGATAGGTTCGTAACAGAAGCAACGATACATAGGGCTAGCAAATATAGACAACGGAAAGTATCGGTAACCAATGTTGAAAGGAACACGATGGTTCATGTGAGTGATAACTTGCCTGCAAACCCAGTAGCCGGGTACTGAGCTAGATCCTTAGAAGGGGTGTCGTACAGATCGTCGGTATCAACGTCGTCGTCTATCCGAGAAGAAGCAAACAAACAAGGCAGAAATATAAACAATCATCATCATGGCATAGTGCACAATCAAATATGATGCATGACAAGTTAATAGATGCATCAAAATAAACTAATTGATATGATAACACAATTTAAATGGACACATATGCAATTTTGAGTTGCATATGAAAAGCCCATGGATTTTTGGTTAGATTATTTGTTTTCCAACTAATCAACAGGTGCTAGTGGTTTAGTATGATGCATGCAAAAGGAAAACAGCAAAATAACAACATTAGAATCAAATTAAAATAGGGTGTAGCAATTTAGAATTTTATTATTAATTTAGGGAATTTTTGGGTGCCTTAAAGGTGACACACAAGTATTTGTTGTTTTAACCATTTAAATTGTTCAAAACAAATAGCAAAGTTTATATTTGAAAAGAACATCAAATTTTAGTTGGTTTACATGTTTCAAATATTGAAATAGGAGTTAGGATTATTTTATTATGAATTAAACAAGATTAAACAAGTTTTAAATGAATTTAAAACAAGTTTGAATTTAATTGAATTTTTATTTGTTCAAAACATGAATTCAAACTCACATTTGAAAAGTTCACACTTTGATGGTTTGAAAACATATTTTGCATGTTTAAAAATATTTTATTTTGAGCAAGTTATGATTTTATCAAATTTAAATGAATTAAACAAGTATTAAATTATTTAGGCAATTTAAATTATTCAAACCAGAAAACAAAAATTATATTTGCAAAGGTGAGATGAAATGGTATGGAAAACATATTTTATTTGCATTTATTGGATTAATAAAGAATTAGTTATTGAATTTAGAAATTAGCATTTGAATTATTTGAGTTTGAATTTTAAATGCATTTGGAGTTTCCAAAACAGTACACAAATAGATTATTTGGAAAGATTATGAAATTTGGAACAGAAACATATAAAACTTGTATTTATTGGAATTACAGAATAAAAGTTATTAAAGGTTGAAGTTTTAGTTTTAAATCTGTTAATTAAATGATTTTGGAATTAATAGAAATTCGCAGGAACTTTTATTACGGCTCTGCTGTCTACACACTGCCACTGTCGCGTGGGCCAGAGGCCAGCGTGGCGCTGCGCACGCTTGCGTGGCAATGGAGGTCACTGGCTGGTGGGCCTCCGCGCTGTGGAAGGAAAAGGCAACAAAAAATTGGGGCGCTGCGGGCTCGAACCCGCGACCAGCCCTTGGCACAGCGCAGGTGCAACCACTGCGCTACTCCGTCAGTTTCGACAGAGTAGCAAACGCGGATCGGTTATCTCTTCAACGCGTGGTTTACTGAACTTTGGCTGACGAACAAAACCTTGCTCGTCTGACGGAAGCGAGGGCTCGCCGGCGGGGAGAACACCGTGGACGTGCTCGCTGCGGTGGGTGTTGGATGCAGAGGTGTGCGCGGTTGCCGGGGAGTAACAAAGAGGGAAAGGAGGGAAGATGGTGGATGCTCACCACCGTGTCGTGGTAGCAGAGGGCGGTGACGACAGAGTGACGGAGGCGACGGCGGCGGTGTCGTGGACGGCGGGGAAGATGTGGTCGATCTCCGGTGGCGCTCCCGTGTCCAAAACGTAGAGGAAGAAGAGGCCTTCCGATTCCCGTGGCTAGGTAGGTGGAAGGGAGGCCATGGCGACGGTGGCTTGATCGGATTCATAGGTTTGGATTCCGGCGAGGTGGAGCAGAGAAGGAAACGCGTCGGGGAGGAAGCGATTGGCGGCGGCGGAGCGATGGGACAGGGCCTAGGGGCTAGGGTTTTGACGGCGCGGCCCCTAGGGCTGATTTATAGGGGTGAGGGGCCGTGGATGGCCGTCCACGGCGCTCTGCCGTCGACGTGGCGGCACGGATTCTCGGCCGTACTCCAAGAAGACGAGGAACAGAAAGGATGAAGCGGTACGCGCGTAAGCTAGGTGGGCTGGGCTGCGCGCACGGGGTGAGTTGGGCTGGGTAGCGATTAGGTGCTGCGCGCGCGCGGTAGGTTTTGCTTCTTTTATTTTTTTTCCTTCTGTTTTTTTTTTGCTGAAAAAGAATTGGGAAGAAAAAGATGGGTTTTTGGTTAGTGAAAAATTTGAGAAAAATTAGGGAAGCTCCTTAGGCCAATTACTAACAGTTGGTAACTTTTACTTTCAAAAATTTAAATATTTGATTGCTGTTTCAAATTTAAACCAATTTTGGGTGAAATTTTTAATATTAAAATTCATTGATAAAACCAACATCTAAAATAGGGTAACCCCTAAGGTAATTTAGGGAATTTGAATTGATTTGTTTTGGTATCAACATAATTTCAAAATGATTCTGTTTTGGGTGCTTTGATTTGAATTCTAAAATGTGTTTGGAAAATAAATAATTGATTTAAAAACCATCATTTTCACAAGTGATCACTAAGGAAAAACATGAAACAAATGGGTTGTTTTTAGTTGTGATTTTTATTCAAAATGTTGTAACAGAGCAAGTATGAAACCATTGTTTGAATAAGTTTTGAATTTGAGTTGTGAAAACAGTGGAAAAACAATTGCAACAATTAAGAAACAAATGCAAACAACATGGAAACAATATGATGACATGATGCAATACTTAAATAAACATGCAACAAACATTCTAAGGGGATGATTTTCATACTTGGGATGTTACAAAACGCCCCCCTTGAAGGAATCGCGCCCCGAGATTCCTACTGAGAAAGGAAAAGGTCCGGATACTTCTTGCAAAGATCCTCTTCGGTCTCCCACGTTGCCTCTTTATCGGAATGATGCGACCACTACACTTTCAAGAACTTTGTGCTCTTGTTGCGAGTCTTACGCTCGGTCTCATCGAGAATACGAATAGGGTGCTCCTCATAAGAGAGATCATCTTGCAGTTCGATAGAATCATGATCAACTGCACGATCTGGATCTTTGAAACACTTCTTGAGCTGTGACACGTGGAACACATCGTGCACTTTGGATAGCTTTTCTGGAAGTTCAAGACGATAAGCATTTTCTGCACGCCTTGAGAGAATGTTGAAAGGACCAATGTATCTTGGTGCAAGCTTTCCTTTCACACCGAAACGATGAGTGCCTCTGAGGGGAGTTACACGGAGATATGCCTTGTCACCAGGTGCATAGATCATATCCCTGTGTTTGCTGTCATAATAGCTCTTCTGACGAGACTGAGCAATCCTGAGATTGTCACGAATGATACGAACTTTCTCTTCGGCCTCTTTAACAATGTCAGGACCTAAGTGTGAACGTTCACCAACTCCAGACCAATTGATTGGACTCCTGCATCTGCGGCCATACAATGCCTCAAATGGTGCCATGCCTAGGCTTGCCTGGTAGCTGTTGTTGTAGGAGAATTCAGCATATGGAAGGCAATCCTCCCATTTCATGCCAAAGGAGAGACCACATGCTCTGAGCATATCCTCGAGAATCTGATTGACTCTTTCGACTTGCCCTTGAGACTGAGGGTGTTAAGCTGTGCTGAACAGAAGTTTAGTGCCCAATGCTTCTTGAAAACTCTTCCAGAAATGAGAAGTGAATATGCTTCCACGGTCTGAGCTTATTTCCAATGGAACACCATGAAGAGGAACAATCTTTGCTGTGTAGAGCTCTGCTAACTGGCTAGCTGTGATAGTTTCCTTGACAGCAAAGAAGTGAGCTACTTTAGTGAGACGATCAATAACAACGAAGATTGCATCGTTGCCCTTTTTGGACTTTGGAAACCCAGTAACGAAGTCCATTTCAATCATGTCCCACTTCCACTCAGGAATTTTCAGAGGTTGGAGTAGACCTGCTGTTTTCTGATGGACTGCCTTAACACGTTGACAAACGTCGCATTCAGAAACGTATTGAGCAATTTCACGTTTCATGCCAGGCCACCAATACAGAGTCTTGAGATCCTGGTACATCTTTGTACTTCCAGGGTGAATGGAGAGAGGAGTTTCATGAGCCTCCTTGAGAATGATATCTTTGAGACTTTGCACTTGAGGAACTGCAATGCGTCCTTCAAAGAACACAGTTCCTTTATCATCAACTGAGAAGGACTTGAATTTCTCCTTGCCTTCCTTGATGTGCTCAACCATCTTCTTGATTTCAGTATCACGAAGTTGTTCAGAACGAATCTTGTCCTCGAGAGTTGGACTGGCTGTCAAGCTAGCAAGGTATCCTTCAGGGACAAGACCAAGGTTCAGCTTCTGGAATTCTTCATGAAGTGGAGGTTGGCTTTCCATGATCATGAGATTATTGCAATAGGACTTGCGACTGAGAGCATCGGCCATAACATTAGCCTTGCCTGGAGTGTAAGAAATGGTGAGATCAAAGTCTTTAATCTTTTCAATCCATCTCCTTTGCCTGAGGTTTAGATCTGGTTGAGTGAAGATGTATTTCAGACTCTTATGATCGGAAAAGTTTTCAGTTTTGTTGCCCAACAAGTATTGTCTCCATTTCTTGAGGGCAAACACAACTGCTGCAAGTTCAAGATCATGTGTGGGATAGTTTTGCTCATGTGGGTTCAACTGACGTGAAGCATAAGCCACAACTTGACGTTCTTGCATAAGAACTGCTCCTAGGCCTTGGAGAGATGCATCACAGAATATCTGGAAAGGTTTGGTAGTATTTGGGCCAACCAGAACTGGGGTGGAAGTGAGTTTAGTCTTCAGGAGATTGAAACTCTCATCACACTGTGGAGTCCAACCGAACTTTTTGTCCTTCTTTGTGAGATCAGTGAGAGGTTTGGCAATCTTGGAAAAGTTTTGGACGAAACGACGGCAATAGCTAGCCAAGCCAAGAAAACTTCTGACTTGCTTCACCGTCTTAGGGGGTTTCCAATCAACAATTGCCTTAACCTTTTCCGGGTCAATGGCTATGCCTTTGGCAGAGATGACATGACCAAGGTAAGCAACTTCTGGAATCTAGAACTCACATTTGGAGAATTTGGCATATAGACGATGCTCGCGAAGTTTCATGAGAGTGAGACGAAGGTGTTCTCCATGCTCTTCCTCGGATTTTGAGTAGACCAGAATATCATCAAGATATACCACAACGAACTTGTCGAGGTATTCATGGAACACAGAATTCATGAGTCTTGAGAAGGTTGCCGGTGCATTGGTGAGACCAAAGGACATGACGGTGTATTCATATAGACCGTACCGAGTGGTGAAAGCTGTCTTAGGAATATCTTCCTTTCTGATCTTTATCTGATGGTAACCCATCCTCAAGTCCAACTTTGAGAATATTGAGGCTCCAGCAAGTTGATCAAAAAGATCATCGATACGAGGAATTGGATACTTGTTCTTGATGGTTTTCTCGTTGAGAGGACGATAGTCAACCACGAGTCTTTTTGTTTGATCCTTCTTGGCAACAAACAAAGTTGGGCAACCCCAAGCGGAGGAACTAGGCTGAATGTAACCTTTCTCCATGTACATATCAATTTGCTCCTTCAACAACTTCAGTTCAGGAGGAGCTATCTTGTGTGGATGCTTAGAGATTGGAGCAGTACCTGGTTCAAGCTCGATCACGAACTCAACTGCTCTGTCCGGAGGCATCCCTGGCAACTCTTCTGGAAAGACGTCAGGGAATTCACAAACCACCGGAACATTTTCAAGCAGAGGTAGAGGTTTAGCATCCAGGGTGTACAGCTGAACAGAACTTGATTCACTTGGAGAATAGACTATCTGGCCGGAAGGGTGGAACAGAGTTATTGACTTCTTAGCACAATCAATCGTAGCTTTATTGGCCTTCAACCAATCCATGCCAAGGATGACATCAATGTCAGAATTGCCAAGCAGAATGAGAGAAGCAAGGAATATGTGACCTCCAATCAAGATCTGATTCTCGTGACTGATCTTGGAAGTTTGCATAGTTGCTCCAGGGGAGTTTACTACTAGCGGGGAACCCAAACCAACAAAAGGTAGTTTAACTGCTGTTGCAAAGATCTTTGACACGAACGAATGCGATGCTCCGGTATCAAACAACACTTTAGCTGGGTTAGAGTTTACGGGGAATGTACCGAGAACGACGTCAGCAGCTTCCTCAGCTTTGTCGGCCTTGATATGATTCACCCTCGCGGTCCTCCCGACAGGCCTGTTGTTGGAGTTGAAGGCTTTAGCCGGGGGAGCACGAACCATTGCCTGGTTGGTGTTGGGGCGAGGAGGTGGTGGAGGTAGCTGCCTCTGAGTGCACTTATCAACGTAGTGCCCAGTCTCCTTGCACTTGAAGCAAGTGACGACACGAGGAGGAGCTGGCCTTGGCTGCCCCATTGGAAACCTCTGACCCTGCATCTGAGATGGGTTGGGTGGGCGGGGACCAAAGCCTGGAGAAGCTTGGGCATTTGGAGCCCTAGTGACAGCACTGTTTTGGCACCCAGATGCGGCGCTTCTGCGGAGGGGTGGTCATGTTGGAGGAGGAACCACCCTCACGCGAGTGCTTGCGCGACTCTTCGAACGCCTTGCGCCCATTCTCCTCATTGAGCGCGGTGTTCACGAGCTCCACGAAGTCCTTGCACTTGATGTTGGTGAGAGCGTACTTCAGTTCCGGGTTAAAACCTCGACGGAACCTTGCCATCTTCTTGGCTTCAGTAGACACCTCGTCACCAGCGTATCGAGCGAGACGATTGAACTCGTTCTGGTAGCCGAGGACGTCCAGCTTGCCCTGTTTGAGAGAGCAGAATTCCTCACGCATCCTTTCCATGAGACCATCTGGGATGTGGTGCTTCAGGAAGGCATCCTTGAAACATCCCCAGGTGATAGGATAGCCAGCTCTCATGGTCTGGTAGTTCTCCCACCAGGTAGCTGCCTGACCCTTCAGTAGGTAGGTGGCATACTTGACCTTATCTTCCTCAGCAACATGAGCAATCTCCAGAGCCCTGTTCATCTCCCTGATCCAGTCATCAGCATCCAGAGGCTCACGTGTTGCCACGAAAGCTCTCGGCCCCATGCTCAGAAACTCCTTGATGCTGACTCGCGGAGCATTCTGGTTGTTGTGCTGGTTAGCCTGGATCTGGGCCATCTGAGCCACGACCTGAGTCATCTGAGTCAACAGCTCCATGAGCGGAGGTGGTTCAGGCGGGGAGTTCCTGGTTGGAGGCATCCTGAACAGAAATGCATTTTAGCACAATAACAGCAAAGGATAGACTTGGTAACCGAAAGAGAGATTATTCCGACGCATGAATAGATAACCAACAGGTACATCATCACATGTTCAAATACATCAGAATATCCAACACACCATAAATGGTTCGAAAGCCACAGGATAACTAAACATAGCTATGAATGGATACATCGGTACTCCCATGCTCATCACGCAGGACGGCGGTGAGTAGTACGACGAGAGATACGGTGCGGAGGAATCCCCCGGAAGTAGGTATGACGACGATCCACGTAGAGCGGGACTACTCTGAGGGCAACTCTCGGTGTGGTGAAGTAGAAAGCGTCGTCTCCCTGTGCTCCAAAGCGGGGAATCCCTGTGTAACCAGGACCAAGGTCGAGAAGTGGACCTCTGATCGGCTCGTAACCTCCAGCATCTGGCAACGGAAGACCAGCTGGCTGAGTGAAACGTGCAAAGCGCTCGTCTCGAACGAAGTCTGTGGTGTACGTCGCCAGACGAGTGAGAGCAAGGTGGAGCTGCTCCCTGACTGAAGCCAACTCCTGAGACAGTGTGGAAGCAACTGCGTCACTGTGCCTCACGAACTGAGCAGTGGTGTGCAGCCTGGAGCTATCAGACTCGTAGGTATCCAGGTTGCCGTGGAGAGTGAAGTGAACTCCCGCTGACGTGATGTAACCACGGGGGATGTGGCGATAGATAGAATCGTCAAATCCCCAGTAGTCAGCACGGAGGACGGTGAGACTCACGTAAGCTGCCTGCTGCACGGCCATATCCACTGTGGAACCTACTGCCTCGTAGCGGTGGACAACGCTCCTGCCATCATCTGACAGAATGTAGACGATAGCCTGGTAGTAGGTCTGGTCAAACTCTCTCTGCTGCTCGTAGACCTGGTACTCTGGTGCCCAATGGAACCCCAGATAAGTCACCATGTCTCTCAGCATCTCCGGATAACCGGTGGTGCTCTCACAGCGAGTCATCCTAACCACCTGCGGGTAGAACCTGAGATCCATCTGCAGATGATTTGGGAGGTTTTGATTAGACTCCGGTAGAAGAAATGAAGTGGAAAACAACAGCAAGGTTTCAACGGACGGAAGGTTCTTTAGAAGAACATGATATCGAAGCAACATCGGGAAAACGAGACCAAAGCTCCTGAGGTACTACGGAAAACCCAAAACACGTGAAATCCTAACTTGAAAGTTTAGGTGAGAACAGAAAACAACGTTGCACTTCCTTACCAGAAAAGGGTGGGTGGGTGGGGAAAGAAGAAAAATGGCAGAATTCCTACTCTCACGTTTCATTTTTCCTATATAGCTACAAAATAGTTTCTAGACTCAACTGCGACCAGTAAAAGGGATCCTACAGGCAGACAGGCTTTGATACCATTTGTCGCACCCGGACTCCTAGAGGATACTCACCGTACGAACTGAACAGTATTTTGGTTGGATTACGGGGCTTAACGGCTCCCGCGTCCCCTTACGGGTAGGCCAGCACTTATGTGCGACAACCAACCGTTACTGTCCACCGTCGATGTAAACTATCCCGTAGAAATCAGGATACTAGCATTGACGTACTTCATACCATACACACATGGTACGTCAACGGCTTTGAACAAAAGGATAACACAACATGCCTCTAAGACACAAAAGATCGAAATAAGTTCCAAATGGCCCTCACTAGGGCAGAGAATAGCAGATACAATCATCCAGAGGACACATGTCCCAACATAATATCATTACAACTCAGCGGAAGCATTCAAAGGGGGTCTAAGTACAGACAAATCCAAATAGGCTTAAGAAGCCGGGAAAAATAAAGAAGACGAAGCCCATCCACGTAGGTCCTGGATCCAGCCCTGGTCCAGCTATCTACTCGTCTGTAGTCTCGTCAAACTCCACGAAGTAGCCATCCTGGTGGTCATCGTAGCCGTAGTCGTAGTCTGCGTAAACCACAGCCCCAAAGGGGTCAGTACAACAACGTACTGGCAAGCAAGACTCACAGTTCACCAAAGGGTAGCCCGTCAACACCAAGCACAGATGCCTTGGGATCAACGGAAGAAAAGGGTATGAAAGATGCTGCAACTGGCTGCACTAACCAACTACAGAACATACTACAACTTCCGGTGTAACAGAAAGAGATAAGATAGCGTATCGTAACCAACTATAGCTAACCACCAGTCAAACCCATCCTGGATCTCGCCCCTTATCCAAAGAAGCAATCCGAGGATAACTCACACAGTTGGATTAATGATGGATCAAGTTGTTGTGTCAATAAGCCTATTACTAGTCAATTTATCATTAGTTAGGTGTAAGTTGTTCTGAGTACTTGTTAGCCAGTACTTTCACCAAGTCAACCATAACCGCGGAAAACACGGCTTCTCGAGAAGATTTATCCCTGCAGGGGTGCACCAATTTGGCCGTACTAGTAAGAATAACCCGCCAGATGGGAAGGCCTTTCCCACCAAGCGGGGCACTCGACACAACTCAACTCTTCTTCGCATCAAGCCCAAAGCACCACGTGATGTGCGTGCGCGGCTAATCGAGCCCCCCGAAGAAAAGGAGGACCCTCATAGCACTGGAAGACCACGCCGCCCTAAATGCCGACTACAAAAGTTCCACCCTGGCCTCGGGTTCGTACCTGCATATGCGTGCATCAAATGGAAAGCCCGAACTAAGTGAGGTGATTTGGACGAGATGCGGATCGAGTCAAATTGAGGGGGGAGCCCATACACGCTTCCCACATGCGGATAGTGCGCTCATCATGGATCAGTAGACAAGACCCTTTTCCTATTAGGGTCGACACTAGCAGGCCTCAAAACCACGCCGGGCCTCCTGCCGGTGCCTTAACAGCAAATTATTATTACCTCAAATTAACAAATTGTTGTTTAACATCGAGCCCCAAAATATAACAGATATAATAACAGAAAGAAACGGATAACAGACTCGAGCAAACAACCCTAAGCATGCTAGTAAGACACGGGCCCAAGCAACGGGGTTTTAGGACTGGAGGTGTGGCAATATCAGGGTTTAGGGTATCATGTGATAGGTTCGTAACAGAAGCAACGATACATAGGGCTAGCAAATATAGACAACGGAAAGTATCGGTAACCAATGTTGAAAGGAACACGATGGTTCATGTGAGTGATAACTTGCCTGCAAACCCAGTAGCCGGGTACTGAGCTAGATCCTCAGAAGGGGTGTCGTACAGATCGTCGGTATCAACGTCGTCGTCTATCCGAGGAGAAGCAAACAAACAAGGTAGGAATATAAACAATCATCATCATGGCATAGTGCACAATCAAATATGATGCATGACAAGTTAATAGATGCATCAAAATAAACTAATTGATATGATAACACAATTTAAATGGACACATATGCAATTTTGAGTTGCATATGAAAAGCCCATGGATTTTTTGTTAGATTATTTGTTTTCCAACTAATCAATAGGTGCTAGTGGTTTAGTATGATGCATGCAAAAGGAAAACAGCAAAATAACAACATTAGAATCAAATTAAAATAGGGTGTAGCAATTTAGAATTTTATTATTAATTTAGGGAATTTTGGGGTGCCTTAAAGGTGACACACAAGTATTTGTTGTTTTCAACCATTTAAATTGTTCAAAACAAATAGCAAAGTTTATATTTGAAAAGAACATCAAATTTTAGTTGGTTTACATGTTTCAAATATTGAAATAGGAGTTAGGATTATTTTATTATGAATTAAACAAGATTAAACAAGTTTTAAATAAATTTAAAACAAGTTTGAATTTAATTGAATTTTTATTTGTTCAAAACATGAATTCAAACTCACATTTGAAAAGTTCACACTTTGATGGTTTGAAAACATATTTTGCATGTTTAAAAATATTTTATTTTGAGCAAGTTATGATTTTATCAAATTTAAATGAATTAAACAAGTATTAAATTATTTAGGCAATTTAAATTATTCAAACCAGAAAACAAAAATTATATTTGCAAAGGTGAGATGAAATGGTATGGAAAACATATTTTATTTGCATTTATTGGATTAATAAAGAATTAGTTATTGAATTTAGAAATTAGCATTTGAATTATTTGAGTTTGAATTTTAAATGCATTTGGAGTTTCCAAAACAGTACACAAATAGATTATTTGGAAAGATTATGAAATTTTGAACAGAAAACATATAAAACCTGTATTTATTGGAATTACAGAATAAAAGTTATTAAAGGTTGAAGTTTTAGTTTTAAATCTGTTAATTAAATGATTTTGGAATTAATAGAAATTCGCAGGAACTTTTATTACGGCTCTGCTGTCTACACACTGCCACTGCCGCGTGGGCCAGAGGCCAGCGTGGCGCTGCGCACGCTTGCGTGGCAATGGAGGTCACTGGCTGGTGGGCCTCCGCGCTGTGGAAGGAAAAG
The DNA here is from genome assembly GCA_028641055.1 of Alopecurus myosuroides. Taxonomy (NCBI): domain Eukaryota; kingdom Viridiplantae; phylum Streptophyta; class Magnoliopsida; order Poales; family Poaceae; genus Alopecurus; species Alopecurus myosuroides. The sequence continues at coordinate 100,418,512 of CM054059.1, forward strand.
GCAACAAAAAATTGGGGCGCTGCGGGCTCGAACCCGCGACCAGCCCTTGGCACAGCGCAGGTGCAACCACTGCGCTACTCCGTCAGTTTCGACAGAGTAGCAAACGCGGATCGGTTATCTCTTCAACGCGTGGTTTACTGAACTTTGGCTGACGAACAAAACCTTGCTCGTCTGACGGAAGCGAGGGCTCGCCGGCGGGGAGAACACCGTGGACGTGCTCGCTGCGGTGGGTGTTGGATGCAGAGGTGTGCGCGGTTGCCGGGGAGTAACAAAGAGGGAAAGGAGGGAAGATGGTGGATGCTCACCACCGTGTCGTGGTAGCAGAGGGCGGTGACGACAGAGTGACGGAGGCGACGGCGGCGGTGTCGTGGACGGCGGGGAAGATGTGGTCGATCTCCGGTGGCGCTCCCGTGTCCAAAACGTAGAGGAAGAAGAGGCCTTCCGATTCCCGTGGCTAGGTAGGTGGAAGGGAGGCCATGGCGACGGTGGCTTGATCGGATTCAGAGGTTTGGATTCCGGCGAGGTGGAGCAGAGAAGGAAACGCGTCGGGGAGGAAGCGATTGGCGGCGGCGGAGCGATGGGACAGGGCCTAGGGGCTAGGGTTTTGACGGCGCGGCCCCTAGGGCTGATTTATAGGGGTGAGGGGCCGTGGATGGCCGTCCACGGCGCTCTGCCGTCGACGTGGCGGCACGGATTCTCGGCCGTACTCCGAGAAGACGAGGAACAGAAAGGATGAAGCGGTACGCGCGTAAGCTAGGTGGGCTGGGCTGCGCGCACGGGGTGAGTTGGGCTGGGTAGCGATTAGGTGCTGCGCGCGCGCGGTAGGTTTTGCTTCTTTTATTTTTTTTTCCTTCTGTTTTTTTTTGCTGAAAAAGAATTGGGAAGAAAAAGATGGGTTTTTGGTTAGTGAAAAATTTGAGAAAAATTAGGGAAGCTCCTTAGGCCAATTACTAACAGTTGGTAACTTTTATTTTCAAAAATTTAAATATTTGATTGCTGTTTCAAATTTAAACCAATTTTGGGTGAAATTTTTAATATTAAAATTCATTGATAAAACCAACATCTAAAATAGGGTAACCCCTAAGGTAATTTAGGCAATTTGAATTGATTTGTTTTGGTATCAACATAATTTCAAAATGATTCTGTTTTGGGTGCTTTGATTTGAATTCTAAAATGTGTTTGGAAAATAAATAATTGATTTAAAAACCATCATTTTCACAAGTGATCACTAAGGAAAAACATGAAACAAATGGGTTGTTTTGAGTTGTGATTTTTATTCAAAATGTTGTAACAGAGCGAGTATGAAACCATTGTTTGAATAAGGTTTGAATTTGAGTTGTGAAAACAGTGGAAAAACAATTGCAACAATTAAGAAACAAATGCAAACAACATGGAAACAATATGATGACATGATGCAATACTTAAATAAACATGCAACAAACATTCTAAGGGGATGATTTTCATACTTTGGATGTTACAGCTACCCGGTATCTGGTATCCGGTAGACGCTACTCGGTGATAAGTGTTGAAGGCCAAGTGAAGATAATAAGGAAGATCATAATTGACTGACTAGAGCTTGGGTGGTCCAGGTAGATGGGCAGCCATCCTACTCGGGCACAAAGTCAATGGAGCCGTTCTAACGAGATCCCGCGTATCCCGGAGCCGTACAAGCGTGCGGTTCAACTTACAAGGAACATGATTATCCATGATACGGCGTGGGTACAGTGAGGGTGGGCACCTTTCATGTCTTGTCACTAACAGAGGGGACAGGACATGTCAGGGGACTACTCTGTGAGACTGACAGGGTGGACAATTCCTGTCAGCCGGACAGCGCGGCGACTTCTCGCCACAGGGAAGTTGTCACTTCGTGTACCTTTAATCATTGTTTACTCGCTGGGTACCAGTATATAAGGTACCCATCCCCCTCCTGCGCGAGGGACGTTGGCCCGGAGAGCATTTATTGCAAGAGCTAGGCTAGACAGGGAGAGAGAGCAAGAGAGTGGCTACTCGGCTAAGAGCCTGATTTGTACCGTGGCTACTCGGTCATACTATATACAGAGAGGTAGGAAGGAGTAGGGGTGTTACCTCCACACGAGGGCCCCGAACCTGGGTAGATCTTGCTGTTTGCAGTGTTCCTGTGCGCGTCTACGGGACGTGCGATCCCTCCCCGAATACCTACAGCGTCCATCGGCCCCAAACTGAGGCCACCCTATGGCATCTGTCTTCTTCACACCACGACAAACTGACATATTACAACAGATAATAGTCGCAACATAAGTCAAACATTTTCAAACTGACTAGAGATGCACGATACAACACACAATTCAGACTCCCAACAGATAGCAGCTGCAACATAAGCCAAATGATATCTTCAGATAGCAGTTCAAATAGCAGCTCAATCTTCTTCAGTCAGCACATCATTCTCCTCCGGAAGATCTGTTGCCGTTGTGCCCACCGAAACAGTGGCCACTATCCCTCACCTGAGGAGGGCCACTGCCATCCACACACGCACCAAAGAATGGGAATTGGTGCGTGCGTGTGGTGTCGACCTTGTCGTCGTCCCACACTGGAGTGTCCAAGACGACTGGGCCAGGGTCCACGACCTCCGAGACATGGATGAGGATAGTGTGCTCCAATGTCCTCATCGAGGTCGGGGTGCGCATTGTGGCTGGCATGTACGGCTCTGGAACCTCCACAATGTAGGTCTTCGGGACTGCGCTCGGCTGCTTCATCCAGGCCTCCACCGACAGGAACCAGCTGTCCACCGGGACATGCATCTGCACCAGATCACCGCCAATATGGTTGAGGAACTTCTCCACCGCAACGGGCTCCCATGCCTCCCACGGGAACCGCTCGAAGGTGAGCTTCGTCAGATACGGTAGCTCAGATCGCTCGGCGCCGCTACCACGGCACCAGCGAATAAATGTGAGCGGCGCTCCACCGGCGATACGCGCCGGGACAGATGTAACACGGCGGTGCAGTCCTCCTCGAAACAGAATCGAATGAGAAAGTCCACCGGCGGCGCGCTAACATCCACCTTCACCTGCCTATGGGTGACTGCGCATTGCGCGACCAGCGCAGCCATGACTTCCTCAGGCGACAAAGGAGGACGACGCCCTCCCACGGTGACCTGGAGTGCGCGACCTTTCCACTTCTCGTCGAGCATCTCATTGCACGCGAGCGGGCGAGCACGCAACGGCCTTGAGTCGGTCGTAGTGCGGGCTCCCCAGTCCGGAACATCTCCTCCGGGAACATGCGGCAGGCAGCCATCAACGAAGGAGACAGCGAATAGCCGGCCGCGATCTATGGATTCGGTGGGGAAGAGTCGGGAATTTGGGGTTCGATCTTGTTTCACTCTGTGAGCTGGGCAGATGAGCAAATGGGGAATTTGGGGTTCGATCTTGTTTCAGTCTGCGAGCTGGGTAGATGAGCAAATGGGGTTCGATCCTGTTTTAGTCTCAATTTGACCCTTTTTTCAACACAAAATCTGAACTAGGGCTCCAATTCTTTTTACAACATGTGATAGATTTTGGTTTTCTATATATGTACGGCATGCCCCAACAAAGTGAGGAAATAAATCCATTGGTCAACCCTAAATGCCAGAGTTTCGGTGAAGAGGGGCTCCGGAGAAGGAATCCTTCCTAATCCTATATGGAGTAAAATCATGTCCATACAAGTGTGCTAGGAGGTGAAGAGAGCCAAGATCCAAACCCGAGGTGTGACCGGTTTCACCCGCATCGCTTACTATATATGCAGGAAGGATCTATACGTACACCTCAACCCCCTCCCCGTTCGGACGATCCCGAGGGAATACTATAACAACTCCGGACCGTCTGAATCCCACCCAAAATAAGGGTTTGACATCCCATGTGTGTTAGAGTGTGGCATGAGCCTTGGATGCCCAATATTCCCTCACTTTTTGTGTTAGGGCTCACCGGCGTCGGATTCTCTCTAATGGGTTCTAGGACTATACTTAGAGCCCCAAACTCCCGGTTCTGAAGGAACGGGGGGAATGTCGCCAATAGGTGAGCCCTACCATTGTCTTGGGTGTTCCTTGGGCCTAATCGAACACAACCGAGCAATTAGTTCTACTTTTCTACCACCTTTCCGACTCATAGAGGGTCCAAAACGACAGTTCCGTCCTTTTCTCCAGCGGGCCTAGGGTTTCTCCGGAGAGAGGCTCCGGAGCGTGTGAATCCTACACAAACCTGGGGTATGCCATATAATGTGTGTTAGAGTGTGGCATGGGTCTTGGATGCCCAATATTACCTCACTCTCTGTGTTATGGCTTCACCGGCGTCGGATTCTCTCTCGTGGGTTCCAAGGTGCTACTCAGAGCCCGAAAATCCTGGATCTGACGGAAGTGGGGAATCTTGCCAAGAGGTGGGACCCGACGTTGTCTTGGGTGTTCCTTGGGCCTAACCTAACACACCAACCAATTAGTTCCACTTTTCTACCCCTTTCCGGCTCACGTAGAGGGGCCAGATCGGTAGTTCCGTCCTTTTCTCCGACGGGCCTAGGGTTTCTCCGGAGAGGAGCTCCAGAGCGTCTTAATCCCACCCAAGCCTAGGGTATCACGTAACAAGTTTGTTAGAGTGTGTGGCATGGGTCTTGGAAGCCCAAGATTCCCTCACTCTTTGTTTTAGGGATTCACCGGCGTCAGATTCTCTCTAGTTGTTGCAGGACTACTCACGGAACAAAACTCCCGGATCTGACGGAGAACAGGGGGTGGGGGGATCTTGCCAAGAGGTGGGAACTACCATTATCTTGGGTGTTCCTTGGGCCTAACAAAACAAAACCAAGCAATTAGTTACACTTTGCTACCCCCTTCCGGCTCACGTAGAGGGTCCAGAATGGCAGTTCCGTCCTTTTTTTAATGGGCCTAGGGTTTCTCCGGAGAGGAGCTCTAGAGCGTCTTAATCCCACCCAAACCTATGGTATGCCATACCATGTGTGTTAGAGTAAGGCATGGTCCTGGATCCCCAATATTGCCTCACTCTTTGTGTTATGGCTTCACCGGCGTCGGATTCTCTCTCGTGGGTTAAAAAACTACTCACAGCCCGAAACTCTCGGATCTGACAGAACGGAGGAAATATTGCCAATAGGTGGGCCCTACCATTGTCTTGGTTGTTCCTTGGGCCTAACCTAACACAACCGAGCAATTAGTTCCACTGTGCTACAAACCTTCCGGCTCACGTAGAGGGTCCAGAACAGCAGTTCCGTCCTTTTTTTCTCCAACGGGCCTAGGGTTTCTCCGAAGAGGAGCTTCGGAGTGTCTGAATCCCACCCAAGCCTAGGGTATGCCATACCATGTGTCTTATAGTGTGGCATGTCTCTTCGATGACCAAGATTTCCTCAATCTTTGTGTTATGGCTTCACTGGCGTCGGATTCTCTCTCGCGGGTTCCAGGGCTATATATACTCACAGCCCAAAACTCCTGGATCTCACGGAACGGGGGGAATCTTGCCAAGAGGTGGGCCCTACATTGTATTGGGTGTTCCTTGGGCCTAAACTAACACATTCAACCAATTAGTTCCACTTTGCTACCCCCTTCCGGCTTACCTAAAGGGGCCATATCAGCAATTTCGTCCTTTTCTCCAATAGACCTAGGGTTTCTCCGAAAGGAGCTCCGGTGCTTCTTAATCCCATCCAAGCCTAGGGTATCACATAAATTTTTTGTTGGAGCGTGGCATGGGTCTTGCATGCCCAAGATTACCTCACTCTTTGTGTTAGGGCTTCACCGGTGTTGGATTCTCTCTCGCCGGTTCCAGGGCTACTCAGAGCCCGAAACTCCCGAATCTGACGGAACGGGGGGAATCTTGCCAAGAGGTGGTCCCTACCATAGTCTTGGGTGTTCCTTGGGCCTAACCTAACAGAACCAAACAATTAATTCCGCTTTTCTACCCTCTTCCGGATCACTTAGAGAGGAGCTCCAGTGTGTCTTAATCCCACCCAGGCCTAGGTTATCACATACCATGTGTCTTATAGTGTGGAATGTGTCTTCGATGACCAAGATTGCCTCAATCTTTGTGTTAGGGCTTCACTAGCGTAGGATTCTCTCTCGCGGGTTCCAGGGCTATATATACTCAGAGCCCGAAACGGGGGGGGGGATATTGCCAAGAGGTGAGACCTACCATAGTCTTGGGTGTTCCCTTGGGCCTAACCTAACAGAACCAAGCAACTAGTTCCACTTTGCTACCCCTTCCGGCTCATATAGAGGGGCCAGATCGGCAGTTCCGTCCTTTTCTCCAGGGGGGCTAGGGTTTCTCCGGACAGGAGCTCCAGATCGTATTAATCCCACCCAAGACTAGGGTATATAATAAAAAAATTGTTAGAGGGTGGAATGGGTCTTGGATGCACAATATTCCCTCACTCTTTGTGTAAGGGCTTCACCGGCATGAGATTATCTCTAGTTGTCACATGAACGAAACTCTTGGATCCGACGGAATGGGGGGGGGGAAGATTGCCAAGAGGTGGGCCCTACTATTGTATTGTTTGTTCCTTGGGCCAAAACCAACACAACCAAGAAATTAGTTCCACTTTTCTACCCCCTTTCGGCTCACGTAGAGGTTCCATAACGGTAGTTTCGTCCTTTTTTCCAGCGGGCCTAGGGTTTCCACGGAGAGGAGCTCCGGAGCGTATGAATCCCACCCAAGCCTAGAGTATGACGTACCATGTGTGTTAGAGTGTGGCATGGGTCCTGGATGTCCAATAATCCCTCACTCTCTGTGTTATGGCTTCAGCGGCGTCGCATTCACTCTCGTGAGTTCGAGGACTACAAACAACCCGAAACTCCCGAATCTGGCGGAACGGAGGAAATCTTTCCAAGAGGTGGGACCTACCATTGTCTTGGTTGTTCCTTGGGCCTAACCTAACACAACCGAACAATTACTGCCACTTTGCTAGCCCCTTCCGGCTCACGTAGAGTCCAAAACAACAATTCCGTCCTTTTTTCTCCAACGGGCCTAGAGTTTCTCTAGAGAGGAGCTCTGGAGCGCCTGAATCCCACCCAAACCTACGGTATGCCATAACATGTGTTTTAGTTTGTGGAATGGGTCTTGGATGCCCAATATTCCCTCACTCTCTGTGTTATGGCTTCACCGACGGCAGATTCTCTCTCGTGAGTTCCAGGACTACTCATAGTCCGGATTTGATGGAGAACCGGGGGGATAATTCCAATAGGTGGGCCCTACCATTGTCTTGGGTGTTCCTTGGGCCTAACCTAACACAACCAAGAAATTAGTTCCACTTCGCTACCCCTTCCAGCTAACATAGAGGAACCATAACAGCAGTTCCGTCCTTTTTTCTCCAACGGCCTAGGGTTTCTCCGGAGAGGGGCTCTAGAGCGTCTTATTACCACCCAAGACTAGGGTATGTCATATACCATGTGTGTTAGAGTGTTACATGGGTCTTGGCTTCCCAAGATTGCCTCAATCTCCGTGTTATGGCTTCACCGGCGTCAGATTCTCTCTTGCGGGTTCCAGGATATACTCAGAGCCCAAAACTCCCGGATGTGACTGGACGGGGAGGTGGGGGAATCTTTCCAAGACGTGGGCCCTACCATTGTCTTGGATGTTATTTGGGCATAACCTAACACAACCAAGCAATTAGTTCCACTTTGCTACCCCTTTTCGGCCTACGTAGAGGGGCCAGGACGATCGATAGTTCCGTCCTTTTCTTTAGCGGGCCTAGGGTATCTCCGAAGAGGAGCTTCAGAGCGTGTGAATCCCACCCAAGCCTATGGTATGCCATACCTTGCATCTGTCTTATAGTGTGGCATGTGACTTCGATGACCAAGATTCCCTCAATCTTTGTGTTATGCCTTCATAACCTGCGTCGGATTCTCTCTCGCGGGTTCCAGGGCTACTCAGAGCCCGAAACTCCTGGATCTGACGGAACGGGGGGAATCTTGACAAGAGGTCGGCCCTACATTGTATTGGGTGTTCCTTTGGCCCAACCTAACACAATCAAGCAATTAGTTCCACTTCTCTACCCCCTTCCGGCTCACGTAGAGGGGCCAGATCAGCAGTTCCATCCTTTTCTTCAACGGGCCTAGGGTATCTCCGGAGAGGAGCTCCGGAGCGTCCTAATCCCACCCAAGCCTAGGGTATCACATAACATGTTTGTTAGAGTGTGGAATGGGTCTTGGATGCACAATATTCCCTCACTCTTTGTGCTAGGGCTTCATCGGCGTGAGATTCGATCTCTCTGGTCGTTGCATGACTACTCAGGGACCAAAACTCCCGGATCTGACGGAACGGGGGGATCCTTCCATTGTCTTGGTTGTTCTTTGGTACTAAACCAACACAACCAAGCAATTATTTCCACTTTGCTACCCCCTTCCGGCTCACGTAGAGGGTCCAGAACGGCAGTTCCGTCCTTTTTTCCAGCGGGCCTAGGGTTTCTCCGGAGAGGAGCTCCGGAGCGTCTGAATCCCACCCAAGCCTAGGGTATGCCATACCATGTGTGTTAGAGTGTGGCATGCATGGGTCCTGGATGCCCAATATTTCCTCACTCTTTGTGTTAGGGCTTCACAGGCGTGAGATTCTCTCTAGTTGTTGCATGACTACTCAGGGACCGAAACTCCCGGATCTGACGAAACGGGGGGCCGGATCTTGCCAAGAGGTGGGCCCTACCATTGTATTGGTTGTTACCTTGGGCCTAACCCAACAGAACCAAGCAATTAGTTACCCTTTTTCTACCCCCCTTTCTGGCTCACGTAGAGGGTCCAGAACGACAGTTCCGTCCATTTTCCAGTGGGCCTAGGGTTTCTCCGGAGAGGACCTCCGGAGCGTCTGAATCCCACCCAAGCCTAGGGTATTCCATACCATGTGTGTTAGAGTGTGGCATGGGTCTTGGATGCGCAATATTCCATCACTCTCTGTGTTATGGCTTCACGGGCGTCGGATTCTAACTCGTGGGTTCCAAGACTACTCATAGCCCGAAACTCCCGGATCTGACGGAGAACGGGGGGATGTTGCCAATAGGTGGGCCCTACCATTTTCTTGGGTGTTTCTTGGTCCTAACCTAACACAACCAAGCAATCAGTTCCACTTTGCTACCCCCTTCGGGCTCACGTAGAGGGGCCATAATGACAGTTCTGTCCTTTTCTCCATCGGGCCTAGGGTTTCTCCGGAGAGGGTTTGCCATACCATGTGTGTTAGAGTGTGGCATGCGCCTTGTATGCCCAAGATTCCCTCACTCTTTGTGTTAGGGCTTCACCGACGTTAGATTCTCTCGAATGGGTTCCAGGATACTGAGAGCCCAAAACTCCTGGATTTGACTGGACGGGGGGAATATTTCCAAGATGTGGGCCCTACCATTATCTTGGGTGTTTTTGGGCCTAACCTAACACAACCAAGCAATTAGTTCCACTTTGCTACCCCTTTCCGTCTCAGGTAGAGGGTCTACAACGACAATTCCGTCCTTTTCTTTAGCGGCCCTAGGGTATCTCCGGAGAGGAGCTTTAGAGCGTCTGAACCCCACCCAAGCCTAGGGTATTCCATACCATGTGTCTTATAATGTGGCATGTGTCTTCGATGCCCAATATTGCCTCAATCTTTGTGTTATGGCTTCACCATCGTCGGATTTTCGCTCGCGGGTTCTAGGGCTACTCAAAGCACGAAACTCCTGGATCTGACAGAACGGGGGGAATCTTGCCAAGAGGTGGGACCTACATTGTCTTGGGTGTTTCTTGGGACTAACTTAACACAACCAAACAATTGGTTCCACTTTGCTACCCCCTTCCGGCTCACGTAGAGGGGGCTAGACAGGTAGTTCCGTCCGTTTCTCCAACGGGCCTAGGGTTTCTCCGGAGAGGAGCTCTCAAGCGTCTTAATCCCACCCAAGACTAGGGTATCACATAACATTTCTTTTAGAGTGTGGCATGAGTCTTGGATGCCCAAGATCTCCTCACTCTTTGAGTTAGGGCTTCACCGGCGTTAGATTCTCTCTCGCGGGTTCCAGGGCTACTCATAGCCCGAAACTTCCGGATCTGACGGAACGGGGGGAATCTTGCCAATAGGTGTACCCTACCATTGTCTTTGGTGTTAGTTGGGCCTAACCTAACATAACCAAGCAATTATTTCCGCTTTGCTACCCCCTTTCGGCTCAAGTAGAGGGGCCACGTCGGCAGTTCCGTCCTTTTCTCCAACGGTCCTAGGGTTTCTCCGGATAGGAGCTCCGGAGCGTCTTAATCCCACCCAATCCTAGGGTATAACATAACATGTTTTTTAGAGTGTGGAATGTGTCTTGTATGCAAAAGATTCCCTCACTCTTTGTGTTAGGGTTTCACCGGCGTTAGATTCTCTCTAGTTGTTGCAGGACTACTCAGGGACTGAAACTCCCAGATCTAAAGGAACGGGGGGACCTTGACAAGAGGTGGCCCCTACCATTGTCTTGGTTGTTCCTTGGGCCTAAATTAACACAACCAAGAAATTTGTTACACCTTGCTACCCAATTTCGGCTCACGTAGAGGGTCCAGAACGACAGCGGGCCTAGGGGTTCTCCGGAGAGGAGCTCCGGAGCGTCTTAATCCCACCGAAGCTTAGCGTATGCCATACCATGTGGGTTAGAGTGTGGCATGGGTCCTGGATTCCCAATATCCCCTCACTCTCTGTGTTATGGCTTCACCGGCGTCGGATTCTCTGTCGTGGGTTCCAGGACTACTCATATAGCCCGAAACTCCCGGATCTGACGGAGAACGGGGGGAATCTTGCCTAGAGGTGGGACCTACAATTGTCTTGGGTGTTCCTTGGGCCTAACCTAACACAACCAAGCAATTAGTTCCACTTTTCTACCCCCTTCCGGATCACGTAGAGGGGCTAGATCGGCAGTTCCGTCCTTTTCTCCAACGGGCCTAGGGTTTCTCCGGAGAGGATCTACAGAGCGTCTTAATCCCACCCAAGCCTAGGGTATCACATAACATATCTGTTAGAGTGTGGCATGGGTCTTGGATGCCCAAGATTCCCTCACTCTTTGTGTTAGGGCTTCACCGGTGTTAGATTCTTGATCTCTCGCGGGTTCTAGGGTCTACTACTCATAGTTCGAAATTCCTGGATCTGACAGAACGGGGAGAATCTTGCCAATAGGTGGGCCCTACCATTGTCTTGGGTGTTCCTTGGGCCTAATTAACCTAACAGAACCAAACAATTAGTTCCGTTTTGCTACCCCCATCCGGCTCACGTAGAGGGGCTAAATCGGCAGTTTCGTCCTTTTCTCCAACGGGCCTAGGGTTTCTCCGGAGAGGAGCTCTGGAGAGCGTGATAATCCCACACAAGCCTATGGTATCACATAACATGTTTCTTAGAGTGTGGCATGGGTCTTGGATGAACATATGCCCTCACTCTTTGTGTTAGGGCTTCACCGGCGTCAGATTCTCTCTCTCGGGTTCTAGGACTACTTAGAGCCCGAAACTCCCGGATCCGATGGAACGGGGGGATCTTGCCAAGAGGTGGGCCCTACCATTTTATTGGGTGTTCCTTGGGCCTAACCTAACACAACCAAGCAATCAGTTCCACTTTTCTATCCCCTTTCGGCTCACGTAGAGGGGCCAGAACGACAAATTCATCTTTTTCTCCAGCGGGCCTAGGGTTTTTTCGGAGAGGGGTTCCAGAGCGTCTGAATCCCACCCAAACCAAGGGTTTGTTATAAAATGTGTGTTAGAGTGTGGCATGGGCCTTGGATTCCCAAGTTTCCCTCACTCTTTGTGTTAGGGCTTCATCGGCGCCAGATTCTCTCTCGTAGGTTCTAGGACTACTTAGAGCTTGAAACTCCCCCTTCGGACGAACCCAAGGGAATACTATGAGAACATGTGGTAGATATTAGTTTTCCATCTACCTATAGCCTACCCTAACACGAACAAACAAAATATTCCATTAGGACACCCCCTTCTGACGCCGGTGGAAAGGGTAGACGAACAAGTTGACTTTTCGCTCAACATGCCAGAGTTTCACTGAAGCGGGCGCTCCGGAGCATAGGAATCCCTACAAAACCTAGAGGGAGTCCAAACATGTCTATAAAAGTGTGTTTGGAGGCGGAGAGATCCAAGATCCTTATAAGAGGTGTGACTAGTTTCACCGACATTACTTGTACAAAGGAAGGGTTTTTCCACTACATCTCGAAACTCCCCCTTCACTCGAACCTGAGCGAATGTCTTATCAGAACTAGTGGTAGATATTAGTTCTCCATGTACCTTTTGCCTACCCTAACACAACCAAACAAAATATCCAATTGGGACACCCCCTTCCGACGCGGGTGGAAGGGGTAGACGAAAAAGTTGACTTTGAGCATGAGAAGCCTACCACATGCAAACTAAATATACAATTGGGACACCCCCTTCGGAGCTGAAATTTAGGGAGTTTCAATCAAACTTGAGTGAAAATAAAGATAATACATTCACACTGAAGGGAGCTTAATTAAGATAATAATAATTATAGTCAATAAAAGCCTAAACTAGGTGGTGGCACTCCTCGGACCCGCAGTTCGGGCAGGTTCCCGGCTGTGCAAGTGCCCAGTTGCAAATGGGGTAGTTACATGGGAGGAAGAAGGCGTTTGCTGGCGGGGCGGCAGGTTCCGGCGGTGCCAAGGGGCGCCACTCTGTCTCCGGCGAGTCCTCTTCCTCCTCCTCCTCCTCGTCGGAACACCCCGTGTCGCTGGAATGCACGCTGTTGTCGATGATGTAGGAGTGGAGCCGCCCTAAGTACTCCAGCTCCACTTGCTCGTCCCAGTACAACGAAGACATGGCGTCCAGGGGGTCATGATGCCTCCTCTTCCATTGCATGTTATCGTAGCACTGGTTGATGTAGTCGACCCGTGGTTGGCCGGAGAGACGCGGCGCCACCGGGACGAAGATGGTGTTAATCGTCCAACCTTCCGGGAGGCGTAAAGCAGCCGACACGGGAGTGTTCGTGCGGATTAGTGTGCGCGCGTCCTCCTCCGTCAGCAGATTATCGTCAGATGGAGGCGCGTGGGCACCTGCAGCTCGTTGTTCGGCAGCGTCGCGTCGGCGTTGGTGCATAGTGGAGGCCGAGAGAAGCTAATGGATGAGTGTACTTTAGGAGTGGAGGAGGAGAGAAGCTAATGGAGGAGTGGACTTTAGGAGTGCAGGAGGAGAGATGCTCGGCCCCTTAAAATTTCATGTCTCAGTGCATGGGAAAGACGGGACGTCGCCACAATTTTGTCTACATGCTTGTTGAGCCTGCTTTGGGGCTAGTTAGCTGTTGCACGCCATGCCTGCAAACTTTGGGCGAGCTAGCTGCATGCCGCTCGAGACGTGCACTCTTTGCCTCCGTGCGTTGTGTGATGTGCCTGCGTGACCCGTCGCGTCTTGATCTTAATGCGTTCCCGCGCGCATGCCCGGCCATGTGCATGCATTCCCATGCCTCGCTTCTGCTGTTGCACACACAAACGGCTAGCTGTGGACTGCTGGGTCGAAGTCGGCGCCGGCCGTTTGTGTGTGCTTGTTGTCATCGCTGCGCCTGGATAGCAAATTCAATGGTAAAGGCCGGCCTCGGCACCAATTAATGTTGTTTGGTGATACGCCGGACGGCCTCTCCCCGCCGCTATATTACCCGATCGGTGCATTTGGAGGGCCTCTACAAAACTCACTCCTCGAGTAGATAGCTTGTGCAAAACACAAGAGCCAGGTCAGCTTTGTGCTCTCTGCACGCGCCATGTCCTGGACGACCATCGAGCTGACCGGGGAGGAACCGCTCGAGGACGCACATCAAGTGTAGTACGTCCGCCCCGACGGCTATGACCTCTCCGACGTGGTGCAGTTCTTCACCGCTGGTGGAAATATCTCTGCTTGGAGCACCAAGCACATCGTGCTTGGCGCAAAGTATGCCAATCGGCGGATGTTCATCATCGACCACGGCAAGGATGGCGGCGGGGTCTACGCCAGGCTTTGGGAGCATGGCTCGGGAGAAAATCTACACGGCGGCCTCTACTGGCTGAACGACATCCTGGTGTGCTGCGTCCAGGTCACCAGCGAGCACACGAAGGCGAGGTTGGTGACGATGTGGTCGACCGGTGAGCACGACGGCGAGGTGGCACACCAGGGAGCACACGACGGCGAGGTTGGTGACGATTTGGCAGACCGGTGAGCACGACGGTGAGGTGGTGGTCCTGGACGCTGACCTAGGCGGGGTGGGGGATCTCGACGGCGACGTCGGACATCTGGCAAGCGAGCTATACGGCGATGAGTAAGAGGGGTGGGATCTGGTCTGGGAGGGGAGAAGGGGGAGTAGTCGATTCTTTGGGCGAGGGCCGAGGTGATAAGGGAGGGTTTCAAAATGATTACAGAAATACCCTCCGCGATAAAGTTTGACCGTTGTGTGCGGGAGGGTTGAGAAGTAATATTCTTGCGTGAAATTTTTTTAGTGCGCTGTCCTGGCGCTAAATTTTCGGAGGGACGCGAAATTTTGGCGGAAGTGCGGGAAACTATGCTAGCCGTCGGATGCTGATGGGTGGCTTAAACAAATTGACCATTTATGCAATAATTTACTAAAGAGAACTGATGGGTGGCTTAAACAAATTGACCATTTATGCAATAATTTACTAAAGGGATCTTGTGAGAAAATAAAGAAGTATTATGAAATAATTTTGGAGTTGAGGTCCTCGGGCATAAAACGCGTTAGAATATGTAGCACGGTTCTATGTGAAACCAACAGTAACTAAAGAATTACAGATAACTGAGTACTTGCAACACAACACATACTATTAACTTAATTATAGAGTAGCAAAACACAATCACAACACACACAGACGTGTCAACAAGTAAAACACGACGAGTCGACGACATAGCATGTTACACATATGCTCTATAAGCACACTAGTTGCCGCGATGAAGGACACGAACTACCGGACGCACCAGTGGGACGAACTCGTTCCAGAGGAGCAAAGGGTTGACCTGGACGCAGCACACCAGGGTGTCGTTCAGTCAGTAGAGGCCGCCGTGCAGATTTGCTCCCGAGCCATGCTCCCAAAGCCTGGCGTAGACCCCGCCGCCATCCTTGCCGTGGTCGATGATGAACATCCGCCGATCGGCGTACTTGGTGCCAAGCACGATGTGCGCGGCACTCCAAGCAGAGATATTTCCACCAGCGGTGAAGAACTGCACCACGTCGGAGAGGTCATAGCCGTCGGGGCGGACGTACTCCACTTGGTGTGCGTTCTCGAGCGGTTCCTCCCCGATCAGCTCGATGGTCGTTGAGGCCATGGCGCGCACAGAGAGCACAAAGATGACCTAGCTCTTTTGTTTTGCACAAACTATCTATTCGAGACGTGTTGATGAAGGGGGTGCGTTTTGCAGAGGCCCTTCAAAAGCACCGATCGGGTAATATAGCGGCTGGGAGAGGCCGACCGGCGGATCAACAAACACCATTTATTGGTGCCGAGGCCAGCCTTTACCATTGAATTTGTTGTCCAGGCGCAGCGATGACAACGAGCACACACAAACGGCCGGGTCATGCAGGCGCGGAGCAACGCATGCTGCACGGGCCAGTACGCATACGGCCGGCGCCGACTTTGACCCAGCAGTCCACAGCTAGTCGGCAACGCATGCAACAGCAGAAGCGAGGCATGGGCATGCATGCACATGGCTGGGCACGCACGCAGGCACGCATTAAGATCAAGACGCGAAGGGTCATGCAGGCACAACACGCAGCGCACGGAGGCAAAGAGTGCACGTCTCGCACGGAATGCAGCTAGCTCGCCCAAAGTTTGTAGGCATGGCGTGCAACAGCTAGCTAGCCCCAAAGCAGGCTCAACACGCATATAGACAGAACTGTGGCGACGTCCCGTCTTTCCCATGCACTGAGACATGAAATTTTAAGGGGCCGAGCATCTCTCCTCCTGCACTCCTAAAGTCCACTCCTCCATTAGCTTCTCTCCTCTTCCACTCCTAAAGTCCACTCATCCATTAGGTTCTCTCGGCCTCCACTATGCACCAACGCCGATGCGACGCGGCCGGACAACGAGCTGCGGGTGCCCATGCGCCTCCATCTGACGATAATCTGCTGACGGAGGAGGACGCGCGCGCACTTATCCACACGAACACTCCCGTGCGGGCTGCTTTACGCCTCCCGGAAGGTTGGACGAGACCAACACCATCTTCGTCCCGGTGGTGCCGCGTCTCTCCGGCCAGGCACGGTTCGACTACATCAACCAGTGCTACGATAACATGCCGTGGTAGACGAGGCATCATGACCCCTAGGACGCCATGTCTTCGTTGTACCGGGACGAGCAAGTAGGGCTGGAGTACTTAGGGCGGCTCCACTCCTACATCATCGACAGCAGCGTGCACTCCAGCGACACGGTGTGTTCCGACTAGGAGGAGGAGGAAGAGGACTCGCCCGAGACAGAGTGGCGGCCCTTAGCACTGCTGGAACCTGCAGCCCCGCCAGCAAACGCCTTCTTCCTCCCATGTAACTGCCCCATTTGCAGCTGGGCACTTGCACAACCGGGAACCTGCCCGAACTACGGGTCCGAGGAGTGCCACCACCTAGTTTAGGCTTTTATTGACTGTAATTATTATTATCTTAATTAAGCTCCCTTCAGTGTGAATGTATTATCTTTATTTTGACTCAACTTTGATTGAAACTTTCTAAATTTCAGCTCCGAATGGGGTGTCCCAATTGTATATTTTGTTTGCCTGTGGTAGGCTTCTCATGCTCAAAGTCAACTTGTTCGTCTACCCCTTCCACCGGCGTCGGAAGGGGGTGTCCCAATGGGATATTTTGTTTGGTTCTGTTAGGGTAGGCCATAGGTACATGGAGAACTAATATCTACCACTAGTTCTAATAAGACATTCGCTCAGTTTCGTCTCTAGTGGGAGTTTCGAGATGTAGTGGAAGAACCCTTCCTCTGTACAAGTGATGTCGGTGAAACCGGTCACACCTCTTATTAGGATCTTGGATCTCTCCGCCTCCAAACACACTTGTATAGACATGATTGGACCCCACCTAGGTTTTGTAGGGATTCCTATGCTCCGGATCCCCCGCTTCAGCGAAACTCTGGCATGTTGACCGAAAAGTCAAATTGTTCGTCTACCCTTTCCACCGGCGTCGGAAGGGGGTGTCCTAATGGAATATGTTGTTTGGTCATGTTAGGGTAGGATATAGGTAGATGGAAAACTAATATCTACCGCATGTTCTCATAGTATTCCCTCGGGTTCGTCCGAAGGGGGAGTTTCAAGCTCTAAGTAGTCCTGGAACCTGCGAGAGAGAATCTGATGTCGGTGAAGCCCTAACACAAAGAGTGAGGAAAAATTGGCATCCAAGGCCCATGCCACACTCTAAAACATGGTATTCCAAACCCTTGGTTTGGGTGGTATTCACACGCTCTGGAACCCCTCTCCGGAAAAACCCTAGGCCCGCTGGAGAAAAAGATGAATCTGTCGTTCTGGCCCCTCTACGTGAGCCGGAAGGGGATAGAAAAGTGGAACTGATTGCTTGGTTATGTTAGGTTAGGCCCAAGGAACACCCAAGAAAATGGTAGGGCCCACCTGTTGGCAAGATCCCCCTGTTCCGTCGGATCCGGGAGTTTCGGGCTCTAAGTAGTCCTAGAACCCGAGAGAGATAATATGATGCCGATGAAGCCCTAACACAAAGAGTGAGAACATCTTGTGCATCCAGGACCCATTCCACACTATAACAAACATGTTATGTGATACCATAGGCTTGGGTGGGATTAAGAAGCTTCGGAGCTCCTCTCCGGAGAAACCCTAGGCCCGTTGGAGAAAAGAACGGAACTGCCGATTTAACCCCTCTACGTGATCCGGATGGGGGTAGCAAAGCGGAACTAATTTTTTGGTTCTGTTAGGTCGATTAGGCCCAAGGAACACCCAAGACAATGGTAGGGTCCACCTCTTGGCAAGATTCCCCCCGTTCCGTCAGATCCAGGAGTTTCGGGCTATGAGTAGTAGCCCCTAGAACCCGAGAGAGATCGAGAATCTGACGCCGGTGAGGCTCTAACACAAAGAGTGAGGGAATCTTGGGCATCCAAGACCCATTCCACACTCTAACAGACATGTTATGTGATACCCTAGGCTTGGGTGGGATTAAGACGCTCCGGAGATCCTCTCCGGAGAAACCCTAGGCCCGTTGGAGAAAAGGACGGAACTGCCGATCTAGCCCCTCCACGTGAGCCCGAATGGGGTAACAAACTGGAACTAATTGCTTGGTTGTGTTAGTTTAGTCCCAAGGAACACCCAAGACAATGTAGGACCTCTTGGCAACATTCCCCCCGTTCCATCAGATCCGGGACTTTCGGGCTCTGAGTAATCCTGGAACCCATTAGAGAGAATCTGATGTTGGTGAAGCCCTAACACAAAGAGTGAAGGCACATGCCACACTCTAACACACATGGTATGGAAAACCCTTGGTTTGGGTTGTATTCAGACGCTCCGGAGAATCCCAAGCCCCACTAGGGAAAAAGACGGAACTGCTGTTCTCGCCCCTTTACGTGAGCCGGAAGGGGGTAGCAAAACCCCACTCTGGAGAAACCCTAGCCCCGTTGGGGAAAAAGATGGAACTGCCATTCTCGCCCCTTTACGTGAGCCGGAAGGGGGTAGCAAAGTGGAACTAATTTCTCGGTTGTTATAGGTTAGGCCCAAGGAACACCCAAGACAATGGTAGGGCCCACCTCTAGGAAATATTCCCCCATTCTCCGTCAGATTCGGGAGTTTCGGGCTATATGAGTAGTCCTGGAACCCACGAGAGAGAATCTGACGCCGGTGAAGCCATAACACAAATAGTGAGGGAATATTGGGAATCTAGGATCCATGCCACACTCTAACACACATGGTAAGTCATACGCTAGGCTTGGGTGGGATTCAGACGCTCCGGAGCTCCTCTCCGGAGAAACCCTAGGCCCGCTGGAAAAAAGGACGAAACTGCCGTTCTAGAGCCTCTACGTGAGCCGAAAGGGGTAGCAAGGTGTACCTAATTGCTTGGTTGTGTTGGTTTAGGCCCAAGGAACAACCAAGACAATGGTAGAGGCCACCACTTGGCAAGATTCCCCCGTTCTGTCAAATCCGGGAGTTTCGGTCCCTGAGTAGTCCTGCAGCAACTAGATAGAATTTGACGCTGGTGAAACCCTAACACAAAGAGTGAGGGAATCTTGTGCATACAAGACCCATTCCACACTCTAAAAAAATTTTATGTGATACCCTAGGCTTGGGTGGGATTAAGACGCTCCGGAGCTTCTCTCCGGAGAAACCCTAGGCCCGTTGGAGAAAAGGACGGAACTGCCGACCTGGCCCCTCTGCGTGAGCCGAGAGGGGGTAGCAAAGCGGAACTAATTTCTTGGTTATGTTAAGTTAGGCCCAAGTAACACCCAAGACAATGGTAGGGCCCACCTCTTGGCAAGATTCCCCCCGTTCCATCAGATCCGGAAGTTTCGGGCTATGAGTAGCCCTAGAACCCGCGAGAGAGAATCTAACGCCGGTGAAGCCCTAACACAAAGAGTAAGGGGATCTTGGGCTTTCAAGACCCATGCCACACATTATAACAAACATTTTACGTGATACCCTAGGCTTGGGTGGGATTAAGACGCTCTGGAGCTCCTCTCCAGAGAAACCCTAGGCCCGTTGGAGAAAAGGACGAAACTGCCGATTTAGCCCCTCTACGTGAGCCGGATGGGGGTAGCAAAGCGGAACTAATTTTTTGTTTATGTTAGGTCAATTAGGCCCAAGGAACACCCAAGAAAATGGTAGGGCCCAACTCTTGGCAAGATTCCCCCCGTTCCGTCAGATCCAGGAGTTTCGGGCTATGAGTAGTAGCCCCTAGAACCCGCGAGAGATCGAGAATGTGACGCCGGTGAAGCTCTAACACAAAGAGTGAGGGAATCTTGGGAATCCAAGACCGATGCCACACTCTAACAGACATGTTATGTGATACCCTAGGCTTCGGTGGGATTAAGACGCTCTAGAGATCCTCTCCGGAGAAACCCTAGGCCCGTTGGAGAAAAGGACGGAACTGCCAATCTAGCACCTCTACGTGAGCCGGAAGGGGGTAGCAGAGTGGAACTAATTTCTTGGTTGTGTTAGTTTAGTCCCAAGGAACACCCAAGACAATGTAGGACCTCTTTGCAACATTCCCCCCGTTCCTTCAGATCCGGGAGTTTCGGGCTCTCAGTAATCCTGGAACCCATTAGAGAGAATCTGATGTCGGTGAAGCCCTAACACAAAGAGTGACGGCACATGCCACACTCTAACACACATGGTATGTAAAACCCTTGGTTTGGGTTGTATTCAGATGCTCCGGAACCCTTCTCCGGAGAAACCCTAGCCCCGCTGGGGAAAAAGACGGAACTGCCGTTCTCGCCCCTTTACGTGAGCCGGAAGGGGTAGCAAAACCCCTCTCCGGAGATACCCTAGCCCCGCTGGGGAAAAAGACGGAACTGCCGTTCTCGCCCCTTTACGTGAGCCGGAAGGGGGTAGCAAAATGGAAATAATTTCTCGGTTGTTATAGGTTAGGCCCCAGGAACACCCAAGATAATGGTAGGGCCCACCTCTAGGAAATATTCCCCCGTTCTCCATCAGATTCGGGACTTTCGAGCTATATGTGTAGTCCTGGAACCCACGAGAGAGAATCTGATGCCGGTGAAGCCATAACACAAAGAGTGATGGAATATTGGGAATCCAGGACCCATGCCACACTCTAACACACATGGTATGGCATACGCTAGGCTTGGGTGGGATTCAGACGCTCCGGAGCTCCTCTCCGGAGAAACCCTAGGCCCGCTGGAAAAAAGGATAGAACTGTCATTATGGACCCTCTACGTGAGCCGAAAGGGGTAGCAAGGTGTACCTAATTGCTTGGTTGTGTTGTTTTAGGCCCAAGGAACAACCAAGACAATGGTAGGGGCCACCTCTTGGCAAGATCCCCCCGTTCCGTCAGATCCGGGAGTTTCGGTCCCTGAGTAGTCCTGCAACAACTAGAGAGAATCTAACGCTGATGAAACCCTAACACAAAGAGTGAGGGAATCTTGTGCATACAAGACCCATTCCACACTCTAAAAAACATGTTATGTGATACCCTAGGCTTGGGTGGGATTAAGACGCTCCGGAGTTCCTCTCTGGAGAAACCCTAGGCCCGTTGGAGAAAAGGACGGAACTGCCGACCTGGCCCCTCTGCGTGAACCGAAAGGGGGTGGCAAAGTGGAACTAATTGCTTGGTTATGTTAAGTTAGGCCCAAGTAACACCCAAGACAATGGTAGGGCCCACCTCTTGGCAAGATTCCCCTGTTGCGTCAGATCCGGAAGTTTCGGGCTACGAGTAGCCCTGGAACCCGCGAGAGAGAATCTAACGCCGGTGAAGCCCTAACACAAAGAGTGAGGGGATCTTGGGCTTTCAAGACACATGCCACACATTATAACAAAAATGTTACGTGATACCCTAGGCTTGGGTGGGATTAAGATGCTCTGGAGCTCCTCTCCGGAGAAACCCTAGGCCCGTGGGAGAAAAGGACGGAACTGCCGATTTAGCCCCTCTACGTGAGCCGGATGGGGGTAGCAAAGCGGAACTAATTGTTTGGTTATGTTAGGTTAATTAGGCCCAAGGAACACCCAAGACAATGTTAGGTCCCACCTCTTTGCAATATTCCCCCCGTTCCGTCAGATCCAGGAGTTTCGGGCTATGAGTAGTAGCCCCTAGAACCCACGAGAGATCGAGAATCTGACGCCAGTGAAGCTCGAACACAAAGATTGAGGGAATCTTGGGCATCCAAGACCCCTGCCACACTCTAACAGACATGTCATGTGATACCCTAGGCTTGGGTGGGATTAAGACGCTCTGGAGATCCTCTCCGGAGAAACCCTACGCCGGTTGGAGAAAAGGACGGAACTGTCGATCTAGCCCCTCTACGTGAGCCGAAAGGGGGTAGCAAAGTGGAACTAATTGCTTGGTTGTGTTAAGTTAGGCCCAAGGAACACCCAAGACAATGTAGGGCCTGCCTCTTGGCAACATTCCGCCCCGTTCCTTCAGATCCGGGGTTTCGAGCTCTGAGTAGTCCTGGAACCCATTAGAGAGAATCTGACGTCGGTGAAGCCCTAACACAAGGAGTAAGGGAATCTTAGGCATCCAAGGCACATGACACACTCTAACACACATGGTATGGCAAACCCTTGTTTTGGGTTGTATTCAGACGCTCCGGAACCCCTCTCCGGACAAACCCTAGCCCCGCAGGGGAAAAAAGACAGAACTGCCGTTCTCGCCCCTCTACGTGAGCCGGAAGGGGGTAGAAAAGTGGAACTAATTGCTCGGTTGTGTTAGGTTAGGCCCAAGGAACATCCAAGACAATGGTAGGGCCCACCTCTAGGAAAGATTCCCCCTGTTCTCCGTCAGATCCGGGAGTTTCGGGCTATCTAAGTAGTCCTCGAACCCAAGAGAGAGAATCCGACGCCAGTGAAGCAATATAACAAAGAGTGAGGGAATATTGGGAATCCAGGACCCATGCCACACTCTAACA
The DNA here is from genome assembly GCA_028641055.1 of Alopecurus myosuroides. Lineage (NCBI taxonomy): Eukaryota > Viridiplantae > Streptophyta > Magnoliopsida > Poales > Poaceae > Alopecurus > Alopecurus myosuroides. The sequence continues at coordinate 100,440,985 of CM054059.1, forward strand.
CACATGGTATGGCATACTCTAGGCTTGGGTGGGATTCACACGCTCCGGAGCTCCTCTCCGGAGAAACCCTAGGCCCGCGGGAAAAAAAGGACGGAACTGCCGTTCTAGACCCTCTACGTGAGCCGAAAGGGGTAGAAAGGTGTACCTAATTGCTTGTTTGTGTTGGTTTAGGCCCAAGGAACAACCAAGAGAATGGTAGGGGCCACCTCTTGGCAAGATTCCCCCGTTCCGTCAGATCCGGGACTTTCGGTCCCTGAGTAGTCCTGCAGCAACTAGAGAGAATCTGACGCTGGTGAAACCCTAACACAAAGAGTGAGGGAATCTTGTGCATACAAGACCCATTCCACACTCTAAAAAACATTTTATGTGATACCCTAGGCTTGGGTGGGATTAGGACGCTCCGGAGCTCCTCTCCGGAGAAACCCTAGGCCCGTTGGAGAAAAGGACGGAACTGCCGACCTAGCCCCTCTGCGTGAGCCGAGAGGGGGTAGAAAAGCGGAACTAATTGCTTGGTTATGTTAGGTTGGCAAGATTCCCCCCGTTCCGTCAGATCCAAAAGTTTCGGGCTATGAGTAGCCCTGGAACCCGCGAGAGAGAATCTAACGTCGGTGAAGCCCTAACACAAAGAGTGAGGGGATCTTGGGCTTTCAAGACCCATGCCACACATTATAACAAACATGTTACGTGATACCCTAGGCTTGGGTGTGATTAATACGCTCTGGAGCTCCTCTCCGGAGAAACCCTAGGCCCGTTGGAGAAAAGGACGAAACTGCGGATTTAGCCCCTCTACGTGAGCCGGATGGGGGTAGCAAAACGGAACTAATTGTTTGGTTTTGTTAGGTTAATTTGACCCAAGGAACACCCAAGACAATGGTAGGGCCCACCTCTTGGCAAGATTCCCCCCGTTCCGTCAGATCTAGGAGTTCCGGGATATGAGTAGTAGCCCCTAGAACCCGCGAGAGATCGAGAATCTGACGCCGGTGAAGCTCTAACACAAAGAGTGAGGGAATCTTGGGCATCCAAGACCCATGACACACTCTAACCGACATATTATGTGATACCCTAGGCTTGTGTGGTATTAAGATGCTCTAGATATCTTCTCCGGAGAAACCCTAGGCCCGTTGGAGAAAAGGACGGAACTGCCGATCTAGCACCTCTACGTGAGCTGGAAGGAGATAGAAAAGTGGAACTAATTGCTTGGTTGTGTTAAGTTTGGCCCAAGGAACACCCAAGACAATGTAGGGCCTACCTCTTGGCAACATTCCCCCCGTTCCTTCAGATCCGGGAGTTTCGGGCTCCGAGTAGTCCTGGAACCCATTAGAGAGAATCTGGCATCGGTGAAGCCCTAACACAAAGAGTGAGGGAATCTTAGGCATCCAAGGCACATGCCACACTGTAACACACGTAGTATGGCAAACCCTTGGTTTGGTTTGTATTCAGGTGCTCCGGAACCCCTCTCCGGAGAAACCCTAGCCCCGCTGGGGAAAAACACGGAACTGTCGTTCTCGCCCCTCTACATGAGCCGGAAGGGGGTAGAAAAGTGGAAATAATTGCTCGGTTGTGTTAGGTTCGGCCCAAGGAAAACCCAAGACAATGGTAGGGCCCATCTCTAGGCAAGATTCCCCCCGTTCTCCGTAAGATCCGGGAGTTTCAGGCTATATGTGTAGTCCTGGAACCCACGAGAGAGAATCTGACGCCGGTGAAGCCATAACACAAAGAGCGAGGGAATATTGGGAATCCAGGACCCATTCCACACTCTAACACACATGGTATGGCATACGCTAGGCTTGGGTGGGATTCAGACGCTCCGGAGCTCCTCTCCGGAGAAACCCTAGGCCCGCTAGAAAAAGGACGAAACTGTCGTTCTGGACCCTCTACGTGAGCCGAAAGGGTTAGAAAGGTGTACCTAATTGCTTTGTTGTGTTGGTTTAGGCCTAAGGAACAACCAAGACAATGGTAGGGGCCACATCTTTTAAAGATCCCCCCGTTCCGTCAGATTTGGGAGTTTCGGTCCCTGAGTAGTCCTCCAACAACTAGAGAGAATCTAATGCTGGTGAAACCCTACCACAAAGAGTGAGGGAATATTGTTCATACAAGACCCATTCCACACTCTAAAAAACAATTTATGTGATACCCTAGGCTTGGGTGGGATTAAGACGCTCCGGAGCTCCTCTCCGGAGAAACCCCAGGCCCGTTGGAGAAAAGGACGAAACTGCCGACCTGGCCCCTCTGCGTGAGACGAAAACGGGTAGCAAAGCGTAAGTAATTGCTTGGTTATGTTAGGTTAGGCCCAATTAACACCCAAGAAAATGGTAGGGCCCACCTTTTGGCAAGATTCCCCCGTTCCGTCAGATCCGGAAGTTTCGGGCTATGAGTAGCCCTGGAACCCGTGAGAGAGAATCTAACGCCGGTGAAGCCCTAACACAAAAAGTGAGGGGATCTTGGGCATCCAAGACCCATGCCACACTCTAACAAACATTTTATGTGATACCCTAGGCTTGGGTGGGATTAAGACGCTCTGGCGCTCCTCTCCGGAGAAACCCTAGGCCCGTTGGAGAAAAGGACGGAACTACCGGTCTAGCCCCCTCTACGTGAGCCGGAAGGGGGTAGAAAAGTGGAACCAATTGTTTTGTTGTGTTAGGTTAGTCCAAAGGAACACCCAAGACAATGTAGGTCCCAACTCTTGGCAAGATTCCCCCCGTTCCGTCAGATCCGGGAGTTTCGTGCTTTGAGTAGCCCTAGAACCCGCGAGCGAGAATTCGACGCTGGTGAAGCCATAACACAAAGATTGAGGCAATCTTGGGCATCAAAGACACATGCCACATTATAAGACACATTTTATGGAATACCCTAGGCTTGGGTGGGATGCAGACGCTGTGATGCTCCTCTCCGGAGATACCCTAGGCCCGCTAAAGAAAAGGACGAAATTGTCGTTAAAGACCCTCTACGTGAGACGGAAAGGGGTAGCAAAGTGGAACTAATTGATTGGTTGTGTTAGGTTAGGCCCAAAGAACGCCCAAGACAATGGTAGGTCCCACATCTTGGAAATATTCCCCCCCCCCCCGTCTAGTCAGATCCGGGAGTTGGCTCTCAGTATCCTGGAACCCATTAGAGAGAATCTAACATAGGTGAAGCCCTAACACAAAGAGTGAGGGAATCTTGGGTATCCAAGGTGCATGCCACACTATAACACACATGTTATGGCAAACCCTTGGTTTTGGTGGGATTCAGACGCTCTGGAACCCCTCTCCGAAGAAACCCTAGGCCCGCTGGAGAAAAGGACAGAAGTGTCGTTCTGGCCCCTCTATGTGAGCCGGGAGGGGGGTAGAAAAGTGGAACTGATTGCTTGGTTGTGTTAGGTTAGGACCAAGAAACACCCAAGAAAATGGTAGGTCCCACCTATTGGCAACATTCCCCCGTTCTCCCTCAGATCCGGGAGTTTCAGGCTATCAGTAGTCTTGGAACCCACGAGCTAGAATCCGACGCCGGTTAAGCCATAACACAGAGAGTGAGGGAATATTGGGCATCCAAGACCCATGCCACACTCTAACACACATGGTATGGAATACCCTAGGCTTGGGTGGGATTCATACGGTCCGGAGCTCCTCTCCGGAGAAACCCTAGGCTCGCTGGAAAAAGATCGGAACTGTCGTTCTGGACCCTCTACGTGAGCCGGAAGGGGTAGAAAAAGTGTAACTAATTGCTTGGTTCTGTTGGGTTAGGCCCAAGGAACAACCAATACAATGGTAGGGCCCACCTTTTGGCAAGATCCCACCGTTCCGTCAGATCCGGGAATTTCGGTCCCTGAGTAGTCATGCAACAACTAGAGAGAATCTCACGCCGGTGAAGCCCTAACACAAATAGTGAGGAAATATTGGGCATCCAGGACCTATGCATGCCGCACTCTAACACACATGGTATGGCATACACTAGGATTGGGTGTGATTTAGACGCTCCGGAGATCCTCTCCGGAGAAACCCTAGGCCCACTGGAAAAAATGACGGAGCTGCCGTTCTGGACGCTCTACGTGAGTCGGAAGGGGGTAGCAAAGTGGAACTAATTGCTTGGTTGTGTTGGTTTAGTACCAAGGAACAACCAAGACAAAAGTAGGGCCCACCTCTTAGCAAGACCCTCCCGTTCCGTCGGATCCGGAGTTTCGTTCATGCAACAACTAGAGAGAACACTACTGCAGAATAGCCTACTAGTGACAGGCCCAAAAGGCCCACTAGTGACAGGCCTGGTGCCTGTCACTAATAACTTGTCACTGGTAATAATTTACTAGTGACAGGCAAGTGTCTGTCACTAGTATTTGTTTATTAATGACAAACATTTATTCATGCCTGTCACTAGTTAGTTTTCACACATAGTGCTTTCGCCTCATTAGCAGCGACATATCCTTTGTTAGTTTGGTAAGTTGCGTGTCACTCGTATATATTTGAGAAATAAAAAAATTACAAATGAAAAGTATGCATTGCATCTGTACATCGGTAACACAATATGATCACCACAAACACGCGTAGGTAACAAAATATGGTCAAAAGTACAACAAATTGGAATTAACATCGATAGCACAATTTCTAGAACAATTCGCTATCATTCAAATATAAGCTTTCAACTTCTTGTGACATATGAGCTGCCGCCCAACACCATTTCAGTTTACATCAACTTGAGCTAGCAATTTTCCTATCACATGACAATCAAATAGTTACAATAGTTAGTTACATGTGAAATATACAGGGATTTGAAATATAGTCATGCCAAAGTAAGAAATATTAGGATTTAACTTGGAGTCTAACAGAATATTGCTTGCTTTTAAATCCCTATGGATGATATGCATTCGTGAATATTCATCTAGGTATAGAAGCCCTCGCTATTCCTTCAACTATTTTAAACCGTTTCATCCAGTTTAATGATGTCCGTCTGATCGGATCCGCAAGCAATGGGCCATAGTGTTAGTTCTACACAGGGGAAGGCATACAATTGAACATTAGCAATTTACTCTAAAAACATACCAAAAATGAAGTAGTCCACGCTTCTGTTTGTCATGTATTCATAGATCAGTATCTTCTCTTCATCATGGACACAACATCCAATCGCATGCGCTGAAGTTTTGCTACGAGTTGGATCTCATTTTTGAATTCCACTAGACCTTGTCTTGACTATAGCGTTTTGGCTCTTAGGCTCAACTGATCCTGAAATCTGTACCAGTGAAATCCGTGTTAAGATGTATGGCAGCAAATGGACAGAGTTTCTGAAGAAGACCATGTAACTTGACGAGCCTTGTCATGGTCGAATTACCTGCATCAAACGGACCATAATCCTGAAACTTATGAATCTTGGTACAGAAAAAATGATATAGCGTAAGCGGAAAGATCAAGAAACTTAATATTGCATGCACCATGAAAAAAATTAACAGCTATATGGATCTTAAGTTCCAATATTTTTTAATTTAAATAATAACTGTAAATTAACAAAGATTGTGCTGCATTATTACTAATCATCAGTACTGTTCCGAGGAAGCAAAATCTGCTGACAGATCTTACCGCACCATTTTTCAGATGGACCACCAAGAGAACATGAATGAGATGAACCTGCAGTAAAAATCTTTGCCAAACATTCAAATTAGTTGACGCCCCATCCATGAACACATTCTCCGTCCTTAAACAAAAATCTCCACCGTCAAACATCAATGATTTTTAAACAAACCTCACTGCTGTTTCTAGGAATAAAGCCCATTCGGAGTATCTACTACAGGAACGCACACAGCACAAGATCAATTGTATTATGACGGATTGAAAAGAAGACCAAAAGAAAAATAGAAGCAGTAGACAAAATGAAAACTCCACATACAGAATCTGTCCGTTCTCCACCAATAATCTACATGCACGATCTTTGCGGCAGGCTGCTCACACGCATGCAAATAACATCACAGGGGACCGATGCCGGCATGCCACCACAGATATGGGCCGGAGTCGAGGGGCGCAGCGGAATACCAGATCACCTCCGCCCGACAGAGAGGACGGGCTGTCGCTCCGCGACATCCGGTCACTGGAAACAGGGTCTTGCCAGATCTGTGCGTTTCAGCCGTCGGACTATTGATCCAGGCTACTCTAGCCGCACAAAGAACACATTATTATTGATTAGTGGAAGGATTCCCTGAATAAAAGGATTTGTGGAAGGATATCTTGATCGTGGACAGAGCACGAGGATGCCCCATCTCTGGATTGTTTGAGGAACGAACAGAGATTTTCTGAGATGGTTTAACTCGGTGCTACTTTATTTAGGAACCTGCAGGGTCACGGCACGTAGACGGCGAGGAGGAATGGTGGCGGCGGCACTTGTGGCGCGACGTCGGCGAGGATTCCTTGCAGCGCGGCGTCGACGGGGATTCCTTGCGGCGCGGCGTCGGTTGGGTGAGGAGCCGTCGTCGACAGGAGCAGAGGGCTCGGGAGAGATCTGCCAAGAGTCAAAATCTCTCCTATCTAAAAGAAGGAATTGGTTCCTTCAACCGTCAAGTTCGCGTCCTGCCGATCCTTCGTCCCGCCTTGTCGCACGCCTCCTCCCGCAAGATTTTTTTTTGGCCAGTTCCACTCGGCCCACTTCGTCCTCTCTAATACAGCGTTCCACTAAAAAAAACGTATCAACTGCAGCACCGCACCTAGGTCACGCACGCGCTCCTCATTGGCCGCCGCTACCGTGCTATGCCGCCGCCCATGCCCGATTGCCCCGCTCCCAAGCTCCCCCTCCCTCCGTCTTCTCGCCATCACCAACGACGCCTAGAGCAGCGTCCGGAGATCCCCACTTGGGGGCGGCGCCGACCAAGCAAGGGTCCTGCGCTACCGGAGCGCAGGCCGCGCAGAAGGCCGAGGTCGGAGTCGCTGCTGATGCGCCGCCGGCCCAGACACATTGCTTACCTTCCCGCCGTCGATGATGAAGACCACAAGAAGGCGGTCTTCTCGTGGACCCTTTCTCCTCCAGGTTTTTGTCCGATCCGTAACATGTCATTACTATGCGTTCAAGCAGTACAAAAGGATATTATATGAGTTTCCCGCCTTGTCTTCTCCAGCTCTCTATGTATGTGATGTACAACTGCACACATATATACTGTCATTTCTGTTTTCAGGTTGTCAAACTATTATTGATTATAACATTGCTGACAGATGCCAACAAAAAAGAATTTAATTTCGTGTGTTAGCATGTGCAACACTATATGAATTTTGTGTATTCTGACATGTACTAATTAATTCTCAACGACAGATCCAATTTACGATATCTGACGATTTACCAAAGAAGTGTCTGACCAAGTTTTATGCATGACAATGAGTTATTTACGGACCTTGTGCATTTCTCTCGGCCAGACTAAGTTTGAACTGAATTTTCACAAGAGTTATTCGACCTAAGCTTCATTTTCCTGCTTGGTTGCATATGCAATCCTTGCACTAACCATTTAACCTTCTACTGAAATTTGGGATGCCCTTCGTGTTGCAGCAGAGTCTGAGGTACCCCTTGTGCGGAGAAGGTGAGGAAGGCTCCCAGGCCTCAATTTAGGGCGATGACATGGCACTGAGACCTGCTATGTTTTGCTCTGTATCTGAACAAGTTTGAATCTAGCTAATCCGCGGTCGCTGATTGATTCGCTTGGATTTCAGGTTTGGCCGTGACCGGAAGAAGATTAGAAGACTGAACAAGCTGCTGCAACACATGCATGTGATGTGATTGTTCTGGAGCTGATACCAGAAAACCATGACCATAGCTACAAAGATAAGTAGGTGGCATGGGCTGGTCTGGCACCAGAGGCACAAGCGAATTAAGCAATATGGACATGCCACAACGTAAGTTACAGGTTTTATTTCTTTCTTCATATCAATTTAGCACGTTCTTTTGGTTCATTATACAGACACTAGATGGTCATGAAAGAGCTCCAAGTAGATGTTATTGCTAAGACTATGTGTGGTATTCGGTGTAGACGAACAATATTGAGATGTTAGACGGTTCATTATACTGACATCAAGTCCCTGTTCAACACCAGGGCACTGCAGAGCTTCGTGCCGGTGGAGTCAGGCTCGGGCCCGATCAAGTGCACGCTGCATCCCGTGGGGTTCGTGCTTCCAGGTCATGCCATTCCTGGATCTTCACGTCGCTCCGACCAGCAATAAATACACCGTCGAGATAAAATCGGACAAGGTATGAGGATGCTTGATGAATGATTTCATGGATCTTTCTTCTTATGATGCAAAATAATTATTGTTGATTTCCATTTAATTTCTCTTTGGTGAAAGTTTGAGGTTCATATTCCATCGAGCAGCAGATTGAACAATTTTCAGGCCATGCTTAATTATTTTGTTGTGTGTCTGCCATCTAGCTGTTAATATTATCCCCAAGCAACTTATCTTTGTTCATGGTGCAATAGTTCATCGGTTATTAATTAGCTATGTTTCACCACAAGAATTTATGCTAGACGTATTTGGTGTCTCTGCCCGGTACTGCAATACATCGCCCTGATCAGTAATTTGATCTACCAATTGAAATAATATTAGTTGTAGTCTTTGAACAATTGAATTGGAAGCATGAGATGGAGTGTTTGATGTTTGCAGTGGTTATGAACTTATGGGGAGACAACCGTGATCAGGAGCCAAGCTTAGACATTGATGTCAATTTAGAGGCCACTCTCGAGGTGTGCATTCACTTTAATAACACACAGTACAACACCTAGATGACAATAAGATCACAATTTCACCAGTTATAAATTTTCATATTTTTCTGCGCCCCTTCTTCCACAACCATCGCAGCGCTACCGACAAAGAGAATCTGCATTATGACACCTCCTCCTATTTCTCCTACGACGAGGAAGAGGAAGAGCAACCGGTGATCGAGAGTTCCGACGAAAAAGGAGCAGTTGCCGAAGTACCATAGGTCAGGAAGTTTGAACAACACTTAGCAGATGGACATGCGGGTAGAGCCATAGGGATAATCTAGGGGTGAGATGCATAAGAGAGGACATTGTTTGGAGTAATATAAGACCCTTTTGCATTAGGGCTAGGGAGAGAGAGAAAATACGGAGAACAAGTTTTCGCAATGTCCTTGGAGCTAGAGTGTGTGTCGTCATGAAATAAAACGATTTGATTTTTGTGTGTGATTTTGTTGGTTCTACAAGTGTATTTAGCTATAAGAGATAATTGTCTGTTTGTTACTTTCTATGCATATGCTATCCAATAATAGCTTTTTAGGGAGAACATATTATCAAAGGAGAACCACATTGTTTTCGAAATATCAGTGATAGATACATCCATTTGAGGGACAGCTATGTGACGGAAGGAGTACATGTAATTTTATATTTTGTATGTGTATTATGTTTATATGTGGGACAGAAACTTTAGGACCCGTAGCAACGCACAGGCATTTTACTAGTCAATGCACAATTTTAGGATTGTGGCCACGTCCACTACTAGTTTAGCCAGTTCAGGGAATTTTTTCCACCATGCCCCGCGAGTGCTTTTGTGTTTACCCCTAAATATTTAGTTAAGCCTGTTTTTTTTCACATATATACAACTAAGAATGTACACAAAAATAATCAGAAAAAAGCAAAATTTATAACATCCATAAAACTTAGAAAAAACATGTAAAATTACGAAAAATATAGGTATTCATAACATATTGCATCAAAATTAATTATTTTCGATTTCGATTTCTACGATGGGCTGGACTCCGGGGCGGAAACGTCGAGCGGGACTCCAGGGCGGGAATTCGAGTGATACTCCAGGACGGACACTTCCACAACATCACTCCGATGATCTCTAACGCTTTGCCCAAATCTTGTGTGGCCGCCATGGAAGGGAAGCGGCAAGCGCAAGCTCAACTTTGGGCTTTTTTCTTTCTCTTTTGTACAATTTGATGCCTCTCCATTCGATGCACAGTCGCCTGCGCGTCCTCTCGCCACCTCCGCACACGATCTAGTATGAGGTCCCCGGCGTGAAATAAAATCACTTTATAGGATGCGTATTACTTAGCCCCTTTCTTAACTTTTTTGAAATCGACATTTTGAAGGTCCAAAAAAATTCGAGAAAATATCTCACCTAACCTGCGGGTCTCAGTTCCATCGGTCAGCTTCTCACGCGAGATACTACACGACCGTTGACAGGAGCAGCTGGTTTTGTAGGGATCGGTTTTTTCATTTGTACTATATTTTTTTATCAATATATTTTATTGAAGTAACATGAAGTTGCTGGTTAATTAGTGACGGTTACAAATATGTCTGTCGTTGGTATATACATGACCAGTGACGGGCAAGTCTACAGATCTGTCACTAGTATTAGATGGAATTACCCATGACAGACGAAGTAAACTCGACTGTCACTAGTATGTGCTACAGCCATTTACTAAGCTTTATCAGTGACAGACGTTTCACTGCCCGTCACTAGTACATGTTATTAGTGACATCCATATATTTGCCCGTCACTAATGTGTTGGTGGCAATAAGCAATTCTGCAAGTGGAATCTCACGCCGGTGAAGCCCTAACACAAAGAGTGAGGGAATATTGTGCATCCAAGACCCATTCCACACTCTAACAAACATTTTGTGTGATACCCTAGGCTTGGGTGGGATAAAGACGCTCTGGAGCTCCTCTCCAGAGAAACCCTAGCCCCCCTGGAGAAAAGGACGGAACTGCCGATCTGGCCCCTCTATGTGAGCGGGAAGGGGGTAGCAAAGCGGAAATAATTGCTCGGTTGTGTTAGGTTAGTCCCAAGGAACAACCAAGACAACGGTAGGGCCCACCTCTTGGAAAGACTCCCTCTGTTTCGTCAGATCTATGAGTTTCGGGCTCTTTGCAGTCCTCGAACCCACGAGAGAGAATCTGACGCCGGTGAAGCCATAACACAGTGATTGGGGCAATCTTGGGAATACAAGACCCATGTCACACTCTAAAACACATGGTATTACAAACCCTAAGCTTGGGTGGGAGTAATACGCTCTAGAGCTCCTTCCGGAGAAACCCTAGGCCCGTTGGAGAAAAAGGACGGAACTGCTGTTCTGGACCCTCTACGTGATCCGGAAAGGGGTAGCAAAGTGGAACTAATTGCTTGGTTGTGTTAGATTAGGCCAAAGGAACACCCAAGACAATGGTAGGGCCCACCTCGTGGCAAGATTCCCCCGTTCTCCGTCAGATCCGGGAGTTTCGGGCTATGGGTACTCGTGGAACCCACGAGAGAAAATCCGACGCCGGTGAAGCCATAACACAGAGACTGAGGGAATACTAGGAATCCAAGACCCATGACACACTCTAGCACACATGGTATGGCATACCCTATGGTTGGTTGGGATTCAGACGCTCTAGAGCTCCTCTCCGAAGAAACCCTAGGCCCGTTGGAGAAAAAAAGGACGTAATTGTTGTTCTAGACCCTCTACGTGAGCCGGAAGGGGGTAGCAAAGTGGAACTAATTTCTCGGTTGCGTTAGATTAGGCCCAAGGAACAACCAAAACAATGGTAGGTCCCACCTATTGGAAATATTCCCTCCGTTCCGTCAGATCCGGGAGTTTCAAGTTGTATGTAGTCCTTGAACCCACGAGAGAGAATCTGACGCTGGTGAAGCCATAACACAGAGAGTGAGGGAATATTGGGTATCCAGGACCCATGCCACACTCTGACACACATGATACGTCATAACCTAGGCTTCGGTGGGATTCATACGCTCCGGAGCTCCTCTCCGGAGAAACCCTAGGCCCGCTGGAAAAAAGGACGGAACTGCCGTTATGGAACCTCTATGTGAGCCAAAAGGGGGTAGAAAAGTGGAACTAATTGCTTGGTTGTGGTTGTTTTGTCCCAAGGAACAACCAAGACAATGGTAGGGCCCACCTCTTGGCAAGATCCTCCCGTTCCGTTGGATCCGGGAGTTTCGTTCATGCAACAACTAGAGAGAATCTCATGTCGGTGAAGCCCTAACACAAAGAGTGAGGGAATATTGTGCATCCAAGAACCATTCCACACTCTAACAAACATTTTGTGTGATACCCTAGGCTTGGGTGGGATTAAGACGTTCTCGAGCTCCTCTCCAGAGAAACCCTAGCCCCCCTGGAGAAAAGGACGGAACTGCCGATCTGGACCCTCTATGTGAGCCGGAAGGGGGTAGCAAAGCGGAAATAGTTGCTTAGTTCTGTTAGGTTGGGCCCAAGGGAACACCCAAGACTATGGTAGGGCCCACCTCTTGGCGAGATTCCCCCTGTTACGTCCGATCTGGTAGTTTCGGGCACTGAGTAGCCTTGGAACCGGCGAGAGAGAATCCGACGCCGGTGAAGCCCTAACACAAAGAGTGAGGGAATCTTGGTCAACCAAGGCCCATGCCACGCTCTAACAAACATGTTATGTGATACCCTAAGCCTGGATGGGATTAAGACGCACTGGAGCTCCTCTCCGGAGAAACCCTAGCCCCTGGAGAAAAAGGACGAAACTGCCGATCTGGAACCTCTCTACGTGAGCCGGAAGGGGGTAGCAAAGCAGAACTAATTGTTTGGTTCTGTTAGGTTAGGCCCAAGGAACACACAAGACTATGGTAGGGCCCACCTCTTGGTGAGATTCCCCCTGTTCCGTCAGATCCGGGAGTTTCGGGCTCTGAGTAGCCCTGGAACCGGAGAGAGAGAATCCGACACCGGTGAAGCCCTAACACAAAGAGTGAGGGAATCTTGGGCATCCAAGACCCATGCCATGCTCCAACAAACATGTTATGTGATACCCTAGGCTTGGGTGGGATTAAGAAGCACCGGAGCTCCTCTCCGGAGAAATACTAGGTCCGTTGGAGAAAAGGACGAAATTGCTGATCTGGCCCTTCTACGTAAGCCGGAAGGGGGTAGAAAACTGGAACTAATTTCTTGACTGTGTTAGTTTAGGCCCAAGGAACACCAAATATAATGTAGGGCCCACCTCTTGGAAAGATTCCCCCCGTTCCGTTAGATCCAGGAGTTTCGGGCTCTGAGTATAGCCCTGGAACCCGTGAGAGAAAATCCAACGCCAGTGAAGCCATAACACAAATATTGAGGAAATCTTGGTCATCAAAGACACATGCCACACTATAAGACACATGGTATGGCATAACCTAGTCTTGGGTGGGATTTAGACGCTCCGAAGCTCCTCTCCGGAGATACCCTAGACCCGCTATAGAAAAGGACGGAACTATCGTTATGGACCCTCTACGTGAGCCGGAAAGGGGTAGCAAAGTGGAACTAATTACTTGGTTGTGTTAGTTTAGGGTCAAGGAACACCCAAGACAATGGTAGGGCCCCTCCTCTTGGCAAGATTCCCCCCCGTTGTCCGTCAGATCTGGGAGTTTCGGGCTATAAGTAGTCCTGGAACCCACGAGAGAGAATCCGATGCTGGTGAAGCCATAACACAGAGAGTGAGGGAATATTGGGCATCCAACACCCATGCCACACTCTAACACACATGGTATGGCATACCCTTGGCTTGGATGGGATTCAGACGCTTTAGAGCTCCTCTCCGGAGAAACCCTAGGCCCGTTGGAGAAAAAAGGACGGAATTGCTGTTCTGGACCCTCTACGTGAGCCGGAAGGGGGTAGCAAAGTGGAACTAATTGCTCGGTTGTGTTAGGTTAGCCCCAAGGAACAACCAAGACAATGATAGGGCCCACCTATTGGCAAGATTCCCTCCGTTCCGTCAGATCCTTGAGTTTCGGGCTGTCAGTAGTCCTCGAACTCACGAGAGAGAAGCCGACGCCGGTGAAGCCATAACACATAGAGTGAGGGAATATTGGGCATCCAGGATCCATGCCACAATCTAACACACATGGTATGGCATACCCTAGGTTTGGGTGGGATTAATACCTCGGAGAAACCCTAGACCCGTTGAAAAAAAGGACGGCCGGAAGGGGGTAGCAAAGTGTAAATTATTCCTTGGTTGTGTTTTGTTAGGCCCAAGAAACACCCAAGAAAATGGTAGGGCCCACCTCTTGGAAAGATCCCCCCATTCTCCGTCACATCCGCGAGTTTTGGTCCGTGAGTGGTCCTGCAACAACTAGAGTGAATCTGACGCCAGTGAATCCCTAACACAAAGAGTGAAGGAATCTTGGGCTTTCAAGACCCATGCCACACATTATAACAAACATGTTATGTGATACCCTAGTCTTGGGTGGGATTAAGACGCTCTGGAGCTCCTCTCCGGAGAAATCCTAGGCCCGTTGGAGAAAAGGACGAAACTGCTGATCTAGCCCCTCTACGTGAGCCGGAAGGGGGTAGCAGAGTGGATCTAATTGGTTGGTTGTGTTAGGTTAGGCCCAAGGAACACCCAATACAAAGTTGGGTGCCACCTCTTGGCAAGATTCCCCCGTTCCGTGAGATCCAGGAGTTTCGGGCTTTAAGAAGCCTTGGAACCCGCGAGAGAGAATCCGACGCCGGTGAAGCCATAACACAGAGAGTGAGGTAATATTGGGCATCCAAGACCCATGCCACACTCTAACACACATTATCTGGCATAAACCAGGTTTGGGTGGGATTCACACGCTCCGGAGCCTCTCTCCGGAGAAACCCTAGGCCCGCTGGAGAAAAGGACGGAACTGTCGTTCTGGACCATCTACATGAGGCGGAAAGGTGGTAGCAAAGTGGAACTAATTGCTCGGTTGTGTTTTATTAGGCCCATGGAACACCCAAGACAATGGTAGGGACCACCTATTGGCAACATTCCCCCCATTCCTTCAGAACCGGGAGTTTCGGGCTCTGAGTAGTCCTAGAACCCATTAGAGAGAATCTGACGCCTGTGAGCCCTAACACAAAGAGTGAGGGAATCTTGGGCATTCAAGACCCATTCCACGCTCCAAAAAACATGTTATGTGATACCCTAGGCTTGGGTGGGATTAATACGCACCGGAGCTCCTCTCCAGAGAAACCCTAGGTTCGTTGGAGAAAAGGATGAAATTGCTGATCTGGCCCCTCTACGTAAGCCGGAAGGGGTTAGCAAAGTGGAACTAATTGCTTGACAGTGTTATTTTAGGCCCAAGGAACACCCAATACAATTTAGGGCCCACCTCTTGGCAAGATACCCCCGTTCCGTCAGATCCAGGAGTTTCGGTCTCTTAGTACAGCCCAAGAACCCGCGAGAGAGAATCCGACGCCAGTGAAGCCATAACACAAAGATTGAGGCAATATTGGTCATCAAATACACATGCCACACTATATGACACACGTATGGCATACCCTAGGATTGGGTGGGATTCAGACGCTCCGAAGCTCCTCTCCGGAGTTACCCTAGACCCGCTATAGAAAAGGACGGAACTGTCGTTATGGACCCTCGACGTGAGCCGGAAAGGGGTAGCAAAGTGGAACTAATTGCTTGGTTGTGTTAGGTTAGGCCCAAGGAACACCCAAGACAATGGTAGGGGCCCACCTCTTGGCAAGATTCTTCCCGTTCTCCGTCAGATCCGGGAGTTTCGGGCTATGAGTTTTCCTGGAACCAACGAGAGAGAATCTGACGCTGGTGAAGCCATAACACAGAGAGTGAGGGAATATTGGGCATCCAAGACCCATGCCGCACTGTAACACACATGGTATGGAATACCATAGGCTTGGATGGGATTCAGACGCTCTAGAGCTCCTCTCCGGAGAAACCCTAGACCCGTTGGAGAAAAAAGGACGGAACTGCTGTTCTGGACCCTCTACGTGAGCCGGAAGGGGGTAGCAAAGTGGAACTAATTTCTTGTTGTGTTAGGTTAGGCCCAAGGAACAAACAAGACAATGATAGGGCCCACCTATTGGCAAGCTTCCCTCCGTTCCGTCCGATCCGGGAGTTTCGGGCTATGAGTAGTCCTCAAACCCACGAGAGAGAATCCGACGCCGGTGAAGCCATAACACAAAGAGTGAGGGAATATTGGGCATCCAGGACCCATGCCACACTCTAACACACATGGTATGGCATAACCTAGGTTTGGGTGGGATTAAGACGCTCTGGAGCTCCTCTCCAGAGAAACCCTAGGCCCGTTGAAGAAAAGGACGGAACTATGTGAGCCGGAAGGGGGTAGCAAAGTGTAACTAATTGCTTGGTTTTGTTTTGTTAGTCCCATGGAACACCCAAGAAAATGGTAGGGCCCACCTCTTGGCAAGTTCCCCCCCCCGTTCTCCATCAGATCCGGGAGTTTTGGTCCGTGAGTAGTCCTGCAACAACTAGAGAGAATCTGACGCCGGTGAATCCCTAACACAAAGAGTGAGGGACTCTTGGGCTTTCAAGACCCATGACACACATTCTAACAAACATGTTACGTGATACCCTAGGCTTGGGTGGGATTAAGACCATAGGCTTGGGTGGGATTAAGACCGTTGGAGAAAAGGACAGAACTGCCGATCTCGCCCCTCTACGTGAGCTGGAAGGGGGTAGCAAAGTGGAACTAATTGGTTGGCTGTGTTAGGTTAGGACCAAGGAACACCCAAGACAACGTTGGGTCCCACCTCTTGGCAAGATTCCCCCGCTCCGTGAGATCCAGGAGTTTCGGGGTCTGAGTAGCCTTGGAACCCGCGAGAGAGAATCCGACGCCGGTGAAGCCATAACACAGAGAGTGAGGTAATATTGGGAATCCAAGACCCATTCCACACTCTAACACACATTATATGGCATACCCTAGGTTTGGGTGGGATTCACACGCTCCGGAGCCTCTCTCCGGAGAAACCCTAGGCTCGCTGGAGAAAAGGACGGAACTATCGTTCTGGACCCTCTACACGAGCCAGGAAAGGTGGTAACAAAGTGGAACTAATTGCTCGGTTGAGTTCGATTAGGCCCAAGGAACACCGAAGACAATGGTAGGGCCCACCTATTGGCAACATTCCCCCCGTTCCTTGAGAACCGTGAGTTTCGGGATCTGAGTAGTCATGGAACCCATTAGAGAGAATCCGATGCCGGTGAGCCCTAACACAAAGAGTGAGGGAATCTTGGGCATCCAAGGCTCATGCCACACTCTAACACACATGGTATGGCAAACCCTTATTTTGGGTGGGATTCAGACGGTCCGGAGTTGTTATAGTATTCTCTCCGGATCGTCCGAAGGGGGAGGGGGTTGAGGTGTACGTATAGATCCTTCCTGCATATATAGCAAGCAATGCGGGTGAAACCGGTCACACCTCGGGTTTCGATCTTGGCTCTCTTCACCTCCTAGCACACTTGTATGGACATGATTTTACTCCATATATGCTTAGGAAGGATTCCTACTCCGGAGCCCCCTCTTCAACGAAACTCTAGCATGTGTTGACCAAAACTTTTCCGTTACCCCTTCAACTGGCATCGGAAAGGGGGTAGACCAATGGATTTATTTCCTCACTTTGTTGGGGCATGCCGTACATATATAGAAAACCAAAATCTAGCACATGTTATAACAAGAATTGGAGCCCCTAGTGCAGATTTTGTGTTGAAAAAAGGGTCAAATTGAGACTAAATCAGGATTGAACCCCAAATTCCCCATTTGCTCATCTGCCCTGCTCGCAGACTGAAATAGGATAGAACCCCAAATTCCCCATTCTTCCACACCGAATCCATAGATCGCGCGCGGCTATTCGCTGTCTCCTTCGTTGACGGCTGCCCGCCGCATGTTCCTGGAGGAGATGTTCCGGACTGGGGAGCCCGCACTACGAACGACTCAAGGCCGTTGCGTCCTCTCCCGCTCGCGTGCTATGGAGAAGCTCGAGGAGAAGTGGCACGGTCGTGCGCTTGAGGTCACCGTGGGAGGGCGTCACTCTCCTTTGCCGCCTGAGGAAGTCCTAGCTGCGCTCGTTGCACAATGCGCAGTCACCCGTAGGCAGGTGAAGGTGGATGTTAGCGCGCCGCTGGTGGACTTTCTCATTCGATTCCGTTCCAAGGAGGACTGCACCTCCATGTTACATCTGTCCCGGCGCGTCGTCGCCGGTGGAGCGCTGCTCACATTTATTCGCTGGTGCCGTGGTACCGGCGCCGAGCGACCTGAGCTACCGTATCGGACGAAGCTCACCTTCGAGCGGTTCCCGCGGGAGGCATTAGAGCCCGTTGCGGTGGGGCAGTTTGTCAACCATCTTGGCGATGATCTGGTGCAGATGCATGTCTCGGTGGACAGCTGGTTCCTGTCGGTTGAGGCCTGGATAAAGCAGCCGAGCGCAGTCCCGAACACCTACATTGTGGAGGTGCCAGAGCCGTACATGCCGGCCACAATGCGCACCCCGACCTTGATGAGGACATTGGAGCACACTGTCCT
Organism: Alopecurus myosuroides; assembly: GCA_028641055.1. Taxonomy (NCBI): domain Eukaryota; kingdom Viridiplantae; phylum Streptophyta; class Magnoliopsida; order Poales; family Poaceae; genus Alopecurus; species Alopecurus myosuroides. The sequence goes on from CM054059.1 coordinate 100,459,192, forward strand.
CATCCATGTCTCGGAGGTCGTGTACCATGGCCCAGTCGTCTCGGACACTCCACTGTGGGACGACGACAAGGTCGACACCACACGCACGCACCAGTTCCCATTCTTCGGTGGGTGTGTGGATGGCAGTGGCCCTCCTCAGGTGAGGGACGGTGGCCACTGTTTTGGTGGTCACAACGGCAACGGATCTGCCGGAGGAGAATGATCTGTTGACTGAAGGAGATTGAGCTGCTGTTTGAACTGCTATCGAAAGATATCATTTGGCTTATGTTGCAGCTGCTATCTGTTTTGGAGTCTGAATTGTGTGTTGTATCGTGCATCTCTAGTTAGTTTGAAAATGTTTGACTTTTGTTGCGACTATTATCTGTTGTAATATGTCAGTGTGATCTCTAGTCAGTTTGAAAATGTTTGACTTATGTTGCGACTATTATCTGTTGTAATATGTCGGTTTGATCTCTAGTCAGTTTGAAAATGTTCGAGTTTGTTGTTGAATTTGAGTTGAATCTAAGGCTCCTAATGTTTGACCAATTAATATTAATTCATGCCAAAAAACAGCAGCAATGTATTTCATCTATAAATCATGGAAACAAATTCCAGGTGCTACATATTGCACAAAATTACATTAATATGTAAAACAAACATATTTTTCGCGCACACAAACCAGAACACAAATAAGAACAATTATTATCAAGCGCTAAAAACACTTAAATAACTACTTCCTGCGTATCCTTTTGCTCGTGCCCTCATTGCCGCGACGGCAGCGTGAAGCTCTACCTTCTCTCTTGCACCAGGGGCGGATCTTTTCCAGCCATGCTGGACCTAAATTGTTTTTCATGTCTCGGATCCTTCTGTATAGCTCGTAGCTGACATACCCGTGCACCGCTGCATAGTTGAGGCTTGCTGGAGCCATCTTCCATTCCCAATATTTGTGCAGTTCTGGTGGGTATCCAGACTTCATCTCGAGGTACGAACTGTCTATGATATTTTCTGCTAGAGTATCCATTCCAATTTTGGGTACCCCGAATTCCATCTGGATGTCATGGTGGTACTGTGGTGGCAGAAAGAAGCCTGATTGGGCAAGAGCCTTCTTGTCGCCCATCGTGTCCATGCTTGCGAACGTGATCTTCTTTGTTGAAAAGAAATCTTGCAGCAACTTGCGTCCATGATCTGTCTGCGGCGACCTGCACCAGTGGTACACGAGGACGTGTCTGTGCATGGCGAGTTGCACGGCGGCGATGGCATGAGGTTTGTAAGCATGGCTACGTGTGTACTCAAGGTCGAGGCCCAAGAACTTGTGCCTTTCAGGCTGAAGCCATTGCTCGAAATTGGCCGGGGCAGTCTCCAAGACACGTTCCTCGTTGGTGTAAATCACCTGTAGCACGGTGCCGCCGTGGGCAGGGACGTCGAGTACCTCCGTGGTTGGTACGCGATCGTGCATGGCAAGTCTCTGCCGTGGGCTTGTAAGAAGAGTGGGGGAAGATGAAGTCTAGATTCGATGGGTTCGACAGGTTTGGAAGAAGAGTCGGGGAAGATGATGAACGGAAGGAGCGCAAATGGAAACCGCCTAAATATCGAAGGCGTGTGTGGAACGAAGGTGTGTGAACCCAAGCGAGTAGATGAACGAACGGGAAACTAATGGCAACTGAAAACGAGGCAGAGTGCATATACACGTTCGTCACCGTGGATGGCCATTTGACCTCCCTCGCAAATGACCGTTGTGTTTGCAGGAAGAATCGACTGATAGGTGGCCCTGACTCGTTGTGGCCCCGTTTGACAGTGACTAAATATCACATCACTCTATGTTTGACAAAGTCAGCTCACGGGAGAGTCATGCAGAGACATGCATGCCAACACGCCAGCATAAATGCCCCTCTTGCTTGCATCGCCTCCCTCCCCCACCATTCCGGCCCCAAATCTAGCAAAAAAAAACCCACTTTGCTCCAGCCCCAACGCCTCCCTCCTTCTCCCCCAACCTTGAGGCGGTTCCACGAGGAATGGAGGACGCAGTCGCATCATCTGCTGCCGGCGCCGAAGGTGCGGCCCACCATGTCGGTTGGACCTCATGTCCGGATCCGATGCAGGGGAATAACACCGGCGCGGCATCTGTTGTCGTCGTCGTAGGTGCGGCCGGCCATGGCGGTTCGCTGTCATCGCCTCCTCCGGCGGTGGAAGCGTCGGGACTCCCTCTCCTGTCCGGTCTGGGGGACCCCATGGGGGAGGTACCGGCATTCGAGGAGGTCATCTCCGACGAGGAGTCTGAGGTTCTTTCCTAAATAGATATATCTAGCCGTAGTTTAGTATTGAAGATCCAATGGTTTGTAGAGATATGCAAGCAAGTTGGACCTGTAGACGGGGATTCTACATATGCAACTGCGAACCCAGCGCCCCTTATTACCCAGCGGTCGGAACAGTGTAGTTGAAGTTTATTTCATAGAAAAAAAACACATTAAGCCTTGTAACTGACTGTTTGCCCGGGCTTGAATACATTCCCGGGTCCGCTAATGATTTTAGGCCCTGGATTCTAGAGCTTGTAGATTAGAGCGATTGGTATATGCAAGTTAGGAGTTAGCTATACATGATTTTGATGGCATTTTGTCTATCTACAAGTTCTATTGTCCCATTCGAGTGTGGGAATAAATTCTAGGCATGTTATTACATATTAAGTCCATTAACTAACTGTATGGTTATTAAACTTTTGTATGCTATTTAAGAAAAGATTGATGTCACTAGTTTATCAATGGCATGGTTATTTGATTTAAACTAGTGTTAATATGTGCATTTTAAAAATGACCTAGAATTAGAGTGTGGTGCTAACTTTTGTTTCATTTCTAATTTGAAGCATTCCGATGACGGCGTATCATCTGACAAGGAGTCCCGCGATGCTAAGAGCAGACATGTTCTTAGGAAGCTGCAGAAGGGGCAGATTAGGTACCGTCGTCGCGCCGACATGCTGTTCTGCCCCTTCTGCTGCAGGAACATTGACACGAGCATCGTCAGCATGATCCACCATGCCAGCGGCATTAGACGTGGCTCGAAAAACCGCGGGCCTGCTGTTAGGGCCAAGCACGCTGTCTACGGTGTGTTCCTAAAGAAGTTTCTCGCGCGCAATATCCGCTTTGGGTTGGCGCATCCTCATCTGAACCCTAATCACCAGGACAGGAATCCTTAGAGGAGCCAGTAATGTTGTCACGTCCATTTAGTACTCGATCATGCCCAATAAGCCAATCCTTGTCAAAAACTCGTGCATATGATGGATCAATGGTTTTTAATTCTTCATTTAATTAGTAGAAAATAAAGAACTAATGGTAAGAATCCAACCTTCTTCGTATTAGCAAAGATTTACATTTGAAAAACCTTAAATATATGGGAGACCATGCCACAATTGGCAGCTATAGCCCTTTGTACCCTAATTAACACATAGACCCTCAATTTTAAAAAATTCACATCCAAACCTAACATCAGCGCGCCTAAATTACGACCGCTAACAACCGCGTGCGCTAAAAAATGAAACAGTCTCACACGGGGTCCCACTCGTCAGCGTCACAGCCACCCGCGCGCTAAATCTTCACCAAAACAGGCTCACACGGGGTCCTACTCGTCAACGTCACAGGCCCCCACTGAAAGGGATCACTCTGCCCCCCCCCCAACAAAAAACCAAGTGCCTCCCTTCCCCGTCCTCAACCAATCGATTCAATCTAGGTTAGATGGTGCCGGATCTAGGTTAGATGTCGGCGGATGTAGGTTAGATGCTTGCGGCCACCGTCGTTGACGTGTTTTCGGTCACCACTAGCCCTAGATTTAGCTCACGCTACCGTCACAGGTATCTCGAAGATCGTTTCCCCCACGCAGATGGAGATTCACCTGAACAAGGCCTCGGAGCTCGCAAGGCCCCCTGTTCTTCAGATAACCAAGGTAAATACTAGCATATAAATTAGTATCTCCTTTCGCCTTCGTAGATACTTGTTTGATTTTTCTTCTTTTCATATTTGGCAGTAGCACTCTAGTCGAGGCTGTAGCTTCTGCACCATGTCTCCTTATCCTTATGAAACTCGTAACTGGATGGAGCCGCCAGTTGAAATAGATCCAGAGTATCGTCTCTTTCTGGAGTCCCGTGGCATTCTGGTTAATGGAGATGGTAAAATTCAAACTCGGGAGGATCTCGTCAGTGAAGGAAAGGTAACATTTGTGCTTTATACATGTGCCAGTGATTTAACTGTGCACTCGATCTTGTTGAGATCATCGAGCATTTTACCTAGTGTTGTGTACAACCACATTGGTTATGCATCTTCCTTGGTAAAATGCTCTACGATCTCATTAATTTTGTTTTGTGCTTATTAGTATGAGGCTACTTTCTTGTTTTCCATTGCTAAACATCTGTGCTTGATACATGTGCCAATTGTTAAAGTGTGCACTCGATCTTGATGAGATCATCGAGCATTTACCTAGTGTTGTGTACAACCATATTGGTTCTGCATCTTCCTTGGTAAAATGTTCGATGATCTCATTAATTTTGTTTTGTGCTTATTAGTATGAGGCTACTTTTTCTTGCTTTCCATTTCTAAACATTTGTGCTTTATACGTGTCCCAATGATTAAACTGTGCACTTGATCTTGTTGAGATCATCGAGCATTTTACCTAGTGTTGTGTACAACCATATTGGTTCTGCATCTTCCTTGGTAAAATGTTCTACGATCTCATTAATTTTGTTTTGTGCTTATTAGTATGAGGCTAATTTTCTTGTTTTCCATCGCTAAACATATGTGCTTAATACATGTGCCAATGATTAAAGTGTGCAATCGATCTTGATGAAATCATCGAGCATTTACCTAGTGTTGTGTACAACCATATTAGTTCTGCATCTTCCTTGGTAAAATGTTCGATGATCTCATTAATTTTGTTTTGTGCTTATTAGTATGAGGCTACTTTTCTTGCTTTCCATTTCTAAACATTTGTGCTTTATACGTGTGCCAATGATTAAACTGTGCACTCGATCTTGTTGAGATCATCGAGCATTTTACCTAGTGTTGTGTACAACCACATTGGTTCTACATCTTCCTTGGTAAAATGTTCTACGATCTCATTAATTTTGTTTTGTGCTTATTAGTATGATGCTACTTTTCTTGTTTTCCATTGCTAAACATCTGTGCTTCATACATGTGCCAATGATTAAAGTGTGCACTCGATCTTGATGAGATCATCAAGCATTGACCTAGTGTTGTGTACAACCATATTGGTTCTGCATCTTCCTTGGTAAATGTTCGATGATCTCATTAATTTTGTTTTGTGCTTATTAGTATGAGGCTACTTTTCTTGCTTTCCATTGGTAAACATTTGTGCTTTATATGTGTGCCAATGATTAAATTGTCTCTGCCAATGATTAATATGTAGCAATGTGTCTAGCAGTTTGGCTACTATAGCAAATAGCATGCAGAAGAAGTTCAGTTGTGCCTCATTTTAATATAGTATGTAAATCTGTCAGAATTATTGCGTGTCATTTCTATGTACCATGGTTGGCAATGAGGCTCACTATTACACTTTTATTTGTTTTGTTGCATGTGCCGATGATTAGATTGCTGATGGTTGGCCTTGTAGTCGATGATATGCTAAACATGTATGATGCCTTTTTTTGTAGGGTTTGCGAACCCGTGGTTGTGGCTTTGGAATGGATGGATCAATAGGAAACGTGACGTGGAACCTATGCATGTGCCTTTGGTATGGATTTAGGACGCTGAAAAGTGATGTGGAACCTGTGGATGTGTCTTTGGAATGGGTTGGTGACTAGGAAAAGTGACGTGGAACATGTGGATGTGCCTTTGGAATGGATGGATCAGTAGGAACAAGTGACGTGAACCGTATCGATTAAAACTATTTAGTTTATGATGTGCACCTGTTTTGATGCTGAGGTGCACCTGTTGTGATGTGAACCCTATCGATGACATGAAACTATTTAGTTAATGATGTGAGTCTGTTGTGATGATGGCGGGTAACCTTTGTGATGCTGGTGTGAACTGGTGTTAATTCTAGTTATTATAAATCTCCTTGTTGTCTCTCTTCTAAGTACGACTGTTAATCATTGATTGTGGTGACTTGTTGTAACATCCCAAGTATGAAAATCATCCCCTTAGAATGTTTGTTGCATGTTTATTAAAGTTTTGCATCATGTCATCATATTGATTCCATGTTGTTTGCATTTGTTTCTTATTTGTTGCATTTGTTTTCCACTGTTTTCACAACTCAAATTCAAACCTTATTCAAACTATGGTTTCATACTTGCTCTGTTACAACTTTTTTGAATAAAAATCACAAATAATAACAACCATTTGGTTCCATGTTTTTCCATAGTGAACACTTGTGAAATTGATGTTTTAAATCAATTATTCATTTTCCAAACACAATTAAAAATTCAAATCAAAGCACCCAAAACAGAACCATTTTGAAATGATGTTGATACCAAAACAAGTCAATTCAAATTGCCTAATAACCATAGGGGTTACCCTATTTAAATGATTGATTTTATTAATGTTTATTAATATTAACAATATCACCCAAATTTGGTTTAAATTTTAAAAGGCAATCAAACATTTAAACTTTTGAAAATAAAAGTTGCCAAATGTTAGTAATTGACCTAAGGAGCTTCCCCAATTTTTCTCAAATATTTCTATAACCAAAAACCTATCATTTTCTTCCCATTTCTCTTTCAGCAAAAAAAAAAACAGAGAGCAAAAAAAAAAAAGGAAAAACCTACCGCGCGCGCAGCACCTAAGCACTACGCAGCCCAACCTAACCCCGCGCGCGCGGCCCAGCCCACCTAGCGGCGCGCGTACCGCTTCATACTTTCTTTTCATCGTCTTCCCGGAGTACGGCCGGGAATCCGTGCTGCCACGTCGCCGTACGGCCATCCTCGACGGCCAGGAGAGCACCGCGACCCCCTATATCTACCCTAGACCCCCCTGGCGCCAACCCTAGTCCCTAGGTCCTCGCTCCCCACGCCGCGCCGCCATCTTCCCTCCTCTCTGTCGCATCTCCCTCTCTGCTAGCTACCTCGCCGGAGAACCCCCTCTGAATCCGGCCACCGCGACGACGCCATGACTCTCCACTCCCCCATCTAGCCCCTGAAACCGAAAGCACTCTTCTTCCTCTACGTTTCGGACACAGCAGCGCCACCGGAGATCGACCACGCCTTCCCCGCCGTCCTCGACACCGCCGCCGTCGCCTCCGTCACTCTGTCGTCACCGCCCTCGGCCACGACGACACGGTGGTGAGCATCCACCATCCTCCCTCCTTTTCCCTCTCTGTTACTCCCCGGCAACCGCGCACACCTCTGCACCATCCAGCACCCAACCACGGCGGCCACCAGTCGCAGTTCCACGCCGGCGAGCCCTCGCTTCCGTCAGACGAGCAAGCTTTCGTTCGTCAGACAAAAGTTCAGTTAACGTTGCGACTGAACGTTAACCTGGCTGCTCGTGTATCCCTGTCAACTGAATGAGCACAGCGCAGTGGTAGACACACTCTGAATCTCGCGCGAGGTGCGCGGTTCGAACCCCGCAGCGCGCAAACCTTTTTGGCTATTTTCGCTTCCAGCGCACGCGGTCCCACCAGTCAGCGACGCCCACGGCCACGCGGGCGCGCAGCGCCACGCTGCCCCCCCAGGCCCACGGGGCAGTGACCGTGGCTGGCTAGCAGCACGGTGAGAAAAGTTTTGTGCGAATTACTGTAATTCACAAATCATTTTAAATAACAGATTTGAATATAAAACTTCAAACTTTAATATCTTTTATTCTGTAATTCCAATAAATGCAAGTTTTATATGTTTTCTGATCCAAATTTCCTAAACTTTCCAAATAATCAATTTGTGTACTGTTTTGACAATTACAAATGTATTTGAAATTCAAACTTAAATAATTCAAATGCTAATTTAGAAATTCAATAACTAATTAATTATTAATCCAATAAATGCAAATAAAATATGTTTTCCATACCATTTTAAATAACCTATTCAAATATAATTTTTGTTTTCTGGTTTGAATAATTTAAATTGCCTAAATATTTTAATCCTTGTTTAATTCAATTAAAATTTGATAAAATCATAACTTGGTCAATATAAAATATTTTTGAACATGCAAAATATGTTTTCAAACCATCAAAGTGTGAACTTTTCAAATGTGAGTTTGAAATTATGTTTTGAACAAATAAAAATTCAATTAAATTCAAACTTGTCTTTACTTCATTTAAAACTTGTTTAATATTGTTTAATTCATAATTAAATAATCCAAATTCCAATTTCAATATTTGAAACATGTAACCCAACTAAAATTTGATGTTCTTTTCAAATATAAACTTTGTTATTTGTTTTGAACAATTTAAATGATTGAAAACAACAAATACTTGTGTGTCACCTTTAAGGCACCCAAAATTACCTAAAATTAATAATAAAATTCTAAATTGCTACACCCTATCTTAATTTGATTCTAATGTTGTTATTTTGCTGTTTTCCTTTTGCATGCATCATACTAAACCACTAGCACCTATTGATTAGTTGTAAAACAAATAATCTAACCAAAATCCATGGGCTTTTCATATGCAACTCAAAATTGCATATGTGTCCATTTAAATTGTGTTATCCTATCAATTAGTTTATTTTGATGCATCTATGAACTTGTCATGCATCATATTTTGATTGTGCACTATGCCATGATAATGATTGTTTATATTCTGCCTTGTTTGTTTGCTTCTTCTCGGATAGACGACGACGTTGATACCGACGACCTTTACGACACCCCTTCTGAGGATCTAGCTCAGTACCCGGCTACTGGGTTTGCAGGCAAGTTATCACTCACATGAACCATTGTGTTCCTTTCAACATTGGTTACCGATACTTTCCGTTGTTCTTTTCTGCTAGCCATAGTGGTAGTTGTTTCTGTTACGAACCTATCACATGATACCCTAAACCATGATATTGCCTCACCTCCAGTCCTAACACCCCTTTGGTTGAGCCCGTGTCTTACTAGCATGCTTAGGGTTGGTTTACTCGAGTCTGTTATCCGTTACTTTCTGATATTATATTCTGTTATATTCTGGGGCTCGATGTTAAACAACACCTGTTAATTTGAGGTAATAATAATTTGCTGATAAGGCACCGGCAGGAGGCCCGGCGTGGTTTTGAGGCCTGCTAGTGTCGACCCTAATAGGAAAAGGGTCTTGTCTACTGATCCATGATGAGCGCACTATCCGCATGTGGGAAGCGTGTATGGGCGCCCCCCTCAATTTGACTAGATCCGCATCTCGTCCAAATCACCACACTTAGTTCGGGCTTTCCATTTGATGCACGCATATGCAGGTACGAACCCGAGGCCAGGGTGGAACTTTTGTAGTCGGCATTTAGGGCGGCGTGGTCTTCCAGTGCTATGAGGGTCCTCCTTTTCTTCGGGGGGCTCGATTAGCCGCGCACGCACAGCACGTGGTGCTTTGGGCTTGATGCGAAGAAGAGTTGAGTTGTGTTGAGTGCCCCGCTTGGTGGGAAAGGCCTTCCCATCTGGCGGGTTATTCTTACGTGTACGGCCAAATTGGTGCACCCCTGCAGGGATAAATCTTCTCGAGAAGCCGTGTTTTCCGCGGTTATGGTTGACTTGGTGAAAGTACTTGCTAACAAGTACTCAGAACAACTTACACCTAACTAATGATAACTTGACTAGTAATAGGCTTATTGACACAATAACTTGATCCATCATTAATCCAACTGTGTGAGTTATCCTCGGATTGCTTCTTTGGATAAGGGGCGAGATCAAGGATGGGTTTGTTTGGTGGTTAACTATAGTTGGTTACGATACGCTATCTTATCTCTTTCTGTTACACCGGAAGTTGTAGTATGTTCTGTAGATGGTTAGTGCAGCCAGTTGCAGCATCTTTCATACCCTTTTCTTCCGTTGATCCCAAGGCATCTGTGCTTGGTGTTGACGGGCTACACTTTGGTGAATTGTGAGTCTTGCTTGCCAGTACGTTGTTGTACTGACCCCTTTGGGGCTGTGGTTTACGCAGACTACGACTACGGCTACGATGACCACCAGGATGGCTACTTCGTGGAGTTTGACGAGACTGCAGACGAGTAGATAGCTGGACCAGGGCTGGATCCAGGACCTACGTGGATGGGCTTCGTCTTCTTTATTTTTCTCCGGCTTCTTAAGCCTGTTGGTTTTGTCTGTACCCAGACACCTTTGATTGCTTCCGCTGATGTAATGAATGCTATGTTGGGACATGTGTCCTCTGGATGATTGTATTTGCTATTTCTGCCTTAGTGAAGGCCCTTTGCAACCTTATTTCAATCTTTTGTGTCTTAGAGGCATGTTGTGTTATTCTTTTGTTCAAAACCGTTGACGTACCATGTGTGTATGGTATGAAGTACGTCAATGGTAGTATCCTGATTTCTACGGGATAGTTTACATCGATGGTGAACAGTAACGGTTGGTTGTCGCACATAAGTGCTGGCCTACCCGTAAGGGGACGCGGGAGCCGTTAAGCCCCGTAATCCAACCAAAATACTGTTCAGTTCGTACGGTGAGTATCCCCTAGAAGTCCGGGTGCGACAAATGGTATCAGAGCCTGTCTGCCTGTAGGATCCCTTTTACTGGTCGCAGTTGAGTCTAGAAACTATTTTTGTAGCTATATAGGAAAAATGAAGCGTGAGAGTAGGAATTCTGCCATTTTTCTTCTTTCCCCACCCACCCACCCTTTTCTGGTAAGGAAGTGCAACGTTGTTTTCTGTTCTCACCTAAACTTTCAAGTTAGGATTTCACGTGTTTTGGGTTCTCCTTAGTACCTCAGGACTTTTGGTCTCGTTTTCCCGATGTTGCTTCGATATCCTGTTCTTCTAAAGAACCTTTCGTCCGTTGAAACCTTGCTGTTGTTTTACACTTCGTTTCTTCTACCGAAGTCTAATCAAAACCACCCAAATCATCTGCAGATGGATCTCAGGTTCTACCCGCAGGTGGTTCGGATGACTCGCTGTGAGAGCACCGCCGGTTATCCGGAGATGCTGAGAGACATGGTGACTTATCTGGGGTTCCATTGGGCACCAGAGTACCAGGTCTACGAGCAGCAGCGAGAGTTTGACCAGACCTGCTACCGGGCTATCGTCTACATTCTGTCGGATGATGGCAGGAGCGTTGTCCACCGCTACGAGGCAGTAGGTTCCACAGTGGATATGGCTGTGCAGCAGGCCGCTTACGTGAGTCTCACCGTCCTCCGTGCTGACTACTGGGGGTTTGACGATTCTATCTATCGTCATATCCCCCGTGGTTACATCACGTCGGCGGGAGTTCACTTCACTCTCCACGGCAACCTGGATACCTACGAGTCTGATAGCTCCAGGCTGCACACCACTGCCCAGTTCGTGAGGCACAGTGACGCAGTTGCTTCCACACTTTCTCAGGAGTTAGCCTCAGTCAGGGAGCAGCTCCACCTTGCTCTCACTCGTCTGGCGACGTACACCACAGACTTTGTTGGAGATGAGCGCTTTGCACGTTGCGTTCAGACAGCTGGGTTACCGCTGCCAGATGCTGGAGGTTACGAGCCGATCAGAGGTCCACTTCTCGACCTCGGAGCTGGTTACACAGGGATTCCCCGCTATGGAGCACAGGGAGACGACGCTTTCTACTTCACCACACCGAGAGTTGCTCTCAGAGCAGTCCTGCTCTACGTGGATCGTCGTCATACCTACTTCCGTGGGATTCCTCCTCACCGTATCTCTCGTCGTACTACTCGCCGCCGTCCTGCGTGATGAGCATGGGAGTACCGATGTATCCGTTCCTAGCTATGTTTAGTTATCCTTGGCTTTCGAACCATGTAATGGTGTGTTGGATATTCTGATGTATTTGAACATGTGATGATGTACCTGTTGGTTATCTATTCATGCGTCGGAATAATCTATCTTTCGGTTACCAAGTCTATCCTTTGCTGTTATTGTGCTAAAATGCATTTCTGTTCAGGATGCCTCCAACCAGGAACACCATGCCTGAACCACCTCCGCTCACGGAGCTGTTGACTCAGATGACTCAGGTCGTGGCTCAGATGGCCCAGATCCAGGCTAACCAGCACAACAACCAGAATGCTCCGCGAGTCAGCATCAAGGAGTTTTTGAGCATGGGGCCGAGAGCTTTCGTGGCAACACGTGAGCCTCTGGATGCTGATGACTGGATCAGGGAGATGAACAGGGCTCTGGAGATTGCTCATGTTGCTGAGGAAGATAAGGTCAAGTATGCCACCTACCTACTGAAGGGTCAGGCAGCTACCTGGTGGGAGAACTACCAGACCATGAGAGCTGGCTATCCTATCACCTGGGGTTGTTTCAAGGATGCCTTCCTGAAGCACCACATCCCGGATGGTCTCATGGAAAGGATGCGTGAGGAATTCTGCTCTCTCAAACAGGGCAAGCTGGACGTCCTCGGCTACCAGAACGAGTTCAATCGTCTCGCTCGATACGCCGGTGACGAGGTGTCCACTGAAGCCAAGAAGATGGCAAGGTTCCGCCGAGGTTTTAACCCGGAACTGAAGTACGCTCTCACCAACATCAAGTGCAAGGACTTCGTGGAGCTCGTGAACACCGCGCTCAATGAGGAAAATGGGCGCAAGGCGTTCGAAGAGTCGCGCAAGCACTCGCGTGAGGGTGGTTCCTCCTCCAACATGACCACCCCTCCGCAGAAGCGCCGCATCTGGGTGCCAAACAGTGCTGTCACTAGGGCTCCAAATGCCCAAGCTTCTCCAGGCTTTGGTCCCCGCCCACCCAACCCATCTCAGATGCAGGGTCAGAGGTTTCCAATGGGGCAGCCAAGGCCAGGTCCTCCTCGTGTCGTCACTTGCTTCAAGTGCAAGGAGACTGGGCACTACGCTGATAAGTGCACTCAGAGGAAGCTACCTCCACCACCTCCTTGCCCCAACACCAACCAGGCAATGGTGCGCGCTCCTCCGGCTAAAGCCTTCAACTCCAACAACAGGCCTGTCGGGAGGCCCGCGAGGGTGAATCATATCAAGGCCGACAAAGCTGAGGAAGCTGCTGACGTCGTTCTCGGTACATTCCCCGTAAACTCTAACCCAGCTAAAGTGTTGTTTGATACCGGAGCATCGCATTCGTTCGTGTCAAAGATCTTTGCGACAGCAGATAAACTCCCCTGGAGCAACTATGCAAACTTCCAAGATCAGTCACGAGAATCAGATCTTGATTGGAGGTCACATATTCCTTGCTTCCCTCATTCTGCTTGGCAATTCTGACATTGATGTCATCCTTGGCATGGATTGGTTGAAGGCCAATAAAGCTACGATTGATTGTGCGAAGAAGTCAATAACTCTGTTCCACCCTTCCGGCCAGATAGTCTATTCTCCAAATGAATCAAGTTCTGTTCAGCTGTACACCCTAGATGCTAAACCTCTACCTCTGCTTGAAAATGTTCCGGTGGTTTGTGAATTCCCTGACGTCTTTCCAGAAGAGTTGCCAGGGATGCCTCCGGACAGAGCAGTTGAGTTCGTGATCGAGCTTGAACCAGGTACTGCACCAATCTCTAAGCATCCATACAAGATAGCTCCTCCTGAACTGAAATTGTTGAAGGAGCAAATCGATATGTACATGGAGAAAGGTTACATTCAGCCTAGTTCCTCCGCTTGGGGTTGCCCAACTCTGTTTGTTGCCAAGAAGGATCAAACAAAAAGACTCGTGGTTGACTATCGTCCTCTCAACGAGAAAACCATCAAGAACAAGTATCCAATTCCTCGTATCGATGATCTTTTTGATCAACTTGCTGGAGCCTCAATATTCTCAAAGTTGGACTTGAGGATGGGTTACCATCAGATAAAGATCAGGAAGGAAGATATTCCAAAAACAGCTTTCACCACTCGGTACGGTCTATATGAATACACCGTCATGTCCTTTGGTCTCACCAATGCACCGGCAACCTTCTCAAGACTCATGAATTCTGTGTTCCATGAATACCTCGACAAGTTCGTTGTGGTATATCTCGATGATATTCTGGTCTACTCAAAATCCGAGGAAGAGCATGGAGAACACCTTCGTCTCACTCTCATGAAACTTCGCGAGCATCGTCTGTATGCCAAGTTCTCCAAATGGGAGTTCTGGATTCCAGAAGTTGCTTACCTTGGTCATGTCATCTCTGCCAAAGGCATAGCCATTGACCCGGAAAAGGTTAAGGCAATTGTTGATTGGAAACCCCCTAAGACGGTGAAACAAGTTAGAAGCTTTCTTGGCTTGGCTAGCTATTGCCGTCGTTTCGTCCAAAACTTTTCCAAGATTGCCAAACCTCTCACTGATCTCACAAAGAAGGACAAAAAGTTCATTTGGACTCCACAGTGTGATGAGAGTTTCAATCTCCTGAAGACTAAACTCACTTCCACCCCAGTTCTGGTTGGCCCAGATACTACCAAACCTTTCCAGATATTCTGTGATGCATCTCTCCAAGGCTTAGGAGCAGTTCTTATGCAAGAACGTCAAGTTGTGGCTTATGCTTCACGTCAGTTGAACCCACATGAGCAAAACTATCCCACACATGATCTTGAACTTGCAGCAGTTGTGTTTGCCCTCAAGAAATGGAGACAATACTTGTTGGGTAACAAAACTGAAATCTTTTCCGATCACAAGAGTCTGAAATACATCTTCACTCAACCAGATCTAAACCTCAGGCAAAGGAGATGGATTGAAAAGATTAAAGACTTTGATCTCACCATTTCTTACACTCCAGGCAAGGCTAATGTTATGGCCGATGCTCTCAGTCGCAAGTCCTATTGCAATAATCTCATGATCATGGAAAGCCAACCTCCACTTCAATGAAGAATTCCAGAAGCTGAACCTTGGTCTTGTTCTGTAGTATGTTCTGTAGATGGTTAGTGCAGCCAGTTGCAGCATCTTTCATACCCTTTTCTTCCGTTGATCCCAAGGCATCTGTGCTTGGTGTTGACGGGCTACACTTTGGTGAATTGTGAGTCTTGCTTGCCAGTACGTTGTTGTGCTGACCCCTTTGGGGCTGTGGTTTATGCAGACTACGACTACGGCTACGATGACCACCAGGATGGCTACTTCGTGGAGTTTGACGAGACTGCAGACGAGTAGATAGCTGGACCAGGGCTGGATCCAGGACCTACGTGGATGGGCTTCGTCTTCCTTATTTTTCTCCGGCTTCTTAAGACTGTTGGTTTTGTCTGTACCCAGACACCTTTGATTGCTTCCGCTGATGTAATGAATGCTATGTTGGGACATGTGTCCTCTGGATGATTGTATTTGCTATTTCTGCCTTAGTGAAGGCCCTTTGTAACCTTATTTCAATCTTTTGTGTCTTAGAGGCATGTTGTGTTATTCTTTTGTTCAAAACCGTTGACGTACCATGTGTGTATGGTATGAAGTACGTCAATGGTAGTATCCTGATTTCTACGGGATAGTTTACATCGACGGTGAACAGTAACGGTTGGTTGTCGCACATAAGTGCTGGCCTACCCGTAAGGGGACGCGGGAGCCGTTAAGCCCCGTAATCCAACCAAAATACTGTTCAGTTCGTACGGTGAGTATCCCCTAGAAGTCCGGGTGCGACACTTGTGATTTGTTTCAGAAAATAGCCTTGTTATTTTTGTGATGATTTGAAAGATTATGTGAATTCTTATATCTGGAGGAAATGGCATATTATCCAACAAAAAGGTCAGACTAGACTGACAGCTGAGCCCGTGCAAAAAAACGTTAGGAACAACCGCGAGAGAGCGCGGTCGTTGGCGGTGAAAGCAGTCAAACATGGCAGGATGTGTGGGTCCGATGAAAATTCGCGACGTTCTACGTGACCAAGCCAGTTTCGTCGAAGGCAACTGGGCTCTTAGTGGGCTACTGGTCCGGAGACGAAAATCCGCGACGTAAAAGTAGCAAAAAGTCGGGCAAAACCAGTCTGCGACAGACCAAACCAATACATCGAGAGCAAACTCCAGTTTTCAGCCATCCGCGACGGAAACACGCGACGTTATCAAAACGTTCCGGATCGCACGGAATTTGGGAGTAGAAGATGGTTTCTTGTAGGAGGTGTTCTTTTTGAAGAAAGGATTCTTGCTAGGAATCTTTGATTTGTCCTGTAGGACAAGCTTTCCTCCATGGTCTTCTCTGTTCTCATACGGACACTCAACGACAAAGTGGAACTTGTCTTGAAAATTGAAGAAAGTTCTCATTTTTTACGATCCTTCCTTGTTACTACTTTATTTGAGTCTTGGCTTTGGCTGGATTCTTCCAAAAGGTCCTTTCAGCAAAGGCCATGTAGTCTCTATGAGTAGAATTGAACTCTTCGGGAGCTAATGGGGTCACATACTCTTCCCTTCCTTGATCTTATTATTGTTCCACAACTTTGGCCTTCAACACAAGTTAGACTCCTTTATGAATCCCTAGATCCCAAGCACGAGCATCTTGAGCATTCTTGGCCGCAACCTTCAAGGCTTGCATCTCTTGCATAACTTCATTAGAGGTCATGAGATGGTAATTGTGCCTTCCTTGGAGACTCTTTAAGTCTGTAGGTTCAAAAGGCATGGGAGCACACACATACTTCCTTTTGACCCAAGCATCATCCACATATGTGGCACAAAGATCTCAAAAGGCGATGGCAACGGTCTTGAGTCTTTGATACATGTCGTCATGATCTTCACGTTCTTACATGAAGATACTTCGGCTTGATTGCTCAAAACATCATATCTATTAATATTCATGCTCTCATTTCCAACAAATACATCAGAGAGAACATCCCAAGCTTCTTTGGCGTTGGTGAACTGATTAATGCGGGTCAAATCATTTTCTCCCATAGCTTTGTGGATCATGTGAAGAGAGGTGGCACTTAGTTGACTATCAATAACTTCTCTTATTATCAAGTTGCTTTGCTCCACAGGCTTGTATCTAACTTCAATGATGCTCCAAAGTTCGATGGAGGCACTTTTCACACGAGATCTCATAGAGAATTGCCAATTAGAAAACAAAGATCCATTTAACTTAGGTGGATCACCTCTAAGATTATTAGGAGGATGAGGGTTGGTGGATTGGGAGAGTACCAATGAGGGATCACATGGTATTCCCCTTTCTTAGTTTTAGGGGAGACATCATTTTTATGTTGGTCATCCCCTTTCTTGTCCTCCGAGATGGACTCCTCAGGGGTAGGAGAAGACACGGCGTCCATGGCTTTCATGATATTCACTATAATTTCACGCAGCTCATTCATTTGGGATTCCATGGAGGAAATCAATGATGTTTCCATGCTCTTCAGGTACTCCATAGTAGAAGTTCCTGACACACTAGTCGTCTCCTCAATTGTACCCATACTATCTTAAGCGGTTAAGCCCAAATAAAGAGTCGAGGCTCTGATACGAATTGAAAGGATCGTATGGGAACCTAAGGGGTGAATAGGTGCTACTACAATTTTTTAACACTTTCTCGATTTAAGTCTTGACACAAAGGTGAATCCTCTAGATATGCAACTAAGGTGAATTTACCTATATGACAAGTTAACACAAAGCAAGATATAGGAACAGGTAAAAGCTAAAGGATAGGAGTAACCGAAATGGAAGCACGCAGAGGCAAGGATGTATTCCCGAGTTCCTCCTTTTTAGGGGAGTACATATCGTTGGAGGCGTGTGAGCTTCGCCACAATAGGCTTCCTCAATGCCACAAAGGCCTCACCCTAACCTCTGGTGAACCTCGCCACAAAAGTCTTGATTCACTTTCCACTATCGAAATCCTTTGAGGCGGAATCCACAACACCTCCCAATGAGCTTGGGGCGCACACCTACAGCAGAATTGGGGCTCCCAACTCACCACAAATCTGTCATAATAGACAAGAGTGTGTAACAAGATTCCTAGGTTTTTCTCAAGGAAACCCTAGGCTCAAATCCCTCAAGTTAATGGGGGAGGAATTTAAATCGCCTTGGTGAGAATGTAGATCTCGGTCTTCTCCTTTAATCCTCCAAAGTTCAACAAGTCTGAGTGGGAGGAGAGATAGATCTCTTGAGTTTGATGGCTCAAGTGCGGGTGTTTTTCTTGTAGTGTTCGAGCTGGCCAAGGTTGAAGAAGACATGGGGCATATATACCCCTCCACTACAATAGCCGTTTAGAGCCGTTGCAGAAATTCAGGGGCCGCATTATCCGGCCAGAGTGGGGGGGGGGTGGATATCTTGGTTTTACTGAAATCTCCGGTTTCAGTAAGAATCTCCGGTCAATAATCCGGGCACTAATTCGGCCGAATCCAGTGGCTCGCGCATCTCGTTCCTTAGAAAAATTCTGGCCTTGACTTGAAATATCCGATTTCCACAAATATTCGGTCCACTCCAGTGGCTTGCACATTGTGTCGTAATCTTTTCCTTAGCCGAAAACCTGGTTGCGAACTTCCATGCTAGATTATCCGCCCCTCAGTGGCCGGATTATCCAATTTCTTTGAGAGAACAAATTCATAACATAATTTGTTCTCTCTTCTTTTAACTTTTGGGGTTCGACGCATTTAAGATTATCAACATAATATCTGCACCACTTTCATCTCCAGATTAAATAACAACTAGTGTTGTTAACTAACACACAAAACCAAACAAGGGATTAAGAAATGTTCTTTCACATTGGTCAAAGGGACCCGGTGAGCCAAATCCGTCTAACGGTTGTCGCCGTGGGGGGGACTCAATTCCCGCCTGTGCGAGGATCTGGTTTTCGGATTCCGCCTTGCGAGGTGGTGGTGAAGGGGTACGTTGCGTAGAAAATAAAAAATTTCCTACGCGCGATAAACCCGAATGGCCAAGATCTAATCTATGAGATGAAAGGCAACGGGGAGAAAGAGAGTCTTGTGATAACATACCCTAGAAGTCTCAAAGTGGTACGAGATAAAATCTCGTTGTTGGCGTAGTCGTACTCACACCGATCCCGAGCGAGAAGAAGTGCACCGCAATCCGACGGTGCCTTCGTAATCGGTCAGACGTTCAGCTCGATGAAGACTTCCGTTCCCTCGATCCAGCGGGTAGCAGAAGTAGAGGATCCCCCCGGAACTCCAGCAGCACGACGGCGTGGTGGTGGTGAAGAATCCCATGGTATGGGCTTCGCCAAGCCGGAGACCATGGAATGGAGCAGTGGGTGGAGGGAAAAGGAAGTGGGCAAGTGTGTGGAGAAGAGGGAGCTCTCACCCTCCTTTTATAGGGGAGGGGGAGGCAGCCCAAGGGGGGGTGCGGCAAGCCATGGGTTCCCCAACCCCTTCCAGTCTTCATGTGAGTGGAAGCCCCACTCACACCCACTCATGCTCCCTTAATTTTCCACTTAGAAAATTGAAACGTTTTTCTTTAATAAATAAATACAACATTTTTATTTCTTTATTCATATTTGTTAATTCCATTAACAAACATTTGCATGCAGCACCTTGAATCATTTGTTAATTCTATTAACAACCATTCGACAAAAAAGCCCTTGAACTATTTCAATTTTCCCCGAAACAATTTTCGGAGCTGCCCAAAATATTCTTCGGTATTCCATATCCTCTCTAACGCTTCATTGAACCTTAAGTGTGTCACCCTACAGTTCGCGAATAATATAGACATGACCGAGACTCCTCTCCGATCAATAATCAACAGCGGGATCTGGAGATCCGTGATGACTCCTATATATTCAACGATAACTCTCGTGATCGTGTGAACCTTTCAACGTCGTAACAATTTCCCTTTGTCTCCCGATATTTTACATGTCCGAGATCCGATTATCGGTATCCACCATACCTTGTTCGATCTCGTTATCCGACAAGTACTCTTTTCTCGTTCCCGTGATATAACATCCTTGTGATCATATCACGTGCTTGCAAGCGGTGTCGATGTGATATCACCGAGAGGGCCCTGAGTATATCTCTCCGTCATATTGGATGGAAAAATCCCATTCTTGATCCATGAGCTTCAACTAACACTTTCCGAATACCTAATGCCACCTTTATAGTCACCTTGTTACCCGTGTGAAGTTTGATTTCATCAAAGTATTCTTTTGGTATTAGTGATTAACATGAGCTCATGGTCTAACGAACAATGTTACTCCGAATGTAAGACATAACAACAAAACTAAATGACTTGATCGTATTGTTATACTTAGTTAGGGTCTAAGTTCATCACGTCATTCTCCTAATGACATGATCCCGTTATTAACAACATCCAATGTCTATGATCAGGAAACCTTGATCATCTGTTAATCAACGAGCTAGTTAAAAGAGAGGCTTCACTAGGAACGTTGGTTTGTTTATTAATCACACATGTATCAACGTTTCCGGTTAATAAAATTCTAGCATGAGAAATAAACATCTATCATAAACAAGGAATAACATAATAAACACTTTATTATTGCCTCTCGGGCATATTCCCTTCAGTCTCCCACTTGCACTAGGGGCAATAATCTATATTACATAGTGATGAATCTAACACCCATTGAGTTCTGGTGTTGATCCAGTTTTTCCCTTGAGAGAGTTTTAGTCAACGGATCTGCCACATTCAGATCCGTATGTACTTTGCAAATCTGCACATCCCCGTCTGCGACATGTTCACGGATGGAGTGAAAACGGCGCTTGATATACTTGGAATTCTTGTGAGACCTTGGCTCCTTAGCATTGGCTATGGCACCATTGTTATCACAATAGATAACCATTGGATCCAACGCACTCGAAACCACGCCTAGTTCGGATGTGAACTCCTTCATTCAAACTGCTTCCTGTGTTGCCTCCGAGGCAGCAACATATTCTGCTTCCGTTGATGATCTCGCCACCATGGATTGCTTGTAACTCCTCCAGCTTACAGCTCCTCCATTCATAACAAATACGTACCCGGACTGAGACTTAGAGTCATCCGTATCAGTGTCAAAGCTAGCATCGACGTAACATCTTGCAACGAGCTCTTATTCACCGCCATATATGAGAAATATATCCTTAGTTCTCCTCAAGTACTTAAAGATATTCTTGACCGCCGTCCAGTGTTCCAAACCTAGATCGGATTGGTACCAACTAGTCAAAGTAATAGCATGTGCCACATCCGGTCTTGTACATAGCATAGCATACATGATAGAACCTATGACTGAAGCATAGGGAATCTTATTCATTCTCTCTCTATCTTCTGTTGTAGCTGGACATTGAGTCTTACTCAACGTTTTTCCTTGCAACATAGGTAAGAACCCCTTCCAACTATCTTCCGTTCTAAACTTCTTCAGAATCTTGTCAAGGTATGTACTTTGCGAAAGTCCAATTAAGCGCCTTGATCTATCCCTGTAGATTTTGATGCCTAATATATAAGCTGATTTACCGAGGTTTTTCATCAAAAAATACTGTTCAAATAACCTTTTATGCTTTTTAAAAGTTCTATATCATTTCCAATCAAAAATATGTGAGCCACATATAGTACTAGAAATGCTACAGAGCTCCCACTCACTTTCTTGTAAATACAAGCTTCTCCGTATGTTTGGACAAATCCAAACCCTTTGATCACCTTATCAAAACAGAGGTTCCAACTCCGGGATGCTTGCTTCAGTCCATAAATGGAACGTTGAAGCTTTCACACCTTGTCAGCATCCTTAGGATCAACAAAACCTTTGGATTACATCATATACAACTCTTCCTCAATGTCACCATTAAGGAATGCCGTTTTGACATCCATCTGCCAGATTTCATAATGGAAAAATGCAGCAACTGCTAACATAATCCTAACTGACTTAAGCATCACTACTGGTGAGAAAGTCTCATCATAGTCAACTCCTTGAATTTGTCGGAAACCTTTTGCGACAAGTCGATCTTTATAGACGGTCACATTACCATCTGCGTCAGTTTTCTTTTTAAAGATCCATTTGTTCTCAACGGTCTTGCGGTCATCAGGTAAGTCCACCAAAGTCCAAACTTGGTTTTCGTACATGAATCCTATTTCGGATTTCATGGATTCAAGACATTTGTTGGAATCTGGGCCCATCATCGCTTCATAATATGTCACAGGGTCATCACCTCCATCTACCATGAAGTTTAATACGGGATCTCCGTACATTTCAGGAGCTGTACGTTCCCTAGTTGACCTGCGAGGTGTGGTAGTTTCCTCTACTGGAGTTTCATGATCTTGATCATTAGCTCTCTGTTCAACTGACGGGGTCGGCACCGGAACAACTTCCGGCGCTGCGCTACTCGCCATTCCAAGAAGAGAAGGTTCAATAACCTCGCCGAGTTCTACCTTCCTACTATTCACACCTTTCGAGACAAACTCCTTCTCCAAAAAGGATCCATTCTTGGCAACGAAAATCTTGCCTTCGGATCTGTGATAGAAGGTGTACCCTATTGTTTCTTTAGGGAATCCTATGAAGACGCATTTTTCCGCTTTGGGTTCGATTTTATCAGGTTGAAGCTTCTTCACATAAACATCGCATCCCCAAACTTTTAGAAATGACAGCTTAGGTTTGTTTCCAAACCATAATTCATACGATGTCGTTTCAACGGATTTAGATGGTGCCATATTTTAAGTGAATGCAGCGGTCTCTAGCGCATAACCCCAAAACGATAGTGGCAAATCTGTAAGAGACATCATAGATCGAACCATATCCAATAAAGTATGATTACGACGTTCGGAAACACCATTACGCTGTGGTGTTCCGGCAGGTGTGAGTTCTGAAATTATTCCACATTGTTTCATATGCATGCCAAACTCGTAACTTAGATATTCACCACCACGATCAGATTGTAGAAATTTAATCTTTCTGTTACGATGATTTTCATCTTCACACTGAAATTCTTTGAACTTTTCAAATGTCTCAGATTTGTGTTTCATTAAGTAAATATACCCATATCTACTCAAATCATCTGTGAAAGTGACAAAATAACGATATCCACCGCGCGTCGATACACTCATTGGTCCACACACATTAGTATGTATGATTTCCAGTAAGTCTTTCGTCCATTCCATGGTTCCAGAAAACGGGGTTCTAGCCATCTTGCCCATAAGGCATGGTTCACATGTTTCAAATGATTCATAATCAAGTGATTCCAAGAGTCCATCAGAATCGAGCTTCTTCATGCGTTTAACACCAATATGACCTAAGCGGCAATGCCACATGTAAGTAGCAATATCATCATTTAACTTAATTCTTTTGGCATTCACATTATGAATATGTGTATCAATACTATCAAGATTCAAAAGAAATAAACCATTCTTCTCAGGTGCATGACCATAAAAGATATTATTCGTATAAATCAAACAACCATTGTTCTCAGACTTAAAGGAATAACCATTCCGCATTAAGCAAGATCTAGAAACGATATTCATGCTTAATGCAGGCACCAAATAACAATTATTGAGGTTTATAACTAATCCCAATGGTATACGTAGAGGCAGCGTCCCGACGGCGATCACATCAACTCTTGATCCATTGCCGACGCGCATCGTCACCTCATCCTTTGCTAGTGGTCGCTTATTCTGCAGCTCATGTTTCGAGTTACATATGTGAGCAACCAAACCAGTATCAAATACCCAGGAGCTACTGCGAGTACTAGTGAGGTACACATCAATAACAAGTATATCATATATACCTTTGTTCACTTTGCCGGCCTTCTTATCTGCCAGATATTTGGGGCAATTATGCTCCCGGTTGCCAGCGCCTAAGAATTGAGAGAAGCTCAGGAAGAGACTTCTTCATGCCTTGCATATTATAGTTCATCACAAAGTTCTTGTAACTAGGTGGCAGAGATTAAATAACACGATGTATCCCTAGGTCATTGGGGATCAAACTTCCCAAAGCTATGAGTCTATCAGCGTACTCAGACATTCTGAGTATGTGCTCACTAGCGGAGTTGTTCTCTTCCATTATGCAGCTAAAGAACTTTTCTAAAGCATCATAAATCTCCATTGCAGCATGGGTATCGAAAATCAATTTCAATTCTCCCATTGTAGCATAAGCAGTGTTGTTCTCGAAACGTTTTCGCAGCTCTGGCTCTAATCCATAGAGGATGACGCAATGAACTATATTGTGGTCTTCTTGTTGAGTCAGATAAACATTTTTATCTTCATCAGAAACATCATCGGCGGGCTTGTCACCTAGCGGTGCATAGAGCTTCTTGCAAGCGGTGAGGAGAATCCTCAGGTTAAGTGCCCAATTGGTAAAGTTGCTTCCATTGTTCGCTAGTTTTTCTCTCTCCATGAACATATTGAAATTGAAGGTGGGAGGTGCCATGATCTACAACATATTTGCAAAGACTATTTAGACTATGTTTATGATAAATTAAGTTCAAGTTAATTCTAAAATTATCCCATGAACTCCCACTCAAAAACAACATCCCTCTTAGTCGCCTTTAGTGATTACACGAACCAAATTCACTACACCAAAACCGATCATCACGTGAGACGGTGTAGTTGCAAAGGCGAACATCAACATGTTCATCATATCAGCCATATGACTCATGCTTTACCTTTCGGTTACGTGTTCCGAGGCCATGTCTGTACATTCTAGGCTCGCCAAGTAGAACCGTAGTATTGTGTGTGTTTCAAGGCCATGTCTGTACATGCTAGGCTTGAAAACACCCGTTGTATACGAACGTTGAGTCTATCACACCCGATCATCACGTGGTGTCTCGAAACGACGAACTTTCTTAACGGTGTATACTTAAGGAAGAACACATTATTATCTTGATATTAAGTGAGAGGGATCATCTTATAATGCTACCGTCGCAATCTAAGAAAAATAAGATGCATAAAAGGATAAACATCACATGCATGGATAATGTGATATGATATGGTCCTTCTTGCACTTGATCTCCATCTTGTGCATTATGGTATGATCTCCATCATTCCACCGGCGTGGAAACAAGGTTCGTGGCCTCCATCTTTATTGTCCATTACAATATATCACATGGATATGATATACAACACGCATGCCATAAAAATAAGACAACCATATGGCTCCAGCCGGTATGTCAATAATTTACAAAAGATATCATCTCATACGTAATGTTTGTAACATTGACCATATCACATCACATGTCCTGCAAAAACAAGTTAGACGCCTCTAATTTATTTTTGCATATTTTACGTGGCTTGGGCTTACGAGGATAGAACCGTTCATACCTACGTACAAGAGCCACAACGTTGATAAAATATATTTTTAAGAACCCTTCGTAGATTAGATCTTAACTATAGTAGGAGAAACCGACACCCGCAAGCCACTTATGCAATACAAGTTGCATGTCAGTTGTGGAACAAGTCTCATGTACGTGGACATGTAAAGTTAGTCCGGGCCGCTTCATCCCACTATGCCACTAAGATCATAAAATACTCAAGGAGGCAATAACATGATCATCAACGCCCACAGACACCTATGTGTTCTACCCGTATAAATCATCTACGCATAGATCCAGCTCTGATACCACTGAAGGGTACGTTGCATAGAAAACAAAAAAATTCCTACGCGCGATAAACCCGAATGGCCAAGATCTAATCTATGAGATGAAAGGCAACGGGGAGAAAGAGAGTCTTGAGATAACATACCCTCGAAGACTCAAAGTGGTAGGATATAAAATATCGTTGTTGGCGTAGTCGTACTCACGCCGATCCCGAGCGAGAAGAAGTGCACCACAATCCGACGGTGCCTCCGTAATCGGTTACACGTTCAGCTCGATGAAGACTTCCATTCCCTCGATCCAGCGGGTAGCGGAAGTAGAGGATCCCCCCGGAACTCCAGCAGCACGACGGCGTGGTGGTGGTGAAGAATCCCACGGTCAGGGCTTCGCCAAGCCGGAGACCATGGAATGGAGCAGCGGGTGGAGGGAAAAGGAAGTGGGCAAGTGTGTGGAAAAGAGGGAGCTCTTACCCTCCTTTTATAGGGGAGGGGGAGGCAGCCCAAGGGGGGTGGTGCGGCCAGCCATGGGTTCCCCCACCCCTTCCTCTCTTTATGTGAGTGGAAGCCCCACTCACACCCACTCATGCTCCCTTAATTTTCCACTTAGAAAATCGAAAGGTTTTTCTTTAATAAATAAATAAAATATTTTTATTTTTTTATTCATTTTGTTAGTTCCGTTAACAAACATTTGCATGCAGCACTTCGAATCATTTGTTAATTCTATTAACAACCATTTGACGAAAAATCCCTTGAACTATTTCAATTTTCCCCGAAACAGTTTTCGGAGCTGCCCAAAATATTCTTCGGTATTCCGTATACTCTCTAACGCTTCATCGAACCTTAAGTGTGTCACCCTATGGTTCGCGAATAATATAGACATGACCGAGACTCCTCTCCGATCAATATTAACAGCAGGATCTGGAGATCCGTGATGACTCCTATATATTCAACGATGACTCTCGTGATCGTGTGAACCTTTCAACATCGTAACGATTTCCCTTTGTCTCGCGATATTTTACTTGTCCGAGATCTGATCATCGGTATCCACCATACCTTGTTTGATCTCGTTATCCGACAAGTACTCTTTTCTCGTTCCCGTGATATAACATCATTTTGATCATATCACGTGCTTGCAAGCGGTGTCGATGTGATATCTCCGAGAGGGCCCTGAGTATATCTCTCCGTCATATTGGATGGAAAAATCCCATTCTTGATCCATGAGCTTCAACTAACACTTTCCGAATACCTAATGCCACCTTTATAGTCACCCTGTTATGGTGTGACGTTTGATGTCACCAAAGTATTCTTTCGGTATTAGTGATTAACATGATCTCATGGTCTATGGAACAATGTTACTCCGAATGTAAGACATAACAACAAAACTAAATGACTTGATCGTATTGTTATACTTAGTTAGGGTCTAAGTTCATCACGTCATTCTCCTAATGACATGATCCCGTTATTAACAACATCCAATGTCTATGATCAGGAAACCTTGATCATCTGTTACTCAACGAGCTAGTTAAAAGAGAGACTTCACTAGGAACGTTGGTTTGTTTATTAATCACACATGTATCAACGTTTCCGGTTAATACAATTCTAGCATGAGAAATAAACATCTATCATAAACAAGGAATAACATAATAAACACTTTATTATTGCCTCTCGGGCATATTCCCTTCCGGTGGGGGGGGGGGGTCTCCGGCTAGCGGTTATTGTTGTCGTGCTACCGACTGCCTCCTGCAGCCGGGTCATTTGGACATTTCTGACGAGCGTCAGAATTGACGCTCTCGGCTGGTAGAGGTTGATGGTTTGGTGACGAAGCTTGTCGATCGGCCCGGGTCGCCCAAGTGTGGATGATCAGCGCACCACAAAATATCTTGGGGGCGTCGTGTGCCCCCTCGTTGCCGACTAGGCTTTCAGAGATGGAGGCAGTTCGCTTGTCGTAGGCGGTCTACTAGTGATTGGCTGCGGTCAGGAGGTCTTGGAGGCACCAATGTTGGCGTAGCATCTCTTCGCCCTTTAGGCCGGGTAACTCGGCCGCTGTGGGGTTCGCCACCTTCATGTTCTTGGCGGGTGTCTTGTAGATCAGCTAGCGGAATCTAGGTAGAACTGCATGATCTACGACGACTCCCATCTCGTGGACGTGTCGGCCGCCCCGGGTGCGGACTTCATCCGCCCCGCTGGGATCAACCGGGACGGGGGTGAAACCATGGACCTTGTTGAATTCACGTACATGAGCCTCTACACAGCACTGCGTTGAAGTGATGTTGTGGTGGCCATCTAGGAGCAGATTGTACTTGAGCTTCAAAGTTGCGGCCGCTGTCTCAAGATTCGCGTCTGGAGCAATGGGATTGGTGAGTTCCTGAAGCAGGGTCTCCATGTCACCGGTTGACGGGGCCCGGCTGGCTCGGGGCAGGGTCTCCATATCACCGGGTGACTTCCGCAAAGATGCGGGGCTCGGTGCTACTTTCGTAGCTGGCATCATCCTCGAGGAGGAGGTTTGAGCATGCGTGCACCTCGACAGGGTACTCGGGGACGATGACGACAAAGACGTGGTGGTCGCCAAAGTGGATGATGGAGTCGTCCTCGGGGAGGGTGGAGCTCGTGAAGCATCCGACGTTGTCGAGGATGCAGTCGATGGCACCGAACGTCCGGGCGAGGCCAGAGGAGATGCGCTCGTCGGAGCTGGTGTGGGGTCACGCGCAAAACAAGACTCCGGTTGCCACCATATGCCCCACGGTGGGCGCCAACTATCGTGGTATGTTGCACGACAACACGATCGAGACTACGATGGAGTTTAGTTTAAGGGATAATCTGCGGGACGACGGTGCGCGTGCGGGATTGGGACACAAGCGTGGAGACACGATGTACCCAGGTTCGGGGCCCTTTCCGTGAGGTAAAATCCTTACTCCTGCAAGGATGGAACTATGGTGGAGGTTACAGAATGCTCCTAGAGCTGTATCTCTAGATGGGATGCGAGGTAGCCTTTCAGGGATCGATCCCTCTCTAAGGATGCCCTTCCTGCCTTATATTGGCGCTGACAGGCCAACTTACAAGTGGGGCTAGTTGACCAACAGCCAGCCAGCTGGGTCCCGTAGACGGGTGCTACATGGCTTCGCCCTCGGTGACGTTGAGCACAGTAACCAGATGTCGCACCGCGGAGCCACTGTTGGGGATGTGGGACACCGGCGCCTTTGGCTATGCCGCCTCCTTCTTCTCTTGTCAGTGTACCTCACGACGGCGGGGCACTATGGGTGGTGTCACGATGTATGCGGCCCATATCCCCGTTGTCGCATTGACTTTAGCTGGCATGTGTGTCCCGTGTCCTACTTTTTTGTTGGTTTTGTTTTTACTAAATTACAGAAAATAGATGCAATTATTTTAAATAGTTTGAAGACAAAACAAATTCAAGTTTTATGGAACTTTAGGATCTATTGAAATTTGAATTTGTAGAATGTGACATGAATGGACGATGTTGTCATGACGAAATAGAAATAACAAACAATTTTCTAATTAGTGCAAAAAATGGGTATTTTTTTTGAAGCACATACCAAAAATATGTCGAAAAATTGGATCACTATATTTTTTTTAATTATTACACCGTATTTTATGTAAAATAATTAAATTCCTGCCTCCCAAAATATTTCCATCAACCTCTTTTGAAAAAGACATATTTATGCCGATTCGACTGAAAAACGGGTCAAATTTGAACTACCCGTGGTTCATAGTTTGTTCATTATTTTTCTAAAAAATCATTTTTTAGGTATAAAAGTAGGTAAATTATCATAGATACACCAATATTTTCACAAGATGCAACCCCTAGCTATAGGCCATGTCCACCATTTTGACTGTATTTGAAAACCAGCATAAAGAATTAAAAATCAAAACAAGAAAGGCTTCGCATTTTTCACTACATGTGACCTAGTAACCATTTAAAATAATAAACTTAGAATATGGAGATTATCTTTAAAAAGTGTTTACTGAAATAAGTTTTCATGAATGAAGATTCAGGGCTTTCGAGCCAAATGACGAATGTTATGGCCACATTTATTGCATAATTTTTTGTAATGACCTCACATCGCGTATTTTTCAATTTCGGAATGACAAAAATGAGTTGTTTTGTGAAGGACGTGTTGGAATTTTACATGGGCTCCATCATATGGGCTCACTTGGCTAGCCCATTAAGCCCACTAAAAATCCTGAAATTGTCATGGCCCATTCATGAATAATAAGTGGAGTGAGTGGGACTAAAGTTTAGTCCCACATTGCTAGTTTGAAGAGAGTGGAAGCACCTTATAAGGTGAGCCATTCTAACTCATGTATGAGTAGGCAAGGCAAGAGGAGAGGTGTGCCACACGCGCGCTCCTCCTCCTCCGCCGCCCGCCTCGCCTCGCCACGACGCGCCGCGGGTTGCGGGAATGAGCCGAGCCGAGAGCGTTTATTTTGTCGATTGGGAAAATTTAATGAGTCATTTAATTTGGTAATTGACGGACGCGTTAATTCCAAAACCGTTTCCGTTTCCTTTCTGGATCGTGGATCCGAACCGACTCAGACGTGGAGTTACGCCCACGTCTCTCCCAGCCCGCATATAAATACGCGCATACGGTAAACCCTAGCCGCCACTTCGTCATACCGTTCCAAACCACTGCGCCGCCAATTCAAGTCTTCTCCATCCCTCCTTCCGGCGTGCACCGCGAGAAGGGACAGCAGGCCTCCGGAACCCCGCCTCTTGTGATCCTGTACGGGAGAGGGGCGATCAGGTTTTTGGGGAGCGCATGAGCGCGACTGCTGACGGCGACCACTTCCCCAACGACGATTTCTTCCCCGACATCGGCAACCTCTTCATCGACGACATGGCCGACGTGGACAACAACAACGGCGGTGCCGCTACCGCTCCATCGTACGTAATTCTATTCCATCTGTATGAGATACTCCTGGAATTCTTATGTCTAGTTCTAGCTATAGATTGGATCAGTTTGTCTACTGTACTAGATCTAGATATTTGCATGATTACTGTATTTTGTACTGTCGCAATTCATCTGCTGCTATTTCGAATTAAATCATGTGCTAAATTGCTAATATATTCAACAATCCAAAAACCTGATTATAGGCAATTTCTTGCACCTGCGCCGTCTGTCATTGCGGCGACAAGGCCAATCCCTTTCAAGGGTGTGGACTATAAGAGGTGGCGCACGAGAGCAGTGCTATGGTTTCAAACCTTGCGCTGCTATGCGGCCACCAAGGGCAAGCCTGAGGGCGATCTCAATCCAGCACAGCTGGAGGCCTTTGAGAATATGGACACTATGTTTAAAAGTGCCCTCCTCGGTATTATCGATGATTCCATCGTCGATCCGTATATGTCGTTTGATAACGGCAAGGATATGTGGGCTGCACTCGAGGCCAAATTTGGGGCCTCGGATGCTGGCAGCGAGCTGTATGTCATGGAGCAATTCTATGACTACAGGATGACTGATGAGCGCTCTGTTGTTCAACAGGCTCATGAGATACAGTCACTCGCTAAAGAACTTGAGCACTTCAAGTGTATGTTACCGGACAAGTTTGTGGCCAGAGGCATTATTGCCAAGCTTCCATCTTCATGGAGCACCTTTGCTACTTCTCTAAAACACAAGAGACAGGAGTTTTCCGTAATGGACCTCATCGGATCTCTTGATGTGGAAGAGAAGGCAAGAGCAAAGGATACACGTGCTCGGGTTGCTGAGGTAGGTTCTTCTGCTCATGTGGTACAGAAGAAACATTACCCGCCCAACAAGCCTAAATATAACAAGAAGAAATCCGAGGGTAAAGGCAAGCCCGATGGCAAGTTTAAGCCGTCGCACTCTACCAACTTCAAGAAGAGAAAGGGGTCATGTCACGTTTGCGGTGAACTGACCCATTGGGCTCCAAAGTGCCCTAAGCGTTATGAGCTGCAGCAGCAGGAGAACAGCGGCAAGACCGCTAATGTTGTCATGGCTGACACTGAGATGAAGGATTCTGGGTACGGTATAATTCCCACTATTCTTTCAGTTTGTCATTCACCTGAATGGTTAGTTGACACAAGTGCCAAAGTACATGTTTGTGCTGATGCTTCCATGTTCTCTTCTTATCAGGTCACAGGGACTTCCCCCGTGCTGATGGGGAACGGGTCACATGCTACTGTTCGTGGTGTTGGTACGGTCGATCTGAAGTTTACTTCGGGGAAGATCGTGCGGCTGAAGAACGTTCATCATGTGCCCTCCATCAATAAAAATCTCGTCAGCGGCTCACGTTTATGTCGAGATGGTTTTAAGTTGGTTTTCGAGTCTAATAAAGTTGTAATTTCCAAGTATGGACAATTTATTGGTAAAGGCTATGAGTGCGGAGGCTTGTTCCGCTTATCCTTGTCAGATATTTGCACCAAAGTTATTAATAATGTTTGCCACGATAATGATTGTGATGTTTGGCATTCACGACTATGTCATATTAATTTTGGTTGCATGACGCGGTTAGCAAATATGAGTTTAATTCCGAAATTCAGTACTGTTAAAGGTTCCAAATGTCAAGTGTGTGTTCAAGCTAAGCAACCTCGCAAATCTCATAAGACTGCGGAGGCGAGAGACTTGGCACCATTAGAACTTATACATTCTGATCTTTGTGAGATGAATGGCGTATTGACAAAAGGTGGAAAGAAATATTTTATGACACTTATTGATGACTCCACTAGATATTGTTATGTGTATCTTCTGAAATCTAAAGATGAAGTTTTAACTTATTTCAAGAACTATAAGGCCGAAGCTGAGAACCAACTTGATCGTAAAATTAAACGGCTTAGGTCTGATCGTGGTGGAGAGTATTTTTCCAACGAGTTTAATTCTTTTTGTGCTGAACACGGTATTATTCATGAGAGGACGCCTCCCTACTCACCCCAGTCAAATGGGGTGGCTGAAAGAAAGAACCGAACATTGTCTGATTTGGTTAACGCCATGTTAGACACTTCGGGTCTCTCCAAGGCATGGTGGGGGGAGGCACTAATGACTGCATGTCATGTCCTAAACCGAGTTCCCACAAAGAATAAAACCATTACTCCGTTTGAGGAATGGGAAAGGAAAAGATTGAAACTCTCCTACCTACGTACTTGGGGTTGTTTGGCGAAAGTCAATATACCAATTCCCAAGAAGCGCAAGCTTGGACCTAAAACCGTAGATTGTGTTCTTCTGGGCTATGCTTTTAATAGCATTGGTTATAGATTCTTGGTAGTAAAATCTGAGGTATCCGACATGCATGTTGGTACGATTATGGAGTCGAATGATGCGACTTTCTTTGAGAACATATTTCCTATGAAGGATATGTCTAGCTCATCAAATCAGAAGAAACCTGTTTCATCTAGTCAGGAATTAGCTGAGATTCCTGAATCCACCATTCCGATAGAACACGTTGAGAATCCCGAGGAGGATGACAATGAAGTTCCTTTAAGGAGCAAGAGACAGAGGACTGCAAAGTCCTTTGGTAATGATTTCATTGTGTACCTCGTGGATGACACACCCAAGACTATTTCAGAAGCCTATGCGTCTCTTGATGCTGACTACTGGAAGGAGGCTGTCCGTTGCGAGATGGATTCCATCTTGGCTAACGGAACCTGGGAAATCACTGATCGTCCTTATGGGTGTAAACCTGTAGGATGTAAGTGGGTGTTCAAGAAAAAGCTTAGGCCTGATGGTACAATTGAAAAGTACAAGGCAAGGCTTGTGGCCAAGGGTTATACCCAGAAAGAAGGTGAAGACTTCTTTGATACTTACTCACCTGTTGCTAGACTGACCACTATTCGTGTGCTACTATCACTGGCTGCCTCACACGGTCTTCTCGTTCATCAAATGGACGTTAAGACGGCTTTCCTTAATGGAGAGTTGGACGAGGAAATTTACATGGATCAGCCAGATGGTTTCGTAGTACCCGGTCAGAAAGGCAAGGTGTGCAAGTTATTGAAGTCATTATACGGCCTCAAGCAAGCACCTAAGCAATGGCATGAAAAGTTCGAAAGGACTTTGACTGCTGAAGGCTTTGTTGTAAACGAAGCTGACAAGTGTGTGTACTATCGCCATGGTGGGGGCGAGGGAGTTATTCTATGTCTATACGTTGATGACATATTGATCTTTGGGACCAATCTTGATTTAATCAAGGAAGTTAAGGATTTCTTATCTCGCTGCTTTGAGATGAAGGATCTAGGAGTAGCTGATGTTATATTGAACATCAAGCTGTTGAGAGATGATAATGGTGGGATCACACTGCTTCAATCTCACTATGTGGAAAAGGTCTTGAGTCGCTTTGGGTATAGTGATTGCAAGCCTTCTTCAACTCCATATGATGCTAGTTTGTTGCTTCGAAAGAATCAACGGATTACTAGAGATCAACTGAGATATTCTCAGATTATAGGCTCGCTTATGTATTTGGCGAGTGCCACGAGGCCTGACATCTCTTTTGCTGTGAGCAAATTGAGCCGGTTTGTTTCCAATCCGGGAGATGATCATTGGCGTGCGCTTGAGAGAGTTATGCGCTATTTAAAAGGCACTGCGAGCTATGGAATTCACTATACCGGAAACCCGAGGGTTCTGGAAGGATATAGTGATTCTAATTGGATATCTGATGCTGATGAGCTTAAGGCCACTAGTGGTTATGTTTTTACACTTGGTGGTGGCGCTGTTTCCTGGAAGTCTTGCAAGCAGACCATCTTAACGAGGTCAACTATGGAAGCAGAACTCGCAGCATTAGACACAGCCACTGTTGAGGCAGAGTGGCTTCGTGAGCTCTTGATGGACTTGCCTATGGTTGAAAAACCAATACCCGTAATCCTAATGAACTGTGATAATCAAACTGTGATCGTCAAAGTGAACAGTTCTAAGGATAATGCAAAGTCATCAAGACATGTGAAGAGGAGATTAAAATCTGTCAGGAAATTGAAGAACTCCGGAGTTATTGCGTTGGATTATATCCAAACGTCCATGAACTTGGCAGATCCCTTCACAAAGGGTTTATCACGGAATGTGATAGATAATGCATCAAGGGAGATGGGTTTGAGACCCACGTTATGAGTTGCCCACAGTGGTAACCCACTCTATGTGATCGGAGATCCCGTGAATTAGAAGTGGGAGACAAGCTGTTGGTCGGCTGAGAGGAGAGTATCCTTATATTTTATTCCACTCCATAAAAGATGCAATACTCTCCTGATCTGTACGGTAGGTTGACATTTGTCTTAATGTGTTCCAAGTGGCTTATTTATATAAGCAGAGATGTGTCCTACAGAACATCTCCTGAGGAACTCACCTATATGAGTCTGACTGTTAAACGTCGCAGTCTATGAGAATCGGGTGCTCTCTAATAAACTCATGAAAGGCCTTCGGAGTATGACGCATCCGCACCAAACCGCGGGGAAGCCTTGCGGCAGCCTAGTATCGGTTCAGACGTTGTGTGAAACGGGTATCACAGCAAACTTGTAGTTCAAGGCGTAGTCCACTATTCAAGTTGTGAACTAGTGTAGCATGATCTTCTAAGTGGAAGTTCAACTTAACAGTCTCCACTAACACCGGTATATAAACAATGTTTTGGAACAGAGTTTATGAAATGTGCTAATGACACTTTGTGGGGGATTGTTGGAATTTTACATGGGCTCCATCATATGGGCTCACTTGGCTAGCCCATTAAGCCCACTAAAAATCCTGAAATTGTCATGGCCCATTCATGAATAATAAATGGAGTGAGTGGGACTAAAGTTTAGTCCCACATTGCTAGTTTGAAGAGAGTGGAAGCATCTTATAAGGTGAGCCATTATAGCTCATGTATGAGTAGGCAAGGCAAGAGGAGAGGTGTGCCACACGCGCGCTCCTCCTCCTCCTCCGCCGCCCGCCTCGCCACGCCTCGCCTCGCCTCGTCACGACGCGCCGCGGGTTGCGGGAATGAGCCGAGCCGAGAGCGTTTATTTTGTCGATTGGGAAAATTTAATGAGTCATTTAATTTGGTAATTGACGGACGCGTTAATTCCAAAACCGTTTCCGTTTCCTTTCTGGATCGTAGATCCGAACCGACTCAGACGTGGAGTTACGCCCACGTCTCTCCCAGCCCGCATATAAATACGCGCATACGGTAAACCCTAGCCGCCAATTCAAGTCTTCTCCATCCCTCCTTCCGGCGTGCACCGCGAGAAGGGACAGCAGGCCTCCGGAACCCCGCCTCTTGTGATCCTGTACGGGAGAGGGGCGATCAGGTTTTTGGGGAGCGCATGAGCGCGACTGCTGACGGCGACCACTTCCCCAACGACGATTTCTTCCCCGACATCGACAACCTCTTCATCGACGACATGGCCGACGTGGACAACAACAACGGCGGTGCCGCTACCGCTCCATCGTACGTAATTCTATTCCATCTGTATGAGATACTCCTGGAATTCTTATGTCTAGTTCTAGCTATAGATTGGATCAGTTTGTCTACTGTACTAGATCTAGATATTTGCATGATTACTGTATTTGCTACTGTCGCAATTCATCTGCTGCTATTTCGAATTAAATCATGTGCTAAATTGCTAATATATTCAACAGCACGTGCCAAAACTAAGTTGCAAAATGTGAGAAATATTTTTTAAATTACTAAACCATATTTTGTGTACAAATAACCAAATGCCTGCCTCTGAAAAGGTTTCCATACACCTCTTTTGAAAAATACAAAATTTTACCGATTCAATTGAAAGCGGGTCAAATTTGAACTACATGTGCTTAGTAGTTCTCTCATGATTTTTTTGTAAAAATAATTTTTCGTTACATAAATATCTATTTCATTATAGATACACAATTTTTTTGCAAAATTCATCACCTATATACGTACGGTCAGGTCCCCCATTTAAACCGGATTTTGAAACCAGCGTACAGAACTAAAAAATCAGAAAAATAAAAAATATTCACATTTGTCACATGTGACCTAGTAACCAGTGAAAATAGAGGTGTGGTACTTGTGGAAAAAATAGATGGAACCGTGAGAAACTTCCCTGTCGTGGACCGGCGGCTCGTCCATGGCGGCAATCTCGGCAAAGGCGATGACCTATCGCAGTTTTAGATGAGATTACCCGGACACCTGTCAGCTAACAGGAATAGCACTACACTGATCGTTGAAGGAGGGTAGTCAGAGGAAAAACTGCCTCTCGGGTCGCTCTGTGGGCGACTCCGGAGGCGACCCAAACCCTAGGAAAACCGCCCCTCTCCCTCCTCCCCCTCCCTCGCCGCCGCCGGTGGTCTCCGTCGGGCCTCACCCGTGCGGTTGACGGCGGTGGCAAGGCCCCCTCCTCTCGCTTGGCTGGCTAGAGGTGGTCGGGTCCCCTCGTCGCGGGTGGCCAGCTGCGGTGTTGGCGGCGGCGTTCCGGTCGCTGTTCCTGCTGGAGGTGGAAGACGCTGGTCTAGCCGCCTCGCGTCTCTGGGCCAGGGGTAGGGGCCCCAGGCCCTGCGAGCCCATCTGCGTCTCCTCCCCTGGATGGGCGGTTGTCGGCAGCCACGGTGGCTGCTGGCCGGCGTTCCGGGGAGGCTTCGGTTCCTTCCTCCTCTTACCTCCAGATCTGAGCTTGACAGCAGCCATGGGGGCTGGTGTTCTTCTTGCAGGCTGGAGGTTACAGATGTCCATGTTCTCTCCCTTTTCATTAACAAAAATATTGTTGCATGTTCTTTCCTTTTTTAAAGACAAAAAAAAGCACGATCGAGGTGTACTTGTCGCGACTGATCACGGTTTAGCTATCGAATGCGCAATAGGGTGTGCAGCCAAATTATCATTGGTGACACACTTGGATGTTTTCGCCAAGGTATAAACGGGATCCAGTAAAATTATTTGTTGTAATGGTTGGAGAATTATGATTTCGCCACGTTTGTGAGGTGTAATTATGTTGTAAATAAGAGAAATCTGGTGGTATTTTTATTAGAGTGTTTTTTAGCAACTTTCATGCAGATCCATAGCTAATTTGTTGTTATGTTCTCAAAATATAAATGATGTAGAAAATATAATATTCAATCTAAATTCATATTTTCCAAATTGATTGTGCAAGAAAAAAAATCCTTGTATTTGGTTCTGGACTTTTTAAAATTTTCTCGAGTTTTTGGTTTGCGTAGGATCGTTATTATTCAGTCATGTGAGCTCTGGCCTTAATTTGCTTCAATTTTTCATTTCAGCTCTGACACCTCATATCACTTTTAGAAAAACTATTTGAAATATTTTTATTTCATTTTCTAGTCGATTATTTTGAAGAGCCGGGGCTTCTTGAATTATGACATTATTCTTCTTTGTACACCATAACCCTTAGTTTTCATGTTATTTTAAGTCACCATTTTCCATGTTTTTTTTTGTTTCACCGTATATGATGCATTTCTTTTATTCAACTTATATCTTCCTGTTTTTCTAATATGCTCTCCATGAGAATTTATCCAAACTGTTAACTGTTTCGATACTCAAGTAGACGATTCACATTTTCTCTGAGGTTCATTTTCTCGGAATCATGACTATGCTACATCATGCTATTGAACTTTGAATTGCACATTTTCTCTAATTTTGTAACTGTAGACTCTTTGATCCCTATGGACAAATAAGTGAACTGAGATAAATAACTTTGCTGTATCTTATTATTGGGTTAGCTTTGCTAACTTGTTTATTTCATACATTACTTTGTCAGTATATTATTTGTTTTTCCACCATGCCTTGCTATAATGATATATAGATTATACAATTCCCCATGGTTACTGACATTGTCCAGTTTTTTCAGATTGAAGATTATGGGTTTGGCCATATGGTTCGTGGTTACTGACATTGTCTGTCCTCAGGTTCTTTAACAGTGTTCCTCCTTTCTCACTTTCGCCTTAAAGTATCACTACCGGAATCGGCAGAGACGCCGACGGCCTAAGGCCCTCAGGGTAGGCTAGATCCCCCTCGGCGTAGGTATACGCCGACGGCCCCCCTCGGCGTACACCCCTGTCGGCGTAGGTACTTTGGCCATCGGCGTAGAGTTACCCGTCGGCGTATGCTTCGGTGGGGCCCACTACTGTCAGAACGGAATCCGTTCGATGGATTACGAACGCCGACGGCCAGGATTCCCCCTCGGCGTATTGAGGGCCACGTGGAGGCCCTTGCGGGCCTGGCCAGAGGCTACGCCGAAGCCATCCCCTCGGCGTAGGGGTCCATACGCCGACGACATCCCCTCGGCGTAGGCACGCAATTATTTTAAAAATAAAAAATCGAATTATTTTGAATTTTTTTTTCGAATTTTTTTCTTAATTTTTTCTGCTTTTTTTATTTCACTTATTTAACCAATTAATCACACTATAGTCACCATTATCTTTATATTTAACCATTTTTTATTTTAATCTAAATTAGTCGTTTCTACTAACACTTCCCGATCGGTCACCCATCATGAGATTGCTCCCGCCCCAACATGCTTAACTTTGTAGTTCCTTTCCTGTGAGCTACCTAGAAACAACGGATGTGTTGTTGACAATATTATCCAATCTATCCTGTTAACCTTACCCTTGGACCATCAATGTCACACTCTTTTATTTTGTGAATTCAAACAATTATTTAAGTAAAAAATAATAACTAGTAATAAATTTGAATTCAAATAATTTTTAATTTAAATAATAATTAACATTTTTGCCTTTTCTATTTAATATTGAAAAATTCATATCTATAAATCCGTAAATCGAAATTTGACAAATAATATGTCTATATCGATTAGAAAAATGAGAGAAATTCAAATATGACATCCATATAATATTTTCCATCATATATAAGACTTTTTTTTCTTTTCATTGAAGAAAAAAACCATTTTCCATTTTCCGAGTGTAAAAAAATGGGTTTTTTTGTGAAGGACCTACCACAAATATGTTGCAAACCTTGAGAGCTATAATTTTTGAAAATATTAGACCATGTTATATGCACAAATAACCAATTTGTTTCATATGAAAAGGTTTCTATCCACCTCTTTGGAAAAACAAAAGTTTATGCCGATTCCGTTGGAAACTGGTCAAATTTGAACTACAGGTACCTCATAGTTTGCTCATGATTTTTGGCAAAAATAATTTTTAGGTACACAAATACCTATTTCATCATAGATACACCAAGAGTTTCTCAATATTGAACCCCTAGATACGAACGGTCATGCCCCCCGCCTTGAGTTTTTCCTTAAACCGGCTTAGAAAATTTCAAAAAATTCAAAACAACCCAAAACGATGCGAGGCCTTCACGTGGTGTCATTATATAGGTACTAGTATACACCAAAAATAATAAACTTGGAATACGACAGTTGTGTTGAAAATGTGTTCACAAAAATGAGCTATCTCCTCCGAACATTCCTGGGTTTCGGGCCAAATGACAGGTGTTATGGTCATATCCATGGCATAGTTTGTTCAAATGTTCCCATATTCCACAAAAACATGCATATTGGAAGCACCGACAATGTTGACGGAGGAAGTTTTTCTTTTTACTGAAGAAAAAAACCATTTACCATTTTCCGAGTGTAAAAAATTGTAACATCCCAAGTAAGAAAATCTACCCCCTAGAATGTTTTGTTTCTTGTTTTATTATTGCTTTGCATCATGTCATCATAATTGCTTTTTGTTGCATTTGAATTGAATTGTTTCCATTTGTTTTCTATATGAAATTCCAAACAAAACATTCAAATCATTTGTCATACTTGTGATGTTACCTGTTTCAACTAAAAAACTACAAAACAACCAACAATTGTTTCCACCAAAATTGTTATCAAAAACTTAATTTTGGCTAAACTTTCAATTATGTCTTTTGATACCAAATTGCTCAACTCATTTTAATTTCCAATAAATAACATCAATTGAATTTATTTGGAAAAACAAAAGTGTGTTTTCAAGTGCTATTACAAAACTTAATCGATAAAAACATTGTCCCAAATTTTGCTAAACCCTAACACCAATGGTTTCTCTCTTTATCCAAATCTGCACAAAAAAAAAGTAATAAACACAAAAAATAGAGAGAGAGAGGGATAAGAGAGGAGCCAGCCCACTCTGGGTCCAGCCCAACCTACCCTAAAGGCCCATACCCCCCCACGTTCTGTATCTTCTTCCTCCGTACATTGTACGAACTGCATCCATGGTGGACACGTCCGCACCAGAGAGAAGCAACGGCGATCCGAGCCTCCACCTCCCCTATAACCCTAGCCCTAGGGCTCCCCCGTGCCCTAGTCTTCTTCCTCCCTCTTTTTCCCTCGAGCGCCGCAGCTCCTTCTCTCTCTGGCTGCTCGCTCCTCTCTGTACCGAAGCTCCATCACCGCCTACCCTCTCCGGCTCGCCGCCGGCGCCCTGGTGCCCGCCCGGCCGCGCTAGGGCCGGGAACGGAACCGGCGTTGCGTCCTCTTCCTCGCCGTGGTCTCCGTTTCCCCCGAAGTCCACCGGACCACCGCCGCCATCCCGTTTTCGTCGCCGGCCGGACCACACCGTGCGCCTCCATCTCGACAGCAGGTGACGCTCCCCGCCTCCCTTCCTCCCCGTTCGCCTCCTCCTCTCCGGCCCAGCTCGCTGCAGCCACACACGGCCGGCCACCCGCACGGCAGCTCCGCCCGAGCACCACGGACAGCCACCGCGCGCGGCGCCCGCCGGCCGCTGGCCCGCTCTGTTTGCTTCCGATCGATGCCACCTGCACGCACAAGATTCAGAAAAGTTCAGTTATTTTCGTTACCTGAAGGTTATCTTCCCTCGCTGCTACTACTTGACACGAAATCAGCACCAGCCCGAGTGGCTAGCCACCCGTGCGCGGAAGCGCGAGGTCGCTGGGTCGATTCCCAGGGGAGGCATTTGCCTCCCCATTTTTTTCCTCTGCGCGCACCCCCCCCCCCCGCGGGACCCGCATGTCAGCGACACTTTAGGCCACATC
Source organism: Alopecurus myosuroides (assembly GCA_028641055.1). Taxonomy (NCBI): domain Eukaryota; kingdom Viridiplantae; phylum Streptophyta; class Magnoliopsida; order Poales; family Poaceae; genus Alopecurus; species Alopecurus myosuroides. The sequence goes on from CM054059.1 coordinate 100,500,446, forward strand.
ACCTCCTAGCCCGCCACGCAGTGCCACCGTGGCAGCTGACCCCACTGTCAGCCCGCGTGGGTAGATGATCCGTGGTGAAAAAAATTGCTGCCCTGTTTTTCTTTTTCCCGGATTTGTCTATTAAGCTTAAAACTTCTAAAATTCATATCTTTTGCATATTTGCTTAAAACAGAAAACTTAAAACATGAAATCCATCCAATTTTAAATGCTCTACCCAAATATGAATTTTGTTTACTGTTTTGGATTTTCAAAATGCAATTCAAATTTGAATTCAACTAATTCAACTGCAATTTGCTAAATTCCATAACTAATTCATTTTAAGCCCGAATTCAAAAAGTAATACATGTTTTCCAATCAGAATTTCATGCTCTATCCAAATGTGCTATAATAACAACATTTTGAGAAACTAAAAATCTCGCTAATTTCAGTACTGATTTTATTTTGTTTTAATTGCCAAACACCACAATTAATTGTTTATAACTCCAAATTGAGCAAATAAAATATCCAAGTGAAGCTAATTACTTTCCCTTGTTATTTCTAGCATCTCTCATGCATTTAATCCACTTTAACAAAATTCTTAAGTGTAATTCATTAATCCTCAATAATGCATCATGGACTTTTGCCATATGCAATTCAGCTGCATATGGGTCCATTTAAATTTGTTACTTGTCAAGCAATTCACCTTTGATGCATCAATTAATTTGTCATGCATCATCCCATGATTGTGCATTATATCATGTATTGATTGTTCGTCTTTTTCGATTGTCTGTTTGCTTCTTCTCGGTTAGACGACGACGTTGAGACCGACGAGACTTACGACACCACTACCCAGGACCTAGCCCAGTACCAGGCTGCTGAGCTTCCAGGCAAGTTATCACTCACATGAATCATCGAGTTCTCTTCCACACTTGTTGTCGATACTATCCTTTTGTCTATTTCTGCTAGCCCTATGAATCGATGCTTGTTCTCCGAACCCATCACATGCTACCTTGAGCCATGATATTGCCTCACCTCCATACCTACAACCTTTGTTTGTGCCTGTTCTCATCTAGCATGCTTAGGGTTGCTTTTGCTCGAGTCTGTTGTCGGTTACTCTTTTACTATTATTATTGTACCGGGGGGCTCGAATTTAATCAATCAATCCTGTTAATCGCTAATGGTAATAATAATTTGATGATAAGGCACCGGCAGGAGGCCCTAAGTGGTTTTGAGGCCTGCTAGTGTCGACCCTAATAGGAAAAGGGTCTTGTCTACTGATCCATGATGAGCGTGCTCACCGCATCCGGGTGGTAGTATGGGACCCCCCTCGACTTAGACTTGATCTGCAGTTTGTCCGAAGAGCCACACTTAGTTCGGGTGTTCCATTTGCTCCTTGCATAATGGGAGGTACCCCCATTGGTTACTGGTGACGATGATGATGCATATAGGGCGAGGCCTGTGGTGCCGGGGGGTGTGGTTTTCACCCTTGCGCTTAGGCTAGGCGGACTGGCCGGGACCTTATAGCTCCGTGGCTCCTAGGATGGATTGTAGAGATGGTTTGGGTCGTGTCAAGTCCACCTAAGTTTTAGTTGGTGGCTTGAGTGTGTACGGGTACTGGAGCACACCCTGCAGGGATAAATCTTCTCGAGAAGCCGTGTTTTCCGCGGTTATGGATTACTTGGTGAAAGTACTGGCTAACAAGTACTCGGGACAACTTAAACATAATGATCAACCATGTATCACCCAATGCTAAATAACTTGACTTGTAATAGGTTATTCACACAATAACTTGACTCATCTTTAATACAACGGTGTGAGTTATCCTCGGATTGCTTCTTCGGATAAGGGGCGAGATCCAGGATGGGTTTGTTTGAAGTTATCTTTCAGTTGGTTACAATCCTCGATCTTATCTTCTTCTGTTAGCCGGAACTTGTAGTATTTTCTGTAGTTGGTTAGAGCAGCCCGCTGCAGCTTTTATAACACCTATCTCTTCCGTTGATCCCAAGCATCAATGCTTGTGTTGACGGGTAACTCTTTGATGAAGTGTGAGTCTTGCTTGCCAGTACTTGGATGTACTGACCCCGTTGGGGCTGTGGTTTACGCAGACTTCGACTACGACTACGAGGATCACCAGGATGGCTACTTCGTGGAGTTTGACGAGACTGCAGACGAGTAGATAGCTGGACCTCGGGCAGGATCCAGGAACTTCGTGGATGGGCTCCGTTTTCCTTTCATTGCCGGCCTCTTAGGCCTATTTGGATTTGTCTGTACTCAGACCTGTTGAATGCTTCCGCTGCTATGTAATGATGCTATGCTGGGACATGTGTCCTCTGTATGAGTGTATTTGCTATTCTCTGCCTTAGTGAAGGCTATTTGCAATCTTATTTCAATCTTTTGTGTCTTAGAGATATGTTGTGGTATCATTCCGTTTAACGCTGTTGACGTACCATGTGTGATTGGTATGAAGTACGTCGACAGTAGTGCCTATGGTCTCTAGTGGATAGTTTACATCGACGGTGGAATAGCAGGGCTTGTGTTGTCGCGCATAAGCGCAGGCCTACCGGGAAGCTGGGACGTGGGAGCAGTTATGCCCCATAATCCAAGCATCTGCTATCCAGTTCGGCCCGATGAGTATCCCCTAGAAACCAGGGTGCGACAAATGGTATCAGAGCCTGTCTGCCTGTAGGATCCCTTTTACTGGTCGCAGTTGAGTCTAGAAACTATTTTGTAGCTATATAGGAAAAATGAAACGTGAGAGTAGGAATTCTGCCATTTTATTTCTTTCCCCACCCACCCTCCCTTTTCTGGTAAGGAAGTGCAACGTTGATTTTCCCTTCTCATCTAAACTTTCAAGTTAGGATTTCACGTGTTCTGGGTTCTTCTGTAGTACCTTAGGAGTTTTGGTCGCGAGTTTCCCGATGTTGCTTCAATATCATGTTTCTCTCAAGAACCTTTCGTCCATTGATGTATCCATTCCTAGCTATGTTTAGTTATCCTTTCGTACTCAAACCATTTATGGTGAACGTTGAGGGTAGTATATGTTTGATCCATGCTACCTTCTTACCGTCTGAAGTAATCCTTTTAAGCACTTATATTGGATTTTGTTATCCGGTTAGTGTGTTAACCTTGGTATCCTCTTCAGGATGGAAAGTGGTGACGAAGAACCCACACTGCCACCTGAGATGGGGAAAGTGCTGTCTCAGATGACACAAGTTATAAAGCAGATGCAGCAGAACCAAGACCTTGGGAGTAATGGCAACACCCGTGTGTCTATTCGGGAGTTCCTTGAGCTCAATCCGCGCACGTTTGATACCGCCTCCGAGCCATTGGATGCTGATGACTGGCTCCGTGAAATGAACCGTACTCTTGTGGTAGCTCATGTGGCTGACGAGGACCGTGTTCCTTACGTGACCTACCTTCTCCGTGGACAATCTATGTCTTGGTGGGAGAATTTCCAAGAAATGAGAGGTTCTAGTGTGGCAATCACATGGGAGGATTTCAAGCAAGCCTTCGTGCGCCATCACATTCCCGATGGGCTCATGGAGAAAATGCGTGAGGAATTCTATTCTTTCACACAAGGCAATCTGGACGTTCTCGAATACCAAAGAGAGTTCAATCGTCTGGCTCGCTACGCCGGAGATGAAATCTCCACGGAAGCGAGAAAGATGGCAAAGTTCCGTAGGGGTCTCAACCCGGAACTCAAGTATGCTCTCACCAACGTCAAGGCCAAGAATTTTGAGGACCTCGTCAACATCGCTCTAAATGAAGAGCATGGGCGCAAGTTGGTTGAGGAATCTCGTAAGCACTCTCGTGAACAGGCTAATCTCTCGAAAGCTATCATGCCACCACAAAAACGGAGAGTTTGGGTTCCATATACCACTACAACACCGCCCATCTGCTTGCCAAGCCCGGCAGGAATTCTTCCCCGCCCTCCCACCCCAGTGGTATCTTCAGGAGGTGCTCCATCTCAGCCAAGACCAACAGCTCCTCGTTCTGCTGTTACATGCTACAAGTGTGGACAGTCGGGCCACTATTCCGATAAGTGTCCGCAAAGGCACCTCTTTCCACCTCCACCTCGCCACAGGTCGACCCCGACAAGAATACGTGGTCCTCCGTTGGGTTGCTACAACAGTAACGACCTTGGCGTGAGAACCGTTAAGGTGAACCATGTCAAGGCCCAGGGAGCAGAAGAATCTCCGGAGGTTGTAATGGGCACACTTCTTGTGAACTCGTTTCGTGCTAAAGTCTTGTTCGATTCTGGTGCTTCACACTCTTTCATCTCCCAATGCTTTGCAAACAACAGTGAAATCAACTTCGAACAGTTGTCTATCCCTCTCCTAGTGAAATCACCGGGATCTAGCTGGCAAAGCAATAAAGTTAGCCAGAACATCGAGATCACAATTGGAAACCTTCCATTCCAGGCATCTCTGATAGCTCTCCACTCTTCAGATATTGATGTCATTCTGGGGATGGATTGGTTGGTAGCCAACAAAGCAGTCATTGATTGTCCTGCTAAGTCTGTCAAAATCACACACCCTTCTGGCCAGATAGTCTACTTCCATGCTGAAAATCCAGTTGCTCAACTCTACACTCTCAATGCAAATCCTCTACCATCTATTGAAACTATTCCGGTGGTTTGTGAATTCCCTGATGTCTTTCCAGAAGAATTGCCAGGAATGCCTCCTGACAGAGCTGTTGAGTTCGTGATCGAACTTGAACCAGGCACTGCTCCAATCTCCAAGCATCCATACAAGATAGCTGCTCCTGAACTGAAGTTGTTGAAGGAGCAAATCGATATGTACATGGAGAAAGGTTACATTCAACCTAGTTCCTCGGCTTGGGGTTGCCCAACTCTGTTCGTTGCAAAGAAGGATCAAACAAAGAGACTCGTGGTTGACTATCGTCCTCTTAACGAGAAAACAATCAAAAACAAGTATCCAATTCCTCGTATCGATGATCTTTTTGATCAACTTGCTGGAGCCTCAATATTCTCCAAGTTGGATTTGAGGATGGGTTACCATCAGATAAAGATCAGAAAGGAAGATATTCCTAAGACAGCTTTCACCACTCGCTACGGTCTATATGAATACACCGTCATGTCCTTTGGTCTCACCAATGCACCGGCGACATTCTCTAGACTCATGAATTCTGTCTTCCATGAATACCTCGACAAGTTCGTTGTGGTATATCTTGATGATATTCTGGTCTACTCAAAATCCGAGGAAGAGCATGGAGAACATCTTCGTCTCACTCTCATGAAACTTCGCGAGCATCGTCTATATGCCAAGTTCTCCAAATGTGAGTTCTGGATTCCAGAAGTTGCTTATCTTGGTCATGTCATCTCTGCCAAGGGCATAGCCATTGACCCAGAAAAGGTTAAGGCAATTGTTGATTGGAAACCTCCTAAGACGGTGAAGCAAGTCAGAAGTTTTCTTGGCTTGGCTAGCTATTGCCGTCGTTTCGTCCAAAACTTCTCCAAGATTGCTAAACCTCTCACTGATCTCACCAAGAAGGACAAGAAGTTCGTTTGGTCTCCACAATGTGATGAAAGTTTCAATCTCCTGAAGACTAAACTCACTTCTACACCAGTTCTGGTTGGCCCAGATACCACCAAACCTTTCCAGATATTCTGTGATGCTTCTCTCCAAGGTCTAGGAGCAGTTCTTATGCAAGAACGTCAAGTTGTGGCTTATGCTTCACGTCAGTTGAACGCACATGAGCAAAACTATCCCACTCATGATCTTGAACTCGCAGCAGTTGTGTTTGCCCTCAAGAAATGGAGGCAATACTTGTTGGGTAATCGCACTGAAATCTTTTCCGATCATAAGAGTCTGAAATACATCTTCACTCAACCAGATCTAAACCTCAGGCAAAGGAGATGGATTGAAAAGATCAAAGACTTCGATCTTACCATTTCTTACACTCCAGGCAAGGCTAATGTTATGGCCGATGCTCTCAGTCGCAAGTCTTATTGCAATAATCTCATGATCATGGAAAGCCAACCTCCACTTCATGAAGAATTCCAGAAGCTGAACCTTGGTCTTGTTCCTGAAGGTTATCTTGCGAACTTGACAGCTAGTCCAACTCTCGAGGACAAGATTCGTTCTGAACAACTTCGTGATGCTGAGATCAAGAAGATCGCAAATAACATCAAAGCAGGCAATGTGAAGTATGAGTGCTTCTCAATTGATGACAAGGGAACGGTGTTCTTCGAAGGACGCATTGCAGTTCCTCAAATTCAGAGTCTCAAAGATGTCATTCTCAAGGAGGCTCATGAAACTCCTCTCTCCATCCACCCTGGAAGTACAAAGATGTACCAGGATCTTAAGACTCTGTATTGGTGGTCTGGCATGAAACGTGAAATTGCTCAATACGTTTCTGAATGCGACGTTTGTCAACGTGTCAAGGCAGTCCATCAGAAAACAGCCGGTCTTCTCCAGCCTCTGAAAATTCCTGAGTGGAAGTGGGACATGATTGAAATGGACTTCGTCACTGGTTTTCCAAAGTCCAAGAAGGGCAACGATGCAATCTTCGTTGTTATTGATCGTCTCACTAAGGTAGCTCACTTCTTTGCTGTCAAAGAAACAATATCAGCTAGCCAGTTAGCAGAACTCTACACAACAAAGATTGTTCCTCTTCATGGTGTTCCATTGGAAATAAGCTCAGACCGTGGAAGTATATTCACTTCTCATTTCTGGAAGAGTTTTCAAGAAGCATTGGGCACCAAACTTCTGTTCAGCACGGCTTATCATCCTCAGTCTCAAGGGCAAGTCGAAAGAGTCAATCAGATTCTCGAGGATATGCTCAGAGCATGTGGTCTCTCCTTTGGCATGAAATGGGAGGAATGCCTTCCATATGCTGAATTCTCCTACAACAACAGCTTCCAGGCAAGCCTAGGAATGGCACCGTTTGAAGCACTCTATGGCCGCAGATGCAGGAGTCCAATCAATTGGTCTGGAGCTGGTGAACGTTCACTCTTGGGTCCTGACATTGTTAAGGAAGCCGAAGAGAAAGTTCGCATCATTCGTGACAATCTCAAGATTGCTCAGTCTCGTCAGAAAAGCTACTATGACAGCAAGCACAGGGATATGATTTATGCACCTGGTGACAAAGCATATCTCCGTGTAACTCCCCTCAGAGGCACTCATCGTTTTGGTGTGAAAGGAAAGCTAGCACCGAGATACATTGGTCCTTTCAACATTCTCTCAAGGCGTGCGGAAAATGCCTATCGTCTTGAACTTCCAGAAAAACTAGCCAAGGTGCACGACGTGTTTCACGTGTCACAGCTCAAGAGGTGTTTCAAAGATCCAGATCGTGCAGTTGATCATGATTCCATTGAACTGCAAGATGATCTATCTTACGAGGAGCACCCTGTTCGTATTCTCGATGAGACCGAGCGTAAGACTCGCAACAAGAGCACCAAGTTCTTGAAAGTGCAATGGTCGCATCATTCCGATAAAGAGGCAACGTGGGAGACCGAAGAGGATCTTCGCAAGAAGTATCCGGACCTTTTCACTTCTCAGTAGGAATCTCGGGGCGCGATTCCTTCAAGGGGGGGGGGCGTTTTGTAACATCCCAAGTAAGAAAATCTACCCCCTAGAATGTTTTGTTTCTTGTTTTATTATTGCTTTGCATCATGTCATCATAATTGCTTTTTGTTGCATTTGAATTGAATTGTTTCCATTTGTTTTCTATATGAAATTCCAAACAAAACATTCAAATCATTTGTCATACTTGTGATGTTACCTGTTTCAACTAAAAAACTACAAAACAACCAACAATTGTTTCCACCAAAATTGTTATCAAAAACTTAATTTTGGCTAAACTTTCAATTATGTCTTTTGATACCAAATTGCTCAACTCATTTTAATTTCCAATAAATAACATCAATTGAATTTATTTGGAAAAACAAAAGTGTGTTTTCAAGTGCTATTACAAAACTTAATCGATAAAAACATTGTCCCAAATTTTGCTAAACCCTAACACCAATGGTTTCTCTCTTTATCCAAATCTGCACAAAAAAAAAGTAATAAACACAAAAAATAGAGAGAGAGAGGGATAAGAGAGGAGCCAGCCCACTCTGGGTCCAGCCCAACCTACCCTAAAGGCCCATACCCCCCCACGTTCTGTATCTTCTTCCTCCGTACATTGTACGAACTGCATCCATGGTGGACACGTCCGCACCAGAGAGAAGCAACGGCGATCCGAGCCTCCACCTCCCCTATAACCCTAGCCCTAGGGCTCCCCCGTGCCCTAGTCTTCTTCCTCCCTCTTTTTCCCTCGAGCGCCGCAGCTCCTTCTCTCTCTGGCTGCTCGCTCCTCTCTGTACCGAAGCTCCATCACCGCCTACCCTCTCCGGCTCGCCGCCGGCGCCCTGGTGCCCGCCCGGCCGCGCTAGGGCCGGGAACGGAACCGGCGTTGCGTCCTCTTCCTCGCCGTGGTCTCCGTTTCCCCCGAAGTCCACCGGACCACCGCCGCCATCCCGTTTTCGTCGCCGGCCGGACCACACCGTGCGCCTCCATCTCGACAGCAGGTGACGCTCCCCGCCTCCCTTCCTCCCCGTTCGCCTCCTCCTCTCCGGCCCAGCTCGCTGCAGCCACACACGGCCGGCCACCCGCACGGCAGCTCCGCCCGAGCACCGCGGACAGCCACCGCGCGCGGCGCCCGCCGGCCGCTAGCCCGCTCTGTTTGCTTCCGATCGATGCCACCTGCACGCACAAGATTCAGAAAAGTTCAGTTATTTTCGTTACCTGAAGGTTATCTTCCCTCGCTGCTACTACTTGACACGAAATCAGCACCAGCCCGAGTGGCTAGCCACCCGTGCGCGGAAGCGCGAGGTCGCTGGGTCGATTCCCAGGGGAGGCATTTGCCTCCCCATTTTTTTCCTCTGCGCGCACCCCCCCCCCGCGGGACCCGCATGTCAGCGACACTTTAGGCCACATCACCTCCTAGCCCGCCACGCAGTGCCACCGTGGCAGCTGACCCCACTGTCAGCCCGCGTGGGTAGCTGATCCGTGGTGAAAAAAATTGCTGCCCTGTTTTTCTTTTTCCCGGATTTGTCTATTAAGCTTAAAACTTCTAAAATTCATATCTTTTGCATATTTGCTTAAAACAGAAAACTTAAAACATGAAATCCATCCAATTTTAAATGCTCTACCCAAATATGAATTTTGTTTACTGTTTTGGATTTTCAAAATGCAATTCAAATTTGAATTCAACTAATTCAACTGCAATTTGCTAAATTCCATAACTAATTCATTTTAAGCCCGAATTCAAAAAGTAATACATGTTTTCCAATCAGAATTTCATGCTCTATCCAAATGTGCTATAATAACAACATTTTGAGAAACTAAAAATCTCGCTAATTTCAGTACTGATTTTATTTTGTTTTAATTGCCAAACACCACAATTAATTGTTTATAACTCCAAATTGAGCAAATAAAATATCCAAGTGAAGCTAATTACTTTCCCTTGTTATTTCTAGCATCTCTCATGCATTTAATCCACTTTAACAAAATGCTTAAGTGTAATTCATTAATCCTCAATAATGCATCATGGACTTTTGCCATATGCAATTCAGCTGCATATGGGTCCATTTAAATTTGTTACTTGTCAAGCAATTCACCTTTGATGCATCAATTAATTTGTCATGCATCATCCCATGATTGTGCATTATATCATGTATTGATTGTTCGTCTTTTTCGATTGTCTGTTTGCTTCTTCTCGGTTAGACGACGACGTTGAGACCGACGAGACTTACGACACCACTACCCAGGACCTAGCCCAGTACCAGGCTGCTGAGCTTCCAGGCAAGTTATCACTCACATGAATCATCGAGTTCTCTTCCACACTTGTTGTCGATACTATCCTTTTGTCTATTTCTGCTAGCCCTATGAATCGATGCTTGTTCTCCGAACCCATCACATGCTACCTTGAGCCATGATATTGCCTCACCTCCATACCTACAGCCTTTGTTTGTGCCTGTTCTCATCTAGCATGCTTAGGGTTGCTTTTGCTCGAGTCTGTTGTCGGTTACTCTTTTACTATTATTATTGTACCGGGGGGCTCGAATTTAATCAATCAATCCTGTTAATCGCTAATGGTAATAATAATTTGATGATAAGGCACCGGCAGGAGGCCCTAAGTGGTTTTGAGGCCTGCTAGTGTCGACCCTAATAGGAAAAGGGTCTTGTCTACTGATCCATGATGAGCGTGCTCACCGCATCCGGGTGGTAGTATGGGACCCCCCTCGACTTAGACTTGATCTGCAGTTTGTCCGAAGATCCACACTTAGTTCGGGTGTTCCATTTGCTCCTTGCATAATGGGAGGTACCCCCATTGGTTACTGGTGATGATGATGATGCATATAGGGCGAGGCCTGTGGTGCCGGGGGGTGTGGTTTTCACCCTTGCGCTTAGGCTAGGCGGACTGGCCGGGACCTTATAGCTCCGTGGCTCCTAGGATGGATTGTAGAGATGGTTTGGGTCGTGTCAAGTCCACCTAAGTTTTAGTTGGTGGCTTGAGTGTGTACGGGTACTGGAGCACACCCTGCAGGGATAAATCTTCTCGAGAAGCCGTGTTTTCCGCGGTTATGGATTACTTGGTGAAAGTACTGGCTAACAAGTACTCAGGACAACTTAAACATAATGATCAACCATGTATCACCCAATGCTAAATAACTTGACTTGTAATAGGTTATTCACACAATAACTTGACTCATCTTTAATACAACGGTGTGAGTTATCCTCGGATTGCTTCTTCGGATAAGGGGCGAGATCCAGGATGGGTTTGTTTGAAGTTATCTTTCAGTTGGTTACAATCCTCGATCTTATCTTCTTCTGTTAGCCGGAACTTGTAGTATTTTCTGTAGTTGGTTAGAGCAGCCCGCTGCAGCTTTTATAACACCTATCTCTTCCGTTGATCCCAAGCATCAATGCTTGTGTTGACGGGTAACTCTTTGATGAAGTGTGAGTCTTGCTTGCCAGTACTTGGATGTACTGACCCCGTTGGGGCTGTGGTTTACGCAGACTTCGACTACGACTACGAGGATCACCAGGATGGCTACTTCGTGGAGTTTGACGAGACTGCAGACGAGTAGATAGCTGGACCTCGGGCAGGATCCAGGAACTTTGTGGATGGGCTCCGTTTTCCTTTCATTGCCGGCCTCTTAGGCCTATTTGGATTTGTCTGTACTCAGACCTGTTGAATGTTTCCGCTGCTATGTAATGATGCTATGCTGGGACATGTGTCCTCTGTATGAGTGTATTTGCTATTCTCTGCCTTAGTGAAGGCTATTTGCAATCTTATTTCAATCTTTTGTGTCTTAGAGATATGTTGTGGTATCATTCCGTTTAACGCTGTTGACGTACCATGTGTGATTGGTATGAAGTACGTCGACAGTAGTGCCTATGGTCTCTAGTGGATAGTTTACATCGACGGTGGAATAGCAGGGCTTGTGTTGTCACGCATAAGCGCAGGCCTACCAGGAAGCTGGGACGTGGGAGCAGTTATGCCCCATAATCCAAGCATCTGCTATCCAGTTCGGCCCGATGAGTATCCCCTAGAAACCAGGGTGCGACAAAAATGGGTTTTTTTGTGAAGGACCTACCACAAATATGTTGCAAACCTTGAGAGCTATAATTTTTTAAAATACTAGACCATGTTATATGCACAAATAACCAATTTGTTTCATATGAAAAGGTTTCTATCCACCTCTTTTGAAAAACACAAGTTTCTGCCGATTCCGCTGGAAACTGGTCAAATTTGAACTACAGGTACCTCATAGTTTGCTCATGATTTTTGGCAAAAATAATTTTTAGGTAAACAAAGAACTATTTCATCATAGATACACCAAGAGTTTCTCAATATTTAACCCCTAGATACGAACGGTCATGCCCCCCGTCTTGACTTTTTCCTTAAACCGGCTTAGAAAATTCCAAAATATTCAAAACAACCCAAAACGATGCAAGGCCTTCGCGTGGTGTCATTATATAGGTACTAGTATACACCAAAAATAATAAACTTGGAATACGACAGTTGTGTTGAAAATGTGTTCATAAAAATGAGCTACTCCTCCGAACATTCCTGGGTTTCGGGCCAAATGACGGGTGTTATGGTCATATCCATGGAATAGTTTGTTCAAATGTTCCCATATTCCACAAAAACATGCATCTTGGAAGCACGGACAATGTTGACCAAGGAAGTTTTCCTTTTCATTGAAGAAAAAAACCATTTTCCATTTCCCGAGTGTAAAAAATGGGTTTTTTGTGAAGGACCTACCACAAATATGTTGCAAAACTTGAGAGCTATAGTTTTTGAAAATACTAGACCATGTTATATGCATAAATAACCAATTTGTTTCATATGAAAATGTTTCTATCCACCTCTTTTGAAAAACACAAGTTTCTGCCGATTCCGTTGGAAACTGGTCAAATTTGAACTACAGGTACCTCATAGTTTGCTCATGATTTTTTGGCAAAAATCATTTTTAGCTACACAAATACCTATTTCACCATAGATACAACTAGAGTTTCTCAATATTCAACCCCTAGCTACGAACAGTCATGCCCCCCTCCGGTGAAACCCTAGACCCGCTGGAGAAATACCGGACTTATACGCATACACGCGGTAACAACGTCGAATGGGGGTAGCAATGTGGAACTAGTTGCCATCCAAAACCCTAGATTGTGGTAGGATCCCGACGCTACGGAGCCCCTCTCCGGTGAAACCCTATACCCGCTAGAGACTAAAAAAACCTTATAAGACTACGAAAGGCACCGATGTCAAAATGGGGTAGCAAAGTGGAACTAGTTGCTTGGTTGTGTTTTGGTGGTCCCTAGAAAGCATTAAAACAATAGCATGGACCAACTCTTCGGAAGATTCCCTCCCATTTGACCGCTACGGGAATTTCTAGGCGTGTTGTGAGAACAAGAAACCGCGAAACTCCCGCTACAGATCTACCCCAATGAATCTTCTTGAATTCTGGGGCCACAATTGTCTTACATGTTTCTATAGCCTAACCATGCATAAACACTGAATGTTCTACTATTCTACCGCCCTTTGATGCCCGTCTATGGGGGTACACGACGCAGTCGCAAGTTCCACGATTTCCCAAAAGAGGGGCGCCTGCGGGGCCTCGGGATACGTACAAATTCATTTATGTTTTTAATATTAATGTTTAGGTATATCATATAATAAGGATGTTATTTATTTATTTTAGATTAATGTGTTTTATAGGGTCGGCTCCGGGAGATTTCACCGTGTTATTTCATGGGTGCGGGTGGCGGTATACTCACATTCGGAGGTATACAACCACTCCTATTAACTGAGAAATTATAAATATATTAAAATCATATAGGAAAACAAATAAAACTATATTAAATTTAGACAAATTTGGAAAATGTGCAGCACCTACGCCGACGGCATCCCCTCGGGGTAGCCTCACTACTAGAGATTTGCTTATAGCAGCATATCCTACCACAGGCGAACAGGAAAGTTGATGCGCCTGGGCTACTTAGCGCAGGCGAACAGAAGAACTACGCGCCTGCGGTAAGTCCCTTACCCCAGGCGAACCAACTAAGGAAGCGACTGGGGTAAAGTGTGGCAGGGCCACCCAACACCACCCCGTGGCTCTCTTCGTTTACCCCAGGCGAATAGAGCACATGTTCGCCTCCGGTATAAAACATACCCCAGGCGAAAAACGTACATCTGCGCCTGGGGTAAGCCCTCGCTGTTGCCGCACAAAAATGAGAAAACCATTAGGACCGGTTTGTGATAAAAACCGGTTCTAAAGGATCTGTTCTCTGGGCCCCACTCCGCGCAGCAAATGGCCGCAAGGACTTTAGCACCGGTTTGTATCAAGAATCGGTGCTAAAGGCCTTGCGGCCATTTGCTGTGCGGAGGGGGGCCCAGGGGACAGATCCTTTAGAACCGGTTTGTATCACAAACCGGTCCTAAAGGCCATGAGGCCATTTGCGGCAGGGTGGGGGGCCCAGTGGACAGATCCTTTTAGAACCGGTTTGTATTAGAAACCGGTGCCAATGTGCTTAGCTCAATGCTTTAGTATTCTAAGTGACCAGATCTCACCCGCACCCGCACCCACACGCACCCACACGCCGCCGCCGTCGCCAGTGTCGAGAGGAGCAGAGCAGGTCGTCGCCCACTCCGTCGTCGTCGTCGTTGTTGATCCAGGTCAGCCCCTCTCCCTCCCATCCCCCCACCCTCCCATCCCGGCCCCCTCCATCCCAGCCCACTCCGGCCCTCCCGTCGTCGTTGTGGAGGATGTGCGCCTGCTCCTGGTGGCCGCGGTGCTCCCGACGTTGTGGATCCAGAGGAATGTGCATTATATCTCCAGGATTCAGTGCTCTTATCGGATCTTTGTAGTGGATTATATCTCCAACATGTAATTTTCAATAATGCGTATTTCCGTTTAGATGAATACCATAGAGTCAGGTTTCACTAGTAAAAAGGAATGTGAAATGTGAGATTTAAATAGGAGTAAAAACACGCACAATAACAACATAACCAATTGTACTTGAAGAAAGTGTATTGTTGGAAGTATCACCTAAACTCTCCGACAGGTTCCATTTCGTTTGTACTGCTGTCAATTGCCTTATTACATTACTAGAGGTAGGTGCTGCCATTTGTCTTTGTTTTGTGATAGCTATGCTCCTCTAACCTCTATGTGTACTTTCTTAATTTAATAGAACATGGCTTGCGAAGTATGTCGGTCCCGATGTGCCCAATGACGATTCAGTGGGACTTCTTTTATGCTTCAGCTCCACGACGGTGACGTTGATTCGTTGGTAATTAACAATTCTTTTTATGTTAACTTCTTCTTTCGTTTTACTATCTAGCTTGAGACTTGTGTTTATTCTTTATATTTATTTTTTAGATTCTACCATGCAATATTCGCCAAGAGTTCAACGAGTTAGTTGGCAATAATGTGGATTTCAATGTTCACGGGACCACCTACATTCTTCGAGTGAAAAAAGAAAGAACGAAGACATACTTCTGCGGGGAACAATTGCAGGCTATCATCGCCACGTACAATTTAAGCGGAGGTGATTACATTCACTTCTCTATGGAAGGACCGCAACCTCGTATCAAAATTCGGTATATGGGCGGGATTGCGAGCGAGAATGGCGGGAGTGAGGAGGATATTGGGAACACTGAGGATGATATGGACACTGAGGATGATATGGACGAGGAGGACCCATGGAAACATGTGGTGGTTGCTCAAAGAGCGAATCTTAGCGAGCTTGAGAAGGACCGTGTCCTTCAGAGACTTGCCCAGATAGATAGCTACATCGGGTCCCCTTTCGTGCATCGCATCACCAACACTAACATCTCCAATGGACATCTCATGGTATGTTTTTTAACGTTTTCTTATTCCTATAGTTGCTTATGTTATAATGTGGCCGGTATGTGACATTGTGCTTTTATTCTTTCTTGGAATTGTGTGTTCTAGAAAATACCTATGGCGGTAGCGGACAGTGCTGGCATGGAGCATAAAGGTACCATTGGAGTACGCCGTGGAGAATCAGGAGATGTCACCACAGTTCCGATCACCAGCGATAATGCTGATGGTCGTGTCATCCTCAACTCTCAAGCATGGAGGCAGTTCCATTCCGCAAGAGTTGGTATGGAGGCTGGCCGAGCTATTCTGATCACCATGAGGGATACTGACATCCCCAACTTGGACATGATGATGGTGATCCACTACATCAGCCCAAATTAGAACAAATAATCATTTTCATCTCACTAGCTAACTCCTGGATTTATTAATTAGTAGTATGGTTCTTTTCGAGACTATGTAATTTTGTTGAACTATGTGGTGATGATCGAGACTATGTGTTGATGATCGAAAATATTTCTGTTATAAAATTTAATTCTGTCATTTTGAGACTATGGTATATTTCTGTCATTTTGAGACTTATTTCTGTCATTTTCCTGTATTCTGTTATTTTGATATCTTTTATATTTTGATACAGCAAAACCATACCCCAGGCGAACAGAATACGGTACCCTAGGCGCATCTCTTGTTCGCCACAGGTAAAAGTATTACCCCAGGCGCACAAGGCCTATTCGCCTGGGGTATGCCAACTTACCACAGGCGCATTTCACTATTCGCCTGGAGTAAGCCATTACCGCTGGCGATATGGTCCCAGGCGAACCGAAATGCGCCTGTGGTAGCCCTTTTATGTTCGTCTGGGGTAAGCTTTTCCCTAGTAGTGCCTATCGCGTAACGCCGACGGCACCCCCTCGGCGTAGCCTATCGCGTAACGGGACGCATTTGAATCGCGTAACGGGGCAGCACCCTGCGCCGAGGGGGGAGTAGACGCCGACGGTGGCCCTCGGGGAAAGTAAAATACGCCGAGGGGGGAATAGACGCCGACGGGCGCGTTGTCAACCGATCCTGCCGACCACCCTACGCCGAGGGGGCCGACCTTTGGCCGTCGGCTTAGTGGGGGGCCGTCGGCGTCTAGGCAGTTTCCCGTAGTGTATGTCTCCTGAATGGTTGTTCATGAGTCGAAGAGGAGGTATTTACGCTGCAATTCAGAAAGATTTGGTTTCAGCTTAATCTTCGGATTCTTGATAAATGATCTTCCGGTCATGATAGCATGGTTTTACTTGGTCATTGTCTTTTCATGTTCTAAGGGTTTGACTTCACTATTATCATACGGGACGAGAGCAAGCTTTTTATAATTCAACTTTCTACCTTATAGAAAAAACATGGCATTGCCATTGGCGTACTATTGAAAGAAAAGGATTGGGAGTTCATGTGTCTTTGGTATTCTCTAAACTAAGTTTATCTCTTAGTATTTGATAAGACAACAGTTTGTCGATTCATATATTTATCCGAAACTAAACAAATAGGTATGAGCTGAATGAATTCTGGTAGATTTATTTATTGTGCCTCGGACTACAGCTTGCACAAAGTTAACTATCCTTTGATGCTTGAGGCTCTTGGGAAGTATTTGTATGTTGCCAAAAGTTTATCTTTCCAAAGTTTTTACCCGATCAGACTGCACTTTGTATGCTTGTCATACATTCTTGGATGTGTAACTCTTGATCAACAACAATCCTCAACAATTTACTGAATAAAATGGCTTAACTGTTGCACCTATGCCATCCTCGAGAGAACATGAGCGAGGATGTGGTGGTCGCTGACTAAACCTGAGGGAGCCCATCCCCTCCCAGTCCTGGTGCTCATCCTCCTCTGGTAGTATTTCTTCCTTTACAGATTTTACCATTTTTTTACCCGATTATTGGTGTATTGCTTTTTTTTAACCAGAAAAATTTACATGACATGTTCCACAAACTAAAGGGGCGTTTTTTCCTTGTATATTTTGTGCGTTACCATAAAACGATGTGGCATACTGTTTCTAGGGATACTACAAGGGATTACTCTAAGAAAGTCAAAGAGAAGATGACCATAGAGAAAGAACAAGAAGGAGGTGGCACCGTAAAAGGTGGGGAACACCAGGCTTATTACCGAATCTGCAAAGAGGAACATGAAGAAGAATACCTTATGGTGGACGGCTCTAAAAACATCAATAAGGAATAACAATATGCAAAGGATGTTTATGACGAACATGTTTTCCCTTTTCATGCGTTATATTCCACATTAGTTGAAATCTTCCCGTCTTAATTAGTTTTTGAATTTCTTATGGCAAGCATAGTTTGTATAGGAGCACCCATGAGTATTGTAATTATCAGATATGATCTGACTGCTTATGAATAGTTAGAGTCAGACATCTAAACACGCATATGTAGTTCTGCACTCTCAATTTATTAATATTCCTATGCAAACTTCAAGGCTTGAACCAATTTTTAAGGTGACGAGATGTCCTTTGCTCTTATCACCATGCTAGCATAAGTGGACATGGGATATCTATATCTAGATTACAGTGATCATATTTTTTATGTTACGCTCATGTCATTCTAAAATCACTAGGTATTCAAGGTTAGTATATTTACTAGCTTCTTTGCTGCTTATTATAACTATTGAATGCTAAAATGACCTGGTGCAAGATTTTTCAAGGTGATCCGTTAGATTAAGGAAATAAAATTTTGTGGCAGCCTTTTTCTTATTTTTAGTTGGAGCTTTTAATTGTAATTCGTGGAGATCTATTTGTCTACTCTTTATTCATGAATAGGATGAGGAAGGATATAAAGGTGAAAATGCTTTGTAAATCAAGAGACAACGATGATTTAATATGAAACATAGTTACCAGTGGAGAAAAAAGAAGTGAGATGAGAGGATGAGAAGGGAGATGAAGGAAGATGCAAAAATAAGGATGGGTCTGGCCGGTGATGAGGCCGCAAGTGGCGCCCACCAGAGGTGGGATAAGATTCAGAGCCCGTGGCAACGCACAGGCACTCAACTAGTGGTCAGTAGTATGCTACTTGAAAGAGATTTTTTTTTTCCTTTTTTAACGGTATCAACTTAACATTCAACTTGGACATCCGGTTAATTTGGTTGGTAAATAGACAAACAGTAGCTACAGTACTTAATATAGAATGGTAATTGAAAGAGACTTTTTTTAGGGTTTTCTGACGAAGCTCGCGTCAAAGAGGGTAGGAGCACCGTGATCATATTAGACAAAGAGAAAATTCTCGTCTGTTTAACAAAACAGGACGGGAAACCAGTAAACAAGAACAGGTCCACTGTGCTTGCCGTTCAAGACTAGGACAATTTTCCAGTAAGTTGCAATTCAAGATGATTTCCTTCCAGGAGTAGATGTGAGTGAGTGTGACGGACGGGTGATAGAGCAGTCACGCAGTTAAGAAACGGTCATCAAAGGAGAGTGGTTCCTTAAAGAACAATACAAGCGGTCCTAGATTCATTAGACTGGATCAAAGTTTTTATTCTTTTATTTTGACTGGATCAAAGTTGGATGTCAAGAGTTGTTACGACCTCCAGGATGTCAAGCATGCGGCGCAGTTTTCAAAGCGACACGTATGTAACTGAATATACTGTCTGATGAGATCTTATAAGTTGGTGCGTTCTCAACCTACAATCCTAGACCAGTTCAAAGTGCATGCATGTAGAAGAGTTTTTTTGTCAATCTAGCCACAGAATGGTCGCAAGAAATAAGCATACACTACAGGAATCGTGTTATGTGCCGACGGCCAAATATTGTGCCGACGGCAAAATATCGGGGGCGGTCGGCACAGGCGGCTGGAGCCCCAGCCCGCCAACTCGGCCGTCGGCACAGTGGAAAGGGGCCCGACGGTCGCCGTCGGCACACTGGCTGCCGTCGGCACAGTCGAAACAGGGCCGACGGCTGCCCTCGGCACCAAATCAGCCGTCGGGAAGCCGTCGGCACAGGTGCAAAGTTTTTTTTTTGTTATTTTGTGGTGAAATGTGTATTTATTAATTACTCACAATTGATAAAATTAATATGATAATATTTAATGTTTAAAATAAATAAACTCACAATCGTTACCGCGTGTATCGAGATCTAAGTCCATTTTTTTTTGTAATACTAGCTTGTTGCAAAGTCTGACACCACTATCAAGTGGCTTTCTACCTTGTTGTTTTATGTTTCTATGGCCTACCCTAACACAACCAAGCACCTAGTTCCACAATGCTACCCCCTTTCGACGCCGTTACCGCGTGTTTCCGTATAAGTCCGGTATTTCTCCAGCGGGTCTAGGGTTTCACCGGAGGGGGGCTCCGGATCTTCTGGACCCCAACACAAGCAAGGTGGTGCCATAGCATGTTATTATAGGTGTGTTGTGTGCTTTTGATGGCAAAGATTTCACTCCGGGGTGTGGGCCGCTTCACCGGCATCCACTTCTCTCTCGTGAGTTTACACGCGCTTATAGGCTGAAACTCCCGTATCGGACGAAACGTCGTGAATCTTCCGAAGAGGTGGGTTCTACCTAGTTGTTTTATGTTTCTATGGCCTACCCTAACACAACCAAGCACCTAGTTCCACAATGCTACCACCTTTCGACGCCGTTACCGCGTGTTTCCGTATAAATCCGGTATTTCTCCGGCGGGTCTAGGGTTTCACCGGAGGGGGCTCCGGATCTTCCGGACCCCAACACAAGCAAGGTTGTGCCATAGCATGTTATTATAGGTGTGTTGTGTGCTTTGTATGGCAAAGATTTCACTCCGGGGTGTGGGCCGCTTCACCGGCATCCACTTCTCTCTCGTGAGTTTACACGCGCTTATAGGCTGAAACTCCCGTATCGGACGAAACGTCGTGAATCTTCCGAAGAGGTGGGTTCTACCTAGTTGTTTTATGTTTCTATGGCCTACCCTAACACAACCAAGCACCTAGTTCCACAATGCTACCCCCTTTCGACGCCGTTACCCCGTGTTTCCGTGTAAGTCCGGTATTTCTCCAGCGGGTCTAGGGTTTCACCGGAGGGGGGGCTCCGGATCTTCTGGACCCCAACACAAGCAAGGTGGTGCCATAGCATGTTATTATAGGTGTGTTGTGTGCTTTTTATGGCAAAGATTTCACTCCGAGGTGTGGGACGCTTCACCGGCATCCACTTCTCTCTCGTGAGTTTACACGCGCTTATAGGCTGAAACTCCCGTATCGGACGAAACGTCGTGAATCCTCCGAAGAGGTGGGTTCTACCTAGTTGTTTTATGTTTGTATGGCCTACCCTAACACAAACAAGCACCTAGTTCCACATTGCTACCCCCTTTCGACGCCGTTACCGCGTGTTTCCGTATAAGTCCGGTATTTCTCCAGCGGGTCTAGGGTTTCACCGGAGGGGGGGCTCCGGATCTTCTGGACCCCAACACAAGCAAGGTGGTGCCATAGAATGTTATTATAGTTGTGTTGTGTGCTTTGTATGGCAAAGATTTCACTCCGGGGTGTGGGCCGCTTCATCGGCATCCACTTCTCTCTCGTGAGTTTACACGCGCTTATAGGCTGAAACTCCCGTATCGGACGAAACGTCGTGAATCTTCCGAAGAGGTGGGTTTCTACCTAGTTGTTTTATGTTTGTATGGCCTACCCTAACACAACCAAGCACCTAGTTCCACATTGCTACCCCCTTTCGACGCCGTTACCGCGTGTTTTCGTATAAGTCCGGTATTTCTCCAGCGGGTCTAGGGTTTCACCGGAGGGGGGCTCCGGATCTTCTGGACCCCAACACAAGCAAGGTGGTGCCATAGCATGTTATTATAGGTGTGTTGTGTGCTTTGTATGGCAAAGATTTCACTCCGGGGTGTGGGCCGCTTCACCGGCATCCACTTCTCTCTCGTGAGTTTACACGCACTTATAGGCTGAAACTCCCGTATCGGACGAAACGTCGTGAATCTTCCGAAGAGGTGGGTTCTACCTAGTTGTTTTATGTTTCTATGGCCTAACCTAACACAACCAAGCACCTAGTTCCACATTGCTACCCCCTTTCGACGCCGTTACCACGTGTTTCCGTATAAGTCCGGTATTTCTCCAGCGGGTCTAAGGTTTCACCGGAGGGGGGCTCCGGATCTTCTGGACCCCAACACAAGAAAGGTTGTGCCATAGCATGTTATTATAGGTGTGTTGTGTGCTTTGTATGGAAAAGATTTCACTCCGGGGTGTGGGCCGCTTCACCGGCATCCACTTCTCTCTCGTGAGTTTACACGCGCTTATAGGCTGAAATTCCCGTATCGGACGAAACTCGCCATCCACCAGCGTAGGCCCCGCGTGCTCCGGTGCACGTCCCCGAGCTTCTCCTTCCTTGCTGCTCCACCGTCTTCGCTTTCGCCCTGTGCGGTTTAGGTGAGCTACATTTCCACCACCTCCAGCTTTCCACCCTTTGCTCTGCCCCGGTGTCGAATCCCTGATTCAACAAATCCCTTCGGTGAACTTATCGGGTTTCGATTAAGAGAACCCATTAGCGCTGGTGGAATCGTCGGCTAGACAGGGGGCGAGATTTACCCAGGTTCGGGGCCCTCGTAGAGGTAAAACCCTTACACCTGCCTCTTGTTGATCTGTATTAGAGATTAGATCGGTTACAATGGTGTGCTCGAATCGAGGGTAGGTCCGAGTTCAAGGCTTTTGGGTCGTGCGGTAATTGCTTGGTCCTCTCCTAGGGGGCTCTCCTGGCCTTATATAGATGGCCAGGTCTCGAGTTCTACCCGGAGAGGACTCGAACTCTAGCTAAGTCGGTTACAAGTTTCTTAGCTTAATCCGCAAGTCATTGCGGGTGGCCTTTACATGGGCCTTCCGGAGCATTCCAAGGGCGCCTCTTCTTGGGTCTTAACCTTGGGCTTAGATGGGGTGTCCTTATCCGCAAGGTCCAGAATCCATATCTTCGTCAGTAGCCCCCGAGCGTTTGCTCGATTGGGATTTTTCCAGTCGAGTAGACGGTCAAACCTTTCTTGATCATTTTTGGAGGACCAGCTCGACAGTTATTGTTTTTTAAAGGGTGTGTTCCCTGTACCATAAGTCATCATGCTCGAGTATCGAGCAACACAAGTGCCTGTTTTTACGGCTTTTTTCACAGAAGGATGTGGCACAGTAGCTTGGCTCTCCCGGGAGATCAGGGCCAATTAATTGCGACTAGGGCAAAAACATTCCTGGCCTACACAGATTCGAGACCTCCGACTCGAACCCGATGAGGTGATTGTTGCGACTGGGCCGTTGTGGACTTATCAAGTCGAACTTAACCTATGGGGGTACCCGGCGCGTCCGCTAGCATTTTTCTTCGTGTTGTTGACACGGAATTATACCGGAGGACGCAGCTTTCGAGTGCGATTCCAGGCCCAAAAGAGAGATCTTTTTGGGTCTTACCTTCATATTCGAAGAATATGGCATCCGGATGTGCCTAGTCGGCTGAACAATCCAGGTTCTTATGATGTAAAATTATCATGTGTAAGAGAGGTAGGTTCTTCCTACCCGATCGATTTGTTTGAGTTCCATACGAAAGAAGTTTCGTGCTAGAAGAAAAGTTATGTCCATATGAAAGAGTTTTCACGTTTGGAATGCTGTGCCCATACGAAAGAGTTTTCGTGTATAGGGTATTTTTCTCTCGTTCGAAGAGGTTTTGCTTCATGAATTGTTCATAGAAAAGTTGCTTTCATCCGAAGGAATTGTTGTTCGTACGAAGATATTTTCGCGTTTGAACTTCCAATCGAAAGATCTTGATTTTGAATGACGTATGCCATGACGTCATGGCGCACTCCTCTTCTCCTGATGGGACGTGACGGAGCGGTAGCAGATGGTGGCCCACCTGGTCAGCTTTTTGACCGGGAAACGAGCCGTCGTTCCCGGTTTTTACGCGAACCGCGCAGTAAATGCGCACGATCTTCTGTTAAGATCGTGGCACGAAACAGCGTTGGCCGCCCCTTCGTTTCATCTTCACACGTGGTGGCTGTGATAAGCGCCACGTAGCGTATCGTACGACTGAGATCGTCTCGCTCCGTGTATAAGTACGGGTCTTAGCGCTACGGTAAATTTTTCCCAGCTCTTTGCCTTCATCTTCTTCCTTGCGCCCATCTCCTTCTTCCTCGCGCTCGAGCTCGTTCTGCAAGCAATGGCTGGCGGAAAAAGACGTGGTGCTGTCACTTCTGCGTCCGGGGAACCCTCTGCGCAACCTGCGCCCCGTGCCGGCGACTGGCGCTCCCCCAACACCACCGCGAAGAGCATCAAGGAGATGCAGCGGGAAGGGTTGCTGCCGGCGGAAACGGAGAAGCGGGTTCGCCTCGGAAAGAAGGAAGAGGTACCTAACCCGCAATCGAACGAGCGCGTGGTCTTTGTGGACCACGTGTCTCGGGGCCTTTCCTTTCCTCTCCACCCTTTGTTCCTCAGGTTGCTGCATGTCTATGGCATACAGCTTCACGATCTTCCTCCGAACGCGGTGCAGCACATATCGTGCTTCATCGTGTTCTGCGAGTGCTTTCTCGGCATTCGCCCACACTGGACGCTCTGGAAGGCGCATTTCAAAGTTCGCATCTTCTGCGAGAAATCGCGGGTGGACTCCGAGCCTGGCGAGCCGCTGCGCACAGGTGGCTTCGGGATCCAGGCGCGACTGGAGAGCAGCTACTTCAACATGCACTTTGTTGACTCCGCCCAAAGCTGGCGGAAGAGGTGGTTCTACGTCATCGATAACAGCTCGGGTGGGCTCGTGGAGTTCCACCCATTCGCTGTTTTGAAGAGGCGGAAGTCTTGGGCGCACAAGCTGTCAGCCGAAGAAACCCAGGTCGTCACGCCCCTACTCGCAAGAGTGTCTGCTCTCCGGGATCAAACCGCCGGTGTGGTACTCAACGGGCTGCATCTGGCGAGTATTTTTCTGAAGCGCAGGATCCAGCCGCTGCAACAAAGGCCTTCCACCATGTGGGAATACCAAGGCGCTGAAGAACCTAGCCGAGTGAGCCGCAAGGATCTTTCGAACGCTTAGTTCGACAAGAAAATCGCGGCTATCACCAGCTTGAAGGTTGGGGAAAAGTTCCCTGACTTCTCAGTCGGAGCTTTCGACGCTTCGAAACCCCCACCAGGCGAGGTTAGCTTTATCCTTTCCACTCGTCATTATTTCCTTTTTTTTGCTTTGAGCTTTTGGTCGACTGAATTTTTTCTTGTCTCCCTCTTCCGTCTTTGTAGAGCTTAGCGGTAGCAAACTGCTATCCGCCAGTTGTGGGAGAAGAGGCCTCGGAATTATTGGCGAGTCATCTGGACGGCTTAGCCGATACCAGTGTAGCCAATGCTTCCTCGAGCTCCGATGACGATTCTTCGGATGACGCGGAGCTGCAAGCGTCGTCGGGTAGAGGACGAAAACGAGGCTACCTCCAAGGATAATTCCTTGGAGGAATCACCCGGGAAGGCCCCTATCTCCGCGACTCCACTTCGCTCCCTCGCCCCTTCGCCTTCATTCCCAGTAATCGCAACCGCTTGGAACGCGGATTTGCTGGATGAAGATGAAGATGACGAGTAAGTTATTTTCCTCGTTCTTAGTCGAACGTTCTTTCTTCTGCGCTTATGTTTGATTCCTTGTTCTTTTTTGCTGCAGTGTGCAAGCCATCAGCCCTCGCAGGTACGCTTCTTCTGTTCCTCCTGAAAAGAGGAACAAAGCAGGAACTGCGGGTGGAGCTCCTGATGCTGGTACCGTCCAGAATTCCCCCAGCGCAGCCCCCAATGCGGCGACTGCGGAACGTGAAGCTCCTAGCTTTGCTGCCAGGACTTCAGCTTCGAAAGAAGCGACAGACAGTTCCGCAGATCCTCTCTCCCGCGCCACGGGCCAGGTAAACTTTGTAGTTTGTCTTCGAATTTGTATCGGGTGCACGACAGTGCTCCTGATGGGAGTAGCCCCCGAGGTTGTAGTCGATCGCTTGCGATCGGCTACAGGCTCAAAATCTTGCTTTATTTTCTTCGTCTTGATTTCTATCGGGTGCACGACAGTGCTCCCGATGGGAGTAGCCCCCGAGGCTGTAGTCGATTGAATTCAATTGGGTACAGGCTCTAATTTATATCTTCTAATTCTTCTACTTCTGTACTTTTGCAGTCGCTTGTTGACTCGCTTGCGGCGATCGGTCGCCGCGTTGTTCTCGCCGAATCGGAGTGCGAGAGGCTTCAGTCACACTGTAGTCGATTCCACACCGAGAACGAGCTCCTTAAGAGTAAATCCCATTGTCTTCTTTTGTTTCTGTTGTCGCCTCGATTCTTGAAAGTTTAACAAATGTTTATTGCGCAGCTCAACTCGAACACTCTGAGTCCGAGAGAGTCAAGCTCTCTGAGCGGGCAACCACTCAGGAAGCTAATTTGGTAGCTGTTCGACAAGAGCTGGAGGCCTCCCGCATGCGGTCGGAAGATCTTGATAGGCAACTCGTGGATGCGAGAAAAGCTTTTAAGGATCTAGAGGAAACTGGCAATAAGGCCGATTCCGACCTTGTCACATTCCTCCGTCCCCTTGCTGAGCGTTTCGCGGGTAAGTGGCCTAAACTCTTGCAATTGTATCTTTTGTCTTGGTGATTTTGCGAGATGTTGACATTCTTTTCCTTTGCAGGTCTTCTGAATGTTCCTTTGGAAATTCCCGGGATCCAGCGAGTAGATGTGCTAACCGACACACTCGCTCAACTCAAGAGGCACTCCGAAGGAGTGTGCTCCTTGATCAGCGATGCCACCCAAGTGTTGTCGCAAATGCACGGTCGCTTCCTTGCCAACGCTGTATCTCCATCCGCACTAGACGGCTTGCTGAAGATCTTCTCGGAGGGCAACCTCCTGGACGCTTACGCAGTCGCCCAGTCGGAGTCTGGTGCGAAGACTGCGATCCAGTTTGCGCTGGCACATGGAGTCGATGGTTTGGAGGAGGCCTACTCGCAACTTCCAGTCGACCCCTCCACTGGCAAAAAGGTACGGCTCTCTCGTTTTGGCGAGCAGGCCACCATTCTTGCTCGGAAGCTGTCTGAGCTATTCGCTCGGCTGAAAGGAGGGGCGACTGCCGCTAGCGGGAGCACCACTGTAGCTTCGTAGTTTAGTTCTTCTTTTTCTTTTCTTCCGCGACTGTAATGAACCTTGGGATGTATTCTCGTATTTTCATTGTCTTTAATCGAAGTGTTCATTCTGGAAATTACTTCTTGAGGCTTGCGTGTTTCGTCCCGATGGGAGTAGCCCCCGAGCATTCGTCATACGTGCGAGTAGAGATACCTCGAGTAGGGCGTCTTATTTCTTTCCTTGTATTCTTCCAGGCTACTGGGTTTGCCGCGGAAACTTCAGGTGGACGTGGTACTCCAGTAAATCCACTTGTCGCCGCTGTTGGCACTTTTGCGGGCCTTCGTGATAAGGTCCAGGAGGGTGAGCGCAAGCTAAAAGCTCTGCGCGGGGTAGCCGATGTGGCAAAGTCCAAGCAGAAATTGGCGGCTGAACGCGAATAATTTCTGATGGATGAGTTGGCTGCAGTCGCAAGGGATTTGCTCTGTAAGTAGTGCAGCCCCCGTGCCTTTTTCTTCCTTGTTTCCTTAGCTGACTGAGTATGTTTTTGCTCTTCAGTCGTTAATCCGGATGACAGGGAAGAAAAGCAGTGGGTAGAAAACCACATTCATCAAGAGGCTAGCAGCTCAAAACCTCATGCGAACAATTTTTGGTCTGATCGCAGTCGAGGATTTGTGATGGCCACCTTGAAATTCCGAGTCATCCAGGCGAGAATTCTCGTGAGTTCTTTTCACGAGGTCTTGGTTGCGATGAATGCTGCTTTTTACCCGTTCAAAAGGGGTCCCGAGGACTGGAGCTATCTTCTCAGGCTGTTTGGACGTGAAGGAGAAGTTCGCGCGTGTGTGCGCAATCAGATGATTTGCGGCGCGGTTGTAGCTCTCACTTTTGTCCGGATATGGCATCCTGAGATAGATGTTAACTCCGTAGCTAGGAGTCCAGATTATGCAATTGACGATATCTCGCCTTACTATTATGATGTGCGTCCTGCAGCGGAGAAAATTATCCGATTGACCTCTGAAGAGGTAGATAGAGTTTTAGCGACTGAGAATGCTCAGCGCTTTGATTGATTGTCGGATGTAAATATCCTGTAATCTGTTTATAGTTTGTAAAAACTGTTGTAAGGTGTACAACCTTGTTTGTATGATGTTTTTCTGTGATGCTTAGTTGTAGGTGTAGCCCCCGTGTGTTTTTTGGGGTGTGTACCTGTAACTTTTAGCATGTAAAGAACGATAAGCTTCGAGTGAATATGATGAAGGAATCATGTATTTATTGCAATGACTGAGAAGCCATATATTCGAGCTACAGTAGTGGCTATTATAGCCTTATTTTGTTGTGATAACAAGTAAATCTAGGGATAGAATTTGCGGAGGTGTGCGATATTCCAAGGATTGGAATAGATTCCTCCAGTCTCTGGATTCTTTAGCCTGTAGGCTCCACCTAGGATGACTTCGTGTATGATGAAGGATCCTTCCCAAGGTGGTTCGAGCTTGTTTCCTTCCTTCTGTTTGAGCCGTAGCACCAGGTCCCCAACCGCGAATGCTCTGTGGCGTATGCGGCGACTATGATAGTTGCGCAAGGATTGCTGATATACTGCGGATCTTGCGAGTGCGATGTCACGCATTTCGTCGAGTGCATCCATATCTTCTTCGAGTGCCTTGTTGGAAGTTTCTTCGCTGTAGGCTACAACTCGTGGGGCGCTGAATCGAACGTCCTCGGGAAGGACTGCTTCTGCCCCGTATACCATGAAGAATGGCGTGTATTGTGTTGATCGGTTTGGAGTTGTGCGGAGGCTCCAGAGTACGGAGGGTAGCTCCTCCGCCCAATGTCCTGCGGCGGGATGTAGACGATCGAGTAGACGCTTCTTGAGGCCAGCCGAAACTAAGCCGTTGGATCTTTCGACTTGTCCGTTCGTTTGCGGGTGGACAACTGAAGCAAACTTGAAATTGATGCCCTTTTCCTCTGTTTTGTTTCCTTCGTTGTGAAGTTTGTACCATTGTCTGTAATGATGTCGTGTGGCACACCAAATCTGCATACAATGGAGTCGAGGAACTTGACGGCACATTGGGCGCTGGCCGAAGTTACTGGCATAGCCTCGATCCATTTGGTGAACTTGTCGACTGCGACCAGCAAGTGTGTATATCTACCAGGTGTGGACTTGCGTAATGGTCCAACCATATCCAGCCCCCATTGTGCGAAGGGCCAGGCAATGGGTATCATGTGCAATTATGTAGCAGGTGCGTGTGGTCTTGGTGCGAATCGCTGGCAGGCGTTGCATCGTTCGACCAGGCTTTTTGCATCGGTGGCAGCTGTTAGCCAGTAGAATCCTGCTCGAAAAGCCTTTCCCATTATTGTTTTCCAGCTAGCATGATGGCCGGAGTCTCCTTGGTGTATGTCCTGGAGCAGTTCCTTGCCATCTTCGGGTGCGATGCAGCGCTGAAGTATTCCCGAGATGCTTTGCTTGTATAATTCTCCATTGACTACCCGAAAGGATTTGCTACGCCTGATTAGTTGTCGAGCCTCGCGTGGATCGGCCGGGAGCTGTCTATGGAGCAGGTAGTCGAGATATTTCTGCGTCCAGACTGGCTCGACCAGAAAAACCTGTCTTGATATATTATGAGTGAGCTCGATAAGGGCGATTTGCGGGCTGACCTCTGTCTCTGGTGCTGCGGGTGCTCCTGCAGCTTTCTTAACTTTGACTGATCGCTTGATCATCCGTTCGAAATATATTCCTGGCGGTATGGGTGTATTCATCGAACCCATGTTCGCCAGTCTATCTGCTTCTTCGTAGCTAGATCTTGCAATGTGCTTCAGTTCGCACCCTTTAAAACTTCCTTCGAGTAAATTGTACATGTCACGATACGCGACCATGTTTTCGGCAATGGCGTCGCATTCTTTCATTGTTTGCTGCACAATGAGATTGGAATCGCCATATATCATTAATCGGGTAGCTCCACAGGCGGTTGCCATCTTCATCCCGTGCAACAGGGCTTCATATTCTGCGTCGTTGTTCGATGCTGGATCGTCTGGTGGAAAGTCCAGTCGCAGGACGTATTGCAGCTTGTCTCCTCGAGGTGAAATAAGAACGATTCCATCTCCTGCTCCTTCGTTTCTCTTGGATCCATCGAAGTACATTATCCAATTGCTCGTGTATTCAGGTGGCCCGGGGGTTTGTAGTTCTGTCCACTCACTGAGGAATTCCACGAGTACTTGAGATTTGACTGCGTTGCGTCCTGCATAGGTGATGTCCCAGGCACCCAACTCGATGCTCCATTTTGCTATTCTTCCGGATGCCATAGGGTTGTTCATGATTGTCCCGAATGACGCATCATTAACCACTGTGATGGCGTGTTCCTGGAAATAATGCTTGAGTTTTCTGGCCGTAAGAACAACTCCATATGCTAGCTTCTGGTAATGAGGATATCATTGCTTGCATGGCGAGAGCACTTCACTGATGTAATATATTGGTCGTTGGACTCCGTATGCTTTGCCATCTTCAGGTCGTTCGACTACGATTGCTGTGCTGATGACCTGGTTTGTAGCGGCTAAGTATAGAAAAAGTGGCTCCCGTTCTTGCGGTGTTGCAAGGACGCGCCTGCTTTGCAACGATCGCTTCAAGTCTGCGAATGCTTGTTTAGCTTTGGGTGTCCACTCGAATTTGTCCGTCTTCTTCAGTAATTTGTAGAAAGGCAACGCTTGCTCTCCCAATCGTGCGATGAATCTGCTTAGGGCGGCTAGTCGTCCTGCGAGCTGTTGTACTCTGCGTAGATTGGTTGGCTCCTTCATAGTTAGGATGGCTTGTATTTTCTCCGGGTTGGCTTCAATGCCTCTCGCGGATACTAGGTACCCGAGAAGTTTTCCTGCAGGAACGCCGAAGACGCATTTTGTCGGATTGAGGTTGATCCGATATGCATTGAGGGCGTCAAATGTTTCTCTAATGTCCTCGAGGAGTGTGTCCTATACTCGAGTCTTGATGACAATGTCGTCAACGTACACCTGGACGTTCTTGCCAATGAGATTGGCGAGGCATCTTTGCATGCAACGCTGATATGTTGCGCCTGCGTTCTTCAGCCCGAAGGGCATTGTCGTGTAGCAGTAGACACCGTGAGGTGTGATGAATGTTGTCTTCTCTTCGTCTTCCCTTTTCATCCGGATCTGATTATATCCCGAATAGGCGTCCAGGAAGGAGAGGTGTTGACAGCCGGCCGTAGAATCCACGATCTGGTCGATTTGTGGAAGAGGAAAATTGTCCTTGGGGCAGTGTTTATTCAATGACGTGTAGTCGATACACACCCGAAGGATATCCGTGTTCTTTTTGGGAACCAACACCGGGTTTGCTAACCAGGTGGATATCTTGATTTCCCTAATTAAGTTTGCGGCTAGCAACCTGTTTACTTCTTCTCCAAGCGCCTTCTGCTTGGGTTCTGAAAATCGTCGAGTCGTCTGTTTGATGGGTTTAGCGTCAGGAAAGACTTCGAGTGAATGCTCGGCAAACTCCCTGGGTATGCCTGGCATGTCTGAGGGCTGCCAGGCGAAGATTTCCCAGTACTCACGGAGGAGTTTGACGAGCGCGTCTTCCTATGCAGGCGAGAGGGTTGTTGAAACCATCGCTGTCTTTGCAGAATCCGTCGGGTGCACTTGATGCTTGCGGGTGTCGCTGTTGGCGCTGAATTCCAGTTCGGGCGCGTTTTTCTTCGTAAGGGGCATAACGGAGTGATCCGTGGTTTTTGCCAGCTCTTGAAGTTCTTCTTGCATCCCGAAAGATTTTGCGATCTCATTAAATTCTATGTCGCACTTGTCTGATTTCTGGAAGTCTCCGTCGATGGTGATCACACCGTATTCGCCGGGTAGCTTGAGCTTCAAGTACGCGTAATGTGGTACGGCCATGAACCTGGCGAACGCTGTTCGACCAAGGATGGCGTGGTACTGTGAGGGCCAGTCGACGACTTCGAAGTCCAGGAATTCCCTTCTGTAGTTGCTTGGGGTGCCCAACACGACTTCTAGGTTGATTGTTCCGAGTGGACGGATTGCCTTGCCCGGAACTATCCCGTGGAAGGATGTTTCTGATTCCACTAGGCCGTCCAGATTCTTGTTCATTCGACGGAGTGTATCCGCGTAGATGATGTTAATGCCGCTGCCACCGTCCATGAATACGCGGGCCAGGTCATAATTACCAATTTGAACTTGGATGACAAGGGCGGCGTGTCCTGGTCGATAGACTCGTGGCGGATGGTCTTTCATCGAAACGTGATTGGCTGATCCGCCATCTTCAGGTACTCGGTCTTTGTCGGTGGTGTCTGCACTGCCATGCATAATTGCCTCGTGTTAGTCTTTTGAGCTCTGCGAGAGGGGCATACCTTCTGTATCATCGCGAGTTGTCCTGCCGGGTTCGGGTATGCATTGGCTCCAGTGTTTTGTGGCGGTGGCGCAGGTAGTGCGGCTAGCTCCATGTTTGGATTTGCTGGTGGAGGTGGTGGTGGTGGCGGCTGGAATTGTTGTCCTCCTCCTGGCAGCGGCGGGTAGTTTTGGGTGGATGCAAATCTTTTCCTGGCGAGTGCATCCGAGATGTCATGAAACTTTCGGCAGTCCTTAAGAAGGTGTGTTGCCTTAGTTTTGCCCGTGCGCTTATCTGTAAATAGATGTAGCGAGCAGTATGCATCAAGGTCCTCCTCGGGGGATTTTTCTTCTGCCTTTGGCTTCCACTCGCGGCTTCCGCGGCGACCAGAGTCGCGACTTCGCGTGAATTCTGCCGCCACTAATTCCTCCCTATCCTCGTGGTCATAGTATTTCCTTCTTTTTCTTCGCCCATGGCGGTCGTCTTCGTGTGCGGGTGATGACCCTCTTTCGTTGCGCACTGCGTCTTCTCCATTAGCCCATTTTTCGGCTATGAGCATTAGCTCCCCGATAGTTTTAGGCGCTGCTCTGCCTAGTTCTTCCCGAAAGGCAGTTCTTCTCGCACCTTTAGCGAAGGCCTCAATCGCCACTTCTTCCGAGATGGTTCCCGCGGTGTTCCTGAGTGTGGTCCACCGCTGTATGTATTCTCGGGTAGACTCGCCGCTTTTCTGTTTACAGGCTCGTAGTTCTTCGATTGTAGCCGGCCTCTTGTATGTCGACTGGAAGTTTTTGCAGAAATCGCGGTGCAAGTCATCCCACGATGCGTAGCAAGATCTTGGTCTCCTCTCTAGCCAACTGCGGGCCGTTCCGACTAGGTGCAAATTGAGGTATTGCACAGCCGTGTTCTTGTTCCCACGTTGGCACTTTACTGCCGTGAGGTAGTCGCTTAACCATTGAGAAGGCTCGAGCGAGCCGTCGTACTTTGTCACTTCCGTGCTGAGTTTGAATCGTTTGGGTAGGGGTGCTTCGCGGATACTGCGGGCGAAACAGAGTGCGCCGCAGGTTTCGTCATCCGAAGAGCCGGATGATGATCGGTCGCGATATCTCGATGCCCTTGCCCTGTCTACCTTGTTCTGCGCGATGTCGGATCGCGCGTCGCGTCCGGGCCGATCGCGGTCAGCGTCCTTCCGTGGCTCCTTGCTTCGTTTTCGCGAGCGGCTGTTGTGGTGCCGTGAGCTTTTCTCTCTCGGACTGTCGTCGCTGCTGCTTCGACTGTCACCGCGGCGGCGGGCTTCTTTTCCTCGACCACGACGTGGCGATTTGTTGTTTCTCGGGGAAGAGCTTCTGTGTCTGCGGGGCGTTTCCTTATCTTTGTCCTTCTCCTGTCGCTCCTTCTCCAATTGTTCTTCAGTCTTCTTGCGATCGTGAGAGGCGAGCCTTGCAGCTGCCAATCCTAGCCCCTTGCGAATTTGCTTGTACTGTTCCACCCGAGGATCGCTTTCCGTCGGTTGGTTCATCTGCATGTAAGTTGCTGCGGCTAGGACTGCAGCAGCGGGGGTCTACGGGTAGACGTTGCCGTCGTCGTCGACCCTCATGAAGGAGGATGTGGTCGACCTGCTGGTCCCAGCCATGGATTCGTAGTCCCTGGACGATGCTGCATGTCCCTTCCTTGCGGACCGAGTACCGACCGAGGGCGCAAGGGACTGCTCGGCTCGTCATAGGCTTGATTCGTCCGCTGCCCTTCTGCGACGGGCTAGATCTGCTCGGGCGTCTTTGATGGTCGAGGCCGCTCTCACTAGATGGTAGTGGTAGGCGGTTAGATCCTCCTGTGGCGCTCCTGCCGCGGGTGGCTGACTCCTTCGCATGGCTTCTTTGGCTCTGTTCCAGGCCTCCCGCGAGACGCCGATTATATTGCGCTCGGTTGCGCTGAATTCGGTTTCCGGGGGCGGTTCCGATCCGGCCATGCAGACTTGGGCCAATCGTGGCCCGTGCGTCCTAGGCGCAGATTGGAAAGCTTCCCGTACCCGAGATGGTTCCTCTGTCGAGAGGGCGTGATAGTCGACTGCGTTGAATCGGATGGACTCGCCACTTTTCTCCATAGGAAAGCGCGAGTTGACGGCTCCAGATTCGTTGTCAGATTCATCCGTGAAGTGTAGGATTCCGTCTCGGTTCGTCACGAAGTTGAAGCTCCCGAACGTCAGGGTGACGCTCTTCTCCAGATCCTCGAATACCGGGCGTGATTCCGGCGAGTGAGGTGTGACCACGACAGATCCGATCCGTATAGGATTGCTCGGAGCCGTAGTCGATGGTTTCCAACGGGAGTTGGACGTCGATGAAGCCGAAGATGCCGGTGATCCAGCGCCCGCGATCCCCACGGTCGGCGCCAATTGTCGAATCCCTGATTCAACAAATCCCTTCGGTGAACCTATAGGGTTTCGATTAAGAGAACCCATGAGCGCTGGTGGAATCGTCGGCTAGACAGGGGGCGAGATTTACCCAGGTTTGGGGCCCTCGTAGAGGTAAAACCCTTACTCCTGCCTCTTGTCGATCTGTATTAGAGATTAGATCGGTTACAATGGTGTGCTCGAATCGAGGGTAGGTCTCGAGTTCAAGGCTTTTGGGTCGTGCGGTAATTGCTTGGTCCTCTCCTAGGGGGCTCGCCTGGCCTTATATAGATGGCCAGGTCTCGAGTTCTACCCGGAGAGGACTCGAACTCTAGCTAAGTCGGTTACAAGTTTCTTAGCTTAATCCGCAAGTCATTGCGGGTGGGCTTTACATGGGCCTTTCGGAGCATTCCAAGGGCGCCTCTTCTTGGGTCTTAACCTTGGGCCTGAGATGGGGTGTCCTTATCCGCAAGGTCCAGAATCCATATCTTTGTCACCCGGCCTTCGAGCCGATGACACATTTACATTCATGTCTAGTCGCGTAACCGTAGGCGTCTCCCGTCCGGGAGAGTTGCAAATTTATAAATATGCAGGACTGTCCGTCTCTGCATATTTATAACCGTAGCTCTTCCGGATTGTCCATGTTTTGGACAACTCGGGTATGTGTAGTTCGGTTCGCGTCCCATGTTCTGCTCCTTCCTGAGACGGATTTCGGCAGCACCCCCCGTTGTTCTTCGGATGCACACCCTCTCGGCTTGAAAAGTTCGAGACGTGTATTCTGAAGAACAGCAGGGAGGTGCTGCCGAAATTCCGTCTCGGGTCGGGGTAGAACATGGGACACGAACCGATCTACACATACCCGG
Organism: Alopecurus myosuroides; assembly: GCA_028641055.1. Lineage (NCBI taxonomy): Eukaryota > Viridiplantae > Streptophyta > Magnoliopsida > Poales > Poaceae > Alopecurus > Alopecurus myosuroides. The sequence goes on from CM054059.1 coordinate 100,535,387, forward strand.
GTGGGATTAGGCCCCTACCTATTAGACATGTAGGTGAACCGTTGCATGCTGTAAAATATAAAATTTTGTCGTAATTAATCCGATGACATTGTAAAAAAGTATTATAACTTGTTTGTCTCCCAATAAAGCAGAGGATGTCTGGTAATGAGTGGATGTACAGTGGCCGTATTTCTGTGACTGAAAGAACAGATGAGTGGGAATGGAAGACCAACATGTTAGTGAAAGAGTTAGCGCGTGGTTCAAAGTCAGCGGTTCGCCCATTATGCCCTTGCCCTAATTGCCGGAGGCGGCATCGTCATGGAAAGGTTGAAATGACTAAACACCTGTGGTTGCATGGATATATGCAGAACTACGTGACGACTGTCGACTTTGCTCAGTACGAGCGTGATAGAGGAGAGGTGATGCGGCAGCGGATCAATGGCATTGAGTACGATGGGATTAGGAACTTGTTAGATGATTTCCATGATGCCGACATGCCTGATTCGCCACCTCAAGTGGAGGAACAGCCCGAACCGGAGGACCCGGATGAACCCGAGCCAACAGCGAAGGCCTTCTTTAAAATGATGGGCTCGGCTAAGAGGCCGCTATACGAGGGTGCAAAGATTTCTCAACTCGATGCCATCTCTCAAGCACTAGCTGACAAGGCCCTGTACTCCACTACGCGTGCTGGATTTGAAGCTAATCTGAAAACCTATGGTAACATGTTGCCCGAGGGGCATTGTCTGCCTAAAAGCATGCACGAAGCAAAGAAAGTCTTGAAAGAGCTCAACATGGATTATACAAAGATAGATTCTTGTCCAAAAGGCTGCATTCTGTTTTGGAAACAGTTTGCGGATGACAAGTACTGTAGCATTTGTAAGGCGTCTAGGTATCATGAGGTAAAGGGAGCCGATGGTCAGTTGAAGCAGACGAAAGTCGCTATGAAGATTCTTCGGTATCTCCCATTCATTAAAAGAATCCAGCGGCTGTATTGGTCCGAGGAGACTGCCAAACAGATGACTTGGCACAAGATGGGGAAGAGATACACAGACGAGCACGGGCGGGAAAAGATGGGACATCCATCTGATGGTCAGGCATGGAAGAATTTCGATGCAAAATACCCCGATGAGGCAAAAGAGGCTCGAAAGGTCAGGATTGCGATAGCAACAGATGGATTCAATCCATATGGTATGTCGACTGCCTCATACAGCTGCTGGCCCGTGTTTGTTATTCCGCTCAATCTCCCTCCTGGAGTCTTAATGCAAAGGAATACCATATTTCTGTCGCTGATCATTCCAGGGCCAGAATACCCGGGGAAGAATCTGAGTGTCTACATGCAGCCGCTTGTGGATGATTTGAACCACTCTTGGCACCACGGGACATTCACATACGACCGGGCATCAAAGAAAAACTTCTTAATGAAAATTTGGTTCCAATATTCCATGCACGACCTTCCAGGGTACGCTCTATTCTGCGGATGGTGTACCGCTGGTAAGTGGCCATGTCCAGTGTGCAGGAACCGATTGGAGTTCCTCTGGTTAAGCGCGGGTAAGAAGTATTCCTCGTTTGACATGCATCGACAGTTCCTCAAAAGAAGGCATCGATTTAGAGAAGACAGAAAGAACTTCAAGAAGGACAGAGTTGAGCGTGTAGAAAAAAAGATACCAACATTCGATGGTGCAGCTGTTGATGCCGAGCTACGTGCTCTCGTTCCCGCTGGGGGAAATGGCCCACGATACGTCGGATATGGTAAAACACACAACTGGACTCACGTGGCAGGCTTGACGCAACTTGATTATTACAAGGATCTCGAACTTCCCCATAACATCGATGTGATGCACACCGAAAAGATTGTCGGAGAGTCACTCTTTCACACAATCCTGAACATTCCTGAGAAGTCAAAGGATAATGTGAAGGCTAGAGTCGATGTCTAGAAACTCTGTGATAGAGAGAGATTACATATGCAGCCTCCTGACCGCCGGCGAAAAAATTGGTTTAAACCGCTCGCCGACTACTGCCTTGACAGTATTCAAAAGAAGGAGGTATTCAGGTGGCTCAAATTCATTGTCATGTTTCCTAATGGTTATTGTTCGAATATAAGCAAGGGGGTCAATCTTTTAACGGGAAAAGTCAACGGGCTCAAGAGTCACGACTATCATATATGGCTTGAGCGGCCGATGCCGGTGATGGTTCGAGGGTATCTACCCGAGCGTGTCTGGCGAGTGCTCGCGGAGTTGAGCCATTTCTTCCGCACGCTTTGTGCTAAGCAGATATGTCCTGTGATTATTTAGAAGCTGCATGATCTAGTGCCGGAGTTGCTATGCAACTTAGAGATGATATTTCTGCCAGGCTTCTTTACTCCGATGGCACATCTCGTTGTGCATCTCGCAAACGAGGCACTTTTGGGTGGACCGGTGCAGTTTCGTTGGCAGTTTTGTATTGAGAGAGAGTTCAAGTACATTAGAAACAAAACTGGAAATAAAGCTAAGATTGAAGCATGCATAGCTGAGGCAGTATGTCTTGAGGAGATGGCAGACGCCGCGACAACGTACTATCCGGCTGAAGTTCCCACTATGTATAACCAGGCATCTCGGTACAATATCGACGAGCCCAAGCATGACCCCCAGCTCCTCCTCTTCCAATGTCCCGGTGGCAAGTCAGGTGGCCGAGAAAAATACACCTTGACCAAGGAAGAGCAAGATTGCATAATGCTCTATGTGCTTACGAACATGAAGGAAGTGGTCGATTATATCAGGTAAAATGGTGGTACAAATTACTTTCCAACTAGTAACCCTGTTTCGATCTAATACGTATTCTTTTCTTTTAGAGAATTCATGGATGAAATGTGGTCTGGAGCGGAGGAACCATCTGTCGGGGAGCTGGACACTCTTCTGAAAGAGGGTGCTCCCGGAAAGAAAAAATTTGCGTCTTGGTTCATGGAAAAAGTAATTTCTAACCTCTCCCTATTACCTTGCAATCTGTGACTTGTCCCTTTCGTTACACCTATCTAATGCACAAAACAATTTGTATCGTATTTGTAGGGAGCTAATCCCAACGTTCAGATGACGGATGAGTTGAGATGTGTTTCCCAAGGTTTTAACCGTAGCGTCATGAAATATGAGAAGTATGATGTGAATGGGTATCGCTTCCATACGGAGGATCACCAGAAGAGTCGGCCGAATACAAAAACGGTAAATACCGGGGTTTTCACCCGAGGCGCCAGGGGAGGCGATGGAGCCGATTCCGTAGACTACTACGGAAGGTTAGAGAAGGTATACGAGCTGGCGTTCATTTGCACCAACGTAGAACTCAAGCTCGTTGTGTTCAAATGCCATTGGTTCGACCCCGTCCATGGATACAAAAGTACCCCTTCCATTGGGTTAGTTGAAGTTAGGCCTTCAACCACCTATAGCGGAGCCGATGTCTTTATTGTGGCTCACCAAGCCAAGCAAGTTTATTATTTGCCTTACCCATGCCAGAAAGATCGAGGCACTCAAGGGTTGGGAGGTCGCGTTCAGGGTATCGCCACATGGTAAACTACCCATGCCGTCCGACGACGATTATAACAACATTGACCCGAAAACGTACCAGGGAATTTTCTATCAAGAGCAAGAGGACTTCGGGGACTTTGACTTACAAATGGGTGGTTTTGAGGACCTTGAGAACAATGCAGAAACTCGTGGTGAGTCAGTGGTGGATCTAAAGGACATAGACATGCTCACCAAGCTACATACAGACAATGGCGACGATGATGAGCCACCACCATTCGAAGATCCTCTAATTTACTACTCACGTGATAGTGATACGGATAGTGAGAACGAGAACCCACCTAATTATGAGAGTGATGATTCTAGGTGATGTCTTTATACTTAGTATTTTATCTTAGTATTTTTATGCAAGTTTCACCATTTTATACTTAGTATTTTTTCTTTTGAACATGCCTAGTGATGCTCTACATTTTATGCCAAGTTTCACCATTTTATGCTAAGTGCCTACATTTCACCATTTTATGCTAAGTGCCTATATTTTTTACTATGTATATGTGATTTAATTGTTTTCTATTTCTCGATGCAGGTGATTGGACAATATGAGCCAAGGCAAGGAATCGTCGTCGTCCTTGCTCAAGAAGATTACACGGAGTGGTAGATCCTTGATTCGCAATCGGCGCTACCCCGTGGACGACGATGCGGTTGGAGGACGAGGGCGCCGGGCACGAGGTGGAGGTGGAGGACTGGGACGAGGTGGAGGTGGCGGGGGAGGTGTAGACTTGGAGCCTCCACCCTCCGCGTCTGGTGACGTGGCTTCCCAGCTGCAGATAGAGGATAGGGAGGAGGGAGAGACGGAGTCCAGACGGGAGGAGGAGGAGTACAGACCGGAGGAGGAGGAGGACGAGGACGTGGAGGTGGAGATGGAGGGGGAGGTGGAGGGAGGAGGAGGGGCACCGAAGAAGCTGCGAGTTCGTGGGGAAACGGGAGTCCCCGGTGCGGATCAGCAGCCTGCCACGGAGGAGGAGAAGACCCTTATTTTTCCAAATAAGAAGGAGTAAGTTTAGTAATTTTGTAATTTTAAATATGTAGTTTCATTTTTGGCATATGTACTAATGTTTGATTATTATGCAGCAATTGGACATATGCTGCAGGGAGCCGCCAGCCTTCGAGCTTGATTGGAGCTCTGATCCGGCTTTTTTGGCCGGGCTATTACACCCCGGCTGTGGATGGCAAGCCGAAGTTGGCCACTTCTTGGCTGGACTACGAGGCTGCCGATTGCCCGCCCTTCGGGAAGGCTTCTCACGCCGTGATCACCAAGTTTTGGGTAAGCTATATTTTCTTGAGTTTCGTTCGTAGTTGATGACACCACCGTTCTAACTCGCAATTTCTTCATGCATGATTGAAGTGCTTTTTCCGGGTGCTTGAGGAGGATAGAGCCGCGGCGGCTCGGACTCTCTGCGTGGCGTGCGTGAGGTTGACCCGCCAGGTGTGGTACAACCAGAAGCACACCGCCATCAGCGCGTTCATGGCCGAGAAGGGCAAAAGGGCCAAGAAGCATGAGAATGTCGATGACCCGCCCAAGATGACAGTCGAGGATTTCATGACGGTAAGTAAACTATCTATGTCATTCTACATTTCAGTTAAGTTGCCATTGCATTGCCTCCTATTTACTTCACTATTGCATTCTCAGGTCATTCCCGGCTGGGCCGAAAGACACGAGGACGCATGGGCGGCGCTGGCTAGGAGGTGGGCCGGGGAAGACGCCGACTTCGATGCCTTGAGCAAGCGGAACAGGAGGAACCGAGGCCACGGGGGCACCCACAGTGGAGGAAGCCTCAGCACCGATCGCTTCAAGAAGAAGATGTTATATACATACATGGAAAAGATGGTTTATTTTCTATCATGCATGTTTCTACTTGATACACATAACGTTTACTTTTGCGATGCAGGAGAGTCAGAGTGGGGTGCCAGTTACTTACTTGGCGGCGTGGAAGAAGATGAGGCAGAAGAAGTCCGTTTCGGACGCCGCCACGTCCTCGGCTCCCGAGTACTACGGCACAACCGAGGAGGACTTGCGGTCTTACTGCTCGGCGTTCCAGATTCTGCACCCGCAGGTCGAGGACCCCATCGAGCACGAGTACGACGAGACGGCGTTGATGCTGGGGGGGGAACGGGAGGGAGCACGGCCGTCTGAAAGTCCTTGATAAGGTGGCCATGCCTACCGCGAGCCTCACGCGTATCAAGGCTACCCTCCCCGCCGACGCCGTCCCTGTCCAGCCTCGTCGACGGCGTTCTGGAGCTGCCTCTGCCTCTGCCGATGTAAGTTGTTCTCTCATTCTCATCATGTTTTCTGACATTCCCATCTGCATTGCTAAGTTGTCGATATTAACTTGTTTCTTAAATTGTAGCCGGAGTTCGATGCGGCCTATGCCGCCGCTTATGCAAAGTACAAGGAGGACCTACAGGCGTGGACGCAGAGGAGTGAAGCCTCCACTGCGTACACTAGGGAGTTCGAGACTGTAAGTTTTCAATCCATATTTCTGCAAAATATGACAAGTCTAAACCATCTTGGCAACACATGACATCTAAACCATCTTGTAGGCGATGATGAGGTGGATGACCACCGGAGAGCGAGGACCGCCTCTAGGAGAGCGTCCTGATGGGCCAGGGCCGATCCCGGTATTCACATCGAGGGAAGAGTTTGCCCTCACATACTACGCAGAGACCCCGGTATGTTTCTTTTCCACATGTAGATTACTGATTTACTTTGCCTATAAAGTGTCTAACTCGTGCTCGAACATGTAGGGTACCCTCCCCGCCGACACCGTCCCTGTCCAGCCTCGTCGACGGCGTTCTGGAGCTGCCTCTGCCTCTGCCGATGTAAGTTGTTCTCTCATTCTCATCATGTTTTCTGACATTCCCATCTGCATTGCTAAGTTGTCGATATTAACTTGTTTCTTAAATTGTAGCCGGAGTTCGATGCGGCCTATGCCGCCGCTTATGCAAAGTACAAGGAGGATCTACAGGCGTGGACGCAGAGGAGTGAAGCCTCCACTGCGTACACTAGGGAGTTCGAGACTGTAAGTTTTCAATCCATATTTCTGCAAAATATGACAAGTTTAAACCATCTTGGCAACACATGACATCTAAACCATCTTGTAGGCGATGATGAGGTGGATGACCACCGGAGAGCGAGGACCGCCTCTAGGAGAGCGTCCTGATGGGCCAGGGCCGATCCCGGTATTCACATCGAGGGAAGAGTTTGCCCTCACATACTACGCAGAGACCCCGGTATGTTTCTTTTCCACACGTCGATTACTGATTTACTTTGCCTCTAAAGTGTCTAACTCGTGCTCGAACATGTAGGGTACTGGAGCTTCGGACAACGTGGCTTTTGGCTGGGCTTCTCCTAGTGGCTCCTCGGGTTCGCGCCAGACGACGCCGATTCACGGCCGTGCTTCGTCCACTCCTGGTTCCTCGCCTGGTGGCTCCGAAGCTGGTTCGACGGACGCGACAAACGATCTGCCCGTTTTCACGAGGGGAGACTTGGGCTTCACCCCTTCTCCTCCGGACCATCTGTAGCTAGCTAGGGATAGCTAGGATTGCCTCTGTATCGATGAAACCCTGTATGACGTTAAACGATGTTTGTATGGATGATTTCATGGTTAATAATGATTGTATTATGCTTCTACAAGTTTATAATGCTTTGATATATAATTGTGCCCTTTCTGTGATTTTTTTGGAACAAAAACAGCAAAAAAAAAAAAAACCTGGGCAGAGGCTATGCCGACGGCAATGCCGTCGGCACAGGTCCGTCGGCATAGCCCCTCCCCAGGAGTCACCAGTGCTTACCACGTGTCCCTGTTGTGCCGACGGCACTGCCGTCGGCACAGATCCCTCCACTACACTAGTGGAAACAGGGCCTTTTGTCCCGGGTCGTAAGGGCCATTTGTCCCGGTTTTGCAACCGGGATGGGCTAGCCGGGACAAATGGCCCTCCCCATTGGTCCCGGTTGTGCCAGCACCCGGGATGGTAAGGCTGGCCCACGTGGCGACTCTGGGCCAGGGACCGCGAGGGAGTTCGTCCCGGTTCGTTTTAGGGACCGGGATGGATGTCTTCTTAAAAAAAGAATAAAGTCCGCCCATTTTCCCTGCCGCGACAGGTTTTTTTGTTCGTTTTTTTTTCTCCTGCCTCGCAATCGCCAACCGGCCTCCCCTTCCCCAACCGCTCCAGGCCCACGTCTTTAATTAAGCCCACTGACACATTTTTTAGTCAAAAAGGCCCACTGGCCCGCGTCTTTTATTTATGGACAGTCAACGGTTCGAAGGGCCCACTGGCCCGCGTATGTTATTATGGCCAGTCAACAGGGGCCACTGGCCAGCGGCCTGGTGGCTGGTTCGCCTGGTCCATTAAACTAAGACCGAAGGACGGTCAAAGGGCCGCTGTCCGCCTCGTCTTCCCGCCCCGCCTCGTCTTCCCGCCCCGCCTCGGCTTCCCACGCCCCACTCCCCACGCGCCACGCCTCGGCTCCCCGCATTCATGGCCGCCTGCAACCGCCGCCACGTTCAGGCCGCCGGTTGGCATGCCAGCCCACCCCGGGTCCTTTTTAAAGGCCCCCCGCCGCCCGTACAACCCACCCACCCCGGACGCGTCCCTGGCAAAGCAACCCTAGCCGCCACCATGTCCCGCTGGTTCTCGAACTCCGGCAAGCGCCCAAGGAACGACGACGGAGGCTCGTCGAGCGGCGCAGGCCGCATCCCGCCCCCGCCGGCGGAGGCCTTCAGCTACGGCCCTGGAGGTGTCCGCCTCGGCGGGGTGCCACGCGTCCCCGCGCCACCACCGGCTGCACGCCCGCCGCCCCGCGCCGCGCCCCCGGGCAAGCGGTTCCGCCGGTACGTCCGGGTGGACGAGGCGGAGTGGCACTGGAACAATGCCACTCCGGTGTTCTACAACGACGTGCACCTCCCGGACGGCTGGCACCTGAATCCCCAGCGGATCCCAGTGCCGCCGGCCCCGACCGGCGCGGCGCTGCTCGAGGAGATCGAGCGCCGCCGCGAGCTCCTGCCGGCCCCCGTCCGCAGGGAGCGGATGTACGCGCGCAGCTCCCCCTACTGGGCCGCCTGGCTCGAGCAGGAGCACGAGCAGCGCCGCCGCTCCTTCATCCCCGCCCCCCTCGAGGCCAACGTGGACGACTACCCCCCGCCAGCGCCCGGCCGGGAGAGGGAGCTATGGCTCCTCGTGGACGAGCCGGAGGACTTCTCCGGGGAGCAGGACCCCGAGCTCCGGGCCCAACTGGAGGAGGCCTGCGAGCGCTCCCGCCGCTCCCTCGTCGACGACGAGATCAAGAGGTGGGAGCATGTCGTGGCCGCCGCCGCCGCCGACGCCGCTGCCATGCCACCGCCGCCGCCACCCCCTAACGAGCCTGCCATCCCCTGGTGGCAGGCCATGAACGCCGAGCTGGAGGCGTCCGAGGACATGCCGGAGCCGCAGCCGCTCCCACCAGGCCTGGAGTATGGCATGACCTGGGCCTGGACCGGCGGCGTTTGGGCGCCGGGGTCGCCGGAGCAGGAGGAGGAGCTGCCCCCGCCGCCGCCGCCGCTGCCACAGGAGGTACTGCCCCCGCCGCCGCCGTACGCGCCCCCGATGCCCCCCCCGGCGAGCCCGGCCCAGCCGCCTGCCCACCTGTGGCAGGCACCCGCGTATGTACACCTCTCCGACGACGAGGACGACTAGGTCACCGCCGCCCCCCTATTCTCTATAGACAACGCCCCTAGCTAGCTACCCCCCCCAAGAAACGGTCGGCCGCCTGTGTCCGTGCCGCCGCCCCTTATGCAAGTACGGCCGGCCGCCTGTGGCCGCGCCGCCCCTATGTAAGCAAGGCCCCTGGCCCTATTTTAATATAAGTTGTGTTCCCCTAATCTACTGTGCCCCTAGTCCATCCCCGCCGGCGTTCCGCCGGCGAATCTGTCCACTCGTTCCCGCCGCCGGCAGGGCTTCGCCCAGCCATATCCACTCGTGCCCGCCCCTGGGGTGTCCGCTCGGCCTGGAGAGAGGGCCGCGCTTTTTTATACACTTGGGCCTTTAGTCCCGGCCCGTGCCACCAACCGGGACTAGAGCCCTTTGGTCCCGGTTGGTACCACGGCCCGGGACCAAAAACAAATTTCGAATTTCGGTGGCACCTCTGCGCGCCCAAAATTTTTTAGCGCCAAAATTTGAAAAGTGTTAAGTTTGCACATTAACAACTTTTATATACTTCCAAATTTGACAAAAATTCCAACATGAAAAATGCTAGAATTTGCAAAACTAATTTAAATCCATTTTTCGTTTAACTAAATAATTATTCTAACTATTGAAACTATTAATTATTTTTTCATTTGTATATAATTTGAATATAAATTATGGAAATTATGGATGTAGCCTATTTCTTGAGCAGCTGCACAGAAGTGCTTACAATCCACAAACTCCGGCTCTGTGTCATACAAATTTCTGGAAATTTCCACCCATACACTTTTTGGAGCTAGGGCCTCATTTTCATAGTAGAAGTAGGGTGGCTTGTTCATCCTCTAGAGTCGATGTCAGTCTTGGCTGCTTGTCCATCCTCTACAGTCTGCTCTGCTCTGCTCTACTGCTCCTTGCGGCTCAGGTTGGTAACGGTCCATGTTTGCGTATGCTTTGTGAACTTATGGTTTGATTTGAGAATTTCAAAACTTTGATTTGATAATCTTTTGGCCGGAAGCACCTAGCAATATCTTTTAAACCTTGTTTCTCTCCCTATGCTATTTGTACTTCTCATCGGCTCTAATGTTTCTCTACCTGATTCTACTTCTCCTCTGCCTAGTTTACAGATGTTTGCTCTTTTCTGTAGATGTTTCTACACTGTAAAATGGGCATGTCCCAGTAGTGGTGATCAGCGCCTTGCCTAGCACGGTTATGAACATATTTCTTCAAGACTCCCATGAACCTCTCAAAGGGGAACATATTGTGTAGAAATACCGGACCAAGAATATGAATCTCTTCACATAGGTGAACCAGGAGATGAGTCATAATGTTGAAGAAGGATGGTGGGAACACCAACTCAAAACTAACAAGACACTGGACCACATCCCTCTGTAATCTTGTCAGACTTTCTGGATCGATTACCTTCTGAGATATTGCGTTCATGAATGCACATAGCTTCACAATGGGTACTCGAACATTTTCCGGTAGAAGCCCCCTCAATGCAATCGGAAGCAATTGCGTCATAATCACGTGGCAGTCATGAGACTTCAGGTTTTGGAATTTTTTCTCTGCCATGTTTATTATCCCCTTTATATTCGACGAGAAGCCAGACGGAACCTTGATACTGTAAAGGATTTCAAAGAATATTTCCTTCTCTGCTTTAGTAAGAGCGTAGCTGCTTAAGGAATGACGCCCTGTATCTGTGTGCTTGTTGCTTGGGTCTTTCATACGTTGCTGGTCCTCCCGTGCTTCAGGCGTATCTTTTGACTTCCCATACACGCCCAGGAAGCATAGCAGATTGACACATAGATTCTTTGTCACGTGCATCACGTCGATCGAAGACCGGACATCTAAAACTTTCCAATAGGGTAGCTCCCAAAATATAGATTTCTTCTTCCACATGGGTGCCCGCTTATCAGGGCCGTACGGAACTGGTTGGCTGCCAGCAGCCTTACCAAAGATTACTTCTAGGTCCTTGACCATATCGAATATATCATTACCACTACGGAGCTCAGGCTTCTTTCGGTTATCTGCCTCACCTCTGAAATGCTTCCCTCCTTTTTTTCCTTAAGGGATGCTTGATCGGAAGAAATCTACGATGCCCCAGGTATACAACCTTTTTACATTTATCCAAAAAAACACTGTCAGTCTTATCTAAACAGTGTGTGCATGCATTGTATCCCTTGTTTGTATGACCGGAAATGTTACTAAGAGCTGGCCAATCATTGATGGTCACGAAAAGCAACGCCCGTAGGTCAAATGGCTTTTGTTCGTTCTCATCCCACACACGTACACCTGGTTTGCCCCACAGTTCTAAGAGTTCTTCCACTAATGGCCTTAGATACACATCAATGTCGTTGCCAGGTTGCCTCGGGCCTTGGATGAGAACTGGCATCATAATGAACTTGCGCTTCATGCACAACCAAGGAGGAAGGTTGTACATACATAGAGTTACAGGCCAAGTGCTATGACTGGAGCTCTGCTCCCCAAAAGGATTAAAGCCATCTGTACTTAGACCAAACCATAAGTTTCTCGCCTCTCCTGCAAAGTCTGGAAAGTCTCTCTCGATCTTTCTCCACTGCGATCCATCGGCGGGGTGCCTGAACTTTCCATCTTTCTTACGGTCTTCTTTGTGCCATCGCAACAACCTAGCATGCTCTTTGTTTCTAAACAGACGTTTCAGCCGTGGTATTATAGGAGCATACCACATCACCTTAGCAGGAACCCTCTTACGGGGGGGCTCGCCGTCAACATCACCAGGATCATCTGCTCTGATCTTATACCGCAGTGCAGTGCATATCGGACATTCATCCAAATTCTCGTACTTCTCACCGCGGAAGAGAATGCAGTCATCAATGCATGCATGTACCTTCTGCACATCTAATCCTAGTGGGCAGAGAGCTTTCTTTGCTTCGTACGTACTCTCAGGCAATTCGTTATCCTTTGGAAGTTTTGGCTTCATTAGTTGAAGTAAAGTCTCAAATGCCTTGTCAGTCACACCGTTTTGTGCCTTCCATTTCAGCAACTCCAGTGTGGTACCGAGCTTTGTGCTACCATCTTCGCAATTTGGGTATAACAATTTTTTGTGATCCTGTAACATGTTGTCCAGTTTCAACCTCTCCAATCTATTTTCACAGTCTTCCCTTGCATCAGCAATAACTCGGCCAAGATCATCATCGGGCTCTTCTGATGCCTGTTCTTGATCACCTCCTTCTTCTGCATTCTCTTCCATTGCAGTATCGTCGTATTCAGGGAACAAAGGATCTTCTTCTTCTTCTTCATCGTCTTCCATCACAACCCCTCTTTCTCCATGCTTGGTCCAGCAATTATAGCTGGGCATGAAACCTCTCCGAAGTAGATGGCCGTGAAGGATTCTTTCGGAAGAATGTTCTCTGACGTTCCGACAATCAACACATGGGCAACACATGAAGCCATTATCTTTGTTCGCCTGAGCTACAGCAAGAAATGCATTCAGGCCTGCCATATACTCGGAGGTGCGTCGGTCACCGTACATCCATCGCTGCCGTGCATCCATCTGCATCATATAATTAAGTTTATCAAAATACATATTAATACAGAGATAACCACAGTACATCGACAAATAATACTTTTTTATGTATCAGTTACAGATGAAAAAGATAATTTGTTAACCTCGGTCGAAGAAACCATTTTCAGTGAGCTTGTGTGCGTCTCGGGAATTTCGTCGAACACCTCGTGTGCATAGTAAAAAAAAAACAGCAACACCACACTCTCTCACACCTCCAAGCAAAAAAAAAGATGGAAGGAGGGGGGGCTGGGGCAGTATATATAGGGGAAGGGGGCATTGGTCCCGGTTCGTGGACTGAACCGGGACAACAGGTCATGCGCGTGCCACGTGGCCTGTGGGTAGGCATTGGTCCCGGTCCGTGGCACGAGCCGGGACGGATATGCCCCCACGAACCGGGACCAATGCGCCCAGGCGATTCCTGTTGCCCCGGGCGCACGAACCGGGACCAATGCAGGGCATTTGTCCCGGATTTGGTTGCAACCGGGACAGCTGCCCCCCGGCCCCCTGGACGAGAGGGGTTGTTTCCACTAGTGCCAGCGCAGCGAGTCTGACAGCATGGTCCCACTGTCAGGCCCTTGTGGGGCCCACAAATTCCTGTGCCGACGGCATCCCGCTGTGCCGACGGCCAGACTGGCTGAGCCGACAAGATCGTACGCCGACGGCAAGGTGCCGACGGCCACCGTCGGCACAGGCGGTGCCGACGGGATCCTGGCTTGTGCCGACGGCTTCCGGCCGTCGGCATACGGGACGATTCCTGTAGTGATATATACAATTTAATTTGTTTTATTTTTTTCAGCACAACAACGGTTGAATCTTCGCCTCCATGTAGTAATTAAAGTTTAAAATGCGTGCTAGATTTACACGTGATTCTCATATTTTTACGGGAAAGTATTTTTTTCTACCAGCTAATGACTATGCAATAAAGTTGGCTGTGTGCAGAGACCGGGGATTTTATTTTTAAGCTTGGCGGATCAGCAGGTCATGGGCAGGATAACCGTCTGTCCTGGTCCAGCTTCGTCCATCGTAGTAGATACATCTGTTTTGATAGGGGGTGTTTTTATTATTTAAACTAGATGATACCCCACGCGTTGTTGTGGGATATATGATTACAAAAATAGACTTGAGAGTTGAGCAAAAAAGGTAAAATGACTTCTATTTATAAATTGGATTACCAACTATGCAGAATTTGTTGCAACAACAATAATATATTTCTAAAAAACATTTTGTGGACTAAAAGATATATTATCTCAACATAAATTGTACAGTGTAAATGACTGTACCAACAAATATTCAAACATCATGAAAAACAAACGACTAAGTAAAGCACATATGTTTGCTTCATAATTAAAATTTATTGGAGTCACATGTGAAGTCGTCCGGTCCCCTCGAGTAATAAAAAGTATCTCCTTTAGAAAGTTTTTCTTACATGATTAGAAAAAACACTTGTATTGCATGAACGCAACGTTTTGAATGGATTCCATAAAAAAATTGTAACATGAACTGCCTTTTCATGCTGGTAACAGAAACATAAGATGCACCGGTAGAAAATAGGCCTTTAGTCCCGGTTCGCAAAGGCCATTAATTCCGGCCGTGCAACCGGGACTAAATATGCGCGACTAAAGGCCTCTCCCCCTTTAGTCGCGCCTCTTACGAACCGCAACTAAAGACCCGTCACGTGGGCAGCTGGCGTGCGCCGGAGGCGGAAGGACCTTTAGTCCCGGTTTGTGACACGAACCGGGACTACATTCTATTTCGTTATTTTTTTTAATTCATTTGGGTTTCTAATTATTTTTCACTTCAATTTTTCACTCGCTTTTTTCACTCCAATTTTTCACTCCTTTTTTTTTTCAGAATTTTTATTATTTGCTTAGTGTCTAACTACAATTATCTCTAGTTAAATTAATTACTCGTGGTCAAACTTCCCGCTAGGTCACCCATCCTCCCACTACTCTAGCACTAGCACGCTTAACTTCCGAGTTCCATCCCGTCCCGTATCCAAGTGTTTCGCACGCATGTATGTGATACTAGTATCATATCAATCCTATTAACATGTTGGTCGATGCCACATTTCTTTATTGTTTGAATTTCAAATAAATCTTTTAATAAACAAAAAGAATGATGTAATTAATAATTTTGAATAAATAAATAAACATTAACTTTTTTAATTTGTATTATATCTAAAAAATATTCAGAAAAATAAAACTAATTCATTTTAAAATCATAAAAATACAAATAATATATCAAAATATTCAAAAAATAGAACTAATTCATTTTAAAATCTTAAAAATACAAATAATATATCAAAATATTTAGAAAAATAAAACTAATTCATTTTAAAATCTTAAAAATACAAATAATATATCAAAATATTTAGAAAAATAAAACTAATTCATTTTAAAATCTTAAAAATACAAATAATATATCAAAATATTCGGAAAAATAAAACTAATTCATTTTAAAATCTTAAAAATACAAATAATATATCAAATATTCCGAAAAATAAAACTAATTCATTTTAAAATCTAAAAAATACAAATAATATATCAAAAAATTCAGAAAAATAAAACTAATTCATTTTAAAATCTTAAAAATACAAATAATATATCAAAAAATTCAGAAAAATAAAACTAATTCATTTTCCCCTTTCCTAAATCTCTTCTATTTTCCAGCCTTACGAATGCATCATGTACTTTTTAACCCATGATTTTATTTGAGCCATTTCATTAGTCTATTGCTGCATATATATCCATTACATATATCGAACGCAACATAGCGGTACATATATCCATTATATAATATAGAAATAATATAGGAATTAATATAGAAATAGTATAGGAATTAATAGAAAGACATATATCCATTACATAATATATCCATTACATATATCGAACGCAACATAACGGTACATAGATGCGGTACACAAACAACATCTACTCGAGCTCCGAAGAGTAGAAGCGGAACAACTCGAACGCAACATATGCATCTATTGCTGCATACTCGAGATTGATCCGGTCAAGTGGGTTCTTCCTCCAATACTTGTGATTCCTTGACGGGAAACAAGTCTTCATGGTTCTGTAGGTGGATGAAGGCAGTTGCCATCTGAGCCATCCCGGTCTTGTGCCCGTACAGCTCATCAAAATGGATCAAGTCCTGAAGATCAATTTAGTGGTCTTTAAGTATCTCAATACCCAACGTGCGCATCATCTTCTGCCGGTCATTTGTGATGTCGACGCTACAAAAGTCGAAATCTCTGTCGACAAGAAAATCCACAAGTTCTGGACATTGCTTCGAACTACCGCAACAACAAAAATGGAACACGTGTTAGATATTGTTGCAACACGTGTATTCTTCCAATGCAACAACAAATCGAAAATGCAACAACTATCCTACAAGAGATTGTACGTGTGCGTACCTTGCCCATTGGAAGACCAAAACGGTTTCCTTGTAAGCAATCTGGATGACGGCCACATCCTTTTGATTGGCCGTGTACTCGAGATCAAGCCCGAAGAACTTGTGGTCTTCATCGGCTTCATAGAGATTGCTCAAACGGTCAAGAGCTTCGGGGAGCCTCTCGCATCTGTTGGTATAGGCGACGTGGAGATTCTTGCCGCATGGTGTGGCCACATGGAGAATCTTGAAAACGGGAGAATCCATGGGTGGAGGAAGAAGAAGAGAGGAGGAAGAAGAGAAGAGAGGAAGAAGAACAGAGAGCCGCGCGCGCACTGTAGCAATGAGGCCTTCTGCCTCTCGCTCGCGAACTAAAACCGCGCGGGAGGCGAGCAGTTTGGAACTTTAGTCGCGGGTGGCCAAGCCAACCGGGACTAAAGACAAGGAGGCGAGCAGTTCCGACCTTTAGTCGCGGGTGGCCAGGCCAACCGGGACTAAATCCCTCCGCGCGCTACCCTAACCGCTACTCAAGACCTTTAGTCGCGGTTCGCCTCCCGAACCGCGACTAAAGACCCCTTTAGTCACGGTTCAGACATTTTGGGGACTGAAGGGGGCGTATGGAAGGCCTTTTTTCTACCAGTGATGGTTGAGGCAATGGATAATATATACACAGAAATCAGGTCCTTTGATATTCCGATTGGTGGATTGGTAAATTTATTGTTGAGTAATGTTGTTGCCGAAGTTTCCTCTTTGTTAATCCACTCGATGCTTGCGCTGCTAGAAAACAATACAGAAAACAGAGAAGTCAGTGATCGGCCATCCCCATGATGAAACTTCCTTGACTGGTCTTCTGGACACTAAAAGCTGAAGTAAATACACGTTATACGCTTAAAGAGTTTGGTTGATATACTAATATGTAAGGATTGCTCTTTTGAGTGATCTTTCCCTATTCGAAAATCTGTACATGTATAGGTTATGTCCTCTTTCTTCAAGTGTTAGCAAGAATCTTGGAAACATATCACTTATTACCGCCTGCAGGAAGTTTTCCTTCAATAATGTCGGCGAAAATCAAAATATAGCATAAACCCGTATGGACTACAAATAGGCAGGATTGAAGCAGGAAAAAACCTTCTGTACTTGAAAATGCACCAAGAAAAGGCATGACAACGATCAACGATGAATAGAACATGTAGGCACCCTCCATGTGCGATGGAGGATAACCCACAAAGATATTGAAATCAAATCTATGGACAGGTAAAAAGAAAAATCCAAATCTAGTGGAGGAAATCACAACAATTGTAGGCAAGATGTGTACCGGAGTAGAAGTTTACCTGACGACAACACAGCTAGTGATGACGTCCAAATTTTAAAGGAACTTAGGGACATGCATCAATACCGGGGGCTATGGAAAGCCAGTTCAGATCTCGCAAGTTCAATTACAATCTGCCAATCTATCCAACCAAATTCTTTCCAGGTGCGGGTAAAAGAGTTCTCATTATCCATTGATGGCCCCGCTGCTCTGCTCGAGGCTGTGCGGACGGGAATATAGTGCAGATATTAATGGTCCGCTGATGCCCCAACTGCTCTGCTCGAGGCTGCGCGGACGGGAAAATAGTGCGGAGATTAATGGAGGGAGTGGCTTGCCAACGGTGCCTGTATGAGAGCAAGTACAATAAGACCATGTAAGAGGTCTATAATCATTTGAATAATATATTTATGCTTAGTTGGATGAGAGAGAAGAGGAGAAAGAAGAGAAGCGAGCTGTAAGTTAGTAGTCAGTTGCTACACGTGCTCATAGGCACTTTGTGAGAGTGTAACGTGGGCCATATATTAATAAAGTGGTACATGCATATAGCCAACTATTGTACATGTTGGCTACAAGCTGACTATATGTGACATGGCAATCCCATATAGCCAGCTGCGGGCTCTATTATTAGCCATGCTCTGAGCTGTATGGCAGAGACCCAACGTGTTGGAGGAAGCAATGCGAACAAACAGGGTTGAGATGAGCATGTCGTTTTAATTGCGGAAAAACCTGTTTCGGACTACTCGTATGCATGCAACATTTTCATGGGCAATTATTTCTCGAGGAGATAGTGGGGAAGTGGAAGAGAATGCGCCACTGCAGAAATCATGGGAGAGAAAGTGCCACAATGGTCTGTAGATGCTCACACACCAATCGAGAATATAAACAACGGTGGATTGTTTGTTGTGACTTGCGATTACCTCTGCTATTGGGCTCGAGCAATGGGTTGTTGCATCTTGGGCTGGAATATTGTCTTGCTTGTGTACTCTTCGGTAGTCAGGAAAATGTGTCGCTTGTGGGACAGAACGGAAGGAAATTTTTTCGCTGAGAAGCTGACCTGTTGAGGTGGATATCAGTGCGGTTGAGGTGGACCAATCAGATGGTTGATGATGTGGACAACCTGCATGTTAAAAGAAATAGAGTTAGTGGGTTGCTCCCATTTAGATATTGTAGATATATTAAGTATTACACCCGGTCTCTGCATAACTAGGGTGCATACAGGCTAAACAAGTTCCATAAGACGAAAGAAAACAAAATTGATAAATTACATATCAAAATGCGAAATTATAAAGACGCCTAAAAAACAGAGCCAACATAAGCCGACACGCCATCATCGCACCTGCTGGCATTCCATCTTAATCTAAACATGTCTACCCGGTTAATATGGTTGCTTTTCTTCTCTTCTATGTGGTCCAACCGGTTTCTCTAAAAAATATTAATAATAAAATAAATTAATTTCAGATCTAACAATAGGAAATAATTTTGATGGTGTGAATAAAACTGGCTTCTCTATTTTGGACAATGTATATTGCATTTTTTTGAAATGAGAATAGCCCCAGCCTCTACATCGTACTGATGCACACATCTGCTGCTTTTTATATTAACAAAAAAAGTAATCCATCCGAAGTTATTACAATTCAAGCATCATCTAAATTGACCACAAGGATTAGCCAAAGAAAGAAACACAACAAAAAGAGAGTCCTCATTGCAATCTTCTAGTATACAGCCAACCACCCTGATTGTAAATAGCCTCAACGACCGACATCATGCGAGTACATTCAGAATCCATAAGAGCCCGCTTCTCCATCGGCAGAAGGAAAGACCACATATGAATCCAATATGTGGCTTGGTGAACGACCTGCAAAAAGTGAGCACCTTTCGATTTGTTAAAAGCAACATCATTTCTACAATTCCAAAGAGCCCACACAAAAGCCCAAGTTCCAATTTGAATACGTGTTTTAGTTTTCTTATCTACCCCTTGCAGCCAATTACCAAACATATGATCAACACTAGACGGTTGGGCTATGCTAAATGTAAAATGAAGCAATCTCCACATATGTCTAACAAAATGGCATCAAACGAACAGGTGATCAATATACTCATCAACGTCGGAAAACACACATTTTTTACACCCAGTCCGACTTCTTCTTACCAAATTGTCTTTTGTAAGTACCAATTTTCCGCTGCGGAAACTACATAAATACTTTAATTTTCATAGGAACTTTCAACTTCCAAAGATATTTGTGTACAAAAGGAGTATGTCCATGCATATAATCAAGACACATGGATCGTACGAGAACGCACCCATGTCAGTAAGACCCCAAACGAAATTATCCTCCTCCGAGTTAAGATGGATTCGCATGAGTCTACGAACTAAGCGCAACCATACCTCCCATCTCTCCCCGGTCAGATTCCTCCTGAACTGAATATAGAGAGGGTTATGTGATAGCACTTCTGGCACTACAACATTTTTACGACTCACAATACTATATAAAGAAGGATATTGAGCAGCCAAAGTAGTGTTTCCTAGCCAAATATCTTCCCAAAACCGAGTACATAAGACATTGCCTATTTAAAAAAACCTCGTTGGAAAAAGTCCTTTTTCACTAACATAATTCCTTTCCAGAAAGGAGAATCATGGGGTTCTGTTTCCACTTGAGACAAAGATTTATCAAGCAAATATTTATTAGACAGAAGTTCCTACCAAACCCCCTGTTCATGTAATAACTTAAATAGCCATTTAGATAATAAACATTTGTTTTTAACCTCGAGCACCTCAATTCCTAAACCCCCTTGATCCTTTGGCCTACAGAAAACATTCTATTTGGACAACCAATATTTTCTCTTGTGCGGGTCACTTTGCCAAAAGAACCGGCTACGAAAGAAATCTAACCGTTTTCTTACCCCCAACGGGTATTGGAAAGAAAGAGAGTAAAAACATCGGCAAACTCGTGAGGACCAAATTAATGAGAACAGGCCTATCACCGTAAGACAAAAAATTTCCAGCCCAAGATCCTAGTTTATTCTCGAAACGATCTTCCACCATTTTCCACTCCCTGTTTAGAAGTTTCCGAAAATGAATAGGAATGCCAAGGTACTTAAACGGCAAAGAACCAATATCACAACCGAATAAGGACCTGTATTCATCTTGCCTCTCAACAACATTGCCAAAAAAGTACAATTCACTCTTATGAAAGTTAATTTTTAACCCGGACAATTGTTCAAACATAGCCAAAATTAACTTCATGTTAGCTGCCTTTTCTAGATCATCTTCTAGAAACAAAATCGTATCATCCGCATATTGCAAAATGCAAATTCCCCCATCAACCAAATGGGGTATTAATGCTCCTACCTGCCCATCTTCTCTAGCCCGTGTAATGAGGATAGCCAACATATCCGCAACAAATTAAAAAGCACAGGTGATAGAGGATCCCCTTGACGAAGCCCCTTTAGAGTTTGAAAATAATGGCCAATATCATCGTTAACACGAATTCCCACACTGCCCCTTGAACAAAACGGCTGATCCACTCACACCAATTCGGATAAAACCCCTTCATTCTAAGAGTTTGCTGCAAAAAAGACCACTTCACTTTATCATAAGCCTTTTCAAAATCAATTTTGAAAATGACACCATCAAGCTTTTTAGTCTTCAACTCGTGAATGGTCTCATGAAGGATAACTACCACTTCCAAAATATTTCGACCTGGTATAAACGCCGATTGAGGTGGTTTAATCAATTTGTGGGCAATAGACGAAACACGATTCGTTTCCACGTTAGTAAATATCTTGAAACTTACATTAAGCAAACAGATAGGCCTATACTGCTCAATGCGACACAAATCCTCCTTTTTAGGCAACAGGGTAATCACCCCGAAGTTTAATCTCAAAAGAGGCAATTCGCTGTTCTGTAACTAAGAGAACAAAGCCATCAAGTCACTCTTGATAACCTCCGAGAACTTCTGATAGAACTCAGCCGGAAACCCATCTGAACTCTTGGTATATTGCATTTAGCATACACGTAGCACAGAGGCCCTCGCAAAAGCGAGGGAATTTTCTATTTTGTCATAATTTCGGTGTTTTATAAAATATACGTATTATATTATTAGAAATAACACCGTTTTTTGGCCAATAAAAATATGATGTTAATCAGCTCTAACCTGTGAAATTTCCACCTGGATTTTTTTTTTGTACTCAAATGTGCTCTTTTAATGTAAAGCCATATGATTGAACCACAAATATCTAACCGAGATAGTCATGAACACCCTCCCAATAACTTCGTCAAACCATTAATTGCATTATTTAATTCAACTCAAAGAATATTTTCCATTCAAATAAAGTGATCTACTAAAAAAAATACAAAGACCTATAAATAATTCTTTGAATGAAAAAGCTGGAGATATGTCTTTCTGATGATGTTGTTGGAATTTTGTCACTGAATTCTTTCGGTTATAACAATGTTTCCCTTTATTGATCTGCCAAGAGTTCCAAGGGCCTTCAACAATTGCAATCTTAATTACACTGGTAGAAAATAGTCCTATAGTCCCGGTTCGCAAAGGCCATTAATCCCGGCCGCGCAACCGGGACTAAATAGGCGCGACTAAAGGCCCCCCCCCTTTAGTCGCCCCTCTTACGAACCGCGGCTAAAGGCCCGTCCACGTGGGCGGGTGGCGTGCGCCGGGGGGCGGAGGACCTTTAGTCCCGGTTGGCAACACGAACCGGGACTACATGCTATTTCGTTATTTCTTTAATTCATTTGGGTTTCTAATTATTTTTAACTCGAATTTTTCACTCCCTTTTTTTCACTCCAATTTTTCACTCCCTTTTTTTTCAGAATTTTTATTATTTGCTTAGTGTCTAACTACAATTATCTCTAGTCAAATTTCTTACTCGTGGTCAAACTTCCCCCTCGGTCACCCCTCCTCCCACTACTCTAGCACTAGCACGCTTAACTTCCGAGTTCCATCCCGTCCCGCATCCAAGTGTTTCGCACGCATGTATGTGATACTAGTATCATATCAATCCTATTAACATGTTGGTCGATGCCACATTTCTTTATTGTCTGAATTTCAAATAAATCTTTTAATAAACAAAAGTAATGATGTAATTAATAATTTTGAATAAATAAATAAATATTAACTTTTTAATTTGTATTATTTCTAAAAAATATTCAGAAAAATAAAACTAATTCATTTTAAAATCTTAAAAATACAAATAATATATCAAAATATTCAGAAAAATAAAACTAATTCATTTTAAAATCTTAAAAATACAAATAATATATCAAAATATTCAGAAAAATAAAACTAATTCATTTTGAAATCTTAAAAATACAAATAATATATCAAAAAATTCAGAAAAATAAAACTAATTCATTTTCCCCTTTCCTAAATGCAAAATAAAATCTGATAAAATTCATGAACCAAACCATATGAAATCTAAACCATATAAAATTTGCAGATCCAAGTTTTGACTATTATTTTGGACACAAGAACTGTTTTGGCAAATGACTATCTGTGAGAATGATTTGAACCTAACTTTTAAAATACATAACCAAAATGGACAAACTAAAATGTTCTGGATAGATATTGAAAAGATCTATCCATAGCACTTAGCCTCACATCAAGGTCAACAACCAAATGAAAATACCATCGTTTTTAATAAAAGACCAGTAGGCTCTTCTATGATTTTTAGAATGAGTTCAAAAATGAATTTTGAAGTAAATCCAACTGGATGAGTTTGGTATTGACTAGATCTATGTTTTCCTTGCTTAGATTAATTTTTGGACATCTAGATTTATTTTTGGTGAACAGATATAGAAACAGTAGTTTTTGGTGAATAGATATAGAAACGGTAGTTTTTCTGTTTTGTTTTCTTGATGTGTTTTTGTTTGTTTTGAAATGTGTGTTTGATCTTATGTTGTTTCCTAGCTTGTATAGAGTGTTAGGACTTGATATTAGGTGGTTTGCTTGCAGAACATCTACCTGAGAAAGTGTGTGCATGATTGGAAACCCAAATAAAAATGGAACTAGCATTTGTTACTTTCTAGTTTTATTATTTTGGAATTGTGTGTGAGCTATATCTTTGTGTGATTGCTTTAGTAAATTTTGTGCTATGTTTAACCCGTGATTTTATTTGAGCCATTACATAACATAGCGGTACATATATCCATTACATAATATAGAAATAATATAGCTAGGAATTAATATAGAAATAATATAGAATTAATAGAAAGACATATATCCATTACATAATATATCCATTACATATATCGAACGCAAGATGCGGTACACAAACAACATCTACTCGAGCTCTAAAGAGTAGATGCGGAACAACTCGAAGGCAACGTATGCATCTATTGCTGCATACTCGAGGTTGATCCGGTCAAGTGGGTTCTTCCCCCAATACATGTGATTCCTCGAGGGGAAACGAGTCTTCATGGTTTTGTAGTCGGCGTGGATGAAGGCAGTTGCCATCGGAGCCATCCCGGTCTTGTGCTCGTACAGCTCATCAAAATGGATAAGGTCCTGAAGATCAATATAGTGATCTTCAGGTATCTCAATACCCAACATGCGCATCAACTTCTGCCGGTCTTGAGTGATGTCAACACTACAGAAGTCGTAACCCTTGTTGACAAGAAAATCAACAAGTTCTGGAGATTGCTTTGAACTACTGCAACAACAAAAATAGAACACGTGTTAGATATTGTTGCAACACGTGTATTCTTCCAATTCAACAAACAAATCGAAAATGCAACTATCCTACAAGAGAGATTGTACATGTGCGTACCTTGCCCATTGGAAGACCAAAACGGTCTCCTTGTGGGCAATCTGGATGACGGCAACATCCCGTTGATTCGCCGTGTACTCTAGATCAAGGCCGCAGAACTTGTGGTGTTCATCGGCGGCTTCATAGAGATTGCTCAAATGCTTAAGAGCACCGGGGAGCCTCTCGCATCTATTGGTGTAGGCCACGTTGAGATTCTTGCGGCATGGTGTGGGCGCACGGATAAGGTTCCAAACGGGAGAATCCATGGGTGCTTGGTGGAGGAAGAAGAGAGGAAGAAGAAACAGAGAGTCTCGGGTGCGCACTGTAGCAATGGCCTTCTGCCTCTCGCTCGCGAAATAAAACCGCCGCGCGGGAGGCGAGCAGTTTGGATCTTTAGTCGCGGGTGGCCAGGCCAACCGGGACTAAAGACAGGGAGGCCAGCAGTTTGGATCATTAGTCGAGGGTGGCCAGGCCAACCGGAATTAAAGCCCTCCGCGCGCTTCCCAAACCGTGACGCATGACCTTCAGTCGCGGGTCGCCTCCCGAACCGGGACTAAAAACCCCTTTAGTCACGGTGCGCATAATTTGGGGACTGATGGGGGCGTATGGAAGGCCTTTTTTCTACCAGTGTTACAAATGACCGAGCCTCCACCTCCATACACATTTTAAGTTCTATCTCTCTCTCTCTCAAAAATCATTTAAAAAATGAATCTCTCTTCACACTATTATTGCTTTAGATATGGTTTTGCTTAGAAAATGCTATTGTAGGTATTAAACATGTAGTGATACTACGAATGTACTTCCTTAGATAAATGTACACACGTGGTTCTTTCCTATTTCCAAATATATACCAAGGATCAGAACAACGAGTGGCAAACTTCATGGATTACTCAAATTTATTTTACAATTAATATATTATTTTATACATATCTTATCATTCTTAAATTACAGTGAAAATTTCATCACGGTTTTTATCATGTTATTGAGAATGGATAGTCATGTACCTTTTGCCGGCCAGATTTAGTTACATAGTTTTTAGTACCTTTTTTATAGTGCATATAGTCAAACATGTATTTGTACTGGTCTAGTTCATAACTTATAGCCTAGCATGACATCCCTGACACGTCCATTTCTATTTAGCAATTTTCTAAGTTAGATTAGATCAGATTGTTGCTAGACTTAGGCCTTCCGCAATGCATTATATCTTAGTGCGCTATCCTAGGTAGAAGAAAAATTTAAGAAACGACTGCCCTCATGTATTGTATTTTATATGTTGTATCTAAGTCAAGTAGCATTTAATGGTTTTGGCCTAATATTTTTTTTGATTGGCCTATCAATTTTCGGAAATGATTCATGTATGACATTTTCCTTACGACTTATGTATGATACTTGATCGAACCATCAGAATCTGTGGTAATTAAGCAGGCAACGGCCAAGAAAATGCATCGGACAAAGATCGTACAAAATTTTTCGTATGCATAGCAGTACTCATCAATCTTGTTTTTCTTATGATCTCGCGCAAGAGTTGTATCGTATATAAGATACAAACTACAATCTCTTTCATCATTAAATAGGGTGCCACGTAAGCAAATTGCATATGATCCTGCGCTAAGATACCCCCATTACGGAAGGCCTTAGGAGACCAATATTCTCACGGAATTTGCATTGGTTGAGTAGAAACTCTAGCAATCAGATTGATTTCTATGGGTTTACTGGCTTGCGGCAAGCGCCGGCCGCCCGGCATGGATGATGTATATGTGGGGGATGTGTAAAGACAGATGCCATGAGATGGCTTATGTTTGGGGCCGATGGACACTATGGGTATCCGGGGAGGGATCACACGCCTAGCTGGCGCGCTCACTACACTGCAAACAACAAGATTTACCCAGGTTTGGGTCCCTCATGTGGAGGTAACACCCCTACTCCTGCCTCTCTCTGTGTATATGTGGAAACCAAGTACAAGAACTCCTCAAGCTCAAGGAGCTAGAGGAAGAAGAACCTCTCCTGCTGCTTCTCTCTACTCAAACTAGCAACGCTTCTCTCTTCACGTAACGAGTGATCGACCAAAGAACCGACCCTCACACAGGAGGGGTGTGGCCACCTTATATACTGGTGGCCACCAACTACTCGTACAGATTACGTGACTACACACTGTGCCGTAGCGCACGCCTCCCCTTCTCCGCTGACAGACGCCGAAAGTCTTCGCAGTCTGGTCGCTGACATGTCCTGTCCCCCTTGTCACGGGACGTGGCCTCGCCCATACATTGCACTGTACCAGCGTATGCATACGCATCATCACGCCTAGTACTGCACGCCTGTACTCTCCCTGATTATACAGGATCAGAACAGCTCCATTGACTTTCCCTCCGTGGTGGCTTCTCTTAGCCCTTCTTCGTGCTCCGGGTGAAAACTCAAGATCCTCGAATCAGGCGTTGGCGGCGTTCCAACATCGTGCTCTTCTTGAAGACGTCGTCTTGGAGTTCACGACCTGTCCCTTTCCGGAGGTGGTGTTGCGATGGATGCGGTACCTGTCACCTGTGCGACATCTCCTCGTCGGACGCTCTCTGGCAAGGTTTACAATTTCTTCTGCACATCCGTGTTTCTTGCTTGGGGGGCTTCCTGCTTCCTGGTTGCAACCTTTGTGGTCAGTGGCGGCGTTCATCGATGCTCTCCTGTAATCTACTCGGTGTCCCTCTTCGAGGCCTCCCTGTTGAGCATGCCCGCAGCTTTGTGGTCAGTGGCGGCGATCGCTGTGGTCGTCTGTAACCTCCTCGGCGTTCCTCTTGGCGACTCCATGTTGAGACTGTCTACCTGTGTGGAAAGTGGCAATGGTCTTCGGTGTATACATGTAATCGTCTAGTAACTATGTTCTCTTGTGTGTGTGCAGGGTGGGTTGTATGCTGGGTTCAGCACTGTGTATCTCTATCGCCGTTTAGCGTTATTAATTTAACGCTAGGCCTTTCGGCCTGCTATCTAAAAAAACTGATAGTTGAAGGCATTTTCCTTTTACTAAAACTAATAGTTTATATCCGTAATAAGGACCTACTTGAGTCCATTTGCTTCATGTCATATGTACTATGTGTACTTCTCTCAAGATTATTATTCTGAATATTGGCATCACGTAACTGAGTACCGATAGTAAATCTGCAGTAGATTTTTTTTTTGAAAAAGGGAAATGTATATTAATATCGCGGGGATACAAATTACACCCAGCCGCCTCTACAACAACTCAATAACTATAGCCATTACGGATGCACAAAGACGAAAGACAATAAAAAAAGAATTAAAAAGAAAAGTCCCGCTATAGAGTTACAGTCCTTGCAGCAGCCGCACAACCACCACCTAAACAACATCTTTTCGGAGGTGCTGTGGCGACTGATGCGATACCTATCACCTGTGCGACATCTCCTAGTAGGACGCTCTCTGGCAAGGTTTACAACTTCTTCTGCACATCCGTGTTTCTTGCTTGGGGCTTCCTGGTACCTGGCTGCAACCTTTGTGGTAAGTGGCGGTGTTCATTGATGCTCTCATGTAATCTACTCGGCGTCCCTCTTCGAGGCCTCCCTGTTGAGCCTGCCCGCAGCTTTGTAGTCAGTGGCGGCGATCGCTGTGGTCGTTTGTAACCTCCTCGGCATTCCTCTTGGCGACTCCATGTTGAGCCTGTCTACATGTATGGACAGTGGCGGTGGTCTTCGGTGTTTACATGTAATCGTCTAGTAGCTCTGTTCTCTTGTGTGTGTGCAGGGTGTGTTGTATGCTGGGTTCACACCGTGTATCTCTCGCTGTTTGGCGTTATTAATTTAACGCTGGACCTTTCGGCCTGCTATCTAAAAAAAATGATCGTTGAAGGCATATTCCTTTTAATAAAACTAATAGTTTATATCCGTAATAAGGACCTACTTGAGTCCATTTGGTTCATGGCATCTGTACTATGTGTATTTCTCTCCAGATTATTATTCTAAATATTGTCATGACGTAACTGAGTACCGATAGTAAATCTGCAGTAGTTGTTTTTTGAAAAAGGGAAATGTATATTAATATCGCGGGGATACAAATTACACCCAGCCTCTGCAACAACGCAATAACCATAGCCATTACGGATGCACACAGCCGAAAGACAATAAAAAGAAGAACTAAAGAGAAAAGTCCCGCTACAAAGTTACAGTCCTTGCATCAGCCACACAACCACCAACTAAACAACATCTGATGTCCAGCTCTTCGAAAACAACGTTTTCAAGAAGAACGATGCCAGACACAACCAATTAAGGCCATACCTTGGATTTTCACCCTGAAGATAATCCTCGCTCACAAAACAATGTCTCCAACAAGACCAGTGCCAGGCACAGCCAATTAAGGCCCGACATTGGGTTTTTACCCTGAAAGGTAGGACTTTGGACTTCACGCATGCTGTCGCCCCCTCTTACATACCGATGCCACGAATCTTGTAACTCCAAGCCAGTTCCCTATCGATGCAAAGACTCCGAACACCATTACTAGTACTCCAATCTCACCTTCGATGACCGTGCATTGAGACCGAATTCCACCGATCCAGCAATCTCCAGGCATCGCCAATGGGAGTTCGCCGGCGGAGCCTTCCGGGTCGACACCCCGGCTTGATCAAAGAGGACCTACATCAGACATATCTTTGTCCTCGCGCGATGGAAAACCCTAGGACCACCTCCTTTATTCTGATGTCTCGCAGCCCCGACGCTGCGAAACAACTCCCAGCAGTAACGGATACGAGAGGAAAGGCCATATCTCCTGGAACTTCCGCATCCACCGCCGCCGGGAGCCCTGCCGCCGGTGGTCCCTAGCACCACCGCCTCCCGCCGCTAGGACATAGAAGGCCGCACCGCCCAGGAGCCAAGCAGACGGCGCCGCCGCCGC
Organism: Alopecurus myosuroides; assembly: GCA_028641055.1. Taxonomy (NCBI): domain Eukaryota; kingdom Viridiplantae; phylum Streptophyta; class Magnoliopsida; order Poales; family Poaceae; genus Alopecurus; species Alopecurus myosuroides. The sequence goes on from CM054059.1 coordinate 100,564,464, forward strand.
CAAACGCATCCGCCTTGCGCCTCCGTTCCGCCGCCGCCTCCCCGCTCCAAGCGCCGCGACCAGAGCGCCCGCCATACCCACCCGCATCAAGCAGGTGGGATGCTACCACCGCCGCCGGCCGGCGACGGCAGCGGCCTTGGGATCGATGGGCGGGGGGCTGGCTCGCTAGGGTTTGGATCGCCCCTAGAGCCGCCCGAGGGGAGGCGGCCCGCGGGGTTTTTTCGTTTTACAGTCATCTGCAGTAGATTTTGAAGAAGAAGAAATAATATCCTTCCTCCAGAAAATCTGAGGATACAACAGCTATGTTAGCTAATTTTACTCCAGAAAATCAAACCTTCCTCTTGTAGGTCTCCAGCCACTCTTCCTCCAGCTCAAGCAGCACCCCCTTCCTTGCGGTGTCATGCTCCCCAACGTCGTTTGCGTTGGCGCTTCAGTGAGATTCAGATACGGGAGGAGGCGCAATCGAGAGGGCGGAGCGGCCACCCTTCCCCGGTGTCTACGCGGAAGGACAGGGACGGCAGGTCGGCGGCCATGTTCCCGGAGCCGGTCATGGCGAGCTCGTGGTGGCCAGATCCCAATCTTCTTCTTCTTTACTATTAAATGGCACTTCAACGTACGTCGGTACATCAAATGCAGACCATCTGTCGTCTGCTCGATCGTCCACGCCGGTCGCTTCGTGAATGGGCCAGGCCCACGCTCGCGAGTAGCCATGCCACCCGCTACACCCTGCTACCCTAGGCCTCAATCTGGAACGAAACCACGCTTTGCCTCGACTACCTCGCAGTCGGCATGACCCCCGCCCCGCCATGCCTTCCTCTTGCACGGCATCGTGCTGCCCACCAGAGGTAGCATACCATGCTCCCGTCGCCATTCAAGAACGCCCGTTGTCCTCTACCCCGTGTCTGGCGCAGATCGACCTCGACGACCCCGCCTTCTTTGGATCCTGGTTGCTAGGGTGTTCGTCGGCACATGATGCCAGGAGTTTCGGCTCTCATGATATCGCCTCCTGGTGGCACCAAGTGCTCCACATATTAGGCATTCATTATCACTGGCGGACAACACGCGCAGATCCATTTGTCACAAGAATGGCGCCTAGGTATGAACTCTTGTACCTAATCCCCTTATCTGCCTCACGTTGCATTGAGGAAGGAGCAGCTCACAGCCTTTTTTAGTAAAAGATTCAAGTGTTGTTTGCGTTGTAGATGCAATCTTCCATTTTAGATGTATACGCAGATAGAGGTTACAGATGTCCATGTTCTCTCCCTTTTCATTAACAAAAATATTATTGTTGCATGTTCTTTCCTTTTTTAAAGACAAAAAAAGCACGATCGAGGTGTACTTGTCGCGACTGATCACGGTTTAGCTATCGAATGCGCAATAGGGTGTGCAGCCAAATTATCATTGGTGACACACTTGGATGTTTTCGCCAAGGTATAAACGGGATCTAATAAAATTATTTGTTGTAATGGTTGTAGAATTATGATTTCGCCACGTTTGTGAGGTGTAATTATGTTGTAAATAAGAGAAATCTGGTGGTATTTTTATTGGAGTATTTTTTGTAGCAACTTTCATGCAGATCCATAGCTAATTTGTTGGTATGTTCTCAAAATATAAATGATGTAGAAAAGATAATATTCAATCTAAATTCATATTTTCCAAATTGATTGTGCAAGAAAAAATATCCTTGTATTTGGTTCTGGACTTTTTTAAATTTTCTCGAGTTTTTAGTTTGCATAGGATCGTTATTATTCAGTCATGCGAGCTCTGGCCTTAATTTGCTTCAATTTTTTCATTTCAGCTCTGCCACCTCATATCACTTTTAGAAAAACTATTTGAAATATTTTTATTTCATTTTCCAGACGATTATTTTGAAGAGTCGGGGCTTCTTGAATTATGACATTATTCTTCTTTGTACACTATAACCCTTAGTTTTCATGTTATTTTAAGTCACCATTTTCCATGTTTTTTTTGTTTCACCGTATATGATGCATTTCTTTTATTCAACTTATATCTTCCTGTTTTTCTAATATGCTCTCCATGAGAATTTATCCAAATTGTTAACTGTTTCGATACTCAAGTAGACGATTCACATTTTCTCTGAGGTTCATTTTCTCGGAATCATGACTATGCTACATCATGCTATTGAACTTTGAATTGCACATGTTCTCTAATTTTGTAACTGTAGACTCTTTGATCCTTATGGACAAATAAGTGAACTGAGATAAATAACTTTCCTGTATCTTATTATTGGGTTAGCTTTCCTAGCTTGTTTATTTCATACATTACTTTGTCAGTATATTATTTGTTTTTCCACCATGCCTTGCTATAATGATATATAGAGTATACAATTCCCCATGGTTACTGACATTGTCCAGTTTTTCTTAGATTGACGATTATGGGTATGGCCATATGCTTCGTGGTTACTGACATTGTCTGTCCTCAGGTTCTTTAACAGTTTTCCTCCTTTCTCACTTTCGCCTCAAAGTATGTCCATTTACAATATCCTGAATGGTTGTTCCATGAGTCGAAGAGGAGGTATTTACGCTGCAATTCAGAAAGATTTGGTTTCAGTTTAATCTTCGGATTCTTGATAAATGATCTTCCGGTCATGATAGTATGGTTTTACTTGGTCATTGTCTTTTCATGTTCTAAGGGTTTGACTTCACTATTATCATACGGGACGAGAGCAAGCTTTTTATAATTCAACTTTCTACCTTATAGAAAAAACATGGCATTGCCATTGGCGTACTATTGAAAGAAAAGGATTGGGAGTTCATGTGTCTTTGGTATTCTCTAAACTAAGTTTATCTCTTAGTATTTGATAAGACAACAGTTTGTCGATTCATATATTTATCCGAAACTAAACAAATAGGTATGAGCTGAATGAATTCTGGTAGATTTATTTATTGTGCCTCGGACTACAGCTTGCACAAAGTTAACTATCCTTTGATGCTTGAGGCTCTTGGGAAGTATTTGTATGTTGCCAAAAGTTTATCTTTCCAAAGTTTTTACCCGATCAGACTGCACTTTGTATGCTTGTCATACATTCTTGGATGTGTAACTCTTGCTCAACAACAATCCTCAACAATTTACTGAATAAAATGGCTTAACTGTTGCACCTATGCCATCCTCGAGAGAACATGAGCGAGGATGTGGTGGTCGCTGACTAAACCTGAGGGAGCCCATCCCCTCCCAGTCCTGGTGCTCATCCTCCTCTGGTAGTATTTCTTCCTTTACAGATTTTACCATTTTTTTACCCGATTATTGGTGTATTGCTTTTTTTTAACCAGAAAAATTTACATGACATGCTCCACAAACTAAAGGGGCGTTTTTTCCTTGTATATTTTGTGCGTTACCATAAAACGATGTGGCGTACTGTTTCTAGGGATACTACAAGGGATTACTCTAAGAAAGTCAAAGAGAAGATGACCATAGAGAAAGAACAAGAAGGAGGTGGCACCGTAAAAGGTGGGGAACACCAGGCTTATTACCGAATCTGCAAAGAGGAACATGAAGAAGAATACCTTATGGTGGACGGCTCTAAAAACATCAATAAGGAATAACAATATGCAAAGGATGTTTATGACGAACATGTTTTCCCTTTTCATGCGTTATATTCCACATTAATTGAAATCTTCCCGTCTTAATTAGTTTTTGAATTTCTTATGGCAAGCATAGTTTGTATAGGAGCACCCTTGAGTATTGTAATTATCAGATATGATCTGACTGCTTATCAATAGTTAGATAAGTACCCGAGTCAGACATCTAAACACGCATATGTAGTTCTGCACTCTCAATTTAGGGATATTTAACAGGGTGCCCTCAGTTGGCACCACGACCTCAGTTTTACCCCTAGCGCCGAATCGACCTCAGTTTTGCCCCTAGTCAGTGCGCAAGGACTGCTTTGGCTGCTCCCACCGTTACTTTCTGCCCCCGTTAGAATCCTGACCTGTGGGACCCATCTTAGAACCGTTCGCGCGGCCTGTGGGCCCCAGCTATTGAGCGTTGGCGCGGCTTGTGGGCCCCAACTGTTGACCGTTGGCGCGGTTTGTGGGCCCCAGCTGTTGACCGTTGCTTGCGGCCGGCGGTTTAAAAGCGGCGGAGCTCGCGGCCGAGCTCGTGGCGGTGAGCAGGAAATCAGCCGAGCTTCTCAGGCAGCGCGTCCCCTTCTTCTCCGGCGGCATGTCGTCGACCCCTGCTTCCGATTCCCACTCCAAATGGTCGCGCTTCGGGGCAGTTCCGATGGGAAGATGCCCTGACTGCCCACGGACGGCGCCCCTGCAGCGGCGGGTCACCGGGAGCGACAGGCACGGCAACCGCGGGCGCGAGTATGTGAAATGCGAGAGCAAAGAACAGCTTGGGAAGGTGAGATCTGTGTTCCCCCCTGTCAATTTCGTTTTTTCCTCAATTTTCAGCCGATTTGGGTTTTCATCCGATTTGGGTTTTCGTATTTGCAGGATCTTCCTCCATGTGACCATTTCGAGTGGCTTGAGGACTACGTAAAGAGGATTCAAAAGGAGGACAAAAAAAAGGTGCCCAATTTGCTACCGGCGGTGGAGCAATTGGGACCTGCTAAGGTGCACAATGGGGTGCAGAAGGACGAGTTCAAGAAGATGGCAAAACAGCTGGAGACGCTTGTCGATCTAAAGAAGCAGAGCAATATGATGGCTGCATTTTTTTATTTATGTGCAATTGTTCTTGGAATTGTGTATTTGCAGATCATTAGTCAAAAATAATGTAGTTAGTATTGTAGTTAGCTTGACATGGTCAATTTGAGTATGGTTAAGACTTGGAATAAATGCGTCAGGAATCCAGCCCTGATTTCGTTTGTTTCAGTTCGTTTTCAGTTCAGTTCAGTTTTCAGTGTTCAGTTCAGATTTCAGTGTTCGTATGTACAGGTTCAGTGTTCAGTCCAGTTCAGGTTCAGTTCAGGCAGGCCCATCTAAAACCAAGACAGGCCCAATGTTAAATGAGGCGCAACGTATACTAGCACGGACAAACAGTGGACAAAAATAATTTAAACATTGGACAAATATAATTTAAACATTTGGACAAAAATAAATTTATAATTTTGGATAAATATAATTTTAACATTCGGACAAATATAATTTAAACATTCGGACAAATATAAATTAAACATTCGGACAAATATAATATAAACATTGACTTCATTTGGGCAAATAGAATTAAAAATAACTTAATTGGCAAACATAATTAAACACTGGACATATATATATATATGGATAATCATTGGCCCCACTTTACATATATTTAGTGGGGCCCGTGGACATTACATCTATTAAAAAAAGGGGGGGGGGGGGGCTAGCCCTAAACCCTAACCGCACGCGGCATGCAAGCGGGCGCCCTTCCGGCCGTCCGGCCAACCGCCGGCGGTTGGCCTACTTCTTCCACTCCGCCGCCCTGATCTTGATCTCATCATCGATCCGGGCGCGGCGGTTCGCCTCCTGCCACCTCTCCACGTCGTTCTCACGGGCCCTCTTGATGCGGGCCTGGAAAGCCTTCTCCTCCCTCTCCTCCTCCTTCTTCTCCTCCTTCTCGAGCTCCTTCTTCTCCAGCCGCTCCTCTTTTTTGAGGAGGCGGTTCTTCGTCTTGGGGGAGAGGTTCTCGGCGTTGCGCTCGTCGCTGTCGGGGACGTCGGTCGACGACGATCGGTCCCGTTTGGGAGATTCGACGGGCACGCGTCCCGTCGGGCTCGTACCAAGGCCGAGCCTTGGGGTTGTTGTCCTCGTCGGAGACAGACTCGGGGCTTGAGGGGAGAGAGTAGGAAGACATGGTGTTCGGGGCCTGAAGGGAGAGAAGGCAAAGAGGCGTGAGAGTTGATGAGAAGATGGAGGAGGATCGAGTGAAACGGGCTATTTAAAGACACGATGAGACGTGAATTTATTGGGGTAGATGAAGCAAACTGTGTGAAACGTAGGATGCAGTGTAGAAAGTACAGTCGATGCATGGTCAAAGCGGTGTAGAACAGGCGTAGCTGCGTAGGTGTAGGACATAGCGATTAGGGAGTCAAAGTGATTTGACGTTGCATGCGTGTATTAAAGAGGTGAAGAGAATAAATCCAAAGTCTCACGCCAAATCCTGCCTCGCTGCATATGCATTGATGCGTATCTTATAAAAACTATGCGTGGAGGGCTGCGTCGCTGCAAATGCGACGCGACTTGTGTTTCTGAAAGGAGGCGTGCAGGGCTGCTGCAAATGCGACGCGACGTTCACTCGATCTTTTCTTCTTCTGCCACGTTGTTTACTATGAAAAACGAGGCGTGCATGCACCGGGCTGGTGAACGGGGCCCCAGTAGACAGTGTCCGTTGTTGCATGCAGTTACATTGAGCCAAAACACCCCGCCCATGCACCTGCGTCATTTTCGATCGTTTGATCGTAAGGAACGGTGCAGATAGAGTCCATGCATGCAAACTACGGCGGCAACGGCCTGCAGACGCTGAGACGCGATCCTCTGACTTTAGGTCACTAACAAATGGAGCCCATCACACACCGGACCCACGTGTCATGGGATAAAGTCAGAGAACATAAGGTGGGCAAAGTAAGAGGATCTGGTTCCCTCTGTTTTTAGGGCATGTACAATAGTGTAGACAGGTGCTGTCTGCACTACTCGGCCATGTCATTTCTAGACATTTTTAGAGAAAATTGGTACAATGCGGTGACCCCCTAGCTTGTGTTGGGATCGAGGCGCTCCGTAGCCCCCCTCCCGGTGAAACCCTAGCCCCGCTGGAGAAATACTGGACTTATACGGAAACACGCGGTAACTGCGTCGAAAGGGGGTAGCAATGTGGAACTATTTGCTTGGTTGTGCTAGGATAGCCCATAGGAACAAAAAAAAAGGTAGAACCCACCTCTTCGGAAGATTCACGGTGTTTGGTCCGATACGGGAGTTTCACCCTATAAGCGCCTACGAGAGAGAAGTGGATGCCGGTGAAGCCGGGTCACACCCTGGAGAGCAATCTTTGACATCCAAAGCACACAACACACCTATACTAACATGGTATGGCACCCCCTAGCTTGTGTTGGGATCGAGACGCTCCGTAGACCCCCTCCCGGTGAAACCCTAGCCCCGCTGGAGAAATACCGGACTTATACAGAAACACGCGGTAACTGCGTCGAAAGGGGGTAGCAATGTGGAACTATTTGCTTGGTTGTGCTAGGATATCCCATAGGAACACAAAACAAAAAGGTAGAACCCACCTCTTCGGAAGATTCACGGTGTTTGGTCCGATACGGGAGTTTCACCCTATAAGCGCCTACGAGAGAGAAGTGGATGCCGGTGAAGCCGGGTCACACCCTGGAGAGCAATCTTTGACATCCAAAGCACACAACACACCTATACTAACATGGTATGGCACCCCCTAGCTTGTGTTGGGATCGAGACGCTCCGTAGCCCCCCTCCCGGTGAAACCCTAGCCCTGCTGGAGAAATACCGGACTTATACGGAAACACGAGGTAACTGCGTCGAAAGGGGGTAGCAATGTGGAACTATTTGCTTGGTTGTGCTAGGATAGCCCATAGGAACACAAAACAAAAAGGTAGAACCCACCTCTTCGGAAGATTCACGGTGTTTGGTCCGATAAGGGAGTTTCACCCTATAAGCGCCTACGAGAGAGAAGTGGATGCCGGTGAAGCCGGGTCACACCCTGGAGAGCAATCTTTGACATCCAAAGCACACAACACATCTATACTAACATGGTATGGCACCCCCTAGCTTGTGTTGGGATCGAGACGCTCCGTAGCCCCCCTCCCGGTGAAACCCTAGCCCCGCTGGAGAAATACCGGACTTATACGGAAACACGCGGTAACTGCGTCGAAAGGGGGTAGCAATGTGGAACTATTTGCTTGGTTGTGCTAGGATAGCCCATAGGAACACAAAACAAAAAGGTAGAACCCACCTCTTCGGAAGATTCACGGTGTTTGGTCCGATACGGGAGTTTCACCCTGTAAGCGCCTACGAGAGAGAAGTGGATGCCGGTGAAGCCGGGTCACACCCTGGAGAGCAATCTTTGACATCCAAAGCACACAACACACCTATACTAACATGTTATGGCACCCCCTAGCTTGTGTTCGGATCGAGATGCTCCGTAGCCCCCCTCCCGGTGAAACCCTAGCCCCGCTGGAGAAATACCGGACTTATACGGAAACACGAGGTAACTGCGTCGAAAGGGGGTAGCAATGTGGAACTATTTGCTTGGTTGTGCTAGGATAGCCCATAGGAACACAAAACAAAAAGGTAGAACCCACCTCTTCGGAAGATTCACGGTGTTTGGTCCGATACGGAAGTTTCACCCTGTAAGCGCCTACGAGAGAGAAGTGGATGCCGGTGAAGCCGGGTCACACCCTGGAGAGCAATCTTTGACATCGAAAGCACACAACACACCGATACTAACATGGTATGGCACCCCCTAGCTTGTGTTGGGATCGAGACGCTCCGTAGCCCCCCTCCCGGTGAAACCCTAGCCCCGCTGGGGAAATACCGGACTTATACGGAAACACGCGGTAACTGTGTCGAAAGGGGGTAGCAATGTGGAACTATTTGCTTGGTTGTGCTAGGATATCCCATAGGAACACAAAACAAAAAGGTAGAACCCACCTCTTATGAAGATTCACGGTGTTTGGTCCGATACGGGAGTTTAACCCTGTAAGCGCATACGAGAAAGAAGTGGATGCCGGTGAAGCCGGGTCACACCCTGGAGAGCAATCTTTGACATCGAAAGCCCACAACACACCTATACTAACATGGTATGGCACCCCCTAGCTTGTGTTGGGATCCAGACGCTCCGTAGCCCCCTCCCGGTGAAACCCTACCGGCTGGAGAAATACCGGACTTATACGGAAACACGCGGTAACTGCGTCGAAAGGGGGTAGCAATGTGGAACTATTTGCTTGGTTGTGCTAGTATAGACCATAGGAACACAAAACAAAAAGGTAGAACCCACCTCTTCGGAAGATTCACAATGTTTCCACCTCATATTCTTTGAAATCTCTAGTCTTGTATTCGAGGAATCTCATTTTAGTGATGGCTTTCGTTCTAATGTTTATAAATCCTATTTATATTTTTCCTAGACTTGTATTAGACCTATACAATGCAATTCCGAAGCCCGAAAATTTATTGGATGAATATTCGTATTATTTATTTTCTTTTGAATAATAATGGTTTTAATCGAAAAGCGTAAATAAAACAAGTTTAAAACATCAAAATGAAAAAATAACTTTGGATCTTTCTTAGTCACACCAAAATGAAGCTTTGGTGAGATTTTGACCTTATTTGAGTTCAAAAGGTTTGAAACTCATCTCATTATCTTGAACTCTCTACTAGACTGTTCAAGATATCACATGTTACACAAGGCTTTTTCGTTCCATTCTTTATAAGACACGTTTATATTTTTTTCTCGTTACTATATGACAAAACACTACTATGTGCGTCGGCAATATTTTTTTTTGATTTCTTTTGAATTATGTATCCTCATTTCAAGCTTGGTCAACCCTCTGTTTGACCAGCCGAAAAGCTTCTAGAAGGAAACATAGAGATTCGACCTGGGCTGTTGGATCGACGCCTTCTAGAAGGAATCGTGCATCAGACGGATGCGCTCGCAGCCACAGCGATCCGCGAGACGCTCGTTCTGCGCTCTGATTGGTTGGTCCGTTGACCACAGGGATCGATGGTTTCTATCTGTTCTACATATGATTTCTTTGCTGTTAAGTATTAAACCATGTTATTTAAATAAACAATAGAAGAATACCCTTATTCAAAACATAATAAAACTTCAGATTTACTAGAGCGATGATTTTTATCTGTTTTACATATGAATGTTCTATTAAACCATGTTATTTAAATAAAATATTAAAAAAAAAGAATTATTGAAAAAATCAAAATGACATGAATCCAACGCACCATGTTGTTATATGCGATATAGTTGCTCCTCAAATTTATTTGGATAATTTTGACAAGGTAGAATTTTTCATGAAATTACAAACGGGGGTGTTTACCCTAGCTTCACACCTCATTTGAAGCACATTTCTGATGATATTAGAGCGATGGTTTCAAATGAGCATAAATAATTCAAAAAAAAAAATCAAAATGACATGAATCCAACGCACCATGTTGTTATTTGCGATATAGTTGCTCCTCAAATTTATTTGGATAATTTTGACAAGGTAGAATTTTACATTAAATTTCAAACGGGGGTGTCTACCCTAGCTTGAGACCTCATTTGAAGCACATTTTCCTAAAATTTTGAAACGACTTGGTTCAACATCATCCAACATTATTCAAACATCATCCAACTATGTTCTAACTTAGATACATCACCAGTCAACATAAATACAACATTAGTCAACAGAAATGCAACACCAACTTAGTCTAAATAGCGTCGGGGCTTCTTTGTGATCCTTGGCTGTTTTGGTGGCCCTTTGCTCCTTGTGCTCATCTTGCTCACAGCTTCTGGTCTTCTCCTCTTGGTAGTCGGTACCTTGGCCTTCTTCTTTGAAACTACACCAGATCTGTACAAAACATAAAGGATCATGATAAATAAATAAAATGAAAAATGAAAACTTGTGAGATCATGGCAGGATTTACATACCCATCTAAGCTTGTAACTGGTGAGATCATGGCAGAATCATCCAATGGAGCATCCAACGAAACTTGTGAGACCATGGCAGAATCATCCAATGGAGCATCCAATGAAACTTGTGAGATCATGGCAGAATCATCCACTGGAGCATCCAGCGGATCATCAGCTGGAGCATCTTCTGGAGCATCTTCTGGAGCATCTGGAGCATCATATGAATCATCAGCTGGATCATCAGCTGGAGCATCCAGCGGATCATCAGCTGGAGCATCATGGACTTGATCATCATATGAATAATCAGTTGGATCATGTACTTGATCATCATTTTGTGGAGCATCTGGAGCATCATCTGAATCACTTCACTGCTGAACATCATTTTCAAATGTTTCATCCGGCTGTTGATCATCGTTTTGAAATGCTGCATCCGGCGGCTGACCATCATTTTCATCAGGCATACTCTCCCCAAACCCTGGATCGACGGCGTTATCACAATATTTGCCGAAATGACTAGTCCCACCACACCTTGTGCACTTACGCACCCTCGCTCCACCTCCACCTTCACTGCGACGTTGGTGTCGACTCTTCCTCGGTCTACCTGCAGCTCTCTTCAGAACAGGAGCACAAAGTTTGAATCCAGGGTCCACTCTATCCCACTGCTGTTTTCCCTCCAAAGCAGGCAAGGCATGTGCATATGTGGCTCTGAACATTGCTACAGAGTAGTAATCATGGACATACTGCTGTATATCCCCTGCTGGACCTGTGAGAGAAGTGATGAAAAACAAGGCATGAATGCATGGCAAACCAGTTATCTGCCATTGCCTACAACTGCAAGTTTTCGCTTCTAAATCCACTGGATATCTCCATTCTTTGTTACTTTTATCAAAGAATGATACCTCTAATTTGGTATCCGAGACAAATCTCATGTTCATATTCAAGCCCTCTGTTTTCTGCTTCAACGCCTTCATCACATTCGGGATAATAATGTGGCCCATGAATTTTGCATTAGCTATTTCCAGACGGAATGAAATTTCTCGGCGTATTCTATCCATATCCTGTCAAGCAAATCAGCCAAATAAAGATCCTTTAGTCTCCGGATCGTTGAGTTGAAAGATTCTGCAAGATTAGTGTGCACATAGTCAACTTTGCTCAATTCACTGAATTGACTTCTAGACCATAGCTTCGAGTGGTGTGTTTCCAAGTATTCCTTCACTTTCTCTTTTGTGTACAACTGCCTCATGTGGTAGTTGTACTTCCTCACACTTCAAGTCAAAGATGCAGGCCATAAATGATCGGTATAAAACTTTCCTTTGAATTTCTTCACAAAATTTGCAGCAAGGTGACGCATACATTCCCTGTGCTCTACTCCTGGGAACACATTATCCACGGCCACTTCTAAACCTTTGCATGCATCTGTGTGGATTACCAATCCATTGGGATGTCCAATAGCCTGGCGCAGATTCTGCAAAAACCATGTCCAGCTCTCCTCGGACTCTGTCTCCAGCACACCGTAGGCGACTGGAAAAACAAAACTGTGTGCATCAACTGCAGAAGCTGCTACTAGCTGGCCTTTAAACCTCCCTGTGAGAAAAGTAGCATCAATAGCCAAATAAGGCCTGCAGCCTACCAAAAAACCCATTTTGCAAGCTTGAAAGCACACAAAAACCCTCCTAAAGCATTCCTTGGTCCTTGTCACTTTCTCCACTGTGTAATCCACGGCGTGGTGATCAATTTCAACAACACTGCCTGGGCTTGCCCTCTCCACTTCAGCTTTGAATGAATACAACAACTGAAAACTTTCATTCCAGTTACCATGGATAGATTCCAATGCTTTGTTTTTACCAGTGAACACCCTCATGTATGGTAAATCTACCTTGAACTTGTCTTTCATGTTTTTCTGCAATTGCTTTGCACTCACTTGATGGTTTTCTGCCACCCATTTTTTTACTTCATCCGCCACCCATCTTGACTTGGCTCTGCTGATTGTTTGCTTCCTAAGGGTTGATTCTTCGCATGTGTGGGGAAAAGGGTTAACTTTTACCTGAACATTGGTGCTGCCACGCATTTTAGATGCGTGCATCCTCCATTGACAATCTTCAGACACACAGTGCACGGTGTAGCGCCTTTTATCGCTCTTGTCAACTATAAAGGAACATTCTGCCTTCATGCAGTACGTCACAAGTGCATTTCTACACTCAGCCATGGAAGAAAAAATGCAACCTTCTGCCATAAGAGGGTTCGCAGGGTTCCATTCAACAGGTCTCCGGTCTTCCTCTTCTTCACCGTCACTGTCAGACTGATATTGGATTTCAACCCGAGGTGTCTGTCTTAAATTCCTAATAACATCTGGATATAGCCTCTCTTCATCATCCGCAGAAAGGCAGGCATCCTCCTCCACAGCGACATGAACCCTTTTCTCAGTGCCCACACTTGTCGAGCCACCACGTCGAGCTGTTTTTGAACTGTTCTGGCTGGAGTTGGCAGTACGACGTGATGGTCCTGCCACAAAAGATGAACCCGCCACAAAATATGAACCCGCCACAACTGCCGGCACAAGCACATCATTTTGCAGCTTCACATGATAATTCTCTGCCTCCTTATGCTTACCAAACATGGTAGCGAGCTCTTCATCATTACTAATTTGGATCCAATCTTTTCCCCCATCAAAGTATCTAAATTCCACTTCATCATGCAAACCCCAAGGATATGGGCTGCAAATTATCTCCCCAAATTGTCTGAAACTCCAGTTACAATCCATTGGGACCGAATAACTGAAACCTCCTTGGTATTTCTTCTTACCGTCTGCATCGACGGTGTAGCGCTCCCTTCTAACGTTTATCAAGAAAGCAAACCGCAACTCCATCCTAACCCACGAAAATAGAGACGCAATCAGATGCAAATCAATGGCATCCCATGTCTAATCGACAATTCAAAGCTCAGTACTTACCCATAGGGAACCCAATCGTGGACGCGGGGTGTCTCCGGCCCCATGGCGCGTCCGCTCTCCGTTTCATTCGCCCAATCCATTTCGTCGAGCAGGTGGTGGGCAGAGTGGTGGAACGAGCGCCCCACCAGCGGCGTCGCAGGACGGCCCCGGCGGTGAAGCAGGTGGCCACGCGGAACGGCCGCGGCGGTGCAGGTGGTGCTGGCGGCGCAAATGCGTGCTGCTGGCTGCGACACAGGTGGCGACACAGGTGGCGGTGGGGCGCTGGCTGAGGAAGGTGGCAGTGGAGCATGTGGTGGTGGCGCCGCAGGTGGTGGTGGTGCCGCAGGTGCTCGTCGCGCAGCAGGGGATGGTGCGAAGGTGGCGGCGGCGAGAGCGGCAGCGCACGATGGCGGGGCAACTAAATTGGGCGGCAGCGCACGACGGTGGTGGCGGGAACCTCGGGTGTGGACTATTCAGATTAGTCAACTAACTGCGCGGTCCCACCTGTAAACTCTGGACGGTTTCAACGAGCTGGCAGTCCCACGCGGACCCACTTCGCGAAACGGAGTCTGACTCCTCCGGGCCCACTTCGCCTAACGGATTCGACTCCAAACTTACCGTTCCAGCCTCTCCATAGTAGTTGCGCACAGACTAGGGGCAAAACTGAGATCGATTCGGCGCTAGGGGTAAAACTGAGTACAAGTGGTCCGCTGTGGGCAATTCGATAAATGACCCCTCAATTTATTAATATTCCTATGCAAACTTCAAGGCTTGAACCAATTTTTAAGGTGACGAGATGTCCTTTGCTCTTATCACCATGCTAGCATAAGTGGACACATGGGATATCTATATCTAGATTACAGTGATCATATTTTTTATGTTACGCTCATGTCATCCTAAAATCACTAGGTATTCAAGGTTAGTATATTTACTAGCTTCTTTGCTGCTTATTATAACTACTGAATGCTAAAATGACCTGGTGCAAGATTTTTCAAGTTGATCCGTTAGATTAAGGAAATAAAATTTTGTGGCAGCTTTTTCTTGTTTTTAGTTGGAGCTTTTAGTTGTAATTCGTGGAGATCTATTTGTCTAATCTTTATTCATGAATAGGATGAGGAAGGATATAAAGGTGAAAATGCTTTGTAAATCAAGAGAAAACGATGATTTAATACTCCCTCCGTCCGGAATTAAATACCACAAAGTTTGACAAAAGTGGATGTATCTAACACTAAATTATGTCTAGATACATCCACTTTTGTCAAACTTTGTAACATTTAATTTCGGACGGAGGGAGTATGAAACATATTTACCAGTGGAGAAAAAAGAAGTGAGATGAGAGGATGAGAAGGGAGATGGAGGAAGATGCAAAAATAAGGATGGGTCTGGCCGGTGATGAGGCCGCAAGTGGCGCCCACCAGAGGTGGGATAAGATTCAGAGCCCGTGGCAACGCACGGGCACTCAAATAGTGGTTAGTAGTATGCTACTTGAAAGAGTTTTTTTTTTCCCTTTTTTGACGGTATCAACTTAACATTCAACTTGGACATCCGGTTAATTTTGTTGGTAAATAGACAAACAGTAGCTACAGTACTTAATATAGAATGGTAATTGAAAGAGACTTTTTTTTTTCCTTTTCTGACGAAGCTCGCGTCAAAGAGGGTAGGAGCACTGTGATCATATTAGACAAAGAGAAAATTCTCGTCTGTTTAACAAAACAGGACGGGAAACCAGTAAACATGAACAGGTCCACTGTGCTTGCCGTTCAAGACTAGGACAATTTTCCAGTAAGTTGCAATTCAAGATGATTTCCTTCCAGGAGTAGATGTGAGTGAGTGTGACGGACGGGTGATAGAGCAGTCACGCAGTTAAGAGACGGTCATCAAAGGAGAGTGGTTCCTTAAAGAACAATACAAGCGGTCCTAGATTCATTAGACTGGATCAAAGTTTTTATTCTTTTATTTTGACTGGATCAAAGTTGGATGTCAAGAGTTGTTACGACCTCCAGGATGTCAAGCATGCGGCGCAGTTTTCAAAGCGACACGTATGTAACTGAATATACTGTCTGATGAGATCTTATAAGTTGGTGCGTTCTCAACCTACAATCCTAGACCAGTTCAAAGTGCATGCATGTAGAAGAGTTTTTTTTGTCAATCTAGCCACAGAATGGTCGCAAGAAATAAGCATATATACAATTTAATTTGTTCTATTTTTTTCAGCACAACAACGGTTGAATCTTCGCCTCCATGTAGTAATTAAAGTTTAAAATGCGTGCTAGATTTACACGTGATTCTCATATTTTTACGGGAAAGTATTTTATTCTACCAGCTAATGACTATGCAATAAAGTTGGCTGTGTGCAGAGACCGGGGATTTTTTTTTAAGCTTAGCGGATCAGCAGGTCATGGGCAGGATAACCGTCCGTCCTGGTCCAGCTTCGTCCATCGTAGTAGATACATCTGTTTTGATAGGGGGTGTTTTTATTATTTAAACCAGATGATACCCCACACGTTGTTGTGGGATATTTGATTACAAAAATAGACTTGAGAGTTGAGCAAAAAAGGTAAAATGACTTCTATTAATAAATTGGTTTACCAACTATGCAGAATTTGTTGCAACAACAATAATATATTTCTAAAAAACATTTTGTGGACTAAAAGATATATTATCTCAACATAAATTGTACAGTGTAAATGACTGTACCAACAAATATTCAAACAACATGAAAAACAAAAGAATAAATAAAGCACATATGTTTGCTTCATAATTAAAATTTATTGGAGTCACATGTGAAGTCGTCCAGTCCCCTCGAATAATAAAAAGTATCTCCTTTAGAAAGCTTTTCTTACATGATTAGAAAAAACACTTGTATTGCATGAACGGACGTTTTGAATGGCACTGGTAGAAAAAAGGCCTTGCATACGCCCCCTTCAGTCCCCAAATTATGTGCACCGTGACTAAACGGGTTTTAGTCCCGGTTCGGAAGGCGACCCGCGACTGAAGGTCATGCGTCGCGGTTTGGGAAGCGCGCGGAGGGCTTTAATTCCGGTTGGCCTGGCCACCCGCGACTAATGATCCAAACTGCTGGCATCCCTGTCTTTAGTCCCGGTTGGCCTGGCCACCCGCGACTAAAGATCGAAACCGCTCCTCTCCCGCGAGGTTTTATTTCGCGAGCGAGAGGCAGAAGGCCATTGCTACAGTGCGCACCGGAGACTCTCTGTTTCTTCTTCCTCTCTTCTCTTCTTCCTCTCTTCTTCCTCCAACAAGCACCCATGGATTCTCCCGTTTGGAACGTTCTCCGTGTGCCCACACCATGCCGCAAGAATCTCGACGTGGCCTACACCAATATATGCGAGAGGCTCCCCGGTGCTTTAACCATTTGAGCAATCTCTATGAAGCCGCCGATGAACACCACAAGTTCTTCGGGCTTGATCTAGAGTACACGGCGAATCAACGGGATGTTGCCGTCATCCAGATTGCCCACAAGGAGACCGTTTTGGTCTTCCAATGGGCAAGGTACGCACACGTACAATCTCTCTTGTAGGATAGTTGCATTTTCGATTTGTTTGTTGCATTGGAAGAATACACATGTTGCAACATATCTAACACGTGTTCCGTTTTTGTTGTTGCAGTAGTTCATAGCAATCTCAAGAACTTGTTGATTTTCTTGTCAACAAGGGTTACGACTTCTGTAGCGTTGACATCACTCAAGACCGGCAGAAGTTGATGCGCATGTTGGGTATTGAGATACCTGAAGATCACTACATTGATCTTCAGGACCTTATCCATTTTGATGAGCTGTCCGGGCAGAAGACCGGGATGGCTCAGATGGCAACTGCCTTCATCCACCCCGACTACAAAACCATGAAGACTCGTTTCCCCTCGAGGAATCACATGTATTGGGGGAAGAACCGACTTGACCGGATCAATCTCGAGTATGCAGCAATAGATGCATACGTTGCCTTCGAGTTGTTCCGCATCTACTCTTCGGAGCTCGAGTAGATGTTGTTTGTGTACCGCATCTATGTACCGCTATGTTGCGTTCGATATATGTAATGGATATATTATGTAATGGATATATGTCTTTCTATTAATTCCTATATTATTTCTATATTAATTCCTAGCTATATCATTTCTATATTATGTAATGGATATATGTACCGCTATGTTATGTAATGGCTCAAATAAAATCACGGGTTAAACATAGCACAAAATTTACTAAAGCAATCACACAAAGATCTAGCTCACACACAATTCCAAAATAATAAAACTAGAAAGTAACGAATGCTAGTTCCATTTTTATTTGGGTTTTCAATCATGCACACACTTTCTAAGGTAGATGTTCTGCAAGCAAACCACCTAATATCAAGTCCTAACACTCTATACAAGCTAGGAAACAAGATAAGATAAAACACACATTTCAAAACAAACAAAAACACATCAAGAAAACAAAACAGAAAAACTACCGTTTCTATATCTGTTCACCAAAAACTACTGTTTCTATATCTGTTCACCAAAATTAAATCTAGAGCTCCAAAAATTAATCTAAGCCAGGAAAACATAGATCTAGTCAATACCAAACTCATCCAGTTGGATTTACTTCAATATTCATTTTTGAACTCATTCTAAAAATCAAAGAAGAGCCTACTGGTCTTTTATTAAAAAGGATGGTATTTTCATTTGGTTGCTGACCTTGATGTGAGGCTAAGTGCTATGGATAGATCTTTTCAATATCTATTCAGAACATTTTAGTTTGTCCATTTTGGTTATGTATTTTAAAAGTTAGGTTCAAATCATTCTCACGGATAGTCATTGCCAAAACAGTTCTTGTGTCCAAAATAATAGTCGAAACTTGGATCTGCAAATTTTATATGATTTAGATTTTATATGGTTTGGTTCATGAATTTTATCAGATTTTATTTTGCATTTAGGAAAGGGGAAATGAATTAGTTTTATTTTTCTAATTTTTTTGATATATTATTTGTATTTTTAAGATTTTAAAATGAATTAGTTTTATTTTTCTGAATATTTTGATATATTATTTGTATTTTCAAGATTTTAAAATGAATTAGTTTTATTTTTCTAAATATTTTGATATATTATTTGTATTTTTAAGATTTTAAAATGAATTAGTTTTATTTTTCTGAATATTTTTTAGAAATAATACAAATTAAAAAGTTAATGTTTATTTATTTATTCAAAATTATTAATTACATCATTACTTTTGTTTATTAAAATATTTATTTGAAATTTAGACAATAAAGAAATGTGGCATCGACCAACATGTTAATAGGATTGATATGATACTAGTATTACATACATGCGTACGAAACACTTCGATGCAGGACGGGATGGAACTCGGAAGTTAAGCGTGCTAGTGCTAGACTAGTGGGAGAATGGGTTACCGAGCGGGAAGTTTGACCACGAGTAAGTAATTTGACTAGAGATAATTGTAGTTAGACACTAAGAAAATAATAAAAATTCTGAAAAAAAAGGGAGTGAAAAATTGGAGTGAAAAAAGGGAGTGAAAAAAGGGAGTGAAAAATTGGAGTAAAAAATAATTAGAAACGCAAATGAATTAAAGAAATAACGAAATAGCATGTAGTCCCGGTTTGTGTTGCCAACCGGGACTAAAGGTCCTCTACCCCCGGCGCACGCCACCTGCCCACGTGGACGGGCCTTTAGCCGCGGTTCGTAAGAGGGGCGACTAAAGGGGGGGCCTTTAGTCGCGCCTATTTAGTCCCGGTTGCGCGGCCAGGATTAATGGCCTTTGCGAACCGGGACTATAGGCCTATTTTCTACCAGTGTGGATTCCATAAAAAAATGTAACATGAACTGCCTTTTCATGTTGTTAACAGAAACATAAGATGGTTGAGGCAATGGATAATATATACACAGAAAGGAGGTCCTTTGATATTCCGATTGGTGGATTGGTAAATTGATTGTTGAGTCATGTTGTTGCCGAAGTTTACTCTTTGTTAATCCACTCGATGCTTGCGCTGCTAGAAAACAATACAGAAAACAGAGAAGTCAGTGCTCGACCATCCCCATGAAGAAACTTCCTTGACTGGTCTTCTGGACACTAAAAGCTGAAGTAAATACACGTTATACGCTTAAAGAGTTTGGTTGATATACTAATATGTAAGGATTGCTCTTTTGAGTGATCTTTCCTATTCGAAAATCTGAACATGTATAGGTTATGTCCTCTTTCTTCAAGTGTTAGCAAGAATCGTGGAAACATATCACTTATTACCGCCTGCAGGAAGTTTTTCTTCAATAATGTCGGCGATAATCAAAATAGAGCATAAACCCGTATGAACTACAAACAAGCAGGAATCAAGGAGGAAAAAAACATTCTGTACTTGAAAATGCACCAAGCAAAGGCATGACAACGATCAACGATGAATAGAACATGTAGGCACCCTCCATGTGCGATGGAGGATAACCCACAAAGATACTGAAATCAAATCTATGGACAGGTAAAAAGAAAAATCCAAATCTAGTGGAGGAAATCACAACAATTGTAGGCAAGATGTGTGCCGGAGTAGAAGTGTACCCGACGACAATACAGCTAGTGAGGACGTCCAAATTTTAAAGGAACTTAGGTACATGCATCAATACCGGGGGCTATGGAAAGCCAGTTCAGATCTCGCAAGTTCAATTACAATCTGCCAATCTATCCAACACAATTCTTTCCAGGCGCTGGTAGAAGAGTTCTCATTATCCATTGATGGTCCCGCTGCTCTGCTCGAGGCTGTGCGGACGGGAATATAGTGCGGAGATTAATGGTCCGCTGATGCCCCAACTGCTCTGCTCGAGGCTGCGCGGCCGGGAAAATAGTGCGGAGATTAATGGAGGGAGTGGCTTGCCAACGGTGCCTGTATGAGAGCAAGTACAATAAGACCATGTAAGAGGTTTATAAGCATTTGAATAATATATTTATGCTTAGTTGGATGAGAGAGAAGAGGAGAAAGAAGAGAAGCGAGCTGTAAGTTAGTAGCCAGCTGCTACACGTGCTCATAGGCACTTTGTGAGAGTGTAACATGGGCCATATATTAATAAAGTGGTACATGCGTATAGCCAACTATTGTACATGTTGGCTACAAGCTGACTATATGTGACATGGCAATCTCATATAGCCAGCTGCGGGCTCTATTATTATCCATGCTCTGAGCTGTATGGCAGAGACCCAACGTGTTGGAGGAATCAATGCAAACAAACATGGTTGAGATGAGCATGTCGTTTTAATCGGGGAAAACCTGTTTCGGACTACTCGTATGCATGCAACATTTTCATGGGAAATTATTTCTCGAGGAGATAGTGGGGAAGTGGAAGAGAATGCGCCACTGCAGAGATCATGGGAGAGAAAGCGCCACAATGGTCTGTAGATGCTCACACACCAATCGAGAAGATAAACAGCGGTGGATTGTTTGTTGTGACTTGCAATTACCTCTCCTATTGGGCTCGAGCAATGGGTTGTTGCATCTTGGGCTGGAATATTGTCTTGCTTGTGTACTCTTCGGTAGTCAGGAAAATGTGTCGCTTGTGGGACAGAACGGAAGGAATTTTTTTCGCTGAGAAGCTGATCTGTTGAGGTGGATATCAGTGCGGTTGGGGTGGACCAATCAGATGGTTGATGATGTGGACAACCTGCATCTTAAAAGAAATAGAGTTAGTGGGTTGCTCCCATTTAGATATTGTAGATATATTAAGTATTACACTTGGTCTCTGCATAAATAGGGTGCATACAGGCTAAACAAGTTCCATAAGACGAAAGAAAACAAAATTGATAAATTACATATCAAAATGCGAAATTATAAAGACGCCTAAAAAACAGAGCCAACATAAGCCGACACGCCATCATCGCACCTGCGGGCATTCCATCTTAATCTAAACTTGTCTCCCCGGTTAATATGTTTGCTTTTCTTCTCTTCTATGTGGTCCAACCGGTTTCTCTAAAAAATATAAATAATAAAATAAATTAATTTCAGATCTAACAATAGGAAATAATTTCGATGATGTGAATCAAACTGGCTTCTCTATTTTGGACAATGTATATTACATTTTTTTGAAATGAGAATAGCCCCAGCCTCTGCATCGTAGTGATGCACACATCTGCTGCTTTTTATATTAACAAAAAAGGGAATCCATCCAAAGTTATTACAATTCAAGCATCATCTAAATTGACCACAAGGATCAGCCAAATAAAGAAAAACAACAAAAAGAGAGTCATCATTGCAATCTTCTAGTATGCAGCCAACCACCCTGATTGTAAATAGCCTCAACGACCGACATCATGCGAGTACATTCAGAATCCATAAGAGCCCGTTTCTCCATCGACAGAAGGAGAGACCACATGTGAATCCAATATGTGGCTTGGTGAACGACCTGCAAAAAGTGAGCACCTTTCGATTTGTTAAAAGCAACATCATTTCTACAATTCCAAAGAGCCCACACAAAAGCACAAGTTCCAATTTGAATACGTGTTTTAGTTTTCTTATCTACCCCTTGCAGCCAATTACCAAACATATGATCAACACTGGAGGGTTGGGCTATGCTAAACGTAAAATGAAGCAATCTCCACATATGTCTAGCAAAATGGCATGAAACGAACAGGTGATCAATAGACTCATCAACGTCGGAAAACACACATTTTTTATATCCAGTCCAACTTCTTCTTACCAAATTATCTTTTGCAAGTACCAATTTTGCGCTGCGGAAACCACATAAATACTTTAATTTTCATAGGAACTTTCAACTTCCAAAGGTATTTGTGTAGAAAAGGAGTATGTCCATGCATATAATCAAGACACATGGATCGTACGAGAACGCACCCATGTCAGTAAGACCCCAAACGAAATTATCCTCCTCCGAGTTAAGATGGATCCGCATGAGTCTACGAACTAAGCGCAACCAAACCTCCCATCTCTCCCCGGTCAGATTCCTCCTGAACTGAATATTGAGAGGGTTATGTGATAGCATTTCTGGCACTACAACATTTTTACGACTCACAATACTATATAAAGAAGGATATTGAGCAGCCAAAGTAGTGTTTCCTAGCCAAATATCTTCCCAAAACCGAGTACATAAGACATTGTCTATTTAAAAAAACCTCGTTTGGAAGAAGTACTTTTTCACTAACATAATTCCTTTCCAGAAAGGAGAATCATGGGGTTCTGTTTCCACTTGAGTCAAAGATTTATCAAGCAAATATTTGTTAGACAGAAGTTCCTGCCAAACCCCCGTTGATGTATTAACTTAAATAGCCATTTAGATAATAAACATTTGTTTTTAACCTCGAGCACCTCAATTCCTAAACCCCCTTGATCCTTTGGCCTACAGAAAATATTCCATTTGGACAACCGATATTTTCTCTTGTGCGGGTCACTTTGTCAAAAGAACCGGCTACGAAAGAAATCTAACCGTTTTCTTATCCCAACGGGTATTGGAAAGAAAGAGAGTAAAAACATCGGCAAACTCGTGAGGACCAAATTAATGAGAACAAGCCTATCACCGTAAGACAAAAAATTTCCAGCCCAAGATCCTAGTTTATTCTCGAAATGATCTTCCACCATTTTCCACTCCCTGTTTAGAAGCTTCCGAAAATGAATAGGAATGTCAAGGTACTTAAACGGTAAAGAACCAATATCACAACCGAATAAGGACTTGTATTCATCTTGCCTCTCAACAACATTGCCAAAAAAGTACAATTTTCACTCTTATGAAAGTTAATTTTTAACCCGGACAATTGTTCAAACATAGCCACAATTAACTTCATGTTAGCTGCCTTTTCTAGATCATCTTCTAGAAACAAAATTGTATCATCCGCATATTGCAAAATATAAATTCCCCCATCAACCAAATGGGGTATTAATGCTCCTACCTGCCCATCTTCTCTAGCCCGTGTAATGAGGATAGCCAACATATCCGCAACAAATTAAAAAGCACAGGTGATAGAGGATCCCCTTGACGAAGCCCCTTTAGAGTTTGAAAATAATGGCCAATATCATCGTTAACACGAATTCCCACACTGCCCCTTGAAAAAAAGGCTGACCCACTCACACCATTTCGGATCAAACCCCTTCATTCTAAGAGTTTGCTGCAAAAAAGACCACTTCACTTTATCATAAGCCTTTTCAAAATCAATTTTGAAAATGACACCATCAAGCTTTTTAGTCTTCAACTCGTGAATAGTCTCATGAAGGATAACTACCACTTCCAAAATACTTCGACCTGGTATAAACGCCGATTGAGTTGGTTTAATCACTTTGTGGGCAATAGACGAAACACGATTCGTTTCCACCTTAGTAAAGATCTTGAAACTTACATTAAGAAAACAGATAGGCCTATACTTCTCCATGCGACACACATCCTCCTTTTGAGGAAACAGGGTAATCACCCCGAAGTTTAATCTAAAAAGAGGGAATTTGCTGTTCTGTAACTGAGAGAACAAAGCCATCAAGTCACTCTTGATAACCTCCGAGAACTTCTGATAGAACTCAGCCGGAAACCCATCTGAACACTTGGTATATTGCATTTAGCATACACCTAGCACAGAGGCCCTCGCAAATGCGAGGGCATTTTCTATTTTGTCATAATTTCAATGTTTTATAAAATGTACGTATTATATTATTAGAAATAACACGGTTTTATGGCCGATAAAAATATGATGTTAATCAGCTCTAACTTGTGAAATTTCCACCTGGATTTTTTTTTGTACTCAAATGTGCTCTTTTAATGTAAAGCGATATGATTGAACCACAAATATCTAACCGAGCTAGTCATGAACACCCTCCCAATAACTTCGTCAAACTATTAATTGCATTATTTAATTCAACTCAAAGAATATTTTCCATTCAAATAAAGTGATCTACTAAAAAAATACAAAGACCTATAAATAATTCTTTGAATGAAAAAGCTGGAGATATGTCTTTCTGATGATGTTGTTGAAATTTTGTCACTGAATTCTTTCGGTTATAACAATGTTTCCCTGTATTGATCTGCCAAGAGTTCCAAGGGCCTTCGACAATTGCAATCTTAATTACAAATGACCGAGCCTCCACCTCCATACACATTTTAAGTTCTATCTCTCTCTCTCTCAAAAATCATTTAAAAAAATGAATCTCTCTTCACACTATTATTGCTTTAGATATGGTTTTGCTTAGAAAATGCTATTGTAGGTATTAAACATGTAGTGATACTACGAATGTACTTCCTTAGATAAATGTACACACGTGGTTCTTTCCTATTTCCAAATATATACCAAGGATCGGAACAGCGAGTGGCAAACTTCATGGATTACTCAAATTTATTTTACAATTAATATATTATTTTATACATATCTTATCATTCTTAAATTACAGTGGAAATTTCCTCACGGTTTTTATCATGTTATTGAGAATGGATAGTCATGTACCTTTTGCCGGCCAGATTTAGTTACATAGTTTTTGTAACACCTGGGGTGTTACCTGTTTGTTTTTGCTTGCATCACATGCATCATATTGCATTGCACCATGTTTGCATCACAACAATTCAAAACAATTTAAAATTTCACATATGTCAAGAATTTCCAATTTAACAATTGCAAACTACAACCACTCCTTTGTTTTCAAATAGTTTGCAGTTGTTCTAATCAAATTGCTTGTTAATACAAATTTCCCTGTTATTAAAACCCTAATGGCAAATTAAATTTCAACTAAAATCCTAGTTGATATGATCCAAATTGAGGTTTAAAAATTAAATTCTTGCAAAACAAATTTTTCAATAATGTTTGCATAATGGTTTGAACTTATTAAATAGAATTTGTTTATTCCCAAAATTCCCAAATCAAATTTTGAAAATCATTAACTAACCTTTGCTTTTGATTATTGTTTGCAACTTAATAAAATCAATTATCAAATAAATACCCCAAACTCTATGGGAAAATTCACTTAACAAACTTTAAATCAAATTAAATTTTCAAATTGTGAAATAATGTTAACTTTGATCTAATTGCTGTTTTGGAAAATTATCACAAATAAGTCCTAAAAGAAAACCCTAACCCTTCTCTATCTCTCTCTTTTATTCTTTACCAAAAAAATCAACTAATAGAAAAAATAAAAATAAAAGCATAGGTAGAGGCAAGCCCACCACTTTCTTTTCTTCCCCCCAAGCCCATCTCCTTTCTGGCCCACCCCCTCTCTGTTTGTCGTCTTCTTCTTCGGTACGACCACCATCAGAACCACCCGATCAGCTCCCCCCCTCTCGATGCTGCTCCGTACAAGGCCTCTCCCCCCTTAAAGCACCTACACCTCCCCCCTCAGCCCTAGTCCTCCTCTCTCCCAACCAGCGCCGCCGTCGCCCCTCTCTCACCCTCCCCGTTTCTCTTCTGTACCTGAACCCTGCAACCGCACCTCACCACCACTGCCTTCCCCTAGCTCCAATCGCCTTGGTCACCTCGAGGAGAAACCGACGAGGGGAATGGAAACCCCACATCGTTCTCGTCGGGTTTGGTGAAGGAAGGGAGGCGGGAGAGTGCCCGAGTTGGCCGCGCCATCGCCGGGAAGCCTCCTGCTGCGCCACCGTCGCTTTCCTCGACCATCTCCATCACCACCGACAGAGCCTCCTCGACCTGAACCCGGTGAGTCGCCCTCCTTGCCCTCGTCTCCTCCTCTCTGCTCCCGACCCGCGCCAACACCACGCACGCCCAGCGCAGGCACCAGCCGGAGGCCACCGTCCTCCACTGTCCGGCGAGCGACAGTAGCTGGCCCTGTCGTTCAGTTTTCGTCAGGCAGTTAACAGACAGAAAAAAAAACACACCTCAACCTGTCGCCTGCCCTGAACCCCTCACAAAACGTTCACAGCCCAGTTGGTTCAGATCCCGTGCGCGCGTGAGCCAAGTCCTGGGTTCGATCCCCAGGATGCGCACCCATTTTCTTCTTTTTTCCCTCGCGCGCATCCGGCCCCACGGGTCATTGACCCCCTCTGCCCAGTCACCTTCCACCCGCGCCACGCTGGCCCCAGGCCCACGCGGCAGTGGCTAGGGTTAGCCCACCGCGCGGTAACAAAAGTTTTTCCAACATTTCCGTTTTATTATCTAATCTTTTAAATTGCAGAAATAAACACTAAACCTAAAACTTTAATAACTTTTAATCTGTAACTCCAATTAATAAACTCAAAACATGTTTGTTGTTCCAAATTTAATCATCTATCCAAATAATCCAATTTTGTACTGTTTTGAAATTTCCAAATGCAATTTAAATTTGAATTCAAATAATTCAATTGTAATTTGCAACAATTCATAAATAATTCATACTAATTCCAAATAAGGCAAATAAAATATGTTTTCCATACCATTTTGAATAACCTTCTCAAATATAAATTTTGTTTCATGGTTTGAATAATTTAAATTGCCTAAATAATTTAATACTTGTTTAATTCATTTAAATTTGATAAAATCATAACTTGCTCAAAATAAAATAATTTTGAACATGCAAAGTATGTTCTCAAACCATCAAAGTGTGAACTTTTCAAATGTGAGTTTGAAATTATGTTTTGAACAAATAAAACTTCAATTAAATTCAAACTTGTTTTAAATCCCTTTAAAACTTGTTTAATATTGTTTAATTCATAATTAAATTATCCTAATTCCAATTTCAATATTTGAAACATGTAATCCAACTAAAATTTGATGTAATTTTCAAATATAAACTTTATTATTTGTTTTGAACACTTTAACTTGATGAAAACAACAATTGCTTGTGTGACATGTTTAAGTAACCAAACTTTCCACACTTAACCAATAATTTCCAAACTTGTTAAACCTTATTTCAATTGGTTCTATTGTTGTTATTTTGTTGTTTTCCTCATCCATGCATCATGCTAATCCACCTTCACCTGTTGATTAGTTGGAAAACAATTGTTTCAACCATAATTCATGGGCTTTTCATATGCAACTCAAATTGCATATGGGTCCATTTAAATCCGTTTATCTTGTCAACTAGTTTACCTTGATGCATCTTTGAACTTGTCATGCATCCATATCTTGATCATGCTGGATCTTTTGCCGTCGTAGTAATTGTTGCATCCGGTGTTTGTTCGAGGTTCATTGCATCTTCCCGGATAGGACGTTGAGATGATGTGAGCAACGACAAGTTCTGCTACCTTGCGGGATCTCAGGCAAGTATACTCACTTGCTGCCAAATGGCTGCCTTTCATCACTTGTTACCGATTCTTTCCGTTGTTCTGTTCTGCTAGCCTTAGTAGTAGTTGTTTCTGTTACGAACCCATCACATGAATCCCTTCACACTGATATTGCCTCACCTCCCCTCCTATAACCCCGTTGTTTGAGCCCGTGTCTTACTAGCATGCTTAGGGTTGTTTTGCTCGAGTCTGTTACCCGTTACTTTCTGTTACTATATTCCATTATGTTCTGGGGGCTCGATGTGTAATCAATCAATTATGCTAATGTTGCTATTAATAATAATTTGATGATAAGGCACCGGCAGGAGGCCCTTGTGGTTTTGAGGCTTGCTAGTGTCGACCCTAATAGGAAAAGGGTCTTGTCTACTGATCCATGATGAGCGCACTACCCGCATGTGGGAAGCGAGTATGGGCGCCCCCCTCAATTTGACTCTATTCGCATCTCGTCCAAATCGCCTCATTTAGTTCGGGTTTTCCATTTGCTGCATGCATGATCTTGCGAGCCCTTGGATCCCGGGTGGAACTTTCATAGTCGGCATATAGGAGGACACGTTCTTAGAGTGCTATGAGGGTCTATTTTCTTCTGGGCTCGATTAGCCGTGCGCCTAAGGTGCTTTGGGCTTGATGCGAAGAAGAGTTGAGTTGTGTAGAGTACCTCGCTTGGTGGGTTAGCTCCCTATCTGGCGGGTTATTCTTGCGTGTACGGCTAAATTGGTGCAACCCTGCAGGGATAATCTTCTCGAGAAGCCGTGTTTTCCGCGGTTATGGATTACTTGGTGAAAGTACTGGCTAACAAGTACTCAGGATAACTTAAACGTAATGATTAACAATCTCACACCCAATGATTAACAACTTGACTAGTAATAGGCTTATTGACACAATAATATAAACCATCATTAATCCAACTGTGTGAGTTATCCTCGGATTGCTTCTTTGGATAAGGGGCGAGATCCAGGATGGGTTTGTTTGAAGTTATCTTTCAGTTGGTTACAATACTCGATCTTATCTCCTTTCTGTTAGCCGGAAGTTGTAGTATTCCTCTGTATTTGGTTAGTGCAGCCCGCTGTCGCTTATTTGCAATAACCCCTTTCCTTTCCGTTGATACCAAAGTATTTGTATCTTGTGATGACTGGCTACGCCGGTATCTTGTGAGTATGGTTTATCCACTTGCCAGTACTTAACCGTACTGACCCACGAATCTCTTTCGTGGCTGCATATTCAACATTGCAGTCAACAGGTTTGAAGTCTGACGACGTTAGCTTGGGAATCCCTCCGGCTTGGCCTGGGCAGGGATTGGACGCTCTCGGTTATCTTCAGGACTCTTAGTCCAATTTGGATCTTGTCCGTAGCCGGACGCTATGTTGTTTCTTCCGCTGTTATTTGGATCTTTGTATTGTATCAGTTGTATCCTTGACCCGTTTGAGTCATCTTGTATCTATCTGTTGCTGTTGTAATTGTGGAATATTCGTGAACTGTTGTAATGTTATCATAAGTGGCAACCTGGAATCGGTTATTATGCGGATTTGGCGGGAATGCTGAAATCTGCATAGTGCCCGATCTCGGGGCGTCACAAATGGTATCAGAGCCTTGGTTCCGATTCCCGAGATTGTTTCGATACAAATGGTTATCGAAGCAACGGGTCCGCCAAGCCTGTAGGATAACCTAGCTAACGGTCGTTGTTTCTAGAATGTCAAAAACTAATTCTGCTAAACTATTTTGGAAAACATCTCAATAGGATTCTTGTTTTTCTCCTTATCCCTATTCTATTTCCCCTCCCATCTCATTTGTTTTGGAGTCTCCCCCCTTGTCTATCTTTCAAAGTATTAGGATCCTACGTGGGTGGACGTTTTCTGAGCCTTTAACCCAATAGGATTCGATCATCGGAAGATTCCTGGTGGAAGAACATCGTCGTCACTCCGAGCAAGAATCCCTTGTTAGTGGTGTCGAGAAGCCCTTGTTAGTGGTGTCGAGGAGGTCAACCGGAAGCACGAAGAATCGATAGTCGAACCTCTTTCCCCTCCCGGGTTAGCAGGTGGATTGCGAGGGCGCAATCCCATGTTAGTGGTGTCGTCTGTAACACCTGGGGTGTTACCTGTTTGTTTTTGCTTGCATCACATGCATCATATTGCATTGCACCATGTTTGCATCACAACAATTCAAAACAATTTAAAATTTCACATATGTCAAGAATTTCCAATTTAACAATTGCAAACTACAACCACTCCTTTGTTTTCAAATAGTTTGCAGTTGTTCTAATCAAATTGCTTGTTAATACAAATTTCCCTGTTATTAAAACCCTAATGGCAAATTAAATTTCAACTAAAATCCTAGTTGATATGATCCAAATTGAGGTTTAAAAATTAAATTCTTGCAAAACAAATTTTTCAATAATGTTTGCATAATGGTTTGAACTTATTAAATAGAATTTGTTTATTCCCAAAATTCCCAAATCAAATTTTGAAAATCATTAACTAACCTTTGCTTTTGATTATTGTTTGCAACTTAATAAAATCAATTATCAAATAAATACCCCAAACTCTATGGGAAAAATTCACTTAACAAACTTTAAATCAAATTAAATTTTCAAATTGTGAAATAATGTTAACTTTGCTCTAATTGCTGTTTTGGAAAATTATCACAAATAAGTCCTAAAAGAAAACCCTAACCCTTCTCTATCTCTCTATTTTATTCTTTAAAAAAAAAATCAACTAATAGAAAAAATAAAAATAAAAGCATAGGTAGAGGCAAGCCCACCACTTTCTTTTCTTCCCCCCAAGCCCATCTCCTTTCTGGCCCACCCCCTCTCTGTTTGTCGTCTTCTTCTTCGGTACGACCACCATCAGAACCACCCGATCAGCTCCCCCCCCTCTCGATGCTGCTCCGTACAAGGCCTCTCCCCCCTTAAAGCACCTACACCTCCCCCCTCAGCCCTAGTTCTCCTCTCTCCCAACCAGCGCCGCCGTCGCCCCTCTCTCACCCTCCCCGTTTCTCTTCTGTACCTGAACCCTGCAACCGCACCTCACCACCACTGCCTTCCCCTAGCTCCAATCGCCTTGGTCACCTCGAGGAGCAACCGACGAGGGGAATGGAAACCCCACATCGTTCTCGTCGGGTTTGGTGAAGGAAGGGAGGCGGGAGAGTGCCCGAGTTGGCCGCGCCATCGCCGGGAAGCCTCCTGCTGCGCCACCGTCGCTTTCCTCGACCATCTCCATCACCACCGACAGAGCCTCCTCGACCTGAACCCGGTGAGTCGCCCTCCTTGCCCTCGTCTCCTCCTCTCTGCTCCCGACCCGCACCAACACCACGCACGCCCAGCGCAGGCACCAGCCGGAGGCCACCGTCCTCCACTGTCCGGCGAGCGACAGTAGCTGGCCCTGTCGTTCAGTTTTCGTCAGGCAGTTAACTGACGGAAAAAAAAAACACACCTCAACCTGTCGCCTGCCCTGAACCCCTCACAAAACGTTCACAGCCCAGTTGGTTCAGATCCCGTGCGCGCGTGAGCCAGGTCCTGGGTTCGATCCCCAGGATGCGCACCCATTTTCTTCTTTTTTCCCTCGCGCGCATCCGGCCCCACGGGTCATTGACCCCCTCTGCCCAGTCACCTTCCACCCGCGCCACGCTGGCCCCAGGCCCACGCGGCAGTGGCTAGGGTTAGCCCACCGTGCGGTAACAAAAGTTTTTCCAACATTTCTGTTTTATTATCTAATCTTTTAAATTGCAGAAATAAACACTAAACCTAAAACTTTAATAACTTTTAATCTGTAACTCCAATTAATAAACTCAAAACATGTTTGTTGTTCCAAATTTAATCATCTATCCAAATAATCCAATTGTGTACTGTTTTGAAATTTCCAAATGCAATTTAAATTTGAATTCAAATAATTCAATTGTAATTTGCAACAATTCATAAATAATTCATACTAATTCCAAATAAGGCAAATAAAATATGTTTTCCATACCATTTTGAATAACCTTCTCAAATATAAATTTTGTTTCATGGTTTGAATAATTTAAATTGCCTAAATAATTTAATACTTGTTTAATTCATTTAAATTTGATAAAATCATAACTTGCTCAAAATAAAATAATTTTGAACATGCAAAGTATGTTCTCAAACCATCAAAGTGTGAACTTTTCAAATGTGAGTTTGAAATTATGTTTTGAACAAATAAAACTTCAATTAAATTCAAACTTGTTTTAAATCCCTTTAAAACTTGTTTAATATTGTTTAATTCATAATTAAATTATCCTAGTTCCAATTTCAATATTTGAAACATGTAATCCAACTAAAATTTGATGTACTTTTCAAATATAAACTTTATTATTTGTTTTGAACACTTTAACTTGATGAAAACAACAATTTCTTGTGTGACATGTTTAAGTAACCAAACTTTCCACACTTAACCAATAATTTCCAAACTTGTTAAACCTTATTTCAATTGGTTCTATTGTTGTTATTTTGTTGTTTTCCTCATCCATGCATCATGCTAATCCACCTTCACCTGTTGATTAGTTGGAAAACAATTGTTTCAACCATAATTCATGGGCTTTTCATATGCAACTCAAATTGCATATGGGTCCATTTAAATCCGTTTATCTTGTCAACTAGTTTACCTTGATGCATCTTTAAACTTGTCATGCATCCATATCTTGATCATGCTGGATCTTTTGCCGTCGTAGTAATTGTTGCATCCGGTGTTTGTTCGAGGTTCATTGCTTCTTCCCGGATAGGACGTTGAGATGATGTGAGCAACGACAAGTTCTGCTACCTTGCGGGATCTCAGGCAAGTATACTCACTTGCTGCCAAATGGCTGCCTTTCATCACTTGTTACCGATTCTTTCCGTTGTTCTGTTCTGCTAGCCTTAGTAGTAGTTGTTTCTGTTACGAACCCATCACATGAATCCCTTCACACTGATATTGCCTCACCTCCCCTCCTATAACCCCGTTGTTTGAGCCCGTGTCTTACTAGCATGCTTAGGGTTGTTTTGCTCGAGTCTGTTACCCGTTACTTTCTGTTACTATATTCCATTATGTTCTGGGGGCTCGATGTGTAATCAATCAATTATGCTAATGTTGCTATTAATAATAATTTGATGATAAGGCACCGGCAGGAGGCCCTTGTGGTTTTGAGGCCTGCTAGTGTCGACCCTAATAGGAAAAGGGTCTTGTCTACTGATCCATGATGAGCGCACTACCCGCATGTGGGAAGCGAGTATGGGCGCCCCCCTCAATTTGACTCGATTCGCATCTCGTCCAAATCGCCTCATTTAGTTCGGGTTTTCCATTTGTTGCGTGCATGATCTTGCGAGCCCTTGGATCCCGGGTGGAACTTTCGTAGTCGGCATATAGGAGGACACGTTCTTAGAGTGCTATGAGGGTCCATTTTCTTCTGGGCTCGATTAGCCGTGCGCCTAAGGTGCTTTGGGCTTGATGCGAAGAAGAGTTGAGTTGTGTAGAGTACCTTGCTTGGTGGGTTAGCTCCCCATCTGGCGGGTTATTCTTGCGTGTACGGCTAAATTGGTGCAACCCTGCAGGGATAATCTTCTCGAGAAGCCGTGTTTTCCGCAGTTATGGATTACTTGGTGAAAGTACTGGCTAACAAGTACTCAGGATAACTTAAACCTAATGATTAACAATCTCACACCCAATGATTAACAACTTGACTAGTAATAGGCTTATTGACACAATAATATGAACCATCATTAATCCAACTGTGTGAGTTATCCTCGGATTGCTTCTTTGGATAAGGGGCGAGATCCAGGATGGGTTTGTTTGAAGTTATCTTTCAGTTGGTTACAATACTCGATCTTATCTCCTTTCTGTTAGCCGGAAGTTGTAGTATTCCTCTGTAGTTGGTTAGTGCAGCCCGCTGTCGCTTATTTGCAATAACCCCTTTCCTTTCCGTTGATACCAAAGTATTTGTATCTTGTGATGACTGGCTACGCCGGTATCTTGTGAGTATGGTTTATCCACTTGCCAGTACTTAACCGTACTGACCCACGAATCTCTTTCGTGGCTGCATATTCAACATTGCAGTCAACAGGTTTGAAGTCTGACGACGTTAGCTTGGGAATCCCTCCGGCTTGGCCTGGGCAGGGATTGGACGCTCTCGGTTATCTTCAGGACTCTTAGTCCAATTTGGATCTTGTTCGTAGCCGGACGCTATGTTGTTTCTTCCGCTGTTATTTGGATCTTTGTATTGTATCAGTTGTATCCTTGACCCGTTTGAGTCATCTTGTATCTATCTGTTGCTGTTGTAATTGTGGAATATTCGTGAACTGTTGTAATGTTATCATAAGTGGCAACCTGGAATCGGTTATTATGCGGATTTGGCGGGAATGCTGAAATCTGCATAGTGCCCGATCTCGGGGCGTCACAGTTTTCAGTACCTTTTTTATAGTGCATATAGTCAAACATGTATTTGTACTGGTCTAGTTCATAACTTATACCCTAGCATGACATCCCTGACACGTCCATTTGTATTTAGCAATTTTCTTAGTTAGATTAGATCAGATTGTTGTTAGACTTAGGCCTTCCGAATGCATTATATCTTAGTGCGCTATCCTAGGTAGAAGAAAAATTTAAGAAATGACTGCCCTCATGTATTGTATTTTATATGTTGTATCTAAGTCAAGTAGCATTGAATGGTTTTGGCCTAATATTTTCTTTTGATTGGCTTATCAATTTTCGGAGATGATTCATGTATGACGTTTTCCTTACGACTTATGTATGATACTTGATCGAACCGTCAGAATCTGTGGTAATTAAGCAGGCAACGGCCAAGAAAATGCATCGGACAAAGATCGTACAAAATTTGTCGTATGCATAGCAGTACTCATCAATCTTGTTTTGCTTATGATCTCGCGCAAGAGTTGTATCTTATATAAGATACAAACTACAATCTCTTTCATCATTAAATAGGGTGCCACGTAAGCAAATTGCCTATGATCCTGCGCTAAGATATCCCCATTACGGAAGGCCTTAGGAGACCAATATTCACATGAAATTTGCATTGATTGAGTAGAAACTCTAGCGATCAGATTGATTTCTATGGGTTTACTGGCTTGCGGCAAGCGCCGGCCGCCCGACAGGGATGATGTATATGTCGTGGATGTGTAAAGACAGATGCCATGAGATGGCTTATGTTTGGGGCCGATGGACACTGTGGGTATCCGGGGAGGGATCACACGCCTAGCTGGCGCTAACTACACTGCAAACAACAAGATTTACCCAGGTTCGGGTCCCTCGTGTGGAGGTAACACCCCTACTCCTTGCTCTCTCTGTGTATATGTGGAAACCGAGTACAAGAACTCCTCAAGCTCAAGGAACTAGAGGAAGAAGAACCTCTCCTGCTGCTTCTCTCTACTCAAACTAGCAACGCTTCTCTCTTCACGTAACGAATGATCGACCAAAGAACCGACCCTCACACAGGAGAAGTGTGGCCACCTTATATACTGGTGGCCACCAACTACTCGTACAGATTACGTGACTACACACTGTGCCGTAGCGCACGCCTCCGCTTCTCCGCTGACAGACGCCGAAAGTCTTCGCGGTCTGGTCGCTGACATGTCCTGTCCCCCTTGTCACGGGACGTGCCCTCGCCCATACAGCGCACTATACCAGCGTATGCATATGCATCATCACGCCTAGTAAGTTTAACCGCACGCCTATACTCTCCCTGATTATACGGGATCAGAACAGCTCCATTGACTTTCCCTCCGAGAAGAGTAGCATCGTGCCTATCCGGACCCTCCAAGTGCTACCCGGACGATCCAGGCAAACACTCATTTCTTCACCTTGGCTTCTTGTCCTTCCTACCGAGTAGCTCCATCTCAATGACCAATCTACTCGATACCTTTCTATCCAGCACGTATCAACTCGGTATGGCCCAACTCGGTAAGAAGTACCTCAAGCACCATTTCTCACCAACCTGGCCCCTACTCGGGGGTAGCCCCCTGACAATATATATGGTGCTATGGCAACCTAGCTATAGCTGGGATGCTGGAAAGGGTCCGCTCCATCACCTCTTGCATGTTCTCTTTGCAGCCTGTCTCTGCCAACGGTTCTTGTGCGTGATAGGTTTTTGCAGCGTGCCTCAACCAATAGTGCTTGTGTCTGATAGGTTTCTGCTCGATTCGGGCTGCATATGTTCCCGATCAATTTGCCGTGGATTCCACCAATCGGTTTCTTTTTTCCCAAACGCTAAAGAATGTTCGGGTGCCAGCTTGTCTCTCCGCGCACTCACTCCGTGGCAGTTGAATGGAACGGACGTGCGCATCTCATCGCGCATGGGGGTTGCGTCCTTGCGTGTCGTTCCGACGGCGCGGATTTTGTCGGGACTCGAAGCAAAGAAACGGGTGACAACGGTTACTGTTTGAAATTTGCTCTCGAACGCTCGGGGCACCTCTCCTTCCCTATTTCTCCCTGAAATCCCTAGGGTTCCCGATGGCGCCAGAAGATCTCGACAGCGCGGCGGAGGATTGAGCGGGAACGGGAGGCGAGAGGGGGCGGAATGGGAGGAGGGTGGTGCTGGTTGTTCCTTGCTCGGCGGCGTAGACGGAATAGACGGGGAGAGTTGGGCTACGAGGAACTGGGCGACGGGGAGAGCGTGCCAGCACGCCACTGCGGGGACCTCGACGGCGAGGTGGAGCAAGCCCGTGCACTAGGGTGAGGTTCTCGGTAGCGTGGTGTCCGTGCAAAGGGGGCGAGCAAATCGGCGGCGGGATCGAGCTGCGGGGGTCAATCCGGTGGTGGAGACGCCGCGCGCTCGCATCCGGATGTGCGCCGACGTAAAAGACGGTGGGTGGAGGGATGAGATCGAGCCTGTGCGCCACAGTGGGCGTTGGATCTCGGCCACAAGGGGGAAACTGTGACCAATTCTCTGTCAGGTAATCCCCTATGTTTGCAAATCTATTTGCTAGACAGGCATCACATCTTGTAGGGGAGTGGCTTATACATGCAAACTCGGATTTGGTACTCTAAACTGACAGAGACCTCCCCAATTTTGGTAGGTGTATTTGCAGACAGAGAGATTGATAGTTGCAATTCAGTTTAGGTGGTTCCTTCTACTGATTCTTGATAGGTGCTTAGCATCTTTTTTATCGTTTTTGCCTGCCCAAATGGGGGTGCTCATGGGAGTAAACATGGGAGTACAGCACACACAAAATTGCAGAATAACATCATCCTACTTGCAGAACAATAACCTCATAGATTTACAAAATAGCCCCCCAAGTTGCAGAATAAAACTCACCCTAGTTCATGTACTTTCTTAAGTTGTTTTTTTTCGAGCGACCACGTTTCCTAGTTGTACAAAAAAATTCCATCTAGTTGCATAACAAGCACCACATAATTCCAATCTGGTTGAGGAACATGTTTCATCTAGTTCGTATAATAGGTGTCCCCAATTTGGTGTGACAGCAAAACAATCACCCAAGTTGCAGAATATAAAACTCCCCAAGTTACATGAACTAGTTGCAGAGCAAACATCTTCCTAGATGTACAAAATAATCCCCCAAGTTGCAGAGTAAATCTCAAGTATTTGTACACTAAATTCATTTTTAAGTTGATTATTCCACTAAGAGACTGTACTTAATAAATCCCCCTAGCTTTTTTTGTTCAGTTAGTTGTCACAAGTAAAATGTTTCTTTCTTCTACAAACTAGTTGTAGATAAATATCACCCCTAGTTGCAGAGTACTACCTTCCTAGGTTGTAGAATAAATATCACTAAGTTGTAGAATAAATATCACTAAGTTGTAGAATGACTCACCCTAGTTGAAGATTACTGCCCTCCCTAGTTTTGTAGAATAAATAGCACTAAGTTGTAGAATAAATATCCTCCTAGTTGCAGAGTGATATCCTCCTAGTTTGTAGAATAAATATGACTAAGTTGTAGAATTATTCACCCCTAGTTGCAGAGTACTACCCTCCCTAGTTTTGTAGAATAACTAGCACTAAGTTGTAGAATGAGTCACCCCTAGTTGTAGAGTACTACCCTCCCTGGTTTTGTAGAATAAATATCACTAAGTTGTAGAATGATTCACCCCTAGTTGCAGAGTACTACCCTCCCTAGTTTTATAGAATAAATAACACTAAGTTGTAGAATAAATATCCTCCTAGGTTGTAGAATAAATATCACTAAATTGTTGAACATATTTCTGCCTAGCTGCAGAGTACTATCCTTCTAGGTTGTAGAATAAATATCACTAAGTTGTAGAATATATTTCCGCCTAGCTGCAGAGTACTATCCTCCTAGTTGTAGAATACATATCCTCCTAGTTGCAGAGTGTTATCCTCCTAGTTATAGAATAAATATCAATAAGTTGCAAACAAAAAATACTCATATAGTTGCTCTCGCATAGCCGAGTTGCAGAACAATTATGTGTACTAGTACAATTCATCTAGATGTGCAAAATAAATGATCTACTGTTGAAAATAGATGCAGAGTAAACAAATTTATGTGTACTAGCACATTGGCCCTTTAGAGTGTGTTGTTGGTCTAGTTTTACTTTTTTATTTTTACTACTAACTTTTTGAATTCTGTTTTTTGCTAGCAGGAAAGCCCCTACTCCAGGGAAAATGAAAAAACGCAACCTGCGTTTGCCTGACGCTGCTACTGTAGGGAAGGATCCACAGACAAGTACACACAATGTTTATCAGGTACACATCATATGGCTAAACGAAATGTAGTAAATCGTGTACTTTTTTATTTCCCCCTTTTTTCTGTTTTTGTTCATGTTTTTAAGATTGTGGAAAAACATCTACAGGCACAACAAACATTCAAGGAGAATAATGTAGGTCCAAAAGTAGCAGAAGCACCATGCGTGCCTAGTACAAGCTCAAAACCAAAAAACGTAGACAACGAGAATAAAAGTGCGCCTGCATGTCGTGTAGCAGAAACATCAAAAGCAGCCAATGCAAGCAAGAAAGTTCAGGGGGGTGAGTTTAGATAGGACATCAGCATTTTCCTCATGCGCCCATAAGTTGCATTACCGACTAAATTTTTCCTTGTGGCAATTTTTGTGCTATAGCTTGGGAGGAACCGTGCATCTCAGCAAGACTTGTTAAGCTGAACACACTACTGTCAGTTGAACAGAAGAAGGTAATCATAGTATGGGGATGAGGACGCATGCTACAAGTGAAGGCAACAGTGATGCCAGTCGACCTAAGCATGTGGTTGCTTTCGTGCTTTGACCCCATCAAGGAGTGAGCTTGTCATTCCTGGAAGGGACACCATCCTAGTGGATGCAGCAAGCTATAACAGAGTATTCGGTCTCCCCAACGAAGGCACACATGTCCGTTTTGAGCTGAACCCTGAAGCTATCGCTTTCATGAACGAGGAGTATGGGATCGAGAATGCTATGGCCCCAACTTTTAAAGAATGGTGCAAGATGATAGAGGACATGAACGGGGTTGCAGACATTAAGTTTCTCAGAGCTTATTTAGGCGGAGTCATCAGCTATTTCATATGCCCCACTACAAAGTGCAGCATCAGTGCAAGGTGCTATGGAGCAATAAAGGATCTTGAACAAGTTCGGAAATCCAATTTCTGCCAGCTTGCCATCGAGCAAATCGTGAAAGAAGTGAAGAACATGGGCGGCAAGAAAAATTATGTCTGCTGCTGCCTATATCATTTTTTGGTAACTACTGCCAAGTACATTTCTTTAGAAAACATCCTCTTTGTTCGATGCTTTTTTTTTCTTACAACATAACTATACCTGCACAAAACCTTTACCTTGCTTCACTCGAGGTAGATGAACCCATTGAACCGCAAGAGACTGCCCAGTACACGCGGCAGCTTGGACGAACCAACTTATACATGCTGTCATTAACAAGGACAGGAAGCCGAATGGACAGTTTGGGAAGCTGAGGCTAAGTTGGTGGTGCAATTGAGATTCACCAACTATTTTTATTCCCTCACTTCGAATTTTTGTCGTTATTTACATTCTGGCAGCTTAAAGAAGGGACCGGAGCAACTATAAGGGATGGCTTATTTTCCGGCATGACTCAAATCGAAGACTTTGTGACATCAAAATTGCCTCCAAATTACTCAACCGAGGTGTGTTCTCGAACCCTTTTTTAAGTATAGTTGTGGAGTACTATCCTCCTAGTTTGTAGAATAAATATCCTCCTAGTTGCAAAGTACTATCCTCCTAGTTGTAGAATAAATACCACTAGTTGTATAATAAAAGATCACTAGTTGCTGAATAAAAACCCCTCTAGTGAACTAGTTGCAAAGCAAAACCCCTTTAGTGAACTAGTTGTAGAGCAAAACATCCTCCTAGATGTACAAAATAACCCCCCAAGTTGCCGAAATTAAATTCAACTAGTTGTATACTAAATTCATTTTAAGTTGATTATTTCAGTAAAGGGATGCACTTAAAAAATCCTCCTAACTATCATCCTAGTTGTAGAATAATTATCACTAAGTTGCAAAAAGATGTTGATTTATTAATTACACATGGGATCTCATACACCAAATTGCTTCTAAGTTGTGAAAAATAAAAAATCAACTAGTTTCTCTTCTTTTGCACAATAATTTGAACAAAATGTTTCTCTTCTGTTGCACAATAAACTATACCCAGGAAAAAAATTATGAGTCCCCCACTGAGTTGCAAACAAAAAACATTCATCTAGATGCTCTCGCATAGCCGAGTTTGCAGAAGAATTATGCCTACTAGTACAATTCATCTAGATGTGCGAAATGTTGTATCGTTGCAACTATATAATCAGCTAGTTGTAATAGAATAGATGCAGAGTAAACAATTTTATGTGTACTTGCACATTTTGGCCCCTTAGAGTGTGTTGTTGGTCTAGTTTTGTTCACATCAAAAATATGACAAAAGGTGAATACTGATTAGCTTTGTTTTCCCTTTTCAAAACTACAGAAGAAAAGGAAACTGTCAGTACTATTGGTAGATCTATGCGCTGACATATCTACGAGGCTAGGCATATTCGTTGAACAGTTAGATGATCAGCCAAGATGAACCAGCTGGAGAACATGTTGACAACATGGGGGCTAAGAGGAAGAGGACGAACATTGTTGATGACATTGACAAGGGGGGCGCAGATGAAGATGATGAAGTCCCCGATGACGAGGAAACTGAATCTGCTGAAGACAGCAACCAGAATGGTGATGATGACGATGCTGATGGAGCAGGAATTTTGGGGGGTCGGAACACAAGCCACACAAGGGACACAACTGATGACGACAGAAATGAAGAAGATGGCGAGAAAAGTTGCGGCCTAGTACACAGGCCAAGGAGGTCTGCTAGGTTGGCAAGGAACAGCCAAGGAACAAGGCACTCTGAAGGCAGCAGTCATGGATCGGTCAGTGATGTCCGCAAGGTTGATGATGGGGGAATGAATCAGTATAGCAGTGGCGATGCAACACTAAATTGCATGCTACGGTCCACAAGGAGGGAGTTACAAAAATATGTTATAATTAACGTGCCAAACGACAAAAATGTGGAAGGCAATGCAGGAGCTATGCAACGAGCCCCTTTTCAGAATTAAAAGAGTATGTAGTGTCAGACCCGACTCGAGTCACTTCAACTTTCAACATGCCACATTTTGAACAACACGAGCTCTTTGACACCCCACGAAAAGTTCGTGCAAACATCATTTTTATGGAAGAAGTTGCAAGGCAAGGTCAAACACCTCTCAGCTTACCACAGTTCCAAGAATTTGGCAACGATTTCGCAGTAAAAATGGTTGCAGAAGAGTGTTTTAACATGGACAAGAGTACAAACTTTGGGGGGGACTCTTCTCAGGATAAAAAAAGGAAGAAAATGGTAACACACCATGGCAGACCGATTGGTAGCACCTCTCCGGCAGGAATGCACAAAGGGGCAATCGATAATGCCGTTGCTAAGTGTGTACAACCTACAGTAGCAACAAAACATCCACAATTAAATGTTGATTCTGTGACATCAACAAACACCAATCAGGCTTCAACCAAAGAGCCTCCATCAACACAACATGATAAACTGATGCAAGTCATAGCAACAAACACCTCCAATGAATGAAGTTCACAACAGATCGGACAGGGACCATTCTAGTAGCAACTTAAAAAGCAACCAAACAAACACCAGGGCAAAATGCAAAGCTTAAAGTCACATGCAGGGGAGCCGATCAGCGGAATGAACAGCCGGAGGCATCCCCAGCCGCAGTTATTCTGCTAAAAAAAGCAACAATCATGCCTCACGCAACAACAAAAGCAACCAAAGCTGCAAACTCCATTAGGGCTCAAATGCCCTCCGGAAATATGTGGCAACTTGCAGGTTCCGGCACCGATTGTATCTAAAACAGGACCAAAAGAGGAAGAGTCTGGAACAAGGAGCATGCATCATATAATATTAACAGGCCTGAAGCAAAATATGGGAAAAGTTGTTCCTAATCCAGCAGCAAACAACATGGACACAGTGACAAAAAAGCTCAAGCAAACAACTCTGACGCTCCTAAATCCATCGCCGATACCTATTGCTAATTTACAGGCACCCTCATTGACTCAGCCTAAAACAGCAACACAAACACATATTGGAGCAACTACCAGGCGTCAGAAACGAAAATCGAGCATGGTGAAACTGGCAGAAGAACCTGGTGCTCCTTCAAGCACAAAACAAACAAAAGCTTCAGCTGAGTCTACTAGTGCAACCGACGCAGTAACAGTGTATCCCCCTGGAGCAACATCACATGTGGAAAAGGCAACAAATATAGCTAGTCAGTCTTCTCCTCTAACAAATAATGTGGCTTCATATGCCCCTGT
Organism: Alopecurus myosuroides; assembly: GCA_028641055.1. Lineage (NCBI taxonomy): Eukaryota > Viridiplantae > Streptophyta > Magnoliopsida > Poales > Poaceae > Alopecurus > Alopecurus myosuroides. Next base: position 100,606,922 of record CM054059.1, read on the forward strand.
CGCATCTCAGATTGCACCCCCGGTTGCCACGTGAACAACTTGCCTACCCCCCGTGCCATGGGTAACAGTTGCAACAGGCAAAAGGTATTGTGATCCTCCAATGTCCAGTCTTGGGTTTGATAGCCCAGACCAAAAAACTCACAACAATGTAGCTGAACCAAGCACAATATCCGCCTTAAAACCCGTTGACCTAAACGCAACAAGATTTGATGATGATGATGATATATGGTCACCTGATATGATTCAAGAGGCATGCGCTGTATGCCACCAAGTCGAGGCTGAAAAAGGAGATATCAGGGAGAAGTTGTCGCTTGAGATAGCAGGGAACCATTCTGAAGTTGTTTTAGAAACACCAATAGCTGCGCAAAAAAAGTTGATCCAAAGAACACCGCGTCAGCAAGTACATCAGGCCAACTGGTTGCTAAAGCACCTGAAAGAAGGATCATAAGGAAGCCAGCTTACATATGTTCTCATATGTTGATTACAGCAACAAAAGCTCATTCTTATGTTCAGCAGAGGTAAAAGACTTGTATGATGCAGTTGTTGCACATGGTTGCAGAAGAAGCATAGGGAAGACTGTTGACACAAGCCCTATCATAGTGAACTACAAAAAGTATTATGTAACACTACAAGAGCTCGCAAATCAATGATGTCGGTCCCGTGCTTGGATAACAATGTTGTTGAAATGGGGATCGAGTCAATAATGCTGAGGACAGACAGGTCCAAGAAGAAGGTGGTTATGCCGTTGAGAGTTGCGGTAAAAAAACGAAAAACTCAATTTTTAATTTCAAATTACTTATTGACTTTTCACTATGAATAAAGCAACTTCTAGATAGCACCTCTCTGTGAAGCAAACATAGGCCAAAAAATAGTTCTCTTTGAGATCCTTGTTTTCACAGTAAAAGAACAAACAACTTACTTAGCACTCCTAGCTCTATGCAGGAACCATATGAGTATCCCTAGATCAAAGAAAATTGAAAACTCAATTTTAATTTCAAATTACTTATTTTCTCCTACCATGCTTAAAACACCTTTAGTTTAACCTTTATTTCATTTCCAATAGGACTTAGAAATGCATGCTCAGAAAACTTAACTTTATTTTTATTTCTCTCATAACATGTCTCAACTCCATGCCATGAAACGCCATAACCTACGCTAGAACAACTCACATGAACATGTTCTCAAACGACACTAATAAAACAACTAGGGTACTTTCTTACTTGTTAACTAGCAAATATTTTTCATACTCATCCTAAGGTACTGAATGACAACCAGTTTTGTTTTTTTTCACACATGTGGACAGTCAATAATTCTTCCCGAAATGGATTGGACCAACAAGTACCTTATCAATCATTTCTCAAAAAACAGAAGCTCACCTTGACAGGAAAAAATTAGTAAGAACACTCCAAACCCCGCCTCCCCCCTGTCCCCCTGCCCACCAGATAAATTATGGAGTCAACTAACGAGGTTTTGACTCTCTTTTTTGAAGATAATCATACCTGTCATGGAGAATCTAGTGCCCGAAGCAAGAAACCCAATGAACCACTAAGGGACAACCGTTTCGAGTTGCTCGACTCCATGAGGTCAAAGGCAGACCAAAAACTAGATGAATGCGCAAGGAAGCTCATTGCCATTATTAGAGTGTTGTGGGACGAGCACTACAAAGTTTCTTCTAAGAAGTTGGACAATTTGGTTATGAAGATATTGTGCCACCAAAGCAGATTAACCCGTAAGATCACACTTTTTTTCACCTTTTTTGCTGTCACGGATACTAGCCTTTTGACATACAGACTAGCTTATAGATTAAATTTTTTGTGAAGTAGACATCTCCTAAAAGTCCTGCTACATCTTAGCAATGAGGTACATAACTCCTTAGAAGTTGCAAATCATAGAAAAACTCCCAGTTGCAAACTACACAACTCATATAAGTAACTCAGCACTAACTCCTAATTACACAACCTTTTTATTTTTGCAAATCCTAGTTGAAAACATTTACTACTACTTAGTCGCTAACTCTAAGTTGCAAATTCCTACTAGGCGCACAACACGTTTTAGATTTAGATTGTAAATTTTTTAAACTAGTTATACTCTTCTCATAAGGTGCAAAATTAATGTTTAGAAATCCTTAAAAAAATGATACTATCTAAGTTCTAGTCTAGGCTAACTCTAGTTGTAAACTAGGTGCATTCTAAGTTGCAGTCTAGCTAGTTCTGGTTGTACACTAGGCGAATCCTAAGTTGCACATTTCCTACCCTCATAGTTGCTAGTTTTTGCCACTGGATCTACTGGTTATACACGTAGCAGCTCTTTGTTTTCCCCCAAACTAAAAAATGGTTAACCATTCCTTTTTTGCCACATAAAACAGGCATGACTGTGGTGTTTGCGCTCTGTACAACGCAGATTTGTGGTTTGGGAGGAGCCTACCAGCATATGAAGGTGCAAACATGCAAAGCATCAGGAAAATAATAACACACATGTGGGTCTCCTCAGGATTCAACAACATAGACTGGAAGGCCGTGCTCAAGATCAAGTAAGGTACAGTAGCATAAATTACTCAAAGTTTTTTACCACTGCATTACAATCACATGTCCATGATTTTGATATCTGAATAAAACATTAGAAAAAGTACATATAGGAACCTAAAAACATGTCACAAACATAAAACCAAACAGAAATATAAATTGATGTTTTTACAATGAAAGTTCTTCCATCAAACAAAACAGTTAGGCCTGCCATTACCCAAACCAGCAGTGCAGGTTGCTGCATTGTGACCAGGTTGCCCACAAGTACCGCACAGATTGACTCTCTTAATTAGCCTGCAACTCAATCCCAGAAAGGTACCTAGCTTTCTTCCGCCCTTTTTTATTAGACCTAGGGGGTTAGTATAACAATTGACTTAGCCCCAGCATCACGTCCAGCGGTTTACGCATATGGCCTTCTTTCACCTGGCACGTGCGAAGACATTGCACAGTCGTTTAGCTCAGTGTATATTGTAGCCTCCTTCTCTGTATGCCCACTAGCGTCCGGTTGATCAGCATGACCAAATCCAGGAGATTGATTTGAAACCATTTGCACATGACCTGCATTTTGGGACTTATGCAATACAGGAGTTGACATAGATGGATCGTTAGCTAGAGCACCTCTCATCGGGGCCATACAAGCTGTAGGTGCAAATGGAGCTATGGTAGGCCCTGACGACGCACCAGGTAGAGGGTCGGGACGCGATCTCTACCTTGAACTACTACCCTTTTTCTGTGGTGCAATGGTACATGTGTTGAATTGTGGGTATTTCTTGATCTACTACCAGTCTGCTGAGGTGCAGCTGGTACAGACCCCTTGTTAGCTAGAGGACCTCTCATCATGGCCATACAGGCTATAGGTGCAGATGGAGCTACGGTAGGCCCTGACGTGGACACATGTTTCCCTCTAGAATGTCCTTGCAACGGCGCACCAGGTACAGGGCCAGAATGCGAGCTCTTCCTTGAACTACTGCCTTCTTGTTGTGGCGCAATGGGTACATGTCCTGAATTAGAGTCATTTCTTGCTCTACTACCAGTGTGTTGAGGTGCAACCGGTACGGGTCCTGTTTGCAAGTTAGATGGAACTATCCGGGGATAGGGCTTCTTCTTAACTTTGTTTAGTTGAGCAAATTCAGTCTGTATCTCCCTGATGTATCTTTTAGCAATTGTCTCTGCTTGGTCAGACTTAGCACCCAGCTTAGCAACGTCTACGAAGTCTCTGGAAAAGTTTGCAAACCTTATATGCTCACGTAACTCGTCAAGCATGACATCTTTCTACCCTGTAAGTTTTGGAAAAACAACAGATGGTAATGCATCTTGTGTCCACCAGCGAGATATGTACCGCTCGGATATCATGTCAACACCAAGATGAGTGAAAAACTTCAAAACATGCAAACAAAGCATCTTGTCACGCTCAAACTTGCAACATTCATAACTGAAGTTGCTGTTACCACCATTGGCATTTACCATGTAGCTCCTAGACCCACAGGGATAGCACCTAAGGTTGTTAGGAACAACTAGGTACATATTCTAGCCATGCGGTTGAACATTGTACCAGCCTATCATCCCAAACTCCAACTTGAAGCGATGATAAATTGGTCCGGTATAGACAGACATTGCATGCTTCTCTATCGGGAATGGCGACCATGTTCTCAACACAAGTTCATATGTACTGAAATCATTATGCCCTTCCCTACAAAGTATCCGCTGCTGAATTTTCTCATACTGCTTCATGAAATGCTTAATTGAATTCTGAGGATTGACATATTGCTTCAACACATTATTAAAACCGTCACTCCTTTATGTTTATTGGAGGAAATGAAAGAAACGCAGCCTGAAGTAGCACGGGACCCATGTGTGTGCATATTTCTTCAACCAGCCGAATGTTTCATGACCGCCTAAATTCCATTTATTAACCATTTCTGCCCATCTGGCTTCAAACTCCTCAGGAGTCATGCTCTCATCGATGCACTCGTTAAAATCTTCAGCCAGCCTAGGATGCCGCCCTAGGTATGGACCTAGCTTTTCATTGGATTTTTGTAATGATGTGCCAGCGGCAGTTGCGGTGTACACAATTAGGGAAAACAACTGAGATCGCATTCGCCATAGCTCTGTCCTGGTCCGTTATAATATTGTCTGGTTGTTTTCCACTCATTGCCTCAACGAATGCACCAAACAGCCACTTGAAAGCATCTTCTTTCTCATCCGGTAGGAAAATGCAGCCCAGCATAAATGACTGACCATGCCTATTAACCCCAATGAAAGGTGCAAATGGCATGTTGAAGTTGTTGGTCATAAATGTAGTGTGAAACGAGACACAGTCATGGTAAGCATCTCCATAAGCTTTCCTAGCTAGACTGTCAACCCAAAAGATGTTCTCAACTCTGCCCTCGTCATCATATGACACCTTGTAGAAGAATCAGGGGTCCTTCTCCTTCAATTCCATGAAATAGCAAATAGTATCATCTATATCGTACTCTTGGTCCGCAGCACAGAAACTTGTTCGCAAGTTGGTGATGTCCTTGTGCTCATACGGCGCAAAAGCTTCAGCACCATAGAATGAAGACATAACTATCATCATTCGACCCGCGGGGCGGAGTAGTGGTGAAATATAAAAGCAGTGACTAGACCTTTTTAAAGGCATTCTGTGCACAAAAAACAACAAAAAAAACGGTGTTGTTCACCCAACTATGCAACTTAACTGACACGAAAAAAAAACACTTACCAGTCTCATTGTTGCAGTCATGTAAGCACTTCAAGAATTGTTTCTTGTCTGCTGGGATGCACCTGTGTGACCTCAAGTATTTCGTGAGAGACGGTTTCTCAACCATGGGGTGGTTGTGCTCAAAAATAAAATAGGTCACTTGCCATTTGTTGTTGATCAACTTCACAATCATCTTAGCAGGGCACTTCGTTTGATTGATCGATTGCCTTTTTCGCTTGCCCCGACACTTCTTACCACCACTTGGTATCTTGCTTGGGCCAGCTCCATCATCACCGCCCGCATCACAGTCACCATCATCAGCACTGTCAACTTGCACATGGCTCACTTTGTTAGTAGCATCTAGCTGCTCCTTCTGAATTTGTTCTTCAGTCTTAGGCACCCTGTGTTTGTTGCAAACAAACATCTGCTTCTCCAAAAAGTTTGTGTAATTTGCCCTCTTAGATGTATTGGCTTTTATAGAGAAACCTAACCTCAAAGCATATGCATTATAGTGCTCCCTAGCACCAGACAACGAATCAAATCTCATCCCTAGGAATGGCTCCTCGGGAGTGATGCAACTTCTTCGTTAACACCAGCTCCATCACCATCACCATCACTGATGTTTTCTGGGAAACCACGTTCAGTAGATGTTGTAGGGGCAGTCATGGTAGGCACAGTAAGGTTTGATGGTTGCAGGATGACTGCATTGCGGCGAAGAAACCCTGCACTATTTTCGGCATTTCTATTTGCACGCCCTATGTTGGTTGGATCCGGCGATTCCTCAACTATATCGAATACTGCCGCCTGGGTGGTATAGGCTCCGTGTCATCCTCAAATTTGTCAGCTGGGAGGTTCAAGTCCAAGTCCACCATCTGCAATTGTTTAGTTGTTCAGCACCGGTTTATATACAAAAAACACAAGATACTTATGTACTCTTCAAATCCATGAATGTAAAAAGAACTATGTTGTTTTCCTAGCAGATCAACTAGTGCCATTTTTTATTCAATAGAACATGCAACAACAACTGCCTGTGTGCATCCTTTTTTGCATGTGAAACTTAGAGACTGTTCAGGGATATGTTTTTGCAATGCGTTTTTTTCGTTTTGCAAACTGATTACCTGCATAGACATACAAGTTGGATCGAAATGCCTTATCCATAAACCATTTTCTTTTTGGTTGTAGGTTCTGTTTTTTGCATGGGGCAGTGGTACTAAGGTTGTCAACTATATCACCATGGAAAGAAAAAGTCCCACCATGACGGAGGCAAAGTTGTGCACCGAATGCTATTTAAGTTTCTTTTTTTTTACTTCCCTAAGAAAACAAGGCTCTCAAGGAACTGTTTTTCTTTTGCCTATGTTGCTTACCTGAACAGGACTAGATTCGCAGAGGGATTCTACCTAAGTTGCTTTCTTCATATGCAAGAAAGTTGTAAACTGTTTCTTTTTTATCCAGGGGTACTCATATGGTTCTTGCACAGAACTAGGAGTACTAACTAAATTGATTTTCCCCCTTTTTCCAGTGAAAATAGTGATCTCAAAGGAGAACTGCTTTTTTTCTTGACCTATGTTTGCTTCACTGGGGAGATGCTAGCTAGAAGTTGTTATTCATATGCAATGAGTAGTTTATTGTTTTTTTGATGACAAAAGGGTACGTACTTACAGGTTTCCTGCACGGAGCTAGGAGTCCTAACTAGCAAAAGAGAACTGCTTGATTTTTTTGGGCCTATGTTTGCTTTACTCAACATATTTAAGATTCACAGAGGGGATGCTAGCTAAGTTGTTTTCTTCATATGTAAAGAAACAATCAACTGTACTTTGATCTAGGTTGGGGGGGGGGGGGGGGTTTACTTACATTGTTGCTGCACAGAGTTACATTTGCTTTGCTTCTTCAGGACAACAAGGGAGAGTGGTTCCCCCCCTCCCCCTTCAGCTGGATCTGAACTATTCTGAGGGAGAACCACTTGTATGATGCTGCGGAGTAGGTATTTTCTTCAGTTGGATCTAACTATTTCGGAGCTTCATACTAGGAGTTTCGGGGGGAAGAAGAGAGAGAGTCCGGAGGCGGCTAGACTCGCCTGGCTGAGAAGAGAGGAGGCGCAAGGTATGGGAGGGAAGGGAGTAGGGTTTTGGGGCGCGTGCGCGCGTTAATTGGTGCTGGCGCGCGGGGCTACGCGCGCATCCACCTGGTCAGGCGCGCATTTGCATGGTCGGGCGCGCAGGGGGCGCGCGGGACCGTTTTCGGCTCCTGGCCCCTTTCCTTCTCCGGGCGAGTGCTACAAATCGCTAACTAGCATCCGGGTGCTCCCTAGACGCGTCCTTCTTTTTTACGTATCCACCGATCGATTTTAGTGCGTGTTATTCATGCACACACAACACGATCGATTATGTTAAACGAGCGATTTTAATGTGTGCTATCCACGCACGCACAACCAAATTATGGATATGCATAATTCTCATTTAATCCTGGCCATTAATTACCGATGCAACCACCAAAAATAATTTAACTGATGTGGCGCAACGTGATGTCTCTATTTTAGAACTGTATATTCCTTTTATATAGTATATATAATAGAGATTTTTAGATGTGGGCCATTATTTTCCGATTACTTCTTCTATTTATACGCGCCGTGTGGGTTTCACGTTATACCGCACAACATCCACTAGCCTTTCTCCTGTAAGAATTTCCCGTAGGTATACATTACAAGTTACTCTACTTTAAACAGCAACTAGTAAGGTGGCCCTCGCAAATGCGAGGGCATCTCATTTAAGTATATTCAAAAATAGTATTATGGTTTAATGTATTATTCCACAAACATTGAGTTATAAATCATAGGATTCTATTTTGTAAACTTTATCTTAAATATTTGAATAATTTTAACTTGCATCAATGTATTGATTATATTCATGTTTTAAACTTGTGATTTCATACATGTCAAAAAAGACCGAGATCTAAATAAGAGCATCCTATGACTGTCGTAAAGTGATGGTAGACATAACCACACATACGTGTAATATTTGAATTATACGAGAGTAGGTGTTCTGATATTTTAAAATAAATACCATGTCAGATATTTTATAAGTTTGTTAACTATTAACCGTAGGTAGTGCAATTGTAATACATACTTCTACTCTTTTCTTGCCATCCGCAATTCTTCTTTGTACTCGCAATGATACATTTTTTTCATGTAATTAACAATGACTACATGAACTTACGGGGCTCATAGTTTGATGTAACATTTAAATGTTAAAAAAACCTGGATGGTACATAGTTTAAGCATTTTAATCGGTCACCCATTCACTTGAAGTCATCTCACAAATAATGCTTATAATTACACACCATGTAACTGTAGCCATAATGTTATCATTGCTCTTTTCCCCATGCTCATAACACCCAATACTTTTAGTCAACTATTTGATTTGCATGATTTAAATATTATACTACGTGGCTCACTTGCATATGTGAGGTCATGAAACATCACTATTTTGTTATGATTTTTTTTTTGGTATCTTCATCCGTCATAATGTTTTCTACAACATTGCTAATAATGATGATGTCTCCTATTAATTTTTAGGGACAAGAAACAAAATGAAGTTCCTCGCAAAGTAAAAAACCCCAAAGAGACTGTCACATAAGAGTATCTAATCACATCATAAGAAAACCATATAAGGTTGAAGTTAACTCATGAAAACTTTAAGTTAGGAGGAGATTAAGTCATAGTATTATATTTTAGACACTTTTGACAATTGGTATAATTACTATTGTTCGTGATTTTCTTCGCACACAATTAACATTAATTTCTTCTCGCCCAAAGATGCTATGTTGGTCTTCATCTTGTTTATTTATAATAAGAACATTAATTTCGTACGTTCTAATAATGAAAAGATTCTCGGCTAGATTGATGATAGGATGTTTGGGTTTTCGGGGAAATTCTCACATGTCTATATTTCTTGACCTAAGTGTTCTTATCTAACAAATTTTTATTTTATTGCAATTTTTTGGGCGAATATGAAGAGTTAAATATATGACGATGCTTATAAAGTAGGCGTCATTTTAACTTTAGATTTTACTTTGCCTCGAACCTAATCTCTAAAATTCCTTTCCACTTGCCTAATCTTAGAAGTAAGCGTTATAAAATATTTCAATATCTACCAAGCTCCATCCACTTAACTGATAAACGTCTCTTAGGGCGTCTCCAATGTAGATTTAAGGCTAGGGCATAAGACAAAACGTAGGCTTAAGACCAGGCTATAAAAATTGTGGCCATGGATCTCAGCTTGAAAAACTTAAGACCGGCCGTACCCATATTGTCTAGCCGTAAGGAATGTTTTTCAATATTTCACTGTTTACTGAAAGCTTTGCATGTGTATGCAGTTTGCATGCGATTTTAGCATTCTCGGTTCAGTGGCAAAATAAGAAAAAAAAAACGTGTAGGTGGACTCCACCTTATGGCCTAAGATATCCTTAAATATTGCAGGGAGTTTCAATCAGCCATAACACTTACGATGGAGCCCATCTAATGGCCGGGATGAAAAATAAATGGTGGAGACGCCCTTAGAGATGTGAGAGGCAGTAATCATATTTTAGGTATCTTATGTTACCGTGTTCTTCATCAACTTTCCATAGGGTCGAGATGGTGTCATAAGAAATAAAATCATATTAGCTATATCCAATTCTTGGCGTTTTCTAATGGATCAATGTTTATTAATGGCCCGGTACCCATTGTTATAGTGGCATTCAATTTATAATTTTAATGAACCGTAGTGAAAGCGCTCTTAGTTCAGTTCGGTAGAACGCGGGTCTCCAAAACCCGATGTCGTAGGTTCAAATCCTACGGAGTGTGATTCTATCTATCTTATGTCAAAGCAGAGTAAAATAACTTAACAAAACAAAGTTGAATTGCAAATCGAATTTGACCTCCTCTCTGGTCTGGAGGAGGTCAATAAAAAAAATTGCTCAATCAAAGATCCAACTGATCTCCACGCCTGTATTGCAAATATGCAGTCACGAATAATCCCGCTAAAGTAATAGGAATTAGGCCTAAGACGATTCCAAATAGAAAAACTTCAATCATTTCGATTTGTTCGAGGGGATAAAAAAGAGGTACGATCTATCCCTAAATAGTACTCTAAATTATCCACGACAACCATATATTTGCATAATTGAATACAATTACACTTATGTATATGAGTCGGTGTTTCTCTCAACAGCACACATATAGTGGTATTTTATTAATCTCGAAACTTCTTGACTCAACTCGTCATCGGATGATGTAGTGTAAGTATGTCTATACATATTTTTGTAGTGTGCTGCTCATGAGTATTATCTACCTCATACTCAATGTTTCTAGAAATTGTATTAAACAGGTTATTAACTCTTCTCAACCCATGTACATATATATATAAGCTTGTGCTATTTTTGTTACCACGTTTGAAGTTTTTTTTACGGGCGCAGGCGCCGGAAGGAGAACAAAATCAACTTGAAAATATTAAGCTGAGAACGGTCAGTTGTTTTTTTTTCCAAAATGGCCGATCGGGTGTCTAGGCTAGTACTACATTTTTGTCAGTTGTCACCACGTTTAAGCTCGGGTGCACAGCTCTTTTTTACGGACGAAGAAAGGTGAAGAGTGACACCTTGACATGATCAACCCTATTTTGACAAAATGACCAAATCATGTTTCTTCGAATCATGTTGGACAACATTTTTTTCAATCTGCCCTATTGGATTGGTTTGCACAACTGCACATTCCATCAGTCCTGCATGCCATTAAGTACGTGACAAAATAATGGTGTTGGACAAAATTTCAAGCTGACCGATGGGCTTGGTTTGGTGACAGAAAAAAATACGTTTCTATTAATCTTTCATTAAATGTTAGCCGTATATTTTAGTGATGAATTTATTAACCTTGAATTCCAAAATTTGGTACACGTTTTGTGATTGTGTGGGGCTGATGCTGGTTGTCCACTAAAGCTCTTTTTTGTACTCAGTAATACATAGAATCAGTTTTTCCCTTGGCTTGCCACCACGTTTCATCCATGTTAGGTTTGACGCAGCTATTAAGGTCCTTGGGAAATATGTGTCGATTTATAAATTTGCGGGAGTCCATATTCGAGACGTCACACTTCATACTTCTTTTTTTCATCTTTGCCTAGCCACCACACGTTCCAGCCTTGGTGTTTTTTTTCTTTACAACCACCACGTCTCGGCCAGAGCAGCCTAGGCGATTTTTTTTGTTTTCCTTTTGGTAGTTTACGTCTGAGAAGTGATCTTGTCAACATAAACCGTGTCCAATTCACGTCTCGGCCAGAGCAGCCTAGGCGGTTTGTTTTTTTGGTTTATTTTTGGTAGTTGAAGTGTGAGACGTGATCTTCTCAACATAAACCGTGTCCAACTGAATATTAAATCCAAGCGTGTAGCTTTTTTTATCGAACTATTAGGATCCACGTACAATACACATGTGTGGGTAACGTGACACATATTACATGTCCAAAACAATATGTGATTTTAGGATACGTAAAACCTTTAAATCTTGACCATTATTATTTAAAATCATCCTAATCAAAGGGTTGACATAATTTAGATGATGTGGATCAACCTAGAGTCTCTACTAGACACCTGTATATTGCTTTTAGTATATAAATATAACTATTTGCGAGGGCATCATCTTTAAGTATATTCAAAAATAGTATTATGGTTTAATGTATTATTCCACAAACATTGAATTAAAAATCATAGGATTCTATTTTGTAAACTTTATCTCAAATATTTGAATAATTTTAACTTGCATCAATGTATTGAATATATTCATGTTTTAAACTTGTGATTTCATACATATCGAAAAAGACCGAGATCTAAATAAGAGCATCCTATGACTGTCGTAAAGTTATGGTAGACATAACCACACATACGTGTAATATTTGAATTTATCGAGAGTAGGTGTTCTGATATTTTAAAATAAATACCATGTCACATATTCTATAAGTATGTTGACTATTAACCGTAGGTAGTGCAATTGTAATACATACTTCTACTCTTTTCTTGCCATCCGCAATTCTTCTTTGTACTCGCAATGATAGATTTTTTCATGTAACAATGACTACATGAACTTACCGGGCTCATAGTTTGATGTAACATTTAAATGTTAAAAAAAGCTGGATGGTACATAGTTTAAGCATTTAAATCAGTCACCCATTCACTTGAAGTCATCTCACAAATAATGCTTATAATTACACCATGGAACTGTAGCCATAATGTTATTATTTCTCTTTCCCACATCCTCATAACACCCAATACTTTTGGTCAATTATTTGATTTGCATGATTTAAATATTTCCCTGCCAAACCAATCTTGAAACCAATTATTATACTACGTGGCTCACTTGCATATGTGAGGTCATGAAACATCACTATTTTGTTATGAAAAAACATTGTTTTGGCATCTTCATCCGTCATAATGTTTTCTACAACTTTGCTAATAATGATGATATCTCCTATTACATTTTAAGGACAAGAGACGAAATGAAGTTCCTCGCAAAGTAAAAAAACCCAAAGAGACTAGCATATAAGAGTATCTAATCACATCATAAGAAAACCATATAAGGTTGAAGTTAACTCATGAAAACTTTAAGTTAGGAGGAGATTAAGTCATAGTATTATACTTTAGACACTTTTGACAATTGGTTAATTACTATTGTTCGTGATTTTCTTCGCACACAATTAACATTAATTTCTTCCCGCCCAAAGATGCTATGTTGGTTTTCATCTTGTTTATTTATAATAAGAACATTAATTTCGTACGTTCTAATAATGAAAAGATTCTCGGCTAGATTGATGATAGGATGTTTGGTTTTTCGGGGAAATTCTCACATGTCTATATTTCTTGACCTAAGTGTTCTGATCTAACATATTTTTATTTTATTGTAATTTTTGTGTGAATATGAATAGTTAAATATATGACGATGCTTATAAAGTAGGCGTCTTTTTTACTTTAGATTTTACTTTGCCTTGAACCTAATCTCTAACATTCCTTTCCACTTGCCTAATCTCAGAAGTAAGCGTTATAAAATATTTCAATATCTGCCAAGCTCCATCCACTTAACTGATAAACGGCTCTTAGGGCGTCTCCAATGTAGATTTAAGGCTAGGCCATAAGAGAAAAGGTAGGCTTAAGACCAGGCTATAAAAATTGTGGCCATGGATCTCAGCTTGAAAAACTTAAGACCGGCCATACCCATATTGTCTAGCCATAAGGAATGTTTTTCAATATTTCACTGTTTACTGATAGCTTTGCATGTGTATGCAGTTTGCAAGCGAGTTTAGCATTCTCGGTTCAGTGGCAAAATAAGAAGAAAAAAACGTGTAGGTGGACTGCTCCTTATGGCCCAAGATATCCTTAAATATTGCAGGGAGTTTGAATCAGCCATAACACTTACGATGGAGCCCATCGTATGGCCGGGATGAAAAATAAACGTTGGAGACGCCCTTAGAGTTGTGAGAGGCAGTAATCATATTTTAGGTATCTTATGTTACCGTGTTCTTCATCAACTTTCCATAGGGTCGAGATGGTGTCATAAGAAATAAAATCATATTAGCTATATCGAATTCTTGGCATTTTCTAATGGATCGATGTTTATTACTGGCCCGGTACCCACTGTTACAGTGGAATTCGATTTATAATTTTAAAGAACCGTAGCACGTTCAACCATATATTTGCATAATTGAATACAATTACACTTATGTTTATGTGTCGGTGTTTCTCTCAACAGCACACATATAGTGGTATTTTATTAATCTCGAAATTTCTTGACTCAACTCATCATCGGATGATGTAGTGTAAGTATGTCTATACATATTTTTGTAGTGTGCTGCTCATGAGTATTATCTACCTCATACTCAATGTTTGAAGAAATTGTTTTAAACAGGTGCTTAACTCTTCTCAACCCATGTACATATATATAAGCTTGTACTATTTTTCTTACCACGTTTGTAGTTTTTTTTATGGGCGCAGGCGCTGGAAGGAGAACAATAACAACTTGAAAATATTAAGCTGAGAACGGTCAGTAGTTTTTTTCTTCAAAATGGCCGATCGGGTGTCTAGGGTAGTACTACATTTTTGTCAGTTGTCACCATGTTTAAGCTCGGGTGCGCAGCATTTTTTTACGGATGTGGAAAGGTGAAGAGTCACACCTTGACATGATCAACTCTATTTTGCCAAAACGACCAAATCATGTTTCGTCGAATCGTGTTGGACAACATTTTTTTCAATATGCCCTATTGGATTGGTTTGCACAATTGCACATTCCATCAGCCATGCATGGCATTAAGTACGTGACAAAATAATGGTGTTGGACAAAATTTCAAGCTCACCGATGGGCTTGGTTTGGTGACAGAAAGAATACGTTTCTATTAATCTTTCATTAAATGTTAGCCGTATATTTTAGTGATGAATTCATTAACCTTGAATTCCAAAATTTGGTAGACGTTTTGTGATTGTGTGGGGCTGATGCTGCTTGTCTACTAAAGCTCTTTTTTTGTGCTCAGTAATACATAGAATCAGTTTTTCCGTTCGCTTGCCACCGCGTTTCATCCAAGTTAGGTTTGACGCAGCTATTAAGGTCCTTAGGAAATATGTGTCGATTTATAAATTTGCGGGAGTCCATATTTGAGACGTCACATTCGGATATATACCAATTAGCGGTATATCAGATGGTGTCCTCACTGGTAGAAAACAGGCCTACAGTCCCGGTTCGCCAGGCCCATTAATCCCGTCCGGGCAACCGGGACTAGCTACGCGCGACTAAAGGCCCCCCCCCCTATAGTCCCATCTCTTACGGACCGGGAGTAAAGGCCTGTCCACGTGGGCGGGTGGCGGAGCCTGGGGTCGGAGGACATTTAGTCCCGGTTGGCCACATGAACCGGGACTAGAGTTATTTCGTAATTTTTTTAATTCATTTGGTTTCTAATTATTTTTCTCACCTTTTTTCACTCCCTTTTTTTCACTCCTTTTTTCACTCCCTTTTTTTCACTCCCTTTTATTCTCACAATTTGTATTATTTGCTTAGTGTCTAACTAAGATTATCTCTAGTCCAATTAGTTACTCATGGTCAAACTTCCCGCTCGGTCACCCATCCTCCCACTGCTCTAGCACTAGCACGCTTAACTTCCGAGTTCCATCCCGTCCCGAATCCAAGTGTTTCTCACGCATGTATATGATAGTTGTATCATATCAATCTTATTAACATGTTAGCCGAAGCCATATTTCTTTATTGTTTGAATTTCAAATAAATCTTTTAATAAACAAAAGTAAAGATGTAATTAATAATTTTGAATAAATAAATAAACATTCACTTTTAATTTGTATTATTTCTAAAAATACCAATAATATATCCAAAAATTGAGAAAATAGAACTAATTCATTTTAAAATCTTAAAAATACAAATAATATATCAAAAATGAAGAACAATAATACTAATTCATTTTAAAATCTTAAAATACAAAATATATATCAAAAATTAAGAACAATAATACTAATTCATTTTAAAATCTTAAAAATACAAATAATATATCAAAAAATGAAGAAAAATAATACTAATTCATTTTAAAATCTTAAAATGAAAAAATATATCAAAAATAAAGAACAATAATACAAACAATATTCATTACATGCATAGAGTCGATCACACATAACACAATAGAGTCGATCACACATAACACAAACATAGAGTTGATCACATTTCATAATTAACATATTATATATAGAGAGTCGATCACAAAAGATATCCATTACATATATATACTACTAATTAGATACCCATTACATGCACATGCATAGATATCGAACGCATGCATACATCATCTATGGCCCCGCCGAGTAGATGCGGAACAACTCGTACGCGACATATGCATCTACGGCCGCATACTTGAGGTTCGTCGGGCGCAATGGGGTCTCCTCCCAATAGTTGTGATTCTGCCGGGGGAAATCAGTCTTCATCCTTTCATAGGCCTGGTGGATGAAGGTGCTTGCCATGACAGCCATCCCGGTCTTTGGCCCGGTCAACTGGATAAGAGTCTGAAGATCAACGTAGTGATCTTCCGGTATCATAATACCGATGCGCATAAACTTCACACGGTCTTGCGTGATGTCCACGCTACAAAAGTCAAACCCCGAGTTGACAAGAAAATCAACAAGGTCCGGGCAATGCCTCGAACTACTGTAACAACAAAAATAGGATATGTGTTAGATATGTTGCAACACACGTATTGTTCACATGCAACAAAAAAACTCGAAGATGGAATGCAAGATTGTACACGTGTGCTATATATATATAGCTTACCTTGACCATTGGAAGACCAACACCGAATGCTTGAACGATATCTGGATGAGGGCAACATCCTTCTGATTCGCCGTGTACTCCAGATCGAGACCAAAGAACCGGTGTTCTTCGGGAGCATCAAAATAGAGATCGGCCAAATGACCGAGAGCTTCAGGCAGCCTCGCGCAGTTGTTGGTGAAGAGCACGTCCAAATCCTTGCCGCATGGTGTCTTCCCATTGTATTGCGTCCATTCAGCCATTTTGCGTGCGTGTGCTTGGATCGAAAGAGAGCGAGAGAGAGGAAGAACAGAGAGCGAGAGGAAGAACAGAGAGCAAAGCAGTGGAATGGCGCCCTCTGCCTCGCTCGCGAAATAAAAACCGCCGCGGGGGAGGCGAGACGCTTGATGTTTAGTCCCGGTTGGCCACGGGCACGGGGAATAAAGGGCCATTGGTCCCGGTTGGCCACGGGAACGGGGAATAAAGGACCAATAGTCCCGGGCGGCCATGTCAACCGGAATTAATTCGCGCCACGCGTCGCAACGCGCTTCCCAACCCGCGACGTCTGACCTTCTGTCGCGGGTCTCCTCCCTACCCGGGACTAAATACTCATTGGTCACGGTGCGCAACGCTTGGGGACTGATGCTGGCATACCGAAGGCCTTTTTTCTAGCAGTGCCTAAAGTGCCGGATTACCAGGGTGGCCTGAATGGTAATGGGCTACAGTCCATTAGGCGGCTCAGTAACCTGACGCACAGAAGCCGGATTCTAGAAGAACCCGGATCACGGCCCACGTGTTACGGCTTGGAGTAGAAGGCGGATTCTTGCCTTCCAAGTTAGGACTTACTGTATTCTTCTAGGTTTCATTTTCTGTAAGCACTAACCTGGCTATTATATAAAGCCGGACGGGAGATAAGAAAGAGATAGACAATAAGCTAGAAGCTAACTCGCCGAGAGGTTGATCCTTGTCGAGTAGCTAAACCCAACTCACATTGTACTCTGTATATTTCAGGCTTCAGCCCTGATTTAGTGAGATTGCAGGAGTAGGAACGCCGCCTAGTTGCGACGTACCGAACTTGGGTAAAACCCTGGTGTCATTTTTCATCATACGATCACGTCCCCCACAATCTCTATCGATAGTCTCATGGCACCCCCGTCTATGAATTCTACTACGATGTCTCGACAGTTGGCGCCCACCGTGGGGCCATCAACATCAGGCGTTAGGTTTTGATCAGGGATACTCGGCGGAATTGGCAGTACGATAATTGTCGGAAGTCTGGAGTTCGACAACGACGTTGGGCGCTTCCTCGACAACGGATCGTACATGCCAGCACGGAATCATCTGGTAAGTGCCTGCGTTTTACCGATTGGATGTGCAAACATCTTTATCAGATTAACTGCAGAAGCAATGGGATTATGTGGTGGAAGCAAATATATCCCACCCGCCCTATACCCAGTCGAAGAACACTATGACGCCGGATTTTGCTCAGATCGCCGATATTTTGCTGAATCGCACTTTATCGGTATGGTGCAATCCGAGATCGCCGAAAACACGGATGAAAATAATCCCGTGGAAGAGGTAGAAAATAACAATCCCACAACAGAGGTGGAAGATCCGACATCCGACAATATGAGGACGAACTCGGAAGCTGATTCTGTGCTAGCCGCCATCGAGGCGAGATTAGAGTCGGAACCCGGATCGGATCAGTTTGATACCAAAGACGAAGATGTAGACGCTTTCGAGACAAAGGTCAAATCCTTTCAAGAGGGATTCCACGAAGTACTGATGGCAAAACCGGCTGAAAACACGGATGCCGAAAGTCGGGAAAGCCCTAGAACACCTCCGCCAGAGGAAAGAGAGGATGGAGAAGCCAGTCCAATTTTCCCGGATGTCAAGGAATTGACAGAGGAAGAACCTGGTAAAAAACCTCCCTCTTCCAAGAAAAAACACAAAGCTTCCAAGAAACTCCAATACAAGCTCTGGAAGAAAAAATCGGCTGATCCAGCCAACGAAAACCTGGAAGCAGTAGGAGGAAGTGGAGTTAAGCTTGCGGCGATGAAAAACGAAGGAAACCTCTGTTCCACCAATGTCAGAACAAGACGAACATGATCTACTTCAAACACCAGTGGGACCCCATGAACCCCCTGAAGTGCTGGAAGGCAGGAGACAAGTTCTCCAAAGGCAACAGCAGCATCTATTCCGAACTCGGGAACACCTCCAAAAAACCCAAGCTGACATTAAGTTAAAGCAGGAAGAAATCGAGGAGTACGAGGGAAGGAATAGATCTGGCATTAAACCTACATGGTTACCCGGAATCGCAAGACCGGAAGTAATCCCGCCAAAGAAACGGTTTCAAAACCCGGCCTGGCAAAAGCAAGTAAACGGCAAAGATGCTAGGGGCGAACCTATATACAGAACCGCAGCAGAAAACGCGGAGGCCGCGTTTGCCATCCTCAACAACGATCTGTACTCCAATGGCGAAAAACTTCAAGGGGTGTATGCTTTCTTAGGAAAAGCATTGCAACAACAACAACGAGGGGAAGAAAGATCAGGGAAGTTGCATGACGACTCAGCCCTATGCAAAACAGCTACATGCGCCGCTGGAGCACTTGGACCTGAAGAACCTGGAGATTCAAATAATTCGAAAGAGAAGAAAGAAGATCCAAGAAAGGACAAGAAAAAGCCTGATAACAAGGATGCAGCATCCAGAACCGGATCCCATCTGCCGAAAGATGGAATTAATCCCCGAGATTGGGAAGAACAAAACCGGAAAGACGACAAAGCTATGCCGCCTCCGAGACGCCCTGCTGAAAAAGCTGGAAGATACGACATTCCTCACAGGCGTGAGAGATCCCGTACACCTCACAGGAATAATGAAAGACATAGGAGCAGAACTCCACCTTATCCCAAAGGGCGTGATAACGGAGGAAATAGAGATAACCCTGGAAGAGCGCGTTCGCGCAACAATGAAAAAGAAAGGAGCAGATCCCCTTCTATCCATTCAGCCGAGAGATACTCCGTGCACATTGATAGAGCGAAAAAAATGATCTATACTTCTGACCCAAGTGTTTCACAGATAGGATCCGAAGAATAACTCTGCATTCTGGCTTCGCCAAAGTTGGTCCAACATACCAAAAATATACCGGCAGTACAAACCCGGATACCTGTCTCTCAGACTATTACACAGCCGTCCAGATTAACAATGGGATAGATCGAGACTGGATCAACGGGCTTCCGCCAAGAACTGTCGATAGCTGGGATGATATGGCCAGAGTATTTACTCAGCATTTTCGAGGAACGTACAAACGACCCAACAACATCAACCAGTTAAACCGCTGCACCCAGTTTGAAGATGACCAATACATGGACTTTATCTCAAGGTGGACTGCAATGAAAAACAGCTGCTCTGGAGTAACTGACGTACAAGCAATGCATGCTTTCGTCAATGGTTTAAAACCCTGACTCGTACCGTTCATGATCGATTCCAAGAAGCACAAAGATCTCGGATCTATGCTTACAACCGCAAATGAGCACGCAGCGGCTGAAGATGACATCAGAGCGAGATGTGGCAATATCAATACTCTGATTGAAGCTAAAAAGAATCCTCGTCTTGAGAAAAAAGCAGCCTCAGAAACACAGCAAAAACCCAAATAAGTTAACATAGCCTTTGGAAGAGAAAATGGGAGCAAATGGAAAGGACGAAGCACAGAATCGGTCAACTACACCAAAGAAGAGTGGGAAAGAATAAAGTCGGAAAACTGTGTCCACCATTCGCAATTGGGGAAATCCACCCATACGAACGCACAATGCCGGCTTAACAAGCATATCAAAGGCAGTGTAGGATCCGGAAGCAAAGGAAAAAAGCCTAAGAGGAAATTTTCCAAGCAAAACCCAGAAGCTGAAAAAGAAGACAGTGAATTGGACACTGACGAAAAAATCCAGGAACAACAGCGAAAAGGCGAGCCTAATTTTCCGAGAGTTGAAGGAGAATGTAATCTAACTTTCCTGGCAACTCCGTCAGCAAAGGTGGCAAAGAGAAACCTTCGAGAAATAAACGCGGTTGTCCCACCAACCCTGAAATTCTTGAAGTACTCTAACACACCGATTATCTCGGATCAGTCTGATCATCCCGGAAACATCCCAGAACCCGGCACACAAGCTCTAGTTGTAAGCCCTATTGTTCAAAATACTAGGCTAAAAAGAGTGCTGATGGATGGAGGATCCAGCATTAACATAATGTACTTGGATACACTGAAGCATCTGCGAATCTCTGAGACCCAGCACAATCATAGTAACATACGCTTTCACGGCATCGTCCCTGGCAGGCAAGCAGGATCCCTAGGAGAAATTTCCTTAGAAGTAACCTTTGGAGAGAAAGAACATTTCCGGCAGGAAAAAATATCCTTCGAGGTTGTGTCGTTTGAAAGCGTGTATCACGCAATACTCGGACGTCCAGCTTTCGCGAAGTTCATGGCAAGATCATGTTATATCTATAACAAGCTGAAGATGCCGGGGCCAAAAGGAGGAGTAATCACCATAAGTGGAGACTTCAAGTTGGCAAACGAGATGGAAAAAGAAAACGCCCTTTGTGCAGAAAAAGTGATAGCAAAGGAGGAATTAAAGGAGCTGGCGAAAGAAGTATCGCCGACAAAAATGCCGGCAGGAAAAGAAAACCAGAAGCCATCAGACAGCTTCAAATCTTCCGAGAGTACAAGACAGGTTATCTTAGATCCCAAAGACCCGACAAAGTTTGTCGTAGTGGGAACTAGCATGACCGACAAATAGGAAAGCGAGCTCATCAAGTTCCTCCGTGAGAACTGGGACATTTTCGCGTGATGTCCAGCGGACATGCTAGGCGTACCCAGGGAACTTGCTAAGCACCAACTCAAGGTAATTTCAGGATCTAAACCCGTCAAGCAAGGTCACCGTCGATTTGACGGAAGAAGGCGGAAGGCTATTGGCAAGGAAATTATCCGGCTATTGGCATCTGATTTTATCCGGGAAGTTATACATACTGAATGGTCTGCAGACGCAGTATTAGTCCCGACGAAAGATAGTAATGCTCTCAGGATGTGTATATATTACACCGTCTTGAACAAATTGTGTCCAAAAGATAGGTTCGCATTACCGCGAATCGATCAAATAATAGATGCCACTGCAGGCTCTGAGCTTTTATGCTTTTTGGACGCTTATTCCGGGTATCATCAAATACACATGAAGAAAGAAGACCAAATTAACTCCTCCTTCATAACTCCATATGGAACATACTATTACATAACCATGCCTTTTGGCCTGAAGAACGCAGGTGCAACCTACCTGCGCTGCATGCAACGATGTTTGCATAGTCAGATTGGCAAAAATGTTCACGTTTATGTGGACGATATTGCCGTTGTTTCCAAGGAAAAAGACATGCTCCTTGAAGATCTGCGAGAAACCTTCGAAAATTTGCGCACTTATAAAATGAAGTTAAATCCATTAAAGTGCGTATTCAGGGTTCCCTCAGGAAAACTTATGGGTTTCATCGTTTATCACAGAGGAATAGAAGTAAACCCGGAAAAGATCAAGGCAATCCTAAACATCTCAAGGCCTACGTGCTTAAAGGATGTACAAAGATTGACGGGTTCTGCAGCTGTCGTCAGCAGGTTTATAAGTCGACTAGGAGACAAAGCCCTGCCATTATACAAATTGTTGAAGAAATCCAACAAATTTGAATGGACAAGAGAGGCGGACAAAGCGTTAACCCAGTTGAAAGAAACCTTGATGCAAGCTCCAATTTTGGCATCGCCAAAAGACGAAGAACCCATGTTATTGTACCTCACAGTGACAAATAGGGTTATCAGCGCGGTGATAGTTGTGGAAAGGCGGAAAGACGAGCAAACCATACCAGATCAACATCCGCTGTATTATGTAAGTGAATTTTTTCCGACTCCAAGCAAAGATAACCGCACTATCAAAAACTGGCATATGGCGTATTTTTCGCATCCCGAAAACTCCGCCATTACTTCCAAGGACATTCCATAACAATGGTATATAAAGCACCACTAGGGGATATAATCAACAATACGGACGCAACAGGCCGAGTAGCCAAATGGGGCATCGAGTTAGCTGCGTTCGACATTAAGTACCAACCCCGGACGGCAATAAAATCCCAGGTGTTGGCAGATTTCGTCGCTGATTGGACATAAGCAATGGAAAACACACCAATGCCGGAGTCGAAATACTGGGTTATGCATTTTGATGGATACAAGATGAAGGAGGGCGGTGGAGCTGGTGTAGTCCTAAAATCCCCCAAGGGAGATACAATAGAATACGTATTACAAATACACTTCAAGCCAGCAATAATGTGGCAGAATACGAGGCTCTGCTTCATGGCTTGCACATTGCAAAAGAAATAGGTGGCAAACGCATCTTATGCTATGGTGACTCGGATTTGGTACAGCATCAGCTCAACCAAACATGGGACGCCAAAAGCCCCATCATGGCCGAATATCGGAGAACGGTGGACGAGTTTGCAATTTGCTTCCTGGTATTTGAAATACTTCATGTCAAAAGGGAAGAAAATTGGAACGCGGACGCATTAGCCCGCATGGGCTCGGAAAGAGTGAAAACCCTACCACCAGGTGTGTTTGTCCAGCATTTGCACGAACCATCCATAAAAGGTGGAGATGTCGACTATCCTCTCGTTTCCGAGTCAATCAAAGTCTTGCTCGTTAACCCGGATTGGACAATTCCATATCTAAACTTCTTACTAGACCAGAAGTACCCGGATGGAGCAGACGAGGTCTTGCAAAGACAAATAAAACATCGATGCAAAGGATACACAGTAATGAATGGTTGCCTGTATAAGCACAGTATTACCGGAATTTTTCTGCGGTGTATTTCGCCGGAAGAAGGCCGAGAAATTCTGCAAGAAATCCATGCTGGAGATTGCGGACATCATGCTCAATCAAAAAGCATAGTTAAGAAAGCATTCCGTGCAGGATTTTTCTGGTTAACAGTCAAGACAGATGCCGAACACATAGTTAATACATGTGCCGGATGCCAGTATTACGCCAAGCAGACGAATATGCTAGCCCAAGCACTCAAAACTATCCCTATTACATGGCCGTTCGCGGTCTGGGGGCTAGATATGATGGGACCATTCAAAACTGCAAGAAGTGGACTTACACATCTACTCGTTGCAGTAGATAAGTATACCAAGTGGGTGGAGACAAAACCCATCAAAAAGCTTGACGGTGTAACAACCAGAAATTTCATCATTGACGTAGTCATGAGATACGGCGTTTCGCACATCATAATAACCGACAACGGGACAAATTTCTCTAATGGAGAGTTGGCAAAATATTGCCGATAAACAGGAATACGCCTAGATCTTGCATCTGTGGCACACCCACAACCTAATGGGCAGTTTGAAAGAATGAATAGTTCAATCCTGCAAGGAATACGCCCAAGACTCGAATCTCCTCTTCATATAGTAGCTGGAGCATGGGTGGAGGAGTTATCTTCCGCGCTTTGGAGTATTCGAACGACGCCAAACAGGTCAACAGGGCAAACCCCGTTTTTCCTAGTTTACGGCACGGAAGCAATCCTTCCAACGGACATGATCCATGATAGCCCAAGAGTGCAGGCTTTCGATGAATCGGATGCCGAAAGCGCACAACAGGATGCCGTCGATCTCCTAGAGGAAGAACGAGAACTTGTGCTTCAAAGATCTGCCATTTATCAGCAAGGTTTACGACGTTACCATAGTCAGAAAATCGTGCATCGTTCTTTTAAAGAAGGTGACCTAGTGCTAAGATTTGTACAACAAAGAAAGCACAAATTGGCTCCAGTTTTGGAAGGACCATTCGTCATCAGCAAAGCTATGAAAAATGGATCATACTATCTTGTAGATATTCAAGACATGGAAGATGATCCCGAAAGGCCGAATCACGAAAGAAAGAGAAAGATAGATGACGAACTAGGGGAGACCAAAAGACCCTGGAGCATCCAGCAGTTACGTCCCTTCTATACCTAGTTCAATCTCTATGTAAACATCTCTGAGATCATGAAATAAAGTTGTCAGAATTCATACATCTGTGTTTTTTACATGTTCATTATAGTTTAAAACATAATTCTCGTCTTATCTATTTCCCAATGATCTTTCAAAATACTCAATGTTAACCCGAATTGTGCCTGCGTGCTCGGTGTTAAAAAACTGAATGATTTTCAGCCTAAAATGGCTTAAGGAACCCAGATTGTGCCTGCGTGCCTGAGTTTCATTCAAAAAAATTCCTTACCGTTCTCTAAGTATTATTTGATTGTTTTTATGCTGGGTCACTGGAGCTAGTAAGTAAAAAATGTCTTTAGTATGATCCATGTTTCCGAGTTTCGACTGATTGGTTATACCCAGTCACTTGGCATGAAGATTAAAATACTATCGAGCCATTTCAAACACTAAGGATAGTTAAAGTATATGAACCAGAGAACTTAGAAGATAAAATAATATAAACCCAAAAAACTTGCAAAAGACTTAATAAAAATTGATGCAAAAGCGGAGTACTTGTTCATACAAAAGAATAGAAAGCATTACAATAACTTTACATTGTAAGATTAGTAATGCTCCTATTTTCTATTTCTCTACCCAGGTCCAAGGAATTTTCTTCAGGCATCCGAGTCATCTTCACTGCTGGATTCCCCAGGAATATCTGAATGGTTTCCTCTGGGTAGAAGGTGGAGATGTTGACCATGCTGGTGATCTTGGTGGCGTTACCTTTGATAGCTTCAAATATACCGGCCCGCTGCGCCTCCGTGTATCCTCGCGGGATGCCGGACGCCACGTGCCAACACTTGGCGTCAGGGTAGTGCATGCGCATGAGCCCTAGAGCCATGCGCGCACCACCACGCGCCGCAGAGCGCAGGACGGATTCCCTGGACTGCACCACTTCCACCAAAGCTTCCGAAGGTTTTTCAACTTCCGAGAACTCCCCAGTCCTTGTGGGAAGGCATTTGCTGACCAGCAGCATCCCCGCAGCCTTGATTGCGGTGAACACCTTTCCAAAGGCTCGGATTTTCTCAATCCGAGTTAGCTGGGGGCTATCTCCTGTTTTAGTAAAGACACAAAGAGTGTTAGCAAAAACAGATAAAGATGTCAACATAAAAAATACGGTAAAATATAAAAACTTACCGAGAATTTTGTCCATCTCGGATCCCTCCTCGAAGCGCTGGGTCAAGGCGTTCTCCAGATCTCGGATCGTCGCCTTGTCTTTAGCAGCTTGCTCGGAGGCCTTGGACTCGGCAAATCCGACAGCCAGCTGGCTGGCCTCCAGCTCCTTCTGCAACTTCATATTCTCCTAATGAAGGTCCAGATTTTCCCGGCGGAGATTTTCGGCATTGCCGGCATCTTCAGCAACTTTTTTGGCTGTCGCCAAAGAAGCTGAAAAGCAAGTGAAAAAGACGAGTAAAAAAAAACTCGGAAAAATACTTAGAAAAAATTCATACAACTGGAAGCAGAGAAAAAACTTACCTGCTGATTCCTCCAACTGCTGCTGAACGAATACCAGTTCCGCATCCTTACCATCAAGAATCGAAAGAAGGGATTTCACTTCCTTGTTCTTGGTAGTAAGTTTGTTGAAAACTTCCAGATTTATATTTTCAGCGGTTCGCTGAAACACAGAAAAGAAACAAAGAATGCTTAAGTTAAGAACAAGCATAAAAGCGAAAAAAGCATTAAGCCAAAAACAGGCATTTGACTTATTCCTTGGGGGCTAGAGGTATTACCTGGCTCGTTTGTTGCAAATCTGACAAGTTTTCGTGGAATTCCTTTGCATACTCGGCAAAAAGAATCCCAACATGGTGAAGGCCGTCTTGGATGACCTACCGAGGTGAAAATACGAAGTTATTCCTTTCAATTAATTCGCCTTGCGGCCAAGGACGGATCATAGGAGCAGGAGCGAAGAACTTCTTAGCCCCTGGACGAATACGTCCATGTTCGTCGAAGGGTTCCTCCATTACCTTGAATTCTCGGCTAAAGGTGGGAATGGGCTCTTCCTCAGGTACACGAGAAGGGCCACCCACATCCGGTTCCTCCCTTTCCCTCGCATCCTTCTCGGATGTAATAGGCTGGCTGGTCGGCAATGGGTATTCCCCCGGCTTCGCGGATTGATCCTCTCCCCCAAGAGTAACTGGGGTGGGGGGAGCCACAGCTGGAGATGGCGCTCCCTTGCTAGCAGTGGCCTTATGCTTTTTTAGTTTCTTTGATTTCAAAGAAGTTGGAGCAATGATGAAAGGGAAAAGGAAGAAGAAAAAATCCGAGATATAAATATCCAGAGAAACCAAAACAGCTTGTGCAACAAAAAACTTGCAAAGGTATAAAATTCCCAGAGAGTTACCTGGATGTAGCGACGGGGATTCCGTCAAGATTTACCACTTCTTCCGTGGTTGCTGGACTCTTGCGCTTACGACCACCGTAGAAATTTGCATGTAATTCGTCAAGCTCAGCGTCGGTCGCAAGATCCCCTTCCGTAAGGTCATCGAACTATGGAAGTGACCAAAAAATCCGATTAAGACAGGAAATCATGGAAACTTAAACATCCGACAAATTACCTAAAGGAGAAAGACGCATTACCTTGGGAACCGGGTTTTCCTCGTGATATATTCCCAGGCTTTCCTCGTATTGATCGCGAGTAGCAACCAAGTGATTGACCCGCTTCTTAAAATCCCTTTTTGAGAAAGCCTTTTCTGTTCCTCTCATCTCGTCTTCCGGACATTTGTATTCGCAAAGAAGCCGTGTTCGGTGGGCGAGAGGTTGGATACGACGTCCGAACCAGCACAAAACTGTATCTGTTCTAGTGAGAGGAGGTTTTGAAGAGGTGAGTTTGGCGATGCGCCGTTTGATTTTCATCAAATCGTCCGGCAAAGTTTGCACCGCTTCGGCGACCCAGCTGTCTTGAGGAATAGCAGCAACATTGACAAATGGAGGAACCCCGTTGTCACACCCCTGTTTTTAAGCACATGTATAATATTAAATTAGCAAGCCTCTTAAGACTTCTGTAAGATAATTAAGTGGACAACATGTTTGTGTAGTCATGCTTATCTATGCAATTTAAGTGGTGTGTTCTTTTCACTCACTTGAGGATTTTTATCCTAAGGAAAGCACTTGTTTTCTATTTGTTTCCCTATGTTTTCCACTAAAGTTCTTAAGGGAATATTTTTCAAAACCTTGAGGTAACACTTAATACCAACTTAAAAATGTGTTATTAATGTTTAGGAATCAACTTGACATTGAAATAAAATTAATTGGAGAAGCTTTCATTAGACTTTCCAATATAATTTTTGTTCTGAAAAACAACCAAGTAGCTGTTTTCAACCCTTGTTTTCCATCACAAGGATTATCCAATTATGGATTTTCTTTGATCATTATTGCTTTCTGATATGAGGACAACAAGACTACATCCTTGGAAAAACTTACAAACATTTTTAACACACACATCCAAGGTTGTTTTTGAGCCATCTTGTTAAGGCAGATTTTTAGGCAGTGTAAAAACAAAGGAAGTGCTTACTTTGCCAATTGTTTTCAGAGCCTTAAACCCCTAAATTTTCAGATCAAATGGGTGGTTATGAAACTTGGATGGTTGCTCTTTGATGAGCATTTTAAATCACTCGTTTTTTACTTTGTTTGCTTGGTGAAAAAATTCAGAAACTGTCAAAACTGAATTTTCTGATAGAACAGTGACTACACACTTTTGGGGTTGATGCTTCTTATTATGTGTGATGATCTAGACCATGTGGCTTTGCCAATTCAAAACCACTGGTTATGAGCTTCTAGAAGGTGGCATTGGATCCACTTTTAGTTGAACAAGGAGGGGGAGAGTGAGGTGTCATGTTGGCTAGTGATGATGTCACAATTAGTGGTTGGAATAGTTGCATTTGCCCATACCCTAATTCCCCTGTGGCATTGGTCATGCTTGTACTCATTGGTGACCTCAGGAACATGTGTCCATGGCACTTTCCACCCCTGGCCACGCCATGAGCTCATCCATGCCATGTCATGGCGTACCCGAGCACACCCACCTTGGCCCCGAGCCTACAAAGCCTTCGAGGCCAAGCCATCTCGCCTGGACACTCCACACCACCCCACTACCCCACCCCCGAGACGCCAAGCCGTGCCTCGCCGTGTGCGAGGAGCACGGGCACTTCCCATCGCCGGCCACCGTGAGATCCCTCTCGTCAATTAGACCGATCCCGTACGTGTGAGCTCGCCATTTTCGCATGCATGCACTCCCCGTAACCCTAGCCATCTCCCTGACGCCCTCCCCGATCAAATCGCTTGCAGGTTTGCCCGCGCCGTCGTTGCCGTGCCCGCCTCGCCGTCGCAGAGGAAGCCGACGTGGAGAGCTCGAGCCTCGCCGTCACTGCGCCACCTGCACCCCACAGCACCACCGTCGTCACCCGCAACGCCGCAGCACCCCTAGGTGAGCCACTAGCCCGTGCCGTGCACGCCCGTAGCCTGTTCGACGCCGGCGAGTCGCGAGAGAGAGGGAGGAGGAAGAAAAAAAGCGAGCCGTCGATCGCCAGATCAACGGCCACGCTTGAACGTGTCGTTCGCGCGCGCGAGCACTGGCGGGCTGATTGGCGCACTAGCTGGGCCGTGCGTAGCAGATCTGGCCCGTTTGGGCATTTCCCTGTTTATTTTTAAAATGGCATTTTTCTGGCAGAAAATTAGGTGCTAGCTTTTGGCCTAGAAATGTTAGCAAATAAATTTATTTGACCTTGCAAATTTTTGTACCTATATCCTTACTAAATCACAACAATCTCCCACTGGCAGAGTAATTTTAGAACTTTTAGATATTTTTCTATAGTTATTTTGCCAGACGGTACCCTTAAAATTGAAATGAATAGAACTTCAAAAATACATAATATTTTTCAGCAAACTCAACTGATCTGAGTATCCCTTGTTAATGCCTATCAGTAGAATTTTAGTTTGCACCAAGGTGAGTTACCATTTGGAAATGCCATCCATTTTGGTGAAACACCATAGAGCCATTCCAAGATTTTTAGGGGGCGTTTGGGGCACTATTTTTGAGTGAGGCCAATTGGAGATGTTTTGGACTGTTAAGGGCTATCACATCCTAGAAGGATTTAATTTTTGGAGCCATAGAAAAAATTAGGGAGACAGAACAAGTTTGGGTACTTTTCTGTCTATTTTAAACTCCTAGATCTTATTTTATGTGTTCATTTTGTGATGTGCAAATGATGTTTTCTTGCTTGTAATGTTTTTTTCCAGTGTGGTTATGATGTTTACAAGTTATATGAACATGTTAGAATGGATGGCTTGAGTGGTTGAATTTTTAGAATTATTTTTCATGCATAGATCTTGCTCATAGCTTAATTTTCTACATAGGTTTTTGAGTAGATCTTTAAATGCTTATTAGGCTTATTGCTAGATTAATTTTCATGGAACCAGTACCATTTAGGTACTGTTATTTTGGTTATAGCACCTCTGGTTACTTGGTAATTGTGTTTGAAATAGATTTAAATAGCATTGCTTAAGTCTAGATTTCATACTAGAATATTCATGCCTAGTGTAGTGTTTTGGCTTGTGTTCTTGAAGTAAATAGCTTAATTAAATTAGTTGTTTTCTTGACATCAGTACCTTGTGTGTGCTGATGTTTAGCCATGCTTTGCCTTGCTAGGTTGCATTTTATTCCATAGGAAAGCATGAGTAGCACTTGGGTGACTAGGAATTAATTCTCTCACATGTGTAGATTTTTAGCCTAGTATTTCCTTGTTTAATAGCTAGAATTTTTATTTTGTTTTGGGGGACCCAGTAGCATTTTGGTACTGATTAGGGAGTATTTTACCTCTGTTAGTTTGCACACTTGTGCATAAAAGTAACATGTGTAGTATAAACTAGCCTAGTATTTCTCCTAGTTTTCTACTAGTATGAGTAGGAGTTTTTGGAGCTAGTTTGTTTGTTTTGAGCACTTTTAAAAATGTGACCAGAGGCTTACTAACCTCTTTATGAGCATTTTGCTAGTGGAACACCCACTGGTATTTTTGCATCATGGTGGATAATGAGTTTGACTTGTTGTCATATGCCTTTTTCACCACTTCCAAAAATTAGCTTATTATATGAGCTTGCCATAGAGATTGTTGAGAGAGTCTTTAGGCATTAAATTGTGTTTTATGTGACACCCTACTGTCTAGTAACATGAGTTTTACCCCACTGGTCCATGGTGCTCTTAACTAAAATCATTGATTTTGGCCACACATAAACACCAGGCACTGGTAGAAAATAGGCCTTCCATAAGCCCCCATTAGTCCCCAAAGGTATCGACCCGCGACTATAGGGGTCTCTAGTCGCGGTTCGGGAGGAGACCCGCGACCAACAGTCTGGGCCCAGCGCGCTCGGTCCACAGCTTGCGGACGGGAGGGGCTTTAGTCCCGGTTGGCCAGGCCAACCGGGACTAATAGGTCCCCAAGGCCTTTAGTCGCGGTTGTCCAGGTGAACCGGGACTAAAGGCCCATCCCTATATATAGGGCTCAGGTGGCTGCACTTAGTGTCACACCCGGACTTCTAGAGGATACTCGCAGTTCCGTTGAACAGTAGTTGATTGGATTACGGGGCTTACCGGCACCCGCATCTCTTACGAGTAGGCCAACACACGTATGTGTGACAACCAACCCCTACTGTTCATCGTCTACGTAAACCATCCCATAGAAATCAGGATACTACCCTTGACGTACTTCATACCATACACACATGATACGTCAATGGCGTTTAACAGAATGATAGCACAACATATCTCTAAGACACAAATAAATAGAAATAAGTTGCAAATGGCTCTCACTAGAGCAGAGATAGCAAATACAATCATCCAGAGGACACATGTCCCAACATATCATCATTACATCTCAGCGGAAGCATTCAAAGGGTCTGAGTACAGACAAAATCCAAATAGGCTTAAGAAGCCCGAAACGAAAAGACGGAGCCTATCCACGATGTCTCGGATCCTGCCCGGGTCCGCTATCTACTCGTTAGCAGCCTCGTCAAACTCCACGTAGTAGCCGTCACGGGGATCCTCGTAGGCGTAGTCTGCGGAAACCACAGCCCCAAAGGGGTCAGTACATAAACGTACTGGCAAGCAAGACTCACAGTTCACCAAAGTGTAAACCGTCAACACCAAGCACAGATGCTTTGGGTTCAACGGAAGAAAAGGGGATATAAAAGATGCTGCAACTGGCTGCTCTAACCAACTACAGAACATGATACCACTTCCGGCTAACAGAAAGGGGATAAGATAGCGTATCGTAACCAACTATAACTAACTCCAAACAAACCCATCCTGGATCTCGCCCCTGATCCAAAGAGGCAATCCGAGGATAACTCCCACAGTTGGATTAATAATGGTTCAAGTTATTGTGTCAATAAGACTATTACTAGTCAAGTTATCATTAGTTAGGTGTAAGTTGTTCTGAGTACTTGTTAGCCAGTACTTTCACCAAGTTAACCATAACCGCGGAAAACACGGCTTCTCGAGAAGATTTATCCCTGCAGGGGTGCACCAATTTAGCCGTACATGTAAGAATAACCCGCCAGATGGAAGGGCCCTTCCACCAAGCGGGGCACTCAACACAACTCAACTCTTCTTCGCATCAAGCCCAAAGAACCACGTGTTGTGCGTGTGCGGCTAATCGAGCCCCCACGAAGAAAAGGGGGACCCTCATAGCACTGGAAGACCACGCCGCCCTAAATGCCGACTACAAAAGTTCCACCCTGGCCTCGGGTTCGTAACTGCATATGCGTGCATCAAAGGGAAAGCCCGAACTAAGTGTGGCGATTTGGACGAGATGCGAATCGAATCAAATTGAGGGGGGCTCCCATACACGCTTCCCACATGCGGATAGTGCGCTCATCATGGGTCAGTAGACAAGACCCTTTTCCTAATTAGGGTCGACACTAGCAGGCCTCAAAACCACGCCGGGCCTCCTGCCGGTGCCTTATCAGCAAATTATGATTACCCAAAATTAACAGGTTGTTGTTTAACATCAAGCCCCAGAACATAATAGAAATATAATAACAGAAAGTAACGGGTAACAGACTCAAGCAGAAACAACCCTAAGCATGCTAGTAAGACACGGGCCACAAGCAAAGGGGTTATAGGTGTGGAGGTGAGGCAATATCATGGTTAAGGGATAACATGTGATAGGTTCGTAACAGAAGCAACGATACCTATGGCTAGCAGAAATAGACAATGGAAAGTATCGGTAACCAATGTTGAAAGGAACACAGTGGTTCATGTGAGTGATAACTTGCCTGCAAACTCAGTAGCCTGGTACTGAGCTAGATCCTCACAAGGGGTGTCGTAAGTATCGTCTGTCTCAACGTCGTCGTCTATTCGAGAAGAAGCAAACAAACAACGCATAGAGATAAACAATCAATAACATGGCATAGTGCACAATCATGGAATGATGCATGTCAATTTAATGGATGCATCAAAATAAACTAGTTGACATGGTAACACAATTTAAATGGACCCATATGCAATTTGAGTTGCATATGAAAAGCCCATGAATTAAGGTTAGATTGTTTTACAACTAATCAACAGGTGAAGGTGGTTTAGTATGGTGCATGGATGAGGAAAACAGAAAAATAACAACAATAGAATCAATTGGAAATAAGGTTAACCAATTTTGGAATTTTAGTTATTAAGTTAAGAATTTTGGTTCCTTAAAGGTGTCACACAAGCAATTGTTGTTTTCAGCAATTTAAATTGTCCAAAATAGATAACAAAGTTCATATTTGAAAAGAACACAAAATTTTAAGTGGATTACATGTTTCAAATATTGAAAAAGGATTTACAATGATTTACTTATGAATTAAACAAGATTAAACAAGTTTTAAATGAATTTAAAACAAGATTGAATATTATTTGAATTTTATTTGTTAAAAAACATAAATTCAAATTCATATTTGAAAAGTTTATATTTTTCTAGTTTGAAAACATATTTTACATGTTCAAAGATGTTTTATTTTGAGCAAGTTATGAATTTAGCAATATTAAATGATTTAAACAAGGTTTAAATTATTTAAGCAATTTTAATTATTCAAAACATGAAACAAAAATTATATTTGGAAATATGGTTCAAAATGGCATGGAAAACATATTTTATTTGCATTATTTGGATTAAGGGTGAATTAGTTATGCAATTATTCAAATTTCAAATGAATTGTTTGAATTTGAAATTTGGATGCATTTGAATTATTCAAAACAGATTACAAATAGTTTAAATAGATAGATAATGAAATTTGGTTCAACAAACATATTTTACTTTTATTATTTGGAGTTGTAAAATAAAAGTTATTAGCATTTTCAATTAGAGGACCAATCTGTAATTAAAAGGACCTAAACTGAAAAAGAAAAAGGCTGAATTTATTTTTATACCGCGCAGTTATCTACTCTAGGCACTGCCAGTGGGCCTTGGGCCAGCGTGGACGCACGCGTGGCAGCAATGCCACAGACAGGTGGGGCCTGCCTGTCAGTGCCCAGCGCAAAAGATTGGTTTTATTCCGCGGCGCCAGGACTCGAACCCAGGCCCTACCGCGCGCGCGCAAGCACTGCAACCAGTGCGGTGCTCGATTCAGTTTTGTTAGTAACGCAAACGCAAACAGGTTATCATTCAGCTCATGTTCGCTATCTGAAACTGACGAAAGACTGCAACTTTCTGAACCTGACGGAAACACTACACCGGCGGACGGCGGCGTGCCGTGGTTGCTGTGCTCGTTACTGTGCGTGGACGCGTGCGGGTGCTGCGGTGTGCAACGTGCGTGTGCTCACGCCAGAGAGGAAGGAGGAGAGGGATGGCGTGATCACCTCCGCCGTAGACATTGCAGAGGCCCGATGCAGAACGGCGGCGGCGACAGCACGGACGGCGGCGGTGATCCAAGCTTGCTCCGGGCTCGCAGCGGTGTCGATGATGTCGAGGAAGGTGAGGGTGGCTCGTTCCTGTGGTCAGCGTGGAAGATGGGGTACGGGAACGGCGGCGGCCATGGCGGATTCATAGAGAGAGCTCGGTGGCGGTGGCAGAGAGGTGGAATCCGGCGGGGAGAGAGGAACCGTCGGCGCGCAACGGCGTCGACGTGGCGCCGCGGATGGTCTGCCGTACCGCGAGAAGAAAGATAGGGGGGGTGAGCGAACCGGTACGGGCCGTGCAGGGAAGGAAAATGGGCTGGGCCGCGTGCTGCTCCCCTCCCTCTGGGCGTTTTTCCTTTTTTAAAATTTTTTTTGTTCTGTTTTTTTTTGCAGAAATGGAAAATGGAAGAAATAGATGAGTTTTTTGAGTTAGGAAAATTTAGAAAATTTTGGGTGAGTTAATTAGGTCAACCTCAATCACTTGCCAATTTCTGTTTTCCAAATATTTCAAAATAACTTGCTGTCTGCAAATTGGTTCAAATTTGAATTAATTTGATTATTGATTGATTTATTAAAAACAAGAATTTAATTATTTTGAACCTTATTGTTTAATTAGAAACAAATGATTAGGATTGTTGTGTAATTTTCCTAATTTCAAATTGGGTGCTGTTTGTGATTTGATTTGAATTTTGAATAACATTGGAATTAATTGATTGATTAAAAGCCACCATTTTTAATAGTTGAACCTTATGGATTAATTAGAAACAATTGAGGTTTTGAGTTGAACTTTTTATTTGAGAAAGATTGTAACATGACAAGTATGAAACAAAGCTTGAATAATGTTTGAATTTCAATTGTGAAAACAGAGAAAAACAGATGCAAACCAAATGAAAACAAATGCAAACAGAGGAATGAGTATGATGACATGATGCAAAACTTTAATAAAACAAGAAACAAACATGCTAGGGGTGGTTTTTCATACTTAGGATGTTACAAAACGCCCCCCCTTGAAGGAATCGCGCCCCGAGATTCCTACTGGGAAATGAAAAGGTCCGGATACTTCTTGCGAAGATCCTCTTCGGTCTCCCACGTTGCCTCTTTATCGGAATGATGGGACCACTGCACTTTCAAGAACTTGGTGCTCTTGTTGCGAGTCTTACGCTCGGTCTCATCGAGAATACGAACAGGGTGCTCCTCATAAGATAGATCATCTTGCAGTTCAATGGAATCATGATCAACTGCACGATCTGGATCTTTGAAACACCTCTTGAGCTGT
The DNA here is from genome assembly GCA_028641055.1 of Alopecurus myosuroides. NCBI lineage: Eukaryota > Viridiplantae > Streptophyta > Magnoliopsida > Poales > Poaceae > Alopecurus > Alopecurus myosuroides. The sequence goes on from CM054059.1 coordinate 100,642,620, forward strand.
GACACGTGAAACACATCGTGCACCTTGGATAGTTTTTCTAGAAGTTCAAGACGATAGGCATTTTCCGCACGCCTTGAGATAATGTTGAAAGGACCAATGTATCTTGGTGCAAGCTTTCCTTTCACACCAAAACGATGAGTGCCTCTGAGGGGAGTTACACGGAGATATGCCTTGTCACCAGGTGCATAGATCATATCCCGGTGCTTGCTGTCATAGTAGCTCTTCTGACGAGACTGAGCAATCTTGAGATTGTCACGAATGATGTGCACTTTCTCTTCGGCTTCCTTAACAATGTCAGGGCCTAAGAGTGAACGTTCACCAGCTCCAGACCAATTGATTGGACTCCTGCATCTGCGGCCATAGAGTGCTTCAAATGGTGCCATGCCTAGGCTTGCCTGGAAGCTGTTGTTGTAGGAGAATTCAGCATATGGAAGGCATTCCTCCCATTTCATGCCAAAGGAGAGACCACATGCTCTGAGCATATCCTCGAGAATCTGATTGACTATTTCGACTTGCCCTTGAGACTGAGGGTGATAAGCTGTGCTGAACAGAATTTTGGTGCCCAATGCTTCTTGAAAGCTTTTCCAGAAATGAGAAGTGAATATGCTTCCACGGTCTGAGCTTATTTCCAATGGAACACCATGAAGAGGAACAATCTTTGCTGTGTAGAGTTCTGCTAACTGGCTAGCTGAGATTGTTTCTTTGACAGCAAAGAAGTGAGCTACTTTAGTGAGACGATCAATAACAACGAAGATTGCATCGTTGCCCTTCTTGGACTTTGGAAAACCAGTGACGAAGTCCATTTCAATCATGTCCCACTTCCACTCAGGAATTTTCAGAGGTTGGAGTAGACCTGCTGTTTTCTGATGGACTGCCTTAACACGTTGACAAACGTCGCATTCAGAAACGTATTGAGCAATTTCACGTTTCATGCCAGGCCACCAATACAGTGTCTTAAGATCCTGGTACATCTTTGTACTTCCAGGGTGGATGGAGAGAGGAGTTTCATGAGCCTCCTTGAGAATGACATCTTTGAGACTTTGAACTTGAGGAACTGCAATGCGTCCTTCGAAGAACACAGTTCCTTTGTCATCAATTGAGAAGGACCTAAATTTCTCCTTGCCTTCTTTGATGTGTTCTACCATCTTCTTGATTTCAGCATCACGAAGTTGTTCAGAACGAATCTTGTCCTCGAGAGTTGGATTGGCTGTCAAGCTAGCAAGATAGCCTTGAGGAACAAGACCAAGGTTCAGCTTCTGGAATTCTTCATGAAGTGGAGGTTGGCTTTCCATGATCATGATATTATTGCAATATGACTTGCGACTGAGAGCATCAGCCATAACATTAGCCTTGCCTGGAGTGTAAGAAATGGTGAGATCAAAGTCTTTAATCTTTTCAATCCATCTCCTTTGCCTGAGGTTCAGATCTGGTTGAGTGAAGATGTATTTCAGACTCTTATGATCGGAAAAGATTTCAGTGCGGTTACCCAACAAGTATTGCCTCCATTTCTTGAGGGCAAACACAACTGCTGCAAGTTCAAGGTCATGTGTGGGATAGTTTTGCTCATGGGCATTCAACTGACGTGAAGCATAAGCCACAACTTGACGTTCTTGCATAAGAACTGCACCTAGACCTTGGAGAGATGCATCACAAAATATCTGGAAAGGTTTGGTAGTATCTGGGCCAACCAGAACTGGTGTAGAAGTGAGTTTAGTCTTTAGGAGATTGAAACTTTCATCACATTGTGGAGACCAAACGAACTTCTTGTCCTTCTTTCTGAGATCAGTGAGAGGTTTGGCAATCTTGGAAAAATTTTGGACGAAACGACGGCAATAGCTAGCCAAGCCAAGAAAGCTTCTTACTTGCTTCACCGTCTTAGGAGGTTTCCAATCAACAATTGCTTTAACCTTTTCTAGATCAATTGCTATGCCCTTGGTTGAGATGACATGACCAAGGTAAGCAACTTCTGGAATCCAGAACTCACATTTGGAGAATTTGGCATATAGACGATGCTCGCGAAGTTTCATGAGAGTGAGACGAAGGTGTTCTCCATGCTCTTCCTCAGATTTTGAGTAGACCAGAATGTCATCAAGATATACCACAATGAATTTGTCGAGGTATTCGTGGAAGACAGAATTCATGAGTCTAAAGAATGTCGCCGGTGCATTGGTGAGACCAAAGGACATGACGGTGTATTCATATAGACCGTACCGAGTGGTGAAAGCTGTTTTTGGAATATCTTCCTTTCTGGTCTTTATTTGATGGTAACCCAGTCTCAAGTCCAACTTGGAGAATATTGAGGCTCCAGCAAGTTGATCAAAAAGATCATCGATACGAGGAATTGGATACTTGTTTTTGATGGTTTTCTCGTTGAGAGGACGATAGTCAACAACGAGTCTCTTTGTTTGATCCTTCTTCGCAACGAACAGAGTTGGGCAACCCCAAGCCGAGGAACTAGGTTGAATGTAACCTTTCTCCATGTACATATCGATTTGCTCCTTCAATAATTTCAGTTTAGGAGGAGCTATCTTGTATGGATGCTTAGAGATTGGAGCAGTACCTGGTTCAAGCTCGATCACGAACTCAACTGCTCTGTCCGGAGGCATCCCTGGCAACTCTTCTGGAAAGACGTTAGGGAATTCACAAACCACCGGAACATTTTCAAGTAGAGGTAGAGGTTTAGCATCGAGGGTGTAAAGCTGAACAGAACTTGATTCATTTGGAGAATAGACTATCTGGCCAGAAGGATGGAACAGAGTTATTGACTTCTGAGCACAGTCAATCGTAGCTTTATTGGCCTTCAACCAATCCATGCCAAGAATGACATCAATGTCAGAATTGCCAAGCAGTATGTGAGAAGCAAGGAATATGTGACCTCCAATTAGGATCTGATTTTCATGACTGATCTTGGAAGTTTGCATAGTTGCTCCAGGGGAGTTTACTACTAGCGGGGAACCCAAACCAACAAAAGGGAGTTTAAAAGCTGTCGCAAAGATCTTTGACACAAAAGAACGCGATGCCCCGGTATCAAACAACACTTTAGCTGGAAAATAGTTTACGGGGAAAGTACCGAGAACGACGTCAGGAGCTTCCTCAGCTTTGTCGATCTTGACATGATTCACCCTTGCGGTCCTCCCGACGGGCCTGTTGTTGGAGTTGAAGGATTTAGCCGGGGGAGCACGCACCATTGCCTGGTTTGTGTTGGGACGAGGTGGTGGTGGAGGTAGCTGCCTCTGCGTGCACTTGTCAGCGTAGTGCCCCGTCTGCTTGAACTTGTAGCAAGTGACGACACGAGGAGTATCTGGCCTTGGCTGCCCAATTGAAAACCTCTGACCTTGCATGTGAGCTGGGTTGGGTGGGCGGGGAGCAAAGCCTGGAGAAGCTTGGGCATATGGAGCCCTAGTGACAGCACCATTTGGCACCCAGATGCGGCGCTTCTGCGGAGGGGTGGTCATGTTGGAGGAGGAACCACCCTCACGCGAGTGCTTTGGAGACTCCTCGAACGCCTTGCGCCCATTTTCTTCATTGAGCGCGGTGTTAACGAGCTCCTCGAAGTCTTTGGCCTTGATGTTGGTGAGGGCGTACTTGAGTTCCGGGTTAAAACCTCTGAGGAACCTTGCCATCTTCTTAGCCTCAGTGGACACCTCATCACCAGCGTAACGAGCGAGGCGATTGAACTCAGTCTGATAGCCAATGACGTCCAGCTTGCCCTGCTTGAGAGAGCAAAACTCTTCACGCATCCTTTCCATGAGACCATCTGGAATGTGGTGCTTCAGGAAGGCTTCCTTGAAACAACCCCAGGTGATTGGATAGCCAGCTCTCATGGTCTGGTAGTTCTCCCACCAAGTAGCTGCCTGACCCTTCAGTAGGTAGGAGGCATACTTGACCTTGTCTTCCTCAGCAACGTTATCAATGTCCAGAGCCTTGGCCATCTCACGGATCCAGTCATCAGCATCCAGAGGCTCGCGTGTTGCCACGAAAGCTCTCGGCCCCAGACTCAGAAACTCCTTGATGCTGACTAGTGGAGCGTTCTGGTTGTTGTGCTGATTAGCCTGGAACTGGGCCATCTGCGTCACGACCTGAGTCATCTGAGTCAACAGCTCCGTGATTGGCGGTGGCTCAGGCGGGTTGTTCCTTGTTGGCGGCATCCTGAATAGACATGCATTTTAGCACAACAATAGAAAAGGATAGACTTGGTAACCGAAAGAGAGATTATTCCGACGCATGAATAGATAACCAACAGGTACATCAACACATGTTCAAATACATCAGAATATCACACCACGAATGGTTCGAAAGCCAAAGGATAACTAAACATAGCTAAGAATGGATACATCGGTACTCCCATGCTCATCACGCAGGACGGCGGTGAGTAGTACGACGAGAGGTACGGTGAGGAGCACGCCCACGAAAGTAGGTAGAACGACGATCCACATAGATCTGACGTGGTCTGAGAGCGACTCTAGGTGTGGTGAAGTACATAACGTCGACTCCCTGTGCTCCAAAGCGTGGAATCCCAGTGTAACCAGCACCAAGGTTGAGGAGTGGACCTCTGATCGGCTCGTAACCTCCAGCATCTGGCAGACGACGACCAACTGGCTGATCGAAATGTGCAAAGCGCTCATCTCCAACAAAGTATGTGGTGTACGTTGCCAGCTGCTCTCTGACTGAAGCCAACTCCTGAGATAGTGTGCTGGCAACTGCGTCACTGTGCCTCACAAACTGAGCGGTGGTATGCAGCCTGGAGTTATCATGCTCGTAGACATCCAGGTTGTCGTAGAGAGTGAAGTGAGCTCCCTCCGAGGTGATGTAACCACGGGGGATGTGGCGATAGATAGAATCGTCAAATCCCTAGTAGTCAGCACGAAGGACGGTGAGACTCACATAAGCTGCCTGCTGCACGGCCATATCCACTGTGGAACCTACTGCCTCGTAGCGGTGGACAACGCTCATGCCATCATCTGACAGAATGTAGACGATAGCCTGGTAGTAGGTCTGGTCAAACTCTCGCTGCTGCTCGTAGACCTGATACTCTGGTGCCCAACGGAACCCCAGATAAGTGACCATGTCTCTCAGCATCTCCGGATAACCGGCAGTGCTCTCGCAACGAGTCATCCTAACCACCTGCGGGTAGAACCTGAGATCCATCTGCAGATGATCGGGGAAGTTTTGATTAGACGCCGGTAGAAGAACTGAAGTGGAAAGCAACAACAAGGTTTGAACGGACGATAAGGATGTTGAGAAGAAAAGGATATCGAAGCAACATCGGGAAACACGAGACCAAAAAATCCTGAGGTACTACGGAAAACCCATCCGGGCTTCTAAAGGATAAATATCTAATGCTTAAGGAATAGAGGATCTGCTTCCGGGGCTTACACGCCTCCGTTCTCAATCGTGAGTAGGCAACATGATAAATCATGTCACAACCACCTCCATTCCTATGGTCTAGTAGATATAACTATCCCAGAGAAACCAGGATTCGTGAAATCCTAACTTGAAAGTTTAGGTGAGAAGAGAAAAACAACTTTGCACTTCCTTACCAGAAAAGGGCGGGTGGGTGGGGAAAGAAGAAAAATGGCAGAATTCCTACTCTCACGTTTCATTTTTCCTATATAGCTACAAAATAGTTTCTAGACTCAACTGCGACCAGTAAAAGGGATCCTACAGGCAGACAGGCTCTGATACCATTTGTCACACCCGGACTTCTAGAGGATACTCGCAGTTCCGTTGAACAGTAGTTGATTGGATTACGGGGCTTACCGGCACCCGCATCTCTTACGAGTAGGCCAACACACGTATGTGTGACAACCAACCCCTAATGTTCATCGTCTACGTAAACCATCCCATAGAAATCAGGATACTACCCTTGGCGTACTTCATACCATACACACATGGTACGTCAACGGCGTTTAACAGAATGATAGCACAACATATCTCTAAGACACAAATAAATAGAAATAAGTTGCAAATGGCTCTCACTAGAGCAGAGATAGCAAATACAATCATCCAGAGGACACATGTCCCAACATATCATCATTACATCTCAGCGGAAGCATTCAAAGGGTCTGAGTACAGACAAAATCCAAATAGGCTTAAGAAGCCGGAAACGAAAAGACGGAGCCCATCCACGATGTCTCGGATCCTGCCCGGGTCCGCTATCTACTCGTCAGCAGCCTCGTCAAACTCCACGTAGTAGCCGTCACGGGGATCCTCGTAGGCGTAGTCTGCGGAAACCACAGCCCCAAAGGGGTCAGTACATAAACGTACTGGCAAGCAAGACTCACAGTTCACCAAAGTGTAACCCGTCAACCCCAAGCACAGATGCTTTGGGTTCAGCGGAAGAAAAGGGGATATAAAAGATGCTGCAACTGGCTGCTCTAACCAACTACAGAACATGATACCACTTCCGGCTAACAGAAAGGGGATAAGATAGCGTATCGTAACCAACTATAACTAACTCCAAACAAACCCATCCTGGATCTCGCCCCTGATCCAAAGAGGCAATCCGAGGATAACTCCCACAGTTGGATTAATAATGGTTCAAGTTATTGTGTCAATAAGACTATTACTAGTCAAGTTATCATTAGTTAGGTGTAAGTTGTTCTGAGTACTTGTTAGCCAGTACTTTCACCAAGTTAACCATAACCGCGGAAAACACGGCTTCTCGAGAAGATTTAACCCTGCAGGGGTGCACCAATTTAGCCGTACACGTAAGAATAACCCGCCAGATGGAAGGGCCCTTCCACCAAGCGGGGCACTCAACACAACTCAACTCTTCTTCGCATCAAACCCAAAGAACCACGTGCTGTGCGTGCGCGGCTAATCGAGCCCCCACGAAGAAAAGGGGGACCCTCATAGCACTGGAAGACCACGCCGCCCTAAATGCCGACTACAGAAGTTCCACCCTGGCCTCGGGTTCGTACCTGCATATGCGTGCATCAAATGGAAAGCTCGAACTAAGTGTGGCGATTTGGACGAGATGCGAATCGAATCAAATTGAGGGGGGCGCCCATACACGCTTCCCACATGCGGATAGTGCGCTCATCATGGGTCAGTAGACAAGACCCTTTTCCTAATTAGGGTCGACACTAGCAGGCCTCAAAACCACGCCGGGCCTCCTGCCGGTGCCTTATCAGCAAATTATGATTACCCAAAATTAACAGGTTGTTGTTTAACATCGAGCCCCAGAACATAATAGAAATATAATAACAGAAAGTAACGGGTAACAGACTCAAGCAGAAACAACCCTAAGCATGCTAGTAAGACACGGGCCACAAGCAAAGGGGTTATAGGTGTGGAGGTGAGGCAATATCATGGTTAAGGGATAACATGTGATAGGTTCGTAACAGAAGCAACGATACCTATGGCTAGCAGAAATAGACAACGGAAAGTATCGGTAACCAATGTTGAAAGGAACACAGTGGTTCATGTGAGTGATAACTTGCCTGCAAACTCAGTAGCCTGGTACTGAGCTAGATCCTCAGAAGGGGTGTCGTAAGTATCGTCTGTCTCAACGTCGTCGTCTATTCGAGAAGAAGTAAACAAACAACACAGAGAGATAAACAATCAATAACATGGCATAGTGCACAATCATGGAATGATGCATGTCAATTTAATGGATGCATCAAAATAAACTAGTTGACATGGTAACACAATTTAAATGGACCCATATGCAATTTGAGTTGCATATGAAAAGCCCATGAATTAAGGTTGGAATAATTGTTTTACAACTAATCAACAGGTGAAGGTGGTTTAGTATGGTGCATGGATGAGGAAAACAGAAAAATAACAACAATAGAATCAATTGGAAATAAGGTTAACCAATTTTGGAATTTTAGTTATTAAGTTAAGAATTTTGGTTCCTTAAAGGTGTCACACAAGCAATTGTTGTTTTCAGCAATTTGAATTGTCCAAAATAGATAACAAAGTTCATATTTGAAAAGAACACAAAATTTTAAGTGGACTACATGTTTCAAATATTGAAAAAGGATTTACAATGATTTACTTATGAATTAAACAAGATTAAACAAGTTTTAAATGAATTTAAAACAAGTTTGAATATTATTTGAATTTTATTTGTTCAAAAACATAAATTCAAATTCATATTTGAAAAGTTTATATTTTTCTAGTTTGAAAACATATTTTACATGTTCAAAAATGTTTTAATTTGAGCAAGTTATGAATTTAGCAATATTAAATGATTTAAACAAGGTTTAAATTATTTAAGCAATTTTAATTATTCAAAACATGAAACAAAAATTATATTTGGAAAGATGGTTCAAAATGGCATGGAAAACATATTTTATTTGCATTATTTGGATTAAGGGTGAATTAGTTATGCAATTATTCAAATTTCAAATGAATTGTTTGAATTTGAAATTTGGATGCTTTTGAATTATTCAAAACAGATTACAAATGGTTTAAATAGATAGATAATGAAATTTGGTTCAACAAACATATTTTACTTTTATTATTTGGAGTTGTAAAATAAAAGTTATTAGCATTTTCAATTAGAGGACCAATCTGTAATTAAAAGGACCTAAACTGAAAAAGAAAAAGGCTGAATTTATTTTTATACCGCGCAGTTATCTACCCTAGGCACTGCCAGTGGGCCTTGGGCCAGCGTGGACGCACGCGTGGCAGCAATGCCACAGACAGGTGGGGCCTGCCTGTCAGTGCCCAGCGCAAAAGATTGGTTTTATTCCGCGGCGCCAGGACTCGAACCCAGGCCCTGCCGCGCGCGCGCAAGCACTGCAACCAGTGCGGTGCTCGATTCAGTTTTGTCAGTAACGCAAATGCAAACAGGTTATCATTCAGCTCATGTTCGCTATCTGAAACTGACGAAAGACTGCAACTTTCTGAACCTGACGGAAACACTACGCCGGCGGACGGCGGCGTGCCGTGGTTGCTGTGCTCGTTACTGTGCGTGGACGCGTGCGGGTGCTGCGGTGTGCAACGTGCGTGTGCTCGCGCCAGAGAGGAAGGAGGAGAGGGATGGCATGATCACCTCCGCCGTAGACGTTGCAGAGGCCCGATGCAGAACGGCGGCGGCGACAGCATGGACGGCGGCGGCGATCCAAGCTTGCTCCGGGCTCGCAGCGGTGTCGATGATGTCGAGGAAGGTGAGGGGGGCTCGTTCCCGTGGTCGGCGTGGAAGATGGGGTACGGGAACGGCGGCGGCCATGGCGGATTCAGAGAGAGAGCTCGGTGGCGGTGGCAGAGAGGTGGAATCCGGCGGGGAGAGAGGAAAACGGCGGCGGTGCTCGAGGGGATAGGGTGGCAGGTAGGCTAGGGATAGCTCGGGGCCTAGGGCATGGGTTTTATAGGCGCTACAGGGCGCTGCTGGCCGTCGGCGCGCAACGACGTCGACGTGGCGCCGCGGATGGTCTGTCGTACCGCGAGAAGAAAGAGAGGGGGGGGTGAGCGAACCGGTACGGGCCGTGCGGGGAAGGAAAATGGGCTGGGCCGCGTGCTGCTCCCCTCCCTCTAGGCGTTTTTCCTTTTTTAAAATAAAAATTTGTTCTGTTTTTTTTTGCAGAAATGGAAAATGGAAGAAATAGATGAGTTTTTTGAGTTAGGAAAAATTTAGAAAATTTTGGGTGAGTTAATTAGGTCAACCTCAATCACTTGCCAATTTCTGTTTTCCAAATATTTCAAAATAACTTGCTGTTTCCAAATTGGTTCAAATTTGAATTAATTTGATTATTGATTGATTTATTAAAAACAAGAATTTAATTATTTTGAACCTTATTTTTTAATTAGAAACAAATGATTAGGATTGTTGTGTAATTTTCCTAATTTCAAATTGGGTGCTGTTTGTGATTTGATTTGAATTTTGAATAACATTGGAATTAATTGATTGATTAAAAGCCACCATTTTTAATAGTTGAACCTTATGGATTAATTGGAAACAATTGAGGTTTTGAGTTGAACTTTTTATTTGAGAAATATTGTAACATGGCAAGTATTAAACAAAGCTTGAATAATGTTTGAATTTCAATTGTGAAAACAGAGAAAAACAGATGCAAACCAAATGAAAACAAATGCAAACAGAGGAATGAGTATGATGACATGATGCAAAACTTTAATAAAACAAGAAACAAACATGCTAGGGGTGGTTTTTCATACTTAGGATGTTACACTTAGCCACATTTGGTGTCACTTCTACTCACAGTATTCACAAGGGGTGGTGGGTTTGCTTTTTGTTCCTCCTATGCACACAAGGTGTTTGATGAAATGCCCGAGAGCATGAAACGCACATGATATGGTGGGTTTTTATTTATTTTACCTCCGCGATCGCGGTTAGCAACTTGAACCTTTCATGATTTGTATTATTTCCAGCTAGTTAGTTTAACAAATGCATGATGGTTAATTATATACTTTATATAATAATAATGCAGATGAACCGGCAATGGATGTACGGTAACCGACTCTCCGGCGAGTTCACTACGGGTTTGAAAGATTTCCTCGTAGTGGCAAATGCGAACAAGCAGCGAGGTTTTATTATCTGTCCATGTGCTGAATGTAAGAATGAGAAGGGTCACTCCTCCTCAAAAGTCGTTCACATGCACCTGCTTCGGCACAGTTTCATGCGAAGCTATAATTGTTTGACCAAGCATGGAGAAAAAGGGGTTAGAATGGAAGAAGATGAAGAAGAGGATGATATCGATTTCAACTATCATGACGCTTTCGGTGATACTTTCATGGAGGATGATGCTGAAGGTGGGGAAGGGTTTGGTGAAGGTGAAGAAGAGGCACATGATGAGCCCGCTGATGATCTTGGTCGGACCATTGCTGATGCACGGAGACGCTGCGAAACTGACAAGGAGAGGGAGAATTTGGATCGCATGTTAGAGGATCACACGAAGTCACTGTACCCAGGATGCGACAATAGTCTGAAAAAGCTGGGCTGCACACTGGATTTGCTGAAATGGAAGGCACGGGAAGGTGTAGCTGGCTCATCATTTGAAAATTTGCTGAAAATGTTGAAGAATATGTTTCCGAAGAATAACGAGTTGCCCGCAAGTACGTACGAAGCAAAGAAGGTTGTCTGCCCTCTATGTTTAGAGGTTCTGAAGATACATGCATGCATTAACGACTGCATCCTCTACCGCGGTGCATACGAGAATTTGGATGAATGCCCTGTATGCACTGCATTGCGTTATAAGATCAGAGGCGATGACCCTGGTGACGATGTTGAGGGCGAGAAACCCAGGAAGAGGGTTCCCGCCAAGGTGATGTGGTATGCTCCTATAATACCTCGGCTGAAACTCCTGTTCAGGAACAAAGAGCATGCCAAGTTGTTGCGATGGCACAAAGAGGACCGTAAGTCCGACGGGGAGTTGAGACACCCCGCTGATGGAACGCAATGGAGAAAGATCGACAGAGAGTTCAAAGATTTTGCAGCTGACGCAAGGAACATAAGATTTGGTCTAAGTACTAATGGCATGAATCCTTTTGGCGAGCAGAGCTCCAGCCATAGCACCTGGCCCGTGACTCTATGAATCTACAACCTTCCTCCTTGGTTGTGCATGAAGCGGAAGTTCATTATGATGCCAGTGCTCATCCAAGGTCCGAAGCAACCCGGCAACGACATCGATGTGTACCTAAGGCCACTAGTTGATGAACTTTTACAGTTGTGGGGCAGACATGGTGTACCTGTGTGGGATGAGCTTAAAGAAGAGGAATTTAACCTACGAGCGTTGCTTTTTGTAACCATCAACGATTGGCCTGCTCTCAGTAACCTTTCGGGACAGTCAAATAAGGGATACAAAGCATGCACGCACTGCTTACATGAGACTGAAAGTGTATTTTTGGATAATTGTAGGAAGAACGTGTACCTGGGTCATCGTCGATTTCTTCCCCGAAATCATCACGTAAGAAAGAAAGGCAAGCATTTCAACGGCAAGGCAGATCACCGGCCGAAGCCTGCGGAACGTACTGGAGCTGAGATATTTGATATGGTCAAGGATTTGAAAGTCATCTTTGGAAAGGGTCCTGGCGGGCAATCAGTTCCGCTGGGAGTTGACGGGCACGTACCCATGTGGAAAAAGAAATCGATATTTTGGGAGCTACAGTATTGGAAAGTCCTAGATGTCCGCTCTGCAATCGACGTGATGCATGTTACGAAGAATATTTGCGTGAACCTGCTAAGCTTCTTGGGCGTGTATGGGAAGACAAATGATACAAAGGAAGCACGGCAGGACCAGCAACTTTTGAAAGACCCAGATGACCGGCATCCGGAATGGTTTCAAGGTCGTGCCAGCTACGCTCTTACCAAAGAAGAGAAGGTCATTTTTTTGAATGCATGAGCAGAATGAAGGTCCCGTCTGGCTTCTCGTCGAATATAAAGGGAATAATAAACATGGCGGACAAAAAGTTCCAAAACCTGAAGTCTCACGACTGCCACGTGATTATGACGCAATTGCTTCCGATTTCTTTGAGGGGGCTCCTACCGGAAAATGTTCGAGTAGCCATTGTGAAGCTATGTGCATTCCTCAATGCAATCTCTCAGAAGGTAATCAGTCCAGAAGATCTACCACGGTTACAGAACGATGTGGTCCAATGTCTTGTCAGTTTTGAGTTGGTGTTTCCACCATCCTTCTTCAATATCATGACGCACCTCCTGGTCCACCTAGTCGAAGAGATTTCCATTCTCGGTCCTGTATTTCTACACAATATGTTCCCCTTCGAGAGGTTTATGGGAGTATTAAAGAAATATGTTCGTAACCGTGCTAGGCCAGAAGGAAGCATCGTAAAGGGCTATGGAAATGAGGAGGTAATTGAGTTCTGCATTGACTATGTTCCTGACCTTAAGCCGATTGGTATTCCTCAATCGCGGCACGAGGGGAGACTAAGTGGAAAAGGCACGATCGGAAGGAAATCAACGATATGTATGGACGGTCATTCTATGACTGAAGCACACCACACAGTTCTGCAAAATTCGAGCTTGGTGGCTCCGTACTTCGAGCAACACAAGAATATTTTACGCTCGGACAACCCGGGGAAGCCTGAATCATGGATTAGAAAGGCCCACATGGAGACTTTCGGCAGTTGGTTGCGAAAACATTTAATGAATGACAATGATGTTGGAGATCAGGTGTACATGTTGGCCAAGACACCATCTTCGACTATAACGACTTTCCAAGGGTACGAGATTAATGGGAATACATTTTACACGATCTCCCAAGATAAAAAGAGCACCAACCAAAACAATGGTGTCCGCTTTGATGCAGCAACCGAGATTGGGAAAAAGGTCACATATTACGGTTACATAGAGGAGATATGGGAACTTGACTATGGACCCTCCTTTAAGGTCCCTTTGTTCCGGTGCAAATGGTTCAAGCTAACAGGAGGTGGGGTAAAGGTGGACGAGCAATACGGAATGACAATGGTGGATTTCGACAATCTTGGTTACCTTGACGAACCATTCGTCCTAGCCAAAGATGTCGCTCAGGTTTTCTATTTGAAGGACATGAGTAGCAAACCGAGGAAACGGAAAGATAAGAAAACGATCAGTACATCATGCGATGATCCAAAGCGCCACATTGTTCTTTTAGAGAAAAGAAACATCGTGGGAGTGGAGGACAAGACAGACATGTCAGAAGATTATAATATGTTTGGTGAAATTCCGCCCTTCAAAGTCAACACTGACCCAAGCATTAAGTTAAATGATGAGGATGCTCCATGGATACGGCCAAATCGTAAGAAAGCGGGGACACAAGGGAAGAATTGATGTGTAATAATTTATTGTGTACCAAACTTTTTTGAATGGATCATGTGAATTATATTATCTCTGATGTGTTTAAGACTAACTCCTTTGCAAAATATTTGAGAAAACGAGTGGAAAGCATGGAAAACTGAAGGTTACTTAAATGTCTCAAAACCTTGTGAGATAAAATATCTGATTTCATAACTTTTATTAAAAACAGAAAACAGACGCGCTAGCGCGCCGCAGTGTCGCCGGAATACAAATTCTTTTATTAAAAAGAGAGAACATACAAACACTACTCCTCGTCGTCGTCGTCGGGGAACTCGTCGGTGACCTCCTCCGGGTCATCGTCGTCGGCGATCTCGTCGGTGACCTCCTCGTCGTCGTTGGAGGTGCATGATGGTATGTCCGAGATAGGCCCCCACCTCGGATCGTCGGAGGCCCAGACTTCGCCGGCGCGGTCGGCCCGACGAAGCTCTTGCAGCGCCCTCGTCCTCGCCTCCCGAGCGGCATCTAACGCGAGGTGGCGTTCGAGGCGGCACTCCGCCCGCTCAGCCGCGCGGGTCTGCTAGAGCTCCTCGTCGGCGCTCTCCCTCCCGGGTTGTTCCGGTAATACTCGCGGACGACGTGTTCTTCCCTGGCGTCGACTAGGCCCTGAAACGCGCGGTGACGGAGGTGGAGGTGGTCAGCGGCAGTGACGATCTGCGGCTTCGGCGCCCTGGCCCCCGCTTCCCAGACGGTGTGGCAGTCGTTGAAGTTCATCAGCGACCGCGGGCGGTTGAGGTGCCAGGCCGCCGCGTCCCAGGCGCGGGCGGCCTCCGCCGCCGTCGCAAAGGAACCGAGGGGGATGCGGTCGTCCCCCCAGCGGATATCTGCGCTGAACATTCCGTTCTGCCGTGCTCGGACGCCGCGGAAGCCGGTGGTGCTGTTCCTCCTCGGAGGCATGGTGGAAGCGCGACGGTGCGTGGAGAGGAGTGGGCGCGTGGAGAGGAGAAGACGCGCTCGAGGCGCGACAGTTTATACCGCGCCCTCCTGGCCACGCGTCACAACTCCCGCGCCACGCGTCACAACTCCCGCGCCACGCGCCACCCTAACACAAGCAAGCAAATAGTTGCACATTACTACCCGAGCTCAAAGTGAACACTGACCCAAGCATGGATGGATGTGTTAAAGGGGGGGTGTAGAACAAAACAATCGGTATCACCATCATACAGCCCTACCGTGGCTACTCGGTGCAATATGCATACCAAATGCACGGTAGGACGTATGATGGCGAATCCGGATGTTTTGTATTTGCTCGATAAACTGAATATATGATGTATCAAACCTTAAAGGGGGATGTAGAACAAAACAATCGGTATCGCCATCATACAGCCCCACCGTGGCTACTGGGTGCAATATGCATACCAAATGCACGGCAGGACGTATGATGGCGAATCCGGATGTTTTGTATTTGCTCGATGAACTGACCGGTGTATGAAGGTGGGCTATATATAGGGTCCTCTGGCTCACAAAGTGTTGTGCTAGGGTTTTGATCCAACGGTTAAGAAACCACCTCATTCAACGGCTCACAACAGCTCGAAAGAAACACACCGTAGATCGAACGGCTCACAACAGCTCGAAAGAAACACACCCCAGATCCAACGACTCACAAGCGCTTTAAAGAAACACATGATCCGTGTGATTCTATCTGATTGGTCCAAACGAAACCCTAACCCATTTAGTCCCGGTTGGTGTCCCCAACCGGGACTAAAGGGATGTTTTCTTCTCGCTATATATATGTATGCATTGCCACACCATTGGCATAAACACATACAAACTCACCACTCTCTCATGGCTTCTACCGTACCCACTCTAACATTCATCCAGGCGGAGGCACTTTCCGCCTCGAACTACCCCTGCCCGTGCGGCTACAACGTTCCCGCCGGTTGGATGCTGAGCGCCGGAGGAGTGCCGGTCCCTCCTCTTCCTCAAGGTGTGGCGCATCGGGCGGCCATCACCAACCACTACTATCACGAGCTCACGCCGGAGCAGCGGAGGAATCCCAGTTGGCATCCCGATAACCAGCATACTTGGGATGCCTTCTTCATCAATCGGCGTGAGAGGGCGCTCGCCAGGTATGAGGAGGACGGCCTGCCTCCTGGGAACTTTCACGAGGCCGGTCGTCGGCTATGGTGGTCCGGCCGGACTCTACTGAGCGTCATGGACTACATCAGGGCCGGCGATATCCCCCGCCTGCGCTACCCTCGGGCCCAGTCCTGGAGTCGTGATCCTCCGAGGGAGTGCAGAGCACCATCAGACGATAGTGACGACGACAGCGGCGGCAACTACGACGACTACGAGTACATGTACTATAGGCCTAGGCAGGAGTATGACTAGCAGATATCAGATCATGCATCTATGCTCTCCGTTTATGTCTAGATCCACTCTAGCCATTATGTACTGCCTTTTTTATCCATATATATATTCAAGATGTGTGTGAATCTTTATGATTATATAATCTTTATGATTAGTTTTATTTTTCTAAATTTTCTGATATATTATTTGTATTTTTAAGATTTTAAAAAGAATTAGTTTTATTTTTCTGAATTTTCTGATATATTATTTGTATTTTTAAGTTTGGGAAAAGGAAATTTATTTGAATAACAACCTTTAGTCGCGGTTCGTGTCACGAACCGGGACTAAAGGCTCGTTCTGCGCGGGAACGAAAACGCCGCGAAAAAAGTCGCACACGTTAGGGTTTTCTGAACCGCACTATAAAAGACCCGCACCCTGGGAACTTTCACGAGGCCGGTCGTCGGCTATGGTGGTCCGGCCGGAATCTACAGAGCGTCATGGACTACATCAGGGCCGGCGATATCCCCCGCCTGCGCTACCCTCAGGCCCAGTCCTGGAGTTGTGATCCTCCGAGAGAGTGCAGAGCACCGTCAGACGATAGTGACAACGACGGCGGCGGCGACTACGACGACTACGAGTACATGTACTATAGGCCTAGGCAGTAGTATGACTAGCAGATATCAGATCATGCATCTATGCTCTCCGTTTAGGTTTAGATCCACTCTAGCCATTATGTACTGCCTTTTTTATCTATATATATATTCAAGATGTGTGTGAATCTTTATGATTATATAATCTTTATGATTAGTTTTATTTTTCTGAATTTTCTGATATATTATTTATATTTTTAAGACTTTAAAAAGAATTAGTTTTATTTTTCTGAATTTTCTGATATATTATTTGTATTTTTAAGTTTGGGAAAAGGAAAAGTATTTGAATAACCACCTTTAGTCGCGGTTCGTGTCACGAACCGGGGCTAAAGGCTCGTTCTGCACGGGAAGGCAAACGCCGCGAAAAATTGCACCTTTAGTCCCGGTTCGTGACACCAACCGGGACTAGGGGGACCTTTAGTCCCGGTTCGTGACACCAACCGGGACTAAAGGCCCGCGGAGGGTACCCCGGGGGACCTTTAGTCCCGGTTGCTGTCACGAACCGGGACTAAAGGCTGGCCCTATATATTCCCGCCCCTGAAACTTTTCTAAGGACCAACCGCATCGTCTTCTCCGCGCCGCACTGCTCGTCTTCTCCGCGCCGCCGTCGCCGATTCCGCCCGCAGAGACACAGAGGACGCGCCGCCGTCATCTCCGGTAGGTGCCCGCCGCCCCTGCGCCCGTCATCCCCGCTGCTCCTCGTCCGTTCCCGTCGCTGCTCCTCGGCCCGTGCCCTCCGTGACCGTCCTCCCGCCGCCACGACATCCGCCCACCGTGACCGTCCTCCCGCCGCTCCTCGTCGGCGCTCCTTGTCCCTGCCTCCTCCCCGTCGTCTCCGTTCCCCCCCCCCCCCGTGGCCGGAATCGACACGTTCGCCGGAGACCCGAGAGCCCCGCCGCGTTTACTTCACGGCGGCTCGCCGTCATCGACCAGCCGAGGGCGGCACCGCCACGCAGAGGTAGATTGCGTCGAGACGGTTCCAAGGACACCAACCACGTGTCCTGTGGTGGCCGAAATCGCCACCGGCGACCGAATCTGCCACCGCGGCCACCGTGTGACGCCAGGGGTGACGTCATGATGACGTCACCTGGCCACGTGTTGTCGAGTTTTTTTAATGACGTCATCATGACGCGTGGGGCCCACTGTATATGGAATTACAGAAAATAGTTAAATCTTCTAAATTAAATAACTTTTAATTTATAATTCCAAAAATTATGGAAAAATATGCAAAATGTTCACAAAAATGTAAGCTATCTGTTTATATCATTTTCAATCATGTTTGACAAAGTTCAAAATGAGACCATATTTGAATTTTTATTAAATTCATTAAAATAATGAAAATAAGTTTTAATTCAATAAATTCAGAATATTAAGTGTAATATACCAAAATGACCAGGAAAGCAAATGCAACCTAGCTATAGGGTTCTCCAAGTCATTTGAGAAACTAATCTTGGACACACCTCTAAAGTATGGTTTTCCCCCTCCGGTGGTCATCGTTCTTCCACCCAAAACCCTAGCAATCTGTTTTCCCTCCTTCTACGACAATATTTGCTAAGTCTCCTATATACTTAATTAATTTTTACTACATGCATGTCTGCAGGAGTGACATATGGCGGACAATAGAGACCTGACGGAACAGGAGGCTGAAGGTTATCTATTAGATATCATAGCCGGAGAACATGATGTAATCTCTTCTTATCTGAACCTTGATGATCAAGAACGTGAAGGAACGTACATTGTTGATGATCAAGGAGGTGAAGCAACGGACATTGTGGATGATCAAGGAGGTGAAGGAATGGACATTGATGACGGAGGTCAACCGTCGACAAACGACGATCTCCAATTGCAAAGAATAACCACCTCCAGCGAGGTATATATATATACATACATTGAGCCTCTCGTGATACAAACTTACTGAAATGTGAATACATATGCACTAACGCGCGCGACTCTCTTTCTTATTTTAGCCCTCGGCCGGATCGAGTACGACAACGCGTGGCAAATCCAAGGCGATGAAAGATGGAGAAACATATACCATCGAATCAGTCGGTGAAACCGGCAAGCCCCTACAACACACCACGAAGTTTATCAACCAATGCGGAGTCATTGTTAGAGACACCGTCCCGATCACCGTCCAGGAATGGAAGGAGCCAAAGAAAGCACGTCTTGGTTTCAGTTATGTCCACAAGAGAATGAAAGAGGAGATGTTTAGAAAGCTTATGGTACATTTCATTCTACCTCCGGAATACAACAAAAAAGATGAATTCGGTGAAGAGGTTCCGGGTGGACGTCAGAGGAGGAGGCTAGTCAAAGAGTTCGCTCTTCAGAAGATGGCCGAAGCATTCCGGAACTTCAAGAAAAAATTGTTCCGTGAATATGTCAGCAAAGGGCAAGACTCCGATTTTCACTGGACAACATGAGAAACTGAGAGATGATTGGCCAGAATTTGTGACGCAGAAGAAATCGGAGCATTTCAAGGAAATGTCGAAAAAAAATAAGGCTAATGCGGATAAGAAACAGTACCATCATGTTATGGGGCCAGGAGGATACCTCGTTTCGGCGCCTAAGTGGCAGGCGATGGAGGACGGCCCGAGGGCAAGAGGAATCCCTCTAGGTACAGAGGGATGGGACGAAAGAGCCAAAATGTGGTGGTACGGGCATGGGGGGTCGCTAGACCCGGAGACAGGGGCGTGTGTTCATCGGCAGAAAACGTTTGCTCCCACAAAAAACCTTGTTGACGCAATGACCAAAGCTCAACAGGGCTAGATCACGTTCAACAGAGAGAGAGAGACCAACTGACCCATGCCCTCGGGAATCCTGAACACGGAGGACATATACGAGGCAAAGGCAGATTGCCGTGGAAAGTAGGGTTTTCCCAGGAGGGTGACCCGTACTGTTACAGAAGCTGTAAGAGAAATACGGACCGGGCTGCAGATCTTCTGTCGAAGCTTGCAACGGAAGTTAGTGAGTTGAAGCAGACCGTGGCGGGTATACTTGAGAAAGAAACAGCGGCAGCTGCAGGGCCGCATGAAGAACATGCAGCGGATCTCGGAAGCCAGCATCAGCTGAGAAGCAGCGTGGCTTCCACGGAAGCCCCGCCTGCAGGTGCTAATGCACCGATGATCGAGAGTCATGCACCGGAGCCTCACTACCCCGTGGATGATGTAAAGGAGATGAAAGAATGTGATCTGCATTATCCCGTGGGGAACATTTCCATGAAGGTAGCTACAGGCAGTGCTTTACCCTATACACCTGGAGCACTCCATCACAACAACCCCATTCCATATGGCTATGCTCGTGTCACGGTGGAAGACATAGTCCAAGTGTTTGAGGACCTGGAGATTGACATAGCTACACCCGAAGGGGAGAGAAGACTTGGAGATGTCAAGCGCCAGTTCATTCTATGGAAAAAGAAGTACATAGTGTTTCCAGGCGAGACGCCAAGGCTAACAAGTCCACCCCCCTCCGATGGTGCAGGTGCTAGTGGTGGTGGTGCTGGTTCACCTACGCCTCCTTCACGGCATTCGACGCCGTCCCCCGATCCACAATCTCCGGCGGGTAAGGAGCCGTCGCCCCCCATTCCTTCTCCGGTGGATAAGAAGCAGCCGTCGCCCCCCATTCCTCCTCCGGCGGATAAGCAGCAGCCGTCGCCCCCCATTCCTCCTCCGGAGGATAAGCAGTCGTCGCCCCCCATTCCTCCTCCGGCGAAGAAACAGAAGCAGGCGGACAGCAAGGGAACCTGCTCTTGGACTATTAACCCGGAGCCTTATGTACCTAAGACCACACGGGTACCGGAGCCATCACTGAAGCCTATCCCCCCAAGGCCTTGGGAACTTAGTGATGATGAAACCAAATTGGCCGCGAAGGCTGACCTTGAGAAATGGAAGGCCCATCAGAAGGCGCGAAAGGAGCCTAAGCCCAAGGAAGTATACCCTCCGATAGTATACAAGTGGGCTACGGGTTTTTTGTCGACACCGTCCCAAGCCGAGAAGAATTTGCCTAAATACTATGATAATGAACTTCGTACGCAAGCAAAAGCATTGGCGGAGGAGAAAGAAAAAATGAAAAAAAGCGGGAAACAAGTTGACCAGCTCGGGATGCAGAGTAAACAATCGATCCCCCCGCTCATAGTGAAAGCCGGTCCGGAACAGGACCCCGAGGTCAGAGAAGCTGTGGCAGCAATGGGATTGACTGTAGCTACTGCCATGAAAAATGCGTCCGAGGCCAGTATGTCTCTTCGTGCCTTTTTAGGCCTGGACGATGCGCCAATGGCTGAGGTAGCATTACAATATGAGAAGAAAGGGCCTCTCGTTGAGCCTACGCAGGAAAAGGATCTACCACCACTAATGCAAAGTCTGCTACGTTGGTACAAAGAATTCATATCATGGTCCGACAGAGACTTTGTGTATGTGGATGTTACAGAGGAGCATCACACCAAAAAGTACACTGTACCAGTTGAGATGAGTGAATTGTTCCAGCTGTTCAATCTGCGCGAGCTCGACAAATCTATCCTGAGTTGCTACGTTCTGTAAGTGATTTATTTCTACCTCATCTCGTTCTTCATTGTCTACACTATATATATATATTGTCCTAACTATATTGTTGCGTACGCTATTATGCAGATTGAAGATTTGGGAATGCAAAATAAGACTCATCCATGATGTGTGGTTCATTGACCCACAAATCATTAATGGAACTATGTTAGAGCATCACCCCAAAGACGTGGAGAAAGACTTGTACAATTTTCTTAAAAAGCATGAACTCAAAAGTCATATTCTATTTCCTTACCATTTTGGGTGAGTGTTTCTCTCTTGTGCCCATTCTCTTTTGTTTACTCCATGCATGGTATGTCTAATCGATAAGTTATGCCTGTGCGCATGTAACGTGTCCGCAGGTTCCACTGGATTTTGCTAAAAATTGAACTTCAGAGCTCCACAGTTTTTATCATGGACTCTATGAATTCAGATGCAAAGCTTTGGATCGACATGAGAAAAATGATGCAAAGGTAATTATTTTCAATCATTTCCGCTCTATATCGATCGGTCTCTTTTGTTCATTTCCTAATATGCAGTAGCTAATAACTCCCTTGTTCATTTAATTTTATTTGCACTGTAGAGTTTGGAGACGGTTCTCACATGAACATGTCGGTGGATTCAAACATCAGCTAGAATTTAAAAATGTGGTTCGTGGTGTGGATAAGCAGCCACCGGGGACCGATCTATGTGGATACTATGTTTGTGAGAACATACGGAAAGAAATCTCTGAGAGGAAGAAGGACGAGAGCACGCGGAGGAGTCTCAATAACTTGCGGAGGGCGCTTACTCCAGAAACTCGCTTCCGACCAATTCAAGAGGAAATAGCAGGATTTTTCCTTAGGCATGCCGTCGATTCCAAAGGAGAACACCATGCGTCCACCGACGATGATGCTTATATGCATCTCCGAGATTGAAACTTGTTCGAAGTTGTGTATGGTCATCTATCTTAATTGTGTATATAGAAACTTGTTCGAAGTTGTATATGGTCACCCGAGATTGAATATACATTATATATATTCCTATATTAAATTCTTCTTGTTTGAAATTTCATATATATATATATGAATGTATATAGTAGCGTAAAATATATATATGTGTACTGAAACTTCATCAAAATTAAAATAAAACACAAAATAAAATATAAAAGAAATAAAACAAAACAAATTAAAAAGAAACCAGGTTTAGGGGGGCCTAAAACCCTAAACCTGCGTAGGAGGTTTTCAGTCCCGGTTAGCCACAAGAACCGGGACTAAAGGTCCTCTGCCGCGACGGACTCCTGGCGCCCACGTGGACGGGCCTTTAGTCCCGGTTCGTAAGCGGCGCGACTATAGGGGGGTCTTTAGTCGCGCATAGCTAGTCCCGGTTGCGCGGCCGGGACTACTGGCCCTGGCGAACCGGGACTATAGGCCTATTTTCTACCAGTGAGGGAAAAAGCAGATTTTCCCACTATAGTTTTCATGCCAATTTTTCTTAGGAGAAAATTGAGTACTTTGGGTGATACATTTTAATTGCTTGCTGTATGTATCACTTGTAGCATTGTTTTCCTTGGTTGGTTCTGAAAGTGTGCCTTTATTTTTATTATACGACGATAGAAAACGAGGAATGAGTATTTGAAGAAGAGGCTCATTTTAACTCCTGTTACTATCAGGACCAGGACCACCACCTTTATCAAGGCAAGCCATCCTAATGCTCGCTGTATAAATACTTATCATTATCTATCATGCATGCTTTTCACTTCTGAAGTTTTCACAAAACTATATCTTCAAAACTATTTTTGGGTGAATACTACTACTATTGATATTACTAGAAAAAGGAATCATGTCAATAGTCAACTTGGTATTACCAAGCCCATAGCCACCAAATGGTATATAAATACCATTCACCAAATTAAAACTTGAGTTCTTAAATGAACTAAATAAAATGTGTTTTTGTAAACAAATGACTTATGAAAGAAAACCCCGGAGGAAGGGTGAGACCCTGACTACCGGAAGAATGTCATGTTGGAAAGTTTGAGAAATGTTTACAAAAGACACATAACCTAGTCTTCGCTGGACAACCATTATTGTACTGCCACTTTGCCCCAACATGGGTAAGGGGCTTGATTAAAAACTTGTTATGGTTAGTATGTGTGCTATCTCAAGTGCTATAGGGGATTGGATCCTTCGAACCGACCTGTCGCTAGGAGTGAGAATACGGGACATCTAAAGTGTGGGATTAATTTTCCCTCCAGATGCAGCAGTTGGGTCTCCTGTTTTGGCGGTGTGCGACACGGCTTGTCGGGGAGATTAACCCCAATTGAAGAGATAGTCATGTACTAGCTTGTACATAGTGGATAGTCAAGATCAGCTATCTGATGTTCTCATATGTTGTGAACAGTCCATGGTTGTTTCATGGCGGATTCTGGATCTAGTGGAAATGTGTACACCTCTGCAGAGTAAAACTATTTCGAAATAGCCGCGTCCTCGGATATGGACGGTTGAATGGCCATGTAGCTAGTATTGTGTCAATTTTTCAAAAGAGGTTTTGAAGGATGGTTTTGTACATGCGAGGTACTAAAGGAGAATGACTTGGTATTTGCGAGATACGGAGGAGACAAAGCTGGAGTGTTGGATACTAAAGGTTTTTGAAAAGAAAAACTTTCTTTTCTCAAACAAATCTTATAAAACCTCCGAGATATGTGATATCTACGAGAGAAAACTATGTTATTTTAAATGATCTTTCACAAAGAACTAAACATAAAAAATCAACCATGATAAATCTTTTATCTGTCATGGGTAGCTGAACCGTATGTATGGCCTACCCACTCCACCAAATAAGCATGTATGCATAATTGTAAGCTCATAAAGGATGTCTTGTGGAGTATAATCAAACGTACTCACTTATGGTTTCGCCCCTTGTATTTACTTGCCAGACTATGAGGAGCCACCTCAGGAAGAGTTCTATGAGGAGGAGTTCTACACTGATGGCCCTGCGAATTAGGATCGTCTCCCAGTCAGCAGCCTGTAGGATAAGGCGTGACTCGGGTTCTACTACGCTATGCTTATCGTCTTCCGCTGTGTTAATGTTAAAGGCCTGTCCTGTGTGACAGTTATCAAGAACTTGGTCATGTGACCATTTATGTAAGACTCTAATATTCGTGTAATGGATGATGTATTCGGTATGCCAACTTCGTATGTTGTTCACGACTGGTTCTTCTGGGATCGTGAATGAATGCATATGAGGGGTTCTGGACCCTCCGGTCTGGGGCCTCTACACCCGTTTTATTTTCCGGGAAAGGGGATGTCTTGGTGATAAAAGAAAGAACCTGTCCAGAATTTGACAGATTCTGATGTTTTTATTTTCGGGAACCAATCTTCCCTGAATCTACGCAGGGTAAAAGATATGGTTCCACAGGTTGGAAGAGCGCCCTCTTTAGGGTATCGCTTAACTCCAAAGCAATATTGCCAGAAATATAATCTAGGTGCTATCCCTAAATATCCCTCGAAAAGGGCTTGGAAGCCGGCCAGATATAGAATAGAATTTGGTGGGAGATTGTGGGGCTGGACACCATAATGGTCGAGAACCTCGAGGAAGAAGGCGGAAGGCGGGATTCCCATACCTCTAACAATGTGTGAGGTTAGGAGAACTCGTTCCCCGGCTCTGGGCAATGGCTCAGACTCCTCTTCTTCATGACGCCATTTGCCTTTCACAATCAACC
The DNA here is from genome assembly GCA_028641055.1 of Alopecurus myosuroides. Classification (NCBI taxonomy): domain Eukaryota; kingdom Viridiplantae; phylum Streptophyta; class Magnoliopsida; order Poales; family Poaceae; genus Alopecurus; species Alopecurus myosuroides. The sequence goes on from CM054059.1 coordinate 100,667,550, forward strand.
CCTCCTTCTCCATTGTAGGAAGAAGAGAGGGGGGGGGATGCTGCTCCGGCTCCAATTGCCGGAAGATTCACCTTCTTCTTCGGCTCCGGCGGCCGCGGCAGCGAGCTCTTCTCCGGCGAGAGTGAGATTTTCCTCCGCTGTTTCGGGAGGCGGAGTAGAAGAAGGTGCGGCCAGGGTTGCAGCCGTGAGAGGTGGATCCTCACGGGCCTAGCCGCCGGAAGATTTCTCCGGCTCGTCGCCGGTGCGCGGTTCGGTGAATCCACCATGGGATCCATGGTGTTGATTATGTCCTCGATCTCAGCGGCGATGGAGCGGTCTGGGGAAGCGTGCGGAGACTCCATATCCGGGCGGTGGGATGAGGACTCCGTGCTCTCCGACGAGAAGTCCGGGAACAACGCGGTCGCGTACACGGGCTCGGACGTTTGCTCTGCTCTACTCTCACTAAGGCTCGGGGGCTTTGCGCTTGGGGCTTGAAGATGACAGAGGAGTGGAAGGTTTGCCGGAGGGGATGAAGTGGGCTATTTATAGCCGGAAATCCATCGCGATACGTGCTAACGGCTCTTTTGACCGTTGGATGATCAACGCGTCACTCGCCGAAAATTCCGGGAAATGAATCGACAAGTGATTATTGCTATCTCCTCGTTTCCTGTGAGAATATGTCAGAGATATGTTTCAGGGTTTCACTCGCGAAAACCCAAACGTTCCTGACGTCAGCACGATTTCATCGCTGACGTAGGAAGTTCCTTCTCCGCGAAGGCTCGTGGAAGAAAAAGCCGGATTTCCCAAAATCCGAGTTTCGTGTTAAAGCATGATTTGAAGGAAAAGAAGAATCGAGACGAAGAGCCAACATTTCTCGGAAAGAATGCAATTTGACGAAAGACGGCGATTCCAAGTCTTAATCCTTCTTGGGGTCTACTATCGGATATATACCAATTAGGGGTATATCAGATGGTGTCCTAAAGTGCCGGACTACCAAGGTGACCTGAATGGTAATGGGCTACAGTCCATTAGGCGGCTCAGTAAGCTGACGCACAGAAGCCGGATTCTAGAAGAACCCGGATCACGGCCCACGTGATACGGCTTGGAGTAGAAGGCGGATTCTTGCCTTCCAAGTTAGGATTTACCGTAGTCTTCTAGGTTTCCTTTTCTGTAAGCCCTAACCCGGCTATTATATAAAGCCGGGCGGGAGATAAGAAAGAGATAGACAATAATCTAGAAGCTAACTCGCCGAGAGGTTGATCCTTGTCGAGTAGCTAAACCCAACTCACATTGTACTCTGTATACTTCAGACTTCAGCCCTAATTTAGTGAGATTGCAGGAGTAGGAACGCCGCCTAGTTGCGACGTACCGAACCTGGGTAAAACTCTGGTGTCATTGTTCATCATACGATCACGTCCCCCACAATCTCTATCGGTAGTCTCATGGCACCACCGTCTATGAATTCTACTACGATGTCTCGACATCACACTTCATACTACTTTTTTTCATCTTTGCCTAGCCACCACAAGTTCCAGCCTTGGTGTTTTTTTTTTGCTTTACAACCACCACGTCTCGGCCAGAGCAGCCTAGGTGGGGTTTTTTTTTTCCTTTTGGTAGTTGACTTCTGAGACTTGATCTTGTCAACATAAACCGTGTCCAATTCACGTCTTAGCCAGAGCAGCCTAGGCGGTTGTCCAAAACAATATGTGATTGTAGGTTACGTAAAACCTTTATATCTTGACCATTATTATTATAAATCATCCTAATCAAAGGGTTGACATAATTCAGATGATGTGGATCAACCTAGTGTCTCTATTAGACACCTGTATATTTCTTTTAGTATATAATAGATAGGTAGATCTGTATACTGGTGGGTAGCAGCTGATACTTTTGTTCGTGACTACTCTAAACTCTAAAACTATATAATAAAATAAGTTATATGCATCGTTTTGATACAGATGCTAGACTTTTGCCCCCTTTTCAAAGAAAAGTAGAGCGACCTGCGCTGGGCTTCACGGCTATCCATTTTGCTGTGAGATATATTGTCATACCCGATACGGCCCTCGCTTGATCCGGTCTAAATTGAGTAGCTAGGAGCCTAGAGCCACTTGCTTGAGCTTATATTTCTCAAGTTTGAAATCGCTCTATCTTCTCGTCACATTGACTATCTTCAGTTTGGATATATTGCAAGTTCCTACCCACGATGTTAACAGGATGCTTTCTTCTCGAAAGAGTATTTCATCCCGCTTTATAAATAAAGCCTCACGGCCAAACTGATACAAGGTGATGAGGGAATCCTCCTTTTATAAAGCAGGTCAAGGATAAAAAAAATAAATAAAAGGAGAGCCAAACTTGCCATCGATAACAATAGAACGAAGTCGAACAAACCGGAGCTCCACGACAAAGCCCCCAAGGAGGTAACGACGCCTCACGTCGCTATTGTCAAGACTGCAGTCAAAGGTTTTCACCCGAAGCCTTGGCATGTGGAGGGAAACCACAACGGCGCCCCCAAGAGGGTAACGACACCCGCAAGCATTGCCGCCGATGGCGCTGGGCTTTCGCCCGAAAATACCCTCCAACCATACCCGGTGTTTCGAAACCGCCCACCGTCACCGAGTCAGGCTTCCAGATCGCGATCTGGGAGCTGACTTTGTCGAAACGCCGCCAACGCTAGGAATTCCCGCCGCCTGCTTCTCGGCACCCAAATGCCCGAAAAACGGGGTCATCACTACTGCCACGTCGCCCGTCGACGAGACAAATGTGCATGCCACCGCCCGGGCGTCCGAGGTCACACACTCACGGGATGACCAAACACTACAACGCCAATACAAACGAAATGGACAGGAGAGGACGGGCCAACAAAGCTACCCTCGGATAGTGCAGTTCGACGAGTAGGACGCACCCGCCAGTCAAACACACACAGCCCATTGCGGGGCTGCCGGCGGTTACCGGATCTAGGCCAACTTGCCCGGATCTAGCGCCCCGGGCAGACCATGGCCAGGGGATGGGTTCCCAGCCAGGAACCCCTGAAACCGAACGACCCGCAGGGCCCAACCAGCCTGATCCAGGCCCGAAGGGCCCAGATCTGGGCCAAGGTCAGAGCGCCACCGTCGCTGGCCAGCTCCACACGTAGCCGTCCAAAGGCCGATCTATTCTCGTCCACTCCCTCGCAGGCTCCGGTGAGGCGCGTTGCCGTGTCAAGCCACAACCTGCCCGGTCAGGACCTCCCTGCCCCTGCTACAGCCATCGGCACCACCAGCCCCCGAAGGGAGACCACCAGCCCCCGAAGGGAGGCTACTAGCCTGGACCGCAAGCACGGGCGCTGGCGCCACTGAGCCGCCTCACCGCTCGGAGACGACCACTGCAGCTCCAGCCCGAGCATCCAGCGGCCAGTGGCGGATCCAAGGGGGGGCGAGCGGGGGCTAGGCCCCCTATGCTTCGGCCCCCTCCAACAATACTTAGCACGACTAAGCACTTCTATACGTGAAGTCCATTAGCATAAGTGCATAACGACTGATCCTAATCATGCATAGCCAGCGACAGACTAGACCAACAAGCGTCACTGGGCCAAGCCCAACGTAAATGGCTGAGGATTAAGCGAATGTTCATCCACACACCTACATGGATGTCCACGACCTATCTATGCCGTCCATCCTTTGTTGGAGATGCGCGCGAGTAGTTGACCAGCTTAGCACGGGCCATCAAATCACCTTACCATGGCCCTCCATCACCGTACGGAAGTGCTGGTCGTGAAGCTTAACCCCGAACCCGCACAGATCAAAACATGAGGGTGTTTTGGTCACTTCCTTCCTGCCCGAGGGGACCACCACCGGTGGACAGGAGCATGTCTGCCTCATCGCATGGTCCTTTCTGGAGCCCAGCCTCTGCCTCTGAGTTTTCCTCTCCCCCCTCGACGGCCACTCAAGTTCATCAATGGCGGAACCTGCCGCAAGATCCACCGCATCGAAGTCAAGAGGGAAGATGGATTCGAGCAGCTCGGCAGGGAAACCCATCTCCAATACATCCTACCCCACCTGGTATTGAAGCAGCTCCCCGTCGAGATCAACTCTGGCCATGGGGCTTCAGATCCTAGCTTCTCCGGCCACGGGAGTCCGGATCCGAGCCTCTCCAGCAACATCTACCCGGTCATGGAGGAGGAGCGGGGCTTGGAGCGCCACCTGACTCTTCCCGGCCACGGCTGCAACAGGACTGCTCGGATGCGCTCTTCTCTTTTTCGTTTGGATCTGAGATTTTTTTTTTGTCGTGTACGACGAGTCGATCCCGCACTTGGTGCCTTTTTCTTGTATGTAAGTCTGAAAATGCACGGCTGAGCTTGGCTCCCTATGCCGGATCTCTTTGGTTTTTAAACTTTTTATTGTTTCAATGTACAATATTGAAGTATGGATCAGAAAAGTAGTGTTTTTTATAGAGCATGAATTTTTGTTTCATTTATCTTCTATCAATCTACCGTGAAACTTCTACAGAAGATGCTAGTTCATGCAAAGCTTCTTCACCACCGGGATTTCATCTTCACCAGCAGTACCACCGGGATACTTTATGACTTTTTCTATTTTCATCTCGCCCCCCCTCCCCCTATACTCAAATCCTGGATCTGCCCCTCCCAGCGGCACCATGGGGCCGGATTTGGCCGTGACCGCCCGCGGCTGCCACAGGCTTGGTTTGCCACCGCGCAGCGTCCACGCCGCCGCAAGACACCAGTCCCCGCCACCACGCCGCTGCCCCCCATGCCGAAAGCCGCGCCCCTGCCCAGCCGCTGTGTTCCGTGCCGCCGCCAACCGAGCGAGGAGGGAAAGAAGGTGCCCCGCAGCCGCCGACGCCGACCGGGCCTTTTCGCGGCGGCGCCTCCCGGCGGCAGCGAGGAGGAGGGGCTGGGGAAGAAGAGGAAAGGAAGGAGGGGATGGGGTTATACTGAAAATTGATTTTGAGAAGGCATACGATAAAGTTAATTGGTCCTTTCTACAACAGACACTTCGCATGAAAGGATTCACACCGCAGTGGTGTGATTGGGTTGCGCGGTTTGTCCAAGGAGGAAGTGTTGGGATCAAAGTTAATGATGATATTGGTCATTATTTTCAAACTTTAAAAGGATTGAGACAGGGTGACCCGTTATCACCTATACTTTGCAACCTGGTAGCTGATATGTTGGCAATCCTTATTGCTAGGGCAAAGGAGGATGAACAGGTTGGGGTCTAGTTCCCCACTTAGTGGAGGGGGGAATATCGATTCTTCAGTATGCTGACGATACGATTCTTTTTTTAGAACATGATAAGGAGAAGGCAGTAAATATGAAACTGTTATTATCATTGTTCGAACATCTATCGGGGTTAAAAATCAATTTTCATAAAAGTGAGATCTTTTGTTTTGGGGAAGCGGTGAAACATGAACAGGATTATCGTCTCATATTTGGATGTGAGATTGGACAGCTCCCATTCAAGTATCTAGGCATTCCCATTCATTATCGGAAATTGTTGAATAAGGAGTGGAAACCGATAGAGGACCGGTTTGCAGCAGAAGTTGAGCTCTTGGATTGGGAAAATGCTCTCGTATGGAGACCGTTTGATCCTAATCAACTCGGTTCTTTCCAGCTTGCCGATGTTCTTCTTATCCTTCTTTGAGGTGCCTATTGGGGTACGAAAAAGACTGGACTTTTTTAGATCTCGATTTTTTTGGCAGAGTGATCAACATAAAAGGAAGTACCGTCTTACGAAATTGAATATAGTGTGTCGTCCTAAAGAGCAGGGGGGCCTAGGTATCGAAGTGCTGGATGTTAAGAACAAATGTTTATTGAGCAAATGGCTCTTTAAACTTTTGTCGGAGGATGTAACATCCCAAGTATGAAAAATAGCCATTAGAATGTTTGCTCTCTGTTATTTTATGTTTTGCATGATGGCATCATGTTGATTGCAATTGTTTTGCTTGTTTTCATTTGTTTTCCAACTGTTTTCATTTGTTTTCCTTTGTTTTCTATTTGAATTTCAAACCAAAATTCAAACCTTTTGTTTCATCCTTGTGATGTTACAATTTCCAAATGAATATTTCAAAATAAAACAATTGTTTGTTTCCATTAAAGTGTGATTTCAAAACTGTTGTGTTGTTTCTATAAAAATGCATCCAATAACCAAACCCTTTTCAAATTCAATTATGATTTTCCTCCAAACAACAACCATGTTGAAATTATGAAAATTGTAAAACAAAACTCTCCAAATAAAATGGTTCAATTAACACTTCCAATTGTTTCCATGAAATAATAATAAGCTCAACTCTTATTTGTCATTTAATAATCCACCTAATATAAATTGCATTCAAAACTCAAATTCAAATCATCAAACAACACCCCAATTGAATATGTGTAAATTACCAAACATTCTAATTTGTTGTTTCTATTTCAAACTCCAAGGTTCATGCCATTTAAAATTTTGTTTCAAAGAATGTAATTAATAATAAAATCCATCCAATTTGAATTAAATTACAAACAACACTATAATTGAAATATTTTTGAATTCCAAACTTGCATTTGGTTACCAATCCATTAAGGAGCTCACCCTAATTTTTCCAGAATTTTTGCAAACTCCAACATCATCTTTTTCTTCCTATTTTGTTTTTCAGCAAAAAAAAAACAGGAGGACAAGAATAATAAAAAGAAAAAAAACGGTTCACAGAGAGGGGCAGACAACCAGCCCAGCCCAACCTAACCCTTTTGGCCCATACCTGTTCGATCGTCATCTTCCTGGAGTACGGCAGAACATCCATGCCTCCACGTCGACCACAGCGGCCATGGACGGCCCCCCATCGCCCCTGCGCCCTACAAAGCCCCCTAGGGTTCCCTCAGACCTCTTCTTCCTCCCTCTTCTCCCTCTTCCCCGCCTCCACTCTTTCTTCTTCCTCCCTTCCCTCTCTGCTCTCTTTATTCTCTGTACCTGCTTCCCCCAAAATTCCATGAGAACACCTAGCACCGATTGGTCGCCATTGGGACACCGGAGCTCCACCTGACGGCGGGAATGGAGCCGCCGCTCCACCCTCTACCTCCTCCCCCCCTCGGTTTGGACTGGGAGTACTCGAGCCGCCGCCGCCATCGTCGACTTGACGCCGGCCAACCTCTGTTCTGTCCGCCGTCAGAGCTTGCACCGACCCGTCCTCCTCCATCGATCGCTCGGGTGAGCCGCCTCCCCTTCCTCCTCTCGCCTCCCTCCTCCTCCCTTGGCCGCACTTCCCTCCACCACCACGCACCCCACGGCGCCTTCCCGCAGCGGCCGGCGAGCATCGCTGCCTCCGTCAAAGACAGCGATCTGTACCTGCGGGTTCAGTTACGCAAAGGTTCAGTTAAGTCCCGCGAGCACACCTCATACCCCCCGAAGCCCCCTCCCTATCACCAACCCGAAGCCCACCCCACTGGTTCCTGTCCCTTGAGCGCATCAGGAGGTGAGGGGATCGAATCCCCCCTCCCTCAATAAAACCCACCTCTTATTTTTCATTTGTTTTGGTTACAGGAACTTCTGCAAATCACCAATAGGCCCCTGGTAATTAATCTAGACCCCTGTAAAAATATTTTCCAAGTCCCTAGATTCATAAAAATGGCAGATTTGCACCAAATCTTGTAAATTGCATAAGAAAATCATTTTAACTCCAAATCCAACATTTTTAATATGTTTTAAATACCAAATTAAATGTTCTATCCAAACATAATTTTTTTTTACTGTTTTGAATATTTTAAATTGGTGCAATATTTAAAAACTTGTTAAATTCACTTAAACTTGCAAAAATCATAACTTGTTCATAAAAATTCCAAATTCCACAAACTAAATATGTTTTCCAATCAACTTTTCATGTACTTTCCAAATATAAATTTTGTTTGCTGTTTTGAATAACTTAAATTGCTGAAAACAACTGTTTCTTGTTTAATGCATTTAAAATTGCCAAAATAATAACTTGCTCATTTTAAATCCAATTTCCACAAATGAAATATGTTTTCCATGCAAAATTAAACCACCTTTTCAAATATAAATTTTGTTTCATGGTTTGAATAATTAAAATTGCTTAAATAATATAAACCCTGTTTAAATCATTTAAATTTGCTAAATTCATAACTTGCTCAAATTAATTTTTTTTTGAACATGCAAAATATGTTTTCAAACCATAAAAGTATAAAATTTTGAAATATGAATTTGGTTTAATGATTTGGACAATTAAAAATTCAAATAAGTTCATGTTTGAATTAAATTCATTTAATTCTTGCTTAAACTTGTTTAATTCATAAATAATTTATTTGAAATCCTTTTTCAACAAGTGAAACATGTAATCCACCTAAAATTGTGTGTTCTTATTAAATATGAACTTTTTTTTATCTATTTTGAACAATTAAAATTGGTGAAAACAACAAATGCTTGTGTGACACCTTTAAGGAACCAAAATTTCCTAACTTAATGAATGAATTTCTAAACTTGTTAAACCTTGGTTCTATTGTTGTTATTTTGCTGTTTTCCTCATCCATGCATCATGCTAATCCACTTTCACATGTTGCTTAGTTGTAAAACAATTATTTCAACCATAATTCATGGGCTTTTCATATGCAATCCCAAAATTGCATGTGTGTCCATTTAATCATGTTGCTATCTTGTCAACTAGTTTATTTTGATGCATCAATTAAATGGTCATGCATCATCCCATGTTTGTGCACTATGCCATGATATTGATTGTTTATCTTTCTGCATTGTTTGTTTGCTTCTTCCCGGATATACGACGACGTTGAGACCGACGATACTTACGACACCCCTTCTAAGGAGTTAGCTCAGTACCAGGCTACTGGGTTCGCAGGCAAGTTATCACTCACATGAACCATTGTGTTCCTTTCAACATTGGTTACCGATACTTTCCGTTGTCTATTTCTGCTAGCCATATGTATAGTTGTTTCTGTTACGAACCTATCACATGATATCCTGAACCCTGATATTGCCTCACCTCCATACCTATAACCTTTTGCTTGTTGCACGTGTCTTACTAGCATGCTTAGGGTTGTTCTGCTCGAGTCTATTACCCGTGACTTTCTGTTACCATACTATTATGTTCTGGGGGCTCGATGTTAAACAATGAATCATGCTAATGTTATTGTTAATAATAATTTGATGATAAGGCACCGGCAGGAGGCCCTGCGTGGTTTTGAGGCCTGCTAGTGTCGACCCTAATAGGAAAATGGTCTTGTCTACTGATCCATGATGAGCGCACTACCCGCATGTGGGAAGCGAGTATGGGCGCCCCCCTCAATTTGACTCGATTCGCATCTCGTCCAAATCGCCTCATTTAGTTCGGGTTTTCCATTTGCTGCATGCATGATCTTGCAAGCCCTTGGTACCCGGGTGGAACTTTTGTAGTCGGCATATAGGGGGACACGGTCTTAGAGTGCTATGAGGGTCCATTTTCTTCTGGGCTCGATTAGCCGTGCGCCCAAGGTTCTTTGGGCTTGATGCGAAGAAGAGTTGAGTTGTGTAGAGTGCCCCGCTTGGTGGGAGGCATCCCATCTGGCGGGTTATTCTTGCGTGTACGGCCAAATTGGTGCAACCCTGCAGGGATAATCTTCTCGAGAAGCCGTGTTTTCCGCGGTTATGGATTACTTGGTGAAAGTACTGGCTAACAAGTACTCAGGACAACTTAAACCTAATGATTAACAATCTTACACCCAATGATTAACAACTTGACTAGTAATAGGCTTATTGACACAATAATATGAACCATCATTAATTCAACTGTGTGAGTTATCCTCGGATTGCTTATTTGGATAAGGGGCGAGATCCAGGATGGGTTTGTTTGAGGTTAGTTGATAGGTTGGTTACAATACTCGATCTTATCCCCTTTCTGTTAGTTGGAAGTTGTAGTTCTCTGTAGTTGGTTAGCGCAGCCAGTTGCAGCATCTTTTATATCACCCTTTCTTCCGTTGAACCCAAAGCATCTGTGCTTGGTGTTGACGGGTTACACTTTGGTGAACTGTGAGTCTTTCTTGCCAGTACGTTTATGTACTGACCCCTTTGGGGCTGTGGTTTCCGCAGACCGACGTTTCCGAGGATCTACATGGTGGCTACTACGTGGAGTATGACGAGACTGCTGACGAGTAGATAGCGGACCCGGGCAGGATCCGAGACTTCGTGGATGGGCTCCGTCTGTTCGTTTCCGGCCTCTTAGGCCTATTTGGTTCTTGTCTGTACTCAGACATTTTGGATGCTTCCGCTGTGATGTAATGATGTATTGTTGGGACATGTGTCCTCTGAATGATTGTATTTGCTATTTCTCCTCTAATGAGAGATATTTGCAACTTATTTCAATCTTTTGTGTCGTAGAGATCTGTTGTGATATCACTTGATCCAATGCCGTTGACGTGCCATGTGTGAATGTTTGAAGTACGTCAACGGAAGTATCCTGATTTATATGGGATAGTTTACGTCGACGCTGAACAGATAGGGGTTGGTTGTCACACATACGTGTGTTGGCCTACTCGTAAGAGGACGAGGGTGCCGGTAAGCCCCGTAATCCAATCTATTACTGTTCAACGGAACGGCGAGTATCATTTAGAAGTCCGGGTGCGACAAATGGTATCAGAGCCTGTCTGCCTGTAGGATCCCTTTTACTGGTCGCAGTTGAGTCTAGAAACTATTTTGTAGCTATATAGGAAAAATGAAACGTGAGAGTAGGAATTCTGCCATTTTTCTTCTTTCCCCACCCACCCTCCCTTTTTCTGGTAAGGAAGTGCAACGTTGTTTTCTCTCCTCACCTAAACTTTCAAGTTAGGATTTCACGTGTTTTGGGTTCTCCGTAGTACCTCAGGAGTTTTTGGTCTCGTGTTTCCCGATGTTGCTTCAATATCCTGTTCTTTTCAACATCCTTTTCGTCCGTTGAACCTTGTTGTTGCTTTCCACTTCAGTTCTCTACCGGAGTCTAATCAAAACCTCCCAAATCATCTGCAGATGGATCTCAGGTTCTACCCGCAGGTGGTTCGGATGACTCGTTGCGAGAGCACCGCCGGTTATCCGGAGATGCTGAGAGACATGGTCACTTATGTGGGGTTCCGTTGGGCACCAGAGTACCAGGTCTACGAGCAGCAGCGAGAGTTTGACCAGACCTACTACCAGGATATCGTCTACATTCTGTCAGATGATGGCATGAGCGTTGTCCACCGCTACGAGGCAGTAGGTTCCACAGTGGATATGGCTGTGCAGCAGGCAGCTTACGTGAGTCTCACCGTCCTTCGTGCTGACTACTGGGGATTTGACGATTCTATCTATCGCCACATTCCCCGTGGTTACATCACTTCGGAGGGAGCTCACTTCACTCTCTACGACAACCTGGATGTCTACGAGCATGATAACACCAGGCTGCACACCACCGCTCAGTTTGTGAGGCACAGTGACGCAGTTGCTACCACACTATCTCAGGAGTTGGCCTCAGTCGGGGAGCAGCTCTACCTTGCTTTGACTCGTCTGGCTACGTACACCACAGACTTTGTTGGAGATGAGCGCTTTGCACGTTTCCATCAGACAGTTGGACGTAGTTTGCCAGATGCTGGAGGTTACGAGCCGATCAGAGGTCCACTCCTCAACCTCGGAGCTGGTTACACTGGGATTCCACGCTTTGGAGCACAGGGAGACGACGCTTTCTACTTCACCACACCGAGAGTTGCTCTCAGAGCAGTCCCGATCTACGTAGATCGTCGTTCTACCTACTTTCGTGGGATTCCTCCTCACCATATCTCTCGTCGTACTACTCACCGCCGTCCTGCGTGATGAGCATGGGAGTATCGATGTATCCATTCCTAGCTATGTTTAGTTATCCTTTGTCTTTCGAACCATGTATTGGTGTGTTGGATATTCTGATGTATTTGAACATGTGATGATGTACCTGTTGGTTATCTATTCATGCGTCGGAATAATCTATCTTTCGGTTACCAAGTCTATCCTTTTCTGTTGTTGTGCTAAAATGCATGTCTATTCAGGATGCCGCCAACAAGGAGCAACCCGCCTGAACCACCTCCGCTCACGGAGCTGTTGACTCAGATGACTCAGGTCGTGGCTCAGATGGCCCAGATCCAGGCTAATCAGCACAACAACCAGAATGCTCCACGGGTCAGCATCAAGGAGTTCCTCAGTATGGGTCCGAGAGCTTTCGTGGCAACACGTGAGCCTCTGGATGCTGATGACTCGATCAGGGAGATGGCCAGGGCTCTGGACATTGCTCACGTTGCTGAGGAAGACAAAGTCAAGTATGCCACCTACCTACTGAAGGGTCAGGCAGCCACTTGGTGGGAGAACTACCAGACCATGAGAGTTGGCTATCCTATCACCTGGGGTTGTTTCGAGAAAGCATTCCTGAAGCACCACATTCCAGATAGTCTGTTCTCCAAATGAATCAAGTTCTATTCAATTATACACCCTCCATACAAAACCTCTACCTTTACTTGAAAATGTTCCGGTGGTTTCCAAATTCCCTGACGTCTTTCCAGAAGAGTTGCCAGGAATGCCTATCGTCTTGAAATTCCAGAAAAACTATCCAAGGTGCACGATGTGTTTCACGTGTCACAGCTCAAGAGGATCTTCGAAAGAGGTATCCTGTCGCACCCTGGCTTCTAAGGGATACTCATCGTACGAACTGGATAGTAGGTGCTTGGATTATGGGGCATAACTGCTCCCACGACCCAGCTTCCTGGTAGGCCTGCGCTTATGCGCGACAACACAAGCCCTACTATTCCACCGTCGATGTAAACTATCCATTAGGAGTCACAGGCACTACTGTCGACGTACTTCATAACAAGCACGCACTGTACGTCAGCAGTTTTGAACGAATGATTATCACAACTTATCTCTACGACACAAAAGATAGAAATAAAGTTGCAACTGGCCTTCACTAAGGCAGAAATAGCGAATACAATCATCCAGAGGACACATGTCCCAACATATCATCCATTACAACAGCGGAAGCAATCAAAGGTGTCTGGGTACAGACAAATCCAACAGGCTTAAGAAGCCGGAGAAAAATAAATAAGACGAAGCCCATCCACGTAGGTCCTGGATCCAGCCCTGGTCCAGCTAACTACTCGTCTGCAGTCTCGTCGAACTCCACAAAGTAGCCATCCTGGGAAGCATCGTAGTCGTAGTCGTACTCTGCGTAAACCACAGCCCCAACGGGGTCAGTACATCCAAGTACTGGCAAGCAAGACTCACAGTACATCAAAGAGTTACCCGTCAACACAAGCATTGATGCTTGGGATCAACGGAAGAAAGGGGTGATATGAAAGTTGCTGCTGGCTGCTCTAACCAACTACAGAAGATAACTACAAGTTCCGGCTAACAGAAAAGATAAGATCGAGGATTGTAACCAACTGAAAAAAATAACTTCAATCAAACCCATCCTGGATCTCGCCCCTTATCCAAAGAAGCAATCCGAGGATAACTCACGCAGTTGTGATAAGGTGAATCAAGTTATGGTGTGAATAACCTATTACTAGTCAGGTTATTAATCATTGGGTGAAACATGATTGATCATTATGTTGAAGTTGTCCTGAGTACTTGTTAGCCAGTACTTTCACCAAGTAATCCATAACCGCGGAAAACACGGCTTCTCGAGAAGATTATCCCTGCAGGGTTGCACCAATTTGGCCGTACACGCAAGAATAACCCGCCAGATGGGATGCCTCCCACCAAGCGGGGTACTCTACACAACCAACCATTCTCCGCATCAAGCCCAAAGAACCTTGGGCGCACGGCTAATCAAGCCCAGAAGAAAATGGACCATCATAGCACTCTAAGACCGTGTCCCCCTATATGCCGACTACGAAAGTTCCACCCTGCGCTGGGCTCGCAAAATCATGCATGCGGCAAATGGAAAACACGAACTAAATGAGGCGATTTGGACGAGATGCGAATCAGGTCAAGTTGAGGGGGGCGCCCATACTCGCTTCCCACATGCGGGTAGTGCGCTCATCATGGATCTGTAGACAAGACCCTTTTCCTATTAGGGTCGACACTAGCAGGCTCCAAAACCTCTCATGGGCCTCCTGCCGGTGCCTTATCATCAAATTATTATTACCATTAGCAATTAACAGGATTGATTGATTAACATCGAGCCCCCGGTACAAATAATAAGATAGTAACAGTAGTAACCGACAACAGACTCGAGTAAAAGCAACCCTAAGCATGCTAGATAATACTAAGGCACAAACAAAGGCTGTAGGTATGGAGGTGAGGCAATATCATTGGTTCAGGGTATCATGTGATAGGTTCGGAGAACAAGCAACGATACATAGGGCTAGCAATAGTAGACAAAAGGATAGTATCGACAACAAGTGTGGAAAGGAACTCGATGATTCATGTGAGTGATAACTTGCCTGGCAGCTCAGTAGCCGGGTACTGGGCTAGGTCCTGAGTAGTGGTGTCGTAAGGATCGTCGGTCTCAACGTAGTCGTCGTCTAACCGAGAAGAAGCAAACAGACAAAACAGGAATGTAAACAATCATGTTCATGGCATTGTGCTCAGTCAATATGATGCATGACAATTTAATAGGTGCATCTAGATAAACTGACTAACATGATAGCACAAATTAAATGGACCCATATGCAAGGGTTGCATATGGAAAAGGATCCGTTGAAACAATTGGAACAAATGATTTACAACTATTTATTAGGTGTTAGTTGTTATCATGATGCATGCATGATGAATAACAATAACACAACAATTTAAATGCAATTGGAATGATAGTTAACAATTTAGAAAGCATTTATTAAGTTTGGAATTTTGTTACTTAAACATGGTACACAAACAATTATTGTTTTCATCAAGTTAGGGTGTGCAAAACAATTTACAAATTTTATATTTGAAAGGGTTATCAAATTTTAGTTGAGTTACATGTTTCATATTTTTGAGATTGGACTTTAGATTATTTAGTTATGAATTAAACAATATTAAACAAGTTTTAATTGAATTTAAAACAAGCTTAAAAATTAATTGAATTTTATTTGTTCAAACCATAAATTCAACTCCACATTTGAAAGGTTCACACTTTGGTGGTTTGGAAACATAATTTGCATGTTCAAAAATATTTTATATTGATCAAGTTATGATTTTATCAAATTTTATTGAATTTAAACAAGGTTTAAATTGTTTAGGCAATTTAAATTATCCAAACCAGAAAACAAAATTTATATTTGAATAGAACATGCAAAAAGGTGTGAAAAACATATTTTATTTGAATTATTTGAAAACAGTATGAATTAGTTATGAATTATTTCAATTTTGCATTTGAATTATTCAATTTTGGAATTTAAAAGTATTTTGAAAATTCAAAACAGAACACAAGTTGGATATTTGGAAAGATTATGAAATTTGGATCAGAATAGATATAAAGTTTGTGTTTATTGGACTTATAAAAATAAAGATATTGAATTTTAAAGTTTGTGGTTTATTCTGCCATTTTAAAAGAAAGTAGAATATTAACGAAATTGATTTTTGAACTTTGTTACCGCACTGGGAGCGTACCCACACGCTTCCAGTGGGTCCCGTGGCCAGCGTGGCAAGGAGGGCCACTGCCAGGTGGGCCGCGCGTGCGAGGAGAAATACCAAAAAGATTTGCGGCCGCGGGGATCGAACCCGCGAGCTCGCTGTGCAAGCGCAAGCACTGAACCACTGCGTTGCAGTCGCGTTTGTTATCAGTAGACGCAGTGCAGTGAGGATATGGTTACGGTGCGAGCAAAAGTCTGAATTTTTCTGACGAAACTGACGAACGTGCGATGCTCGACTGACCGAGTAGCAGAGATGCTCGCCGGCGTGAAAACACGGCCGTGCTCGCCGTGGTTGAGCTGTGTGCGCATGCTGGACGTGGGTGTGCGCGATGTGCAGTAGCAGAGCAGCAGAGGGAGGGCAGGAATCGGTGGAGCTCACCGAGATTGGTCGACGGCGACGCGTGCTGACGGAGGGTGACGACGGCGGCCGCGGAGGTGTCGAAGACGACAGAGAGGAAGCAGTGGCGCTACGGGCTCCCGGAGATGTTCAACGTGTAGAGGACAGCGAGGCGATGCTGTTCCAGGAAACGGGGGGTGCAGAGATGGCCTGCAACGGCGACGAGGTGGTCGGGTTCAGAAAACGCGGCACGGTGGCCGGAGGGAGGAGAGAAACGCGACGTCGATCTGGGGCTTACCAGTGGGGTTTTTGGTGCCCAGTAGAGAGAGGGTAGCGAGGCGACGAGGTTGCAGTAGGTGGGTGGCTAGGTGGGTGATCTCTGCGGCGGCGCCATCGAATTCTTCAGAGGCTCGCCGGCGGGAGGAAACAGAGAGGTGGACAGCTCGAGGGAAAGGAGGCGAATTGGCGGCGGAGAGGAACCCTAGGGCGATAGGGTGGTACGGGGGTGCCCTAGGCATGCTTATATAGGGTGGAGGCGCAGTGGTGGCCGCCGTGGTCGCGTCGGGGTCGCCGTGGAGGCTTCCGATGCCCTGCCGTACGCGGTGACGAAGGCGAAATAGATGGGGGCACGAATCTTGGCGCAATCGAATCGGTACGGTGCTTTAAGGCGGGCTGGCTGGTGCGCGTTAGGTGGTTAGGTGGGCCTGGGCCAGCTTAGGTGCTGCTGCGCGCGGTAGTTAGCTGCATTTTATTTTTCTGTTTCTATTTTTTTTTTGTAGCAAATGCTTTTGGAAGAAACTGTTAGGGTTTTGTCTATAGAAAATTTTGAAAAAATTTAGTTAAGCCTTTTAGGTAATTAGGAACCACATTGCATGCTTGGATTTCAAAAATTTGGTTTTAAAATGGTAGTTTGTGTTTGAAACCAAATAGAACCAATTTTTATTATTAAAACACCATTTTGAAGCAACAATTTAAATAGGGTTACCCCTAGGTTTAAAATATGATTTTAAGAATACAAACATGTGGTGAATTGTTATGTTTTCAAAAGAGTTCTGATTTGAAACTTGGTTGGAATTTAAAGGGTGATTTGGTTGATTGATTAATGATTTGATTAAATTAAGCAACAATTTAAGAGTTGATCCAATATGAAAATAATTGGGAGCAATTGATGTTTTTGGAATTGCAAATCTTTATTTGAGAGATTGTAACAGACAAGTGTGAAAACAATGTTTGATTAAGTTTGAATTTTATTATGAAAACAATGCAAACAGAAATAAAAATGAGAATGATGCCATGATGCATTGCATAAATTAAACAAATAAGTAAAACAACTAAGGGTTTTCATACTTGGATGTTACAAAACGCCCCCCTTGAAGGAATCGCGCCCCGAGATTCCCTACTGAGAACTGAACAGGTCCGGATACTTCTTGCGAAGATCCTCTTCGGTCTCCCACGTTGCCTCTTTATCAGAATGATGCGACCATTGGACTTTCAAGAACTTGGTGCTCTTGTTGCGAGTCTTACGCTCGGTCTCATCGAGAATACGAATAGGGTGCTCCTCATAAGATAGATCATCTTGCAGTTCAATGGAATCATGATCAACTGCACGATCTGGATCTTTGAAACACTTCTTGAGCTGTGACACATGGAACACATCGTGCACTTTGGATAGTTTTTCTGGAAGTTCAAGACGATAAGCATTCTCTGCACGTCTTGAGAGGATGTTGAAAGGGCCAATGTATCTTGGTGCAAGCTTTCCTTTCACACCAAAACGATGAGTGCCTCTGAGGGGAGTTACACGGAGATATGCCTTATCACCAGGTGCATAGATCATATCCCTGTGCTTGCTATCATAATAGCTCTTCTGACGAGACTGAGCAATCCTGAGATTGTCACGAATGATACGAACTTTCTCTTCGGCTTCCTTAACAATGTCAGGACCCAAGAGTGAATGTTCACCAGCTCCAGACCAATTGATTGGACTCCTGCATCTGCGGCCATACAGTGCCTCAAATGGTGCCATGCCTAGGCTTGCCTGGTAGCTGTTGTTGTAGGAGAATTCAGCATATGGAAGGCAATCCTCCCATTTCATGCCAAAGGAGAGACCACATGCTCTGAGCATATCCTCGAGAATCTGATTGACTCTTTCGACTTGCCCCTGAGACTGAGGGTGATAAGCTGTGCTGAACAGAAGTTTGGTGCCCAGTGCTTCTTGAAAGCTTTTCCAGAAATGAGAAGTGAAGATACTTCCACGGTCTGAGCTTATTTCCAATGGAACACCATGAAGGGGAACAACCTTTGCTGTGTAGAGCTCTGCTAACTGGCTAGCTGAGATAGTTTCCTTTACAGCATAGAAGTGAGCGACCTTAGTGAGACGATCAATAACAACGAAGATTGCATCGTTGCCCTTTTTGGACTTTGGAAACCCAGTAACGAAGTCCATTTCAATCATGTCCCACTTCCACTCAGGAATTTTCAGAGGTTGGAGTAGACCTGCTGTTTTCTGATGGACTACTTTAACACGTTGACAAACGTCGCATTCAGAAACGTATTGAGCAATTTCACGTTTCATGCCAGGCCACCAATACAGAGTCTTGAGATCCTGGTACATCTTTGTACTTCCAGGGTGAATGGATAGAGGAGTTTCATGAGCCTCCTTGAGAATGATATCCTTGAGACTTTGAATCTGAGGGACTGCAATGCGTCCTTCGAAGAACACAGTTCCCTTGTCATCAATTGAGAAGGACTTGAATTTATCATTGCCTTCCTTGATTTGCTCTACCATCTTCTTGATTTCATTATCACGAAGTTGTTCAGAACGAATCTTGTCCTCGAGAGTTGGGCTGGCTGTCAAGCTAGCAAGGTATCCTTCAGGGATAAGACCAAGGTTCATCTTCTGGAATTCTTCATGAAGTGGAGGTTGGCTTTCCATGATCATGAGATTATTGCAATAGGATTTGCGACTGAGAGCATCGGCCATAACATTAGCCTTGCCTGGAGTGTAAGAAATGGTGAGATCAAAGTCTTTAATCTTCTCAATCCATCTCCTTTGCCTGAGGTTCAGATCTGGCTGAGTGAAGATGTATTTCAGACTCTTGTGATCGGAAAAGATTTCAGTTTTGTTACCCAACAAGTATTGTCTCCATTTCTTGAGGGCAAACACAACTGCTGCAAGTTCAAGATCATGAGTGGGATAGTTTTGCTCATGTGGGTTCAACTGACGTGAAGCATAAGCGACAACTTGACGTTCTTGCATAAGAACTGCTCCTAGGCCTTGGAGAGATGCATCACAGAATATCTGGAAAGGTTTGGTAGTGTCGGGGCCAACTAGAACAGGTGTGGAAGTGAGTTTAGTCTTCAGAAGGTTGAAACTCTCATCACATTGTGGAGTCCAAACAAACTTTTTGTCCTTCTTTGTGAGATCAGTGAGAGGTTTAGCAATCTTGGAAAAGTTTTGGACGAAACGACGGCAATAGCTAGCCAAGCCAAGAAAGCTTCTAACTTGTTTCACCGTCTTAGGGGGTTTCCAGTCAACAATTGCCTTAACCTTTTCCGGGTCAATGGCTATGCCTTTGGCAGAGATGATATGACCAAGATATGCAACTTCTGGAATCCAGAACTCACATTTGGAAAACTTGGCATATAGACGATGCTCGCGAAGTTTCATGAGAGTGAGACGAAGGTGTTCTCCATGCTCTTCCTCGGATTTGGAGTAGACTAGAATGTCATCAAGATATACCACAACGAACTTGTCGAGGTATTCATGGAAGACAGAATTCATGAGTCTTGAGAACGTTGCCGGTGCATTGGTGAGACCAAAGGACATGACGGTGTATTCATATAGACCGTACCGAGTGGTGAAAGCTGTCTTAGGAATATCTTCCTTTCTGATCTTTATCTGATGGTACCCCATCCTCAAGTCCAACTTTGAGAATATTGAGGCTCCAGCAAGTTGATCAAAAAGATCATCGATACGAGGAAGTGGATACTTGTTCTTGATGGTTTTCTCGTTGAGAGGACGATAGTCAACCACGAGTCTTTTTGTTTGATCCTTCTTGGCAACAAACAGAGTTGCGCAACCCCAAGCGGAGGAACTAGGCTGAATGAAACCTTTGTCCATGTACATATCGATTTGCTCCTTCAACAATTTCAGTTCCGGAGGAGCTATCTTATATGGATGCTTAGAGATTGGAGCAGTACCTGGCTCAAGCTCGATCACGAACTCAACTGCTCTGTCCGGGGGCATCCCTGGCAACTCTTCTGGAAAGACGTCAGGGAATTCACAAACCACCGGAACATTTTCAATTGCAGGAAGGGGTTTGGCATCGAGGCTGAACAGCTGAACAGAACTTGATCCATATGGAGAATAGACTATCTGGCCTGAAGTGTGGGAGAGAGTTATTGACTTTTGAGCACAGTCAATTTTAGCTTTGTGGGTCTTCAACCAATCCATACCCAGAATGACATCAATGTCAGAATTTCCCAGCAACATGAGTGAAGCAAGGAATATGCGACCTCCAATTAGGATCTGATTGTCCATGCTTATCTTGGAAGTAATCATTTTAGTTCCCGGAGAGTGCACATAGATTTGATTGCTTAGTGGAACCAGAGCTAAATTGTACGTTGTAGCAAAGATCTTTGACACAAACGAATGCGATGCTCCAGTATCAAACAACACTTTAGCTGGAATAGAGTTTACGGGTAATATACCGAGAACGACGTCAGCAGCTTCCTCAGCTTTGTCGGCCTTGATATGGTTCACCCTCGCGTTCCTCCCGACAGGCCTGTTGTTGGAGTTGAAGGCTTTAGCCGGGGGAGCACGAACCATAGCCTGGTTGGTGTTGGGGCGAGGAGGTAGGGGTAGCTGCTTCTGAGTGCACTTATCAGCATAGTGTCCAGTATCCTTGCACTTGTAGCAAGTGACGACACGAGAAGGACCCGGCCTTGGCTGCCCCATCGGGAACCTCTGACCCTGCATCTGAGATGGGTTGGGTGGGCGGGGACCAAAGCCTGGAGAAGCTTGGGCATTTGGAGCCCGAGTGACAGCACCATTTGGCACCCAGATGCGGCGCTTCTGCGGAGGGGTGGTCATGTTGGAGGAGGAACCACCCTCACGCGAGTGCTTGCGGGACTCTTCGAACGCCTTGCGCCCATTCTCCTCATTGAGCGCGGTGTTCACAAGCTCCACGAAGTCCTTGCACTTGATGTTGGTGAGAGCGTACTTCAGTTCCGGGTTAAAACCTCGGCGGAACCTTGCCATCTTCTTGGCTTCGGTGGACACTTCGTCACCAGCGTACCGAGCGAGACGATTGAACTCGTTCTGGTAGCCGAGAACGTCCAGCTTGCCCTGTCTGAGAGAGCAGAATTCCTCACGCATCCTTTCCATGAGACCATCCGGGATGTGGTGCTTCAGGAAGGCCTCCCTGAAACATCCCCAGGTGATAGGATAGCCAGCTCTCATGGTCTGGTAGTTCTCCCACCAAGTAGCTGCCTGACCCTTCAGTAGGTAGGTGGCGTACTTGACCTTATCCTCTTCTGCAACATGAGCAATCTCCAGAGCTCTTGCTACGTCACGGATCCAGTCATCAGCATCCAGGGGCTCACGTGTTGCCACGAAAGCTTTTGGGCCCAAGCTGAGGAAGTCCTTGATGGTGACCCTTGGAGCATTCTGGTTGTGTTGCTGGTTAGCCTGGATCTGGGCCATCTGTGTCACCACTTGGGTCATCTGAGCCAACAGTTCCCCCATTGGTGGTGGCGGAGGCGGGTTGTTCCTGGTTGGAGGCATCCTGAACAGAAATTCATTTTAGCACAACAACAGAAAAGGATAGACTTGGTAACCGAAAGATAGATTATTCCGACGCACGAATAGATAACCAACAGGTACATCATCACATGTTCAAATACATCAGAATATCCAACAGACCAATACATGGTTCGAAAACGAAAGGATAAACTAGACACAGCTAGTAAGGGATACATCGGTACTCCCATGCTCATCACGCAGGACGGCGGTGAGTAGTACGATGAGAGATACGGTGAGGAGGAACCCCACGGAAGTAGGTATCACGACGATCCATGTAGATAGGAACTGCTCTGAGAGCAACTCTCGGTGTGGTGAAGTAGAAAGCGTCGTGTCCCTGTGCTCCATAGCGGGGAATCCCTGTGTAACCAGCTCCGAGGTCGAGAAGTGGGCCTCTGATCGGCTCGTAACCTCCAGCATCTGGCAGAGGAAAACCCAGTGTCTGCTGGAAACGTGCAAAGCGCTCGTCTCCAACAAAGTCTGTGGTGTACGTCGCCAGACGAGTGAGGGCAAGGTGGAGCTGCTCCTTGACTGAGGCTAACTCCTGAGAAAGTGCGGAAGCAACGGCGTCACTGTGCCACACGAACTAGGCAGTGGTCTGCAGCCTGGAGCTATCAGTCTCGTAGGTATCCAGGTCGCGGTGGACAGTGAAGTGAACTCCCGCTGCCGTGATGTAACCACGGGGGATGTGACGAAAACTGGACTTATCAAACCCCCAGTAGTCAGCACGGAGAACGGTGAGACTCACGTACGCTGCCTGCTGCACGGCCATATCCACTGTGGACCCTACTGCCTCGTACTGGTGGACAATGCTCCTGCCATCATCCGAGAGAATGTAGACGATAGCTCGGTAGAAAGTCTGGTCGAACTCGCGCTGGTGCTCGTAGAGCTGGTACTCTGGTGCCCAACGGAACCCCAGATAGGTAACCATGTCTCTCAGCAACTCCGGAAAACCGGCGGTGCTCTCACAGCGAGTCATGCGAACCACCTGCGGGTAGTAGCTGAGACCCATCTGCAGATGATTTGGAAGGTTTTGATTAGACTCCGGTAGATGAAAAAGGATGTGGAAAACAACAACAATGTTCAACGGACGAAAAGGATGTTGAAAAGAACATGATATCGAAGCAACATCGGGAAAACGAGACCAAAAGTCCTGAGGTACTACAGAGAACCCAAAACACGTGAAATCCTAACTTGAAAGTTTAGGTGAGAACAGAAAACAACGTTGCACTTCCTTACCAGAAAAGGGTGGGTGGGTGGGGAAAGAAGAAAAATGGCAGAATTCCTACTCTCACGTTTCATTTTCCTATATAGCTACAAAATAGTTTCTAGACTCAACTGCGACCAGTAAAAAGGGATCCTACAGGCAGACAGGCTCTGATACCATTTGTCGCACCCTGGCTTCTAAGGGATACTCATCGTACGAACTGGATAGTAGGTGCTTGGATTATGGGGCATAACTGCTCCCACGACCCAGCTTCCTGGTAGGCCTGCGCTTATGCGCGACAACACAAGCCCTACTATTCCACCGTCGATGTAAACTATCCATTAGGAGTCACAGGCACTACTGTCGACGTACTTCATAACAAGCACGCACTGTACGTCAGCAGTTTTGAACGAATGATTATCACAACTTATCTCTACGACACAAAAGATAGAAATAAAGTTGCAACTGGCCTTCACTAAGGCAGAAATAGCGAATACAATCATCCAGAGGACACATGTCCCAACATATCATCCATTACAACAGCGGAAGCAATCAAAGGTGTCTGGGTACAGACAAATCCAACAGGCTTAAGAAGCCGGAGAAAAATAAATAAGACGAAGCCCATCCACGTAGGTCCTGGATCCAGCCCTGGTCCAGCTAACTACTCGTCTGCAGTCTCGTCGAACTCCACAAAGTAGCCATCCTGGGAAGCATCGTAGTCGTAGTCGTACTCTGCGTAAACCACAGCCCCAACGGGGTCAGTACATCCAAGTACTGGCAAGCAAGACTCACAGTACATCAAAGAGTTACCCGTCAACACAAGCATTGATGCTTGGGATCAACGGAAGAAAGGGGTGATATGAAAGTTGCTGCTGGCTGCTCTAACCAACTACAGAAGATAACTACAAGTTCCGGCTAACAGAAAAGATAAGATCGAGGATTGTAACCAACTGAAAAAAAGAACTTCAATCAAACCCATCCTGGATCTCGCCCCTTATCCAAAGAAGCAATCCGAGGATAACTCACGCAGTTGTGATAAGGTGAATCAAGTTATGGTGTGAATAACCTATTACTAGTCAGGTTATTAATCATTGGGTGAAACATGATTGATCATTATGTTGAAGTTGTCCTGAGTACTTGTTAGCCAGTACTTTCACCAAGTAATCCATAACCGCGGAAAACACGGCTTCTCGAGAAGATTATCCCTGCAGGGTTGCACCAATTTGGCCGTACACGCAAGAATAACCCGCCAGATGGGATGCCTCCCACCAAGCGGGGTACTCTACACAACCAACCATTCTCCGCATCAAGCCCAAAGAACCTTGGGCGCACGGCTAATCAAGCCCAGAAGAAAATGGACCATCATAGCACTCTAAGACCGTGTCCCCCTATATGCCGACTACGAAAGTTCCACCCTGCGCTGGGCTCGCAAAATCATGCATGCGGCAAATGGAAAACACGAACTAAATGAGGCGATTTGGACGAGATGCGAATCAGGTCAAGTTGAGGGGGGCGCCCATACTCGCTTCCCACATGCGGGTAGTGCGCTCATCATGGATCTGTAGACAAGACCCTTTTCCTATTAGGGTCGACACTAGCAGGCTCCAAAACCTCTCATGGGCCTCCTGCCGGTGCCTTATCATCAAATTATTATTACCATTAGCAATTAACATGATTGATTGATTAACATCGAGCCCCCGGTACAAATAATAAGATAGTAACAGTAGTAACCGACAACAGACTCGAGTAAAAGCAACCCTAAGCATGCTAGATAATACTAAGGCACAAACAAAGGCTGTAGGTATGGAGGTGAGGCAATATCATTGGTTCAGGGTATCATGTGATAGGTTCGGAGAACAAGCAACGATACATAGGGCTAGCAATAGTAGACAAAAGGATAGTATCGACAACAAGTGTGGAAAGGAACTCGATGATTCATGTGGGTGATAACTTGCCTGGCAGCTCAGTAGCCGGGTACTGGGCTAGGTCCTGAGTAGTGGTGTCGTAAGGATCGTCGGTCTCAACGTAGTCGTCGTCTAACCGAGAAGAAGCAAACAGACAAAACAGGAATGTAAACAATCATGTTCATGGCATTGTGCTCAGTCAATATGATGCATGACAATTTAATAGGTGCATCTAGATAAACTGACTAACATGATAGCACAAATTAAATGGACCCATATGCAAGGGTTGCATATGGAAAAGGATCCATTGAAACAATTGGAACAAATGATTTACAACTATTTATTAGGTGTTAGTTGTTATCATGATGCATGCATGATGAATAACAATAACACAACAATTTAAATGCAATTGGAATGATAGTTAACAATTTAGAAAGCATTTATTAAGTTTGGAATTTTGTTACTTAAACATGGTACACAAACAATTATTGTTTTCATCAAGTTAGGGTGTGCAAAACAATTTACAAATTTTATATTTGAAAGGGTTATCAAATTTTAGTTGAGTTACATGTTTCATATTTTTGAGATTGGACTTTAGATTATTTAGTTATGAATTAAACAATATTAAACAAGTTTTAATTGAATTTAAAACAAGCTTAAAAATTAATTGAATTTTATTTGTTCAAACCATAAATTCAACTCCACATTTGAAAGGTTCACACTTTGGTGGTTTGGAAACATAATTTGCATGTTCAAAAATATTTTATATTGATCAAGTTATGATTTTATCAAATTTTATTGAATTTAAACAAGGTTTAAATTGTTTAGGCAATTTAAATTATCCAAACCAGAAAACAAAATTTATATTTGAATAGAACATGCAAAAAGGTGTGAAAAACATATTTTATTTGAATTATTTGAAAACAGTATGAATTAGTTATGAATTATTTCAATTTTGCATTTGAATTATTCAATTTTGGAATTTAAAAGTATTTTGAAAATTCAAAACAGAACACAAGTTGGATATTTGGAAAGATTATGAAATTTGGATCAGAATAGATATAAAGTTTGTGTTTATTGGACTTATAAAAATAAAGATATTGAATTTTAAAGTTTGTGGTTTATTCTGCCATTTTAAAAGAAAATAGAAAATTAACGAAATTGATTTTTGAACTTTGTTACCGCACTGGGAGCATACCCACACGCTTCCAGTGGGTCCCGTGGCCAGCGTGGCAAGGAGGGCCACTGCCAGGTGGGCCGCGCGTGCGAGGAGAAATACCAAAAAGATTTGCGGCCGCGGGGATCGAACCCGCGAGCTCGCTGTGCAAGCGCAAGCACTGAACCACTGCGTTGCAGTCGCGTTTGTTATCAGTAGACGCAGTGCAGTGAGGATATGGTTACGGTGCGAGCAAAAGTCTGAATTTTTCTGACGAAACTGACGAACGTGCGATGCTCGACTGACCGAGTAGCAGAGATGCTCGCCGGCGTGAAAACACGGCCGTGCTCGCCGTGGTTGAGCTGTGTGCGCATGCTGGACGTGGGTGTGCGCGATGTGCAGTAGCAGAGCAGCAGAGGGAGGGCAGGAATCGGTGGAGCTCACCGAGATTGGTCGACGGCGACGCGTGCTGACGGAGGGTGACGACGGCGGCCGCGGAGGTGTCGAAGACGACGGAGAGGAAGCAGTGGCGCTACGGGCTCCCGGAGATGTTCAACGTGTAGAGGACAGCGAGGCGATGCTGTTCCAGGAAACGGGGGGTGCAGAGATGGCCTGCAACGGCGACGAGGTGGTCGGGTTCAGAAAACGCGGCACGGTGGCCGGAGGGAGGAGAGAAACGCGACGTCGATCTGGGGCTTACCAGTGGGGTTTTTGGTGCCCAGTAGAGAGAGGGTAGCGAGGCGACGAGGTTGCAGTAGGTGGGTGGCTAGGTGGGTGATCTCTGCGGCGGCGCCATCGAATTCTTCAGAGGCTCGCCGGCGGGAGGAAACAGAGAGGTGGACAGCTCGAGGGAAAGGAGGCGAATTGGCGGCGGAGAGGAACCCTAGGGCGATAGGGTGGTACGGGGGTGCCCTAGGCATGCTTATATAGGGTGGAGGCGCACTGGTGGCCGCCGTGGTCGCGTCGGGGTCGCCGTGGAGGCCTCCGATGCCCTGCCGTACGCGGTGAGGAAGGCGAAATAGATGGGGGCACGAATCTTGGCGCAATCGAATCGGTACAGTGCGTTAAGGCGGGCTGGGTGGTGCGCGTTAGGTGGTTAGGTGGGCCTGGGCCAGCTTAGGTGCTGCTGCGCGCGGTAGTTAGCTGCATTTTATTTTTCTGTTTCTTTTTTTTTGTAGCAAATGCTTTTGGAAGAAACTGTTAGGGTTTTGTCTATAGAAAATTTTGAAAAAATTTAGTTAAGCCTTTTAGGTAATTAGGAACCACATTGCATGCTTGGATTTCAAAAATTTGGTTTTAAAATGGTAGTTTGTGTTTGAAACCAAATAGAACCAATTTTTATTATTAAAACACCATTTTGAAGCAACAATTTAAATAGGGTTACCCCTAGGTTTAAAATATGATTTTAAGAATACAAACATGTGGTGAATTGTTATGTTTTCAAAAGAGTTCTGATTTGAAACTTGGTTGGAATTTAAAGGGTGATTTGGTTGATTGATTAATGATTTGATTAAATTAAGCAACAATTTAAGAGTTGATCCAATATGAAAATAATTGGGAGCAATTGATGTTTTTGGAATTGCAAATCTTTATTTGAGAGATTGTAACAGACAAGTGTGAAAACAATGTTTGATTAAGTTTGAATTTTATTATGAAAACAATGCAAACAGAAATAAAAATGAGAATGATGCCATGATGCATTTCATAAATTAAACAAATAAGTAAAACAACTAAGGGTTTTCATACTTGGATGTTACATATCCGGACCTTTTCCCTTCTCAGTAGGAATCTCGGGGCGCGATTCCTTCAAGGGGGGGCGTTTTGTAACATCCCAAGTATGAAAAATAGCCATTAGAATGTTTGCTCTCTGTTATTTTATGTTTTGCATCATGGCATCTTGTTGATTCCAATTGTTTTGCTTGTTTTCATTTGTTTTCCAACTGTTTTCATTTGTTTTCCTTTGTTTTCTATTTGAATTTCAAACAAAAATTCAAACCTTTTTGTTTCATCCTTGTGATGTTACAATTTCCAAATGAATATTTCAAAATAAAACAATTGTTTGTTTCCATTAAAGTGTGATTTCAAAACTGTTGTGTTGTTTCTATAAAAATGCATCCAATAACCAAACCCTTTTCAAATTCAATTATGATTTTCCTCCAAACAACAACCATGTTGAAATTATGAAAATTGTAAAACAAAACTCTCCAAATAAAATGGTTCAATTAACACTTCCAATTGTTTCCATGAAATAATAATAAGCTCAACTCTTATTTGTCATTTAATAATCCACCTAATATAAATTGCATTCAAAACTCAAATTCAAATCATCAAACAACCCCCCAATTGAATATGTGCAAATTACCAAACATTCTAATTTGTTGTTTCTATTTCAAACTCCAAGGTTCATGCCATTTAAAATTTTGTTTCAAAGAATGTAATTAATAATAAAATCCATCCAATTTGAATTAAATTACAAACAGCACTATAGTTCAAATATTTTTGAATTCCAAACTTGCATTTGGTTACCAATCCATTAAGGAGCTCACCCTAATTTTTCCAGAATTTTTGCAAACTCCAACATCATCTTTTTCTTCCTATTTTGTTTCAGCAAAAAAAAAACAGGAGGACAAGAATAATAAAAAGAAAAAAAAACGGTTCACAAAGAGGGGCAGACAACCAGCCCAGCCCAACCTAACCCTTTTGGCCCATACCTGTTCGATCGTCATCTTCCTGGAGTACGGCAGAACATCCATGCCTCCACGTCGACCACAGCGGCCATGGACGGCCCACCATCGCCCCTGCGCCCTACAAAGCCCCCTAGGGTTCCCTCAGACCTCTTCTTCCTTGTAACACCCCTGTTTTTAAGCCCTTGTTTAATATTAAATTAGCAAGCCTCTTAAGACTTTTGTAAGACAATTAAGTGGACAACATGTTTGTGTAGTCATGTGTATCTATGCAATATAAGTGGTGTGTTTCTTTTCACTCATTTGAGGATTTTTCCTGATGATTGATTATTGTCTGCCTGATGTCTTTCAACTGGAAACCCTAAGAAATTTCTTTTCAAAGCTCGGGGGATACTTGATTCACTCATGATAGCATTATTTAGTCATGTCTTGACCAAGGAAACACTTTGGTTGGGATTTAAATAGCTTTGGGAATTTATTTCCTATTTAAACTTTTAGCAGAAAAACAACATGACTAGCTGTTTTCCACATTTGTTTTCAAGAATCAAACATATTTGATTTGTTGTTTTCTTGTGGTATTATGGTTGAACATGTTATGTAGTACAACTATATGCCACTGGTTTAAATTTAGCACTTGGAAAACAATCTAATCCATGATTGTTTTCCTAGTATAAAAATATTGAAAAACCAATTCTATTTGGAAAACAGAAACATAGCTTTTTGGGCAGTTGTTTTCAGATGGTTAACCAACTCATTTTCTGGTGTACTTGTTGTTTTCTCAAACTAGAAAGTACATTTAACAATTAGCAACTTGAATTTCCAAAATCCAAGTTCATCGGCCCAATCAAACAGAAGCAAACTTTTGCTTCAAAACCCTGTTTTTCCAACACTTAGTGAAAATTTCACTAAGTCTTTTACTGAAATTTCTGAAATCTGTTTTTGAACCAAACTTTGGAGGTTTGTTTCTCTGCCAATTCTTCATGGATTTGAATAAACTTGGTGTCTATTTTGATTGCCTTGAATCCCTCTGTAACACCATGTGCTAGTTGGCCCGAGTGGTGCCTTAGACAAGAAGGAAAGAGGAGGGGAAGTAGACTCGGGTAGGAGGGGGGGTAGCAGATTGGCATGGCCTAAAAACTCCCATGCCTCTCCACCCTAGCCCCACTGTGCTGACCAGTAAGTTAGGCACCGTCCCTGGCTCGAGAGGCAACGAGAAAAACGCCCCCCCCTTCCTCTGAGTGCCAGCACGCACACACACTTGTGCACCCGAGGGCACACCACACGGCCCCGTGTCTACAAAGCTCCAACGGCCTTGCCGTTTCGCCACAGTCCTCCGCCACCATCCACGCCCCCACCCACGAAAAACCAGGCCGTGCCTTGCCGTGTGCGAGCGGCACGGGCAAGTTCTTCTCGCCGGCCACCGCACGATCCACCGGAGAAAAACGAACCACCCCGTACGTGTGAGCTCGCGATCCTTGCACGCACAAGCTCTCCGTAGCCTTGGCCACCCCCCTGACAACCTCCGCGATCCTTTCGCTTGCAGGGGAACCCGAGCCATCGCCGCCGTGTCCGCCGTGCCGCCGCGGAGAGGACCTCGCAGTCGGGGAAACGAACGCCGCCACCACCGCGCCTCCAGCCTCCCACGACCCCACCGCCACCACGCGTCGCTCCACGGACCCCCTAGGTGAGCACCCTGCCCGTCCCGTGCGTGCCCATGAGGTGTTCGACGCCATTCCTGTCGGGTGAGGAGAGGGGAGGAAGAAAACACCAGAGCCGTCGATCGGGCGATCGACGGTTACGCTTAAACGGGATTTTTCCCGCGTCCCCCGCCCCCGCGCGCGCAGCTGGGCTGGCCTAGGTCCTAGCTGGGCCACGCGCAGCGAATCGGGCCCATCTGGGCTAGCCCCTGTTAAATTAAATCAAATTTTTTTTTGCAGATTCATACCTGTTAGCTTTTGGCCTAGGAAAAATAGCAAACGATTTTATTTGGCTTTGCCAATTTTTGTACATATAGCCATACAAAATCAAAACCACCTCCCTTTGGCAGAATAATGTTTTGACTTTTATTTATTTTTCTATAGCCATTTTGCCAGACAGTACCATTAAAATGGAAATGATTATAACTTCAAAAATACAAAACATTTTTGAGCAAACTCAACTGTTTTGGAAATCCCTTATCAATACCTACCAGTAGAATTTTAGTTTGCATCCAGGAGAGTTATCATTTGGAAATGCCATCCATTTTGGTAAAACATCAGTGAGACATTCCATGATTTTTAGGGGGAGTTTGGTACATTATTTTTGAGTGGGACCAATTGGAGAGGATTTGTATTGTTAAGGAATATCACATCCTAGAAGGGTTTAATTTTTGGAGCCATAAAAAAAATTAGGGAGACAGAACAAGTTTCAGCACTTTTCTGCCTATTTTTTTTATTCCTAGATCTT
Source organism: Alopecurus myosuroides (assembly GCA_028641055.1). Taxonomy (NCBI): domain Eukaryota; kingdom Viridiplantae; phylum Streptophyta; class Magnoliopsida; order Poales; family Poaceae; genus Alopecurus; species Alopecurus myosuroides. Next base: position 100,698,615 of record CM054059.1, read on the forward strand.
GTTTTATATGATCATTTGGTGATGTGTACCTATTGTGTTCTTGCTTGTAATGTTGTAATCTAGTGTAGTATTGATGATTACAAGTTGTTTGAACCTGTTAGAATAAATGGCTTGAGTGGTAGAATTTTTAGAATTATTTTCCATGCATAAATCTTGCTCATAGCTTATTTTCTATCTAGGTTTGTGAGTAGATTTTTAGTTATGTATCAAGCCTTTTGCTAGATTAATTTTCAAGGAACCAGTACCATTTTGGGTACTATTGTTTTGGTTACAACACCTCTGGTTACTTGGTGTTTGAGTTTAGAATAGATTTAAAATAGCATTGCTTAAGGTCTAGATTTCCTACTAGATTATACATGCATGCCTTTTGTTTTGTTTTCCACTATGGAAAAATATGATTCTTTGTGGTTGAAAACAGAGGATGAAATGTCCTTGTGGCATTGTTATCCTTGTGTTTTCACATCTGTTAATTTTCCCTCAAGTATTAGAAATTGCTTGAGTATCATTTGGGTGCCTAGATTTAATTCCCTCACATGTGTGGCAATTTTAGTCTAGTTTTTCCTTGTTTCATAGCTAAACTTTTTATGTTATTTTGTGGGATCCAGTAGCATTTTGGTACTGATTATAGGAGTATTTTACCTCTGTTAGTTTGCACACTTGTGCCTAAAATTAACAAGTGAAGTATAAACTAGTCTTGTTTTTTTTTCAATTTTCTACTAGTATGAGTAGGAGTTTGTGGGACTAGTTTGTTTGTTTGGGCACTTTTAGAAATGTGACCAGAGGCTTATTAACCTCTTTATGAGCATTATTCTAGTGGAACACCCACTGGTATTTTTGCATCATGGTGGAAAATATGCTTGACTAGTTGTCATAAGCCTTTTTCACCACTTGCATATTTTAGCTTATATTTTGTGTTTGCCATAGAGAATATTGGGGGAGTTTTTAGACATCAAATTGTGTTTTATGTGACACCCTACTGTCTATTAACATGTGATTTACCCCACTGGTCCATGATGCTCTTGACTTAAAATCATTAAGTTTCACCACACATAAACACTAGGAAAAAGCAGATATTTCCACTGTGGTTTTCTAGTCAATTTTCTTAAGGGATAATTGAATGTCTTGAGTGTTACATTTTAATTGCTTGCTGTATGTATCACTTGTAGCATTGTTTGTCTTGGTTGGCTCTGAAAGTGTGCCTTTATTTCTTTTTACGACGTTAGAAAACGAGGAGGAAGGATTTGCTGAAGAAGGGTATTGCAACTCCTGTTACTTTCAGGACCAGGACCATCACTTGTACCAAGGCAAGCCATCCTAATGCTTGCTGTATAAATACTTATCATTATCTATCATGCATGCTTTTCACTTCTGAAGTTTTCACAAAACTATACTCCCAAAACTATTTTTGTTGTGAACACTACTACTATTAATATTATTAGAAGAAGGAATCATAATAATAGCCAACTTGGTATTTGCCAAGCCCTTAGCCACTAAATGGTATATACATACCATCCACCTAATTAAAACTTGGGTTCTTAAATGAACTACATAAAATGTGCTTTTGTAAACAAATACCTTATGAAGGAAAAACCCCGGATAAAGGGTGAGACCCTGTCTACCGGAAGAATGCCATGAAGGGAAATTTTTGAGAAAGGTTTACAAAAGACACATAACCTAGTCTTCGCTGGACAACCATTATCGTACTGCCACTTTACCCCAATATGGGTAGGGGCTTGATTAAAAACTTGTTATGGTTAGTATGTGAGCTATCTCAAAGTGCTATAGAGGATTGGATCCTCCGAACCGAAGTGTCGCTAGGAGTGAGCAGACGGGACATCTAAAGTGTGGGATTAATTTTCCCTCCGGATGCAGCAGTTGGGTCTCCTGTCTGGGCGGTGTGTGACACGGCTTGCCGGGGAGGGGTAACCCCAATTGAAGAGATAGTCATGTTCTAGCTTGTACATAGTGGATAGTCAAGATCAGTTATCTGATGTTCCCATAGGTTGGGAATAGTCCATGGTTGTTTCATGGCGGATTCTGGATCTAGTGGAAGTGTGTACACCTCTGCAGAGTAAAACTATTTCGAGATAGCCGCGTCCTCGGATATGGACGGTTGAATGGCCATGTAGCTAGTATTGTGTCAACTTTTCAAAAAGAGGTTTTTGAAGGACGGCTTTGTACCTGCGAGGTACTATGGAGAAATGATTTGGTATCTGCGAGATACTGATGAGAAGGAAACTATTACTACAAGTTTCTGAAAGAAAACCTTCTTTTCTAAAAGTCTTATAAAAACCTCCAAGATATGGGATATCTACGAGAGAAAAACTACCTTATTTTAAAGGATTTTTCACTAAGAAAGAAAGTTGAAGAATCAACCATGATAAATCTTTTATATGTCATGGGTAGCTGAACCATATGTATGGCCTACCCACTCCACCAAATAAGCATGTATGCATTTATTGTAAGCTCATAAAGGATGTCTTGTTGAGTACATTCAAACGTACTCATTTGGTTTCGCCCCTGGTATCTACTTACCAGATTATGAGGAGCCACCCCAGGAGGAGTTCTATGAGGAGGAGTTCTACGCTGATGGCCCTGCGAGTTAGGATCGTCTCGCAGTCAGCAGCCTGTAGGATGAGGCGTGACTCGGGTTCTACTACGCTATGCTTATCGTCTTCCACTGTGTTTATTTTGAATGTCTGTCCTGTGTGACAGTTATCAAGAACTTGGTCATGTGACCATTTATGTAAGACTCTAATATTCGTGTAATGGATGATGTATTATGTATGCCAACTACGTATGTTGTTCACAACTGGTTATTCTGGGATTGTGAATGAATGCATATGAGGGGTTCTGAACCTTCCGGTTTGGGGCCTCTACAAAGTTGGTATCAGAGCCATCCTGACTCTAGGAGACCTTAGTTAGCATGGACGTTAGTGTATACTCCTAAAATATAAGTTATAAATACAAAAAAATTGGATATATGACTATGTATAAAAATATTCCCTATATCCCACCACCTCTCTGTGTTAAACTCTACTTGCATTAAGATTGTTCTTTGCATAAACTTAAAACTTTGCACACTGTGGTATCACTAAAACTATACTTAAAATTTTGTGTAGATCGACGTGGTCATCACCGAGGCTTTCCAGTTGGGACGTCCACGTGGCGAGACTTTCCTTTTCGAGGAGAGGCTAGTGGCTATGGCCACTGTGTTGGGACGCCCACTTCCGGAGCTGCGAGGAGGTCTAGTTGACGGTGCACCTCTGGAGGGAGACTGGTACGCGGAGGTCACTATCCGTGCACCTCTGGCTAGCCCGACAGTGGAGGCCTACGTCTTTCGTGCTGTTGATCGTTCTTGGACCGAGGCAACCGTGCGGGTGATTCAGGAGTCAGTGGCACGACTGGCACACATTGGGGAGTACATGTTCATCGGTTCCCGGTTCGAGTTGATTGGGAGACGCGATGAGGATGGCATACCACTTCCTGTCGAGCCAGACACTACCACTGTTGGTCCTCACTTGGACGAGATGGAGATTCTGTTGTACCGCACTCAGTATAGGTTGGACGATCAGCGACTCGCTCACCACCTTGGCACATTGGTGCACCACACACTGATAGCCGAGACTGACGAGCTGAGGGCTGAGCTTCAGGACAGCCAGGAGGAGAGTGGAGCACTAGCACAACAGTTGTCTCAGTTGAGGGAGGAGTTGGAGGCCGCCACCGCCAGGAGCCGTGCCTTGGAGAGACAGCTGCGGGCCACCCGACTGAGCCGTGCTCGTCTCACCAGCAGGGTGACGGCTCTGGAGGGGGCTAACTCAGTTCTGCACACTAGGCTTCACATAGCTCGTGACGACATAGCCGCGAGAGACTCTGCCATAGAGGAGCTTGAGGAGGAGGGCGCAGAGCTCAGCAGGGAGATTGAGGAGCTCCTGCCAGTAGAGGATGTTCCGTCTGACTTGGAGGGGATGGATATGAGTGAGGCTAGCGAGCAGGATGACGGTGACCTGCTTGGCGAGGAGGAGGAGGAGGACCCTGAGGAGCGTATCTTCGAGGTTGGGGACAGTGACGACTCTGTGTAGTCACAGCCTCCTCACCCTTAGCACTTGATGCTGGTCTAGATGCTAGATAAGTATGCTAGATCGTTTTGCTAGTAGTAGCCTTGCGATGACCCCACCAATCGCACCCCTTGTAGCTCGATGAAGCCTTCCTTGTAAGATATGGCTTGTAATGTGTGTGTGTAATGTCAAAGACTCTGTTTAAGTTGTGTGATGAATGGAATGTTCTGCTTGTTTCCTTGATGATTTTCACTATTTTGCATTCTTTTCACCCATGTTTGCGACTGCCCCGCTCTTGTTTTTGAAACATATCACTCGTATTCCTTTTTCTTATGTTAAAGGTACTGGGTTTTCAAAAACAAGAATATACTTCTAAAACTTACACATGTTTTCACTTCAGAATGGCACCTCGTCGCGAACCCCCACCGCCACCACCACCCACAGTGGAGGCGCTGTTGGCCCTGCTGATGGAAGATCGCCAGGCCAGCCGAGATGAGAGTGCAGCTACCATTACCGCTCTGCAACAACTAGCTGCTGCCGCCAACAATAATGGCAATGGAAATGGCAATGGCAATGGTGCTCGCTCGAGACTGAGAGACTTTCAGCACACCAACCCCCAGTCTTCACTAGGATTGTGGAGCCTCTCGATGCTGACGACTGGCTCCGTACCATTGCAAACAAACTGGAGGTTGCATCAGTTGAGGAGAATGATAAGGTCCTGTTTGCCTCCCATTTTCTTGCTGGTCCTGCCAGGACTTGGTGGGAGACTACACGTGAGACTGTTGCTGCTGGTCACGTGTTCAACTGGGAGGATTTCTCTGCGAGATTCCGCAAGTATCACATTCCCCAAGGAATGATGACACTTATGCGTGAGAAATTTCTGAAGCTGAGGCAGGGAAGTATGCCTGTGTCTGAATACTGGGAGAATTTCACTACTCTGTCCAGGTATGCACAGGATGATATCAATACTGATGCTAAGAAGAGGGAGAGGTTCTTAAATGGGCTGGATGATGAGCTCCAGTGCGCTCTAGTGGTGGTTCCATTCCAGGACTTGGAGACCCTTGCAAATGCCGCTATGGTACTGGAGCACAAGCGGAAATCTGCTGATGATAACCGCAAGAGGAAGATGACCGTGCATGGAGGACCTAGTGCTCAAAGGACTCGCAACACTCCGTATGCGAGGCCACCATCCCACAAGGCGCCTGCTTATGCACCCCGCCCCAACCACAACTATGCACCAAGGCCCAACAACTACAACCCCAACTATGCACCAAAGTACGGAGGAAATAGCTATGGTGGTAACCATGGTAATCATTCTGGGAATAATCATGGAAACCGCTATGGAGGCAACAACAGTGGAAATGGGAACAACTCCAACAATGCTCCCAAACCTAACCCAAGCCCAAGGCCTTATGGAGGTTGTTTTGCCTGCGGAAAGGAAGGTCACTTTGCTCGTGAGTGCCCTACCAAAGCTACTGCCACAGCCCAGCCTACTGCGACCAAGATGAACCATGGTCCTTCCACTGGACGGCAGAATAGGATGAAGGGACACCTGAACCACGTCACTGCTGCAGAAGCTCAGGAGGCACCAGACATGGTGATGGGTACGTTTCCTGTCAACTCGGTGCCAGCCGCAGTACTGTTTGATTCTGGTGCATCACATTCTTTTGTCACAAAACCGTTTGCTGAGAAAAGTGGTATGAAGCATTCCCGTATGCACAACCCTATGTTAGTACAAATACCTGGGGATAGTACTAAAGCCAACTTAATTTGCAATGAAGTGCCAGTAGAAATACAAGGGAAAACTTTTCATGCTGATCTTATAGTGCTGGGATCCAAGGGGATAGAAGTGGTACTCGGTATGAACTGGATGGCCAAGTATAAGGGGGTTATTGACTGCACTAAGAAATCTATTGATATGATCTCTGAGGATGGGGAAAAGGTTGCGTACACTGCAACTAAACCCTCGTCACAAGTTCATTGCCACACTGGTATAGCCCACCCTAACCTTGAGGAAGTCCCGGTCGTTTGCGAATACCCGGATGTTTTTCCTGAAGAGTTACCCGGTATGCCCCCTGATCGGGATATCGAGTTTGTGATCGAGTTAGTGCCCGGAACTGGACCCATAGCACAGAAGCCTTATCGGATGAACCCAAAGGAATTAGATGAGTTGAAGACCCAGCTGGATGATATGTTGAAAAAAGGTTTGATTCGCCCTAGTGCATCGCCATGGGGATCTCCGATCATTTTTGTGGAAAAACGGGACGGTACCACTCGTTTATGTGTGGACTACCGCAAGTTGAATGATGTTACCATCAAGAACAAATACCCGTTGCCCAAAATTGAAGACCTGTTTGACCAGCTGAATGGGGCCGTAATCTTCTCGAAGATCGACCTTCGGACTGGTTATCACCAATTGAAAGTCCGTGACACTGATATTCCCAAGACTGCTTTCACCACTCGTTACGGGCTGTATGAATACACCGTGATGTCCTTTGGTCTAACCAATGCCCCTGCCTATTTCATGAATCTCATGAATAAGGTATTCATGGATTTTCTAGACAAGTTTGTCATGGTGTTTATTGACGACATTCTCATATATTCTCGGAGTGAGGTAGAACACGAAGAACATCTGAGAATTGTGCTCGGAACACTTCGTGAGCATCAATTGTATGCTAAGTTTTGTAAATGTCAATTCTGGTTGACGGAAGTCGGGTTTCTTGGACATGTAGTATCTGCGGGAGGAATATCTGTTGACCCTACTCTAGTTCAGTCTGTGGAGAAGCGTGCTGCTCCGACCAACCAGACTGAAGTCAGATCCTTTCTGGGTTTGGCAGGATATTACCGCAAGTTTGTTCAGGGATTCTCGAGTATAGCCAGACCCCTCACCCAGTTGCTCAAGAAGGATAGCAAGTTCCTATGGACGGACAAGTGTGAAGAGAGTTTCAATGAGTTAAAGCATCGACTTGTGACCGCTCCAATCCTTATTATGCCGGATATCACCAAGAATTTCGACGTATATTGTGACGCTTCTAAGCTTGGTCTTGGAAGCGTACTTATGCAAGAAGGGAAAGTGATATCTTTCATATCCCGCCAGTTGAGACCCCACGAGTTGAATTACCCCACTCATGACTTAGAGCTTGCTGCTGTCGTGCATGCCCTCAAAACATGGCGACACTTTCTTATGGGAAGAAGAGTGGAAATTTACACGGATCATAAGAGTTTAAAGTATATCCTTACTCAACGTGAACTCAACATGAGGCAGCGCCGCTGGATTGAGCTCATTAAAGATTATGATCTGAGTATTCATTATCACCCTGGGAAGGCAAATGTGGTTGCAGACGCTCTTAGTCGAGAGCCGGCCTCTCTAAATGCTATGATTTTAGTAAGGCAGCCCGAGTTGTGGAAAGAGCTTGACCAACTTGGCATTGAAGTGGTCAGCTATGGTATGTTGGACGCCATAGAACTTAAACCAACTCTGGTTGACCAAATCAAAGAGGCGCAGAAAGGCCAGAAAAGTATTGATGGTATTAAGGCCCGCATGGAGAAGGAGAAGGTTGCTGGGTTTACTATCGATGCTGATGGGGGATTATGGTATGAAGGCCGTATTTGTGTTCCCTCTGAGTCTGATCTCAAGCAGACCATCATGGTCGAAGCTCATGAGACCATGTATTCTATCCATCCTGGAGGAACAAAGATGTATCAAGACCTGAAGGAGAGATTCTGGTGGCATGGAATGAAGCGAGCAATTGCTTCATTTGTAGCCAAGTGCCATGTCTGCCAGCAAGTAAAAGCTGGGCACCAGCGTCCCGCTGGCTTGCTCCAGCCGTTGCAAGTACCTGTTTGGAAATGGGATGAAGTAGGGATGGACTTCATCACAGGACTTCCTAGGTCCAGCCGAGGGAATGATTCTATATGGGTTGTCGTGGACAGGCTCACGAAAGTTGCTCACTTTATTCCTGTCCGGACCACCTATCGTGGAGATCAGCTAGCTGATCTTTACATTTCTCGGATTGTCAGCCTGCACGGAGTCCCGAGCAGGATTGTGTCTGATCGAGGTACACAGTTCACATCCAGATTTTGTAAGAAGTTGCACGAGAGTTTGGGAACCAAATTAGCTTTTAGCACAGCCTATCACCCACAGACTGATGGACAGACAGAGCGCGTGAACCAAATTCTGGAAGACATGCTCCGTGCTTGTGTGTTGTCCTATGGAGTTAAATGGGAAGACTGTCTGCCTTTCGCAGAGTTTTCTTACAACAACAGTTATCAGTCTAGCTTGCAAATGGCCCCTTTTGAAGCACTGTATGGACGTAAATGTTGCACACCTCTGAATTGGACTGAGACTGGAGACAGTCAGGTTTTTGGTGTGGACACTTTGAAAGCTGCAGAAGAGCAGGTTCAGCTTATTCGGGAACGTTTAAAGACAGCTCAATCTCGTCAGAAGAGTTATGCTGACACGAAGCGTCGTGATGTCTCTTTCAGCATTCGAGATTTCGTGTACCTTCGTGTTACGCCACTCAAAGGGATGCAGCGTTTCCATGTCAAGGGAAAGCTGGCACCCAGGTATATTGGCCCTTTTAAGATCTTGGCACGTCGTGGCGAAGTTTCTTATCAGTTAGAATTACCTGAGGAGCTATCTGCGTTTCACAATGTTTTCCATGTGTCATTGCTCCGGAAATGTCTGCAAGTACCTGAGAAGGATCTCTCGTATCAAGACATAGATTTCAGGACCATTGATATCAATGATGATTTGACTTATCGTGATAGACCCCTGCGGGTTCTCGAGGAGATTGTGCGCGCTACCAGGAGGCGTGCTATAAAATTCCTCAAGATTCAGTGGACGAATCATTCTGAGGAAGAAGCTACCTGGGAGCGTGAGGATGATATCAGGAAGGAGTTCCCTGATTTTCTTAATGCCTAGACCCGCTAATCTCGGGACGAGATTCTTTTAAGGGGGGGAGATTTGTAACACCCCTGTTTTTAAGCCCTTGTTTAATATTAAATTAGCAAGCCTCTTAAGACTTTTGTAAGACAATTAAGTGGACAACATGTTTGTGTAGTCATGTGTATCTATGCAATATAAGTGGTGTGTTTCTTTTCACTCATTTGAGGATTTTTCCTGATGATTGATTATTGTCTGCCTGATGTCTTTCAACTGGAAACCCTAAGAAATTTCTTTTCAAAGCTTGGGGGATACTTGATTCACTCATGATAGCATTATTTAGTCATGTCTTGACCAAGGAAACACTTTGGTTGGGATTTAAATAGCTTTGGGAATTTATTTCCTATTTAAACTTTTAGCAGAAAAACAACATGACTAGCTGTTTTCCACATTTGTTTTCAAGAATCAAACATATTTGATTTGTTGTTTTCTTGTGGTATTATGGTTGAACATGTTATGTAGTACAACTATATGCCACTGGTTTAAATTTAGCACTTGGAAAACAATCTAATCCATGATTGTTTTCCTAGTATAAAAATATTGAAAAACCATTTCTATTTGGAAAACAGAAACATAGCTTTTTGGGCAGTTGTTTTCAGAGGGTTAACCAACTCATTTTCTGGTGTACTTGTTGTTTTCTCAAACTAGAAAGTACATTTAACTATTAGCAACTTGAATTTCCAAAATCCAAGTTCATCTGCCCAATCAAACAGAAGCAAACTTTTGCTTCAAAACCCTGTTTTTCCAACACTTAGTGAAAATTTCACTAAGTCTTTTACTGAAATTTCTGAAATCTGTTTTTGAACCAAACTTTGGAGGTTTGTTTCTCTGCCAATTCTTCATGGATTTGAATAAACTTGGTGTCTATTTTGATTGCCTTGAATCCCTCTGTAACACCATGTGCTAGTTGGCCCGAGTGGTGCCTTAGACAAGAAGGAAAGAGGAGGGGAAGTAGACTCGGGTAGGAGGGGGGGTGGCAGATTGGCATGGCCTAAAAACTCCCATGCCTCTCCACCCTAGCCCCACTGTGCTGACCAGTAAGTTAGGCACCGTCCCTGGCTCGAGAGGCAACGAGAAAAACGGCCCCCCCTTCCTCTGAGTGCCAGCACGCACACACACTTGTGCACCCGAGGGCACACCACACGGCCCCGTGTCTACAAAGCTCCAACGGCCTTGCCGTTTCGCCGCAGTCCTCCGCCACCATCCACGCCCCCACCCACGAAAAACCAGGCCGTGCCTCGCCGTGTGCGAGCGGCACGGGCAAGTTCTTCTCGCCGGCCACCGCACAATCCACCGGAGTAAAACGAACCACCCCGTACGTGTGAGCTCGCGATCCTTGCACGCACAAGCTCTCCGTAGCCTTGGCCACCCCCCTGACAACCTCCGCGATCCTTTCGCTTGCAGGGGAACCCGAGCCATCGCCGCCGTGTCCGCCGTGCCGCCGCGGAGAGGACCTCGTAGTCGGGGAAACGAACGCCGCCACCACCGCGCCTCCAGCCTCCCACGACCCCACCGCCACCACGCGTCGCTCCACGGACCCCCTAGGTGAGCACCCTGCCCGTCCCGTGCGTGCCCATGAGGTGTTCGACGCCATTCCTGTCGGGTGAGGAGAGGGGAGGAAGAAAACACCAGAGCCGTCGATCGGGCGATCGACGGTTACGCTTAAACGGGATTTTTCCCGCGTCCCCCGCCCCCGCGCGCGCAGCTGGGCTGGCCTAGGTCCTAGCTGGGCCACGCGCAGCGAATCGGGCCCATCTGGGCTAGCCCCTGTTAAATTAAATCAATTTTTTTTTTGCAGATTCATACCTTTTAGCTTTTGGCCTAGGAAAAATAGCAAACGATTTTATTTGGCTTTGCCAATTTTTGTACATATAGCCATACAAAATCACAACCACCTCCCTTTGGCAGAATAATGTTTTGACTTTTATTTATTTTTCTATAGCCATTTTGCCAGACAGTACCATTAAAATGGAAATGATTAGAACTTCAAAAATACAAAACATTTTTGAGCAAACTCAACTGTTTTGGAAATCCCTTATCAATACCTACCAGCAGAATTTTAGTTTGCATCTAGGAGAGTTATCATTTGGAAATTCCATCCATTTTGGTAAAACATCAGTGAGCCATTCCATGATTTTTAGGGGGAGTTAGGTACATTATTTTTGAGTGGGACCAATTGGAGAGGCTTTGTATTGTTAAGGACTATCACATCCTAGAAGGGTTTAATTTTTGGAGCCATAAAAAAAATTAGGGAGACAGAACAAGTTTCAGCACTTTTCTGCCTATTTTTTTTATTCCTAGATCTTTTTTTATATGATCATTTGGTGATGTGTACCTATTGTGTTCTTGCTTGTAATGTTGTAATCTAGTGTAGTATTGATGATTACAAGTTGTTTGAACCTGTTAGAATAAATGGCTTGAGTGGTAGAATTTTTAGAATTATTTTCCATGCATAAATCTTGCTCATAGCTTATTTTCTATCTAGGTTTGTGAGTAGATTTTTAGTTATGTATCAAGACTTTTGCTAGATTAATTTTCAAGGAACCAGTACCATTTTGGGTACTATTGTTTTGGTTACAACACCTCTGGTTACTTGGTGTTTGAGTTTAGAATAGATTTAAAATAGCATTGCTTAAGGTCTAGATTTCCTACTAGATTATACATGCATGCCTTTTGTTTTGTTTTCCACTATGGAAAAATATGATTCTTTGTGGTTGAAAACAGAGGATGAAATGTCCTTGTGGCATTGTTATCCTTGTGTTTTCACCTCTGTTAATTTTCCCTCAAGTATTAGAAATTGCTTGAGTATCATTTGGGTGCCTAGATTTAATTCCCTCACATGTGTGGCAATTTTAGTCTAGTTTTTCCTTGTTTCATAGCTAAACTTTTTATGTTATTTTGTGGGATCCAGTAGCATTTTGGTACTGATTATAGGAGTATTTTACCTCTGTTAGTTTGCACACTTGTGCCTAAAATTAACAAGTGAAGTATAAACTAGTCTTGTTTTTTTTTCAATTTTCTACTAGTATGAGTAGGAGTTTGTGGGACTAGTTTGTTTGTTTGGTCACTTTTAGAAATGTGACCAGAGGCTTATTAACCTCTTTATGAGCATTATTCTAGTGGAACACCCACTGGTATTTTTGCATCATGGTGGAAAATATGCTTGACTAGTTGTCATAAGCCTTTTTCACCACTTGCATATTTTAGCTTATATTTTGTGTTTGCCATAGAGAATATTGGGGGAGTTTTTAGACATCAAATTGTGTTTTATGTGACACCCTACTGTCTATTAACATGTGATTTACCCCACTGGTCCATGATGCTCTTGACTTAAAATCATTAAGTTTCACCACACATAAACACTAGGAAAAAGCAGATTTTTCCACTGTGGTTTTCTTGTCAATTTTCTTAAGGGATAATTGAATTTCTTGAGTGTTACATTTTAATTGCTTGCTGTATGTATCACTTGTAGCATTGTTTGTCTTGGTTGGCTTTGAAAGTGTGCCTTTATTTCTTTTTACGACGTTAGAAAACGAGGAGGAAGGATTTGCTGAAGAAGGGTATTGCAACTCCTGTTACTTTCAGGACCAGGACCATCACTTGTACCAAGGCAAGCCATCCTAATGCTTGCTGTATAAATACTTATCATTATCTATCATGCATGCTTTTCACTTCTGAAGTTTTCACAAAACTATACTCCCAAAACTATTTTTGTTGTGAACACTACTACTATTAATATTATTAGAAGAAGGAATCATAATAATAGCCAACTTGGTATTTGCCAAGCCCTTAGCCACTAAATGGTATATACATACCATCCACCTAATTAAAACTTGGGTTCTTAAATGAACTACATAAAATGTGCTTTTGTAAACAAATACCTTATGAAGGAAAAACCCCGGATAAAGGGTGAGACCCTGTCTACCGGAAGAATGCCATGAAGGGAAATTTTTGAGAAAGGTTTACAAAAGACACATAACCTAGTCTTCGCTGGACAACCATTATCGTACTGCCACTTTACCCAAATATGGGTAGGGGCTTGATTAAAAACTTGTTATGGTTAGTATGTGAGCTATCTCAAAGTGCTATAGAGGATTGGATCCTCCGAACCGAAGTGTCGCTAGGAGTGAGCAGACGGGACATCTAAAGTGTGGGATTAATTTTCCCTCCGGATGCAGCAGTTGGGTCTCCTGTCTGGGCGGTGTGTGACACGGCTTGCCGGGGAGGGGTAACCCCAATTGAAGAGATAGTCATGTTCTAGCTTGTACATAGTGGATAGTCAAGATCAGTTATCTGATGTTCCCATAGGTTGGGAAATAGTCCATGGTTGTTTCATGGCGGTTTCTGGATCTAGTGGAAGTGTGTACACCTCTGCAGAGTAAAACTATTTCGAGATAGCCGCGTCCTCGGATATGGACGGTTGAATGGCTATGTAGCTAGTATTGTGTCAACTTTTCAAAAAGAGGTTTTTGAAGGACGGCTTTGTACCTGCGAGGTACTATGGAGAAATGATTTGGTATCTGCGAGATACTGATGAGAAGGAAACTATTACTACAAGTTTCTGAAAGAAAACCTTCTTTTCTAAAAGTCTTATAAAAACCTCCAAGATATGGGATATCTACGAGAGAAAAACTACCTTATTTTAAAGGATTTTTCACTAAGAAAGAAAGTTGAAGAATCAACCATGATAAATCTTTTATATGTCATGGGTAGCTGAACCATATGTATGGCCTACCCACTCCACCAAATAAGCATGTATGCATTTATTGTAAGCTCATAAAGGATGTCTTGTTGAGTACATTCAAACGTACTCATTTGGTTTCGCCCCTGGTATCTACTTACCAGACTATGAGGAGCCACCCCAGGAGGAGTTCTATGAGGAGGAGTTCTACGCTGATGGCCCTGCGAGTTAGGATCGTCTCCCAGTCAGCAGCCTGTAGGATGAGGCGTGACTCGGGTTCTACTACGCTATGCTTATCGTCTTCCGCTGTGTTTATTTTGAATGTCTGTCCTGTGTGACAGTTATCAAGAACTTGGTCATGTGACCATTTATGTAAGACTCTAATATTCGTGTAATGGATGATGTATTCTGTATGCCAACTACGTATGTTGTTCACAACTGGTTATTCTGGGATTGTGAATGAATGCATATGAGGGGTTCTGAACCTTCCGGTTTGGGGCCTCTACATTCCTCCCTCTTCTCCCTCTCCCCCGCCTCCACTCTTTCTTCTTCCTCCCTTCCCTCTCTGCTCTCTGTATTCTCTGTACCTGCTTCCCCCAAAATTCCATGAGAACACCTAGCACCGATTGGTCGCCATTGGGACACCGGAGCTCCACCTGACGGCGGGAATGGAGCCACCGCTCCACCCTCTACCTCCTCCCCCCTCGGTTTGGACTGGGAGTACTCGAGCCGCTGCCGCCATCGTCGACTTGACGCCGGCCAACCTCTGTTCTGTCCGCCGTCAGAGCCTGCACCGACCCGTCCTCCTCCATCGATCGCTCGGGTGAGCCGCCTCCCCTTCCTCCTCTCGCCTCCCTCCTCCTCCCTTGGCCGCACTCCCCTCCACCACCACGCACCCCACGGCGCCTTCCCGCAGCGGCCGGCGAGCATCGCTGCCTCCGTCAAAGACAGCGATCTGTACCTGCGGGTTCAGTTACGCAAAGGTTCAGTTAAGTCCCGCGAGCACACCTCATACCCCCCGAAGCCCCCTCCCTATCACCAACCCGAAGCCCACCCCACTGGTTCCTGTCCCTTGAGCGCATCAGGAGGTGAGGGGATCGAATCCCCCCTCCCTCAATAAAACCCACCTTTTATTTTTCATTTGTTTTGGTTACAGGAACTTCTGCAAATCACCAATAGGCCGCTGGTAATTAATCTAGACCCCTGTAAAAATATTTTCCAAGTCCCTAGATTCATAAAAATGGCAGATTTGCACCAAATCTTGTAAATTGCATAAGAAAATCATTTTAACTCCAAATCCAACATTTTTAATATGTTTTCAATACCAAATTAAATGTTCTATCCAAACATAAAGTTTGTTTACTGTTTTGAATATTTTAAATTGGTGCAATATTTAAAAACTTGTTAAATTCACTTAAACTTGCAAAAATCATAACTTGTTCATAAAAATTCCAAATTCCACAAACTAAATATGTTTTCCAATCAACTTTTCATGTACTTTCCAAATATAAATTTTGTTTGCTGTTTTGAATAATTTAAATTGCTGAAAACAACTGTTTCTTGTTTAATGCATTTAAAATTGCCAAAATAATAACTTGCTCATTTTAAATCCAATTTCCACAAATGAAATATGTTTTCCATGCAAAATTAAACCACCTTTTCAAATATAAATTTTGTTTCATGGTTTGAATAATTGAAATTGCTTAAATAATTTAAACCCTGTTTAAATCATTTAAATTTGCTAAATTCATAACTTGCTCAAATTAAATTATTTTTGAACATGAAAAATATGTTTTCAAACCATAAAAGTATAAACTTTTGAAATATGAATTTGGTTTAATGATTTGGACAATTAAAAATTCAAATAAGTTCATGTTTGAATTAAATTCATTTAATTCTTGCTTAAACTTGTTTAATTCATAAATAATTTATTTGAAATCCTTTTTCAACAAGTGAAACATGTAATCCACCTAAAATTGTGTGTTCTTATTAAATATGAACTTTGTTATATATTTTGAACAATTAAAATTGGTGAAAACAACAAATGCTTGTGTGACACCTTTAAGGAACCAAAATTTCCTAACTTAATGAATGAATTTCTAAACTTGTTAAACCTTATTTCCAATTGGTTCTATTGTTGTTATTTTGCTGTTTTCCTCATCCATGCATCATGCGAATCCACTTTCACATGTTGCTTAGTTGTAAAACAATTATTTCAACCATAATTCATGGGCTTTTCATATGCAATCCCAAAATTGCATGTGTGTCCATTTAATCATGTTGCTATCTTGTCAACTAGTTTATTTTGATGCATCAATTAAATGGTCATGCATCATCCCATGTTTGTGCACTATGCCATGATATTGATTGTTTATCTTTCTGCATTGTTTGTTTGCTTCTTCCCGGATATACGACGACGTTGAGACCGACGATACTTACGACACCCCTTCTAAGGAGTTAGCTCAGTACCAGGCTACTGGGTTTGCAGGCAAGTTATCACTCACATGAACCATTGTGTTCCTTTCAACATTGGTTACCTATACTTTCCGTTGTCTATTTCTGCTAGCCATATGTATAGTTGTTTCTGTTACGAACCTATCACATGATATCCTGAACCCTGATATTGCCTCACCTCCATACCTATAACCTTTTGCTTGTTGCCCGTGTCTTACTAGCATGCTTAGGGTTGTTCTGCTCGAGTCTGTTACCCGTTACTTTCTGTTACCATTCTATTATGTTCTGGGGGCTCGATGTTAAACAATGAATCATGCTAATGTTATTGTTAATAATAATTTGATGATAAGGCACCGGCAGGAGGCCCTGCGTGGTTTTGAGGCCTGCTAGTGTCAACCCTAATAGGAAAAGGGTCTTGTCTACTGATCCATGATGAGCGCACTACCCGCATGTGGGAAGCGAGTATGGGCGCCCCCCTCAATTTGACTCGATTCGCATCTCGTCCAAATCGCCTCATTTAGTTCAGGTTTTCCATTTGCTGCATGAATGATCTTGCGAGCCCTTGGTACCCGGGTGGAACTTTTGTAGTCGGCATATAGGGGGACACGGTCTTAGAGTGCTATGAGGGTCCATTTTCTTCTGGGCTCGATTAGCCGTGCGCCCAAGGTTCTTTGGGCTTGATGCGAAGAAGAGTTGAGTTGTGTAGAGTGCCCCGCTTGGTGGGAGGCATCCCATCTGGCGGGTTATTCTTGCGTGTACGGCCAAATTGGTGAAACCCTGCAGGGATAATCTTCTCGAGAAGCCGTGTTTTCCGCGGTTATGGATTACTTGGTGAAAGTACTGGCTAACAAGTACTCAGGACAACTTAAACCTAATGATTAACAATCTTACACCCAATGATTAACAACTTGACTAGTAATAGGCTTATTGACACAATAATATGAACCATCATTAATTCAACTGTGCGAGTTATCCTCGGATTGCTTCTTTGGATAAGGGGCGAGATCCAGGATGGGTTTGTTTGAGGTTAGTTGATAGGTTGGTTACAATACTCGATCTTATCCCCTTTCTGTTAGTTGGAAGTTGTAGTTCTCTGTAGTTGGTTAGCGCAGCCAGTTGCAGCATCTTTTATATCACCCTTTCTTCCGTTGAACCCAAAGCATCTGTGCTTGGTGTTGACGGGTTACACTTTGGTGAACTGTGAGTCTTGCTTGCCAGTACGTTTATGTACTGACCCCTTTGGGGCTGTGGTTTCCGCAGACCGACGTTTCCGAGGATCTACATGGTGGCTACTACGTGGAGTATGACGAGACTGCTGACGAGTAGATAGCGGACCCGGGCAGGATCCGAGACTTCGTGGATGGGCTCCGTCTGTTCGTTTCCGGCCTCTTAGGCCTATTTGGTTCTTGTCTGTACTCAGACATTTTGGATGCTTCCGCTGTGATGTAATGATGTATTGTTGGGACATGTGTCCTCTGAATGATTGTATTTGCTATTTCTGCTCTAATGAGAGCTATTTGCAACTTATTTCAATCTTTTGTGTCGTAGAGATCTGTTGTGATATCACTTGTTCCAATGCCGTTGACGTACAATGTGTGAATGTTTGAAGTACGTCAACGGAAGTATCCTGATTTCTATGGGATAGTTTACGTCGACGCTGAACATATAGGGGTTGGTTGTCACACATACGTGTGTTGGCCTACTCGTAAGAGGACGCGGGTGCCGGTAAGCCCCGTAATCCAATCTATTACTGTTCAACGGAACGGCGAGTATCCTTTAGAAGTCCGGGTGCGACAGAGGAGGGAGTGTGGCATGAGTTGCTACGTAATAAATACATTAAAGGGGTTCCTCTGTCGCAAGTTGAGTCCAAACCTAGCGATTCTCCTTTTCGGAAAGGAATTATGATGGTAAAAGGGGACTTCTTTTCTAACATCACTTCTACGCTAGGTAACGGTCTATCGGTGAGGTTTTGGGAGGATGTTTGGTTGGGTGATTCTGCACTATCAACGCAATATCCGTCCCTGTATAATGTGGTTGCACATAAGAATGTTTTGGTGTCTCAGGTTCTAGGCAGTGAACATCCTAATATTACCTTTAGGAGAGCGCTTATAGGTGATAAATGGGAGAAGTGGTTGCAATTAGTTGAGAAACTGATGGAGGTCTCTCTAACTGATGAACCTGATAGATTTAATTGGAAGCTAACACAATCTGGGGTGTTTTCAGTCAAATCTTATTATGAACACCAAATGAATGGAAACACACGTTTTTACACAAATACTTATGAAAGTTGAAAGTCCCTCTTAAGATTAAGATTTTCATGTGGTTCCTTTATCGGAAGGAAATTCTCACTAAGGATAATCTGGTTAAAAGGAGGTGGACGGGGTGTGCTAAATGTGTGTTTTGCAATGAACAAGAAACTGTTGATCACTTATTTATTTCTTGTGATTTTGCTAGAAACATATGGAGACTAGTGCATTTCACATTTAATATTACGCCACCTTTATCTGTAGCAAACTTGTTCGGCTCTTGGCTAGATGGAATAGACAAGATTACAAAAGCGAGTATACGCATAGGTGTATGTGCTTTTATTTGGGCAATTTGGAATTGCAGAAATGATGTTATTTTTAACAATATGCAAGCTTGTCATTTTTTGCAGATTGTTCATCGGGCTACGCATTGGATAAAGGAGTGGTCGCTGCTTATTCCAGAAAGCCAAAGAAGACGTTTGGATTCTGGATGTACCCGGCTCATGACGGTGGTCCGGGCTATCTTCAACCAGGGTGGTTGGTTGGACACTAGAAGATTACATTATGTGTAATTTGTGTGCTGGCATACTTTTTCGGTGGCTGATCTTTACAGCCACTATTTGTTTTCGTTGAGATGTAATATTTGAACCTTTAAACGCTGGATTTTAGCGCATTAATATAATAAGCCATGTGCATCACCTAGATGCAGAGGCTGGGTTTACCGTTTCAAAAAAACAAAAGGAAGGTGGCGGCACTAGCGAGCGACACGGGGGGCAGGTTTTCTCGGATGCTTTGTTGTTCTTTTTGGGCAACAAGTTAACGGGATGTTGACCCCTACAAATAATTTATCTTCTGTCTTTGAAAGGAAAGAAACCATTTAAAAAAATTGACATACGAAGTACAATAATTTTCCCGGTTCGACCTATGAAACAACTTCAGTGATAGATCAACCAGCAAGCTCCTCCCTCCTATGAAACAACCGGTCGGATCTTTTGATGCGCAAAGGAAACATCCGTGATGAGGCCAACCAGCCAGCTCCTCCTTCTCCTATTGCTCTTGTTAACATGCATCTTCCTCCTTTGCACCCAAACATCCGCTGCTGACAAGCTCGAGAATGGCCGGAACCTCACCGACGGTGAGACACTCGTCTCATCCGGCGGCTCCTTCACCCTGGGATTCTTCTCTCCGGGGGCGTCTACCAGGAGGTACCTCGGCATATGGTTCTCCGAGTCAAATGACACTGTCTGCTGGGTAGCCAACCGCGACGACCCTCTCAGCAACAGGTCCGGCAGGTTGGTGTTCAACGACGCAGGCATCCTCGTCCTGTTGAACAGTCTCCGTCGGAAGGTGTGGTCCTCAGATTTCTTGGGCGGTGCTTCCTTGGCGTCCGCTCAGCTGCTCGAGTCTGGCAACCTACTGGTGCGCAACGGCAGCAGCGACGTCTTCTTGTGGCAATCGTTCGATCATCCGTCGGACACCTTGCTGCCCGGCATGAAACTGGGCAGGAACTTTTGGAGCGGAGTCAGGTGGGAACTCAAATCGTGGCGATCAGCCGACGACCCGTCTCCGGGGGACTACAGCCGCACGCTTGAAACAACTCAAGCGAGCATGCTACCGGAGCTCGTCCTATGGTACCGCGGGGTCAAGATATTCCGCACGGGCCCGTGGAATGGACGGTGGTTCAACGGCGTCCCGGAGGCGTCGACGTTCGCGGACAAATACCCGATGCACGTGACCACCAGCGCGACTGAGACAACGTTCGGGTATAGAGCATTGCCCGGCACGCAGCTGAGTCGCGTGGTGGCGAAGCACACCGGCGTGACGGAGCGGCTGGTGTGGGACTCGAGCAGCCGGGAGTGGATCTCCTTCTTCAGGGGGCCGAAGGGCGACTGCGACGCCTACGCCAAGTGCGGCGCATTCGGCCTCTGCAACGGCACCGCTGTGTCGGTCTGCGGCTGCGTCCCCGGATTCAGCCCCGCATCGCCGTCGGAGTGGGAGTTGAAGCAGTACGCGGGTGGGTGCCTGCGAGACGCTGTCTTGGACTGCGGCAACAGGACGTCGACTGACCACTTCAAGGTTGTGACGGGGGTGAAGCTTCCTGACACGCAGAATGCATCGGTGGACACCGGAATCACGCTGGAGGAGTGCAAGGCCAGGTGCCACGCCGACTGCTCGTGCTTGGCTTATTCTGCCGCCTATATACAAGAAGGCAGTGATAGATCCGGCTGTATCATTTGGTCGGATAGCATTGTTGATATTCGTCTGGTTGACAGAGGGCAGAATCTCTACCTGAGGCAGTCAAAATCAGAATTTGGTATGTCCACCCACTCTTGCCATGCACGAAATTGACTATGTTTCCACAGAAAGCACATTTTAACCCGAAAGAATATCATATTTGACAATCCCGCTAATGCCTTGTTTACTAGGGGTGATCCATTCTCATTGGGATTGCAGATTCAATCTTTTTCAAAAACGTTTTCATCACAGTCTACTATCACAACGTAGTGTTTTTAATTTACATAAAAATGATAGGATTTGTGGGAGATATATTTAGAATTATTGTATCTAAAACCGGCTTGGTAAAAGAACTACTTATTAAGGATTTTTGGGATCCACGATATTCCCATCTGATCTCTTAAATAGACTTGAAATACACTATAAATAAGTAAGTATTTGAAGTGTATTTATTCAAGGGATCGGAAGGAATTATCTGAATTCAGACAAATCTCAAACATTTCGTTTACCAAAACAGTTTTAGATGGGATAATCTCAAGATATTCCCACAAACTCCTCACTTTTTCGTATGTCTTAGGTGGATTGAGATTTTCATATGTCTTAAGATTTTTATCGAGCTGACGGTGAGAGGTTTCCTGTTGTACTTATGGTGGCACTTGTAGCTTCTGCTGTTACCATTCTTCTGGCCATCTTTCTGCTTTGGTGGAGGATGAGACGCAGAATCCTAGGTAAGTTGTTAATATCTACCATTTCATATATTTTCAGTTAATTAAACCCGGCAAATGATAAGACCATCTCATACTTAATAATCAATTAATCATATGAGTCAGAAAACTTATCAATTAATAATATTATTTGTAAAAAATCTTAATAATCATCATGGTCTTGTTTCAGGTGCTATTCCCCAAAATCCAGCCATTGCCGTTCATTCGGTTAATCTAGCCACTATAAAGCATGTCACCGAGAATTTTTCCGAAAATAATATTGTCGGTCAAGGTGGATTCGGAGTCGTTTACAAGGTCAGTCCTTTATCTACGTACATATGCATTGAAGATGTCCACATATCTGGGTGTTTGCACACGTGGTCTTCTATGGTTGCATACCCATGCACACACGGCTATGCAAATATTTTGACTTTTTTTTCTTTTGTGAAATATGTGTGAGAAGTCGTGTTGTACTTTTTGGAACACGGTTCTTTTAAATGAGTGCGATTTTTTTTTTTAGAGAAAAGGCTCATGTGTATGCCCAGCCTATAATTTTCAAAGAACACAAACCGTGACCATAACAGTGCATTTTATCCGTCAGTTGAATATTCACCCGTATTTCCAAATGTATCCTTATCATACAAAAGAATTGTGAGAAAATTAGATGTTTTCAGATATTCCATTATACTATAAACAAGTGGTCTTTCTAATAATTCTTCTCAAAATCCTTGCCAAGGAATGACCTCACTGCAACAAAAAAGAGGTTGTGCCATTGACATATACAGAACAAACCATATATTGGCAAATTCGATCCTGACTCATTTCCTAAGTAACATCTCAAATTGAACCATCACCAGGCGCAGGTGGCTGATGGAAGAATAATTGCAGTCAAGAGGCTTAAACAGTCAGCTCTCACCAAGAAAGGCAAACACGATTTTGCTAGAGAAGTGGAAGTCATGGCCGGGCTCCGCCATGAGAATCTAGTTCGTCTCCTTGCTTACTGCAACCAAGGCAAAGAGCGGATACTCGTCTACGAATACATGCAAAACAAGAGCCTGGACGTCTACATATTTGGTACCTCCTACACCGATCCTTTAACTCAAAAATCACCGACTTCTTATAAACTGAACTGCCTCGCGACAAATTTAAGGGTTTTGAATGGGACCTTAAGACGATACACATGCATGCACTTGGAGCTGACCATTTTTTTGGGTAAAATTTAGATGTTGTTGTTAAACCAGACTACTAGATTAAATATTTCTATACATCTATATCTATGCTATACTATTAAAAGAACAAATATGGTTGGATACAAATGTATCTTAGTCATCAAATTAGGTGAGTCAAACGGACTACATATAGCCTTCCAAGCGGATTGGCGAGATCCCTCCCTCTCGCGTCGCCCCTCCGGAGGCGACACGAGGGCGAAACCCTAGCGCCGCCCCCTCCCTCCCCCCTTCCAATCCCCCGTGTTGCTGCCAGAGATAGTCGGCGGGCAAGCCCGCGCGACCGTCAAGGAAGGTGGCGGCGGGGCTGCTCCACCCCTCGTCTCTGGTGGTGGGGGGCTTTTGGATCTGAGGCGACGGCCTCTCGCGGAGAGGGCGGCATCGACCTGGCGGCGGGTGGTGTCCGTCGGTGCTACAGGGCGCTCGTCTCGGCTGCGCGGGCGTGGTTCACGGCGCGGAGGCGCTCCCGGTGGTCTCTGGCGCAAGAAGTGAAGGTGCTGCTCCTCTCCTTTCCTCTCGCCCACCCTCGTCAGCCCTGGTCTCCGGTGGTTGGTAGTGGTGGTGGCCGGGTGTGGGGCGCTGGATCGGGGGAAACCCTTTGGCCACCGGCGGTGGTCACGACTTCTTTAAGGCGACTTCGAGGTCTATCCCCTCCCTCCCCTTCCTTCCTGTCCCGGGTGAAAATCTAAAATCTCCCGGATTGGGCGTCGGCGACGCTACGACGTCGCTACCTTCTTGGAGGCGATGTCTTGGGACAACAAGGACGGTGCGCGAGCTTGGCGGTGAGTGTGGAGCAGTTGGTAGCGGTGCTTTGTTTCGTGGTGTTGCGGCGGTGAGGCTTTTCTGCCTGTTGTTCCATTTCCCCGGTGTTCCGTGCTCGTTGGCGGGCTGACGCCCTCGATCCTGGGCGAGAGGGGAAGGGTCCCCTCTTCGGCAGCAGTGTCCTACTGGTGGTAAGTTGAGTCGGGTCCGAAGCCAAGCCGCCGTTGTTGCCACTTTCTTCGATCCGCATCTTCGGTGGTGTTTCTACTTTGGCAGTTTGCGTGTCCAACGCTGTGATTTTGGTTGCGGGCGTTGGCGATGCTCAAGGGTGTCCGATTGGGGAGGCAGTCTCTGCTCTTTTCCTTTGCCGGTTGTGGTCATCTGTTCATGCGTGCTCAGGGGAGCATCTCCACCTCCTGACGGTACGGCCCCCTTCGAGCCTGGGCGAGAAGGTAGGGGCTTTCTTCAGAGATGGAACGTATAGCGTGGCGACATTGTTTGGCATCCCGAAGACGAAGATGGCGTGTGTCCTTCCATGGCGTGCTCCCTCCTTGATCCTTGCCCCGTTTCGGGTTGGATCATAGTGGTGGTCAAGGATGTCGATGATCAAGCTGGGCTTTTTCTTTGCTTGTTGTTTTCGATGTCTGTAAGCTGTTTTTCAGCACTTGTAAACTCTGGCCGTTGGGCTTTATTAATTTAAGGCCGGGCACTTGTGCCTTTTATCTAAACGGACTATATCGCTCCAATACTGAGTTACTCAATACTGATTAAAATTATGTACTCCATCCGATCCATAAAAAGTGTCGAGGGAGTACAAAAATTGCCACCAACAAAGTTCACAAAGCGGTACCACCCTACCAGGGCATATCTTTCCTCTCTCCTATATTCAACATAAAGCAGCAACCGGAACATTTCAAAAAAAAAGCAGCAACCGGAACAGAGCTTTGCACGAGCAGCGGCCGGCTGGTATGAGGTTAAAAAGGACAAGGCAGGAGCTTGGGGCTGGAAGATGGTGGAGGAGGTGAAAGAAGACATAGTTGGCTGATGGAGCAGCGTCGAGGGGCTCGGCCAGCCAGAGCGGAGCTTGGCACGAGCAGCAGCCAGCCGGAACAAGGTCGAGGAGGATGAGGCAGGAGCTTGGGACAGGACGACGGTGGAGGAGGTCGACGATGGCAGAGCTGGAGCAGCGGCTCGGGGATCGGCCGACCGTGGGCCGCAGAGGGAAGCGGTGATTGGTGTTGGGGTTGGCTCCGGGGGGAAAGCGATGGTTGGAGTTGGCCTAGTGAGTGGAAGGCGGAGTCACAATTTCAGGGCCATGGATTCTGCGAGGGACTAGCCGGCAGTTCAGAAAGAGCTGGAGTTAACGGCGGTTTAGATTAGATCACGACGACGACTTGGCAGATTAGTTTTGGGTCAAATTGCTAGTTCTCTACCTACCACATGTACAATGGTGTAGAAACATCAACGCTGAATATTCAAGCTGATGGAAAAATTATTGATGTTGTTGCTTTCATGATCTTGAAATAGAAAGAAAGGGGTTTATATACAGTGTCAAGTTGTCAACTAACCCGTCAAATCCGGCTCAACTTAACAGGGCTTCGATGTTGACACAGAAACACCGTATGTGACAACTAGCTTGTCCACTATGCTATACAACTACCCGAGGACAACTTCCCCCGGACAAAGATCCTAGCCGGCTCATGCGAGTTGCTGGCTACATATGGTAGCCGGCTCGCGAATCCAGCCCACTTTCTTAGGGCGAGGAATACTTATATTGGGCCGGGTCTTTTTATTTTTATCTCTACTTTTTATAGGTTATATATGGGTTGGGCCAAATTTTAGGGTGGGACGGGCCCTACCCTTCTACCTTGTTGGCTCCGCCACTGCCGGTCACTACTGCCAGAACCCAGGAACAGGCTCCCGGAGTTGAGCGAACACTACCTCAACTCGAGGACACTCCCCAAGTCGGAACACCTGCCGGTTGCCCGAGCAGCTCTCTCGAGGAACACATGCCTATTCCAACAATCACTCCTAGGCCTGAGTTCCGGTGACACCTCCACCATGTCGATGTTTGAGCGTAGTCAAAGTTTCTTGGTCAGCATGTTCATGAGTTGGTGTTCGGTGGGCACGAACTCCAGCTCGATCTTCTTCGTCTCTACGCAGTATTGGATGAAGTGGTACTTTAACTCGATGTGCTTCGATTGTTCGTGGAAGACGGGGTTATTGGCGATTGCGCTTGCCGACTTGTTGTTGACCTTGAGCGTGACATGCTCGGCTTCATCGAGCCAGCCAGGTCCCCTGGCAAGCAGCCGTGGCAGCAACCACATACTCCGACTTGTAGTCGCAGCTAGAAAGAGCCATGATCTTCTGCTTCTGGGACTGCGAGGTCACTGGGATGCTCCCTACAAAGAACAATGTGCCGAATTTACTATTGCGTGACTCGACGTCCCCACCTAGGTCACTATCGATGTAGCCGACTAGACGTGGTGCACCCAAACTTCTTCCGTACCAACACCTGAGTCCTGGGGACCAGGCAATGTAGCATAGGATGTGCTTCACCGCCGCTAAGTGCTCATGAGTTGGAGCCTGCATGAAGCACGACACGAATCCGACTGCGAAGCTTAGATGGTGTGCACCAATTACCTTAGCCTCCCAATGATGCTCCGGTACATGGTTGCATCCGTCGTGGGCGTCTTGATGTACTTTGACATTTTGAAGCGCGGCTCCATGCGAAAATGCCATGGGTTTGAGCCGGCCATTCGTGTCTTCTTTAGCAGCTTCTGGGCATACGCAGCCTGCGAGATGTCGATCCCGCCAGGTCCTTGTCGGACCTTTATGCCGAGGTAGTAGCTCAGCAGTCCGAGGTCGGACATCTAGAACATGCTCTTCATATCCAGCTTGAATAAATCGATGTCGCTGGAGTTAGAGTCGGTGATCACCAAGTCATCGATGTAGACCCCGACTAGGAGCCAGGTCGGTGTTGATCCCCGCGCGTACAATCCATGCTCTGACTCGCACCTTGGAAAGCCGATCTTGAAGAGACATGCGTCGAGCTTGGTATTCCATTCCCTTGGCGCCCGTTTGAGGCTGTAGAGCACTTTCTTGAGTCGTAGCACCAAGTGCTTCTTCCCCTTTGCAGTGAAGCCAGCTGGATGTTCCACGTATACCTCTTCCTTGAACTCACTGTTCAGGAAGGCCAACTTAGCGTCCATGTGATGAACGTACCATCCGGAACTTGCAGCCAGAGCCAGCTGGAGCCAGACTTACTTGAAGCGGGACACCGAAGAGAAGACCTCGCTGTAGCCGACCCCGTGTCTCTCCACGTAGCCCTTCGCAACTAGATGAGCGTTGTTCTTAATGATCTTGCCGTGCGCGTCTTTCTTCACCCTGTACACCCACTTCAGACCGATCGTGCGATGGCCTGGTGGTAGGGTGGCGAGCCACCAAGTCGAGTTGGAATCGATTTCTTCCAGCTCCTCCTGCATTGCACACCTCAAGTTGGTGTCCGGCTTGGCCTCATCAAACGATCCTGAATCTTTGAAAGCTAGGAGGTGGTGCTCTTCATCTCGCTCAAGGGTCGGGCCCACGTCGAGCAAGTTCCGCAAAGTGCGGAACTTGTGCTCAAGGTCGAAGTTATCTTTTGCATCGATCATAGCCGATTACCTCTATGGTGGCGTGAAGACCTCAAAGCTCATGGCAACAGGAGTCGGGGACTCTACTTCGGGTTCCTGGGTGTAGACAGGGAGCCGGCCTAGGGTGACTCACTGCCGATTCCTAGAGCCGGGAAATTCAATTCTGGAGATGATGGCGAGTCGAGTTCTTGATGCGCACTCCCGTCTCCTAGAGTCGTCAATGGCTGGAGCACCATGTGCTCGATCATGAAGGAGTCGGCTCCAAAAGGGAATCCCATAAACTCCATCCCTAGCATGCTTTCCCGTCAAAACAACGTCAGGGGTGACGTGGACTCGGCCTGTGGCCGGGTCGTAGGACCGATAACCCTTCGTGCCAAATTCATACCCCCACGAAGATCACCGGTCGGCTGCGCTCATCGAGCTTCTTCAACCTTGGTCACGTCTCTCTGACGAGCACCATACCACCGAACGAGCACATGAAATGCACATTCAGCTTGCGGCCATGCCAGGACTTGAATGGTGTCTTTTCATCCATGCTCTTGATTAGAGACATGTTAAAGATGAACACAGACATCAACATTGACTCACCCCAGAACTCACCGGGGGCTTTCTTGGCCTTTATAAGACTATGGGTCATGCCCACAATCGTCTAGCCGCATCGCTCCACAACTTCATTTTGCTGCGAGTAGTAGGGACCTATCAGATGACGCTCCACTCATATCTCCATGCACTATGATGTGAAGGAGCCGGAGGTGAACTCGCCTCCATGATATGTCCTTAGCATGTGCAGTTTGTAGCCATATTCCGACTCGGTTCCACCTAGATTCGGATTACAACGGCTACGGCCTCGTCCGTTGTTGCAAGAAGGGCGAACCACATGTACCGCGTTAGGTTATCGACAACCAGGAGGAAGTACTTCCCACTCGGAGTAGCCTAGTTGATCATCCCGCAGAGGTGGTCGTGGACCAGCTCGAGTCGATCCTTTGCCTAGAACTTTGCTTGCTTTACAAAAGAGTCCCACCGCTACTTCCCTTCTAGGCAGGCGTCGTAGAGCTGGTTCACATTCTCCACAAGGGGAAGGCCACACACCATGCTTCCGGCTGCGAGTCGGTGCAAGCTATCGAAGTTCAAGTGACCGAACCTCACGTGCCAAGTCCAAGCCGAGTCGTTTCCCATGTGCACTGCCAAGAACACCGATTGGGTGACCCGCTCCTTCATCTTGTACATTCGGTTTGATTCCTGCCTGACTTTTACTAGGAGCTTCCACTCCCAATCACACACTCGGCGGATCCTAGCCGAATGGGCTACGGGATCCTCCCCTGATGCACATTGGAAGGAGAGGGACGAGACCTAGTTGGTCTCGGACTGTAGCCTCTCTAAATCAGATTGGGGGAGACGTCCCAAATAGACTCCAACTCCCCCCATGGTGCATAGGGTAGGGAGGAGCCCTAGTAGGATTCCACCCCCACCATGGTGCAACTAGGGCAGGAGGGAGTCCTACAAGGACTCCTCTCCCCCCAAGATGGGTTGACCCAGTATATAAAGGGGGGAGAACCACTAAGGAACTCCCATAACCAGCCACCCCAGCACCTGGAAGCCAAACCACCACCACCACATGAACCCCCGACGGTGTCTCGCTGCCCCGGTGCTCCATCTACTTAGTCTGCACTACGGTAGCTCTGCCGGATTGCTGCCTCTGGTTGACCTATTTCTCGCGGAGAGACCTAGATCTTCATTGACAATGTCCCCACTTCGTCACCAGTGCTTGAGCACATTAAAGCGCGATGTTGATGTGATCACATACGTGTGGACACTGTGGAAGTGCTGCATTTTTGGTACTTGGTCATGGGATAACACATCTCCTCGTGATTAAACGCGCCTAATTGCGGGGATTGACCACATCTACTTCTATATCGACCTCGTCACCAAAAATCTTTCTCTAGTTTGACAAATGAAGGTATGTTCCTTGCCTTCCCTCCTCGCATTTTATTTCATTATGCGCTAAAAAAATATTTCGTAGCGCGTTCACCGACACCAGATGCCCTCCTTGGTGTCCCCTTCTCTGCGTTAGGTTGACCTATGCCTTCTCCTCGGCCGGTAGGAAGAGGACCGACTCCTCCCGAGCTAGCTCGGTCAGATCCTCATGAGCCGCCTTTGCCGGGTCCTCATGGATTGGCGATGCCATGTGCTCACAAGTTGGCTCGTCTCACTTCGCAATCCATTGGTTTCGATCGGACTCCTTTGGAGAAGCCAACTTTCCCTCCGACTCCATGTCCGAGCAAGTCGAGGTAGCTGTCTCCAAGATGCCTGGCTTCTCTCGGGAAGCTGACGCTGGGAGCTGTGGGACGGACGGAATGGTGTGTGCCTGCATCATGAGCCGTGTGGTGCCATTGTCGTCTCCTCTAGCTCGCACGAGGATGGATTCTTGCTCGTGCTTATTCTTGGGACATTTCCGCACCTAATGGCCGGCTACTCCGTAGTAGCGGCGCGTGTCTTTCGATGTACCGCGGTTGCTGGTTCCAGAAGCTGGGTTGCCCCTGCCGCGACCGCGCAGCTTGGCGCTTGTCCATGTTCGCACGGCTAGAGGACAGACCTCCCTCCCACAGCTTCATTCATGCGAACCACTCCTCTTCAGAGAGAAGTAGTTTGCCGGCTTGCTTGACCGGAGCCGGCTCTTCCACCTCATAGCGCTCCTTAGATGCCTTCAGTCGGCCAACGAGTAGATCGATGGACGGCGTGTCCAGGTCGAGCAAGGTCTCAATCAAGCATGCCATCTGCAAGAACTTATTGGGGACGACGGAGAGGAATTTTCTCACAGTGCCGGGATCATCGACCTTAACACCTAGCACACCGAGCTGCGACACGAGCATCGACAACCTCATGGAAAAGTCGTCCAGATCCTCACCGTTGGTGAACTTGATGGCCTCAAGCTGCTTCTTTAGTGCTGTTGCCCGTGCGTCACCTGACCGGGATACCCGAGCCGCATCTTTTCTATCTCCTGCACCTCCTTCGCCATCGTCTTGAGAGTGGAGATCTTCTCCGGTGGAATGGAGCGCAGAAAATGCTCCATTTCCGTGTGGTCCGTCTCGCACTCCGACGTCCCGTACTTGACGGTGACCCAGATTTGGCGCGCCTCCAACATGACTGCAGTGGAGATCGTGAGAGAGGAAGAAGTGATTGTGAGCCAAAGAGTTTTGGTTTGCCTCAGTTTTATCTTCTCTATTGCCCTCCTTATATAGGGGCTTGCGTACAAAGTGAACTAACTTGCGAATTCCGGCTCAACTTGACAGGGCTCTCATGTCACACAAAAAATATGAAGAGGCTGGGTGTAACAATTGCGTTAAGTAATAAAATCTCCTTTTATCAAAAAAAAAATGTCACACAACAACAGTGTAGATGACGACTAGCTCATCCTAACTAACTATTACGCTATACAACTGCCCTAGGACAACTGCCCTAGGACAAACACTACAGGACACCTACTCCTACTCCAGGACAAAGGTCCTAGCCGGCTCCTGGAAATTGCCGGCTACAGATGGTAGCCAACCACTACTGTCATAACTCGGAAACAGGCTCCTAGAGTTGAATGAACACTACCTCGACTCGGAGACACTTCCCCAAGTCGGAGCACCTTCCTGCTGCCCGAGAGCAACCCACCAAGCCGGCTGCTTGCCGCCAGCCGGTAAGAAACACATGACTATTCCAACAAATGTTGTGTTGATGTGTGCTAAGAGAATCAAGCATGGTGCTGGAGATGACTGAAGCTGCACATGTGGGAGATGGCTCTATCCCTGCTCTTCATTTTTTCCGCTCAAGTCACATCGGTTTCTATGGTATTTTAGTTCTTTAGTCTGTAGATGAAATATTGAGAAGATAATGTCCACTATTTCAGTAGCCAATTTGCATGCCTACAAAACTGAAACTCTACATTGAGAAAACCATCTGCACAAAATCATTTAGCGATAGGTTGAACACTGGACTTCCAGTGGAAAATTATGGGCGTCGAGAAATGAAAATGATATTTGCTGCACAATAATGTTCAAGAAATAAAACTTTGATATGAGTAATCTTAATTTCTTTCTCATTGATGCATGCAGAATAGTCATAGCAAGTTCAATAGTAGAGTTGGCAGCCGGCTATAACAAATTGTCATGTCATCTATAGACAACATATAGCCAACAAGTACAATAGTTAGCAATAAATCTATCCTACTTTATCAAGATATGACCCACCTTCCACTCTCACAAAGTGCCTAGGAGCATGTGTTGCAGCTGGCTCTTGCATGAGAGCCCACTCTACTTCTCTCTCCTCCATGTCATCACAATAATATTATTTTAGTTTTTGTAGCCTGTTGACTGTATCTTATTATACTTTCTCTCATAGTACAAGATGTGAGGGATAGTTAGTCTGGTTTATGTTTTTTTTTTAGCACGGGACTTCATGATGCACTGCATGGAGCCTAATGTTTTAAAGTAGAATCTAGCAATATGTCTTGATTGGTTCAGATTACTAATGGCCAAATATGCAAGTCGGTGATAATCATTGAACAAAGAATACACCAAACTTCTCGAAAGATATGAAATGATCCGTGAAGAAAAATTTCATATAAAAAGATGATGCTTTTACACTCAATTCCTTCAAACAACGAAGGAGAGGACTACGATTATCTAAACTTGTCAGCACCTTTTTAGAGAAGATAAAAGATGCCATACCATTGACAAAAATATAAAATATGGTGTATGCTTGGTCGCTATTATAATTGTGGAATTTCAGAATTTAGGTGAAAGTGTGCAAACGATGTACAAAATTTTCGTGTTTGAATTTGATTAATATCTTTTATGGTTTATGTTTATGGATACGTGCATTGCATGTGTATATCAACTAGTAATGAAAAATTATTCGATCCTGCAGGCACAACTAGCCTTCGTGCTTCACTGAACTGGGCGAGAAGACTAGAAATAATCCTTGGAATAGCACATGGTGTCGCGTACCTTCACGGAGGATCTGGCGAGCGTGTCATCCACAGGGATCTCAAACCTGGCAACATACTTCTAGATAACGAATGGCACGCTAAGATTGCAGACTTTGGAACCGCGAAGCTGCTAGCAATTGATCAAACGGGGTCTGATCAAACAATTATAGTTTCACCGTAAGTAACTCTATCTCCACCAACAGAAATTGTGTTAACTCGTACTATATGGCTAACATTGTTGCGTTTCATGAAGGGGATATGCAGCCCCGGAGTACGAGCGGGAAGGAGAGATGACACTCAAATGCGACGTCTATAGCTTTGGAGTTACCATCTTGGAGACTCTCAGCGGACAAAGGAATGGCATCACCCAGAGGCTCGTTTCATATGTAAGTACTTCAGGTTTGCGTTTGTTGAATTTTGTGTTAAGTTAATTTTATAGTCTATTGTGAGGAGATGGGGAGAGAAGTAAAAAAAAACTTTTAATAAAAAATGGTCAAACAGAAGGAAGATGACTGAACCCGCACAGTTCTATTGATCAATCGTATCAGTACATATACAGAGAGAGGGCCTCGTGGGGCATGCACGATGGGTGCCGATCCTACTAGTATGGTGCATGCACGGGACCTATGCTAGACGGTTAGGGTAGCCAGCTACACATGGTACGTTACAACCTATGTTACAGGAGTTGTCACGACGTCTTCCAACAGCCCCCCGCAGTCGGAACGGTGCCAGCGACAACGTTCAGACTGGATCGAAAGTCTTCAAAAACTCCTGTAGGTAGCCCTTTTGTGAAGATGTCGGCGTACTGTGAGCTGGTTGGGACGTGGAGGACACGAGCCTCACCGAGAGTGACACGATCCCGAACGAAGTGTAGATCAATCTCCACATGTTTTGTCCGCTGGTGTTGGACAGGGTTAGTGGAGAGATACATAGCCGAGACATTATCACAATATACCAAAGTGGCTCGCGACGCAGTGTGATGGAGCTCGTCAAGAAGCTGCCGTAGCCAACACGACTCAGCGATGCAGTTGGCAACGGCACGGTACTCGGCCTCGGCACTGGAGCG
This sequence comes from Alopecurus myosuroides, assembly GCA_028641055.1. NCBI lineage: Eukaryota > Viridiplantae > Streptophyta > Magnoliopsida > Poales > Poaceae > Alopecurus > Alopecurus myosuroides. The sequence goes on from CM054059.1 coordinate 100,731,596, forward strand.
GGACACCGTGTGCTGGCGTTTAGAGGACCAGGACACGAGATTGTTGCCAAGGAACACGCAAAAACCGGAAGTGGATTTGCGTGTGTCTGGACAACCAGCCCAATCGGCGTCGGAATAGGCGACGATGTCACGAGAGGAGTCAGTATAGAGCTGCAGGCCATAGTGAGATGTACCCTGGACGTACCGAAGAATGCGCTTGATGAGCGCGAAGTGGGGCTCACGAGGGTCATGCATAAAGAGGCAGACCTGCTGGACGGCATAGGATATGTCGGGGCGAGTGAGAGTGAGGTACTGGAGTGCACCGGCGAGGCTGCGATAGAGAGTGGGGTCGGAGAAGGGTCGGCCAGCACTGCCAGATAGTTTGGATTTAGTGTCAATGGGCGTGGCTATGGGGTTGCAGTTGAGCATATGAGCACGATCGAGAATCTCTAAGGCATACTGCTGCTGCGAGAGGAAGATGCCGGTGGGGTTTTTGTGGACGTTAACCCCGAGAAAATGGTGAACCTCACCGAGATCGGTCATGTGGAACTCACCGTGGAGTGAAGTGATAATCTGGCGAAGAAGAGCGGTGGTGCTGGCTGTGAGGAGTATATCATCGACGTAGAGTAGGAGATAAGCGGTGGTGGAGCCTCGGTGGAGAATGAACAGCGAGGAGTCACAGCGAGAGGCATGGAACCCGAGTGTCTTAAGGAAGGTGGTGAAGCGAGCGAACCAAGTGCGAGGGGCTTGTTTGAGACCGTAGAGGGATTTGCGGAGGCGACAAACATGGTGTGGAAAGGTGGAGTCAACAAAACCAGAGGGTTGTTGACAATAAACAGTCTCCTCGAGATCACCCTGCAAGAAGGCGTTCTTGACGTCCATCTGATGGATGGGCCAAGACTGGGACATGGCGATGCTGAGAACAACACGGATAGTAGAGGGCTTCACCACGGGGCTGAAGGTCTCGTCGTAGTCAACACCGGCCTGCTGAGTGAAGCCACGGACCACCCACCGAGCTTTGTACCGCGCCAGAGAGCCATCAGGATGCAGCTTGTGGCGAAAGATCCATTTGCCTGTCACAACGTTAACACCTGCAGGACGGGGCACTAAAGACCAAGTGTCATTCCGGATTAGAGCATTAAATTCATCGAGCATAGCATCGTGCCAGTGGGGGTCTTTGAGAGCAACACGGTAAGAGGATGGAATGGGAGAGGCAGTAGCGGAAACATGGAGGTCAAAATTGCGTTTAGGCATAGAGAAACCGTGTTTGCTCCTAGTGAGCATTCGGTGGGCATTTTGGGGGGGTTCTACGGGAATGGAGTGGGCAGGTTTGGTCGGGTGAGGTGGCGGCGAGGGATTTGCTGGTGGGTGTGCCGAGTGCATGGAAGAATCCGTGGGAGTGCGTGCAGGTGGACGTATGCGGTCGGGTGTGGGCGGTGGAGCCGAGGCGGAGACAGGCGACGGGGCTGCATGCGCGGGGGCAGAAACGGTCGGGTGCGGGTGGGCTGCATGCGCGGGTGGGCTGAGGGGATGTGGCGCCGCGTCATTGGTGGCAGGTGGAGCTGGGCGCGCGATCCGGAACGGATCTGGTGCGGGATCCTGCGCGGATCGGGGGCGTGATCCGAGGCGGATGGTGGGTGCAGACGGGGGATCGGGTGTGGATGGGCTCGCTGTGGCCGGTTCTGCGGCCTGCGTGGTGGCTGGGTTATATGGAAAAGAATTTTCGTTGAAAACGACATGGCGTGAGACAATAATTCTGTGGGTGGATAAATCAAGGCAGCGGTAGCCTTTGTGCTCACGGGGGTACCCAATGAAAATGCACCGAGTGGAACGCGGAGAGAGCTTGTGTTCGGTGGTGGCGTAGGCGTTGGGGAAGCAAAGGCAACCGAAGGTCCGTAAGTGGCCGTAGGTGGGGTGCTGTCCGTGGAGAAGATAGTGGGGTGTGAGGTTGTTGATGGCGCGAGAGGGACGTAAGTTGAGAAGGTGAGTGGCTGTATGGAGGGCCTCAGCCCAAAACGGTGGTGTGAGCGAGGCTTGGAAGAGGAGAGTGCGGATGATGTCGTTTGTGGTGCGGATGAGGCGTTCGGCACGGCCATTTTGAGGGGACGTGTAAGGGCAGGAGAGACGCAAGGTGATGCCATGGCTAGTGAGGTGAGAGCGGAGGCGATTTGTGAGAAACTCGCCGCCATTGTCGCATTGGAGGCATCGAAGTGTTTTGTGGAATTGCGTGGATATAAATGCAAAGAAACTAAGGAGAGTATCGCATGTGTCTGATTTTTGGCGTAAGGGAAAGGACCAGGAAAAATGGGAATAATCATCAAGAATGACTAGATAATATTTATAACCTGAGAAGCTTACAATGGGAGAGGTCCACAAATCACAATGAATTAAATCAAATGGGGCAAGTGCGCGGGAATGAGAGATGGAAAAAGGGAGCCGGGCTTGTTTGCCAAGCTGACATGCATCGCAAAAGGAAGTACTGGTAGGTGCTTTATTACATGAAGAGAGAAACTGTAAAGGTAAATGAGCGAGTGCATTGGAGCTGGGATGGCCAAGACGGCGATGCCAAAGGTCGCCAACAACGGAGAGGGCCGACGTGGAGGAGTTGTGGTTGTCACCGAAGAACGGATATAACTCCCCGGAGCTATTGGATCTCATGATGGTGGTCCTGGTGGCGAGGTCCTTCACAGAAAAGCCAAAAGGATCAAACTCAACGGAACAAGAATTATCTCGAGTAAATTGGCGAGTGCTAATGAGGTTGGTGACTAAGTTTGGGGAAACTAGAACATTATGTAGATGAAAGGGTCTAGATGTGAGTTGGGTGGAACCGGTTGCTATGACAGGGAGACGAGAACCATTACCTACGATAATATGTCGTGAACCATGCTCTAAAGAGGAGTGAGGCGTGGTCAATATACCTTGGTCCCCGGTGACGTGCGAGGAGGCGCCGGAGTCCATCAACCACTCGCCGTGGGGTGGCAGGGCAGAGCCGTAGCTGGGGGCTTGATGCGCCATAGCCTGACTGTCCCAATGGGGCGCCTGGTACAGTGGTGGATTTGGCGCCTGGTACGCATAGGGTGGAGGTGGCGCCTGGTACAGTGGTGGAGGTGGCGCGCCGAGGATGCTGAGAGCAGGGGCGGACGGCGCTGCGGGCCACGGTGGTCGGGAAGGGAACGGAGCGCCCATGGGCGCAAAATAACCCAGCCACGGTTGTTGTTGCGCGCCGCCGCGCGTGCCGTGATCGGCACCAGGGTGGTCACCGCGCCCCCGGCCGCGTCCGCGGCCACGGCCTCCGCCGCGCCCGCCTTGGTTCCCGTAGTTGTACTGGCCGCCGTGAGGCCCCCCGTAGGTGCCGCGCCCGCCTTGGTTCCCGTAGCCACCGCCACCGTGCGGGTAGGTGGCGCCACGCCCGGCGCCGTGGGCGCCTTGCGCCTGTCCGGCCGGTGCGCGATCACCGCGCCCGTGAGCGCGATCCGGGTTGTCGCCGCGCCCGCCGCCGCGCTCACCATGGTGAACGGCCAGAGCCTGGACGCCGGCGGCCTCCTCCTTGGCTTGGGCGTCCATCTTCATCTCCGCAAGGCGAAGCCGGGAGTGCGCGGCGCTGAAGGAGGGAAAGGGCCGGGTGCCTTCGATGAACTCGGCCTGGATCGCAAATTTCTTCCCGAGCCCATCCCCCATCTGCATGGTGAGATCCCGGTCGGAGACGGGCGCGCCGACATCGGCGAGCGCGTCGGCGATCTGCCGGAGCCGACGGCAGTACTCGTCGATTGACAGGTCATTGCGCTTGAGCTGCCGGAATTCGCGGGAGAGCATCATGGCGCGAGCTTCCTGGTTGTCGAAGAAGAACGTGTGCAGCGCCGTCCACGCGGAGAAGGCTGTCATGCCATCGGACATAACCACCTCTTGAAGGGGGCCGGAGACGGTGGTGAGAATCCAGAGCACGATGTCGGCGTCCGCTTGACGCCATTCCTCGTCGGCGAGGCGATGAGTGTTGCCGGGCTCGATGTGATCGCGGGCGTGATGGCGGTCGAGAAGAAAAAGAATGAAGTTGCGCCAGCGGGTGAGGTTGGTGGCAGATGCATCCAAGGTGAACTTGATGTAGTTGTGAATCTTGTCGTCGTGAATGGAGGGGACGAGGTGAGAGCCGCCAGAGGCGGTGGTGATCACAGACGAAGAGGGCGCCGCCGTTTGGAGGGCCGTGGTTGTGGTTGAGATTGGATCGGCGTCGGGGATGATAGGGCTGAGAGCTGCACGGGGCATGGGAGGCATGGCAGGGAAACGAGAGTGGGTGGAGATGGGGGTGCGCGGATCGGTGTCGAGAGGACTGGGGGAGGTTTGGCCGTCGGCCATGAGAGGGAGAGGGCGGAGCTTTTCGCTCTGATACCAAGAAGGAAGATGACTGAACCCGCACAGTTCTATTGATCAATCGTATCAGTACATATACAGAGAGAGGGCCTCGTGGGGCATGCACGATGGGTGCCGATCCTACTAGTATGGTGCATGCACGGGACCTATGCTAGACGGTTAGGGTAGCCAGCTACACATGGTACGTTACACACTATGTTACAGGAGTTGTCACGACGTCTTCCAACACAAACTAATGTCACATTCCAAGCATGCAAGTGTGGCGAACAAATCAGTCAACAACATAATTTAGATACAAATTGAAGGATACATGGGGATCTTGGGTGAGAAATGAGCAAAAGAAAGGAGGCGGGTTACATGAGGAGGAGTTTTTTTGTTTAGATTAAGGAGGAGGAGGTGGGATATAGTGACATGATGATTGCACAAACATATGCATCGGGCCTACCCTCCTGTATGTGGGCAAAGCCCATGGACCACAAACCCTTTAGTAAAACCCGGTGGGAGAGTACAACATGGCCCCTAGCACCTGGGCATGAGAAGAAAGGGAGCTCCTATTCTACGCCTTTAGCGAAGGTTAGCGAGCTGACGCCTATGCACGAGCCTAATAAATTTATCTATCGTTAGCTTTTTCTTGTTTGTCTGAATATTTTTAAAATCTACATGGTTTTCAAATTTGAATGCTTTTTAAATTTGATTTTTTTTAATTTAAAGAATTTTGAAATCTGAACAATTTCCGAATTTGAACCTTTTTAAAATCTAAACATTTTAAAAATATGAACAATATTTAGATTATTAAAAAAAACCAGAGAAAAATGATAAAATCTTCTAGAAAAAACCTGTGAAAAAATAAAGAACAAAAACCCGGTCAACAGCTTCTAAAAGCTTCCCAAAACCCGAAAAAACCAGGAAACGAACACGTACTTGGGCTGGCGATGAGCTAGCGAGAGGAAATGGAGGGGGTATACGTAAAAACCGATAAGCTACGCAATGAGCGTAGAATAGGATTTGCCAAACACAAAGGGGTCAAATTAAAAAAAAAAGATAAATATTAGAAAACGATACAAATAATCATTAGTACCAGGTGCAATAGTAGTTGAGACAATTGATTTTTTTTCTTCTTCTTGAGGTGATGCAAGAACATTATAAAAAATTCTAGAATTGGCAATTCTTTGTTTCCAGGTCAGGGCCCTATGGGAGCAGAACAAGATCATGGAACTTCTTGACAAAGCAATGGTGTTGCCCGATTCGGAATCTGAGGCCGATCTCTTGTCTGAATTAAAACGATGCATCGAGATTGGATTCCTTTGTGTCCAGGAAACTCGTGGAAACCGGCCACCCATGGTTTCCATTGTCGGTATGCTGACAAGTACGACTTCACGGATCGATTGGCCAATAAATCTGATGATGGATAGAACAAGCACGACTTCGTCCCACAGCCATGAAACCGGCCTATCGACCCCATTACCCCAATACAATTAATCTGAGATAAATTTGTGTCATTCATCAAACAATTGGACAAAGCCATGTTGCCTAAAGATTTGTATTTTTTGGAAGGTTTGAAATTTATCTATTACATAAATTTTTTGAAAATAGGTGTGGCACATCTCCAAAGTGTCTTACTTCCATTGTAATTCATGTTGTAATATTTTGTTTAATAATTTATGATCGTGTATCACCTAGAATTGCACATTTTTTATTTATGGTAAAACTAGTACAAAAAGGATGGAATTTGTTACACAAACTTTGCTGGCGAGTCCGCTCCAAGAGCGTGGAGTGGGAGCGTAGTCGAAGTACTCATACATGCGACACAATCACATATGTGAAAAGTTAAGGAGACACATTATATAGGCATAACCAATCTTTTTTAATTAATTCGGATGTGTCTCACCATACAATGCCTAGGTATAAGAAGGGAAGAGGGGTAGGTGGAGAGGACCAAAACCTAGAGGGAACCCCCCCCCCCCCCCGACCGAAGAAAGGGTGGGGCCATGCGTGGCCTTACGAACGATTTCCCAACACTCCCACTTGATCTGTCATCCCGTGTTATCTATGTCTCAAAAACTCTTAAAACCACGGTGGGAAAAATATGGAGAAAGATCACATCAAATACTTCTCCTCATGTTGCATGAATTTCCTCATAAAAAATCTTGTTGTGAGAAACATCTAAAAAACTCACATAAGGAAAAAAAAAAAGAGTACAATACACTCAACATCAGATTGAGTACTCTATCATCTGGATCGAGCTTTACAGATGGGGATGTGAAGAATCTCCCCCTAAGTCTAACATTTGTCTAAGCGTTATCATAACTATTCCATGGACACACCTCTCAAAATATGATATTGGTAATGATTTAGTGAACAAATCAACGAAATCCTTACCTCGTTCATCTTCGGCAGCTCATGCATATAGAATAATTTGGGGTTGATATGCTCTGTGAGATTACTCTTCACATGCCCTGACTGCACTTGTGCAACACAAGCCGCATTATCCTCATGATAATGGTGGGGGTATGAACGGTGTTTGGCCCACACGTGTTCTGAATGTCGAAAATAATCCATCGAAAAAATACACACTCTCGTGATGCCTCATAGAATGCTATGATTTCTGAGTGGTTCTTTGAAGTAGATACAAGATTTTTTTTAGACTATTTCCAAGAAATTGCAGTTCCACCACAAAGGAAAAAAGTATCTTGTCTGTGACTTGGAAGTGTGCGGGTCCGATAGGTACCCTGCATTTGCGTAGCATTGATAGGTCTTGATTCCTCCTATAAAATATCCCATCCCTTACAGGTATCGAAAGACATCCTTAATGTCTTTCCAATGTCTATTGGTAGGCTCAGAACTGTACCTAGCAAGGAAATTGACAGCGAATGCAATAACCGTCCGTGTATAATTCGCGAGGTACATGAGTGCTCCATGAACGCGGAAGTAGGGGAATTCGGGTCCCATAATTTCCTTCCCTTTTTCTTAGGCATAAACGGGTCCTTATCTTGCTGCAAAGACCTCCCGATCATTGGGTCTTAGAAGAATATGCCTTATCAAATCCAAATCTCTCTACTACCTTATGGGTCTAGACAGACTCGTGCACTAGAATCCCAGAAGGGGAATGTTCAAGTTGCAGACCCAGACAGAACTTGGTTTCACCCAAATCATTCATCTCGAATTCTGACATCAAATCGGAACTCGCTTCCTCAATATATCAAGGTGTATTGATTATATTCAACTCGTCCACATACACAGAGATTATATAGAATCCATCTTGGGATTGCCGTATAAAGAAATACGGGAAATCCTCGTTGCTCATGTAGCCCTTTTGATGAAGGAAATCGCTTAAGCGATTATACCATATTCTACCAGACTGTTTAACTCCGTACAATGAATTCTTGAGAAGAACATTGTATAGACCCCGATTTTCTCTATCTTGGTTTGGAATGGGGATACCTTATGGTACCTTCATGTAAATATACGAACAAAGGTTACCATATAGGTATGGAGTAAAAACATCCATTAGTTTCATTATTAAGTCCACATTTACTTTCATTGAGATTAAGTATGTAAAGATTATACCATAAATCAATGGGGGAGTAAGTTTCCTCAAAATGAACTCCTGGTCGTTGAGTAAACCCTTGAGAAACGAGCATTGCTTTGTACCGAACCACCTCATTCCTTTAATTTCTCTTACAAACAAAAACCCACTTATGGCAAACATGGCGAACGTGGGGATGAGTTAGACTAACAGGTCCAAACACCTCCTTTTGTTAAGAGGTAGTAATTCTGAGGTAACTGCCTTCTGCCAATCTTTCCATTCCGACTTATTTTACAATCATCAAGACTGTTAGGCTCAGGGTTGGGATCAATGATTGAGGCAATTTTCTTAGAAAAGTTAATATCGAAAATTTCCATTTCTCAATTCTTTGACTCTCCTGTATTATTATAATTTATGGCCATTTCATTTTCATCATGGGGTGCATCTGACGCTACCCCTTGCTCCACGGTATTTCCGTTTACAGTAGAGAGGTCCTTTATGTTTTCCGCGTGGATGTGTGTACTCACATCTCCGCTAGATGTTCCGTCAATAGAGATGTTCATGTCCGGAATCCTGTGCACAGGACTTTCCGTACTTGTGTCAGATCTCAACTGGCTCACCTTTTACTTACTCGGGGGCTTTGGTGACTATGTGTGATAAATATCTTGTATCCTTCTTTGTCAGGCGTCACCGAGTACTTGGGATTTGAGAATCCGGATTTCACATCCTTTTAGGCCTTTGGACGGGAGCGGGTATACCATTAGTTCACTATAAGAAAAGTTGGATCCTACCACGGTCGAAAATCATGGTATAAAGCCGTTTTTGCGTGATTAAAGACTTTCCTCCAAGGTGAGGGTATCGTGGAACAACCCGCGTGGTTGATTCTCCTACCACGGACATGCCATTTTGTGGTAGATAGGTGCGCATCAACCACGATCAAACTGACGTGATAGGTGCCACATATCGGAGACCCTGAACGGAAAACGACAACCCTTCTGCCACCATTATGCACTGTGGTAGCTGGCAGGCCCAGTTAAGGCGTGCTAAATATAATTGGGCCGGCCTGTTAACTTCTAGTGTACCTGTAAGCTACATTACTGGGCTGTTTGAAGGAGGCCCTACTGCTACAGCGTGGGCTGGCCTGTTACTATTTAAGGGGCTGGTCTGGTGATGGTCGGGGACGACTGCTACAGTACGTGGGCCGGCCTATTACAGTTAAGCGGGTCGGCCTGTTAAACCTGACGGGTTGACCTGTTAGTATACAGTAGGTGGCATGTTGAGGTTACATGGGCTGACTTGTTCACATTAGTGGGCTACCTTTTGTTATTGCTTGGGCTGGCCTTTTAAGATTATATTTAAAAAATAACCCCGTTAAGGTTTTGTGGGCCGGCCGGTTAGCATAACTGGGCTGGCCCGTCATTGTGCAACAATTTGGCTCATTAAGATTACGTGGGCCAGATATTCCAATTCATTAGGTTTTCTTGGGCTGGCCCATTATGTTTGTGGGCCTGACCCATTAGTTTTGTCGGGCTGGCCCATATACGCGACAAATGCAAGACTTTTAATGTTGAACATGTCGTCCTGTGCATGTCACGTGGGCCTACACGTTAATTTTAGGACGGACGGCTCATTAGGGAAGCGGGCTATTTTGTTTTTGCTACATTGTTATGCAGGGTTGGTTTGTTCATGCATAAAGTGTAATTCCATTTGGAAAAAAAGTAACAACATGTATTACACTCATGCACAAATTATATTGACTTACTCTAAAATTAAATTAAATAGGCACTTCTGAAAATTATAACATAACATCAACAAATGAGACCGTAAAATCAAGCGCTGGAGAGTCTTACTGGACTCATGACCAGAATCGTGCCCAGAGAGAGCTATCCCATCACACGACTTAGCTCATGCATGTGGGGTTCACACAACGTAGGAATCCAATGGGAATCATCATGACGAGAATCGTTATTTTAGCAGGTTGTATTTATTTGATTGCATGCCAAAATAGGTAACAACTAGCTTACCACGAGAGTTGCATATGCGATTTTCAAACCGATGGCTAGTCAAACCTTGCCTATTCTTCAATTTCTCTATCTCAAGGCGTGTATTGGTGATTCTTGTATATGCTTCCTATCCAGTTATATGAGTTGCATCTTCGAATACTGCCGCAAGATCTGTTTCTTCTGGAATAATTGGAACAATATATATATCAATGACCGGTAAGAGCTTGTATTACTGTCAGTGCTGCTCTGTGAATCAATCCGTAAACTTGATGTAGTGCTCCTTCTATCTCTCTTCGTAACTTTATTTTAGACCTAAAACTATGGGAGAATGAGTTACAACACATTACTAGGCCAATACAACATCATGTTAGTTCAAAAGAATTTTGAAAGCATCACTAACCATATATAACAAAGCAAAACTTCAACCAAAGTGTCACATAGATATCTTTCTTCAGGAATAACTAGAACAGTCGATGTGGATCAATGCAAGCATGCACCAGTGTCACCACAGCTCTTTGAAACGACCGTTACACTCGATGTCGGAGTCATCCCCTCTGCCTTTATAGCTATACTTGCATACTTTAACTAAGAAAAACAAGTTACAACAACACCCCGGGCGAACAAATCAACATGTTTGTTGTCAGACTTTTGAAAGCATCACTAACCTTTAATACAAAAAAAAATCAATCAACCAAAGAGCCTACACAGAATAATCTCATTAGAGTGTGTAAATGATGATGGTAATTACTGTAGAGTGCCACCAAAAATAATAAAATCCATAGAGTGTGTAAATGACTATGGTAATTACCGTGCTAGTGTTAATAACAACACAAAATTAATAGTAATACTAAATTACTAGCGAGAATTGCTATAGATTATAATAAAGTTGGTCAAACTTACAAAATCTAAAAGTATTCCTATTTGTGGATGAAGGGAGTACATTCTAGACTATTTTTTTGTTCCATATGATCTATAGTGTTTTTTTAAAGTTAAAGGCAGTGGATTTTCCATCTAATTAGGTTAGAAATGGTCTTGTATCTCTTGCCCAGCCGAGAATTAGTTCAGACCTCACTCACATCCGCTGCACTTAGATCTTTGGTGCTGAGATTTGCGCAATAGTAGGGGGCATGTCTAGTGATTTTTTTGTAGTGCAAATGTGCTTGTTGCTTTGTGAGCCACGTTGTTTAGGATGGTACGATGTGTTTGTGCTTTTGTTTTCCTGGAATTGTTAGCTCACTACTACATTGAAAAGGTTTTGAACTGCAACTATAAACTACATAGTGTTTTTTCCTAGTTTTCACTTTGCAGTCCAAGTTGAAACTGAGTTGCACATGTAGTTGGGTTTCAGCTAGTGATTTTTTTTCTAGTGTCAAGTTGCGGATCTAATTGAACTGGGTTGCACATGTAACTAGGATTATAGGCAGTGATTTATTTCTAGTTTCAAGTTACAGTTCTTTTTGTACTAACTTTCATGTGCAACTGGGTTCAGTTGCACATAGTTTGAAGTTTTCTTTTTTACACTTCTTTTTTAAGTGAGTTTTGCAGTTCTACTTGGACCGAGTTGCACATGCAACTGAGTTCTGTAGTTCCATTTTATATTTCTTCTTAAATTGAATAACATGTGAAGCTTTAGTTGCACATAGTTTACACATTTTCTTAAATTGAGTTGCACACGAAAAATGAGTTTTCAGTTCTATTTTGAACCGAGTTGCATAGGAAAATAGGTTTTGCAGTTCTGCTCAAAATGAGTTGCACAAGCAACTCGGTCGGTTGCTCATTAAAAAATCTAGCAGCTAAAATACCATATGAGAATCGATCCACCAAAACGAATGATATCAGTTCAGTTGAGTGAGAACTAACATAGTTCTCACTCAGGTGAGCAATACTCGCCCCGTTTAGAAAAAAATGTTTATTTACAAGATATTATCTAATACATTATTGGTGTTAGATATTAGTTGCATTATCGGTAATCAACAACCATACTCAACACCATCCCTTCTACATGAAGGGAATCTACAACGGGGAGTGCTTAGAGGGATTATTAAGGAAATAAACCAGATTTTATTTAAGCATTGGTGCATATTTATACAAGAAAACTGATTAAATAGACACCTATCATGTAGAAATAAGCACTAATGCTTAAGAGAAAGTATGGTTTATTATTGTAGCCATCTCTATAAGCACTCACCATTATACTGGACTTATTATTTCTAAAGACATTGGAATACGTGCTCATGAGAGTGGGATACGTGTTACTTCTTGGCATTTATGCTACATATGGGACCAGGTGGGACTACTGGAGGCACCCCTTCGGTTCCATCATCTACCCCCAACCCACTAGTGGAAAACGGGGCTTTTGCTCACCGGCGAGCACCCCTTTCGCCCAGTCTCGGCCACCACCCGATGCAAAAGAATGCAGAGGTGGAGCCGGGGCGAGCAGGGCGCGTGGTGGGGGTTTCATTTGCCCCAGTTGGAGCCACAAACCGGGGCGAAAGGCCCTGAACGAGCATGGTGCGTCGTGGGGAGGTCTTTTGCCCCGGTTTATGGCTCCAACCGGGGCAAATGAGCCCCACCTAGATGAAAAGTTGTTTCTTTATTTCTATATTTCTATTTAGTCAATAATTTCAATTTCATTAAGAAAAACTAACCAAATAGATGGAAAATGAAAATTAGTAGAATTCTTTTTTTCTTTAAATCCAATTTTTTTCTATTTTTTATAAACACTACCATGCCAGCGTTCTCCACTCCTCATGCCACTCACTTTTTGGTGTGGTGTGTGCTCACTTGTTTTTCCCTCATATGCACAAGAGGTGTTCGATGAAATGACCGAGAGCATAATGCCATCTGAGCTCGCAGAAAACAAACATGTAATATTGCTAGGCTATTGTGTAATAATGTATCAAACATGTATGGTTCATATATTTGGATTTAGTCCACCTCTATTTTCCACATGTTTTGTATCAACATCACTGTCAGGCGTGTGAACTGGAGGATTTGTAGATATATAGAACAAAACAAACGGTGTCGCCATCATACAGCCCCATCGTGGCTCATGAGTCCATATATGCATATCAAAAGCATGGTCGGACATATGATGGCGAATCCGGATGATTTGTAGTCGGTCGATGAACTGAATGATGTATCAAACCTTTTGTCAAACCTTAACTGGGGGATGTAGAACAAAACAAACGGTGTCGCCATCATACAGCCCGACCGTGGCTCATGAGTGCATATATGCATATCAAAAGCACGGTCAGACATATGATGGCGAATCTGGATGATTTGTAGTCGGTCGATGAACTGAATGATGTATCAAACCTTTTGTCAAACCTTAAATGGGGGATGTAGAACAAAACAAACGGTGTCGCCATCATACAGCCCGACCGTGGCTCATGAGTGCATATATGCATATCAAATGCACGGTCGGACGTATGATGGCGAATCCGGATGATTTCTAGTCGGTCGATGAACTGAATGATGTATCAAACCTTTTGTCAAATCTTAAATGGGGGATGTAGAACAAAACAATCGGTATCGCCAGCATACATCCCTACCGTGGCTCCTGAGTGCATATATGCATATAAAATGCACGGTAGGACGTATGTTGGCAAATCCGAATGATTTGTATTCGGTGGATGAACTGAATGATGTATGAAGGGACTCCGAGAGGTGGGCTATATATAGGGTCCTCTGGCTCACAAAGTGTTGTGCTAGGGTTTCGATCCAATGGCTAACAAGCGCTCGAAAGAAGCACACCGTACCCCTGATCGAACGGCTCACAAGAGCTCGAAAGAAACACACCCGTGATCCAACGACTCACAAGCGCTTGAAAGAAACACACGATCCGTGTGATTCTTTCTGATTGGTCCCAACGAAACCGTAACTCTTTAGTCCCGGTTGGTAAAACAGGCCGGGACTAAAGGGTCTGTTTCTTCTCACTATATATATCTATATGCATTGCCACCATTGGCACAAACACATATAAACTCACCACTCTCCCATGGCTTTTATCATACCCACTCTAACCTTCCTGCAGGCGGAGGCACTTTCAGCCTCGAACTATCCCTGCCCGCCCGGCTACAGCGTCCCCACCGGCTGGAGGCTGAGCGCCGGAGGAGTGCCGGTCCCTCCTGTTCCTCAAGGTGTGGTGCGTCGGACGGCCATCACGAACCACTACTACTATGAGCTCACGCCGGAGCAGCGGAGGAATCCCAGTTGGAATCCCGACTGCCGCCCTACTTGGGACGCCTTCTTCATTAATCAGCGTGAGAGTGCGCTCGCCAGGTACGAGGAGAACGGCCCGCCTCCTTCGAACTTCAACGAGGCCGGTCATCAGCTATGGTGGGGCGGCAGACGGACTCTTCAGAGCGTCATGAACTACATCAGGGCCGGCGATAACCCCCACCTGCGCTACCCTCACGCCCAGTCCTAGGGTCGTGATCCTCCGAGGGAGTTCAGAGCACCGTCCGACGATAGTGACGACGACGGTGGCGACTACGGCGACTACGAGTCGGAGTACTATAGGCCTAGGCAGGAGTATGACTAGCATATCAGATCCACTCTTGCCATTATGTACTGTCTTGTTTATCTAGATCTCTATGCTGTTCGTTTAGGTTTAGATCCACTCTTGCCATTATGTATTGCCTTGTTTTATCTATCCAAATGTACCGGCCTCCTCCCTAATTAATGTTAGCTCTTGTGAGTCGTTGGATCAGGGGTGTGTTTCTTTCTAGCGTCTGAATCCCACCAATCAGGACGAATCACACAGAAAACAGAAAACAGACGCGCTAGCGCGCCGCACTTCGCTGGAATACAAATTCTTTTATTAAAAACAGAAAACAGACGAACACGACTCCTCCTCGTCGTCGTCAGGGAACTCGTCGGTGACCTCCTCCTGGTCGTCGTCGGCGACGAACTCGTCGGTGACCTCCTCGTCGTCGTCGGAGGTGCATGATGGTATGTCCGAGATAGGCCCCCACCTCGGATCATCGGAGGCCCAGACTTCGCGGGCGTGGTCATCCCGGCGGAGCTCTTGCAGCGCCTTCGTCCTCGCCTCCCGAGCGACATCTAACGCGAGGTGGCGTTCGAGGCGGCGCTCCGCCCGCTCAGCCGCGCGGGTCTGCCAGAGCTCCTCGTCGGCGCTCTCATCCCCCGGATTGTTCCGGTAATACTCGCGGACCACGCGGTCATACCTGGCGTCGACTAGGCCCTGAAACGCGCGGTTGCGGAGGTGGCGGTGGTCGGCGGCAGTGACGACCTGCGGCGTCGGCGCCCTGGCCTCCGCTTCCCAGAGGGTGTGGCAGCCGTTGAAGTTCATTAGTGACCGCGGCGGTTGAGGCGCCAGGCCGCCGCGTCCCAGGCGCGGGCGACCTCCGCCGCCGTCGCAAAAGAGCCGAGGAGGATGCGATCGTCCCCGCCGCGGATATGCGCGGTGAACATTCCGTTCTGCCGTGCTCATATGCCGCGGAAGCCGGTGATGTTGTTCCTCCTTGGAGGCATGGTGGCGGCACGACGGTGCGTGGAGAGGAGTGTGCGCGTGGAGAGGAGAAGACGCTCGAGGCGCGGCAGTTTATACCGCGCGCTCGTGGCCACGCGGCACAACTCCCGCGCCACGCGTCCACGTGGCAGGACTCCCACGCCACGCGGCACAACTCCCGCGCCACGCGTCCACGCGGCGGGACTCCCGCGCCTCACTTTTCATAGTTATAATAATTATTTTTCAAAACAGAAAATGTATTTGAAATGTTTACGCAATTTTAAGCACTTTTCATATGGAAAGTTTTTTCAAATTCAAAACCATTCATAAACTAGGTTTTTAAAATAGTTAGAATAATTATTTTTTAAAACAGAAAATGAGTTTGAAATTTTTCTTCAATTTTAAACACATATCATATTGAAAGTTTCTCCTAATTCGAAATCATATGAAATGTATTCGAACAAACATTTGAAAAAGTATTTAAACGGGGCAGGGAAAAAAATGACGGCAGGACACCAAAAACGAAAAGTTGGGCCTTTTGCCCCAGTTCGTGTTACCAACCGGGGCAAAAGGGGGGGAGGTGGGCGGCAAGCGAGGGCCCACCTCCCCCCTTTTACCCCGGTTGGTAACACGAACTGGGGCAAAAGACCCCCTTTTGCCCCGGTTGGTGTTACTAACCGGGGCAAAAGGCCCCGACCTATATAACCCCGGGTGGAGCAACAGCCCAGGGCAAACCCTCGCATAACGGCCAAGTCACAGACGATGCAATCCTCTTCCACGCCGCCGTCAGGCTTCCCAAGATCACCGCCGCCGGAGAGTCTCCTCCACGCCGCGCCGCCGTGCCCGTGCCGTCGCCCTCGCCACCGGGAATCATCGTTGCGCCGTCCTTGTACCCTCGCCGCCGTGCCACCGTGCGCCCGTGCCCGAGACCTCGCCGCCGTGCCACCGTGCCCGAGTCCTCGCCGTCGTACCACCTCCGGCGTCCTCGAGGTGAGCGGGAGGAGCTCCACCGCGCGCGCGCCCCCACCGGCCGGCCGGGATTTTTTTTGTGTTCATGTTTTTTTACTGTTAGTTTTTTTAGTGTTAGTTTTTTTAACTATTAGTTGTTATTAGTTGCTATTTAGTGGTTAATAGTTGTTAGCTAGGTTTTTAGTGTTAATTAGTACTGTTAAGCTAATTAGGGCATTAGTTAACATTTTTTAGTGTTAATTAGTTATAAGTTAATTAGTGTTAACATTTTTAGCTATTAGGGCATTAGTGTTAACATTTTTAGTGTTAGCTATCAGGACATTAGTATTTTTTAGTGTTAACATTCGGGCATTAGTTATTCGAGTATAAGTACCATTTTTTTAAAACATTCGGGCATTAGCTATTAGTGCTAATATTTTATATGAACCAAAATGTAACCACTTTGTACAATATAAACATAAGCATATTTTGGCAGAAGTAGAACCTGTTAAGAGGTACTACAGGCGGTGGTGATCCGGGGAAAGGAACGAATGCGAGGGTTTCTGTACTTGTTTGGATCTAAATAACGTCACATATGTAATATTTTATGGTTGGTGAGATCCGAACGAATTTGAACCCTTTGGTGCACATTCGTAATGGTGACATTCCTCAGAAATCCCGTCCGGGGTTATGAAGAATGTCGCCGTTATTGATGTGCACAAAAGGGTCCAATTTTTTTCGGATCTCACTATATTACATATATGATTTTGTTTAGTTTCAAAGAAGTCCAGAAACCCTTCCTTCCCCCGCATCGCCATGACGTGTACTACGTCGTAACAAGCATGAAGTTTAGGAACCGAGAGTGAACCGAGGGGAACCGAGAGGGAAACCATAGTGACGACGACGAGGGCGACTACGACGACTATGAGTCGGAGTACTATAGGCCTAGGCAGGAGTATGACTAGCAGATCAGATCCACTCTTGGCTAGTAAACTTGCGACTCGAATGGGGCATAACAGATGTAGCATTCGAGATTATCCATGTCATGTGTGAAAACATTGCATATATTCAATGTTTTCACACATGATATGGATAATCTGGGATGCTACATCTGTTATGTCCCGTTCGAGTCGCGACTTTACTTGGCAAGACTCGATCTAATCTGCTAGTCATACTCCTTACTAAGGTGTACTGTTGTGATGATTGTTTAGTGGAATATTATTTTTTCAAGAGAATTTATAACTTACTAAAGTATTTTATCTTCCATTTGTATTAGTTGAGCTATGGACGACAGAGAGGGTGAAGAACATGTGTTCGCGATAATAGAAGAAAGTACACTCCATGGTGGACCCAATGGAGGAAGACGACGGCTCGGAGTACCTGAATGAATCAGGTCAGGGAATGGAGGAAGAAGTGCAATTGCAAGGAACAGATGCGGAATCGGAGAAAACCAGTGATGAACAAGCCTTAGTGAAGGCTGCATCGACATCGTCTAGCAAGAGGTCGAAACGAGGCCCCGCTCAAGAGATGAGCTCGAAAGTGCATCTGCGAATCGAGCAAGTCTATCGATCCGGTGAACCTGCTTGGCCCATGAAGACAGCAACTAAGTTTACAAGCCAATGTGGAGTTATTGTTAGGGACATCATCCCAATAAGTACTGAAGAATGGAATGCGCCAGCAAAGGACGAAGATGATCCTGATCGTCTGGCAGTTTCTTTTGTCTCAGACTGGGCCAAACAAGTCATGTTCGACAAGCTGATGAACCATTTCAGTCTTCCAGAATGTGATAGAGAGAAGACACAAAAAAAAATGCGCGATGCAGTGATGCACTGGGCTCTGAAGAAAATGGTCGAGGCTTTCAATGCTTACACGAAAATATTATGGAAGGAATATCACAAGAAAAAAGAAGTCCCAAAATTCGAGGGGCCGCTTGAGAAGCAGAAGGCACACTGTTCAACATTTAAGGCATACAAGGAATCAGAAAAGGGGAAGAAGAGGTCATCCAAGAATGCGGCAAATGCGGCAAGGAAGAAGTATCACCATAGGATGGGTTCAGGTGGCTATAGGGTTGTAGTGCCTAAGTTTGACAAACTCGAGGCAAATCTGCGAGAGAAGGGGATCATTCCAGGTACTCAGAATTTTCCGCAGAGGTCAAGGAATTGGCTGCTTGGGCATGGGGCGACGTTTGACAAAGAAGGGCACCTTATTATGACTGAAAAAATAAAGGTCCCCTTTGCGGCACTTGGGAAAGTGTTCAAAGAGGTTAAAGAGGGAGAGTTCAAGCCAGATCGAGAGAATGATGAGCTTACAAAGGCCCTCGGGAATCCAGAACATGGCGGCTGGATACGAGGAAAAACACGATATTCGTGGTGCTTTGGCTTCAAGCCGGAAGATTATCTCTTTCCATATAGAAGCCGAGGGAGAGGAAAGATAAAGAAGGATGCAGCGGTCGTAGAACGGGTTGGTGCCTTGGAAGACGTAGTGATGAAGCAGCAACTACAGATTAATGAGCTTACTGGCCGGCCCTCCCAGACGCAAGACACTACATTCGACAAAACAGACCCATCTCAACGCCGGAGCAGCGTGGCTTCAACGGAGGTACCGGCTTCCGCTGCAGTTATGCTTGTTGATGCCCCTCCACAGATGGAGGCCGTGGATGCAATCAAAGAGAAGACAAGCTTTGCTCTATACGTGTCGGTCTCAAACATATCCATCAAGCTTATGCTTTACCTTGTGTAGAGGGAGCGACCTCGCATGGCCGTCCGATTACACCTGGCTATGCTCGTGTCGGCTTTGATGATGTTCAGCCGGATTGGAGGATAATACAGCTTGACATCCCCGGAGGTGACGGGGTAGAGACACTTGGAGATGCCGTCAATTCCATCATTCAATGGAAAAAGAGTGGCATAGTGTTTCCCCCGAGCAGTCTGACGCCACCGCTACCACCTTCTCCTAGACGCAGTCCACCGCCAACACAAGCAGCTACTTCTCCGAGACGCAGTCCACCACCGCCACCACCGCCACCTTCTCCGAGACGCAGTCCACCGCCACCATCACCGCCACCTACTTCTCCGAGTCACAACCCGGCTCGATCATCGCCAGCACACGTCGACGCCATGGACGTCAGCAGCCCGAGTCCAGCTCGATCTCTGATGCCTGAGCCGACTCCGCCGCCGACTAAGTCCTCTAAGCGGAAGGTTGCTGCCTCTAAGTCTAACCCGAAGAAGAAACGTCCTACGAAGACGAAAGCCAAGAAGATGCCAGAAGTGTTGCCTTACCATAAGAATGACTAGGAGATCGACGACTGGGTGACTACGGACACGAAACATTAGATGGCTTCGTGGAGAAAGAGTACCTCGGAGCCGCCAAAGGAACCAATAGATCCGTCTGTAAAGAAGCACTTCAAGAATATGCTGGAGATGTCGTCCCAAGTTCATATGAATCTGCCAACTGACTATGATCGCGGATTAACGATGAGTTATTCCAAAAACAACAAGGCGGGGAGAACTATTCCCCAGCTCAAGAAGCAGTCAAAACAATCGGTCCCCCCGCTCAAGGTGTCGGACACTGTACAACTCAAGTTGATCGGGAAGCAGCTGAGAGGTTTGCCAGAGATTGTGGTATAACAATTGACCAACTCCTAGGCCAATCCGACAACTTCGAAAAGGCTGAATTGGCATGGAAATATTCATTAGGGAAGTCTCTCGTCAAACCTAATCAGCTCAACTCTTTGACAACATTCAAGCGCCAACTGCATACGTGGTATATCCAAACCGCAAAAGAGGGTCTAGACCAACTCATTCTGAAAATTAGAGGACAGGATTACTTCCGCGATGACTCGATGTTTATTGATTTTGAAGATCTTTTTTTTCTTCTATAATCTAGACTCCCTCGACAAATCAATAATCAACACCTATTGTCTATAAGTATCTACCTCAGCTAGTTCGATCATTGCTTCTTAGATATATTATCCTCACTGCACGATATATATTATGCAGGATGAAGATTCTGGAATGTAATGGAAACGGTGGCATTGGGTTCATTGCTATGCCTATGGTGTTTTTAGCATTGCTACTTACTCCGTTTACATTTGTTGTTACTATTGCTACTACTGTTTTTCTGCTATTATTACTATTAAACTACTACTGCTACTATTATATCACTGTTACTACTAATAAATTGTGTGAAGCAAGATACTTTTTAGGTGCTGCTGAATTGACAACACAATTGTTAAGTCTTATAGATATTGTTTGGCTCCCATTGTGTCGAATCAATAAATTGGGCTAGATTTACCCTCGAAGGCTGTTGCAATTCCCTACACTTGTGGGTCATCAAGCCTATTTACCGGCGTCGTTGCCAGGGAGCATAGCTTTATTTGTAAGATCACTTGAGAATTATATTTTTTGCTGCATTTTATCCAAAGGTTCCGATATTACCTTACACCACAAGGAAAGGTACAACTATGAACAACGTTGTTGCACTTGATTCACCTTCTGTTTTAAGTAAACTTGTTACCCCTTCGCATGCTTCGCGTGCTATTACTGGTGAGTCTGATACTATGTCTGATGAATTTGATGATGCTTCTACCATGCTTGATACCTCTGGCACTCCAACAAACGTGACACGTAGAGACGTCTTACGTTAGACGCTTTTACATTCGTCTTTACAAGAAAATCCATCCTGTGAATAAAGACGATATCTAAGACGTTTTGGAGGTCGTCTCACCATGATAAAATTCATCGTTCCCGCTCTTATGTTCCCACCCGAATAGTCTAAAAAAGTCGTATCACTAAAAAACAAATCCCCAATGTATCTCTCTTTTCTTCTGCCTAATCAGATAGATTAGGGACGTCTCCTACCAGGCTATACCACTAGGGCACGAACAGATCTGTGAAATTCCCTGGCGCCGCCGTCTATAGATCCCTGGCGGTGCATCTCCGGCGAACCTGGCGCAACGACCGTCGACAGCTCTCCGCGCCTCCCTGGTAGAGGCTCATGGTCCGCTCGAGAACGTTGGTGCCGCACATAGAGTCCCGATCCAGCCAGACTCAGTGCGATGGTGCCCTTTCCCATCATGCTGGTGTAATTATTTTGTACTCGCTCCTCTCTATGCCACCCGCCCATGGGTGCTCG
Organism: Alopecurus myosuroides; assembly: GCA_028641055.1. Lineage (NCBI taxonomy): Eukaryota > Viridiplantae > Streptophyta > Magnoliopsida > Poales > Poaceae > Alopecurus > Alopecurus myosuroides. The sequence goes on from CM054059.1 coordinate 100,753,026, forward strand.
CAGCCAGCCATGGATCCAGACGGACTCCATCTGGTCGAGGCTCCACAGGTATGCTATATTGTACTAGTTGAATCTCAACCTGCATTTTTTATATTAAACTGAGCCTGTGTCTAGGTACCCCTGCAATCATACGAGTAACGCTTTCCAAATGCCAGAAAATTAGTATTTCGTTACTTTTTCTTGAATTCAATCTAGTTTATAGTACTACTATTCATGTGGTCTGAACTCAATCTAGTAGTAACAAAATTCACAGAACCTAATGCTAGATCGGGACTACAGCCTGTAGGCTATTGTGACCAAATGTTTGAGCTACTTAATTACTTGGAACATGTTAATTTCCTGATATCAGCCTGACAAAACAAAAAATAATGATACCACGAACTAGTGCAAACTTGGATAGGTCGCCCCAGATTTATATTACTATTTTCCATTTTGGTATGCAAATATATTATTGAACTTGTACCGATGAGATATTTAATCTTTTGAGTACATACGTCATTCTTTGTCTAATTGCATCGACAGTGTACGTTGGATATGATTTACGTAGACCAAGTGGACTTACCGGTAGTTTGCTAAACTTGAACTAGTTCTATATTTTAAGGTATGCCTGTATTAAGTTTGTGGAGACTTTCAAGTACAACATGGAGGATTTGACTACAAGTACGCACTATTCAAGCAGCAAACTTATGGCCATTTCTTTAGCTAGTATTTTCATGTTAATTTAGCCTTGACCTTGCTTGAGTTCTTGATGTCTTATTGGACATGTAAATTGCAGAGCTTAAATAATCAAGACCAATGTGCAAGGCATATGGATATATTATATTTCTCAGATTTCTCGGTACCTTTCATAATTTTTTACCGGATCGTCTCCAATCAACGCCACTAACCCTTGTTTCCCGATATGCTTCAACTGAACTGCATCTAAGTTTCAAGTTCTACTGACCAGAAACAAATTATTAAGGTTCTGAAGTTGCATCGTAAGGATGTTGCTGCATCAGGCTGGGTTTACTTATTTCTTAAATCTATAAGAAATTTATATTGTTGCACCAGGCTGGCTTTACTTATTACTTAAATCTGTAAGAAATGGATGCTACGACATCTCTTAACAAGAATTTGATGTTGTAACATCTCTTAAGTAATCAAGACCAATGTGTAAGTCTTATTGATACATTATATAGCTCAGGCTTTTCTGTACTTCTTATCGTTTTTCCTTAAATTGTCTCCAGTCAATGCCACTAACTCATGTCTCCTAATAGGATTCAATAAAACAAATCAAAGCTTCAAAGTTGTACTGACCAGATGGGATTAGGTTCTGAAAGATCATCGTAAGTATGTTGCAGCGTCAGCCTATCTTCACTTATTTTTTAAAGCTATAAGAAATCAATGTTGCTGCATCTGTTAACAAGAGATTGATGCTGCTGCATTGCTGAAGTAATCGACACCAATGTATAAATCTTATGGATATATTATATACTCCATGTTCTTTAGTAGCTTTCATCTTCTTTTCCTAAAATTTTCTCCAATCAATGCCACTAACTCATGTTTCCTAATAGGCTCCAACGAAAATGAATAAAAGCTTCAAGTTGTACTGCCCAGAAGGGAATTGATGATAAAGTTCTGAAGGTGCGTATAATAAGGATGTTGTAGCGTCAGACTGGCTGTACATATTTCTTAAAGCTAGGTAATGTAAATATGTAGTTTTGAACTTAAAATAAATTTCAACAATTTTAAATATACTATTTTTAGTATTTGCAATGTACAAGCTCTGAAATATATTACAAAACTGACCTTTGTCATGGTTATTCTTTATTTATTTTGTTAATTTTCTAACCTCATTTAGATGCTTCTATGAAGAGTTATGACTATTTCTAATTCATATCCCGGATGTGCTATGAAGGTACCTATTTTGGCTAGTATTAAACAATTTTTGACTGTGATGCAAATGGTTTGGTATCTATCCTGAATTTGAAAAACTAAGTAAATGAATTATCTTTTGGAAGAGATGTCACTGATATTTCAAGGTTTTTTGCAGAAATTTTGTTCCAGAATTTTGATAAATCGCACTAAAAGACCACAAGGAAAAGAATCTACTTGATGCACCGATGCCAGTGAAGACATGTTGTTGTTGAAGTACACTTGAATGCTAAGATAGATTCCAGCTATTTAGAAGTACATGAGTACTTTCAGTATATATTTTTGTAACTGCCCCTCTTGTATGTATGTACAATTCAGTTATAAAGTACAATTTTCCATGATTAGTATATTAATTTCTCTTCAATGTGCTGTACGTGTCTATCGATTTGGAAGCTGTACGTATTTTGTTGCTTCACTACATGAATCGATATTTTGTTCACATATAGGAAATTAAAATTACTTTTTTCCATAAACACGCCTCAAGGCGTCTCAATGTTAGGTAGAGACGTCATGTAAGCACGGCTTCTTGGTCAGCTACCGCTATGTCTCTACATGCATAGACTTGCTTTCTAGAGCGTCTTAATTTTCTAAACACGCTTTCCGAACGTCTCAATGGATTTTGAGACGATGCATAAGGAGATGTTTCTACGACGCTTTCTAGCAGCGACTTTAGAACCATCTATGGACGAAATAAAGCGTCCTTACCACCTAAATATAGCGTCTACACATGGCTTTTGTGTTGTAGTGTGGTTCTCTAGGTTCCTTTTTAGACACACAAATTGCTAGAGCTAAAGAAATTGAACATGGTGAAATTGTTGATAAACTGTTATCTACTCCTGAACAATCACCTGAATGACCTGATCTTGATAATGATAGGAGTGATTATTTAGATGAAACTTATACACTTGATGATGACTTCTTTAAAGAATATACGAGTTATGAAACTCCTCCTCATCCGGAGAGTTTGAAGAAGTTGCTTGAGAAACATTCCATGAAAAACAAGTTTTCTCCTGATCCTGAATTTGTTAAATCTTCTATGGACATTAGAGATGAGAAGTTTGATTTCTCTGTTGATCTTTCAGTTATTCATATGGTTGAAACTGAACCCTTTGATGGTATATAAAATAATGATGTTGTAGCCCACTTGACTAAATTGTTTGAGATTGGCATGTAGTTTTTCTGATGAGAATTTGATACGAGGCTATTATGTTATTAAGTTGTTCCCTTTCTCATTAAAAGGGGAGGCTAAATTGTAGTGTGATAATTTTCCTTATGGTTGCATTAAGAATCCTTAGTGATTCACTCGTGTCTTTTGTGAGAAATATTTCCCTGCTCATATGCAACATGCTGCTTCACAAAATATTTTTAACTTCAAGCAATTGGAAGCTGAGAAACTTCCGAAAGCTTGGGGAGGTTTTGTGTTACTCTCAAGGGTAGGCCTGATCATAGAATACATAAGAATGAGCTTATTGATATATTTTATAATGGACTAACCACTGAATCTAGGACATACCTGGATAGTTGTGATGTTGTATTTTTAGGGAAAAAACTATAGAATAAGTTGAAGAATTATTGGGCAATATAGCTAAGAACCATGATGATTGGAATATTCCTATGCCTGCACCATTGCCTAAACCCAAGAAAAGAGGAGTTCTTTTCCTTAATCGTAAAGACATGCAAGAAACTAAGAAATCTATTAAAGAGAAGGGTATTAAATCTAACGGTGTGAAGAATTTACCTCCAATTGAAACTCTATGTGAGCCTACCACTCACCCTCCTATGGTAGAGGTACATTCTCTTTACAAATTTAATGCTAGTCGTATACCTTATAATAATCCTCCTGAACAATGCTTAGATGAGTTTGATGATTTCATTGTTAAACAAACTCATTTCAATACACAAGTGCAAAATCAATTGAATGAAAACTCTCTGTGTATCACAAATTTGCATGCTACTTTAGGGAGAACTATTAATGATGTTAAAGGTCTTGTTAAAGACTTTGAAATGATTTAGACTCAATTAGAGCAGCTTACTAAAGTGCAAACAAATTTATTTGCTGAAATGTCTGGTCAAATTAAAGAACAAGCTTGTAGTGCTAAAACTAGAGGTGGTTCTTTCACTCAGGATCCTCTTTATCCCGAGGGACACCCAAAAAGGCTTGAACAAGATGCTCAAATGCTAGATGAAAATGTTCTTAGATCTCCTAAAAAGAAAAATAAGAAGAAACATAAAAAGAATTAGAGAGGCTAATGATACTAGTAATGATGCTAATAAAGAACGTGATAAAGATCCTAATGGTATATCTATTTCTGATGCTGAAACTGAGAGTGGTAATGAATATGATAATGATAATGACAATGATAAAATGAAGCTACCAATTAGGAAGAAAGTGAAGTAGAACCTGAAAACCCTCCTAAGAACAAAAATTATGATAAAGAAGGTTTTACTGCTAGGAAGCATGGTAAAGAAAGAGAACCTTGGGTGCAAAAACTTATGACTTTTCCTAGTAAGTCTCTCAAGGGTAAAGAAGAAAAACATTATAATAAATTTTGTGAGTGAATGAAACCTATCTTCTTGCAAATTCCTTTGATTGATGCTATTAAGTTGCCTCCTTATTCCAAGTATATGAAAGATACTATTACTAATAAGAGGAAAATTCCTAATGAGGAAATTTCCACTATGCTTGAAAATTATTCCTTCAATGGCAAAATTCCTAAGAAGCTTGGAGACCTAGGTATTCCTACCATTCCTTGCTCTATCAAAAATAATTATGTGAGAACTGCTTTATGTGATCTGGGTGCTAGAGTTAGTGTTATGCCTCTCTCTCTCTCTCTCTCTTTATAAGAGACTCTATTTGGATAAATTGATTCCTATTGATATATCTTTGCAAATGGCTGATAAATATACTTCTTTTCCTATTGGATTTTGTGAGGATGTCCCTGTCCAGGTTGCTAGTTGTTTAATATTAACTGACTTTGTTGTGCTGGAAATGCCTGAGGATGAAAATATGTCTATTATTCTTGGGAGACCTTTTCTTAATACTGCAAGGGTTGTTATTGATTGTAATAAAGGGAAGGTTACTTTCAATGTCAATGATGAAGATCATATTGTTTATTTTCCAAAGACAATTGATAAGAAATATGGTCTAAACTCAATTGAAAATATTGAGACCATCAAGATTGGAGAATTCTATTGTCCGTTATATTGCCACAAAAACAATATGAAACAATTATGATTGGGACTATGTCTATCAAATTTGAGGTAACATAATTGATTTAGTGAAGTGCAAAGTTTTATTTTATATAAAATTGGTTTGGTGACAAGACTTAATCAACCTTGTTAAAAATTGATTTTAAACGAATGAAACTATGTTTTCACTTGTTTTCTATTTGTTTTCCTCTGTTACCTCCTTGTTTTCTCTTGTTTCCTTTTTGTTTTGGTTTTTTAGTTGTTTTCTTCTTCGTGTTCTTGTTTTTTTTTCGGTTTTTGTTGGGGGAATGGATAAGGGGGTGCCCTAAATACCAACCACATGAACCAGATTATAGCATATCCGGTTTGTAAACACGTTTCCGGTTTATGTCTAGACAGTCAAAGAATGAAGACTCGGCAGAGCACAGCATGACCCGGAAACGTAAGGTGACCAGGCCAGGAGGCCCATGACTTAGCATGGCATCCCAAGAGCGACAGCACAATCTAGACCTAGACTGGTTGATCCGGGTCATAGTATGAACCGGTTTATGACCCGGAGGCCAGCTCTTACTAGGACTCCGACAACGGGCATAACCCGGATTTTCCTGTAACCGTAGGGACTCGTCTTCTATATAAAGCTAGGCCCTGGGACATAGAAAGTAAGTTCTAGTAAACCGCAATAGTTCTCGAGACATCAGAAGCGAGAATCGCTAATTGTAATCGAGAACTTGATTTCCCGATAGTAAAGCTCAGTAGAAATGGTCTCACAATTTAGTTCTCACCTAAGGACACTTGCCATGACAACCCCACGACAGTTGGCGCCACCGTGGGGCCAGCCCGCGGAAGCTTCATTTTTTTGGAAGGAGCCCCACCAGGGATTGAGAGACTCACAATCGGCCAGCTCAGGAGGAGCCGACACGGAAACTATTATAACCATAATATGTGGGGACCCGAATTTGCCTTCATCGAATCCGGCTTTCAAGTTCCCTTCAGCGCGATCCAGATCTTCGTCGGTTTCGTTGGAGGAACCGGCCCGGGGCCGGATCAGGAGTCAGATTCATTTTCTAGAGAGGCCACGACCGTGCATTCTGATGGAGAGTCCTCGGTCGGAAATAATAACGACCGAGAAGAAACAGGGTCAATCCACAAGCTCTTCAAAGACCGGTTAGGGGAAAACCTATAACAAGAACTGGAAAGCTACAAGGAACCAGTTCAATGCATGTCCGTCTACATGGTAGGACCAGCTCGTCCTGCTGAGCCAAGGTATGATGCTAGTGGAAATTTGATTATAAATACAGTTTTAGTTTCAAAACCAGTCCCAGGAGATATGAGGGCAACGGGTTCTGCACCAACCGGACCTAGAGTTGGTCGAAGGGCAGCGAGTTCTGGACCATCTAATCTCGTGGTTAATATGACTGCCCCGACTCCGTACAATCCAAGGCCTTAACTGATAGCAACAATAGAATCGCTGAATGAGATCCTAGTGACCCCGATTACACCAGAAAAGTTGGCAAAACGTAATGCGGAGATAGAAAGACTTCGGCAAGAATTGACCCGCGCTTGTCAGGAGATCCAGACAGAGGTAATCTATATAAACAAAGAACGCTCGGACGTTATGGAGGAGGCAACACGTTTAGAAGCAGAGGGGATTCATATGGGTTTCCGACAGATGGAACTTGCCTCTATTCAACACAGACGTCACCATACCCGACTGAATAATGAGTTTGGAGTAGGACTTGGACCGACAAATCTAGAAAAATCTTTTTATGTCCCCAACAAGCACGCCGGGAGCACTAAACCCGGCCCAGCCGGTTCATCTAGTGGCGCAGCCAGTTCATCCCGCCTTGGTTTAGCCTCCGGTCCAGCCGATGCGTTTCCAACCAGTAGTCCAACAGCACATCAATCTGGTTGAAAATCCAGTTTATGAGCAGCCACAACCCGAGAGGTTTCATACACCTCAAGGTCACTTCAATAACCCAATGGTTAACATTTTGGTGGCCACTAACAGTTTAGCTCAGATCCCGGTTAACCCAAATAACCCTATGGGGGTGGAAGACATGAGGGCAATCGAGATGTTGCAAACTGCGGTAGTCCAACCGATGAATTATATTAACCAAGAGAAGATACATTCAACCCCATACAATAGCAAGAACTCATTGCCAAGAAGTCACCGTGGGAATTTGCCAGTGCCAGCCGTCTCCAGTAATGCAAACCAGCAACAGCCAATCCCACACAGGCAGGCTGGCTCGCATGCTCCTGGAGTTATCAATACAGGATATAGAGTAGCAAGAACTGAAAACAGAAATCTGGATCATGTTCTTGCTCCAGCCCAAAACTTGGTCACAAGTCCAGCCGCGATCGGGTCTCGCAGAATTGGAATCCAATGTCTGGGACCAACAATCAGAAACGAGAGAATTCAAGCTGACTTCAAGGGACTTCGGAAGGTTGTCAATTATACTGCAGATATGAAACCTGCAGATTGGATAGAAAGCTACGAGATGCAATGGAGATTCTAGAATTCGGCGACGTTGTGTGTGCATGATATTTGAGCATGATGTTGGAAGGACCTGCAAAATCTTGGTTCAAAAACTTTCCTACAAACTCGATCAACAGCTGGCAAGAACCGAAAGATTAGTTTATCAAAAAAAAATTAGGGAACATACAAGCGCCCGACTATGATTACAATCCTGGAAAATTGTGTTCGGAAGGAAGGAGAGTCTTCCTAGCATTGGCCATGGCGTGTTGTGGAGATCATTCATTGATCAGTCGGTATTATCGCCCAGCAGGTAGTTATAGCTTTGGAGAGAAACTGTAAATTTGACCCCTTAAGACATAAACTGGGACGCATCAAGAGGTACGTCAACGATATGAGTGAATTGATGGACGCTATGACCATATACGCCGAGTGTGATAAAATGAAGGATGCAAACTCAGATGATAAGAAGTCTGGGAAAAGAAAGAAAACTGTGTATAAGGGTAATCAGAACCTGAATCAGAATAACAACAAACGCATGAACGGTGAAGGCACCTCGTACCTGGTAGCCAACACAAATACAGGTTATAGAAACCAGCGCCAGAATAACAATTTCAGAGGGAACCAGAATTTCTGGCCCAACATTTTTGCCCATGCATGCACAACAGGATTTGAAGGGACCATGCCCTCGCCATAGCAAGAACGGAAAGGTAGCGAATCACTCTTGGGAAAATTGCTTTTTAATGCAGGGTTTCAGGCCTGGTGGGGAATAACTATGGACCTAGAATCAATGGAGGTGGTAACCTAGGAAGTATGGGAGGTGGCCATCCAGGAACCAGAAATTCAGAACCCGGAAATCATAACCAGGGTCACCAATCCCAAACAGCTAAGGTCTGGTCAATATCATGTGTTCACTACCAGTTCATGCAGAAGGGAGAGAAAGGTACAGAAACGCGCAGTAAACGATGTTGCTCCTGCTGTCCCTAGATGGCTTAACTAGTTAGAGCAACCTATAACCTGTAGTCGGGCAGATCATCCTCCAAGAGTTGATAATCCATGAAGTGTTTCTTTTATCCTAGCTCCACAAGTTGGAGGATATAAACTCGACAAAGTATTAATGGATGGTGGGAGTAGCATAAACCTACTCTATTATGATACTTTCAAAAGGATGAACGTGGAGGAGAAGCAACATCAACCATTGTTACGTCATAAACGTATCCCTAATTTCTGATGTTCCATGTTGTTTTCATGTTATTTTCCACATGTTTGTTATACACTTTATGTCATTTTTATCGATTTTCCGGACTAACCGATTGACAAGTTGCCATAGAGTCAGTTCCCTGTTTTTTTGCTGTTTTTAGTTTCAGAAAAGTTGTTCTGGAAATATTCTTGGAATTGGTAAATTCGAAGCCCGGAAGTCTTAGAAATCCCGGAGGGTCCAGGAAGTCCCAAAGAGACCTGGAGGGGGGCTATAGGGTGGCCAAACCATAGGGTGGCGCGGGTCCCCCTGGCCGCTCCACCAGGTGGTGTGGGCCCCCTCGCCACCCCCCGGCATCGCCCTTTCGCTCATATATACTCCCCGATGCATAAACCCTAGAGGAATCGGCCTTTTCAACCAAAAACATCCGTAGCTCCGCTACCGCCACCGACAAGTTTCGGGGGACAAAAATCTCTGTTCCGGCACCCTGCCGGGATGGGGAAGTGCCCCCGAAGCCATCTCCATCGACTCCACCGCCATCTTTATCGATGTTGTCGTCTCCTATGATGAGGAGGGAGTACTTCTTCCCCGGGGCTAAGGGCTCTACCGGTAGCTATGTGTCTCAATCTCTCTCGCCCATGGTGTGATCCTTATGTGATCATGAGCTTTGTAATCTAGTTCAATATGTAGATATACTCTTCATCTATTATGCTACTCGAGTGGTTTTGTTATGAGATCTTCGTAGACACTTTGATCACGGTGTAAAGATGACAGTGTGTGCACTGTGTTGTTTAGCATGATATTTATATCTTGTGTTAGATGACCCAATGAAATTGTGGTGTTTGTCTAGTACCTTCTAAGGCGCTCTTAGTGACAGTGTGGGGTTAACTAGACATGGGAATGCGACTTTGAGGGGTGCTTTTTGCGGACCTACGCAATGAATTGGTGCTTTTTATGCAACCGGAGAGTGGTTCAGAGTAGCATAGTGAAGAGAGATATTTATGCATTCGATTATTTTATCATTGTTGAGAGTGTCCACTAGTGAAAGTAGGATCCCTAGGCCTTATTTCTATGCATTGAAACACCTTTTACATTCAGTTCTGCTACATGTTTGCTTGCTTCCATTTTTATTTCAGGTTGCTATTATCACTTATAATCATCCATATTACTTGTATTTTACTCTCTCTTCACCGAACTAGTGCACCTATACAACTGACAATTGTCTTAGGTGTGTTGGGGACATAAGATAATTCTTGTATCATAATTGCAGGGTTGCTTGAGAGGGATATCTATGACCTCTTCCTCCCTGAGTTCGATAAACCTTGGGTAATCCACTTAAGGGAAACTTGCTGCTGTTCTACAAACCTCTGCACTTGGAGGCCCAACACTGTCTACAAGAATAGAAGCGTGCATAGTCATCAAGCTCTTTTCTGGCGCTGTTGCCGGGTGGTAAGGTAAAACGTGATCACATCTTGTGTGAGTGCTCGAAGATATTTCCTTTGGATTCTGCAATTATATATTTTTGTTTCTTGTTTTTATTTTCACTAGTTAGTCTTAATGGAAAAAAATATGAGAGAGCTTTATTTTCATGCTAGTAGCAATGTTATTAGCATTAATTATTTGGATACCATTATTTCTAATACTATGGAAAAGTCTAAGCTTGGGGAAGCTAGTTTTTCTAAACTTTTTAGTTCCCCACCTCTAGAGGAGAAAAATTTCTGTGATGATACTTTATCTTCCATAGGTGATAAATCTAATGATGCTTGTGATATTTTAAAACCTCCTTCTGAAAGTGTCCCTTTTAAAATACCTATGAAAATTGTTGAACGTGTCATGAATAACTGCTATTTTGGAGATGGAAATGTCCATCCTCATGATCATTTACTCTTTATACATGAATTATGCGGGTTGTTCAAGTGTGAAGGTATTTCAATGGACAAAGTTAATATTAGGCTATTCTGTTTGTGACTTAAGGACAAAGCAAGGGAGTGGTATGAGCTACTAGATGATCCTCATCATTGGAGTGGAAGGAGCTTGAATCTCTATTTTATTCTAAATTTTATTCTTCTCATGAACTGTATTTAGATAGGAATTATATTTATAAATTTTGGCCTCGTGATGGAGAAAGCATTGCTCAAGCTTGGGGAAGATTGAAAACATTAATACTTAAATGTCCTAACATGAGCTTCCCAAGGAAATAATTGTTACTAATTTTTATGCAAGGCTTTCAGGACATTACAGGGATTATCTAGATGCATGTTCAGAGGGTTCTTTATCAAGTAAGAAGGTTGAATCTAAATGGGATCTTCTTGAAACAATTCAAACCAATAATGGAGGTTGTAATAACGAAAAAGGTAAAGAATCAGGTATAAACTATGAGTACGATTGCATTAAGTCTTTGGCTGAAACTGCTGATTTTCAAGAGCTTAGTGCTAATAAGGTCTTGATCCTCAAATGATTATTGGTTGGTATAGATCCTTTGCTTCTTATATTAATGTTCCTAAATCAAATGGGGACATACATCATGAACCTTTTAAAGACACTTGCATGAAATATGAAACTGTTATTAATGATTGCAATGAACATGCTCAAACTTCTGAAAGTACTATTTCTTATAAGCATGTTAATTTTTGTGGAGAACTTAGACCTTGTGAAAAGAATCAAACCAAACAAGAATATTTCATTCATCATCGGAATGAAAAAACTAGAAAGTGGGACAGGGCTTTAGATGATCTTGGTAAAAAAGTTTGTGTCCTCTATCCTTTTATTTGTGAACTTTGCTGTAAAGTGGGTCATTTCAATTTTCAATGCTCAGGCTGTAATAGCTATTCAAATACTGGAAGTTTTTATTGTGATGACATGATCACACCTAGTCAGCATGATAAACTTACATTATTTTTTGGGGGTGTGAAGAGTTATCAAGAAAAACTTCTTTGGTAGATATGAGTGCTCTTGATATGAATAGTGTCTTGCATGGTTGTCATCTTTATTGTGTTAATAATGGCCACACGAATACTTACATACATAATATTATAAAAGAGGAGACTTTAACAAAATATGACAGGGCTAATATTTGTTTTCATCTTATTAATGAAGAGGAGGAATCCTCCAAAGTTCTTTCTTTTGTTTCTCACAATAAACCAGGGTATGTGGAGGAGCTTCCTTTCAAGCCTCTCCCTCCTATAGAGAGTAAGAAGAAGAAGAAGAGGAGTAAAAGGAGAGAGGTAATGGTATCTCCCCCTAAGCATGTTGCTCCTATTATAGTTTTTTCTGAGTCTGAACTCGATGATTTTCCTGTGCCTCTTATTTATGAAAGTGATCATGATTGGGATAAACACACTACTTTTGATATTGAAAATCTCTTTGGTACCAATTCTGAAAATGATGATAATTGATGTATTATTAGTACCATCGACGTTTCTTCCAATGATGATATAGAAAGCTCTGAGCTTGTGGATGATGTGTTTGAAAATCCTTTTGCTACTGATGATTATATGCTTGATACATCTCTTTCTAGTAAAAGTGATACTCTCTTCGATCCCAAATAAGTGTCGCTGGAAATGAACTAGCTACGTACAACTCTCGTATACAACTCACGACACTTATTTGAGATCGAAGGGAGTAATATGTTTACAAATGAATGCACTTTGGAAGATAACTATCCTAGTGCCTATGATGATACTATGCCTCCAGTCTTTGATAACTATTATAAAAGATGCTATAACATAGGTTATGATTACAATTATTCTTATGAAACTTGTCATGGTTATGGAGGGATTACCCAAAACCATCTCCCTAATATACAACTTGTCTATCATGTTGGAGTTCTTTATGATGATTACATTAATGAATATGATATTTTCAGTCCACCTACTATTGAGGAGAAAATTAATTATGATTGCAAAATGCCTCCTATATTTGATGATAATGATAATTATAGCTATTTTGTTGAATGTGCTCCCACTGCTATTAATAAGAATGACTATGCTTATGTGGAGAGTAATAATTCTTTTATGCATGTGGCTCATGATAAGAATGTTTCTTGTGATAGTTATATTGTTAATTTTATTCATGATTCTACTGAAATTTATTATGAGAGAGTGAAACATAATCTTATGCACCACAACAATACCAAGTTTCCCCTCTTTATGTTGAAAGTTTTGAATTTGCGCTTATTTTGTCTTCCTATGCTAGCCACTTTGTGCTTTGTTGACTTGTTCTTCTACAAGATTCTTTTTCATATGAAGTGGATTAGACTTAAATTTGTTTTACATTTTCTTCTTGATGCTCTATTTTTCTTAAATTCGTATTTCTTATGTGAGCATCTTATCAAATTATCGTGCCTATCTAAAAGGAGTTAAAGAAAAACACTTCTTGGGAGATAACCCATGGTGTTATTTTTCTTTGTTTTTCTCTGTTTTCTTTGATTCAAGGGGTTGTATACTTCTGTAGAAACTCCTTTATATCTTTCTTTTCATGTTTTAGTAGTGCCAAGTAAAGTTTCTGACGAGAGTTGGAGTTGGTTTTCGGATTTCTGCGCAGAAAACAGAATTCTGCTGTCCACCGTAAACAATCATGAAAAATCCAGGAAAATCAGAATGAACTGAAATGTTTTTTGCTTATTCCTTGGCTAATTCCGCAACTTTTTCTATCTTTAGGTTTTTCGATCTGAGCAACGTAAGTGCCTCGAAAAAATTCATCTTTACAGGTTGTTCTGGTTTTGATAGATTCTGCCATTTTTCTTGCATTGGCTCTTTTGCGATGTCAAGTGGATTTCTTTGCTTCACGAAACATCAGTGTATGTAGATAATGTTTAAAAGTATCAATAGCACTTGTGCCATACAGAACCCATGGATTTTTATTTGTTTCACTAACCCTCTAATGTGAATTACTGTTTTAGTATGGTGTGAAGGAAGTTTTCAAGTGTCAAGAGAAGAGGTGATATATGTGATCAAGAAGAGTGCAAGGTCAAAGCTTGGGGATGCCCAAGGAATACCCTTCTTCATCAACTATCTATCAGGTCACTTCTCGTGAAACTATATTTTTATTCGATCACATCATATGAAGTTTACTTGGAGCGTCTGTTTGTTTTTCTTTTGTTTTCCTTGCTGCATTAATATCACTAGAACCTATCATACTTGTGTGGGAGAGAGACACGCTCCGTTTTAATTGCTTAGAACACTCTAGTTTTCATTCTTATTGTTCTCTGAGTGTTCACTTTTTGCTAGTACTACGTTTAGCCCTTGTTTTCATGCATCTCTTTTTCAGAGCTGCTAGTTTTAGTAGAGTTATGTGAGTACTCTCATGCTTGCTTGCTATATCATTTAGAGAGTTTTTGTTAAAACATTTTTCGTATGGTGTTTGATGGAAATAGAAAATGCTACATGTGGTAGATGGTATAACGAAAAAGCTTGCATATTCTTGTAGATCACTAAACTGTTTCACTTGATTATTTGTCGTTGTTTTGAGATATTAACATGCTTAATGGTAAACTTGCTGGTTTAGTAAAGTAAAAACAATTAATGGTTGGTTTAGAAGCTTGAAACTTTGCCACGCTCAAATAACCAGTTGATAGGATAATGGTATATGACTTCCTTTGTTGGTAGCAATCGTGATAGCTTTTGTTACGCGCTACGGTCGGGGTAGCCAACAGTGACTTGTCACTGCCACGGACCCTCTTGGAGTGATTTTCATTATGCTTTGTGATATCATGATTTTATTTGGAATCTTTTAACTTGTGAGTTCTATATTGCGGTTTTTTGGAACTTCCACCATCCATATTTGCTAGCCTCTTCGGTAGTGTGCATTGTTCATTCTCACATTGAGAGTTGGTGCAAACTTCGCCAGTGCATCCAAACCCCGTCGGAGAACTTTGTTCTTCTACACATAAGCCAAAATGTATCTTCCTCAAAACAACCACCATACCTACCTACCATGGCATTTTCATAGCCATTCCGAGATATATTGCCATACAACATCCATCATCATTATGTTACTTTTCATGCTTCATTGTTATTCTGCATACTGCTACACTGGCAGGAGCATTTAGTTTTATTTACATCAGAGATATTTCAGTTTGAGTTATTAGTACTAAAAGTGTGATGATTCATTGTAAAATAGAGTGTTTCCCCTACCAGTGAGGTTATAAATAAATAAATAAATAAATAAGAGAAAAGTCAAAAAGAAAGAAAAAAGGCAAAAGAGAGATAATAAAGAGAGAGGGGGTAGCAGTACTATCATTTATTCCACACGTGTGCTTGGTTGGCATCATTACTTCAGTTTGGAGAGAGTTTTCATATTATGACTTACATAACTATGTGGGGAACTTACATTATAGAAGTTGGCTTGTATATTCCAATGATGAGCCTCCTCAAAAGAGCTCTAGGTCTTCGTGAGCAAGCAAGTTGAATGCACCCCCACTTGTTCCATTGGAGAGCTTTCATACACTTATAGCTCTATGTGCATCTGTTGTGTGGCAATCACTACTCCTTGCATAACTTCGATTATAAGACTTCCTCTTGTCTAATGATCACTTTCAGTTGTGTGAGACTTTCTTCCATTGACCATCCAAACCCCCCATAATGTTCTTTCAGCCATAACATCCTGGTGCTAGGAACCAATACAGAATGCTTGCTTGTTTTAAGTGCACAATTATTTGAATGATTTTCCTATGTGCATATTGTTGTCACTTGACTTAATCCTAACATGGGTTGTTGTGAAAGTTTGATGCCTTGGATGATTATATTGTTGTTCTTGAAGCTTAAATCATCTTTAATAAACTTTGCACAGTGGATTGTCTTTTAGTATTGATTCATTGAAAGATTTTACTTTGTTATTCCTAATGGTTTATACATTACTCTTTGATATCAACTATAAACCACAACCTTTATTCATTTGATTCTAGTTTACATGCTTTACATTACTATGATGATCAAGTTTATGTTGGTAGCATGTCACCTCAGAAATTATTTGTTTTGTCGTTTACCTACTCGTCGAGTAGGAAATAAGCTTGGGGATGTTCATACGTCATAAACGTATCACTAATTTCTGATGTTCCTTGTTTTTTTTCAAATTATTTCCCACATGTTTGCTATACACTTTATGTCATTTTTATCGATTTTTCGGACTAACCTATTGACAAGATGCCATAGAGCCAGTTCCCTGTTTTCTGCTATTTTTAGTTTCAGAAAAGTTGTTCTGGAAATATTCTCGGAATTGGAAAATTCGAAGCCCGGAAGTCTTAGAAATCCCAGAGGGTCCAGGAAGTCCCAAAGAGACCCGGCGGGGGCCACAGGGTCGCCACACCATAGGGTGGCGTGGGTCTCCCTGGCCGCGGCACCAGGTGTTGTGGGCCCCCTGACCACCCCCTGGCATCGCCCTTTCGCCCATATATACTCCCCGATGCATAAACCCTAGAGGAATCGGCCTTTTCCACCAAAAACATCCGTAGCTCCGCCGCCGCCACTGACAAGTTTTGGGTGACAGAAATCTCTGTTCCGGCACCCTGCCGGGACGGGGAAGTGCGCCCGGAGCCATCTCCATCGACTCCACCGCCATCTTCATCGCTGTTGCTGTCTCCTATGATGAGGAGGGAGTAGTTCTTCCCCGGGGCTGAGGGATCTACCGGTAGCTATGTGTCTCATCTCTCTCTCTCCCATGGTATGATCTTTATGTGATCATGAGCTTTGTAATCTAGTTGAATATGTAGATGTACTCTTCATATGTTATGCTACTCGAGTGGTTTTGTTATGAGATCTCCGTAGACACTTTGATCATGGTGTTAAGGTGACAGTGTGTGCACCATGTGGTTTAGCATGATATTTATATCTTGTGTTGGATGACCCTATGAAATTGTGGTGTTTGTCTAGTACCTTCTAGGGCGCTCATAGTGACCGCGTGGGGTTAACTAGACATGGGAATGTGACTTTGAGGAGTGCTTTTTGCAGCCCTACACAATGAATTGGTGTTTGTTATTCAACCGAAGAGTGGTTCAGAGTAGCCTAGTGAAGAGAGATATTTATGCATCCAATTATTTTATCATTGCTGAGAGTGTCCACTAGTGAAAGTAGGATCCCTAGGCCTTGTTTCTAAGCATTGAAAAACCATTTACATTCAGTTCTGCTAGATGTTTGCTTGCTGACATTTTTTTTCAGATTGCTATTATCACTTATAATCATCCATATTACTTGTATTTTCCTCAATCTTCGCCGAACTAGTGCACCTATACAACTGACACTTGTATTAGGTGTGTTGGGGATACAAGAGACTTCTTGTATAGTAATTGCAGGGTTGCTTCAGAGGTATATATTTGACCTCTTCCTCCGTGAGTTCGATAAACCTTGGGTAATCCACTTAAGGGAAACTTGCTGCTGTTCTACAAACCTCTGCACTTGGAGGCCCAACAGTGTCTACAAGAATAGAAGCGTGCGTAGACATCAACCATCATCAACTGTTTTTCATGGGATTGTTCCTGGTAAGTTCGCACAACCTATTGGTAGAATTTAACTTGAAGTCGGGTTTGGAGTTTTTGAAAATTACAGGACTGAGATGTTGGCATTCAAAGTTGTCAACTTCAAAAGTCCATATCATGCTTTATTTGGACGACCAGCTTATGCCATGTTTATGGCGAGACCCTGCTATGTGTATCTTAAACTGAAGATCCCATGTCCTAATGGAAATATTACAGTCAATGGAGACAGAGACATAGCCCTGGAATGTGAGGAATGTGATGCAAATTATGAAGAACCAGCTTGTACGGATGAAGAATTGAAGTTATACAAACTCTAGGTTGACCCCGAGGATATGGCCTCACTCAAAAAATCGTTGACTGAGTCTAAACTGAAATTCAAATCAACTCACGATACTAAACTGGTAGACTTCACCCCAGGTGACTCGTCCAAGCAGTTCAGCGTGGGGGCTCACATGGATGACAAATTGGAAAGCACGTTCATCAAGTTCCTCCGTGAGAATTGGGACATCTTTGAATGGAAGCCTTCTGACATGCCGGGTGTTCCAAGGGAACTTCCTGAGCGCAGCTTAAATTTAGATCCTGAACAAAAACCCATACAACAGTTCCTTCGTCTTGAAAGCAACTATTGGAGAAGAGATAGCTCGGCTTTTGGCAGCCGGGTTTATTGTAGAAGTACTTCATCCGAAGTGGTTGGCAAATCCAGTTCTAGTTCTCAATAAAAACAGTTCATGGAAAATGTTCATAGATTATACATATCTGAAAAAGCTTGTTCTAAGGACCCGTCCGTGTTACCCCATATTATTCAGATCATCGACTCTACGGTTGGCTGTGAATTGTTGTGTTTTTGGATTCTTATTCAGGTTACCATCAAATCGAGATGAAGGAAGAAGATCAAGAGAAGACCTCGTTTATTACACCCTTTGGAGCGTTCTATTACACATCAATGCCCTTTGGGTTGAAAATACGGGAGCAACTTATCAATGATGCATTCAGAATTGTTTGCAGAAACAGATTGGGCAAAACGTACACGCTTATGTTGATGATATTGTTGTCAAGTCCCAGAAAGGTGATACCCTGATTTCTGACCCGGAGGAGACATTTGCGAGTTTACGCAAGTATCAGATGTATCTAAACCCAAAAAAATGCGTGTTTGGAGTACCGACGGGAAAATTGCTGGGTTTCATAATTTTAGAAAGAGGAATTGAGGCAAACCCGGAAAAAATCCAGGCTATACATAACCTGAGAAAATCGGTTTGCTTAAAGGACGTCCAGAAGTTGACAGAGTGTGTTGCGGCGCTCAGCCGGTTTATAAGCAGACATGGAGAAAAAGCTATAACATTGTACCGGCTCCTGAAGAAAACTGACAAGTTCGTCTGGAACCAAGAAGCTAATGATGCTTTGGAGGTTTTGAAAAACAACTTTTGAACGCACCTATATTGGCTTCACCTGAGAAAATGATCCTATGTTGTTATACAATGCTGCAAATAACATGGCTGTGTGCAGTTGTGGTTGTGGAAAGGAAACAGGAAGGAAAAGAAGGTCTGGTACAGCGGCCGGTTTATTATGTGAGCGAGGTCTTGAAAAAATCAAAGCAAAGTTACCCACATTGGCAGAAACTGGTTTTTGGCGTGTTTATGTCTAGTCATAAACTGAACCACTGCTTTCAGAACACCCCATCATAGTTGTCAGTTTTGCACCTTTATCAGACATTATCAAAATCAGAGAAGCACCTGGACGAGTTGCGAAGTGGGCTATCGAGATGGGACCATACCACATCAAATATGTGCCAAGAACCGCAATCAAGTCTCAGGCGCTCATCAAGTTTATAAATGGTTGGACGTAGTTACAGGTTCCCCTAGATAAACATGACACCAAATATTGGACTATGCATTTTGACGGGTCATGACAACTGGAAGGATCAGGAGCTGGCGTAGTCCTGACATCTCGGCGAGCTGATAAATTTTGGTATGTTTTACAGATCTCGTTTAAATGCACTAATAACGCATTAGAGTATGAGGCTTTATTCCATGGGATTCAAATTGCAAAGGAAATGAGTATAACCAGGATTCGATGCCTGGGAGATTCAGACCTTGTTTCTCAGCAGGTTACAGGAACCTGGGACTCCAAAGACCGAGTCATGGCAGCGTACAGTCGATCAGTTACCCAACCAGCAGGGCATTTTCAGGGTTACCAAGTCGATCATATTGATCCACATCTTAATGAGGCAGCTGACACACTGTCTCATCTCGGTTTTCAGGAAAAAAAAGTACCACCTAATGTGTTCTTGGATGAGATTCATAATCCTTAAGTCAAAGTTCACACAGAAGAAGACCTGGAAAATCCGGATCCTAAATCAGAACTGGTAGCAGCTCTTCATGCAACACAAGAGTGGACGGAACCATATCTAGATTATCTCACAAGAGGCGAGCTCCCCCAAGAGAAAATTATCGCCCGTCAGGTTATAAGACGATCAAAGGCATACACAATAATCAATGTTGAGCTATATAAATGGATTAAAACCGGAATTTTTCAAAGATGTGTTTCTCCGGAAGAAGGGTGTCAGATCTTAAACGAGATCCATGTAGGAGATTGTGGTCATCATGCAAGTTCCATGTCATTCGTTAATAAAGCCTTCAGGCATGGATTTTTCTGGCTTACAACAAATGCACACGTAGAACGGATTGTGCGAGCTTGTGAGGGTTGTCAGAACTATGCAAGATAGGAACATATGCCAGCTCAGGATTTGCGTATCATTCCAATAACTTTGCCTTTCGCAGTTTGGGGCCTGGACATGGTTGGACCTTTTAAAATGTCATCTGGCAAAAAGACTCACCTCTTGGTAGCGGTTGACAAGTTCACAAAGTGGGTAAAAGCAGAACCTGTCAGCAAGTGTGACGCGGTTACAAACCGTCAAGTTCTTGAAAAAACTGATTTTTCAGGTTTGGTTATCCACACAGCATAATCACAAACAATGGGACAAACTTGTCTGAGGGAGCAGTGAAGAAATTTTGCAAACTGAATCATATCAAACTTGATCTTGCCTTAGTTGCACATCCACAATCCAATGGACAGGTAGAGCGGAATTGATAAAAGGTATCAAACCTAGACTCCAGGTTCCCCTCGAAAGGACTGCAGGTTGCTGGGTTGAAGAATTACCTGTTGTGTTACGGAGCATACAGACTACTCCAAACAGATCAACGGGTTATACACCATTTTTTCTCGTTTACGGAGCAGAGGCTGTTTTACCAAGTGATATCTGCCATGACTCACCGAGGGTAGCTGCATATTTGGAAACTAAAAATGAGATAGCTCATCAAAACTCGCTTGATGCTTTGGAGGAAGCACGCAAACTCGCAGCATATAGGTCAGCCATATACCAGCAAGACCTCCGTCGCTATCATAGCCGTAGGGTCATAACTCGAAACTTCCAAGAAAGAGACTTAGTTTTACGTCTAATTCAGAAAAAAAAGACGGGATGCACAAACTGAGCCCGCCATGAGAAGGACCGTTTGTAGTTAGCAAAAGCCTACACAATGGGTCATTTTACCTAATCGATATGCGTGATGCTGATAAATCACGAACATCTTAGGAAGAAACTTCAAGACCATGGAACATAGCCTAGCTAAGGCCGTACTATACATAGGAGCATTGTAATCACTATGTTATCAATGGAATAAAGTGGGTAGACCTGGACAACCCAGGTCCCTGTCGTTTTCACCAACTTATCATAGTTTGGATGACATTTATCCTTTTGTATGGTTACTTGGGGGCTGATGCTAGAGCACAGTTTATATCTCAAGAACCTGGCATATGCCACTATATCTCGGTTATACTTGCCTGCCAGTCAGTGGTTGCACGCATATTGTATGACCTAGATGTGTAACTGGAAAAGTCCATCATGTTATAACCCGACCAAATGGTGGTATCATGACCCTAAACTTCCCAGAGTTGAAAACAATAGAATAAGTCATGCGATAAACCGATTGTGCTAGATTGCAAAGATAAACCGAAAGAAAAATATTAAGACTATTTTTGGTTCAAATCCAGAATAAAAATCGATACATCATAAGCTGGAACTTTTGTAGAAACTCGCAAAATATCATATTATTACAAACCAAACTATATCATAAGTGCACACTCGCACTTTCAAAAAATAGGACTAGAAATAAAGCAATTTATCTAGCCTATTACAAGCCCATAGGGCTGAATTTATTATGAAACTGACAAATGTCTTTCTGTTTACACAACGGATCTGCCTTTCTGTTCTGCAGGGTCTAAACCGGCATCTTCAGCCGGGTCTTGTGATTCAGGGTCCTTGGTAGCACTAGTAATATCACCTGCATCAGCAGCCGGTCTTTGCATCTCAGACTCTGGAACACACTGGTAGAAAAAAGGCCTTCCATACGCCCCCATCAGTCCCCAAACGTTGCGCACCGTGACTAATGAGTCTTTAGTCCCGGGTCGGGAGGAGACCCGCGACAGAAGGTCATGCGTCGCGGGTTGGGAAGCGCGTTGGGGCGCGTGGAGGGAATTAATTCCGGTTGGCGTGGCCGCCCGGGACTAATGGTCATTTAGTCCCGGTTGGCGTGGTTACCCGGGAGTAAAGATCAAACTGCTCGCCTACCCACGGCGGTTTTTATTTCGCGAGCGAGGCAGAAGGGCGCCATTGCTACAGTGCGCGTCCGAGTCTCTGTTTCTTCCTCTCTTCTCTTCTCTTCCCTCTCTTCGATCTTCCTCCACCAAGCACACCATGGCTGAAGTTTGGGAGAGATACACGGGTCCCACACCATGCGGCAAGCGTCTCGACGTGTGCTACACCAACATTTGCGAGAGTATCCCCGGTGCTCTTGAGCATTTGACCAGCTCTATTTCTCCTCTCCCGATGAACACCGGTTCTTCGGGCTTGATCTGGAGTATACGGCGGATCAACGGGATGTTGCCGTCATCCAGATTGCGTTCAATGAGGCCGTTTTGGTCTTCCAATGGTCAAGGTAACGCACATCCTTCGATTAGTTTGTTGCATTTGAAGAATACATGTGTTGTAACATTTCTAACACGTGTCAAATTTTTGTTGTTGCAGTAGTTCAAAGAATTCTCCGGCACTTGTTGATTTTCTTGTCAACAAGGGGTATGACTTTTGCAGTGTCGACATCACGCAAGACCGTCCGAAGTTGATGCGCTTGAGTATTGTGATACCTGAAGATCACTACATTGATCTTCAGGATCTTATCCAGTTGAACGGGCCAAAGACCGGGATGGCTCGCATGGTAACTGCCTTAATCCACGAGGGCTACGAAACCATGAAGTCTGGTTTCCCCTCGAGGAATCACTTGTATTGGGAGAAGACCCCACTGGACTTGACGAACGTCAAGTATGCAGCCATAGATGCGTACGTCTCCTACGAGTTGTTCCGCATCTACTCGACGGAGCCATAGATGTATGCGTTTGATATATATGCATGTAATGGGTATCTTAGTATGTAATGGATATCTTAGTATTGTGAGACTTATGTTTGTGTTATGTGTGATCGTAAGACTCTATGTTATGAAAGTGATATGATTGTGTTCTATTCATGATTGTGATGTCTCTACTCGTATTTTACTTGTGATTTAATTATCACTTGTCTTTTGTTGTTCATAAAACTATTTTTGTTTCCTAGTTTTAAATGACTTGGAAAAATTTGCAAAGTGTTGCAAAGTGTAATGGATATTATTTCTATATTAATTCCTAGCTATACTATTTCTATATTATGTCAAACACACGTTTCAAAACAAGCAAAAACAAAAACACATCAAGAAAACAAACAAAAACACATCAAGAAAACAAAACAGACAAACTACAGTTTCTATATATCTGTTCACCAAAAATTAATCTAAGCCAGGAAAACATATATCTAGTCAAATACCAAACTCATCCAGTATTAAAATGAATTAGTATTATTTTTCTTAATTTTTTGATATATTATTTGTATTTATAAGATTTTAAAATGAATTCGTATTATTGTTCTTAATTTTTTGATACATTATTTGTATTTTTAAGATTTTAAAATGAATTAGTATTATTTTTCTTAATTTTTTGATATATTATTTGTATTTTTTAAGATTTAAAAATGAATTAGTTTTATTTTTCTTAATTTTTTTATATATTATTTGTATTTTTAAGATTTTAAAATGAATTAGTATTATTGTTCTTAATTTTTTGATATATTATTTGTATTTTTAAGATTTTTAAATGAATTAGTATTATTGTTCTTAATTTTTTGATATATTATTTGTATTTTTAAGATTTTAAAATGAATTAGTATTATTTTTCTTAATTTTTTGATATATTATTTATATTTTTAAGATTTTAAAATGAATTAGTATTATTGTTCTTAATTTTTTGATATATTATTTGTATTTTTAAGATTTAAAAATGAATTAGTTTTATTTTCTAAATATTTTGATATATTATTTGTATTTTTTAAGATTTAAAAATGAATTAGTTTTATTTTCTGAATATTTTGATATATTAATAGTATTTTTAGAAATAATACAAATTAAAAAGTTAATGTTTATTTATTTATTCAAAATTATTAATAACATCATTACTTTTGTTTATTAAAAGATTTATTTGAAATTCAAACAATAAAGAAATGTGGCATCGACCAACATGTTAATAAGATTGATATGATACTACTATCACATACATTCGTGCAAAACACTTGGATGCGGGACGGTATGGAACTCGGAAGTTAAGCGTGCTAGTGCTAGAGTAGTGGGAGGATGGGTGACCGAGCGGGAAGTTTGACCATGAGTAAGTAATTTGACTAGAGATAATTGTATTTAGACGCTAAGCAAATAATACAAATTCTGAAGAGAAAAAGGGAATGAAAAAAGGGAGTGAAAAAAAGGGAGAGAAAAATAATTAGAAACCCAAATGAATTAAGAAAATAACGAAATAAAGTCTAGTCCCGGTTCAGGTGGCCAACCGGGACTAAAGGTCCTCCGCCCCCCGGCTCCGCCACCCGCCCACGTGGCCGGGCCTTTAGTCCCGGTTCGTAATCGGCGCGACAATAGGGGGGGTCTTTAGTCGCGCATAGCTAGTCCCGGTTGCTCGGTCGGGACTACTGGCCCTTACCAACCGGGACTATAGGCCTATTTTCTACCAGTGACATACTTCCACTCCAGCTAAGCCAACACATCATTCCTGTCATCTGGTTCATATAATGGGCGTGGTGGAGCAGAAACCGAAGGAGTGACAGTTTGTGGAACACCGGAAGACGATGACACGGAAATCCAACTCTTTAGTGGTGCTTGGAAAACAATAGCCATAGCATGGGGGCTGAATGCCGGATTACGTTCTCAAGTGGGAAGAAAACTGGAACACAGTTCTTTCAACTTCAGCTTTTCGGTGATGGAGTAGGCCAGGAACCGACATTCTCTCTCAATCTTGGCAAAGTACTTCTTCTCATATTTAGTCCCATCAACCCAAAACTGCGGGAACCCGCCAGCAAGAAGATCTGGATTCATCTTTAGGAGATAGGCTTTGGACAATGACATAGCCTTGATCGCTCCACGGCGGCAAGCTGAGATCTTGTGCTCCTCAATCCATTGTGGGACACTGGAAAGTTTCACATTAAAATCATGCAGTTTCTTGGTGGAAACATCCCAGTCCCTAACAGCTTTGATACATCTACCCCCCCCCCCCAACATATAACTACCCGATTAGGGTGAAGAGAGATTTCAGTTTCATATCAGGGAGTTGGAGGTTATTTCCATGCATACTGCCTGCAAAGTATAGGGATAAACCGGATTTTCAAGGAACAATAGAATGATGAACCAGAGGAGAATAAACTCACCAAGCACGCTGGAGGAAATTTCTCCCAGCAAGTCCTTAACCTTGGAAAAATTGCCCTTGGTCTCTTCCCGTTCCTTTTCAGCATTCTCAACCCTTTCAATAAGGGCCTTCTCCTGGTTCTCAAAATCATGTTGCAAAATAGACATGGTCTTGGCAGCTGCATCAACTTGTTCTTCTAGTTCATGTTGCAATTTCCTGGCTTCCTCGGTTTTTAGGGCCTCTTGAGCCAACAAGTTTTTAAGATTGGAAATATCCTTTTGAGAGCATGATTCCAAATCCTGAAAAGGATAACCAGTAGAATGTCTGGTTTAGACAACTTGCAAGGTTATGGATTGACAAACTGAAAAATACGCGGGTTATCGCAGGCAGGTAACCCGGCACTTGGGGGCTTGTAACACCCGGGGGTTTTCCCCCAAAATAAAAAAATTGTCTGTTTTTATTTTTCGCATCATAGCATCATGCATCCTCATGCATTTGAAACTTGCATAATGTTTAAATTCCATCAACTCTTGACTTTCTAAATTTTGTTTGATGCAAAACAAAAATATATTCTTTTAATAGTGCCAAAACAGTTTCTGGAAAATAATAAAACAAACCCAAAGAAAAAAAAATAGATTTGTGAGAGAGAGAGAGGCAACCAGCCGGCTAGGCCCCAAAGGCCCAACCATCCAGCCCACCACACCCCTTCGAGGCTCCCCCCACCTTTCTTCCTCCTCCGTACAGGAGTACGTCATCCTCCCCCAACCGATCCCCATGTGCACGCACCTGCTCCCTCTCCCCCTCTCCCTTATCTACCCCAAGGAGACCACCAAACCCTAGCCTCTCCTCTATCTTCCCTCCTAGCCGCCGCCCCCCTCTCTTCTTCCTCTCCTCCCCTATCCTTTCTTCCTCCTCCCAGCTCTGAAGGTTCTGAACCTTTAAGGTGCCTCCATGGCCGCCCCTGTGAGCGCATGGCGCGGCCACCACGGGCACCCTCGGCCCTCCCTCTCGCCGGGAATGGAAAGAGGGCGGTGCCCTCTCCCTCCTCGCATCCTAGACGGAGCCCGAGGCGCCCCGTGCCCGCCGCGCCGTCGCCGTCTTGCCGCCTGTCGCCACCGTCGCCTCTCCCACTGGCGGTCGCTGTCGTGCAGCGGCTCCCGCCTCGAGCCGTCCGCGCCTCCGAGCCTCCCCTCAGTGAGCCTCTCTCCTCCGCCCTCGGGCCCCCCTCCTTCCTCCCGTGCTCTGAGAGCTGGCCATCGAGCCAAGCGGCAGCCGTCGGCGACCACGATCGACACGATCGTTAACTGAAACTGCGTCCAGTTTCGACAGTCCTCCATCCGCACCCCTTACCTCAAACCCCCGCGCCTCTTTATCCTATCAACAAGCCGAGCACAGCCCACTGGTAGCACTCCCTTGCGCAACGCCCAGCAGCCCGGGTTCGAATCCCCCTCAAGGCAGAAAGCCAACCCCTTTTTCCCTCTTTTTTCTGTTTTTTTTCTCGAATTTCAGAAAAGCAGATCTGAAACCTTATTTGTAAAATCAATATAAAATTGAATATTGCTCCAAATTCAACGATTCAAGTTTCTGTGGATTCAAAATTTCATGCTCTTCCTGTTCATGCCAAGTTTGCAATATGTTTCTGTAATAATTTTTGCACTAATAATTAATTACTGAAAATGCAATAAAAATTGGAAACTTTGGAATTTCATAACTTTAGTTCTGTTCATCCAATTTGAGCAAACTTGGGCTCTAAAAATTTTTCTTAACAAAATCTACACATTGGTATTTTATTTGGTCACAATTGAATTAAATTTGAACATGTTTCCCTCTGTTTACTAAAAAGGGCAGAATAAGAATGTTTATGAAAAATTGCATAATAAATTCAATAATGACCCAAAAATTATGTTTAATAGCTCAAAATGTGCAGTGAAACATTTGCTACATGTTTTCAACCTTTCCAATGCAATTAGTTTACTGTTTTCCCTAATTAAAAGTGGTGCAATAATTCAATGCTTTAATTAAACCTTTTAAATTGCAAAAATCATAACTTGGGCAAATCAAACCCAATTCCAACATGTAAAATATGTTTTCCATGCAAAATTGAATAAGGTTTCCAAATATAAACTTTGTTTTCTGTTTTGAATAAATTAAATTGCTGAAAACAACTGTTTCTTAATTAATGCATTTAAAATTGTCAAATTAAAACTTGCTCATCTAAAATCCAAATTCAACAAATGAAATATGTATTCCATCTAAAATTTTGTGTTCTTTCCAAATATAAATTTTGTTATCTGTTTTGAACAATTAAAATGGGTGAAAACAACAAATGCTTGTGTAAATCATTTAAGAAGCCAAATTTCATAACTTAATAAATAAATTTCTAAACTTGGTAAACACCTTTTCAAATTGAAGCTATTGTTGTTTTCTCATTGTTTTCCTCATCCATGCATCATTCTAATCAACTTTCACATGATGGTTATTTGTAGATCATTTAATTCAACATTAATTCATGGGATTTTCCATAAGAAATCCAAACTGCATATGGGCCCATTTAAATATGTTTACCATGTCAACTAGTTTATCTTTGATGCATCCTTAAACTTGTCATGCATCCATATCTTGATCATGCTGGATCTTTTGCCGTAGTAGTAATTGTTGCATCCGGTGTTTGTCCTAGTTCGTTGCTTCTTCGCGGATAGGACGTTGAGATGATGTGAGCAACGACAAGTTCTTCGGATGTACCTCTACTTGCTGGATCTCAGGCAAGTATACTCACTTGCTGCCAAATGGCTGCCTTTCATCACTTGTTACCGATTCTTTCCGTTGTTCTTATGCTAGCCTTATGATTCGATGCTTGTGTCCCGATCCTATCATATTGTTTACCTTGCAGCCATGATATAGCCTACCTTCCACTTCCTATTAACTGTTGTTTGTTTACCCTGTTGGCCCTTGCGTCGTAGTTGCATGCTTAGTGTTGTTTGCGCTCAAGTCTTGTTGTCCGTCTTATCACCTGTTTAGTTTGATAGTTGGGTTTCAATTCAATCAACAACCTGTTAATGTTTTGGGTAATAATAATTTGATGATAAGGCACCGGCAGGAGGCCCGGCGTGGTTTTCAGGCCTGCTAGTGTCGACCCTAATTAGGAAAACGGTCTTGTCTACTGATCCATGATGAGCGCACTAACCGCATGTGGGAAGCGAGTATGGGCGCCCCCCGCAATTCTGATTCGATTCGCATCTCGTCCAAATCGCCTCATTTAGTTCGGGTTTTCCATTTGCCACATGCATATGCAGGTGCGAACCCTTGGCGCCAGGGTGGAACTTTTGTAGTCGGCATTTAGGGAGACACGTTCTTAGAGTGCTATGAGGGTCCCCTTTTCTTCGTGGGGCTTGATTAGCCGTGCGCTCAATTGCACGGGGTTCTTTGGGCTTGATGCGAAGAAGAGTTGGGTTGTGTTGAGTGCCTCGCTTGGTGGAAGTGCATTTCCATCTGGCGGGTCATTTTTACGTGTACGGCCAAATTGGTGCATCCATGCAGGGTTAAATCTTCTCTAGAAGCCGTGTTGTCCGCGGTTATGGATGACTTGGTGAAAGTGCTGGCTAACAAGTACTCAGACAACTTACACTTAACGATGATAACTTGACTAGTAATATAGATTACCTCCACCATAAGAATGAAGGTCACCTTAATCAACATTGTGAGTTTCCTTGGGTTGCTTCCTTAGTAGGGGGTGACATTGGATGGGTATTGTTTGGTGAGTAGTTATAGTTGGTTCTGATACGCTATCTTATCCCCTTTCTTTTAGCCGGATGTTGTAGCGAGTCTCTGTAGTTAGTTAGTGCAGCCAGCTGCCGCTTCTTTGCAATAATCCCTTCCTTTCCGTTGTACCCAAAGTATTTGTATCTTGTGATGACTGGTTACGTCGGTATCTTGTGAGTATGGGTTATCCACTTGCCAGTACTTAACCGTACTGACCCACGAATCCTTTTCGTGGCTGCATATTCCACATTGCAGTCAACAGGTTTGGAGTCTGACGACGTTAGCTTGGGAATCCCTCGGCTTGGCCTGGGCAGGGATTGGACGCCATCGGTTATCTTCAGGACTCTTAGTCCAATTTGTATCTTGTCCGTAGTCGGACACTATATTGTTTCTTCCGCTGTTATTTGGATCTTTGTATTGTATCAGTTGTATCCCTGACTCGTTTGAGTCGTCTTGTATATACCTCCTCTGTTGTTGTTGTGGATTATTCGTGAACTGTTGTAATGTTATCACAAGTGGCAACCTGGAATCGGTTATTATGTGGATTTTGGCAGAAATGCTGAAATCTGCATAGTGCCCGATCTCGGGGCGTCACAGGGCTACACTAATTCAGCCTATGAACAAGACAAAAAAATACAAGTCCCGAGTAGCTGTAGGCATGCAACCCGACACTTGGGGGCTACACTAATTTAGATTTAATGGAGTACTTGTTAAATAAAGTTAGTTCCAGTTCACAGTAAACTCATAAACCGGCACTTGGGGGCTATAGTTCAAGTATAAGGATATTAATGGAGATCTTCAAGTTCATCCTACAAGCATAAACTAGAAGATTGAGGGCTACTAGTTATGTACATATTCCAGGAACAAGAGTTACCTGACATTTCTTTTTCAACATGCTGATGATTCCATGTTTAAGAAGCCAGTTCTAGGAGAGCGCATGAACCAAGGCCTCAAAATTCTGGCCCTCAAGCATGCCCAGGTTGGAAGAAACAGATTTTGGCTCAGAGGATGGTTTAATATCTTCCACAACCTTGGACAGAACCGTGGAGGTACCAGTTTTCTCCACAGATTGTCAACCAGTAATCACAACATCCGGATCAACAGTTGGAGGATTGTCAACCGTATCATGTATCTCCGGGTTTACCTCCACTCTTATATCTTGAACAGAGTCATCAGTATCTCTATGACCCGATGATGGAGCAGCCGACTCTTCTCTAGTTTCTTCAGGAACAGTTTTCGCCAAGGTGTTAGCTGGAGCAGCCACCGAAAGTGGAGTTGCTTTAGTCACAATCTGAGCTCTACAAAGTACGAGGTTATAAACTAGAAAATAGAGCAAATACAACAATCATGGTTCAAAAAACAAGGTCCAGCTTACCCTAAGTTGATGGAGAAATCACTAGCACCACTAAAATGAGAGGAATCAGAGTTTGGCGAATCTGTATGGAAAGTTTGACTCACCTCAGGCCGGATTTTCCCTGCTAAAGCATGGGAAGATGTAGGGGAATGTGGAGCCTTGGAGACCTGGTGGGAAGATGTTTTCTCGGGAAAACCTGCTTCCTGGTCACTGGAGCCAGACCTCCGGGTTCTCCTCCTTTTGCTGGTATCTTCATCATCCTGCGTTTTTTATGGTGCAGGTGTGCACTCGTTGGGAAACCCCAAGAGAAAGGTTATGAAGAGTGCAGCGGTAAGTTTTCCCTCAGAAAGAAACCAAGGTTGAATCGACCAGTAGGAGAAAGAAATCACTTCCGAAGGTTGATGCAGCTGATGTTGGCAGGGCGCACAACCGGTTCAGCAGCAACGTGGAATCTACACAAGACAATCAAATTACTTTGCCCCAACAAAACAGTGAGGTTGTCAATCTCACCGGTTTTGCTGAAACAAAGGATTAGACGTATAGTGTGGAAAATAGTATTTGTTTCTAGTAGATGAAAGAGAACAGTAATTGCAGTAGGAAAATAGTGGTTGCAGTGGTTGTGTATCAGTGTAAAGAAATGAACCGGGGTCCACAGTTCACTAGAGTTGTCTCTCCGAAACAGATAGATAACATGGTGGGTAAAAAATTATAGCTAGGCAATTGACAGATATAAAGGCTGCACCGTAGTGCATATGCATGACATGATGATTACTATGTGATTCATGCAGTCATTACAACAAGATACATAGACCATTATCCAACTGCATCTATAACTCATAATCCACCCTAGGAGTGTCATCCGAGCAAACCTTGGGTATTAAGTTGCAAGCAACAGATAATTGCATTAAGCAAAGTGTGTAATGTAAACAATAAAAGTATCCTTAGACAAAGCATTGTTGTTTTCTTCCTAATGGCAACAGCACATCCCCCACCCGTTACGTTTCTGTCACTCGAGCGTGAGTGAAAGGGAGGCATGAACCCACTTGCGAGTATAAATACTCCCTCTTGGAGTTACAAGCATCAACTTGACCAGATCATTTACTAGTAACGGAGAGCATGCAAGATCATAAATATCATACACATGAGAGAACATGATAGATTGATAGTCATTGGACATATCATTCAATATTCAGCGTATCCCAGCAAAGACAACATTTAGCATTACAATAAGATGATCTTGATCGTGTTAGGAAGCTCACAAGATCTAAACATAGGGCATAAAGAGGAGAGAACAACCATATAGCTACTGCTATGGACCCGTAGTCTAGGGATTAACTACTCATGCATCACTCCGGAGGCAGGCATGGTGATGAAGATCCCGCCGGTGATGATTCGCCCTCCCGGCAGGGTGCCGGGTTGAGCTCTAGAACCCTCTCGAACTAGGGTTGACGATGACGGCGGCTACGGAACTTTTTGGTCTAAAAGGCTCGGGTCTTTGGGTTTCCCCGATGAAGAAGTATAAATAGGACAAAGGGCAACATCGGTGGGTGTCCTGGGGGCCCACACCACCAGCTGGCAAAGCCAGGGGGCGCGCCGCCCTATGGTGTGGGCCCCTGAGCCTCCCTCCGGGTCTCCTCCGAACTCAGTGTACATGACGACTTTCTAAGACTCTGGGATTTTGTTTCATCCAATTCCGATAATATTTCTAGAACAACTTTTCTAAAACCAAAAACAACAGAAAACAGGAACCGGCTCTGTGGCATCTTGTCAATAGGTTAGTCCCAGAAAATCCATAAAAATGACATGAAGTGTATAAGAAACATGTAGCATATGGCATGAAAATAACATGGAACATCAGAAATTATAGATACGTTTGAGATGGGCTTAGTAGGTTTATGATTCGAAAGCTCTTGATCTGGAGTATCTTGCATGGTACCCCTCCGCTCTAAACCGGTGTCACCCTGCTCATCCTGTTCATCCTGCGAGGAATTAGCATCATCAAGTTGATTATGCAAGCGACCAAGGGAGTCTAATTCAGAAATCTCTTCCTCTTCATCGCCTTTCTCTCCATCCTCATTCTCCTGTGGTGACGTAACCGGTTCTTCGGTGGTGATCCAAAAAGCATAAAATGCCTGTAAACCGGAAATCTCCCGGGTTAATATCATCGAAATTTCAAACCACAAGATGGGTACAATTCATATAAACATAAAATGACTTCCATGAGGAGTTGGGTTAACTGCAGAACATGCAGGCAGTCCTACGTCAAGGAGTCGGTCTCACTTCACACCAACTAGCTCCTTGAGCATCTTTATCATATCATTTTAGAAGGGATATCCGGAGAAAACATCATAGTACCAGAAGAAGAACCAGTGTACTGATGGAAGAGCCGGTTCCTAACACTAAGAGGTTTGATTTGCCAGTTCACCCAAGTTTGGGTCAGATCTAAACCGGTAAGCCCATGCACAATCAGAGACTTGACGAGCTTAAGAAGAGGAATAACTTTGGCACGGGCTGCCGGTTTAGTGTAGAAATTCATGGTATTGGTATAAACAAGACGCTCATGACGATAACACGACAGAGCCGATTCACCCCCACAAGATGTATTTTTACAGTAAAAGAAGGTTTTCTGTCAGAGTTTAGGGTGGCTAGCTAAAGTGATACCCAGATGGACTATCTCTTTCCATATCTGAAAATACGCGCCACCGAAGTGGATTAGATCACCTCCAGCGACTTCCGGGTGTTTATTGCAGTAAAAAATACTATAAGAACAAATCTAGGTTGGGTTCTACTTGGAGATAATCCTCACGGAGAAGTACAAAGTTGCTAACATTGAGAATAGAATTTGGAGGCAGATCCTGAGGGCGTAAACTGTAAAAAGACAAAAGGCGCCGGAAAAAATGGGAACCGGGGGGATGGAAACCCCGGAGGATATTAGCCTCGAAGACAACTACCTCACCCGGCCCAGGAGTAGGTCGGGTCTCGTCACCCGGGGCATTCCGGGAAACATCACATGGCAAAAAGCCCGAGTCTTGCATCTCTTGGAGCCAGGCGGTAGTGATCTCAGACTTACACCAGTTCATCTGCATCTCTTTTTTGTTTCTAGCAGATGAACCGGCAATTTCTCCGGCCTTCCTTTTCTTCCCGGTTCCAGCATCCTTGCTAGCCATGGACTTTTCCTTCACCATCGATTCTTCGCCGGCGGCAATCCTCCGGCAGCGGTGGCGCACGAGCTAGGTTGAGCTCCCGGGCGGCGCTAGAGGTTGAAGATGAAGTGGGGGGGGGAAATGGTACGGAATGATACGAAGGGTACCCCTCCCCACTTTATAAGCGGGGGTAAACCCTAGGGTTTAGCAGCTAATTCTGCAAAAAGGACCCTGGAGATCAGTATATTCTCGAAATGATTAGAAGATTGGATCTACAGGAGCGAACGGATAAGTTGGAGTTCTTAATAAATGCATTAAATGTGCAGAGAAAAGTTCGGGATCAAATGAACAATTTTCAGCTCCTAAATCTTGGAGATAAACTCGCAAACATAATTTCCGGGTTAAAACACAAAAAGTTTAAAACCTGTAGATAAAGAGCAAGGGAAAAGAAAAGAGAAGATTCTCCATCAAATCTGGATCAAAGATTTGGATATTTATTTACGATTAAACAAGGTTATGTTTATTTTCTTTTTCAGGAGCTTAACATGAACAGCGTAAGCTATGGCTCAGTGTTTGCGTTAACCTGGAGGGCTAATGTTGGGGGAATGGATAAGGGGGTGCCCTAAATTCCACCCACATTAACCGAATTATGGAATAACCAGTTTGTAAACATGTTTCCGGTTTATGTCTAGACAGTCGAAGAATGAAGACCCGGTAGAGCCCAGCATGACCCGGAAACTTAAGGTGAACAGGCCAGAAGGCCCATGACTTAGCACGGCAGTCTAAGAGTGACAACACAATCTAGAGCCGGACTGGTTGATCTGGGTCACGGTATGAACCGGTTTATGACCCGGAGGCTGGCTCTAACTAGGACTCCTACAGTGGGCATAACCCGGATTTTCCTGTAACCTTAGGGACTCGTCTCCTATATAAAGCGAGGCCCTGAGACATAGAAAGTAAGTTCTAGTCCATAGCAATAGTTCTCGAGACATCGGAAGCGAGAATCGCTGATTGTAGTCAAGACCTTGATTTCCAAACGGTAAAGAGCATGAGAAGGTTGTACCCTCAATAGAGGGGACGAACCTGGGTAAAATCGCATCTCTCGTTTCCACCTTAACCCTTTTGAGACTTTGCTCAATAGCAATTGCCTTACAATCTAGTTCTCACCTGAGGACACTTGCCGTGACAACCCCACGATAGTTTCACTTTGTTTTCTTTTTTTTATATTCCCTTGTTTGCTTTTGAAAAACCAAAAATATTTGTAACTTGTTGTTTCCTCGTTTTTATCGCTCTTTCTCTTATTCAAAAAACAACAAAAACATTTTATTTGTTCTCTTCGTTTTGTTTTCTTCTCTCCGCGTCTTCTCTTTCTTTTTTTTTTCTTGTTTCTCGGTTTTCCCTCGTTCTTTTCCTTTTGTGTCTTCTCTCCTCTTTATTTGATGTTTCTTAAAAAACAGAAAACAACAAACATATTTTTTCTTCTTCTTGTTATTGTATAGTTGTTTGCGGAGTTCAGCTTATGTCCACGGTGGCGTTTGCACTTTTTTTATTATTATCATCCGGTTGTGCAAGTGGCAAAGCAATAATGACAATATACGATGAAGTGGACGAGATTAGAAAGCTGGTATAAACTCCTTTCTCTTTATTTTTGTACATATGTTTATTCACATGATTTTATACTAGTCTAATGCCCGTGCGTTGCTGCGGGTGCTCGATTTCTTTCTTGGTTCCATGATGCTTCGTACTCATCATCGCACTTCATGAAATGTTAATTGTATTCGCTAGTCCTCTACTCCAGGAACATGTCACTCGCCATTGCATGCTATTGTTTCCTCTAACAAATTGTCACAATCATTGTCTCGGCGTGGCTATAGAATAACACACATAAAAATAGAAGCAACACATCAAAGATCAAAAGACATCTAGGCCAAATCTAAAAAACAATGCACCATACAAACCGAAATTGGGAAAAAATATATTACATAGTACCTCATATTCTTGAAAGCCTTTTGTCTCCTCAATATGAACATAAAAGGAAGTCTTGGAAAAATAGATAGTTTAAACAGATGGCATACCGGGAATTCCAAACATACTATTCAAAGAATAGATTATTTTAAAGAATAGTATAATGTATGTGTATTGCGACAGTCCTTTTAAATTCTTGTCGCACATATCGCTTAATCTCTCACAACACAATTAGGCCTTGAACTATGGTCGTTACACTTTTTCTTGTTGCATATATCACACCTAAGCTCGGTTGAAGCCGTTAGGCCGGCCCGTGATGCAACACCTCACTTATGTGGCTCGCTCATACCGCCGTTTGTCATATGCCAATTGAATAGTGGGCTCCGAGTAATTGTCTTGTCTCCACACTTGTCTTAGTTGCATCTCTATAAAAAACATGTCCCACCGACTCCACCACTGTTTGTTACAATGGCTACAAAAAAAGATGTTTATCAACAAGGTTATTGATTTTTATAAACACGGCCCAAACTGGTGGTGTTTGTGATCACTACAGTTACTCTTTTTAGGAAATCACTACGACTGTTACTCTTTATGAGAAATCGCTATAGTTATTTTGTCTAAGAGAAATTGTTGATTTGAGACCAATGTTGTTGTCTAATGAATGTTGATCAACATAAGCATTGTGCTATTAAATTCTCGCACATTGTAGTTTCCAAGAAATTTACATATCCCTAACCCATCTCTGTTTTGATTCGAATTGGTGGAATGAGAGTGGATAACCGGAGGCCGAGCTGCATGGAATATTTAAAAGATTCAAGCATAATGTTTTATATTTTAAAAAATACATAAACAATCTGGATGTAGATAATGATCAGTACTACTGGCATGCACATTATCAACGTGAACTAATT
This sequence comes from Alopecurus myosuroides, assembly GCA_028641055.1. Taxonomy (NCBI): domain Eukaryota; kingdom Viridiplantae; phylum Streptophyta; class Magnoliopsida; order Poales; family Poaceae; genus Alopecurus; species Alopecurus myosuroides. Next base: position 100,789,220 of record CM054059.1, read on the forward strand.
TGTATTTAGGGTGTGTCAGCATGTTTGTACTCGCTTTGGCCAGCTCTTCAAGGTTCCGAACATGAATGTGAAGGCCGCTGTTCTGGACATTAGCGCTTCTCCCTGCAGATGCATTCAAAGAAATCATGATGTCACAAAATCTAAAACAAAAATGAACTAAAAGGATGCAGTGTAGTAAAACTTGTGTGAGGTACTACAGCAGCATGCATTTTGTGCACAAAATTCAGGAAAAAATGGGCAAATAAACCTAATTTGAGTTTCATAACTTACACTTTCCATGTGGCCACAAAAATTAGAAGGGACACACACAAAATGTGCAAATAAACTGCATGAACTTGTGCACATGGCAATAGGGTAGTAAATTTGTGCTCAACCCTTGGATAGCAGGTCGTACCTGGAACTGAATCTCTTTACTCCACCAGGGCAGCTTCTAGACCACACACTGCAAAAAATGTAATACTTTCAGAAGGGCGAAATCATGCATTGCCGAAATTCTTATTTCATAGTATGGTCTGGCAAGTCAGCCTCCATTAATCCAATATTTGAAATAGACAGCGAGATAAAAGTGCACAGTTAATTGTCATGTTTGTATGTGAAGCACAAAGGGGATAGTAGAAAAGTAGCCATTTCCCAAGTATATACTTTTCTCGGGTAACGATTGTCAGCTTTGGCCTCTTGTTCAGAAGCTCCTTTCCATCAATTATCTACACACAGGGTTCAAGCCACTAATGCTCCTATGTGAGTTACAGTTCAAAGCAGGAGTAGCCACCACGGTAAACAAGACATCGTAACACTTCTATTGCATTATGTTTTTTTGAAATAGTCACCGGGGGGGAGAGGGTCCCCACCTGAATGTTATTGCATGTGATCAACGTTTCAGGGGTTACAGGAGAGGGGGAGGGGGAGGGTTACAGCGTAGAGTGCTTTTTTAGAGTTACACATTGGGGATTACAAAGGAGATGTGGTTCTGCCAAGCAAGGATTTCAACTTTGTCTGGGGGTGCTCGAAGTCGGTGAGTCCAGAGTGCTAGATCCTCAGCGATCTTGGTGAGGGTAGAGGTTGTGGTTTGGGTTTGCTGGCGGAAGACGAGTGCGTTCCGAGCGTCCCAGATCTTCCAAAGAGCTGAAAGAAGAGCGAAGGTCCATGTTGTTGGCGTGAGAATGTGATGTTCGCAGTTGCTCCAGAGCTCGGGCATAAAGAACACGAGCGGTGGGACACCGAGGGCGGTCCAAACGACATGAGCTGTCGGGCATTGGAAGAACAGGTGGCAGCAGTCTTCCATGACGCCGGGGCAGCGCGGGCAGTCGTCGTAGGGCAGGATCGTCTTATGGTGCAGTTGTCCCGGCGTGTTGAGGCGATCCAGGTGGTGGAGCCAAGCGAAGATCTTGACGCGCTGTGGCACCCTAGAGTCCCAGATCTGTTGAGTGGGTTGATTGTCGAGGTGGGGGAACATGGCGGCATACGCGTTCCTGGCGGCAAAGGAGCCACAACCCAGCATCTGTCGTCGATTGAGGCTATCCGTCAGAGAGGTTCCCTGCAAAATATCAGACAAGGAGGTGAGCTCGAGCTCGGCGGTTGGGGTTAGCCTGTTACGCAAGGTTGGGATCATTCCTGTGCTGATAATGTGGTGAACAAGGGCATCAGGTGCAGTAGAGTGTGAGAAGAGGGCTGGGTATATAGTGGCTAGTGGTTCTGGAGCAATCCAACGATCAAGCCAGAAGAAAGTGGAGCGTCCGTTTTGGACAAAAGATTGTGAGATGAGATTTGAGAGAGCACGGGCATATATCTACGTATGATGGTGGAGAGGTAGGACCTGGCTGCATTTGTGGGTGTGAGAGAGGTGGGTAGGTGTAGCAGCCACAACTTCCAAGGGAGGTTTTCTGCATGCATGTATTTGTAGCAAAATTTCAACATAAGGCAAAGGTTTTGTGTGCGCAAATTTTTGATGCCCAAACCCCCTAGATTTTTCGGTTTACAAGCTTTATCCCACGCAACCAAGCAGCTTGCACCAGAGCAGACATCGTTGTCAGTCCAGAAGAAGGAGCGGCGACGTTTATCGATTTTTTCAATGACCGAGATGGGGAGGATGAGGGAAGACATGAAGTAGGTGGGGAGGCTGTCGAGGACAGCAGCTAAGAGAACTAACTTCCCCCCTTTGGAAAGGAGGTAAGCCTTCCATCTAGCTAGATACCGATCGATCCTATCGAGTAGAGGCTGGAAAGCAGATGAAGGAAGCTTGAGGGGGGAGAGAGGTAGTCCTAGGTAGGTTTGGGGGAAGGACGCAATGGGGGTTCCAAAGATATGAGCAATTTGGTCTGTGGTGTGGGCAGACACATGGATGGGAACGAAAGTGGTTTTGTGAAAGTTAATGGTGAGCCCAGTGGCGGCACTAAAATTGTCTAGGATTAGGCGTAGGGTGGTGGCGGCGGTGGCGGAGGCTTTGGCAATGATGAGAGTGTCATCGGCGTACTGAAGCACGGCAGTCGGCAAGGTGGTGTCAACTGGGTGGGAAAGGTCGGAGTAAGTCATAGCGTGAATGATTAGTTGTTGCAGGAGGTCTGCAATGGTGATGAAGAGGTACGGCAACAGGGGGTCGCCCTGGCGTAGACCCTTGTGGCATGAGATCCAGGGTCCAGGCACTCCATTGATAAGAACGTCTGTGCGGCCAGTAGATAGCATGTCTGTCGCACTCGGACTTTTAGAGGATACCCACAGCCCGCTAAATAGAGAGGATTGGCTTACGGGGCTTACCTGCACCCGCATCCCCATGTGAGCAGGCCAACACGTAAACGTGTGACAACCATCCTCTACTATTCATCGTCTGTGAAACCATCCAACAGAAATCCGAATACTTCCATTGACGTACTTCATACATACACACATGGTACGTCAACGAAATTTGAACAAGTGATACCACAACAAATCTCTAAGATACAAAAGATAGAAATAAGCGGCAAATAGCTCTCACTAGATCAGAGATAGCAAATACAATCATGCAGAGGACACATGTCCCAACAAGTCATCATTACAACACAGCGGAAGCATCCAAAGTGTCTGAGTACAGACAAGATCCAAATAGGCCTAAGAGGCCGGAAACGAAAAGTACGGAGCCCATCCACGAAGTCCCGGATCCTGCCCGGGTCCGCTATCTACTCGTCAGCAGCCTCATCATACTCCACGTAGTAGCCACCATGGGAATCCTCGGAAACGTAGTCTGCAGAACCAGCAGCCCCAAAGGGGTCAGTACAGACGAGTACTGGCAAGCAAGACGCACAAGATACCAAAGGGTACCCGACAACACTAAGTACAGATGCTTTGGGTTCAAAGGAAGAATAGGTGATACAAAAGTGTGGCAGCGGGCTGCAGTAACCAACTACAGAGACACGCTACAACTTCCGGCTAATAGAAAGGAGAAAAGTTAGCGTATCGGAACCAACTACCAACAACCTCAAACAAACCCATCCTGGATCTCGCCCCTTATCCAAAGAAGCAACCCGAGGATAACTCACACAGTTGGATTATTGATTAGGTGTAAGTTGTCTAATCCTTGTTAGCCAGCCCTATCACCAAGTCATCCATAACCGCGGACAACACGGCTTCTCGAGAAGATTTAACTCTGCAGGTATGCACCAATTTGGCCGTACACGTAAGAATAACCCGCCAGGCGGGGATCAAACCCACCAAGCAGGCCACTCAACACAACCCATCTCTTCTTCGCATCAAGCCCAAAGAACCCCGTGCAATTGAGCGCACGGCTAGTCAAGCCCCACGAAGAAAAGGGGACCCATAGCACTCTAGGAACGTGTCTCCCTAAATGCCGACTACAAAAGTTACCACCCTGGCACCAAGGGTTCGCACCTGCATATGCATGCGGAAAATGGAAAACCCGAACTAAATGAGGCGATTTGGACGAGATACGAATCGAATCAGAGTTGCGGGGGGCGCCCATATACGCTTCCCACATGCGGTTAGCGCGCTCATCATGGATCTAGAGGACAAGAACTTTTCCTGAGTTCAACACTAGCAGGCCTCAAAACCATACCTGGCCTCCTGCCGGTGCCTTATCATCAAATTATTATTACCTCAACATTAAAAGGTGGTTGTTTAAACATCGAGCCCCAGAACATATTAGAGATGGTAAAATAAATAACGGACATCAGACTCGAGCACCACAACCCTAAGCATGCTAGTAAGACACAGGCAATAGGCAACAGGGTTATAGGTGTGGAGGTGAGGCTATATCAGGGTTACAGGATAACATGTGATAGGATCGGAACACAAGCAACGAATCATAAGGCTAGCAGACTAGACAACGGAAAGTATCAATATCAAGTGTGGAAAGGACACAATGGTTCATGTGAGTGAATACTTGCCTGCAAACTCAGTAGCCTGGTACTGGGTTAACTCCTCTGAAGTGGTATCGTAAACCTCGTCTGTCTCAACGTCGTCGTCTATTCGAGAAGAAGCAAACAAACAACGAAAGGAGACGGACAATCAATAACATGGAATAATGCACAAACATGGGATGATGCATGCCATTTTAATTGGTACATCAAAATAAACTGGAGACATTAACAACAATTTTAAATGGACACATATGCAGCTGAATTGCATATGGTAAAACCCACGTGCATAAATTGAGAATTTAATGAATTACAACTAAACATTTGTTAAAGTGGATTAAATGCATGAGAGATGATAGAAACAGTTAGGAAAGGTTATTAGATTCACTTAGGTATTTTAATTGCCAAAATTGGAGTGATAAATATTTAATTATGGTTTTTGGCATTTTAATTGAATAAAAATCAGAATTGAAATTAGTGCAGAATTTAGTTTCTCAAAATGTTGTTATTATGGCATATGTGGATAGAGCATTTAATTCTGATTGGAAAACATGTATTACTTTCTGAATTTGAAATTAAAATGAATTAATTGTGAATGAAACAAGTTTAAACAAGATTTAAATGAATTTTAATTCAAGTATTAAAATTATTTGAATTTTATTTGTTCCAAACATGAAATGAAATTCATATTTGAAAAGATTACATTTTTCTGGTTTGAAAACATATTTTACAAATTAAATTTGGATTTAATTTGAATTAGTTATGTTTTGAACAATTTTAAATGAATTAAATAAGGTACAGAAAATACTATAATTTTTAATTGTTCAAAATAGTAAACAGATTGCATATTTGAAAAGTTCAGGAAATTTTGAATGGAAAACATATTTTATTTACTGAATTTGGATTTAATATGCAAAATTTATTTGAATGTGAAAAACAGGGGCTATTCTGTGATTTCCAGGAAGTTAAAGTTTCCAGGGGCTTAGGTGCGAAAACAGGGAAAGTCAGGGGCCTCGGTGCAAGGTTTTCAGATCCAGATCTGGACCTGGTAATCCTCACCGTGGGCAGAGCCAACCCGTGCGGCTGACGAGAGGGCCCAGGGCCACGCTGGCGCCAGCGACGCGCGGGTGGAGCCCCACTAGCCTCCACGATCGCTGGCGGAGGGGCCCTACCTGTCAGCGTGCGAGGCAAAAAGGTGGTTTTATTCCTGCGCGCGGGGGAATCGAACCGGGGACGCTGGGCTCGCGCGCGTGGGTTCTGGCCACTGGGCTGGGCTGCGAGATCATGACAGATCTGGACGCGGGGGGTTTTGAGGTGAGCCTCTCGGCTGTTAACTGAATAAGTTCAGTTAACTGAACTTTGCCAGACACGGGGAGACGTCGGCGACGAGCCGCTCGTTGCTGTTGCTACTGCTGCGCGCGTGGGTGTGTGCAAGGGGGTGCAGCGCGTGCAACATGAAGGGAAAGAGGGAGAAGGGGAAGAGGGGTGCTCACCCCACTGTCGTCGAGGAAGGAGGGCTCGGGGACGAGACGGTGGCGACAGACGACGTGGACAGCACGGTGGCGGCGATCAGGTGCTCCTCGTGGCCGTCCCTGGTGGCGTGGAGGTAGACGGAGGTGGCGCGGTCACGTTCCCGCCGAGAAAACCCCCCGTCGACGAACACAGCGACTACCCCGCCACCCTCAAGCTCCGGCCATGGCAGCTAGTTGCGGGGTTCAGAAAATTCAGAAAAGAAGCAGGAGGAAGAGAGGGGATCCGAGGGGGAGAAATGGAGGATGGCGGCGCAGGGAGGAAGAGAGGAGGGTTACAGTTTCGGGTGTGCCCTCGGGGGGTAGAAAAAGGAGGGGAAAGGGAGGAGGGAGCAGGTGGAGAGGGGGGAGGCGCGGTGGTGCGTGCCTGGCGTCAGGGGGCGACGTCACCCGTACGGAGGAAGGAGAAAGCCGCGCGGGCCGCGCGCGCTGGCTGGGGTGGTAGGTGGGCTGGGCCGGCCCAGCTGGCTGGCCTGGCCTGCCTCCCCCAGCCCGTTTTTCCATTTTTTTTATTTCTTTTTCCTGTTTTTTTTTGCAGAAAAGAAAAGAGAAGAAAGAAAGGGTTTTGGGGTTTCAAAAAATTTTGTGATAATTTTTATAGGTTCCTTATTGCAAAAGCCCAGTTGTACAAACTTTTTTTTCAAAATTTTAAATTTTGCTGCTGTTTGAAATTTAAATGAATTTGAGTGAATTTTGCAATAATTGAAAATATTGAAAATTAAGCAAGTTAATTATATGAAAATTCAAGTTTATTGGAAACAATAGAATTGTTTGATTTAAATGTTTCATTTGAAAATTGTAACAGACCAAGTGTGAAACAAGGATTTGAAATTTGTTTTGAAATTCAAATTCAACACATGAATGCAATATGATGACATGATGCATTTGAAATAAAAACAGGAAACAAACATTCTAAGGTTGTTTTCATACTTGGGATGTTACAAAACGCCCCCCCCCTGAAGGAATCGCGCCCCGAGATTCCTACTGAGAAGAGAAAAGGTCCGGATACTTCTTGCGAAGATCCTCTTCGGTCTCCCACGTTGCCTGTTTATCAGAATGATGGGACCACTGCACTTTTAAGAACTTGGTGCTCTTGTTGCGAGTTTTGCGCTCGGTCTCATCGAGAATGCGAATAGGGTGCTCCTCATAAGAGAGGTCTTCTTGCAGTTCAATGGAATCATGATCAACTGCACGACCTGGATCTTTGAAGCACCTCTTGAGCTGTGACACGTGAAACACATCGTGCACCTTGGATAGCTTTTCTGGAAGTTCAAGACGATAGGCATTTTCTGCACGCCTTGAGAGAATGTTGAAGGGACCAATATATCTTGGTGCAAGCTTTCCTTTGACACCAAAACGATGAGTGCCTCTGAGGGGAGTTACACGGAGATATGCTTTGTCTCCAGCTGCATAGACCATGTCCCTGTGCTTGCTGTCATAGTAGCTTTTCTGACGAGATTGAGCAATCCTCAGATTGTCACGAATGATGCGAACTTTCTCTTCGGCCTCGTTAACAATGTCAGGGCCTAAGAGTGAACGTTCACCAGCTCCAGACCAATTGATTGGACTCCTGCATCTGCGGCCATAGAGAGCCTCAAATGGTGCCATGACTAGGCTTGCCTGGAAGCTGTTGTTGTAGGAGAATTCAGCATATGGAAGACATTCCTCCCATTTCATGCCAAAGGAGAGACCACATGCTCTGAGCATATCCTCGAGAATCTGATTGACTCTTTCGACTTGCCCTTGAGACTGAGGGTGATAGGCTGTGCTGAACAGAAGCTTGGTGCCCAAGGCTTCTTGAAAGCTTTTCCAGAAATGAGAAGTGAAGATGCTTCCACGGTCTGAGCTTATTTCTAGCGGAACACCATGAAGAGGAACAATCTTTGCTGTGTAGAGCTCTGCTAACTGACTAGCTGAGATTGTCTCTTTGACAGGAAAGAAGTGAGCGACTTTAGTGAGTCGATCAATGACAACGAAGATTGCATCGTTGCCCCTCTTGGACTTTGGGAAACCAGTGACGAAGTCCATTTCAATCATTTCCCACTTCCATTCAGGGATTTTCAGAGGTTGGAGAAGACCGGCTGTTTTCTGATGAACTGCCTTGACACGTTGACAGACGTCGCATTCAGAAACGTATTGAGCTATTTCACGTTTCATGCTAGGCCACCAATACAGTGTCTTGAGATCCTGGTACATCTTTGTACTTCCAGGGTGTATGGAGAGAGGAGTTTCATGAGCCTCCTTGAGAATGACATTTTTGAGACTTTGGATTTGAGGAACTGCAATGCGTCCTTCGAAGAACACAGTTCCCTTGTCATCGATTGAGAAAGACTTAAATTTCTCCTTGCCTGCTTTGATGTGTTCTACAATCTTCTTGATTTCAGCATCACGAAGTTGTTCAGAACAAATCTTGTCCTCAAGAGTTGGACTGGCTGTCAAGTTTGCAAGATAGCCTTGAGGAACAAGACCAAGGTTCAGCTTCTGGAATTCTTCATGAAGAGGAGGTTGGCTTTCCATGATCATGAGATTATTGCAATACGACTTGCGACTGAGAGCATCGGCCATAACATTAGCCTTGCCTGGAGTGTAAGAAATGGTAAGATCAAAGTCTTTAATCTTTTCAATCCATCTCCTTTGCCTGAGGTTTAGATCTGGTTGAGTGAAGATGTACTTCAGACTTTTATGATCGGAAAAGATTTCAGTGCGATTACCCAACAAGTATTGTCTCCATTTCTTGAGGGCAAACACAACTGCTGCGAGTTCAAGGTCATGAGTGGGATAATTGAGATCATGTGTGTTCAACTGACGTGAAGCATAAGCCACAACTTGACGTTCTTGCATTAAAACTGCACCTAGACCTTGGAGAGAAGCATCACAGAATATTTGGAAAGGTTTGGAAGGATCTGGGCCAACCAGAACTGGTGTAGAAGTGAGTTTAGGCTTCAGGAGATTGAAACTTTCATCACATTGTGGAGACCAGACGAACTTCTTGTCCTTCTTTGTGAGGTCAGTGAGAGGTTTGGCAATCTTGGAGAAGTTTGGGACGAAGCGACGGCAATAGCTAGCCAAGCCAAGAAAACTTCTTACTTGCTTCACCTTCCTTGGAGGTTTCCAATCAACAATTGCTTTAACCTTTTCTGGATCAATGGCTATGCCCTTGGCATAGATGACATGACCAAGATAAACGACTTCGGAAATCCAAAACTCACATTTGGAGAATTTGGCATAGAGACGATGCTCGCGAAGCTTCATGAGAGTTAGACGAAGATGTTCTTCATGTTCTTCCTCGGATTTGGAGTAGACAAGAATGTCATCAAGATATACCACAACGAATTTTTCTAGGTATTCATGGAAGACAGAATTCATGAGTCGAGAGAAGGTCGCCGGTGCATTGGTGAGATCAAAGGACATGACGGTGAATTCATATAGACCGTAGCGAGTGGTGAAGGCTGTCTTTGGAATATCCTCTTTTCTGATCTTTATTTGATGGTAACCCATTCTCAAGTCCAACTTGGAGAATATTGAGGCTCCAGCAAGTTGATCAAAAATATCATCGATGCGAGGAATTGGATACTTATTTTTGATGGTCTTCTCGTTAAGAGGACGATAGTCAACAACGAGTCTCTTTGTTTGATCCTTCTTCGCAACGAACAGAGTTGGGCAACCCCAAGCCGAGGAACTAGGTTGAATGTAACCTTTTTCCATGTACATATCAATTTTTTCCTTCAACAACTTCAGCTCTGGAGTTCCTATCTTGTAGGGATGCTTAGAGATTGGAGCAGTACCTGGTTCAAGTTCGATCACGAACTCAACAGCTCTGTCCGGAGGCATTCCTGGCAACTCTTCTGGAAAGACGTCAGGGAATTCGCAAACCACCGGAACATTTTCAAGTGAAGGTAGAGGTTTTGCATTGAGGGTGCATTGCTGACTGGAACTTGATTCATGTGGAGAATAGATTATCTGGCCAGAAGGGTGGAACAGAGATATTGACTTTTGAGCATAGTCAATTCTTGCTTTATTGGCCTTGAGCCAATCCATACCAAGAATGACATCAATGTCAGAATTTCCCAGCAACATGAGAGAAGCAAGGAATATGCGACCTTCAATTAATACTTGATTGTCCTTACTTATCTTGGAAGTCAACATTTGAGATCCCGGGGAGTGAACAGTGATCTGATTGCTTAGTGGAACCACAATTAGGTAGTTTGTTGTGGCAAAGGTCTTTCACACAAAGAATGTGATGCTCCGGTATCAAACAACACTTTAGCTGGAATAGAGTTTACGGGAAATGTACCGAGAACGACGTCAGGAGCTTCCTTAGCTTTGTCGATCTTGAAATGGTTCACCCTTGCGGTCCTCCCGACAGGCCTGTTGTTGGAGTTGAAGGCCTTAGGTGGGGGAGCGCGCACCATTGCCTGGTTTGTGTTAGGACGAGGTGGTGGTGGAGGTAGCTGCCTCTGCGTGCACTTGTCGGCGTAGTGTCCCGTCTGCTTGCACTTGTAGCATGTGACGACACGAGGAGGCCCTGGCCTTGGCTGCCCCATCGAAGCCCTTTGATCATGCACCTGAGCAGGGTTGGGTGGGCGGGGAGCGAAGCCTGGAGAAGTTTGGGCATATGGAGCCCGAGTGACAGCACCATTTGGTACCCAGATGCGGCGCTTCTGCGGAGGGGTGGTCATGTTGGAGGAGGAACCACCCTCACGCGAGTGCTTGCGAGACTCCTCGAACGCCTTGCGCCCATTTTCTTCATTGAGCGTGGTGTTAACGAGATCCTCGAAGCTGTTGGCCTTGACATTAGTGAGGGCATACTTGAGTTCCGGGTTAAAGCCTCTGTGGAACCTTGCCATCTTCTTAGCTTCCGTGGACACCTCATCTCCAACGTACCGAGCGAGGCGATTGAACTCACTCTGATATCCGATGATGTCCAACTTGCCCTGCTTGAGAGAGCAAAACTCTTCACGCATACTTTCCATGAGACCATCTGGAATGTGGTGCTTCAGGAAGGCGTCCTTGAAACGATCCCACGTGACTGGCATCCCAGTTCTCATGGCCTGGAAGTTTTCCCACCAAGAAGCTGCCTGACCCTTCAGCTGATAGGAGGCATAGTTGACCTTGTCTTCTTCAGCTACGTGTGCAATATCCAGAGCCTTGGCTATCTCACGGATCCAGTCATCAGCGTCTAGAGGCTCGCGTGTGGCCACGAAAGCTCTTGGACCGAGACTGAGAAACTCCTTGATGCTCACTCGTGGAATTGTCTGGTTGGTTTGCTGATTAGCCTGAAACTGAGCCATCTGCGCCATGACTTGGGTCATCTGAGACAACAGCTCCGCGATCGGTGGTGGTTCAGGCGTGCTGTTCCTAGTTGGCGGCATCCTGAATGGAAATGCATTTTAGCACAACAACAGGAAAGGATAGACTTGGCAACCGAAAGAGAGATTATTCCGACGCATGAATAGACAACCACAAGGTTCACCATCACAAGTTCAAATACATCAGAATATTCAATACACCATAAATGGTTCGAATGCGAAAGGATAACTAAACATAGCTAAGAATGGATACATCGGTACTCCCATGCTCATCACGCAGGACGGCGGTTAGGAGTACGGCGAGAGGTACGGTGAGAAGTACGCCCACGAAAGTAGGTGGAACGACGATCCACGTAGATCGGACGTGCTCTGAGACCGACTCTAGGCGTGGTGAAGTACATAGCGTCGACTCCCTATGCTCCAAAGCGTGGAATCCCAGTGTAACCAGCACCAAGGTTAAGGAGTGGACCTCTGATCGGCTCGTAACCTCCAGCATCTGGTAGACGACGCCCAACTGGCTGATCGAAACGTGCAAAGCGCTCGTCTCCAACAAAGTCTGTGGTGTAAGTCGCCAGACGAGTCAAAGCAAGGTAAAGCTGCTCTCTGACTGAAGCCAACTCCTGAGATAGTGTGCGGGCAACTGCGTAAGTGTGACTCACAAACTGAGAGGTGATGTGCAGCCTGGAGCTATCATGCTCGTAAACGTCCAAGTTGTCGTAGAGAGTGAAGTGAGCTCCCTCCGAAGTGATGTAACCACGGGGGATGTGGCGATAGATAGAATCGTCAAATCCCCAGTAGTCAGCATGAAGGACGGTGAGACTCACATAAGCTGCCTGCTGCGCAGCCATATCCACTGTGGAACCCACTGCCTCGTAGCGGTGAACTACGCTCATGCCATCATCTGACAGAATGTAGACGACAGCCTGGTAGTAGGTCTGCTCAAACTCTCGCTGCTGCTCGTAGACCTGGTACTCTGGTGCCCAATGGAACCCCAGAAAAGTGACCATGTCTCTCAGCATCTCCGGATAACCGGTACTGCTCTCACAACGAGTCATACGAACCACCTGCGGGTAGAACCTGAGATCCATCTGCAGATGATCGGGGAAACTTTGATTAGACGCCGGTAGAAGAACTGAAGTGGCAAGCAACAACAAGGTTCCAACGGACGAAAAGGTCTTGAGATGAACAGGATAACGAAGCAACATTCGGGAAACACGAGACCAAAACACTCCTGAGGTACTACGGAAAACCCATCCGGGCTTCTAAAGGATCAATATCTACTGCTTAAGGAATAGAGGATCTGCTTCCGGGGCTTATGTGCCTCCGTTCTCAATCGTGGGTAGGCAACATGAAAAATCATGTCACAACCACCTCCATTCCTATGGTCTAGTAGATATAACCATCCTAGAGAAACCAGGATACGTGAAATCCTAACTTGAAAGTTTAGATGAGAAGAGAAAACAACGTTGCACTTCCTTACCAGAAAAAGGGAGGGTGGGTAGGGAAAGAAATAAAAGAACAGAATTCCTACTCTCACGTTTTATTTTTCCTATATAGCTACAAAATAGTTTCTAGACTCAACTGCGACCAGTAAAAGGGATCCTACAGGCAGACAGGCTCTGATACCATTTGTCGCACCGGACTTTTAGAGGATACCCACAGCCCGCTAAATAGAGAGGATTGGCTTACGGGGCTTACCTGCACCCGCATCCCAATGTGAGCAGGCCAACACGTAAACGTGTGACAACCATCCTCTACTATTCATCGTCTGTGAAACCATCCAACAGAAATCCGAATACTTCCATTGACGTACTTCATACATACACACATGGTACGTCAACGGCATTTGAACAAGTGATACCACAACAAATATCTAAGACACAAAAGATAGAAATAAGCGGCAAATAGCTCTCACTAGAGCAGAGATAGCAAATACAATCATGCAGAGGACACATGTCCCAACAAGTCATCATTACAACACAGCGGAAGCATCCAAAGTGTCTGAGTACAGACAAGATCCAAATAGGCCTAAGAGGCCGGAAACGAAAAGTACGGAGCCCATCCACGAAGTCCCGGATCCTTCCCGGGTCCGCTATCTACTCGTCAGCAGCCTCGTCATACTCCACGTAGTAGCCACCATGGGGATCCTCGGAAACGTAGTCTGCAGAACCAGCAGCCCCAAAGGGGTCAGTACAGACGAGTACTGGCAAGCAAGACGCACAAGATACCAAAGGGTACCCGACAACACTAAGTACAGATGCTTTGGGTTCAAAGGAAGAATAGGTGATACAAAAGTGTGGCACCGGGCTGCAGTAACCAACTACAGAGACACGCTACAACCTCCGGCTAATAGAAAGGAGATAAGTTAGCGTATCGGAACCAACTACCAACAACCTCAAACAAACCCATCCTGGATCTCGCCCCTTATCCAAAGAAGCAACCCGAGGATAACTCACACAGTTGGATTAATGAAGGTTCAGGTTATTGTGGCAATATGCCTATTACTAGTCAACTTATTATTGATTAGGTGTAAGTTGTCTAATCCTTGTTAGCCAGCCCTATCACCAAGTCATCCATAACCGCGGACAACACGGCTTCTCGAGAAGATTTAACTCTTCAGGGATGCACCAATTTGGCCGTACACGTAAGAATAACCCGCCAGGCGGGGATCAAACCCACCAAGCAGGCCACTCAACACAACCCAACTCTTCTTCGCATCAAGCCCAAAGAACCCCGTGCAATTGAGCGCACGGCTAATCAAGCCCCACGAAGAAAAGGGGACCCTCATAGCACTCTAAGAACATGTCTCCCTAAATGCCGACTACAAAAGTTACCACCCTGGCGCCAAGGGTTCGCACCTGCATATGCATGCGGCAAATGGAAAACCCGAACTAAATGAGGCGATTTGGACGAGATACGAATCGAATCAGAGTTGCGGGGGGCGCCCATACACGCTTCCCACATGCGGTTAGCACGCTCATCATGGATCTAGAGGACAAGAACTTTTCCTGAGTTCAACACTAGCATGCCTCAAAACCATACCCGGCCTCCTGCCGGTGCCTTATCATCAAATTATTATTACCTCAACATTAACAGGTGGTTGTTTAAACATCGAGCCCCAGAACATATTAGAGATGGTAAAAGAAATAACGGACATCAGACTCGAGCACCACAACCCTAAGCATGCTAGTAAGACACAGGCAACAGGCAACAGGGTTATAGGTGTGGAGGTGAGGCTATATCAGGGTTACAGGATAACATGTGATAGGATCGGAACACAAGCAACGAATCATAAGGCTAGCAGATTAGACAACGGAAAGTATAGGTATCAAATGTGGAAAGGACACAATGGTTCATGTGAGTGAATACTTGCCTGCAAACTCAGTAGCCTAGTACTAGGCTAACTCCTCTGAAGTGGTATCGTAAACCTCGTCTGTCTCAACGTCATCGTCTATTCGAGAAGAAGCAAACAAACAACGAAAGGAGACACACAATCAATAACATGGAATAATGCACAAACATGGGATGATGCATGCCATTTTAATTGGTACATCAAAATAAACTAGGGACATTAACAACAATTTTAAATGGACACATATGCAGCTGAATTGCATATGGTAAAACCCACGTGCATAAATTGAGAATTTAATAAATTACAACTAAACATTTGTTAAAGTGGATTAAATGCATGAGAGATGATAGAAACAGTTAGGAAAGGTTATTAGATTCACTTAGGTATTTTAATTGCCAAAATTGGAGTGATAAATATTTAATTATGGTTTTTGGCATTTTAATTGAATAAAAATCAGAATTGAAATTAGTGCAGAATTTAGTTTCTCAAAATGTTGTTATTATGGCATATTTGGATAGAGCATTTAATTCTGATTGGAAAACATGTATTACTTTCTGAATTTGAAATTAAAATGAATTAATTGTGAATCAAACAAGTTTAAATAAGATTTAAATGAATTTTAATTCAAGTATTAAAATTATTTGAATTTTATTTGTTCCAAACATGAAATGAAATTCATATTTGAAAAGATTACATTTTCTGGTTTGAAAACATATTTTACAAATTAAATTTGGATTTAATTTGAATTAGTTACACTAGTAGAAAACAGGGCATTGAGCCAAGCCCAATGGAACCGGATGTGATACAAACCGGTTCAGAAGGGTCTGTCCCTGGGCCCCACCCATGCAGCAAAATGCCCGCAAGGCCTTTAGGATCGGTTTGTAACACAAACCGGTCCTAAAGGCCTTGCGGGCCATTTGCTGCAGGGAGGGGGGCCCAGGGGCAGACCCTTTAGAACCGGGTTGTATCACAAACCGGTTCTACAGGTTTTCTCATTTTTTGCAGCCAGTGCGGGTCCCGCTGTCATATCCTTTAGAACCGGTTTGTAACACAAACCGGTCCTAAAGCCCTCCCCTAAACCCTACATATATACCACCCCGAGCTCAGCTCCATTTTTTCTAGCTCTAGCTCAACTCCATTTTTGCTCTCTCCTTCCTCTTGTGAGGTCTAATCCATCCCCATTTTCTCCACCATTTGTCAAGATTGTTGGTACCCATCGGTTCTACGGTTAGCATCAACGTTCCCTCTTCCGGCATTGCAGGTTTTGCTCGTTTTCTTGCTCATTTCATTTTTGTTGTGCTAGCTAGGTGTTTGATGAAATACCTAGCTAAGCTAGAATTTGTTATTCATTTTGTTATGTATACAAATTGATGCAATTTGAGCTCAAAATTAATTATGATTTGTGCTTTTTTTAGTGTCGCGCGCCTTGTCCCCTTCCTCACTACCGTCAATCGCCCCATCACCGACACAACCTTGGTGAGCCTATTGTTTTTATTTACCAAAACAAATTTTGATTTGTATGATTTACGTATTTACTTGTATATAATTTTCTAGAGCCATGGTTTTGATATCCGTCCCCGTTGGCCCTCGTCCAGTCTATGATTCGGATGTGGTATATTATCTTTTTTCACTACATATTTTCATTTCCTGATTATACGACAATTACTTACGCCGACCAACTTGACATAGATATTTTTATATAGGAGGTAGTGGAACCGGAAATGCCAATCGACCCTATTGTTGAGAAGTTATACTTAGTTGAACAAGGAAATATTGGCTTGAAAGAAAGATTGAAACAAACTGAAGAAAGGTTGGAAAAAACTGAAGGAGAGAAGATGACCTTGGAAAAGGTTCTTGCCGGTGTCGTCGATAGTCACAAGAGCGAGATGGACGCAATGCGCCTGAAGATTAGAAAGATTAGGAAATATGCAATTAGTAAAGAGGCTTGGTATCATTATGTCGTCGGGTCAATTGTTACCTTTGTTGCGATTTTGATCGCATTTGTTGTTGTTTTTAAATGCATTAATTAGAGAGAGTTTTTATGGATGGTTTTAGAGAGAGTTTTTATGAATTAATTTAGTCATGATGATTTAGCATAATGGTTGTTGATAAATTTATATAATGCAGATGAACCGGCAATGGATGTACAGTGATCGACGTCGTCCCGAATTCCTTAATGGCATGCATAGTTTTCTCAATGTGGCTGAGAAAAACAGGCAGAATGGATTTATTTTCTGTCCATGTAAAAAATGCCAGAATAAGAGGAATTTCCCTAGCTCAAGAACCATACACACCCACCTGTTGCAAGAAGGCTTCATGCCCAGTTATTTTTGTTGGACCAAGCACGGAGAAAGAGGGGTTATAATGGAAGACAATGAAGAAGAAGAGGATAATGATAAGTATCCTATGTTCGATGAACACGGTGATACTGAAATGGGGGAAGATGAGCCTGAACTTGAGGACATTGTTGATGAATCTGATGATGATCTTCGTCAGGTCATTCGGGAAGAACAGATAAACTGCGCAAGTGAAAACGAGAGGTTGAAGTTGGAGCGCATGTTAGAAGACCACAAAAAATTGTTGTACCCACCTTGCGAAGATGGCCAGAAAAAACTGGGCACCACCCTTGAATTGCTGCAATGGAAGGCAGAGAATGGATTATCTGACAAGGGATTTGAAAACCTGCTGAAAATAATGAAGAAGATGCTTCCAAGAAATAACGTGCTGCCCTGCAGTACATACGAAGCAAAGAAGGTTGTCTGCCCTCTAGGATTGGAAGTGCATAAGATACATGCATGCATCAATGACTGCATCCTCTACCGCGGCCAGCACGAGAATTTAAATGCCTGCTCGGTATGCGGTGCATTTCGGTATAAGATCAGGCGAGATGACCCTGGTGATGTTGAGGGCGACGATCGCCCCAGGAAGAGGGTTCCTGCCAAGGTGATGTGGCATGCTCCTATAATACCACGGTTGAAACGTTTGTTCCGAAACAAAGAGCATGCCAAGTTGTTGCGATGGCACAAAGAATACCGTAAGGAAGACGATATGCTGAGACACCCCGCTGATGGGTCGCAGTGGAGAAACATCGACGATAAGTACGAGGACTTTGCACATGACGCAAGAAACTTAAGGTTTGGTCTGAGTACAGATGGCCTGAATCCATTTGGGGAGCAGAGTAGCAGTCATAGCACCTGGCCCGTGACTCTATGTATCTATAACCTTCCTCCTTGGTTATGCATGAAGCGTAAGTTCATTATGATGCCAGTGCTGATCCCATGCCCGTCGCAACCCGGCAACAACATTGATGTGTACCTGAGGCCACTGGTTGATGAACTTTTAGAGTTGTGGGCTGACGAAGGTGTACGTGTGTGGGACGAGTACAAACAAGAGGAATTTGACCTACGAGGTTGCTGTTTGTTACCATCAATGATTGGCCCGCTCTTAGTAACATCTCAGGACAGTCAAACAAGGGATACAGCGCATGCACACACTGTTTAGGCGACACAGAAAGTATACATATAGGCAAGAATGTGTACCCGGGGCATCGTCGATTTCTTCCAGACAGGCATCCCGTAAGAAAGAAAGGAAAGCATTTCAAAGGCGAGGCAGATACACGGAGGAAGCCAACCCTCCCTAAAGGTACTGATATATATGACATGGTCAAAGATATAAAAGTAATCTTTGGAAAGGGTCCTGGCGCACAATCTGTTCCAAATGACGCCGACAACCACGTAGCCATGTGGAAGAAGAAATCTATATTCTGGGAACTACCCTATTGGAAATTCCTAGAGGTTCGCTCTGCGATCGACGTGATGCACGTGACGAAAAATATTTGCGTGAACCTGCTAAACTTATTGGGCGTGCATGGGAAGAAGTCGAAAGATACACCAAAAGCACGGCTGCACCACCAACGTATGCACGAACGAGACGACCTGATGAATCCAGAGAATTTCAAAGGTCCTGCCAGCTACACTCTTACCAAGGAAGAGAAGGAGATCTTTTTCCAAGTCCTGGGTAGTATCAAGGTCCCGTCTGGCTACTCGTCGAACATAAAAGGAATACTAAACCTGGAAGAGAAAAAGTTCCAAAACCTTAAGTCTCATGACTGCCACGTGATCATGACCCAGTTACTTCCGATTGCATTGAGGGGGCTTCTGCCAGAAAACGTGCGAGTACCCATTGTGAAGCTATGTGCATTCCTCAACGCAATTTCTCAGAAGGCAATCGATCCAGCAACTCTACCAAGTTTAAAGAAGGACGTGGTCCAATGTCTTGTCAGCTTCGAGTTGGTGTTCCCACCAACCTTTTTCAATATTATGACGCACCTCATAGTTCACCTAGTCCAAGAGATTTCCGTTCTCGGTCCTGTATTCTTACACAATATGTTCCCCTTTGAGAGGTTCATGGGAGTCTTGAAGAATTATGTTAGAAACCGTGCTAGACCAGAAGGAAGCATGGTCAAGGGCTATGGAACAGAGGAGGTCATTGAGTTTTGTGTTGACTTTATTCCTGACCTGAACCCGATCGGGGTTCCTCAGTCGCGCCATGAGGGGAGACTGCGTGGAAAAGGCACGCAGGAAAGAAATCAACAACATGTATGGACGAGCAATCTTTCAGTCAAGCACACTACACAGTTCTAGTTAATTCCAGCTTGGCGGCTCCATATATCCAGGAACACACGGATATTTTACGCTCGGAATATCCGGAGCAACCTGAAGATTTCATTGCTAAAGAACACGCGAAGACTTTCGGAGGTTGGTTGCAAAGACGTCTGATTAATGACAACATTGTTGAAGATGAGCTATACTTGTTGGCCAAGCAACCATCTTCGACTGTATTGACCTTTAAAGGGTACGAGATAAATGGTAACATATTTTACACGGCAAAACAAGATAAAAAGAGCACCAACCAAAACAGTGGCGTCCGGTTTGATGCAAAAGACGACAACGGGCAAAGGGTCACATACTATGGTTACATAGAGCAGATATGGGAACTTGACTACGGACCTTCCTTTAAGGTCTCTTTGTTCTGGTGCAAATGGTTCAACCTGTCAGGCGTGAAGGTAGACCCGAAGTACGGAATGACAACAGTGGATCAGAAGAATCTTGGGTACGGCAATGATCAATTCGTCCTAGCCAATGATGTGGCTCAGGTTTTCTATGTGAAGGACATGTCTAGCAGACCGAGAAAAACAAAAGATAAGGAAACGAATACATCAGACGATGAGCCAAGGCGCCACATAGTTCTTTCAGGGAAAAGAAACATCGTGCGAGTCGAGGACAAGACAGACATGTCAGAAGATTACATTAAATTTGATGAAATTCCTCCCTTCAAAGTCAAAGATGATCCTAGCATTCAGTTAAATGATGAAGATGTTCCATGGTTACGGCGCAATCAGAAGAAAGGCAAGAAGAAAAATAGAAACGGATCGTCCCTTTAGTACCGGTTGGGGACACCAACCGGGACTAAATGGGTTAGGGTTTCGTTTGGACCAATCAGATAGAATCACACGGATCGTGTGTTTGTTTCAACCGCTTGTGAGTCGTTGGATCCGGGGTGTGTTTCTTTCCAGCTGTTGTGAGCCGTTCGATCAGGGCTACGGTGTGTTTCTTTCGAGCTGTTGTGAGCCGTTGGATGAGATGTTTCTTAACCGTTGGATCAAAACCCTAGCTCAACACTTTGTGAGCCAGAGGACCCTATATATAGCCCAGCTTCATACACCGTTCAGTTCATCTCCCAAATACAAAACATCCGGATTCGCCAGCATACGCCCCGCTGTGCATTTGGTATGCATATATGCACTCAGTAGCCACTGCGGGGTTGTATACTGGCGATACCGTTTGTTTTGTTCTACACCCACCTTTAAGGTTTGATACATTATATACTCAGTTCATCGAGCAAATACAAAACATCCGGATTCGCCATCATACGTCCGGCCGTGCATTTGGTATGCATATATGCACCCAGTAGCCACGGTCGGGCTGTATGATGGCGATACCGTCTGTTTTTTTCCACACCCCCCTTAAGGTTTCATACATCATATACTCAGTTCATCGAGCAAATACAAAACATCCGGATTCGCCGTCATACGTCCAGCCGTGCATTTGGTATGCATATATGCACCCAGTAGCTAGCCACGGTTGGGCTGTATGACGGCGATACCGTTTGTTTTGTTCTACACCACCCTTTAAGGTTTGATACATCATATATTCAGTTCGTCGAGCAAATACAAAACATCCGGATTCGCCATCATACGTCCAGCCGTGCATTTGGTATGCATAACCAAGGAGGAAGGTTGCCTTACTCACTTGCGCTCTCACTTCTCGTTGCCTTACTCATTACCCACCCTAACTTACCACAGGCGCATAGACCGCAATATGCGCCTGGGGTAACATTACCGCAGGCGCACAGACAAAATATGCGCCTGGGCTAAGATCTATACCACAGGCGCATACTTTGTAATATGCGCCTGGGGTAAGTTATCAGATTACATTAAATTTGATGAAATTCCTCCCTTCAAAGTCAAAGATGATCCTAGCATTCAGTTAAATGATGAAGATGTTCCATGGTTACGGCGCAATCAGAAGAAAGGCAAGAAGAAAAATAGAAACGGATCGTCCCTTTAGTACCGGTTGGGGACACCAACCGGGACTAAATGGGTTAATTAGGGTTTCGTTTGGACCAATCAGATAGAATCACACGGATCGTGTGTTTGTTTCAACCGCTTGTGAGTCGTTGGATCCGGGGTGTGTTTCTTTCCAGCTGTTGTGAGCCGTTCGATCAGGGATACGGTGTGTTTCTTTCGAACTGTTGTGAACCGTTGGACGATGTTTCTTAACCGTTGGATCAAAACCCTAGCTCAACACTTTGTGAGCCAGAGGACCCTATATATGCACCCAGTAGCCACGGTCGGGCTGTATGATGGCGATACCGTCTGTTTTGTTCCACACCCCCCTTAAGGTTTGATACATCATATACTCAGTGCATTTGTTCTACACCCCCCCCTTTAACACATCCATCCATGTTATGGTGGCGCGTGGCACGGGAGTTGTGACGCGTGGCCTGGAGGGCGCGGTATAAACTGTCGCGCCTCGAGCGCTTCTTCTTCATCCCTCTGCACCGTCGCGCTTCCACCATGCCTCCGAGGAGGAACAGCACCACCGGTTTCCGCGGCGTCCGAGCGCGGCAGAACGGAATGTTCAGCGCAGATATCCGCTGGGGGGATGACCGCATCCCCCTCGGCACCTTTGCGACGGCGGCAGAGGCAGCCCGCGCCTGGGACGCGGCGGCCTGGCGCCTCAACCGCCCGCGGTCGCTGATGAACTTCAACGACTGGCACACAGTCTGGGAAGCGGAGGCCAGGGCGACGAAGCCACAGATCATCACTGCCGCCGACCACCTCCACCTCCGCCACCGCGCGTTTCAGGGCCTAGTCGACGCCAGGGAAGACCGCGTCGTCCGCGAGTATTACCGGAACAACCCGGGGGAGGAGAGCGCCGACGAGGAGCTCTGGCAGACCCGCGCGTCTGAGCGGGCGGAGCGCCGCCTCGAACGCCACCTCGCGTTAGATGCCGCTCGGGAGGCGAGGACGAGGGCGCTGCAAGAGCTTCGTCGGGCCGACCGCGCCGGCGAAGTCTGGGCCTCCGACGATCCGAGGTGGGGGCCTATCTCGGACATACCATCATGCACCTCCGATGATGACGAGGAGGTCACCGACGAGTTCGGCGACGATGATGACCCGGAGGAGGTCACCGACGAGTTCCCCGACGACGACGGCGAGGAGTAGTGTTCGTCTGTTTTCTCTTTTTAATAAAAGAATTTGTATTCCCGCGACACTGCGGCAATCGCTAAATCAATCTACATGTATGGTATCTCGCTAAATAAATCTATATATATGTATCCACGATGTATATGCTCGATGTATCACTTGCGCTCTCACTTTTCCTTGCCTTACTCATAACCCACCCTAACTTACCACAGCCGCATAAACAGCAAAATGCGCCTAGGGTAACTTTACCGCAGGCGCACAGTCAAGAGATGCGCCTGGGATAAGAGCTTTACCGCAGGCGCATGTTGTGTACGGTGCGCCTGGGGTAAGTGATCACATATAGAGAAACAGTAGTTTTTCTGTTTTGTTTTCTTGATGTGTTTTTGTTTGTTTGTTTTGAAATGTGTGTTTGACATAATATAGAAATAGTATAGCTAGGAATTAATATAGAAATAATATCCATTACATAATAATATATACATTACATGATAATATATCCATTACATACTAATATATCCATTACATGCATATATCGAACACAAGATGCGGTACACAAACAACATCTATGGATCCGTCGAGTAGAAGCGGAACAACTCGTAGGAGACGTATGCATCTATGGCTGCATACGTGATGTTGGTCCAGTCCAGTGGGTTCTTCTCCCACAACCAGTGATTCTTCGAGGGGAAATCAGTCTTCATGGTTTCGTAGCCCTCGTGGATGAAGGCAGTTGCCATGAGAGCCATCCCGGTCTTCGGCCTGTTCAAATCAGCAAAATGGATAAGATCCTGAAGATCAATGTAGTGATCTTCAGGTATCACAATACCCAAGCGCATCAACTTCGGACGGTCTTGCGTGTTGTCAACGCTGCAAAAGTCATACCCCTTGTTGACAAGAAAATCAACAAGTGCCGGAGAATGCTTTGAACTACTGCAACAACAAAAATTTGATACGTGTACGTGTTAGATATATTGCAACACATGTATTCTTCACATGCAACAAACAAATCGAAGATGCAAGATTGTACGTGTGCGTTACCTTGACCATTGGAAGACCAAAACGGCCTCCTTGAATGCAATCTGGATGACTGCAACATTCCGTTTATCCGCCGTATACTCTAAATCAAGCCCGAAAAACCGGTGTTCTTCGGGAGAGGAGAAATACAGATCGGTCAAATACCCAAGAGCACCGGGGATCTCCTCGCAATTGTTGGTGTAGAACACGTCGAGACTTTTGCCGCATGGTGTGGCCACATCATATCTCTTAGAAACTTCAGCCATGGTGCTTAGTGGAGGAAGATCAAGAGAGGAAGAAGAAAAGACAGAGGAAGAAGAGAAGAAACAGAGACTCGCGATCGGGCCGGTGCGCACTGTAGCAATAAAACTGCCGCGCGCGGGAGGCGGGCAGTTTGTACTAAGACCTTTAGCACCGGTTGCTAACACAAACCGGTGCTAAAGGCCTGTAGTGGGCGCGCAGTCTAGGTGTGGCCCCAACTACAGGCCTTTAGCACCGGTTTGTGTTAGCAACCGGTGCTAAAGACCCTTTCGCACCGGTTGCTAACACAAACCGGTGCTAAAGGCCTGTAGTGGGGCGATATCTCCAGGACTTGTGAAATTTTGTGCTCATTTCTTTCGCGCGTCTTCTCCTCTACCTACGGCGAAGCTCTGCTCCGCCTCGTCGCCGTCCGTCCGCCTCGTCGCCGTACGCCTCGCCTCGGTCCGCCGCGCCTCCGTCGGCCTCGCCTCCGTCCGCCGCGCCTCCGGCCGCTCTCTGTCTCCGTCGCCGTCGATCCCCCGCGCGGCCCCGCGTCCGTCGCGCCTCCGCGGTCGCCGTCCGCCTCCGTCGCGCCGTCGCGCCGTCCGCCTCCGTCCTCCTCCGTCGCGCCTCCGTCTCGCCTCCGCCTCCGCCGCCCCGCCTCTCGCCCCTCGATCGCCGTCGCCGGCCTAGCTAGGTAATTAAGTTTTATTTCGGTTTTCTTCAATTTTGTTTTACTGTTAGAATTTTTAGAGTTAGTGTTAGTGTTTAGTGTTAGAAATTTTTAGAGTTAGTGTTAGATTGTTTTTAGAGTTAGTGTTAGTGTTAGAAATTTTTAGATTTAGTGTTAGATTTTTTTAGAGTTATTAGTGTTAGTGTTAGAATTTAGTGTGTTAGAAATTTTTAGAGTTAGTGTTAGATTTTTTTAGTGCTTTATTTTGTTTTTACAATTTTGTTTAGTGTTAGAATTTTTGTGTTAGAATGTTGTGTTAGAAAATTTCACTAAGTTAGTGTTAGAAAATTTCAGAAAGTTAGAATATATATATAATTTCAGTAAGTTAAAAATTTTTCACTAAGTTACCATATTGTTCCTGTTTAACTTTCATCTTATTTCTGTTATATTTCTCAATTTACTATTTTTTACTAAGTTAGAAACACTAAGGTATTTTACTTAATTATGGAATATTTACTTAGTTCGGGCAGGTTTTTAGTTCATGTCTTTGTTGGACCCGCCGGGGGATGTCCGGGACTGGGCCCCGCCAGGCTGGCATTGGGAGTTCCTTAGTACCGGGGCACGCGGCTTGGTGAGAAATCCGGGTGACGTGGTCGACCCGGATATTCTTTGGTGGCCATCGCGTGGGCCACGCTCGGTGCGGAGAGAGCCGGCCCCTGAGGAGGTGGTACAACAGCGTATCAGGGAGGAGGACGAGCACGTCCGTCGCTACATGTACTTGCTCGATAGGCAGTATAGGCAGTATAGCAGCAGTTGGTCGATTATTAGGAGGGTTCCTTACCACGTGAGCTATGACCCTATGAGGGTTCCTTATCTATGGATGCGTAGCACCCGTGACTCAGCACCCCGCGGCTTAGGACCCGGTCGGAGTTAATTATTTTGAGAGATGTCACGAGACTATGTATAAGTGATATTATTCGATCGTGATGTATTAGGGTTAAAAAAATCAACCCGAGCTATGTAACTCTTGGTGTGTCTAGAACTATTATTTCATTAATATGTCCAGAACTATTATTTTATTACTGTCCGATGAAATAATTTCGCCAAGTGCCCGATGAAAATTTCGCTAAGTGTTCTTCATTTTATAAATTTTACTAGCAGGTGTTGAGCTATGGATCCCCAAGAACCTGCACATGATCCGCACGCCGATAAACTCGCGGGAATGGGTGAGGCGGAGAAGGAAAGATTAATGTGCGAGATGATTTTTAATAATGCAACGGCCATATATCGTGATGACGACGGTGGACAAGCGTTTAGCAATCAATTTTTGAACGACTCCGGCGACGGAGATCAGAATATAGAAGATGTAGTAGATGATGACGACGACAACGTCGAGGATGAAGAAGTGCCCTCCAGAACAAACTCTGCCAATGTACGTATATCTCAAGTCACTGTTCACGCAACAATTAATTTGTATTGCACTTACTAACGAATCATTATTTTCCCGTTTAGGCGCTCTCCGGAACAGCTAGCGCAAGTACTGAGACAAAGTCCAAACGAGGCCCGGCCGCAAGGTTGAAAGATACCGCAAGGTTCTCGATTGATACAGTTGCTGCTGATGGCAAACCACTGCAGCCCCCAGAAACTTATCACAAATTCGTAAATCAGTGCGGAGTTGTTGTAAGAGACCTGGTCCCGATCAACTTAATAGAATGGAATAAGCCGAAGACCGGGGCCAACGTTGGAGCTAGTTATGTCGATGAAAGATTGAAAAAAATTCTTTGCGAAACGCTATGGCAAAATTTCAGCGTAGCGGAAGATAAGAAGAAGAAAGTCGAGCAATGGGCTTTGAAGAAGATGGCCACACAATTCCAGAGGTGGAAGAAAGAACTGTGGAAGAAATATAAGGACGAAGATCCAGTTTTCACTGGGAACCTAGTGAAGATAAGAGACGCTTGGGATGATTTTAAGGCGTACAAGAAATCGGGTGTCTTTGCATCCCGATCGGCCACAAATTCGGAGAATGCGAAGAAGAAGAAATATCACCATATTTTGGGGTCAGGTGGCTACATGACTGCCCTGCCTAGGTGGCGAAGCTATGAAGCTGCGCTTGTGAAAAGAGGTATCATTCCACAGACACATGACTGGCCCGATAGGTCCAAGTTCTGGTTGTTCGCGCATGGGGCAACGTTGGACGCTGAGACTGGGATGATTGTTGCTCAGGGACCATGGTCGGAAAAAATAACAAAAGTCGTAGCAGAACTAGAGAAGGCAATAGAAGCTGTTCGAAAAGGAACTTTTGTTCCCGATAGAGAGAACGACGAGCTGACGAGGGCACTCGGGAACCCCGAAAAGTGGGGACGAACACGAGGCTTTGGAGCGGATACCCCGTGGAGCCAAGGGTTTGCAGCGGACATTGCCACTTACAGAAGCCGTGATAGAAGCAAGAAAAAGACGAGTGAACGGATATCGACATTAGAAGAAAAGGTGGATTTTCTCTTGAAGAAAGGGGGACACCCTCTACCTGACACTGAAGAGGAGGTAGAACATCGTCCTGCACCTGATCAGCTGCAAATAGAAGACGATCATGCCATCCCATCTCAGCATAGAAGCAGCGTGGGTTCCACGCACCTGCAGCTAGAAGACGGTCGTGCAGTCGAACCGTCGGCGCCTCACTACCCCGTGGATGATATCACGGAGAAGACAAACTGTGAGATACATATGCCAATGGGGAACATATCCTTCAGGGTGGCGTCAGGCTATGCTTTACCGAATCAACCTGGAGCAACCTACCATGGTGGTCAGATTCCAGCATCCCATGCTCGTGTCGGGTTGTCAACAATTACGCCGGGATGTCATTCAATTGAGCTCAGTATTCCTGGAGGTGAAGGCGAGAAGACACTGGGAGAAATGGAGCTTGGTATCATCTTGTGGAATAAGAAACACATCGTGTTCCCTAACTCGGCGCTAAGGCCACCGACTCCTCCAGGTACGAATGCACCATACCTCCATCAATTACTGAATGTTGCACCACATGTTATCTTATTTTTAATAGTTTTTTCACTTTTGTACAGAGAATGCACGACCTCCAAGTCCACCCCCCAACGAACCTCCAAGTCCACCCCACAACGAAGATTGGCCGGAGCCCGAGGCCGAGGGTCCATCGCCCGTGCACTCCCGTGAGCCGACGGATGCGCCCACTACGGGTACGACAAAGCGGAAGCTACAGTTCAGAAGAAACGGGACTCCTCCCAAGAAGAGACCAAGGAAATCCAAGAAAGTCAAGAGTCCCCCGAAGTTACCAGGCTTGATGACTGAGGAGGAACTAACCAATGCAGTGGCATCCAAAACCAAGGCATGGTTCGCACAGTTTCCCCAGAAGCCCCCTCCAGACGTCTGGAAGGAAACTCTGAAGGACATCCCAAAGTGGAAAATTGAGCGGACCATCGACAACTTATATTATCCTGCACCGCCGCCACCGCCGCCCCTTTCAGACTATGAACGGTATATTGAAAAGAAGCACGCCGCACAGATGAAGCAGGCGGAGCAGACGAAATGCGGGAAACAAGTTCCCCAGCTCGGACAACAAGAAGCACAGTCAGTTGGCCCGCTCAAGGTCTTATCTGACCAGGCTTCAGTGTCCTGTCCACGCATGGGCGACGTGGGTTACGCTATTGCTGATGTGGTATATAAATACAAGCCCGGGCACCCTCTGGTCGAAGATCCTACTGCTCTAACAACCCAACTACGGAGTTTACATGATTGGTACTTGGAGGCCGCAAGGCAGGAGAGAGACTGTATCATGGCTCAAATTCAGGATCAACACTACTTCGGAGATTACGGTGTCGAGCTTGGGTTCGATGATTTCTTCCAGATGTACAATCAACGTGCCCTCGACAAGTCTATCCTTAGCTGCTACTGTTTGTAAGTGATTTATTTGTGTAATTTAATTATTTAGTTAAGCTCGCGTTCGTTGCCCGTATAATTATCACTCACGACATTCTTTTTGTACGCTACTATGCAGAATGAAGATTCGTGAATGCAGACTGGCAGGAATCTGGGACTTTGGGTTCATTGACCCGTATTCGTATCATCAAACCACAGTAGAAACGTTCAACAAGACTACACCGGATGATTTGCTAAGGTTTTTGAAGCGACAAAATACCAAAAAAGAAATACTTTGGCCCTACGGATTCAGGTGAGTGTTACTGTCTTGTAGACATTCCATTTTGCTTACCTGATGTTAAGTGTAATTGATGAGTATGCATGACTGCGTGTGTACACGTGCGCAGCGGCCACTTCATATTGTTCATCATTAGAATCGATAGAGGACAAGTTGAAGTCTGGGACTCGTTAAACTGGGGCGCTGACAGATGGAAGAGCGCGCGTCAGATGCTTCAAAAGTATAAATATATCAGCCTCTTTCGTTCATCGGCCTCTTTTTCGTTCATTCTCTGATATCAAGTAAGTAATAATTAACTCTTCTATTCATTTTTCTTTTGTCGCCCAGGGTTTGGCAAATGTTCATCAAGGAAGAACCCGGTACATGGGCAGACAAGCTCAACTTTCAGATTAACACAGTAAGTAGTACTACGTACCCTGATTTAAATACCATTACCATTCTCTTGATTATTATTAATTTGACTGAATTATGTTTCTCGTATATAGAAAGTCCCGCAACAACCACAGGGAACTGATTATTGTGGATACTACGTTTGCGAGTTCATTCACAGGAAGATCAATGAGAAATCCCGTACTACCAGAACTCTAGAGGTACGTAACCGGATCTTCACAACTTTATTTATGTTGCCATTAATTATGTTTAGTTTTGTTCATAACTTAATTGTTTTCATCTACTTCTTTTCAAGATGGCACGAAAGCGGGCGCAGCTCAAACCAATCGACCGTTGCAAGGCTATTGCAGAGGAATTGGCAGGATTTCTTCTCACGCAAGTCATAGCAGAAGACGGAGAATTTTTCCATCCTATGAACCAATTATAGCCAGCTCCCTTCTCTATGCAAGTATACAACTATTCAAAACGAACTTCAGATTATGTAATTATCGGTCGATTACTTCGTGTTACATGTATATATATGTACTACTATTTGGTGCATCAACATTTAACCGCAAACAGAAACGGAAACACGTAAACGGAAACCCTGAAAATACGGAACACGCCCTAAACCCTAAACCCTAAATACGGAATTGGAAACCCTGAAATGAAAAAATAAAAAAAAGAGAGAAAAAAAAAATTTAGGACCGGTTGGTATTACCAACCGGTTCTAAAGGTCCTCCGCCTGCGCGCTCTCTTCGGCACCCACGTGGAGGCCTTTAGAACTGGTTGGTGACTGACCGGTTCTAAAGGGGGGGGCTTTAGTCCCGGATACGTAGCACCGGTTTTGTATCCGAGTCCAAAGGCCCTTACAAACCGGTGCTACTGGCTTGTTCTCCACCAGTGTTATGTTTTGAACAATTTTAAATGAATTAAATAAGGTACAGAAAAAACTATAATTTTTAATTGTTCAAAATAGTAAACAGATTGCATATTTGAAAAGTTCAGGAAATTTTGAATGGAAAACATATTTTATTTACCTAATTTGGATTTAATATGCAAAAGTTATTTGAATTTGAAAAACAGGGGCTATTCTGTGATTTCCAGGAAGTTTTAAAGTTTACAGGGGCTTATGTGCGAAAACAGGGAAAGTCAGGGGCCTCGGTGCAAGGTTTTCAGATCCAGATCTGGACCTGGTAATCCTCACCGTGGGCAGAGCCAACCCCTGCGGCTGACGAGAGGGCCCAGGGCCACGCTGGCGCCAGCGGCGCGCGGGTGGAGCCCCACTAGCCTCCACGGTCGCTGACGGAGGGGCCCTACCTGTCAGCGTGCGAGGCAAAAAGGTGGGTTTATTCCTGCGCGCGGGGGAATCGAACCGGGGACGCTGAGCTCGCGCGCGTGGGTTCTGGCCACTGGGCTGGGCTGCGAGATCGTGACAGATCTGGACGCGAGGGGGTTTTGAGGTGAGCCTCTCGGCTGTTAACTGAATAAGTTCAGTTAACTGAACTTTGCCAGAGACGGGGAGACGCCGGCGACGAGCCGCTCGTTGCTGCTGCTGCTGCGCGCGTGGGTTTGTGCAAGGGGGTGCAGCGAGTGCAACAGGAAGGGAAAGAGGGAGAAGGGGAAGAGGGGTGCTCACCCCACTGTCGTCGAGGAAGGAGGGCTCGGGGACGAGACGGTGGCGACAGGCGACGTGGACAGCGCGGTGGCGGCGATCAGGTGCTCCTCGTGGCTGTCCCTGGTGGCGTGGAGGTAGACGGAGGTGGCGCGGTCACGTTCCCGCCGAGAAAACCCCCCGTCGACGAACACAGCGACTACCCCGCCACCCTCAAGCTCCGGCCATGGCAGCTAGTTGCGGGGTTCAGAAAATTCAGAAAAGAAGCAGGAGGAAGAGAGGGGATCCGAGGGGGAGAAATGGAGGATGGCGGCGTAGGGAGGAAGAGAGGAGGGTTAGGGTTTCGGGCGTGCCCTCGGGGGGTACAAAAAGGAGGGGAAAGGGAGGAGGGAGCAGGTGGAGAGGGGGAGGCGCGGTGGTGCGTGCCTGGCGTCAGGGGGCGACGTCACCCGTACGGAGGAAGGAGAAAGCCGCGCGGGCCGCGCGTGCTGGCTGGGGTGGTAGGTGGGCTGGGCCGGCCCAGCTAGCTGGCCTGGCCTGCCTCCCCCAGCCCGTTTTCCATTTTTTTATTTCTTTTTCCTGTTTTTTTTTTTGTAGAAAAGAAAAGAGAAGAAAGAAAGGGTTTTGGGGTTTCAAAAAATTTTGTGATAATTTTTTATAGGTTCCTTATTGCAAAAGCCCAGTTGTACAAACTTTTGTTTTTCAAAATTTTAAATTTTGCTGCTGTTTGAAATTTAAATAAATTTGAGTGAATTTTGCAATAATTGAAAATATTGAAAAATTAAGCAAGTTAATTATATGAAAATTCAAGTTTATTGGAAACAATAGAATTGTTTGATTTAAATGTTTCATTTGAAAATTGTAACAGACCAAGTGTGAAACAAGGATTTGAAATTTGTTTTGAAATTCAAATTCAACACATGAATGCAATATGATGACATGATGCATTTGAAATAAAAACAGGAAACAAACATTCTAAGGTTGTTTTCGTACTTGGGATGTTACAATGTCTCTGATCCAGAGGCAGAACCGAGAAGGGAACCCCCTGTGATGTAGGATGGACATGATTGCCTCCCAGGAGATAGAGTCGAAAGCTTTTCTAAAGTCCAATTTGAAGACCATGGTTGGTATTTTTGCAGAGTGCGAGCATCTCACAAGATCTGCAGCAAAGGCGAAGTTTTCGGAGATGCAGCGACCTGAGATGAAGCCTGACTGGTTGTCATTGACTAGTAGAGGAATGAGGGGTTTAAGTCTGTTGGTTAGGACCTTGGCCATAGCTTTCATCGCACAATTTTGAAGGGAGATAGGGCGAAAAGCATCAGGAGTGTGAGCAGCCTCAGTTTTTGGGAGGAGGACAATGTGAGACCGATTGATGCAGGAGGTGTCGGCATGGTGACTGTAGAAATCATTGAAGAGGTAGTGGATTTTGTCTTTAGTGATGTGCTTGAATTTGTGGAAGAACCCTGGACCAAAGCCATCGGGTCCTGGGCTTGCGTTTACATTCATTTGATGGAAAGCATCGAAGGTCTCATGGTTGGTGAAGGGGCATCGAGGTGTCGAAGTTGGGGGATTGGATGCGAGTACAACTCGTCGAGGTTGAGCTGACAGTTTACGGTGGTAGCAGTGCCGATAAGATTACGGAAAAAATCAGTTAGGATCTCACTCTTTTGAGAGGGGTCAGAGAAAACGACGCCGTTGTGTTCCAGAGTGTTGATGAGGTTGTGTCTACGGCGAGTAGAAACAGTAGCGTGGCAAAAAATTGAATTTTCGTCTCCATCAATGGAGTAACGAATTTTAGCGCGCTGCCGCCAGTGAGCAACGCGCTTGCGAATGGTTCCATCGAGGGAGAGGATGACGACTTTGCGGAGTGCAAGTTTAGGTGCATCAAGGGGACACGTCTCCTTGATGAAGTCGATCAAAGAGATAACGAGTTTGGCGTTTGTTTCGCGGGCGGAGGTGTGGACGATGGCATGACTCCATTTTTTGAGCGCGGTGCGGCATTTTTTGGTTGCGGTGGAAATGGTGCGGGCTCCGTTTGAATGCTGTTGGGCTGCGGCCCAGGCTTGCTGGATGACTTGGCGGGCGGAGGGGATTGCGGCCCAACTATTTTCAAAACGAAAAGTGGCGGGTTTGGGAATGGTTGAGCTAACGTGGATAGCGAGGGGGATGTGGTCAGAGAGAAAGCGAGTGAAGGAGTTGAGGCGGGTAGCAGGGAAGGAAAGACTCCAAGAATTGTTAATAAGGGCACGGTTAATGCGTTGAAGGCTAGGGATCGCTCGATTGTTTGACCAAGTGTAGGCACGATCGAGGAGGGGTAAGTCAATGAGAGCGAGAGAGTGGATCGTGTTGTTGAACGCATCAACATCATATTGTTGGAAAGAGGAGTTGTTCTTATCGTCTTGGGAGCGCATGAGATTAAAATCTCCGAGAATAAGCCATGGAGTAGCACTTTGAGGAGCTAGAGATTGCATCTCAGTTAGGAAGGCTTGTTTTTGTTGGTGATCAGTTGGGGCGTAGATATTAGAAACCCTGAAGGAGGCATTATTCGAATTGAAGCGGAAGGTGGCAGAGAGGGAGAACACGCCAACGTGTTCGTCAGTTAAGGTGAAAGTCGAGGGGGAGTACGCCGTGATGATGCCACCGGCTAAGCCAGTAGATGGTTTGAAGTGGAAGGAGCTACACGCGGTGGGGAGGAAGGTTTTGGCCATGGAAGGGTCTAACGTTTGAAGTTTTGATTCTTGGAGGAAGATGATGGAGGGTTTGAGCGATATAAGTTCGCTGAGGAGAACGTCACATTTGTCCTTGTCGCCAAGGCCTCTGATGTTCCACGAGACGAAGAGGAAGTCGAGGTTACGCATGGGAGGTGGGGGACACCGTTTAAACCAAAGGATATGTCGTTTAAGCTCAAAGGCCTTAACCGTATTACAAGTTTGGGAAGCAAGCCCAGCGAGGGTGTTGCAGAAGTACGTGGCAAGGCCTAAAACATGAAGAAAATACAGAGAAGGGGTTACGTAGCCACTACACGTGAAGGCACTAGCTAGGGGGGGGAAACGGTGGCAAGCCCTAGTAGTGCCATACAACTAGGTAGATTGATTGGTCATGGGCGGGAGTCCATCACCGTCGTGCCTCCGATGGAGGCAGCTTCGTCCAAGGTTGCATTATGTAGTTGGGTAAGTGGGCAGAAGCAAGTATCTGATATGCAAGTGCCATAACTGTCGCCCTGTCAGAGTTCATCAGCTCCCTTGTGGCTCACATAGCAAGAACCATTACAAGTTTATAACCCATAGTGCAAAATAACCTTAAGAGAAATCAAGCCACATAACGTTGTGGGAGATTCACTCACATATGGAGCTAGATCTCAATCTTGTTCTCAAGCATGGTGTTTGGAGGTCGCCGTTGACTATCGTCACCCTGTCACTGAGTAGGATCTATCGGCATGATCACGCCCAATTTCGGCTACACATCATGGAACCCTGCGAATCAGCTACTCATACAACACATACGACTCTGATGACGCCTACAAACCTTTACAGAAGACGAACTGGAGTCGGATTTGGGGCTTAGGTGGCGCCGACACCCGAGCCTAGGCGAGGCAGCTAAGTATCTGATGGGGATTAAGACAACGGCGGAGCGCGTAGGTCCGTGGGTGCGGCAGGGACACAAAGGCCGTCTAGGAGGATTTCAGGGGGCTTGTTCAGGGGAGCAGTGAAGCATCGTCCTGCACTGCCACGAGAGACGCCCACCTCTGCTTGCAATCTCCAATCCCTCCCCCGTATGAATCCAGGAGGGCCCTCCGGCGTCAATGAAGGCGAGGTTGTCACCAACAATGGCGCACTTCTGGAAGGCGTTGACGGAGAGGGCCCAACGTTATCTTCCATGGCGGTAATCGTGGCGAGGTGGTCAACTCAGGGATCCACCGGAGCGAGTGGGCCATCGCTCGTTGCCATGTAGGAGTTGGGGCGGGCAGCGGCTTGTCTCTGGCGGTGGCCGGGAAGGCCTGGGTTTGGAAGGGCCAGAGAGATGGGGAGGGGAAAAGGCGATTGATTTGGATCAGGTCACGATCCCTACGGGGGTGTGTGTCCGACATGTTGGCGCTGAGTGTTGACGATGTTTGACGGATGAAGGAGCAACGTAATGGACGACGGGATATATTTGTGTATTGGATATATTTAGCCATAAAATTGTATACTTTATCATTTGTTAGCCAAGGCCATCTCTTCATTGTTATATGCCCGTTCATAAAAATGTTCTTAGCTAGTGATCTATTATTGGGCTGGTTATCTTTTTTGGGGAGCAAAATAGAGATCATAACATGTACTTGACGTGCTGTTCGCTCTGTGCAGCCATGATATAGTTAACAGATTGTCGCCACTAACTGATTAGCTACGTGAAACAGTTCCAATCTGACTGAAAATAGGATAATAATTGCTTATCGGCGTGACTGAATATATTGTGGATTATATCCGAGCAGAGGCACTCTAGCAATGATGAGATAGACGGTTGTTGCCACTGCGGAGAAACCTACACGAAATAAAATGCCACGGGTAGGCAGACGAGATTAGAGCCAGGAAGCATACTGTTCCCAGGCATGACCAGCGAGATAAATACACCACATGTCCCAAAAGAACATGACCAGCGAGATAAATACATCACATGTCCCAAAAGTTGTCTATGATATGCAAACTGGTCCCGGTTCTTATAAACTGGGGCCAAGTGGTTCTAGAAATTGCTACTAGGTGCAAATTAGTCCCAAATAGCTCTGGCGCTAACATATGGCATACTATTTTTGTGGAAACATCCCTAGCTAACAATTTTTCGTATAGCACAGACTGTGCATTTGTTGCAGGCGCTGGGATCGATCCCGCGGCCCCTCGCTCCCTCAAGGACAATGGCACTGCAGCTCATAAACATTTGTGTCAAACAAATAAACTGACAGAGCTTGCATGCATGTGGTAACCAATGATCCATACATGCTTTCTTGTTGAAACATACATTGGTCGCTTTTAAGACGCTTATCATCCATCATGTTGGTTCAAATAGTCTCGCACAAATAACCTGTGTTATTTTAAATTCAGCGAGTATAATCCTATATAGTATAAACTTATAAATTTCTTATTATGTATAACTGTTTTTTTTGGCTTTTATTTAAAAAGGAACAAGTTTAACGCTTGTACACGCATTTGTGTGTTCACTTACTATAAATATAAAATATGAAGAATTATAAAGTTTGACGGGTCATATTAGTATTCACAAGTATTTTAGGAAGTAGAAAATAAATTTGATATTTATATAACCACGTCATGATGATAATATTACTAAATATATAAATTTTCACACTTAAATTTTGTATCAATTTATTTGTCAGTCTATTTTTTTGTCAGTATAAAAGAAATCAGTCTATCGGTTTAAGGGCATCTCTAGTCGTTGCAACCCCCCCAGCACAAGAAAATCAACACAAATAGTACAAACGGCGCAAAATCAAAACCTGGGGCATGCTCATTTACCAGTCGTAGCCCACCCAACCAGGCAAAATGGGGGGCTTTTGCATGAAAAGTGGGGCAAAAGTAGGAGAGAGAGGCATCTTTGCATGCAAAGTGGGGCAAAAGTAGGAGAAAGATTCCTTTTTGCATGTAAAGCGGCGCATTTTGCCCCCCCAGGCCAAACCCAAGGGGCTGGGTTTGGCTTGGGTGCGCCGGCGCAAAAACGGCGCTTTTTCAGCTCCTGGGGGGCTGACTGGTGGAATTCGGTGCTAAAACGGCGCTTTTTGGGTAAAAAACGCCGCTTGGGGGGCTCTGGGGGGGACGACTGGAGATGCCCTAACGCAATTGTTTCTGAGCTGCATTGGCAGAGTGGCCCTGCTCGAGTTAAAAAGGTTATGGGTTCGATCCCCAGCGCATGCAATAATTTGTTTATATAAGTATAAAATAGTGTCAGTCTAGTTGTGTGACACAAATGCCTTATGAGCTGCAGTGGCTGCTTGCACTGATCGATTTAAAGTGGTCGCGGGATTGATTCCCGGCGCCACCAAAAAATTTGCCATTTTTCCGTCCCTATACGAAAAATTGATAGGTGTGTTTCCGCAAAAATATTATGCCACGTGTCAGCGCTAGAACTATTTAGGACCTATTTGCATTTTGTACTGTAGCAACTTTTAGGACTGGAACCAGTTTGCAGATCGTGAACAAGTGCGTCCACTTGCTGCGCGGTATACCTTATGCCGCGGTCCGACACAAGATGGGCTGGAGTGACGCGAGGCGCGCACAGGATGACACTACTTGGTAGGGAGTACATCCCCATAGCCGCACATGGTTATCATGTGTGAAATTAGATAAGTGCAAGAGAATTCAAACAATCGTGCATGCCGCCGCCGACAGGATTCCCTGCACGCCCGCCTCCGTTGTCGGTCGGAGAGGATCAAAACATGTGTCATTTGAACTACACACGGTTGCCTAATACTGGTAGATAGCGGGGACCGGCGGCTAGCTCGCCTTAGATGCGAATGGAGCTCTAGGGAGTGCACTCTCTAAGAGAGCGGCAAGGTGCCGAACCGCCGATCCGCCGACGGCCACGATGCTGATGCGAGTGCACTCTCCAAGAAGGTGGCAAGGTGTCGGTCCGCCGACGGCCACCATGCTGATGCGTGCGGCCAATGAACATCTGCAGGTTCCTCCTCTAAAACCAATCATCAGATTCCACCCTAGATCTGAGAGTAACATCGGCAACACACCATAAAACGTCGACACCGAGTCTTAGGATTCAACAAATCTAGCCAATTATGCTCCAATCATCGAAGGGTGACCTTGGTTGATCTCCTGCCTTGATTTTGCGTTAGGTCATGACCTGCAATCGCATGCGTTCGCCCATAGCCACGATGGTGTTGTGTGTGCCATCGAGAGACGATCAACAAATCTGTAAAACCAAGCAGCCGTTGTGAGGCTACCTAGGAGGGCTCAAAAACGGGTCATACCGCGTCAGGATTTGGAATCGTATTGGACACGGTAAACGAAACGACCATGACTTTTTTTGGGTAAGGAAACTATCGTAACTTGGAAACCGAGACGATATTTGAGAACAAACCTAGACATAAGCCAGTCATGAACCGGTATCACTTATGGATGGTGAGGTGGGTAATTTGTGTCTAACTTTAGAGCCAGTTTTAATGACCTACGAAACCAAATCAAGAAAGTCTTAACGCCTTTATTATGCCTTTATTATTACTAGGAAAGTGTCCGTGCGTTGCTACGGAACAATAGTACTATGCCGATAGATTTGATGTCTGTCTTGCCTTAAAGAAAATTTTCTCTAAACACGCGGTAGCCATTTGTACTTACTCTTTCCACTTGCTGGCATAACATAACTTTTGGTTCTGTTTAAACATAAGCTATCGGGATGAAAACCGTTACTCCTTGCACTTTGTGGCATTGCATAATTTGTCTACCAAGACCAAGGCCACAAGTTGTCCACGGATGATTGTCTAGCCTTCTCAATTGTCAGCCTGAGACAAAGTCACATGTATAGGAGGTCGACGGCACAAAAACAACTTGAAATATAAAACCTGGACCGCTGGTCAAAAATCAAAAACAACTTCAAATATAAATTCTAGACCGTTGGTCAAAAATACAAAAACAACTTGGAAAAAGTGTTAACACAAATATATCGTGTAAATTCTAGACCATCGATCTAACAATGTCAATACCTCACACTTCATTCAAGCATTCTTAGCGAATAAATCCTAAATCATGAAAATGAAATCAAGATTGAAAAGAACATCTGCACTACGCTTAACCAGTAAAACGTTTGGGGCAACATGAACACCATAAGAAGAAAAAAAAACTTTCAGGAATCAATTGTGCATATAATAGACTATTCAGAAAATAATACAATTAATAATAAAAAAGTGTGTATTTATAATTTCAGGGGTAATACGCAAAAGCTGAAGAAAAAATATTCGCAATGGAGACAAACCTTGGGTTAGCCGATAGTATAAACTGTAAACACTGCATAATAACCAAACGAGGATCCACGTGAGTTTATTCCCAATAGCAGGCGTAGATCTACTATTAGAATTATAACAGAAGAAAAACTACTACCATGCCGGACATATCCTATATCCTCAGCTCCGCAGATCACCATATCATTAGAACTTGACTAACACCAAAATCATGCAAGATGGTTCAAACTGAGCGCAAAACTCGTATTAACTGAATCAAATCTAACAAAATTAAGCAAATACAACGATTAAAAGTCATCCTGTTTATATGAAGCCTACATGTAGGAATTCCTAAATTATTGTAACTATGAGTATTCCATAATTTATGTACATCTTTACCATTTGCATAAGGATGTTTCCCACGGTCACTGGTAGAAAATAGGCCTTTAGTCCCGGTTCGCAAAGGCCATTAATCCCGGCTGTGCAACCGGGACTAAATATGTGTGACTAAAGGCCCCCCTTTAGTCGCGCCTCTTACGAACCGCGACTAAAGGCCCGTCCACGTGGGCGCCAGGAGTCCGTCGGGGCGGAGGACCTTTAGTCCCGGTTCTCGTGGCTAACCGCGACTAAAGGCCTCCTCCGCAGGTTTAGGGTTTTAGGCCCCCTAAACCTGGTTTCTTTTTTAATTTGTAGTGTTTTATTTCTGTTATATTTTATTTTGTGTTTTATTTTAATTTTGATGAAGTTTCAGTACACATATTCTACGCTACTATATACATGCATATGAAATTTCAAACAAGGAGAATTAAAGAGGAATATATAATATATATTCAATCTCGGGTGACCATATACAATTTCGAACAAGTTTCCATACACAATTTACCGCATAAAAAGGTCTTCGTCCTCGGTATAGTGTTCTCCTTTAGGATTGATGACTTCCCTCATGAAAAATCCTGCTAATTCCTCTTGAATTGGTCGGAAGCGAGCTTCTGGACTAAGCTTCTTCCGCAAGTTATCCGTCGCCTTCCGCACGCTATCCGACTCCTTCCGCTCAGAGGTGTGTTTCCGGATTTTCTCACAAACATAGTATCCACATAGATTGGTCCCCGGTGGCTGCTTATCCACATTAACTAACCTTCTAAATTCTAGCTCATGTTTGAATTCACCGAAAATTTGTTCTGAGAACCGTCTCCAAACCCTACAGGAGTTATTAGTTACTTGATATTAGGAAACGAACGAAAGAGACCGATCGATATAGAGCGCAAATGATTGAAAATAATTCCTTTTGCAGCATTTTTCTCATGTCGGCCCAAAGCTTTGAATCCGAATTCATAGAGTCCATGATTAGAACTCTGGAGGTGTGAAGTTCAATCATTAGCAGAATCCGGTGGAACCTGCGGACACGTTACATGCATAGTCATGCATAACTCATCGATTAGACATACCATGCATGGAGTAAACAAAAGAGAATGGGCACAAGAGAGAAACACTCACCCAAAATGGAAGGAAATAGAATATGACTTTTGAGTTGATGCTTTCTAAGAAACTTGTACAAGTCTTTCTCCACGTCTTCGGGCTGATTTTTTAACACATATCCATTAACGATATGTGGGTCAATGAACCCAACATCATGGATGTTTCTTATTTTGCATTCCCAAATCTTTAATCTGCATAATAGCATACGCAACAATAT
Organism: Alopecurus myosuroides; assembly: GCA_028641055.1. Taxonomy (NCBI): domain Eukaryota; kingdom Viridiplantae; phylum Streptophyta; class Magnoliopsida; order Poales; family Poaceae; genus Alopecurus; species Alopecurus myosuroides. The sequence goes on from CM054059.1 coordinate 100,829,238, forward strand.
AGTTAGGACAATATATATATATATATATATATAGTGCAGTCAATGAAGAACGAGATGAGGTAGAAATAAATCACTTACAGAACGTAGCAACTCAGCATAGATTTGTCGAGCTCGCGCAGATTGAACAGCTGGAACAATTCACTCATATGAACTTCTACAGAGTACCGTTTGGTGTGATGCTCCTTTGTAACATCCGCACAAACATATTCTTTGCCGGCCCATGTTATGAAATTCTTGTACCAACGTAGCAGATTTCGCATTTGTGGTGCTAGACTCGTTTCCTGCGCAGACTCGACGAGAGGCCCATTCCGCACATATTGTAATGCTATCTCACTTACTGGCACATCCTCAAGGTCTAACGAGACACGAAGAGTCAAACCCATCTCGGACGCTTGTTTCATGGCACTCGCTACAGTCAATCCAAGTGCTGCCGCAGCTGCTATGATCTCGGGGTCCTCTTCCGGACCGGCTTTCACTATGAGCGGGGGGATCGATTGTTTATTCTGCATCCCGAACTGGTCAACTTGTTTCCCGCTTTTTTTACTTTCTTCTTTCTCCTCCTTCAATATTTCTGCTTGCCTGCGAAGTTCACGTCCATAGTTGTCAGGCATATTCAGCTCGGCTTGGGACGGTGTCGTCAAAAAATCCTTAGCCCACTTCTTTTGCTTCTCAGTGAATACTTGCTTGGGCTCAGGCTCTTTTATCGCCTTCATATCCGCCTTCCATTTCTCATAATGAGCACCCGCGGCCAATTTGGTTTCAGCTTCACTAAGTTCCCAAGGCCTTGGGAGGAGAGGCTTCAGTGATGGCTCCGGTACCGTTGTGGTCTTAGGTACATAAGGGTCCGGGTTAATAGTCCAGGAGCGGGTTTACTTGATGTCCGCCTGCTTCTGCTTCTTCGCCGGAGGTGGATTAGGGGGCGTCGTACCCGCCGGAGGAGGATTGGGGGGCGTCGTACCCGCTGGAGGAGGATTGGGGGCGGCGGCTGCTTACCCGCCGGAGGTTGTGGATCGGGGGACGGCGTCGAATGGTGTGAAGGAGGTGTAGGTGAACCACCACCACCACCGCCGCCACCACCACCACCACCACCATCGGAGGGGGTGGACTTGTTAGCCTTGGCGCCTCGCCTGGAAACACTATGTACTTCTTTTTCCATAGAATGATCTGGCGCTTGACATCTCCAAGTCTTCTCTCCCCTTCGGGTGTAGCTTTGTCAATCTCCAAGTCCTCAAACTCTTGGACTATATCTTCCACCGTGACACGAGCATAGCTATATGCAATGGGGTTGTTGTGGTGGAGTGCTCCAGGTGTACAGGGTAAAGCACTGCCGGTAGCTACCTTCATGGAAACGTGCCCCACGGGATAATGCAGATCACATTCTTTCGTCTCCTTTACATCATCCACGGGGTAGTGAGGCTCCGGTGCACGAATCTCGATCGTCGGTGCATTAGCACCAGGCGGGGCATCCGTGGAAGCCACGCTGCTTCTCCGCTGCTGGCTTCCGAGATCCGCTTCATGATCTTCATGCGGCCCTGCAGTCGATCTTTATTTTACTAGTTCATGCACGGTCTGCTTCAACTCATGGAGTTCCGATGCAAACTTCGCCAAAAGATCTGCATCCCGGTCCGTATTTCTCTTACGGCTTCTGTAACAGTACGGGTCATTGTCCTGGGAAAACCCTACTTTCCACAGAATTCTGCCTTTGCCTCGTACATGTCCTCTGTGTTCATAATTCCCGAGGGATGTTGTCAGTGCGTCTTTCTCTCTGTTGAACTTGATCAAGCCCTCTTGAGCTTGGGTCATTGCGTCAATAAGGGCTTGGGTGGGAGCAAACTTTTTCTTCCGGTGAACACACACCCCTGTCTCCGGGTCTAGCGATCCCCCATGCCCGTACCACCAGATTTTGGCCCTTGGGTCCCATCCCTCTGTACCTAGAGGGATTCCTCGCACCATCAGGCCCTCCTCCATCTTCGCCCACTTAGGCTCCGAAAGGCAGTATCCTCCTGGCCCCATAATATGATGGTACTGTTTCTTACCCGCGTTGACCTTATTTTTTTTCGATATTTCCTTGAAATGCTCCGATTTATTTTTGCCTCAAAAATTCTGGCCAATCATCTTTCAGTCTCTCATGTTGTCCACTGAAATCCGGAGTCTTGCCCTTGTTGACATAGTCACGGGTTAAATTTTTCTTGAAGTTCCGGAATGCTTCGGCCATCTTCTGAAGAGCGAACTCTTTGACTAGCCTCCTCCTCTCATGTCCACCCGGAACCTCGTTACCGAATTCATCGACTTTGTTGTATTCCGGAGGTAGAATGAAATGTTCCATAAGCTTTTTCCAGCAATCCTTTTTCGTTCTCTTGTCGACAAAACTGAAACCAAGACGTGCCTTCTTTGGCTCCTTCCATTCCTGGACGGTGATCCAGACGTTGTCTCTAACAACGACTCCGCATTGGTTGATAAACTTTGTGGTGTGCTGTAGGGGCTTGCCGGTTGCACCGACTAATTCGATGGTATATGTTTCTCCTTGTTTCATCGCCTTGGATTTTCCACGCTTTGTCGTACTCGATCTGGCCAAGGGCTAAAAAAAGAAAGAGAGTCGCGCGCGTTAATACATATGTATTCACATTTCAGTAAGTTTGTATCACGAGAGGCTCAATGTATATATAAACCTCGCCGGAGGTGGTTCCTACTTGCAATTCAAGATCGTCGTTTGTCGACGGTTGACCTCTGTCGACAATGTCCGTTCCTTCACCTTCTTGATCATCGACAATGTATGTTCCACCGTCAAGGTTCAGAAAAGAAGAGACTACATCCTGTTCTTGCTCATCTTCTGAGCCAGGCACATAAGGAATCTCATTGTTTATGATGCCCATTAAATAACGTTCAGCCTCCGCATCCCTAAGCGGCTCGGCTCTATCGTCCGCCATATGTCACTCCTGCATGTAGTAAAAATTAATTAAGTTTAAAGGAATTGAAAAATAAGATTAAGGGGACATAGAGGAGGAGCAGCGACGGTTGTACGGTGTTAGGGCGCCGCTCGGGGCGGAGGGGGTTTAGGGGGTACGGTATAGAGGAGGAGCAAATATTGACGGTGATTTTTTAGTAGATATGAGACTTAGCAAATATTAGTACAAATATTTTACTTAGTGAAATGACCGTACTTTTTTTTGACTTAGGAATATAGTAGTGCTTCGGATTTTTTTAGCTTTTTTTTGACTTAGGAATATTTAGGGTTAGTAGACTTAGCAAATATTAGTACAAATATATATTTAGGGTTGGTAGACTTAGGGTTAGTAGGAATTTTTTTTGACTTAGGATTTTTTTTTTGAGAACTATAGCTTTAAGGAATGTTTTTGACTTAGAGAAAAACGAGTGCAGCCAGCCCAACTGCCAGCAGCCCGCGCGCCCTTCTCTGTTTCTCTCCCTGTCTGACGCGAAGGGTGACGCGAGCGTGACGCGAGCGCCCCTTCTCTGTTTCGTCTTCCTCCCGTGAAAGCAGAGGCGCGGCACCTCCACGGCCACCTCCTGCTTCCCGCCACAGGCCGGCGCGCAGCACCTCTAGCACGCACGCACGGGCACCTACCAAAGACGGGCGGGCACGTACCCCTAGCACGCACGCACGCACTGGCAACTAACCACCGTCGTTTCCGTCATCCTCTCCTATACCCCTCAAGCACGCACGGGCGGGCACCTACCGGAGACGGAATCGGCGAGGGCGGCGGGCACCAACCGGAGACGGAATCGGCGAGGGCGGCGCGGAGAAGACGAGGGCGGCACGGAGAAGACGAGATGAGTTTGGTCCATAGAAGATTTTCGGGGCAGCGAGAATATATAGGGCACCCCTTTAGTCGCGGTTGGTGTCACAAACCGCGACTAAAGGTTTTTTCGCGGCGTTTTCGTTCCCGCGACGAACCGCGACTAAAGGTACTTTTTCAAATACTTTTCGTTTTAAAATCTTAAAAATACAAATAATATATCAAAAAATTCAAAAAAAAACTAATTCATTTTAAAATCTTAAAAATACAAATAATATATCAAAAAATTCAGAAAAATAAAACTAATTCATTTGAAAATCTTAAAAATACAAATAATATATCAAAAAAATCAGAAAAATAAAACTAATTCATTTGAAAATCTTAAAAATATAAATAATATATCAAAAAATTCAGAAAATTAAAACTAATTCATTTGAAAATCTTAAAAATACAAATAATATATCAAAAAATTCAGAAAAATAAAACTAATTCATTTTAAAATCTTAAAAATACAAATAATATATCAACAAATTCAGAAAAATAAAACTAATTCATTTTAAAATCTTAAAAATACAAATAATATATCAAAAAATTCAGAAAAATAAAACTAATTCATTTTAAAATCTTAAAAAGACAAATAATATATCAAAAAATTAAGAAAAATAAAACTAATTCATTTTAAAAACCCATTTTTCCCGCCATTTCTTCCCTGTCTTCCCGCCTCCCGCTTCCCGCCTCTTTCTTCCTACCACTTTCTTCCCTCCTCCTGTCTTCCCGCTCCCATTTTTCCCGCCATTTCTTCCATGTCTTCCCGCCTCCCACTTCCCGCCTCTTTCTTCCCGCCTCCTGTCTTCCTGCTCCCATTTTTCCCGCCATTTCTTCCCTTTCTTCCCGACTCCCGCTTCCCGCCTCTTTCTTCCCGCCTCTTTCTTACCGCCTCCTGTCTTCCCGCCTCCTGTCTCCGGCGTGAGAAGAAAACAGATCCCTTTAGTCCCGGCCTATTTTACCAACCGGGACGAAATGGTTCGGGTTTCGTTGGTAAACGGATCGTCCCTTTAGTCTCGGCCAGTTTTACCAACCGGGACGAAATGGTTAGGGTTTTGTTCCGACCAATCGAAAAGAATCACACGGATCGTGTGTTTCTTTCAAGCGCTTGTGAGTCGTTGGATCAGGGGTGTGTTTCTTTCGAGCTGTTGTGAGCCGTTCGATCAGGGGTACGGTGTGTTTCTTTCGAGCGGTTGTGAGCCATTGGATCAGGGGTGTTTCTTAACCGTTGGATCAAAACCCTAGCACAACACTTTGTGAGCCAGAGGACCCTATGTATAGCCCACCTTCATACACCAGTGAGTTCATCGACCAAATACGAAACATCCGGATTCGCCAGCATACGTCCTGTCGTGCATTTGGTACGCATATATGCACTCAGTAGCCACGGCATGGGTGTATGCTGGCGATACCGATTGTTTTGTTCTACACCCCCCTTTAAGGTTTGATACATCATTCAGTTCATCGACCAAATACAAATCATCCGGATTCGCCATCATACGTCCTATCGTGCATTTGGTATGCATATATGCACTCAGTAGCCACGGTAGGGCTGTATGATGGCGATACCGATTGTTTTGTTCTACCCCCCCCCCCTTTAAGGTTTGATACATCATTCAGTTCATCGACCAATTACAAATCATCCGGATTCGCCATCATACAGCCCTGCCGCGGCAGGGCTGTATGATAGCGATACCGATTGTTTTGTTCTACATCCTCGATCCCTTGAAGGTTTGACAAAAGGTTTGATACATCATCCGTTCATCGACCAAATACAAATCATCCCGATTCGCCATCATACGTTTTAATTCACATGATCAATTCAACAAAGTGTGGTACAATAAATTATTACACATCAATTCTTCCCTTGTGTCCCTGCTTGCTTACGATTGTGCCGTATCCATGGAGCATCCTCATCATTTACCTTAATGCTTGGGTCAGTGTTCACTTTGAAGGGCGGAATTTCACCAAACATATTATAATCTTCTGAATGTCTGTCTTGTCCTCCACTCCCACGATGTTTCTTTTCCCTGAAAGAACAATGTGGCGCTTTGGATCATCACATGATGTACTGATCGTTTTCTTATCTTTCCGTTTCCTCGGTTTGCTACTCATGTCCTTCAAATAGAAAACCTGAGCGACATCTTTGGCTAGGACGAATGGTTCGTCAAGGTAACCAAGATTGTTGAAATCCACCATTGTCATTCCGTATTGCTCGTCCACCTTTACCCCACCTCCTGTTAGCTTGAAACATTTGCACCGGAACAAAGGGACCTTAAAGGAGGGTCCATAGTCAAGTTCCCATATCTCCTCTATGTAACCATAATATGTGACCTTCTGCCCATTCTCGGTTGCTGCATCAAAGAGGACACCACTGTTTTGGTTGGTGCTCTTTTTATCTTGGGCGATCGTGTAAAATGTATTCCCATTTATCTCATACCCTTGGAAAGTCGTTATAGTCGAAGATGGTGTCTTGGCCAACATGTACAGCTGATCTCCAACATCATTGTCATTCATTAAATGTTTTTGCAACCAACTGCCGAAAGTCTCCATGTGGGCCTTTTTAATCCAGGATTCAGGCTTCCCCGGGTTGTCCGAGCGTAAAATATTCTTGTGTTGCTCGAAGTACAGAGCCACCAAGCTGGAATTTTGCAGAACTGTGTGGTGTGCTTCAGTCATAGAATGACCGTCCATACATATCGTTGATTTCCTTCCGATCGTGCCTTTTCCACTTAGTCTCCCCTCGTGCCGCGATTGAGGAATACCAATCGTCTTAAGTTCAGGAACATAGTCAATACAGAACTCAATTACCTCCTCATTTCCATAGCCCTTGAGGATGCTTCCTTCTGGCCTAGCACGGTTTCGAACATATTTCTTTAATACTCCCATGAACCTCTCAAAGGGGAACATATTGTGTAGAAATACAGGACCAAGAATGGAAATCTCTTCGACTAGGTGGAGCAGGAGGTGCGTCATAATATTGAAGAAGGATGGTGGGAACACCAACTCGAAACTGACAAGACAATGGACCACATCGTCTGGTAACCGTGGTAGATCTTCTGGATTGATTACCTTCTGAGACATTGCATTGAGGAATGCACATAGCTTCACAATGGCTACTCGAACATTTTTCGGTAGGAGCCCCCTCAAAGCAATCGGAAGCAATTGCGTCATAATCACGTGGCAGTCGTGAGACTTCAGGTTTTGGAACTTTTTGTCCGCCATGTTTATTATTCCCTTTATATTCGACGAGAAGCCATACGGGACCTTCATACTGCTCAGGCATTCAAAAAAAATGACCTTCTCTTCTTTGGTAAGAGCGTAGCTGGCACGACCTTGAAACCATTCCGGATGCCGGTCATCTGGGTCTTTCAAAAGTTGTTGGTCCTGCCGTGCTTCCTTTGTATCATTTGTCTTCCCATACACGCCCAAGAAGCTTAACAGGTTCACGCAAATATTCTTCATAACATGCATCACGTCGATTGCAGAGCGGACATCTAGGACTTTCCAATATTGTAGCTCCCAAAATATAGATTTCTTCTTCCACATGGGTGTGTGCCCGTCAACTCCCTGCGGAACTGATTGTCCGCCAGGACCCTTTCCAAAGATGACTTTCAAATCCTTGACCATATCAAATATCTCCGCACCAGTACGTTCCGCAGGCTTCGGCCCGTGACCTTCCTTGTCGTGGAAATGCTTCCCTTTCTTTCTTACGTTATGATTTCGGGGAAGAAATCGACGATGAACCAGGTACACGTTCTTCTTACAATTATCCAAGTATACACTTTCAGTCTCATGTAAGCAGTGCGTGCATGCTATGTATCCCTTATTTGTCTGTCCCGAAAGGTTACTGAGAGCAGGCCAATCGTTGATGGTTACAAAAAGCAACGCTCGTAGGTCAAATTCCTCTTCTTTGTGCTCATCCCACACACGTACACCAGGTCTGCCCCACAACTGTAAAAGTTCATCAACTAATGGCCTTAGGTACACATCGATGTCGTTGTCGGGTTGCTTCGGACCTTGGATGAGCACTGGCATCATAATGAACTTCCGCTTCATGCACAACCAAGGAGGAATGTTGTAGATGCATAGAGTCACGGGCCAGGTGCTATGGCTGGAGCTCTGCTCGCCAAAAGGATTCATGCCATCAGTACTTAGACCAAATCTTATGTTCCTTGCGTCAGCTGCAAAATCTTTGAACTCTCTGTCGATCTTTCTCCATTGCCTCCCATCAGCGGGGTGTCTCAACTCCCCATCGGACTTACAGTCCTCTTTGTGCCATCGCAACAACTTGGCATGCTCTTTGTTCCTGAACAGACGTTTCAACCGTGGTATTATAGGAGCATACCACATCACCTTGGCGGGAACCCTCTTCCTGGGTTTCTCGCCCTCAACATCGTCACCAGGGTTATCGCCTCTGATCTTATAACGCAATGCAGTGCATAGAGGGCATTCATTCAAATTCTCATATTCACCGCGGTAGGGGATGAAGTCGTTAATGCATGCATGTATCTTCAGAACCTCTAAACCTAGAGGGCAAACAACCTTCTTTGCTTCGTACGTACTGGCGGACAACTCGTTATTATTTGGAAACATATTCTTCAACATTTTCAGCAAATTTTCAAATGATGAGTCAGCTACACCTTCCCGTGCCTTCCATTTCAGCAAATCTAGTGTGCAGCCCAGCTTTTTCAGACTATTATCGCATCCTGGGTACAACGAATTTTTGTGATCCTCTAACATGTCCAAATTCTCCCTCTCCTTGTCAGTTTCGCAGCGTCTCCGTGCATCAGCAATGGTCCGACCAAGATCATCAGCGGGCTCATCATGTGCCTCTTCTTCACCTTCATCTAACCCTTCCCCACCTTCAGCATCATCCTCCATGAAAGTATCACCGAAATGATCATGATAGTTGTCATCGACATCATCCCCTTCTTCATCTTCTTCCATTCTAACCCCTCTTCCTCCATGCTTGGTCCAACAATTATAGCTTGGCATGAAACCGTGCCAAAGCAGGTGCATGTGAACGTCTCTTGAGGAGGAGTAACCCTTCTGATTCTTACAGACAGCACATGGACAGATAATAAAACCTCGCTGCTTGTTCGCATTTGCCACTACGAGGAAATCTTTCAAACCCGTAGTGAACTCGCCGGAGAGTCGGGTACCGTACATCCATTGCCGATTCATCTGCATTATTATTATATAAAGTATATAATTAACCATCATGCATTTGTTAAACTAACTAGCTAGAAATAATACAAATTAAACAATGAACTACACACATGCATATTTTATCAATGACACATGAAAGGTTCAAGTTGTTAACCGCGATCGTGGAGGAAAAATAAATGAGAAGGCTCAAGTGTGGTTCGGACACTTCATATCATGTTTGTTTCATGCTCTCGGGCATTTCATCGAACACCTTGTGTGCATAGGAGGAACCAAAAGCAAACCCACCACCCCCCTTGTGAATATTGTGAATAGAAGTGGCACCAAATGTGGCTAAGTGAAGTGAGCTGAGTCCTATATAGGGATGGGCCTTTAGTCCCGGTTGGCCTGGCCAACCGCGACTAAAGGCCTTCGGGCCAGCCTGAGGACCTTTAGTCCCGGTTGGCCTGGCCAACTGGGACTAAAGCCCCTCCCGTCCGCCAGCTGTCGACCGAGCGCGCTGGGCCCAGATTGTCGCACCCGGACTTCTAGGGGATACTCACAGTCCGTTAAACAGTCGATAAATGGCTTACGGGGCATACCGGCACCCGCATCTCAATATGAGCAGGCCAACACGTAAACGTGTGACAACCATTCTCGTACTATTCATCGTCTGCGCAAACCATCCCATAGAAATCCAGATACTTCCATTGACGTACTTCAAAACATACACACATGGTACGTCAACGGCATGGGAACAAGTGATATCACAACAGATCTCTACGACACAAAAGATTGAAATAAGTTGCAAATGGCTCTCATTAGAGCAGAGATAGCAAATACAATCATCCAGAGGACACATGTCCCAACAATACATCATTACATCATAGCGGAAGCATTCAACATGTCTGAGTACAGACAAGAACCAAATAGGCCTAAGAGGCCGGAAACAAACAGACGGAGCCCATCCACGAAGTCTCGGATCCTGCTCGGGTCCGCTATCTACTCGTCAGCAGTCTCGTCATACTCCACGTCGTAGCCACCATGTAGATCCTCGAAACGTAGTCTGCGGAAACCACAGCCCCAAAGGGGTCAGTACATAAACGTACTGGCAAGCAAGACTCACAGTTCACCAAAGTGTAACCCGTCAACACCAAGCACAGATGCTTTGGGTTCAACGGAAGAAAGGGGATATGAAAGATGCTGCAACTGGTTGCTCTAACCCACTACAGAACATACTACAACTTCCGGCTAACAGATAGGAGATAAGATCGCGTATAGTAACCAACTGTTGTTAACCACCAAACAAACCCATCCTAGACCTCGCCCCTTATCCAAAGAAGCAATCCGAGGATAACTCACACAGTTGGATTAATGATGGTTCAGATTATTGTGTCAATAAGCCTATTACTAGTCAAGTTGTTAATCATTGGGTGTAAGGTTGTTAATCATTAGGTTTAAGTTGTCCTGAGTACTTGTTAGCCAGTACTTTCACCAAGTAGTCCATAACCGCGGAAAACACGGCTTCTCGAGAAGATTTATCCCTGCAGGGGTGCACCAATTTGGCCGTACACGTAAGAATAACCCGCCAGACGGGGGATCAACCCACCAAGCGAGGTACTCAACACAACCCAACTCTTCTTCGCATCAAGCCCAAAGAACCTTGGGCGCACGGCTAATCGAGCCCCGAAGAAAAGGGACCCTCATAGCACTCTAAGAACGTGTCCCCCTATATGCCGACTACAAAAGTTCCACCCTGGCCTGGGCTCGCAAAAACATGCATGCGGCAAATGGAAAACACGAACTAAATGAGGCGATTTGGACGAGATGCGAATCGAATCAAATTGAGGGGGGCGCCCATACTCGCTTCCCACATGCGGGTAGTGCGCTCATCATGGATCAGTAGACAAGACCCTTTTCCTATTAGGGTCGACACTAGCAGGCCTCAAAACCACACAGGGCCTCCTGCCGGTGCCTTACCATCAAATTATTATTAATAATAACATTAGCATGATTGATTGATTAAACATCGAGCCCCCAGAACATAAAAGTAATCTAGTAACGGAAAGTAACGGGTAACAGACTCGAGCAAAAACAACCCTAAGCATGCTAGTAAGACACGGGCAACAAGCAAAAGGTTATAGGTATGGAGGTGAGGCAATATCAGGGTTAAAGGATACATGTGATAGGTTCGTAACAGAAGCAACTAATCATAGGGCTAGCAGAATAGACAACGGAAAGTCTCGGTAACCAATGTTGAGAGGAACACGATGGTTCATGTGAGTGATAACTTGCCTGCAAACCCAGTAGCCTGGTACTGAGCTAACTCCTTAGAAGGGGTGTCGTAAGGATCGTCGGTCTCAACGTCGTCGTTTATCCGAGAAGAAGCAATCAAACAATGCAGAAAGATAAACAATCAATAACATGGCATAGTGCACAAACATGGGATGATGCATGACCATTTAATTGATGCATCAAATTAAACTAGTTGACAAGATAACAACATGATTAAATGGACCCACATGCAATTGGATTGCATATGAAAAGCCCATGGATTATGGTTGAATTAATTGTTTTACAACTAATCAAATTGTGTAAGTGAATTAGCATGATGCATGGATGAGGAAAACAGCAAAATAACAACAATAGAACCAAATGGAAATAAGGTTTACCAATTTTGGAATTTTATTTATCAAGTTATGGAATTTTGGTTCCTTAAAGGTGTCACACAAGCATTTATTGTTTTCACCAATTTTAATTGTTCAAAACAAATAACAAAATTCATATTTGAAAAGAACACAAGATTTTAGGTGGATTACATGTTTCACTTGTTGAAAATGGATTTCAAATAAATTATTTATGAATTAAACAAGTTTAAGCAAGAATTAAATGAATTTAATTCAAACATGAACTTATTTGAATTTTTATTTGTGCAAAACATTGAGTGAAGTTCATATTTGAAAAGGTTATGCTTTTATGGTTTGAAAACATATTTTATATGTCCCAAAAGAATTTGTTTTGATCAAGTTATGAATTTAACAATATTAAATGATTTAAACAAGGTTTAAATCATTTAACCAATTTTAATTATTCAAAACATGAAACAAATTTTATATTTGAAAAGGTGGTTTAATTTTGCATGGAAAACATATTTTATTTGTTGAAATTGGATTTAAAATGAGCAAGTTATTATTTTGGCAATTTTAAATGCATTAAACAAGAAACAGTTGTTTTCAGCAATTTAAATTATTCAAAACAGCAAAAAAAATTTATATTTGGAAAGTACATGAAAATTTGATTGGAAAACATATTTAGTTTGTGGAATTTGGAATTTTTATGCCCAAGTTATGATTTTTGCAAAATTAAGTGATTTAAACAAGAATTCAAATATTGCACCAATTTAAAATATTCAAAACAGTAACAAATTTTATATTTGGATAGAGCATTCAATTTGGGACAGAAAACATATTAAAAATGTTGAATTTGGAGTTGGGATGAATTACTTATGCATTTTACAAGATTTGGTGCAAATCTGCCATTTTTTTATGAACTAGGGCTTGGAAATAAATTTACAAGGGTTAGAATTAATCAACAGGGACCTAACTGTGATTCTGAGATGTTTCTGTGACCAAACAATTGGAAATAAAAAAAGAGGGTTTTATTGAGGGAGGGGGGATTCGAACCCCCACCTCCTGCTGTGCGTTGGGGCTGCTAACCAGTGGGATGTGCTGCTGCTTGTGACAGGAAGGGGGAAGGAGTGAGGATAAGGTTCAGGACTCGGTGGTTTTTAATCTGAATCTGAAACTGTACATGGACTGAACCGGGCAGACAGCAACGATGGAGGACCGCCGGCAGTTCGCTGCTCTCTCGCCGCGGTGGCCGTGGGCAGGAGGGGCGTGGGGTGCGGTGCGGCCAAGGGAGAGAGGAGGGAGGCGAGAGGGAAGGAGGGGAAGGCTCACCTCGAGGCAGGGAGGCGGAGCAGCGCTCGGGGCAGCGGTGGCGAGCAGGGCGACGGTGGCGACTTGAGGAGGACGGCGGCGGCGCATCCGGCTCTCCCGGCTCGAGCCGAGGGGGTGGAGAGGAAGCCCACGGTGGGGGCTTTCCATTCCGGCCCTCACCGCGGACGGAGGGTGACGGCAACTCCGATGACCACCGGAGGGAGAGGGGCTCGGTACAGGTTCAGAGATACAGTACAGGGAGAAAAAAAGCAGGGAGAAGGAGATGGAGTGGAAGAAGGAGGAGTGGAGGCGGTGAGAGGGAAGAAGGAGGGAGAAGGAGAGGTAGAGGAAACCCTAGGGCAGGAGCTTAGGTTTATAGAGGAGGTGTAGGTGGTGATCACCATTGCCTGCATCTGCTCTGTCGACGTGGGAGCACGGATAGAATCCGTACGAGGAAGAAGACAGAGCAAAGGGTTATCGGGCCAGGGGGAGTTTGGGCTGGGCCTCTCTCTCTCTGTTAGCTGTGTTAATTTTTTTTATTTTTTTTTCTTTGCTCTCTTTTTTTTTTGCTGACTTGGAAAATGGAAGAAATAGATGAGTGTTAGGGTTAGGAAAAATTTTAAAAAAGTATGGTTAGGTTAGTTTTTCAATAGCAACTAAATGCTAACTTTAATTTCCAAAAGTTTTCAAATTTAATTTGCTGTTTGTAATTTAATTCAAATTGGATGGATTTTATTATTAATTGCATTCTTTGAAACAAAATTTTAAATGGCATGAACCTTGGAGTTTGAAATAGAAACAAAAAATTAGAATGTTTGGTAATTTGCACATATTCAATTGGGGTGTTGTTTGATGATTTGAATTTGAGTTTTGAATGCAATTTATATTAGGTGGATTATTAAATAACAAATAAGAGTTGAGCTTTTTATTATTTCATGGAAACAAATGGAAGTGTTAATTGAACCATTTTATTTGGAGAGTTTTGTTTTGCAATTTTCATAATTTCAACATGGTTGTTGTTTGGAAGAAAATCATAATTGAATTTGAAAAGGGTTTGATATTAAATGAATTTTTGATAGAAACAAAACAACAGTTTGGAATCACAACTTTAATGGAAACAATTGATTGATTTGATTTGAAATATGATTTTGGAAATTGTAACATCACAAGGATGAAACAAAAGGTTTGAATTTTGGTTTGAAATTCAAATAGAAAACAAAGGAAAACAAATGGAAACAGAGGAAAACAAATGGAAAACAAACAAAACAAATGCAATGAACATGATGTCATGATGCAAAACATAAAATAACAGAGAGCAAAACATTCTAATGGATATTTTTCATACTTGGGATGTTACAAGATAGTTGGTCGCGGGTCTCCTCCCGAACCGCGACTAAAGACCCCTTTGGTCGCGGTTCGATTATTTTGGGGACTAATGGGGGTGTATGGAAGCCTCTTTTCCTACTAGTGGGTGTTTGAAATGAACTAACAATACCATCAATAAGACTGAACAAAAACAAGAAAGAACATTCAGAATCAGAGAGAGGTGAGTCACCAAGGCAAAAACATTGTACCGATCGAAGACTTGGTTGCAGCCCCCCTTTCCCTTCCCTCCTCGTCCCTCCCGCGAGCGGCGATGGGGGAACCCTAGCTCCCCTCTCCTCTAGCCCCCCCTCTCTCGTCTCCCCTTCCTCGCCGCCGCCGGTAGGCGTCTACGGCCGATGGCCGAGCGCGGGTGGTGGCAGGGCTTCTTCTCCCTCCCGTGCGGGGCCTGGGCGCGGGCCTAGGCATCAGCGTGGGCGCTAGCTTTTCGAGGGGTTGGGCGGCGTGGCTACTCCGGTGGTGGTACGGCGACCTCGAGGCGGGGCGGCACGCTGGTGGCGGCGGTAGCCTGGGGCACCTCCATGGCAGCGGTCGACTCGGGCGGTGCGGGCCGGTGGCCTTTCGCTATGGAAGGCATCAAGGCAAAACCGCCCTATCGATGATGAGCGTCGGGCACGGCGGCGCGGTTCTTCGGAGGCGGCAGCGAGAGTAGCACCGTGACAGAGATGGGGGACCTTGGAGTTGGCCATGGCCGTGCTCTGTGGCCCAGATCTGGGCCCGTTTGGGCCTGACCTGGGTTCTACGGGCCGGCTAGTGCTCATGTCCAGAGTCCATCTGCAGGACAACATCGGCGGCCTTGGCGCGGCAGCACGGCGGCTCGGCTAGTTAGGCCTGATTCGGGCCTGCAGGGCTGATCTGGGCCCAACCGGCCCTGCTGCTGCGTCCGATCGGCGACCGCCTCCGGCGGTGGAGGATGGATCTCCTCCTATAGGCTACTGATGTTGGCCTTGCGGGCCTATCTGTGTTGTCAGCCTTGCTCTTCTGTCACAATGAACCCTCAACTTGCTGGTTTCCTGGTGGGAGGCTGCGGATGCCGGGGCGGCGGGCCTGGAAGGTGGGCTGGACGGGCATCTCTACGGTGAGCGACGTGGCGGCGGTGGTGGCCTGGTTCTTTGGCCGTGTGGATGGCATGGAGCGGGCAGCGGGGGTTCCTGGCGTTGGTGGCGGCAACTCCCAGACCGTGTTTTGGAGACCTTTCTAGGAGGTAGTGGGGCGGTTCGACTTTGCGAGCGTTGTTCGTAGGTGTTTCCGAGCGAAAGCTTCGCGCTTCAGCACCAATGGCGGTGATGCCTGCGGGTATCGTTACCCTCCTGGGGGCGCTGTTGTGGCTTCCTATGTTGCGTTAGGGATTCGGGTGAAAACCCTTGACATCTAGGTCTCGACGGCGGAGACGTGCTACGTCGTTACCCTCTTGGGGGCGTCGTTGTGGAGTCTCGTACTTCGAGCCCGTTCCGATGCTTTCAGTGGCAAGTTTGGTTTTCCTTTTTTCTTCTTTTCTTATCTTTGGTCTGCTTTCTAAGAGGTGCCACTCATCACCTTGTATCGGTTCGACCGTTGGGCTTTATTTATAAAGCGGGGCAAAATGCCTGTTTCGTCTATTAGAGAGAGGTGGAGCTTTCTCGCCACGCTTACCCATACCTGCTTCACCGGGAGGAGGAGAGGAACACGAGAGAGCAGACGATGCCATCATCGCCAACATGAACCCATCCAAGGAATTGTACCTCCATCAGTTCCCAAACAGTGTACGCAGTAATAACTGAATTACATATGTAATAGGGATCGAATCTTGTGGTATAGAGAAATAAGGATATCTCAAAGAAAGACAGCCAAGCTATCTACGCAATATGAATGGCTACTGGGGAAAGGAAGAGGAAAAGAAAGATAGAACCCTGAACCATATATATAGAGGTTCTGAGAGGCAAATGGAGGGACGCATGTCCACTCTGAGCAATAGTAAATGATTGGAGACGGCCAAGCTTCCTCACCATTATTCCGCCGATGCCACATTCTTGACGAAACAGAACAATTGTTGTGTAAAAGACGGTGGGTCGTGGGCTCATATGGAAGAGAAGATGCGGAGAGAATCAAAATCGCGGCCCGACGAAATAAAGGCCCCCAATAAACTTCTCCGGAGGAGCAGCCCTGGAATGCAAGCTTACGTCAGCCCAGTTCACGAGACGCCTTCCAGGTCGATTTCCGGAGCAGCAGCCCGTTTACGTGTGCTCGGCCAGCTTGCTCGGGCTCACATCCGCTGAGAGAGGCCCAAATCGCTGTGAGGAGGCGGAAACACTATATAGCGCCTATAGCACTACATAATACGACTCGCCCGTGTAACTTCTTGAACATGGGCCGGCCCACTAAGTCTCGTCTTCATCCGGAAAATAATGCGTGAAAACGGTGGGGGAAAGGGGTTTCGAACCCGACACCTCCCAGCAAGCAGCCAACGCAGGTGGCCACTGGGACAAGCCACCGTTCGTGTCAAGGTATCCTCTTTTAACTTTTTATTGTCTTGTTGTTTCCCTTTTTTTCTGTTTTTAATTTTCGTTTAATTTCTTTCTTTTTTGTTTTATTATTTCTTTTTTCGTTTTATTTCCTTTTATGCGAAAATATTAGTTTTGAAATCTGTTCAAATAAAAAATTATTTTGTTCAAATTAAAATTTTGTTCAAATTCGAATTTTGTTCAAATAAGAAATTTATTTTTGAAAAATGTTTTGATTTAAAAATCGTTCATATTTGAAAATTGTTCATTTAAAAAATTTGTTTACTTTTTTAAAAATTGTTCAGATTTGAAAATTGTTCATATTAAAAAATTCACTTTTTAGAATCATTCAGATATTTGTTTTAAATAAAAATTATAAATTGATAAAGAATGGACAAGCAAGAAAAAAAAGCTAGCAAAGGACTGTACCTGAATTCCTGCTGGCCTGGTCTCGCACGTGACTTTTTTTTTGAGGGATGGCGTCCATCGCTCATTCGCTCTCGC
Organism: Alopecurus myosuroides; assembly: GCA_028641055.1. NCBI lineage: Eukaryota > Viridiplantae > Streptophyta > Magnoliopsida > Poales > Poaceae > Alopecurus > Alopecurus myosuroides. The sequence goes on from CM054059.1 coordinate 100,846,491, forward strand.
TTGTTCGCAGCAATCACCTTACGTTACCGCTGGCTTCGTAGTTCGTACGCGACTGAGCGCTCGCTAACACTAATGGGCCGGTCCATTATCCGCGCGCGCAGGCGAGTCCTTATAGGACTCCCTACATAGGAGGTCCCGTGAGGAGGCGTAGCTAGTTCAGTTTTACTGTTTCCTAATTAAAGCTGAATTGGTGCTCGGGTATTGTGTGAACATATTTTATACTATCAGTATTACATCGTACTCCCTCTGTACCGAAATATATGACGTTAAAGGGATTGTAGACCAAATTTCGTCACGTTACGAGATTTTGCGAGTTTCCAAAAATACCCTCCCACCGACAGCTCGCTTCCTCTTCTCCACTCGTCCCCTCTCAGTCTCGCTCACGCTGTCCGTCGCCGGTCTCGCCGTCAACGCCCTCTCCTGGCCTTCCGTCAGCGCCCTCTCCCTGCCTCCCGTCGTGACCCTTCCTCACCGCACCCACCACCTCGCCGTTTCCTCTCGCTGTCAACGGTCTCCCCTTCCAGCCTTCCTCCACCTCGCCCCCCTTCATCCAGGTCAAAGATTGTTTTTTATGCGCCGGCGACGAGCTTCTCGGCGAAGGAGCACAGGATCTGTGTCCGCCGGCGCTGGTTTGGGCGATAGAGGCGCCGGATGCGGAGCGGCGCCCGAGCGGCGAATCTGGAGCGGCGTAGTAGCCTAGCTGGAGGCGCACGACTGCGTCTACTTCCAGTCCTACTCCCACATCGGCATCCACGAGGCCATTATCAAGGTGAGCCACCACACCTGTACCCGATTCAGCCCCCCCTCCTCTCCCCGCGGAACCCTTCCGAGCAGAGCTAGGGGATGCCCCCTGCAGGCGCGGTTTTTTCCGGACCCGAGTTGCCTTTTTGCTGAACTTCCTTGTGATTTGGCAGGACCGGTGAAATTCCTTGCGGTCTTTCTGGACCAGGCGAGCTCGTGCCGGTGCGCGCCCAGAAGGTGCCGGACCAGGGCTGGGAGCGGCGAGCTGGTGGCGCCCAAGGCTGGCCAACGAGGCGCTCCGCCAGGGGCTCAAGGAGTACTCCAGCTGGCCCACTTTGCCGCAGCTCTACATCAACGGCGAGTTCATCGGTGGATGCAACTTCACAGCTGGTACTTATGATGTTTGCCTTTCCTCTTCCACGGTTACAGTTACAAATCTGAGAATTATCATGTGTGAATTTTTTTACTCTTCCTCGGAGTATGTGTGAAATTTGTTTGGTTGAGTATGGGACACAAGAATTCGTTCAGATAGACACTCCAGATGAGATGAGAACGAGACCCCCTTTGTTGTGAAATTGTCCCTGTTTTTACTAGAGCGATAATCGATCACCAGGGCATGATCTAATGGTGTGTGATTATTAATCAGTATACTGCAATGTTCTTGTCAATATGAATTTAATGTCATCTCAAAAATTTGCTTTGCTTGGGCTTGCTACATCAGCTATGTGCAACTAGTACGGTACTAGCTACTAGTGCAAGCTAGCTCATCCGAACAAGGAACGTCTCTTGTAACTGGTAGTGGCAGGAGACCAATTCTAGGCCACATACCAATTCTACCTGAAAATGTCTCATTTCCTTCTTTATCAAACCTAGGTCTTGCCACCGCAGTGAGAAACATGACCTTGCCAATGCTGTTTTTGTTTGGAACTGTTCTTATAGGATCTTCTTCCGTAGGGTGTAGGTAGTAATTTCTGTCCTCTTTTGTCATGTTGAAAAATTTCTCATCAATATGCAGAATATTAAGCATTTTAGCCATTTTGGGTCTTGCATCTCCTCTAGTTTTCTCGTCTACGAACGAAAAACAAAATTCCACCCTAGTCTTCATATGTTTTTCAGTTAGAGATGGCCTCACCGAGTTAGAGTGCCTCCTTATTTCCTTCATTTCGAAGCGTCTAAACAGAGTTGTAGGGCTACATCTTAGCTGCCAAGCGAGTGATCGGATGGTAGATCTTTGATTTAGTGGTATCGTTGGGATTAGTTCCATATTAATACCAACTGGTTTCCTTCCACATCTTCCTTTCTTTTTATTTGCGACATCAACCTCCAAACCTGCTTCGATTTGTCTCATCGCCTTCTTCCAAATCCGCTGGATAGCTTGAATATCCACTCCAAAAAATTGTGCAATCATTTTCTTGTCGTCTCTTTTCATTTTTCCACCTCTGCTCATAGAAACAGTATGCATTGCCACATAGGCAGCATATTTCTGACAATCATCAAGTAATTTTCTTGTTTTCTTCGGTTGCTGCCCAACTACAAGTTGATTCGCTTCCTCTTTTTCGGGCTGAGATGCTTCCTCTTCCATATTGACATCACCATGTTCATCGAGGCCTTCTGTATTCATGAGAAATAAAGTGTCAATTTTAAGAACAAAGTCTAGAAAAGTGTCAATTTTAAGAAAGTGGTCTACAAATTTCAGTAAATGGACTATGAAAGAAGACTACGAGTTGCATTCAGATTATGTTAGACCAATAGAGAATAATCCACTGACAACCACCTCCCTCACTATCTAGCTTCAGAGGTTAGCTATTGGTATGGAGTTATTGGTTCAAACTGACAGACAAATGAATATCTCCTCTTGAGCTGCTATCCATATAGAATGCATGGAATTTAGCTATACTTTGAATTTAGCTGTATTATGGAAAAATTCATTTGCTGTAGCCTATTTGCAATAGAAATTTCTATTTGCTGATAATCCCTTTGTATCACTAGCAGCAACAGCAAGTGCTTGCTTGCTTGCTACTCCCTGACAAATTTCAGCACAAATTTCAGTACACAAATTTTAAATTGGGTAATTAAATTGCAGTAGCACTATTGCAGCACTATAGGCTTGCAGTAGCAATATAATTCTTGTAGTACCATTTCATATATGTGGATCTTTTGAGTTGCAGTTGAGGCTAGAAACATAAAATTACGAGATTAAAAGGCCATTTAGTATAAACTCTAGTTCATTTGTCATGTTATATTTTCTATGATGGGCTCAAGGAAGTTGGGCTTCTCTGATTGTAACTGTGGCATAAAATTACAGTATCTTTTTAGAGTACTTAGTAAATGGACTATATATATTTCATTTCTGTTTGCTTGGGATAGCATTGCATTGCAGATTTATAAATTGCATGTTCATCAATACCTGTAGCACCATATTCTTCAGTTTCTTGTTCATCATGTTCTTGTTCATCATAGGGTTCTTGTTCATCATGAAGTTCTTGTTCTTGCATTACTTTATTTTCTTCGTCTAGAGGTGGCGTAAAGTTGAGGTCCGGGACTGCCATGTTGATCAGCGGCAGCAAGTAGTTAAGCTGGACGACGTCAACGAAGAAGACGATGTGCAGCTGACAGCAAAGTAGGGGGTGACTTCATGATCTGGAGCTGCTTTTAAGCTTGATCAACCAAGAAGAGGGCCTGGGCTGATCCTGAGGCAGTGGGATCTGCACTCCTGGGGTGCCCGGTGACGATATGCTCCTCGATTTCAAACTCCTGGAGTACGATGTTGTTGTTCCTGGGTGAGTACTGAACCTGCTCCTATGATCTGATGTGAATTTTTGCACGACCTGATGCGATCCTGTGCATGACCTGAGCTACGACTGGTGATGCTTTGCACGAACTGCTCTGCTGGTGATGATTTGCACAGACTGATCTGCTGCTAGTGCTTTGCAGGAACGGAACAGTGGAGGCAGCACCAGGAGTCCAGGACTTGGGCGAGGGCGATCCTGTGCTAGAACAGGTGATTGCAGGATTGAACCGATCTCCGCTGAACTAAGACCTGGGAGCTTTGCACGAACTGCTCTGCTGGTGATGATTTGCACGGACTGATCTGCTGCTAGTGCTTTGCAGGAACGGAACAGTGGAGGCAGCACCAGGAGTCCAGGACTTGGGCGAGGGCGATCCTGTGCTAGAACATGTGATTGCAGGATTGAACTGATCTCCGCTGAACTAAGACCTGGGAGCAACCTCAACGCAGAGGGCCGGGACGAGCAGAGCGGCGAGGTGGTGGACCGCGCAGTCCAGTTCGCGCTCGTAGTGGCGTCGCCGCGGAGCCCCCCCCCCCCCCCCCCCCCCCCCCGTCGAGGAACAGCAACTGCCGGAGGCCGCCGCAGCGGCGGAAGAATCCAGGCGAGGCGAGACGGCGGATCTGCGCCTGGACGAGGCGAGGCGAGCTGCTGCGCCTGGGCAAGCCGGCGGATCTGGGCGAGGCGAGCCAAGGCGAGGAGGAAGAAACGGACGCGTGATTTGAAATCTGGGCGACTCGTTTCAGTCTGGATGGCATCGGTTGTAATTAGATTGATTCTGTAAGGGTAACCTGGTCATTTGTGCGATTTTTGGGGTTTGTCGGAATTCTCTTTAACGTCATATATTTCGGAACGGAGGGAGTATATCTTTATGGGGAAATTCTCTGTTGTTTTAATGGTTAAGTTTTTGCAAGAGTTGTAAATGACAAGGCAATCGGCCCTCCTTTGTTTTGCTCCACCCTCCGCCACTGCAGCTCTCACCTCTCCTCTTCTCCCTTAATATAGGCAGACAGCTCTTGTTCCATGCAGGAGACCAGGTCTCCCTCGCAACGAGCACCTCACGCGAGCAGTCTCTTCCTCCCCATATCCCTCCCTTGTCGCGCCATTACTTGGTTTGCAAACCATCGCAAGGAACCGTCCATGGACGGGCACACAGGTGTGACGCCGTCCAGTTGAAATGCTATGCGCGCAACAGATGAAAGCGCCAACAAGAGCGTGAGAGCTAGGAGAACATGTCGAATACGCAGGGGAAGAAGGGGAACAGGAACCCAGGCGGCGGCGGCGCGTCGACGGGCGCGCGGTCGTCGTCTGGGCAGGGGCTGAAGTTCGCTCGCCGGACCGCGAGCGGGCGGTACCTTAGCCTGTCACGTGAGGACATCGACATGGAGGGCGAGCTGGCGGCGGACTACGCCAACTACACGGTGCAGATCCCGCCGACGCCGGACAACCAGCCCATGATGGACGGCGCGGAGCCCAACACCGTGGCGATGAAGGCCGAGGAGCAGTACGTGTCCAACTCGCTCTTCACCGGCGGCTTCAACAGCGTCACGCGCGCCCACCTCATGGACAGGGTCATCGACTCCGAGGTGACGCACCCGCAGATGGCCGGCGCCAAGGGTGCCCGCTGCGCCATGCCGGCCTGCGACGGCAAGGTCATGCGCAACGAGCGTGGCGAGGACATCGACCCCTGCGAGTGTAGGTACGTCTGATCAATCAAATCTAGTCTGTTGATTAATGATTGCATTAAGTCTGGCGGTTAGGATAGAGAAAATTGATGAAATATTGCATGCGCGCGCGTGGCAGGTTCAAGATCTGCCGTGACTGCTACCTGGACGCACAAAAGGACGGGTGCGTCTGCCCGGGGTGCAAGGAGCACTACAAGATCGGCGAGTATGCCGAGGACGACCCCAACGACGTGTCCGCGGGGAACCTCCACCTCCCGGCGCCCGGCGGCCACAGCAAGTCCCTCCTCGCTCGGAACCAGAATGGCGAGTTCGACCATAACCGGTGGCTCTTCGAGAGCTCCGGCACTTATGGCTACGGCAACGCGTTCATGCCCAAGGGCGGCATGTACGACGACGACCTGGACGAGGACGGCCTCGGCGGCGATGGTGGCGGCATTCCGGAGATGAAGCCGTTCAAGCCACTGACGCGCAAGATGCCGATGCCGGCGTCCATCATCAGCCCGTACCGGATCTTCATCGTCATCCGGATGTTCGTTCTCATCTTCTACCTCACGTGGCGTATCCGCAACCCCAACATGGAGGCGCTCTGGCTGTGGGGCATGTCGATCGTGTGCGAGGTCTGGTTCGCCTTCTCCTGGCTGCTCGACATGCTCCCCAAGGTGAACCCCATCAACCGGAGCACCGACCTCGCCGTGCTCAAGGAGAAGTTCGAGACGCCGTCCCCGTCCAACCCGCACGGCAGGTCCGACCTGCCGGGCCTGGACGTGTTCGTGTCCACGGCCGACCCGGAGAAGGAGCCGGTGCTCACCACGGCCAACACGATACTCTCCATCCTGGCTGTGGACTACCCGGTGGAGAAGCTGGCGTGCTACGTCTCGGATGACGGCGGTGCGCTGCTGACCTTCGAGGCGATGGCGGAGGCGGCGAGCTTCGCCAACATTTGGGTGCCCTTCTGCAAGAAGCACGACATTGAGCCCCGCAACCCAGACAGCTATTTCAGCATCAAAGGGGACCCGACCAAGGGCAAGCGGCGGTCGGACTTCGTCAAGGACCGGCGCAAGGTGAAGCGGGAGTTCGACGAGTTCAAGGTGCGCATCAACGGCCTCCCGGACTCCATCCGCCGGCGTTCCGACGCCTTCAATGCCCGCGAGGACATGAAGATGCTCAAGCACCTCCGCGAGACGGGCGGCGACCCGGCTGAGCAGCCCAAGGTGAAGAAGGCGACGTGGATGGCCGACGGCACGCATTGGCCGGGCACGTGGGCCGCGTCGGCTCCTGACCACGCCAAGGGAAACCACGCCGGCATCCTACAGGTACAAGCAAAATCATGATTATTAGTTACTCCTTGATACAAACATTAAATTGTGCTAGCTGGACATTTAGGTGATGCTGAGGCCGCCTTCACCAGACCCGCTGTACGGAATGCACGACGAGGAGCAGCTGATCGACTACAGCGACGTGGACATCCGGCTGCCGATGCTGGTGTACATGTCTCGGGAGAAGCGGCCGGGGTACGACCACAACAAGAAGGCGGGCGCCATGAACGCGCTGGTGCGGTGCTCCGCCGTGATGTCCAACGGGCCCTTCATCCTCAACTTCGACTGCGACCACTACATCAACAACGCGCAGGCGGTCCGCGAGGCCATGTGCTTCATGATGGACCGCGGCGGCGAGCGCATCTGCTACATCCAGTTCCCGCAGCGGTTCGAGGGCATCGACCCGTCGGACCGCTACGCCAACCACAACACCGTCTTCTTCGACGGGAACATGCGCGCGCTGGACGGCCTGCAGGGCCCCATGTACGTCGGCACGGGCTGCATGTTCCGGCGGTTCGCGCTCTACGGCTTCGACCCGCCCCGCACCAAGGAGTACACCGGGTGGACGTTCAAGAAGAAGAAGGTGACCACGTTCCAGCAGGACCCGGAGTCGGACACGCAGTCGCTCAAGACGGAGGACTTCGACGCGGAGCTGACGGCGGCGCTGGTGCCCAGGCGGTTCGGCAACTCGTCGGCGATGCTGGCGTCCATCCCCGTGGCCGAGTTCCAGGCGCGCCCCATCGCGGACCACCCCGCGATACTGCACGGCAGGCCACCGGGGTCGCTCACCGTGCCGCGGCCACCGCTGGACCCGCCCACGGTGGCCGAGGCCGTGTCCGTGATCTCGTGCTGGTACGAGGACAAGACGGAGTGGGGCGAGCGCGTGGGGTGGATCTACGGGTCCGTGACGGAGGACGTGGTGACCGGCTACCGCATGCACAACCGCGGGTGGCGCTCCGTGTACTGGATCAGCAAGCGCGACGCCTTCCTGGGCACGGCGCCCATCAACATGACCGACCGCCTGCACCAGGTTCTTTTTTTTTTTGATTGGTTCCCGTATAGAATGAGCACAATTTGATCCAATCCTCATGGGTGGATGGATGGATCTGCACTTGTGCAGGTGTTGCGGTGGGCGACGGGTTCGGTGGAGATCTTCTTCTCGCGGAACAACGCGTTCCTGGCGTCCCGGCGGCTCATGTTCCTGCAGCGGGTGGCGTACCTCAACGTCGGCATCTACCCCTTCACCTCCATCTTCCTGCTCACCTACTGCTTCATCCCGGCGCTCTCCCTCTTCTCCGGCTTCTTCATCGTGCAGACGCTCAACGTCGCATTCCTCTGCTACCTCCTCACCATCACCATCACCCTCATTGCGCTCGGCATCCTCGAGGTCAAGTGGTCCGGCATAGAGCTCGAGGACTGGTGGCGCAACGAGCAGTTCTGGCTCATCTCAGGCACGTGCAAGCGCAGAATTGCTGATTCAGCTAGGACCCTGCAGAGATTGTCTATTAATTTTAATGTATAATGATGGCTGCAGGCACAAGCGCGCACCTCTACGCGGTGGTGCAGGGGCTGCTCAAGGTGATGGCCGGGATCGAGATCTCCTTCACGCTCACGGCCAAGGCGGCGGCCGAGGACAACGAGGACATCTACGCGGACCTCTACGTCGTCAAGTGGTCCTCGCTGCTCATCCCGCCCATCACCATCGGCATGATCAACATCATCGCCATCGCGTTCGCCTTCGCCCGCACCGTCTACAGTGACAACCCGCGGTGGGGCAAGTTCATCGGCGGCGGATTCTTCAGCTTCTGGGTGCTCGCGCATCTCTACCCGTTCGCCAAGGGACTCATGGGCCGCCGTGGCAAGACGCCCACCATCGTCTTCGTCTGGTCGGGCCTCATCTCCATCACCATCTCCCTCCTCTGGGTCGCCATCAGCCCGCCGGACGCAAACTCCAGCGGCGGCGTGCGCGGCACCGGTTTCCAGTTTCCTTGATTGATTGATTTATTAGGACGTTCGATGTGCACGTTACAACATTAAGCATGCATGGTTGCACGCCTGCACGGATCGAGATGGAGCGGCCGGTGCAATAGATGAGTTAGCAAAGTTCTTGTGTTGAGTTTCTCAATACTTTGTTGTTGTCATCATGTAGATATCAAAGGATCGGGTCAGTGTTTTATGTAGAGAAATGGGATTTGTGTAAAGGTTAAATTGGTTGATCGAAAGGAAGAGAAAAACCATATAATCATACAAAGTCGTACACAATGAAATGTTACAGTTAAGGGTGTGTTCGGTTCCAGAACCAAGTGGAATGGAACGGAACCGTTCCACACCCACACCCCATTCTCGCGTTCGGTTTAGAAATGGAATGGAACGAGGTGGTTCCTAGGAAGGGAATATTCCCTCTATATACGGAATGGACACGTCCGGCCAAATCGGCAGACCAAGTGGAACGGCTGTGTGCCTCTCTCTAATTTAATCAAGTTAAGCAATAATTAATCAAGATTAAGAATAATTAATCAAGTTTAGGAATAATTAATCAAGATTAGAAATAATTAATCAAGTTTAGGAATAATTAATCGAGTTTATGAATAATTAATCGAGTTTAATAATAATTAATCAAGTCTAGAAATAATTCCATTTTCACCCATTCCATTCCATCCTCGTCCCATTCCAAATCCGAACACAGGAATGGAACGGTTCCATGACAGTTTTTTGTCCAAACCGAACACAAGAATGGAACGGTTCCCCAAAACCGAACACACCCTAAGAGATCGACTTGTACGCCGACTTTTACTGGCCTTAAGCAGATTTACTTTTACTACTCCCTCCGTCCTGGTGTATACGGCATAAAACCATGTTGTCCCAAAACACCCCCACCGCACATTAGCATTTAATTTCATCTCAATTAGAGCAGTCACAGTGTGTGCCAAATAGTGATGCCAAATAGTAAATTTAGCTTTTATCGTTAGTTTCATACATTGTGGAGGTGCCAAATAGAAATACCAAAACTAAAAAAGATGGAGTAGACACAAGAAGCTGGCCCATGCCAAAACTGAGCAAAGGAATAAAGAAATGAAGGAAGAGAAAGGGATTCGGCAAGAGCATGCTCAGCTAGAACATTGTCAAAGAAGTACTCCCTCCGTCCGGAATTAAGTGTCACAAAGTTTGCCAAAAGTGGATGCATCTAACACATGTTAGATGCATCCACTTTTGTCAAACTTCGTGACATTTAATTCCGGACGGAGGAAGTATATTCTACTCCAAATTGGGCCAGTTAGTGGGTCCCATGCATGCAAGTTTGGCTACAACTACACCATGGTGAAAACGTCAAGTTTATTTCCAATGCCATTGTGTATTAGGCGGACAATTTGGCATTTGGTCTACTATGGCTGCCCTTATTGGCCGGTTCCTTTTTTCACCAATATGCATGCAAGATTTTATCCCTAATCAACTAGCACCTTGGTCTAAGAGTTTTGCTAAGTGTGCCTTATACACCACGACAGAGGGAGTACTGGACATCGACTTGAGTGCCGGTTTGGCTACCAGCTGGCTCAAATTCTCCTCCCGGAATAAAAATATCGAAAAATATTAAAAGATTCCAAAAAATTATAAAAAAAAGTGGTGATGAACATATATAAGGGTTCTATCATGAAATAACTTGTGCATTGCTCCGTGCGAAAAACAAAATCAGTGCCATACAAAAATGATTCTCTAAATCCCATTTTTGGCCACTAGTTTTTTTTCACATAGAACCACAATTTCATCACGAAACATGGCACATATGTAGAACAGTTACATATGTTCATTGCCACCCTTTTCACAATTTCTTTTACAGTGTTTTACTATTTTTTATAGCAAGAGCATAGGAGGACAGTTCCCATTGTGAAATTCTATTTCAATAGAAAGAGAAGGTATTTAGGCAGTGTGTGTTTTGAGATATAATCAATCGAAGAGAAAAAAATTGGGTCCAATAAAAACAAGAATGAATTGATTGGAAAGGGATAAGTATAAAGGGATTCGACGATCTAAAAAAAAACACAAAAAGGGTTTAGTAATCCACTCCTACGAATATCAATTAGTAAACACGTATTAGAAGTCAAATAGTAGAGTTTGTGGCTACTGCCAAGTTCAAGTTCGCAAAGGGTAAAATCACATTCCCATGGAAATGATAATGAACTTACTTCTTTTGAGATGGTTGTTCCCTAAATCCCACGTTTTGGATTTTTCCTTCAATACATCATTTGGAACATGTCCCATATCTTGTCCTCAGAAACACCTAAACCCGCCCTTGTGTCATAGTATGGTGACCAAACACACCAATGCATGTGTAGTGCGCAAGTCGATGACATAATACTCATAGAAGGACTTATCCGTGAATATTATATCGCTCAGAGTAGTACAATAGAAACATAGCAGGTCCAGGCAAAACTATAGGATACAAACTTCACTACAAAATCTTGAGAATCTCCTTGAAGAATCAAAGAAGATCTTATTCAAATGAAACATCAGAAGAAGCAATTTAAAGATCCAAGCTGGAGAAGAACTCTAACTCAGAACTTAATCCACTACGGCTGATGTCAGCCCTAATCTATGGCTTGAAACCGCTAAATCCAAGAATGGACTCCACCTACACCTTGATAGTTTCTCCTCCACCAACGTTGTTGATGACGATGTTTTACTGGCTAAATAAGAGATGACTCCACCTAGCTTCCTTAGACAACGATGGCTTCACGATGATGACTTCCATAAGGCTTCAACTCTAAGCAGGGGTCAAACGGGAACGAATGAGTAACGAGCGTTACTAAGCAAGTTCATGATATATAGTGGGTAGTTTTATGCACTAACTACAGCTTTAGACTTGAAAGAGTCATAAGCTAATGCAATGTTTTGTAAAACTTTATTCAAGAGGTTGCTTTTAATTTGGAAGACTATGCCCGCCAGATCTTCACATGGTTAGAAATTCATGGAGTTGCCTTTCCTGCGGCATTCACAACTCCTTCCCAGAACAGGGGGTAACATGCCACATCCTTTTACACTCTGCAGAGGTGCGTTACTTTACCTATGGGCGACCAAGACCATGTTGCACAACCAGGCTCGAGATCCTGTCCATGCCCACATAGGTGTGGGGCCCGGTTGTTGGTCCAAGACAAACCATCCTTCTCCGCACAACGCATGCCCACCCATTTCCACCAGCAGGTTGAACCCCTGATTCCACCCCTCACGATGGAGATCTAGGCGCCCCTGGCAGACACTCATAGACCCAGAGTCCGTGGGATGTAAGGGCTCCCACCCATGTGCATGTAGTCCCGCAAGACCTACAGCGTATGTCTCTGGCAGTCCGTTGACATGCGAACAAGAGAAGATCACAGCTGACTTACTCGCCCCATACAAGACCAATGGTTAACGCGAATTTACGGCGCAAGAATCCTGACATCATTTGTGATTAAGTCTTAGGTATTACTTTCCCATGCAGATGGAACATTCCTTTGACATATTCATCTTACCATGGTCCAATCCGCCCACCAAATAGAACACTACCACTCGGGTAGTCATTCGAGTAGTCATATTATTATAAAAATAGGATCATGCATTCTTTTGAGAGCAGGTGATAATACGATAGGGTTTTTTCAAATAGTTCGTTATGAAATACTACAAAGGATATGAGCAAGTGATGAACTTGCATGAGATTGAAATAACCATAATAATCTATGTCTTCGGGTTCAAGGGTCACGTCCTACATCTGAAAGATAGCAAAGTAGTCCCAATAAGGACTACTGAAAACACTTGTAAGATGATACATGCTTAGTAATGAGATGCATCGTGAATTACCCTGGAAAACACCCCAGCTTACAAGTGTATGCTACGTTTGATACGATAACTTAATCACACAGGTTTTAGGTGAGTTGTTTCATTACTTGTGGTGATGTTGTTGTTATTTCTTTTAGTCTTATGTGTGTTTAACTTTTATATAACATACACTTGTTATCATGTTTAAATTATAAGTATTTATCACATGGTTATAACACAAGGTAATATCATATTGAAAACAACTTTAAGGAAATAGCAACACATGTTGGTTTTCACTGTTGAAAAGTGTGGGGCTAAGACCAAAGATTTTAACTCAAGGTGAGTACATACTACCATCATCTCTATCAACTTGCAATCCAATAATGTTAAACAAGAGGATTAGGAAGTAAAAACTTATTTAGGTTCAATATTAAAGAAGATAGTGTGGTGTTGGTTAGCTCTCGTTATATTGGAATCCTATAGACTTCCCTTATACTTCTTAAAATGGAATTCATAAGTTAAACAAAATAAGTTGTTATAGAGTTTGAAAATGTTGTTATCTTTGATTTGGTATATTATTTGAATGTTTCTGAAAAGATTTGAATAAGTTATTAATTATTTAATTTTGAATGAATAAATGACTAGGCAAAATATTGCGCACATGAAAACTTGGTCAAATGACTATGAAAACATCATAGATTAGTTTCAGTTGTCATTTGGAGTATTTTGGTATATAACTTGTATTTTTCTGATTTTATGAATTATTTATTATTTTTCTCAATTTTAAATAATTTAATTCAATTAAAGAAAATGTTTAATTTTAAGCTTTATAAAACATTTTTGAAAACTTGATAAACATTTAGATTATATTTTTCTAAACATTTCCATATTTTTTTTTTCATATTTTCTGATAATTATTTTAATAGTTATTGAATTAGCATGTTTTAATTAATTTATGCCAATATTCAAATTTACAGGTGGGACCCACCTGTCAGTTTTATTTCTAATTAAAATAAAGGAAAAGAAAAAGGGAAAATTTCCTGACGTGATGATTACGTCAGGGCTACGTCAGCTCCAGAGAAAATCTCCTCGGATGTGTTCGAATCAGATGCTGGAGCTCGAATTGATGGCTCCTATCACTTCTATCCGGTAGAGAGGGTCAAGGGGAACCATTTGGTAGCGGCGCCGCTGTCTGGTGGTCACCGGAGTGACCACGGTGAGCAACGGCGCGGCGGCGCAACACTGGCTCCGGCAGCAACACGATTTAATCGACCAAATGTCAAACGGGAGGCACCAGTAGATGCGTGAGCTCACCCTGAGCGCGTGTAGCTGCTCGATGAAGCACGACGAAGCTCCAATAACCGGCGGCGTCCAAGGTTGTCCGACGGCCGGAGTTGGGGATGGCGATGAAATCCGGTGGCTTCACGGCGTCCCGGCAAGTGATACTCATCGGGGAGGTAGAGGGAAGCGAGGCACATCTCCCGGTGGTCTTGGTTTCTCCCGGGGTGGCCGGAGACGACGGAACACGGCTGCGGAGTTCGTCGGCTAGGGTTTCGTTTTTCGGTTTACAGAGGAAACAAATGATAGGGGAAAGAGTCCTAGAGGATAGAGGAGAGGAAGGGGATCATCGTGATGTACTTCTCCTACCTCGAGCAACAAGCAGGAGGTGTCCAGGCGCCAATTTCGGCTATGACACACACAGTGTCCTACTGTCCAAGGTTGAAGATGAAATTTTTTAACAGAACCCCCTATAACTTTCTATAATTTACAGACTAGCCCTTCTGTCTTAAAAACTGAGAAGAAACCCCTATTTTCAGGGCTTATTTTTTTAAAAAAAAATTATTAAAAATTATATTTGGAAAGCTCATCAAATTTTCAACCTCACCATGTTTTGTTTTGGTGAATTTGAGTAATATTTGTATTTTTTTATTTAGGGTGTTAGATTAAGTGGTTTTGTTGTTTTCTCTTAATTTAATTTATTAAATGGTCATTAAATTATTTTAGGGATGCTTATTATGATCACACGCAACAACCATGTGGTTAACAAGGTGATGTATCATAATTTGACAATTTTAGCTACAAGTTCTTTTTAAGAAACCATTTGTAATATGCCTAGTAGTGTTGTTATGCATTGTAAATAAAATCGCCCAATAGAGAAGTTTATTCCATAACACCAAATTATTTTGATTGGGTAATGGACTTATTTTATTTTATGTAACCTTGTTATTCTCATAATTGGAACTCTGAACAATTCTGCTTGACATCTTTACTTGGGTGTGTAGTTCATGTTTGTTGTTTTAGGTACTTGATCAAGTGGAAAACATGAGTGGCTTAGGCTCGCATTGATTTATAATATCAAGAGACTATATGTTTATTTTCCAACCTTGTTTATAAGTATGGCTATTATGTCCTGTTGGTTTAATAACATGTAATCAGTTGCATGATTATATATAGGTGAATTTTTGTTATTATACATTTGTCTTATGGATGAGAATGATCTGGAAAACAAGGTGTTAAACTTGTTACCATTAACCTCCACATATCACAGTCATGTGGATGCTAGGGCTTGTTATTATTTCATACTTGATAATTGTTTCCATTAAATAGATTATCATATATTCCTTATCTGTGATGAGCTTGACAAAGAATAGGGATTATAGGTTCTCTAATATTACTTAATGATTCATTGGATAATTTTTTATGCTCCCTTACTGAGGCAATGTTGCTTCTTGTGGTCTTCTGTTGCCTGATGTTCTTCTCTCTAGTTGCCACTAGTCTTCTGTTATCACCTTTTTCCATTGCATGTAGGTTCCTCTCTTGGTTTCCAACCTCAACTGTCTCACCATTGCGGTGAAGACATCCAATTACTCCAAGCAAGGATTTTACTTAGATGCTTGTAAAAGAATGTGAGTTTATTTTATGACATCCTGTTGCCATATGCATACAAGAAGAATTTGTTAACAAGTGGCCAGACTTGCCTCCAAATTACTAATCATATACAATTAGCTGAGATGTACTAGGTTATATGATCTTATGTTTGTTTGTGTATGACACTCAATTGTTTGAGTATACAAAAGTGATTTGTTAACAAGGTGGCTAGTCTTGTTTCCAAACTACTTCTATATAACACTAACATTGGAATATCACACTATTTCAAGAGAGTTAATAAGACCAGATCAAGATATAAGAGTTTCCAAGTACTCTTATGATAGATTGGAATAGAACTTCTTGAACAGACTAGAAAATCCTTCTGTGGATCTTCTTGTAAAAGTTCCTCCTTTCTTGTGGGCTGCTTCTCTTGTAGAATGACTCTGAGAAGATTGGAAACAAGATAGAATGGTCTAGACATCATAACAAGATCTAGATTAAGACTTAGTTAAGCCTTTATTTTTCTTCCATATACTTATCATTTTATTTCCCATAGGATATGAGCTTGTTTCATACATGATTGGTTTTACTTAGCTTTCAATTCGATTCCTCTAATAGAGGTTATAACTTGTTGTTATTCATTAGTTGTATCCAGGGATACTTTAGTTGTTGAATGTTGATTTGGATAGAAATGTGGAGTGTTTGTGGAATAATAACTTAAGATATTAAGTTGATCAAATGGTTCATTGATGTGTTGAGATCTCATATGCTCACTTGTATAAGATGATTGAGACAATGAGCATATGAAGGTTATCGGGGTTTAATGACTTATGTCATACTTGATAGTTGTTTTTCTCAGGTGTCATGTTGTCACTTTATATTCTTCTCTTTATAACCTTTGTCATTCTTAATATCATATGTAATGATCAAGGTTATAACTTCTTGTTATTCATTAGTTGTATCCAGGGATACTTTAGTTGTTGTATGTTGATTTGGATAGAAATGTGGAGTGTTTGTGGAATAATAACTTAAGATAGTAAGTTGATCAAATGGTTCATTGATGTGTTGAGATCCCATATGCTCACTTGTATAAGATGATTGAGACAATGAGCATATGAAGGTTATCGGGGTTCAATGACTTATGTCATACTTGATAGTTGTTTTTCTCAGGTGTCATGTTGTCACTTTATATTCTTCTCTTTATAACCTTTGTCATTCTTAATGCAGATATAGAGGTTTGGAAATATCATATGTAATGATCAAGGTTTAACAGTAGTTTAAGAAGATGTATTTCTTCTTTTAGGTACTTATTTTATGGTTGATGAGATATGTACATATTCGATAAATATGTTAACACAATTATTATATCATTTCCCACTTGTGGGTTTTGAGTTAAGACTTGTTTGTATCACTTATGTTCTATTGAAACTTTGTTATTTACTTGTGAAGGTGCACTTAACAGTTATGAGATAATTTATATAGAGGTTGTGTGAATAGTTGATAACTTAGAGAGTTATTGTTTTATAGGAGATAACATCTCTGTTGATGAGATGGTTCAATTGGGCATTACTATATTGTGGAAGAGTGATCATTAGTTATGTTATTTGAATACTCACCCCTCTTTGAGTTCTAGATACCTAGTGAATTATCACAAGTCACTTATTGACTTGTGGTTAAGGTTGTTGAGGGTTTGTGTTTGATCATAACCAACTATGGTTTTTCTTATCAAATGATTTGGTTTCTTAAGATACTTGTTATAAAGATCACCCCAATTGTACTCTTGACTAGATGAACTAGACCTATTTCATCATGTCAAGTGAAACATTGGTCACTTTGATTCGTTTAAACTTTCGCGCCAAAATTTCCCGTATTTTTAGATGCATGCTTTGCAAATGCACATATTACATTTAGATCCTTATAACCTCCCAAAAACTGGGATGTTACAGTATCTCCCCCTTAACAAAAACTTCGTCCCAAAGTTCAACATCTCTCACGTAAAGATAGGTAGAGAGAACTCCAGTAGAGCATTGATTCTTCACAACTGTTTTCTTGTATTGACCTTGGCATGTGTAGCCTCTTGTCTTGATTGTTCAGCTTCCACTGTCTTGCATGTTGATCTATGCTATGCCTGTTATTATGACAACCCTATTTTGTTACTACTCCTTCCTAATGGTCTCACGAAGAACACGTGGTATTTCGACCAAATAGTGGATACCAAGTTTCATTCTCCAATGAATAGGTATGGTTTCCTACCTCTCACAACTTTCCTAAGAACATTTGGTATATCCACCGGGTGATGAATAACCAATAAGATTCTTCCGATACACTGGTTATTGTCTATGGTTAGGATTCCATTTGGTTCAACCTAATGGTCTCAGTAGAAAAGACTGCTCAAAGAAACTTGTACAACATAGTGTACATTGACTTATACTCATCTAATTAGTAAGAATATCTTCGAGTTTTCTCGAGTTTAACTTTTTCCTACAATGACTATAACCTATTCCACTGGTGACTTACTATGGTCCTTCTATATCTTTGGTTTTTTAACTTCTACAGGATGACTCTATGATTTGATTTATAAATAATACAATTGAGAACGCAATCGTGGGCTCAATTGCAGAGTGTGCTTCTGTTACGGGGTACTTAGAAAAGATAAAGAGTCAGTTTACTGGCTCTTCAAAGGTATATGCCACCCAGCTGATCAAATAGCTGGTAACAGAAAAGTACACCGGAGGTGCACATGGCATACGGGAGCACATACTGAGGATGAGCAACATGGCTGCGAAACTTAAGCCCATGGATGCTGATCTCGAGCTCAAGCCAGAACTTCTTGTCCATCTGATCATGGCTTCACTGCCAAGTGAGTTTGACAACTTTGTGATAAACTACAACATGGCCCCTGAAAAATGGGATGTTGAAAAGACTATTTCTATGTGCGTTCAAGAGGAGGACAAACTTAAAACTTCACATGATGGTTCTGTGAACTATGTGAAGGATAATAATAAAATAAACTACAGTCAAATTCATACCGCTTCTCCTTCAAAACCACATGGGAAAGGTCCCTATCAGCATCAGCATCAGTAGAGGTCTTTTCCAGTGGGCAAAGACACTTGTCTCCACTGCAAAAAGACCGGCCATTACAAGCAAGATTGCGCAGACTATCTAAAGTAAATAATGGCAAAGAAAGGTAACAATGTTGTTTCCTTTGTAAATGAATCCCTGTATACATAGATCTACTTGGTGGATTGACTCAGGTGCAACTGTTCATGTTGCAAATTCTTTATAGGCATTCAGTTCGACCCGGACTACGCAAAGAAACGAAAGATGCATTGAGCTCGCTAATGGAGTTCAAGAAGACGTTGAAGCTGTTGGCAACATCTCCTTGGAGTTAGCTGATGGTTTCACTATTTTTCTTAGAGATGTCTTGTATGTTCCTTCACTATACAGGAACTTGATCAGCGTACCATGTTTAGACAAAGACAATTATGACTGTTTTGGACATGGCAAGTGTGCCATATGGTGTAATAATACTCATGTGGGGGTAGCTTTCCTACATAATGAGCTTTATTTATTATCTTTTCGTGAAAAATTTATTATGTGTGTAAAGTGAATGAGCATGCTTCTGGGTCGAATAACGAACAAAATAAAAAAAAGAACTCATGACTCATCAAAATTATGGCAATGTCGTTTGGGCCATATTTCGAGGGGGAGAATAGAAAGACTAATAAAAAATGATATTCTTTCTCCGCTAGAGTTCTCAGAAACAGAGCAATGCATAGATTGCATTAAAGGAAAGTATGTAAAGCAAATTAAACAGGGTGCAAACCAAAGTACATCAATACTAGAAATTATTCACACTGATATTTGTGGACCATTTCCTGTGAAAAGTGTGGATGGTTATGACTCGTTTATAACGTTCATAGATGATTACTCCCGATATGGATACATCTATCCAATTAAAGAAAGATCTGAAGCGTTGGATAAATTTAAGATATTCAAAACTGAAGTTGAAAATCAACATGATAAAGGAATAAAGATAGTGAGATCTGACCGTGGGGGGAGTACTATGGCAGACACACTCCATATGGCTAAGTTCCTGGACCTTTTGCAAGGTTCTTACAGGAGAATGTCATAGTAGCCCAGTATTCAATGCCGGGCGAGCCTCAGCAAGATGGAGTAGCTGAAAGGCGTAACCGTACTCTTATGGATATGGTGCGCAGTATGATGAGTTATTCCATTTTGTCATTGGGATTACAGATGGATGCACTTAAAACCGCCATTCACATTCTCAACAGAGTACCAAGCAAGTCGGTGCCCAAAACACCGTACAAGTTGTGGACAGGAAAAGTTCCATCCCTACAACACCTCAGGGTGTGGGGGAGCCCAGCTGAGGCCAAAGTGTTTAATCCAAATATTGCAAAGTTAGATACCAAAACAGTGAGTTGCCACTTCATTGGCTATCCTGGTAGACCAAAAGGTTATCGTTTCTACTGTCCAGACAGATAATTTTTTTTTGTAGAAACGGGACATGTAGTCTTCTTAGAGGACGAAATGATGAGGTGGAGCATGGTAGCTTGGAAAATTTATCTTGAGGAGAAGAGAGTGTGTGCACCTAATCCGATGATTCAAGAGCCGTTTTTCTCACTACCTGTTGTACCTGCATTGTCAACCCCTAAGGTTGCGGTGCAAGCACCTGATGTAACTCCAACCATGACAACTAGAGGTGAAGATTTGGAACCTGCCCGTCAGGAGCCGACTGAACCCGAAGTTGAGCATGAAAGGGAGGTACAGCAGCCTTTCACACAGGATGTGCCAGAAGTTGAGGCAACATGAGCAAGAGAATGAAGACCTTAGAAGGTCTACAAGACGTAAAAAATCATCTATTTCTAGTTATTATAAAGTTTATAACACATAAACGACTCATAAGGAAGGTGATCCCACCTCATATGAAGAAGCCATGAGAAGCTGTCATTCATCTAAATGGGTGGAGGCAATGGAAGACGAAATGAGATCAATGAGTTCCAACGATGTTTGGGACTTATAGGATATTCCTAAAGGAGCAAAAACATTAGGTTGTAAATGGGTCTACAAAACAAAGTACGACTCTAATGGGAACATAGAAAAGTATAAAGCAAGTCTTGTGGCAAAATGTTTTACACAAAGAGAAGGGGTAGATTACAACGAGACGTTTTCTTAAGTCTCATGTAAGGATTCCTTCAGAATCATAATGGCACTAGTTGCACATTTTGATTTAGAGCTACATCAAATGGATGTAAAGACGCCATTTTTGAATGGAGACCTAAAAGAAAAAGGTTTACATGAAACAACCCAAGGGGTTTATCATGGAAGGCAAGAAAGATATGGGATGCCGTCTAAAGAAATCCATCTATGGATTAAAGCAAGCTTTAGACAGTGGTATCTAAAATTCAATGATACAATAAAGAGTTTTGGATTTAAAAAGAATGTTGAGGATAATTGCATTTATTCAAAGTTCAAAAGTGGGAAATACATTTTCCTAATCTTGTATGTGGATGATATCTTGCTTGCTAGCAGTGATGTCAGTCTTCTGTGAGAAATAAAGAAGTTCTTATCCTCAAACTTTGATATGAAGGATCTTGGTGAAGCCTCATATGTTTTGGGCATAGAGATTCACCGAGATAGAAGGAATGGAGTCTTACGACTATCGCAGAAGGCATATTTCGAGAAGGTTCTCAAAAGGTATAATATGCATGCGAGTTCTGCCACACCTGCTGCTATAGTCAAGGGCGATAGTTTTGGGAAATTCCAATGTCCCAAGAATCAATATGAGATCGATCAAATGAAAGCAGTACCATATGCTTCGGCTGTTGTAAGCTTACAGTATGCGCAAGTGTGCAGTCGCCCTGACTTAGCTTTATCACCGGGGTACTCGGTAGATATCAAGAGAATCGAGACTCAAAGCACTGGAAAATGGTAAAGAAAGCATTGCGTTATGCGCAATGCACCAAGGACCTCATGCTTACATACAGAAGATCTGATTCCCTAGAGATAAGAGGGTATTCAGATGCTGATTTTGCGGGAGACAAAGATGATAGAAAATCCACGCCAGGATACGTGTTTACTCTCGCAGGAGGAGCTATTTCGTGGAGAAGCTCCAAACAGTCAATAGTTGCATCGTCCACGATGTATGCAGAATTTATAACATGTTATGAGGCCACGGGGCAAACGATATGGTTAAAGAAATTTATACCCGACTTGAAAGTGGTATATTGCATTAGCAAACCACTAAATATGTATTGTGACAACCAGCCCGCGGTATTCTATGCTCACAACAACAAGTCGAGTAATGCTACAAAGCCAATAGAAATAAAGTATTATGTTGTGAAAGATAAAATCCAGGATCAAACTATAAGTCTCGAGCATATAAAGACAAAAGATATGCTTGCGGATCCGCTAACGAAAGGCATACCACCCAGTGTGTTCAAAGAGCACATAGCCGGCATGGGTTTAATGGAAAGCCTATGATTCCTGGATCAAGAGAGGCCTGAAAAGAAACAGTTTTGTTTCAAAACAGAAAGGTGTATTGTAGTTGTATGACTCTATCGGCAATTGAGCGTGACGATGAAACATGCTCTATGTATCAATATGTGATGAAACGAGTAAAAGTAAAAGTTATAAAAGTTAAAAGTAAAAGTTGAGAACAAGGGGGGAATGTTAGTTTGATCTCCTTTGGCAGGCCCAACGGCCTGCTAGGCCCTCTGATCCACGCGTCCTGATCGGGGGCGCCCAACCCTCATATGGTTGGTGAGCCCCTGTGTCACGCTATAAAAAGAGGTGGGGGCCGGGGCACAACATACGAGTTTCGCGGCTACAACCACCCCACTGACACAACCAATGTGATTTGGGGTTTAGCGCTAGACACGGGAAGCGCCGCCGCAACTCCTCACCGCACCACCATGGCCTACCCCACTGCATCGTTATCAAAGGGATCGGAAGATGATGTTCCTCTCTCCCCCCCTCTCTCTCTCTCTCTCTCTCTCTCTCTCTCTATATATATATATATATATATATATATATATATATATATATATATATATATATATATATATATATATGGAAAATTGTTTCTACTCCTGGGTGTAGCTACACCCACGTCTCATATGCTATCGTACAGAGGTATGTGTCATACCTTTTTGGTCTCAGTATGTTCATATACTGTATCTAAGATACTCCAAAACAAGTTACGTGAAAATTATAGAATTGAGCATGCCGTTTGCACTATATATTCAAAATACCGATATATATGTACGTATAAAAGGAGTATGTAGAAAAATTACACATACTACATAAAAAGTAGTATATATACTGCCGAAATAGTAATATATACTGTATACTACATATACATACTCTTCGGTATGATAAATACTACATACATTATACTAAACACATGTGGGTATAGCTATACCCGGGAGTAGCATAAATTTATTTATATATATATATATCTATCACGGACTCCTGTTATATACTCCTGGGTTTACATACTCTCATACTCAATATAGCACACATACGAGGGTATTATACCCCTTTATTATGTTTGATATACCTCATTAACTATTCTAAGATACCTCAATACAATTTGTATTGAAAAAATATCTTCAGAGTCCTCGGTTTTTTCAATATACCATTTGTACGTACATAAAAGCAGTATATGCACACATAATAAAAAATATGTAGAATCTAATGATTTTTTTTAGAAAATTCATTTTGGGGTATCTAGTATTAAATAGTGAAGTATATTAAAAAATAATAATAAGATATAAATGATTCATTTATGTGGTATATTTGCACGTGAGAGTACGTACACCTAGGAGTACTGAACCATTTTCCTCTCTCTCTCTCTCTATATATATATATATATGTATATATAATGTTTAGTAGTAGCTACATTATTGAGTGGTTTGAACTTTGAACTAGTAGTCGTATAATTAAGGGTATAGATTAACCTCCAGACTACTCCAGTGTCGTATGAATTTTATCGGATGTCACTACAGGAAACGCCGCATATGCCGACGGCCAAAAGCCGTCGGCACAGGCTAAAAAGCCGTCGGCACAGCCTGTGCCGACGGCCGCCGTCGGCACCTTGCCGTCGGCACATCCCACGTCGGCACATGGCCAAATAGCCGTCGGCACATAAAAAACCGTCGGCGTAGGCTATGCCGACGGCAAAGCCGTCGGCACACTAAGCTCTATGCCGACGGCAAAGCCGTCGGCACAATATTTCCAAAATTCGAATTTTGAAAAAAAAAAAAATTTTTTTTTTTTTTTTTTTGAACTTTTTTGACATTCTATTCCAGAATTTTTCACTTAGCCACATATTTAATCTCTAATCTCTAATTACACAATTAATCTAGTCAACATACTTAACTTAGTCAAATTTCCCATTCGGTCACCCATCCTGAAATTCCTCCAGCCCAAGCACGCTTAACCTTTGAGTTCCTTCCAAACTAGATTCCATATGAGATGTGAGAACTTACTGATATTACTATCATATCAATCATATTAACCTGTGGGGAATGATGTTAAACTTCTCTATTGTATAAATTTTAAAATATATTTGAACAAATAACAATGATTATATAATTATATTTATTGACTAAATAACAATATAATGTTAGAAATTACTTTATTTTGTGAATAAATTATTTAATATACAATAATTTATATCTTTAAATCCGTAAATCGAAATTTGACAAAAAAAATGTCTAAATCGATTAGAAAAATTAGAGAAATTCAAATATGACATCCATATCATAAAAACATCGATAGTTTAGAAAAAAATTAAACTCTTTTGATGAATAGCCATGGTGGCCATTTTGACAGTTTTTGCCGATTCAGCTGGAAACAGGCCAAATGACGGGTGTAATGGCCAAGAGTTTCTCAATATTCAAGCCCTAGATACGAACGGTCATGCCCGCCGTCTTGACTTTTTCCCGAAACCGACTTAGAAAATTCCAGAAAATTTAAAAAACCTCAAAATGATGCAAGACCTTCGCGTGGTGTCATTATATATGTCCTAGTATCCACCAAAAATAATAAACTTGGAATACGATAGTTGTGTTGAAAATATGTTCACATAAATGAGCTATCTCCTACGAACATTCTAGGGTTTCGGGCCAAATGACGGGTGTAATGGCCAAATTCATGGCATAGTTTGTTTAAATATGCCCATATTCCACACAAACATGCATATTGGAAGCACGGACAATGTTCCCGAAGAAAGTTTTCCTTTTCATTCAATAAAAAAACCATTTTCCATCTTCCGAGTGTGAAAAATGGCTTTTTTTGTGAAGCATCAACCATAAATATGTTGCAAAACCTGGGAGCTGTATTTTTTGAATATACTAGACCATGTTATATGCACGAATAACCAATTATTTTCCTCTGAAAAGGTTTTCATCAACCTCTTTTGAAGAACACAAGTTTCAGCCGATTCAGCTGGAAACGGGTAAAATTTGAACTACAGGTGCCTCCTAGTTTGCTCATAATTTTTTGAAAAAATCATTTTTAGGTACACAAATACCTATTTCATCATGATTTTAAGGTCCCCCTAGATTTTGGTTGGATTCAGACGCCCCACAATCCTCTCAGACGAAACTGTTAACCCATTACTGTTAGTTGCGTTATTTCTTATGATTTTTATCTAATTATTTAGTTTTAACAATATGCATGATAATTTAGATATATTTCTCCTCTTCGAAACGAGCTAAAGAACGTCAAAATCCGAGTTGGAACGCAAAAGTTATGATCAAAACGGTGATTAAGTCGAAAAACAAAAAATTTGAGCTTGGCTATGCCGACGGCTTTGCCGTCGGCATAGCTCAATTTTTTTTTTTTTCAATTCTGAATTCCCTCTTAGGGTCGATGCCGACGGCAGCCGTCGGCGTAGCTCAAAAAAAAAAAAAAAAACAAAAGGCCGACGGCATTGCCGTCGGCACAGCAAATTTTTTTTTTTCGCAATTTGGGATTTGCTCACTAAGCCTATGCCGACGGCCCCGACAAATTGCCGTCGGCATAGGATTTGGCCGTCGGCATATCGGCCCATTCCTGTAGTGTGTCCAGCTGGGCCGTTGAGATGCCAGCTCCTCTGAACTCATACATACTATTTACTGTGCACCGTTCTTTAAATTTAGCAGAGGAGTGAAGTGGTACATCCACAGAACGTCACATGCGATGCACACGTGTCACTTTGCGCACTCCCTTAACACTTATTTTTCATCTCTCTGAACACATTAAGACACCACGTCTCTGCTCTGACGAAACGATACAGCCTAGAAACTTGTTGAATTAGTAACAAAAAAAATTAGCTAGCTCTAAAATTGGCCAAGAGAGATCCTCCTAAATATTGTACTGTGAGATTGGCCACCAGTGGAAGTTTCCCCTCGGAGTCTCCTCCACAGGAAGTAGCACCGAACGCTTCTTGCCGTCCTCGGCCTTGACAAACGTAACCTCCACTGTTGGTTCCCCACCATTCTCCGCCAGTATCTCGAAGACCTGCAGACTTGTCGCGACATATTTTCGGTTGCACTGAATAATCAGGTCGTTTTTCTGCAATCCCACTGCTCGGACAGCCCGAGATGTCTGCTCGACAACGAAACCATCGAAGCCATCATACAGCGACTGGGGAACTTTTGCCCAAGCTGAAGTCCCGGCTTGTCCCAGATTCACACCGAAAACCCCGATCTTCGGACGACAGTACTTGCCGGTACTCTTGAAGTGATCCCACCACTTCAGAATGACGTTCGACGGCAGGAAAGGAGTGGAATCTAAATCGTGGAAGAGCATCCCGATGACCCGGCCATTCTTGTCGATCGCCGGTCCTCCGATCGCCGCGTACGTGCTTATGAACGTCGCCTTCTGAATCTCCTGGCAAAACCTGGGTATATTGGACCAGCGCTCTCCGCTGTAAACTCCGCGGTTCGCCTGGAGCCCGAACGGCTCCTGCGATCGTCGGCCAAGTCCGATGACGGTATCGCCGGGAGAAAGAAGCGTTACGCGAGCTGATTCCGGGTGGTGGACAAACTGGATATGGGAAGGATACAGGTGTCCTGCTGTGTTCTGGCTGATCTCGACCATGTCCACGGTCTTGACTGCACGGTTGAACCGGACGGACAGTGCTAGCAGGTTCCAGTGGTCGTCGCGAGCCGCGACGGTGGCGTCGTAGGAGGCGCCGTCGAAGAGATGGACTCGTATCTTGTCAACTGTACCGAGAAAACTGCTGATGTTCGCTGCGGTGGCGGACGAGAGCACCGTCCCGGTCATGCTGGGCTCGTCGAACTCGGCGATGAAGCCGGATGCGCTGCCCAACAGGTAGCCCCCGTCGTCGTAAGAGGCCACCGCGACCACGGCTTGCGAGACCCGCGCCACGACTCGCTTCGTTCTCGCGTCGATCGGGAGGTTCGCCTCGCGGGGGATCACCAACACGGCGTTCTCTGGCTGGTCGCAGCGGTGGAGCATGTCGACTGTCGCGGGAAGATTCCAGGGGTGGTTGGTCGGTGCAATGGGGTCCATGTCCCTTTGCTTCGCCGGCGGCGGATGATCACCGTCGTGCTGCGGATCCGACATGGTATTGGTAGCGTGTTTTCGCCAGACCACAGAACCTAGTCGAGTTTCAGTTTGCCGTTGTGGACGGCAAACAATTGGAACGAGATGGATGTCGAGGAACGAAGATTGGAAAGTGGAACCAGCGATTGGAAAGTGTCCAGATATAGAGGTCAAACCTGGTCAACTCAAGGTGCACGCAACTTAAATCTTGGGCCATCCGTTTTCACGTGTGGATTCCCGTTTATCAATTAATCAGTCAAATGGAAAATCCCACGCGAACAGCCCAAATTTATGTTGCGTGCATGACATGCACTACTAGAAAATCCTCGTTATATATTTTTGGCAAATCCAAAGAGACGTATAACACTACAATCTGTCCCTTTGAGACTCGTCGGATATATGTATGCAGACACCTTATCCGGTAGGCTATTCTTTTGTGGGTAGTCGACAAACAGTTCTGCTCGAGGCGTGCACGTTTTTCCTAACCTAGCCGCCGCGTGGAGCATGACAACTAGGGAGAGGACCTTCTAGCCCCGATCTCCAACGGCCATGGCGTTGGTCCTCTCTCCCTCCGACTGTTGCTCCGGCTGCAGGAGGGAGGGGGACCTTGTTCTTCCGTTCTGTAGTTAGGTTTGATTTCGTAGGTTGTGGTGTGTCGTTGGGGTGGTGGGAGCGGCGCTCCAACGAATAAATCTGTTTCAACTCCACTTCCACACCGGCGACGTCCTTCATGACGGCGTCTCGGAGTTGATGACATCGTGTGTTCGCCGATCTTTCAGATCGGTGGTGTTAGGGTCCATAGATGGTATCGGCGAGGCGGTGACGGCGATCCCATCGGGTGTGTATCTCCTTTTGTTCT
Source organism: Alopecurus myosuroides (assembly GCA_028641055.1). Taxonomy (NCBI): domain Eukaryota; kingdom Viridiplantae; phylum Streptophyta; class Magnoliopsida; order Poales; family Poaceae; genus Alopecurus; species Alopecurus myosuroides. The sequence continues at coordinate 100,874,113 of CM054059.1, forward strand.
ATCCCCGTTGCTGCGATGTTGCCTCCGACGTCATTGTGGAGCAGTGAGGATTTGTCATATGGGAGTATGCGCAGACGGCTGCCTGCGCAGTTAATAGCTGGAAGATGGTGCATCTTGTGCTGGGTTTATGGATGGAGGCTGGCAGTTCTTCCTTCGACGTTGTAGTCGTGCGGGGATGTCAGTTCTGGAGTTCGATGGCGTGTCCGGGGACATGTTGCCTCGGTCTGATTCGTTCAACGACAATGGTTTTGCTTCTGACAAACTATTTTGGAGATCCGTAAAGCTGCAGATCGGCGATGGAGCCGCGTCGAGCTCGGGTGAAGAGCTGATTTGTCTTCTCTCTTGGTGGTCAATTCGGTGGTGCCGAAGGAGATGGATAGGCTCTGGCTTTGCATAGGATTATATTATCCTTTCAGTACTGTAATGTCGACGTTTACGTGTCTTGTAACCGGATATTTATCTTATGAATGAGGACGTATTACCTTGCAAAAAAAGACACCTTATCCGGTACACCCAACAAAGGCCTCCAAACCGAACAAAGACATGTCCGTGTGTCCATTATTCAGACCAACCTTGCATACACTTTATTTTTTCAGACATACCACACAAGATGCGATGATTACAATATACTGCAATCATAGTTCAAACAAAAAATACACATGATACAAATACTACAGAATTCAACTAAGCATTGTTCAAACACAACATACACGTGATACAAATACTACAAATTCAACTAAAGCATTGTTCAAACACAACAAGTTAAACATAGTGCCAGGGGGCTAGCAGGGGCTAGACCCCCCTAAGGTTCTTCCCCCTAATGATCTAGTGTACGTATTAGGGTGCTTAATGCATGCGAAATAGGTGCTAAGTAGGGTCCTATTATGCAGCTAATTACGTGATTATTATAGAAAGACTACACCTATCACATGTGCGTGTGTACATCCAAGGCCCAACCATATTTAGGATTTCATATAGGAGCTCGATTCCCTTTACCGTAACTTCATGTCTTCCTCTATGTTTGCGGAGGCCGAGCGGTCGTATCTTTCCCCTAATCTCAGATGGATCTGCAATGACTTTTGCCACACCAAACGATGAGAAGAGCAATAATGCGGATCTTGTGTTGAAGTGTTGAGCATGCCCCGCCTCATTAGCATACATGACACTGGCCTCTTATACATGATCAAACACTCAGTCTAAAAGTACGCTAGTAATTCTACACATAGAATTGATCAATTTTTTTGAGAAAGTTTGTGCAATAATGTCAGCCTAGTAAAATTTATGCCGAGATCAGCAACAATTTTCAATTAACGCAACATAGAAAGTGCTAGCTGAAAATCTAACAATATCATCTATTTGTGTAATTTTTTTATTATAAACTATGTAATTATGAGCCCTAGTTATCTTGTTTAAGGCTCTCATTTTGTGATTATGATCATCTCATGTACAATTGAATTAGGTATGGCTCCATCTATATACAATACCCACGTGAGAAGTCTGCGATTAAGTGTGGTACAAAGATTGGATGAATTCCGTCGTACATGTAGCATCACTCTTTGTTATTTTTCCATTTTTAAAGTCGTGTACTGGAATGTTTTAAGGAAAAAATATCGAGTAGTTTGCCCGAACACGGAATAATTTGTTGACTTGTCTGCGCCTCGCCCCCCCCTATATCTGAATCCTGGCTCCGCCCCTGCATAGTGCCACTACTTCGTACTACAAACTAGTCCCATTCGGAGTCTGAGTCAAAAATAACTGGACGTGGTGATGTTGTGACCATTGAAACAGCACCGAGGACTATCTTCTTTCTTCCTCCTCCGCCATTCTTCAAGATACGTATATGGATAACTTTGTGATCCTCGCCTCTAATCAACACTAGTGTCACACGCCTCCATCTTGGACTCGCACATGGCAGTCATCAAGCCCGACCACTCGACACCGTTCTCCTCCTCGGAGTAGGGTTCCGTGGGTTAAGAGTGGCATCTCAACTCCCGACTCTTGCATTTAGGTTATCAGTGGCAACATGATTGTATTTCTCCACCACTACATCATGCAATATAATTGGTCTAACCATCTTGATTATTATACCACCAAGCAATGTTCACTTGTTTTACTCTGAGTAGCAAGGCAATGAAATACAATTTTGAAAATTTAAAATTGGAGAAGATAATGAAAAGTACATGCTTTGATTCAATGTTTTAACAAGAAAAATTCTTCATGCATTGAAACTGTTTTTACTCTCAGTAAAGAGAGAAGATTTTGATTGTATTTCGCAACCTATTAAAATATTAAAACTATTATTGTATGAAATGTTCTTTAATTAATAAATTATTGAGAGGTTAGGGAAGGAGTATCTAGGATGCAACCAAGCAAATTCTATTACCATTTTATCTAAAGTTGCGGGAATTATGATGGGAAATTGCATATTACCTTAAGTTATTTAAGTTTCTTGTTAGAGCCATGTTCTCTTTTGTTTTCTTTGTTAGATTATTGGGGCGAGTAAAAGTTTAAGCTTGGGAGAGTTGATGGCTCTATTTTTGGCGTTATTTTCTCTAGTCATTTCCCCATGTTTCATTGGATTTTCATTTGGTTTTCACTCCTACACTAACCCAAACACTGTAATGTTTGGAAATGTTTCATTTCTTTGTCGAGATTTCAAGATTAGCACTAAGAGGGAGCGAAATAAGGCATATTGATGATAATTGGAGGAAAACAATCAATTCTGAAAAAAGGAAAATAAGAAATAAATCGCATAAGCACTTAACGACAGCTAGTACGGTCACTACCGACCATACTGCTATCCGTACCATGCGCCACCGCCTCCAGCACTTTAAAAGGAACAACTTTCGTGAAGAGGCTAGGGATGAAAAACACACACAACCTGCTGCCAGAAGACTTAGAAGGGAGAAAAAGGAGATCCGGAGAGGAGAATCCATGCCTGATCCTGCTAGAGTTAGTTTTCTTCAACACCATACACCACACCATTCTTTACACCATCCATTCCATCCCATAGAGAGATTGACAACATCTTTGTAATAAGATTAGGGGCTTCAGAACCCTCATTTAGATTGAACTCATGGTTTGGTGTCTGTTGATCCGAGAATTATTGTGGCTCGCTACGGTAATTTAGAGATGAACTTCCTACTTTTAGTTATTGAGTTTTTGTTTGCTATATCTCTCATGTGCGAGTAGACTCCCCGGGGCGTGGGGGATGAAGCGAATTAGTGATATGTGATTGTGTTAACTCATTCCATCTTATTTGTGAGAGTCTTTTCAGTATTGTTTATAAGATTATGTGTTTACGGTATGCGTAATACCTGTTATCTAGGGCCCAGGTAACATGATGCTAGTAGAGATACACGTAAACATATACTTGTTGTTCAACAATTCCGCGACCTCCTACGTGACAGGTGGAGATATCAATGAGGAGTGAAGACATAAAGAGAATCAAGAGAAGCCACCAAACTTAATGCATTTGTCTACCCTATTGGTTTTAATTAGCTGAACTGGCCATGGAGGTACAGGGATGCATGGCAATAGTGACAAACAGATCCAGACATGGGGACGTTTAACTACTCCAGAGTGACTCGCCTACCGACCATTCCATAGAAGAGAATATGTATCACATATCCACCACCTCGATCAAGCACATTCACAATAACCATGAACCAAAGTCTCTGCGCGCCTACTTCATCCATAATTAATACAACACCACTTTACAACATTTCTTTCTTTCTGTTATTTATTACTAGCAAGTTATACCATTTTTATTCTCGTACACCTCATTCTATATTTTTCGCATGTCTAAGCAAGTTAGTACAATATTTTTTGTGAGTAAATTCACATAAATGTGACACCTTGTGTGTGAGAAAGACAACCTTAAAAAACTTTTACCAAATCAGCTCTCCATGGGAACGATATAAATCGGGAGACCATAGTTCCAAGAATTGCGCAATAACGAATCTGTACACCTGCAGGTATCAGAAGGACACCCGAAACCCAAATTAGAAGAAAATTTATTCCAATTATAGGGGCTCTAATTAGACCCTCTAATTCTACTAGAGAGGGAGGCTTGCGAGCCACTTGTGTGTTCTGCATAGAGACTTGGTGTCCTTTACATAGGTGGATGAGGGGGGAGAGAACTTCCTTGGGAAGGAGGAGTCCCTCACTCAATCCACCAAGGGGGAACCAACCTACAAGAGGTGGACGCACTCCCTTCCTTGGAGGATTCCGATTGAACTCCCTGTGGAGTCCAGCTCCATCTCCCTTTTTCCTTTATCCTTTTTTCTCTCCAATTAAATTCTAGAAAATGCATGGAGGATGGTGCACTATGTGTGGTGCCCTGGGGCACCTGGAAGCCCCGTAAATATGGGTGTGGCCGTGGGGCTGTTACTTCCCCCCCTCCGGCACTCCCCCCCTTCTTGGTTTTCGTTCGGAACTCTTCCAGAACCATGTAACCCCTATAGATAAAATCATCGACCTTATCTAACATTGTCAAAAATATATTTCCGACATCTCGGGAGATCTCATGCCTCCGTGCACTTGCTCCGTAAAGTGTGCAACCTCCTTTTCTCTCAGAAAAACTCCAGAATAAATTCCGGTAGTAATAGAAAATGTTTCTATCACTCTTGGACATATAATGCCCTCAATATAAATTCTCTCTGATATATAAAATATATGTATCATGTAGAAACACCGTTTACATTAGTAGAAACAAGGGCTTTGGTCTGGAGCTTTAGTCTCGGTTCCCTTGGGAACCGGGACTAGTGCTCCGGTTCCATCGCCCCGGAATCGTACGGAAAACCTCGTTTAGCTAGTCCCGGTCCAAACGAGATGTCTAGTCTCGGCTCGTAACACGGTCTGGGTCTAGTGGTTCTCGCCCCGGTTCTGAAAGAGGCGAGGAACTATAGTCCCAGGCCGTGTTGACTAGAGGTCCTCCGTTTCCTATATAACCGGCCCTGCCTCTTCCCTCTGTACTGTGTTTTTCCATTGGAAAATGCTACAAATCAGGCGGGGGATCGCTCGCGTCGCGTCCTCCGCCTTGCGCGTGCGCCACGAATCCACTCCCGTGGCGTAAGGAGAGCGAGGCAACTAGGCCCACCACCAATAACTCTTATCCAGTTTTCCTCTCAACCACTCCTTTCGTCCTTTCTTTTTCTTCTTCCTCACGACCCCATGCTTTTTCCCCTCATGGCCGCTACCTTCTCCGAGCACCAACGTCGCCGGCACCCGAGCAGGAGGCGGAAACCCTCCATCGGCTCCGGCGCCGGGGCTCCCATCTCCCATGGTCGCTACCTTCTCCAAGCACAAGCTCACCACCATGGCCATGCGCCACATCTGCCCCAACTCGGGCGCCGCCCTGTCATCGCCTCGAGCGCCCTCGCTCGGCGATGACCCGAGCCTGCAGCTTCGCTCCTCCCGGCCAACCGACCTCTATCCTCCTCATCGCCTTGATGTGCCACCGTCAGACTCGAGATCCACCCTCCCACGCCCGTGCCCTCTCAAGTCGGTGGTGCCACCACCATCAGACCCGAGCTCCACCTCCTCCGCCCGTTCCCTCTGAAGTCGGTGGTGTTACCAGGCCTAGTGCATGTTGCTGCAATTGGTGTTGCCGGAGATGCAGATGGAGGTCGGCGGAGCTGCGAAGACGGGCAGCCGGTGCTGCCATCCCTGATGCTACTGTGGGTGTTCGTCACTGCTACCATGCTACCAGGGGTGTCCGTCGATGCTACCGTCGCCGGCGGTGGTTCTACTAACTTCGGCGATGATGCTACGGAGATTTTGCCACATACCCGATTCTTTTTGCTATTTTTTGACAAAATTTTTGCTACAAGAACTCCGGCGAGGTCGGATTTTTGCTACAATAGAATAGTTTTTTGCTCTAATTTTTTTTGCTATAGTAGTACAAATTATTTGCTATGAGATTATCCGGCGAGTTCTCCGGCGGAAGTCTCCGGACGATGTCTCTAACGAAGTTGATTTTTGCTCAGCTGGGCGCGCTCGGGGCCCGTTCGGACGGGAAGGCGCTTGGGGGCGGCCTTTGGGGGTTGTGACTGGAGTCCCCCAAAGGCCGCCCCCAAGCACCTTCCCATCCAGACGGGCCCCGATCGAGCGCGCCCAGTCGCGCCCCCATTGGGAGTTCCCGTCTGGACGCCCCCTTGTTCCCGTCCGGCAAACCCAGCCCAACCCCGCCTCCCACGGGCTCCCGTGGGGGCGCCAGACGAGTCGTTCCACGCCGCAGGCCCGTCCTGCCACCAAAAATCATTTCTGTCCTTGACGCCTGTGATACGTCCAAAGCGTATCTCCTTTTCCGAACACTTTTCTTATTTTCTTCCCCTAAACTTGTGAATTTTAAATACCACTAACACGGACTAACGCTGTTTTCAGCAGAATTACCTTCGTGCCTCGTTTTTGTGCAGAAAAATCAACTTTCGGGAAAATGCTCAGAAAAGATCCCATTGGCCCTAAAACACCAGAAGACCCCGGGAGCCAGAAGGGTTCCAGGAGATGATCCAGGAGAGGGCCACACCACCCCCGGCGCCTCCCCCTTGGTCGCGCCTCCTAGTGGTGTGGGCCACCCCTCGACCCCCTCGGACTCTCCTTTCGACTACATATGCCCTGTAAAAGTAAAACGCGAGGGGGTTCTTCATATTCCACAGAAACACAACAGAGCGTCGCCGCCACCCCGAACCTCGATTCGAGGATCAGAAGTTCCTATTCTGGCGCTCTGCCAGGACGGGGATTCGAAGGATATCATTGCCATCGACACCACCACCTCTTCTCCATGAACCATCCATGATTCCCCCGTCCATGTGTGAGTAAACACCGTTGTAGGCTAAGAGAGACGGAAGGGATTGTATGAGATTGATCATGTAATAATGCCAGATTCTTAGGGCATAGTGTTAGTGTTTTCTACCGTTGTTGCAACTTGTTATGCTTAATGCTTGTCACTAGGGCCCGAGTGCCATGATTTAAGATCTGAACATGTTATTGTTTCAAGAGTATAATTATGCTTCTTGATCATATCTGCAAGTTGTTTACACATGTCATTGTCTGGAACCCGAGGCCCCAAAGTGACAGAAATTGGGACAACCGGAGGGGATGGTTGTGATGTGAGGATCACGTGTGTTCACGGAGTGTTAATGCTTTGCTCCGGTGCTTTATTAAAAGGAGCACCTTAATTACCAGTAGTTTCCCTAGAGGCCTCGCTGCCACTGGCTGGTAGGACAAAAGATGTTGTGCAAGTTTCTCATTGCGAGCATGTATCACTATATTGGAACACATGCCTATGGTTTTCCTACATGTTTGATACTTTATATTAGTATCTGCAATGCCCGTGTTAGATTATTACATGACCTATGGTATCCATGCAACGCCCATCTATCCATTCCCTCTATGCCTACGGTACTCCCCATACTGTTGTTTTCCGCGATTGCTACTGTTGTTACTATTTTACTACTGTTATTATTTTATTTCTTCTACTGCTATAAAACTGTTACCACTGATAAATTGTTGCGAGCAAGTCTACTTTCAGGTGCAGCTGAATTGACAACTCGGTTGTTAAAGCATATAAATATTCTTTGGCTCCCCTTGTGTCGAATCAATAAATTTGGGTTTTACTCTCCTCGAAGACTGTTGTGATCCCCTATACTTGTGGATCATCAACAATATTTTCTGGCGTCGTTGCCGAGGAGCATAGCTTTATTTATTTTCTCACTCGATCGTGATATTGTTTGCTACAAGCCATTCATCTTGGGCAAGACTCGTGATGGAAAAGTTCCTATATTACCATCCACTACAAGAGGAGGTACAACTCTGAACACCTCTGCTGCTCTTGATTCACCGTATGTTATGAGTAAGCTTCTTACTCCACCACATGCCACACGTATTGTTACTTCTGCTGAGTCTGAGAAAGTTTCTGATACTTTTGATGATGCTTCTACTGTGCTTGATGATAATTGTTCTCTAGGTCCTTTCCTAGATGCTACTATTGCTAGATCCAAACAAATTAAAAATGCTGAAATTTCTGTAGAAAATATTGGTACACTTGTTAATTCAACTGAGCTTATTAATGATCTTGATGAAACCTATATTGAACTTAATGATGATTTTATTGAAGAAGCTCGTGCTACTACTGGTGCAAGTGCTCTTAAGAGTTGCAAGACATGCTCTGAAATATAAATCTTCTCTTGATGCTAAGTTTGCCACATCTCCCATACACATTATAGACAAGGATTATGATTTCTGTTTAGATTTATCCTATATATCTATTGTTGAGAAGGAACCTTTTTGTGGAACTGAAAGTAAAGTGCTATTGAACACATGAATGAGCTTTCATCTTTGAGTAGTTTATTTTCTGATGATACTAAGCTGATACTTATTTTGTTACGAGGATCTTCCCTTTCTCATTGAAAGATGAAGCTAAAATTTGGTTTAACAATCTGTCACCTGGGTGTATTACTGATCCTATGGATTTGGTTAATGCTTTCTTTCAAAAATATTTTCCTGCTAGTGCCCAACATGCTTCTTTTCAGGGTATCTTTAACTTTGAGCAAATTGAAGGAGAAAAATTGCCTGAATCTTGGACAAGGTTTTGTTCTTTGGTAAGAGCTAGCCCTGGATATCCACTGCCTAAAAATGAGCTCCTAGATATATTTTATGATGGACTAACTGTTGAATCTAGGACATACCTGGATAGTTGTGCTGGTTGTGTTTTCAGGAAAAGAACTCTAGAAGAGCCGAGGAATTAATGGCTAGAATAGCCAAAAATAGTGATGATTGGAATATACCTGAGCCTACACCTATACCTGATCCTACACCTACACCAGAGCCAACACCAATAACAACACCCAAGGAGAGAGGGATGATTTAATTAAATGATGAAGTGATGAAGGAAGCAAGAAATCTCTTAAAGAGAGGGGTATTAAATCTGAAGATGTGAAGAATTTACCTCCTATAGAAGAATTATGTAAGCCTATTCCTCATCCATCAACTGTTGAGGTACACTCTCTCCAATACTTTGATAATAGAGATATTCCTTACTCTAAACCTCCTGATCAATGCTTAGATAAATTTGATAATTATGTTGTTAAGCAAGATAATTTTAATATGAGAGTGCAAAATCACCTTATGGAAAACTCTAGAGCTATTGATAATTTGCATGGTATTATTGAGAGAACCTCTAATGATGTTAAAATTCTTGTTAAACATTTTCAAATGGTTCAAACTCAATTTTATCAACTTACTAAAGTGCAAAAAGACATCCTAGCTAATGCTTCTAGAGATAAACATGTTTGTGAAATAATTACTAGAAGTGGTGTTTTTACTCAGGACCCCCTGTATCCTGAAGGACATCCTAAAAGAATTGAACAAGATTCTCAGCAACCTAAAAACAGTAGTTCTCCTTCTAAGAAAAAGAAGAATAGACATAAAAATGTTGTAGAATCTTCTGAACCTGCTAAAGATCCTAATAGTATATCTATTTCTGATGCTAAAACTGAAAGTGGTAATGATAAAAGTGATGCTTCTGATAAAGAAGAACCTATAGCTGAACCTGAAAAGAAAACTAAAATTGCAAACTATACTAAGGAGGATTTCATTGCTAACAAACATGGTAATGAAAGAGAGCCCTGGGTACAAAAAGCAATGCCTTTTCCTAATAAGAAACACAAATCAGAGGAAGAAGAACATTATGAAAAGTTTTGTGAGTGGATGAAACCTCTATTTTTGCAAATCCCTTTGACTGATGCTATTAAACTGCCTCCTTATTCCAAATATATGAAATATATTGTCTCCAACAAAAGGAAAATTCCTAATGAGGAAATTTCCACTATGCTTGCTAATTATTCTTTCTATGGCAAGGTTCCAAAGAAGCTTGGAGATACTGGTATTCCTACTATCCCTTGTTCTATTAAAAATAATTATGTTAGAACCGCTTTATGTGACTTGGGAGCTGGAGTTAGTGTTATGCCTTTCTCTCTTTATAAGAGACTCTCTCTTGAAAAATTGATACACACTGATATATCTTTGCAAATGGCTGATAAGTCCACTTCTATTCCTGTTGGTATATGTGAGAATGTTCCTGTGCAAGTTGTTATTCATGTTGATATTAACTGACTTTGTTGTGTTGGAAATGCATGAAGATGATTATATGTCTATTATTCTTGGGAGACCTTTTCTTAACACTGCAGAGGTTGTTATTGATTGCAATCAAGGAAAAGTAACCTTTAATGTTAATGATAAAGAGCATACTGTTTATTTTCCCATTAAGATTGATAGAAGATATGGTTTAAATTCAATTGAAAATATTGAGACCATCAAGATTGGAGAATTTTATTGTCCCATTCGAGTACCACTAAAAGTATATGAAATTATCATGATTGGGACTATGTCTATCAAGGTTGAGGTAACATAATTATTTAGTGATTAGCAAAGTTTTGCTTCATATGAAAATTGTTCTAGTAACAAGAATTGATCACCCTTGTTAACAAAATGATTTTGAATGAAGAGGACAATGTTTTCACTATGTTTTCACCTTCCCTATTATGTTTTCACCATGTTTACTTCTGTTATCACATTTCTACTTGAGTACAATCATGTCATCCATCATCATATTCATGTTTTCACCCTGATTACTGTGGTTATGCATGTTTTCACCACCCATACTTTTGTTTTCACCACTTCCACCTTTGTTTTCTTTGGATATTTTTCCATTGGAGTGTCATAGAACCTCTGTAGTTCTGGTTTTGGTTTTGTTATCCACCTTTTCACTTTTGTTTTTATGGTTTTTATTAATTATTAAAATTCTGGAAATACCTCAAAAATAAAGTTTCTCGAAAAATTCCAGAAAAATTATAATAAATTTTTACGTTAAAAATGCGGCAGAAAGCCACCTGGGAGGCCCCACGGGGACCCACCAGTCAGGCACACCATGGGGTGGCGTGGCCTCCCCCCGGTGGCGCCAACACATGGTGTGGGCCCCCTAGCCCTCCACTTACTCTCTCCACTGGCAAAGTCTTCTCTCTCACCTCCCAAACTGAAAACATTTCCTCGAACCCGTGTTCTTGCTGTTCTTCCTCTAGATTTTCGATCTCCTTCTTCAGCCCATCATTTGTGATGAGATTTAGTGTGTTTGATCTCCGGTATGTGACTCCTCCGATGATCCAAGTAGAATTTTATTTGGTGAAGTATTTCTTGAGTATTTTGGTACTGTAGGTGACAGCTTATGTGAGTTTGCATGCTTGATTTGAGTAGAAATAATGTATTTATGATGCATGTTTAGCTCTCCTATAAGTCCCTATGGTAGTTTCCACCTTATAGTTGCTTCAAATTAATTTTTGTGATGATTGTTGAAAAATTTCAGAGATGGATAGTCACAATTTTGGAGAGATATTTAGGAGTGATGCTCCTAGGAGGACAAGGCCCTCACGCTCATCCACTTTAATGAGTCCATTGTACAATGAATACCTTATTACACCTAGTATTGACGATGTAGCAGGTGATGGTATCGCTAATCCCTCTAGCTTTCCTTGTATTACATTTCTAAGAAGTGCAGGTCTATTAGATGACTTACGTATGCTTATTGAAAGAGTTGGTCTAACCAACTATATGGAGTATGAAAACCCTCAGTATGCCGCTCTCACAAAAAAAAATTGTTGAGAGTTCTAAATTTCAGAACACACATTTTGGTCCATCTGTTGCCTTCAAGTTATATAGTAGTTCTTTTTCTTTGCCCTTGGAGACTTTTTGTGCTATTGTAGGTATCAACACTACCGGGACAGCATGCAGGATTCAGGATAAACCCACGGATCTTATGGCGCTTTACCGAGAAATCAGCAACGATGATGGTCGCTCATCCTAGCGTGGGAAGATAAGGAACATTCAACTTCCTGCTCTTAGATATTTTACATACTATATTGCTACTAGTATCCTTGGCAGGGAGAACACTAGCAACATTTCTGGTTACCACCTTGCTTTCATTGATGATGCGCTTAACTGTAGCAATAAGTATAACCTTGGTGCACTTGTTGCACGCCGCCTTGCTGCTAAGGGGCCTATTTTTGGGGGCATTATTGCTACAGGTATAGCAACTGCTTTAGAATTTTCTATTGCTCCGGATGATGTATTGATTGCTCCCTATAGATTCAACCTTGCTGCCATGAAGTCTCATCAGTTTGTCACTGCTAACTAAACTGCTGATCACTTAGTATATAGATTTTTATATATAGATGGAGATGAGCGCAAAGTTATTTTGTCGCAGCCTGTTTTGTTTAAGATTGACAGGTCACCATGGTCGCGCTCCAAGGAGGAGGTAGACGAGCATCTGAGCACTACGGTGTTTTATAGGCACCAGGAGAGGCGAGACGCGCCTCCCGAGGACCACAACACGCAGTACACCGGCGCATCCTCGAGCACATATCACGAGAAGGGTTCCTCCTCAGCATACTACAGGGGCGCCACCTCATGGTCACCTTGGTGAATGATCTCGACTTAGGCCAAAAGCCTAAGCTTGGGGGCAGGTATATCGACATCACACTCATTTATATATCATGTTCGGTAGGTTCATTGTATATCCATGTTTTCGTTTGTTTTTGTCCTCTTTCGCTTCTTTCGTTTCCTTTGTTTTTATTGTTTTGTTCTTGTTTTCCAAAACACAAAAAGACCAAAAATATTTCTGTTGTTTATCTTTGTGTGCTTCTTTAGTTTCTTTGTTGGTTTGCTTTCTTTTCTCGTTTCGGTTTAGTATTCAAAAATCCAAAAATATTTTGCTTTGTTTGCTTGCTTCTTTTTGTTCTTGTTTTAATTCAAAAACCCAAAAATATTTGTTGTTCTTCTTTGTTTTTGTAAAGTTTGTTGCAGAGTTCATCGGACTTCCGTGTCTCCATTGGACCCTGATTATCATTCTATATTATTCGATCCACAAGTGAAGAGCGGTAATGATGGTTTACGACATTCCGAGTTGTGGTGAGAGGCTGGTATGAACTCTATTTGTTTTATTTTTGTACATATACTCATCGTGTGAACATGCTTAGTCCATTCATGTAAGGTATATGTTATTTAATTTATGCTTGGTAGTTCGTGCTCTCACGTGTTAGTTCCAACCTATTAATATAAGATAGCATGTCGTATGAATGTTTGCTTGCATTGTTTTATTCATAGAAGGGTATGACATTGTGGTATCTCCCTCTGATTGTTTCGCTTGGATTGACTTGGGACATGCTCACACATGCTATGACTGAAAACAAAAAGTCACTTAAGCCTCGATGATTTATTTTGCCTCAGAGTATTTGTATCATTTTTATGCCCCTGTTAATTTTGTTTTGTCGCAAGCATGATTATGACAGTTGTCGCTCTCTTGATTGTCGCTCCCCGTCTATTGCTAGCCTTCACATGTACTGAGTATGAGCTCTATTCGTGCATCCAACTCCCAAAACCCAAAGTTTGCCAAATGTGGCCACCATACCTACCTATATATGTGGTATTTAACTGCCACTCCAAGTAAATTTCTCATGTGCTACCTGTAAAACCTGCTAAAAAATATTCTTGTTTTGTGCCCCTGTTTTAGCTCATGAGGACGTAAATAGAGAATCTTTATCTCACTTATTTCTTGGATTTCACACCCTGGACTAGTGGCTTCATCCGCTTATCCAATGGAAGAGGCGGCAGCGGGGTGCCCAGCCCCAAAGTAATACAACAAATTCTCTTCACTCTTTTTGCCCCTGATATATCAGTCAAAGCATAATTGTGTAAACAAAAGAGAAAGAGGGATGACCTTCTATCCAGATGCGTCCTTCTAAGGTAGCCTCTCTTGTGAAGTCTAGTTGGCTTGTGACGTACTGTATTGTCTGTTTACCATTCGTTGACATAAACATACACCTCTCTTAAAAATGTTTTCAATACCTCTGTTTAATAAAATAAAAATCTCTAGCACATGAGTTAATCCCTGCTTCCCTCTGCGAAGGGCCTTTCTTTTATTTTTATGTTGAGTCTTGACCTTCTCGCTTTATGCACCTTCTTGAGAGCATGGCTGTTATTCTTAGTGTAATGTGATTGTCCCAAAACACAGTTGATAGTGGTATAACTTTGATGCTTGTATCTTTGATATCTTTATTTCTAGTCTTCATTTGAACTTCAGAGGTTCCCTGGCATTTATGATTTGCTCCACTATTAAGGGAAAGCGAGTACAATTTATCATACCCTATTATGAGCATTGCAATCTTGTAGATTGAAATACTTCATGTTGTCTATTATTAGTTTGTTGGCATCTCTTCATGGTTTGCATAACTGTTGGGTGACTTTTATTTTCCATACATCTTATTATGAATTGTCTCATCACTTGATTATGTAGTGAGTATATTTACATCATATGAAACAAATGTGTTCATAAAAGTCTTTTATCGCACTCAGTTGTCACTGAATTGCTTGAGGACAGGCAATAAGCTAAGCTTGGGGAGATTTGATACGTCCAAAACGTATCTCCTTTTCCGAACACTTTTCTTATTGTTTTCCTCTAAACTTGTGAGTTTTGGATACCACTAACACGGACTAACGCTGTTTTCAGCAGAATTACCTTGGTGTCTCGTTTTTGTGCAGAAAAATTAACTTTCGAGAAAATGCCCAGGAAAGATCCCATTGGTCCTAAAACACCAGAAGACCCCGGGAGCTAGAAGGGGGCCAGGAGAGGAGCCAGGAGGGGGCCACACCACCCCCGGGCGCCCCCCTTGGCCGCGCCGCCTAGTTGTGTGGGCCACCCCTCGGACTTCTGTTTCTACTACATATGCCCCGTAAACCTAAAACGTGAGGGGGTTCATTATATTCCACAGAAACACAACAGAGCGCCGCTGCCACCCCGTACCTCGATTCGGGGATCAGAAGTTCCTGTTCTGGCGCCCTGCTGGGACGGGGATTAAAAAGGAGATCATCGCCATCGACACCGCCACCTCTTCTCCATCAACCATCCATGATTCCCCTCGTCCATGTGAGAGTAAACACCACTGTAGGCTGAGAGGAATGGAAGGGGTTGGATGAGATTGATCATGTAATAATGCCAGGTTGTTAGGGCATAGTTCCTAGTATCCAATGTTAGTGTTTTCTACCGTTGTTGCAACTTGTTATGCTTAATTCTTGTCACTAGGGCCCGAGTGCCATGATTTCAGATCTGAACATGTTATTGTTTCATGACTATAATTATGTTTCTTGATCATATCTGCAAGTTGTTTACACATGTCATTGTCCGGAACCCGAGGCCCTAAAGTGACAGAAATTGGGACAACCGGAGGGGATGGTTGTGATGCGAGGATCACATGTGTTCATGGAGTGTTAATGCTTTGCTCTGGTGCTTTATTAAAAGGAGCACCTTAATTACCAAAAGTTTCCCTAGAGGCCCCGCTGCCACAGGCTGGTAGGACAAAAGATGCTGTGCAAGTTTATCATTGCGAGCACGTATGACTATATTGGAACACATGCCTATGGTTTTCCTACATGTTTGATACTTTATATTATTATCTGCAATGCCTGTGTTAGATTATTACATGAACTATGTTATCCATGCAACGCCCGTCCATCCATTCCCTCTATGCCTACGGTACTCCCCATACTATTGTTTTCCGCGATTGCTACTTCTGTTACTATTTTACTACTGCTGTTATTTTATTTCTACTGCTGCTATAAAACTGTTACCACTGATAAACTGTTGCGAGCAAGTCTACTTTAAGGTGCAGCTGAATTGACAACTCAGTTTTTAAGTCATATAAATATTCTTTGACTCTTGATACGTCTCAAACGTATCTATAATTTCTGATGTTCCATGTTGATATTATGCCAATTGCTACATGTTTTCCGCTTGTTTTCCTACGTTTTCTTATGTTTTCCGGAACTAACCTATTAACAAGATGCGACAGAGCCACTTCCCTGTTTTCTGTTGTTTTTAGTTTCATAAAAAATATTCTAGAAATATTCTTGGAATTGGAAAATTCCGAAAGCCAGAAGTCCTAAAAGTCCCGGAAGCATCCAGAAGTCCCGAATGGCCCCGGAGGGGGGCCAAAGGGTGGCCACACCATGGGGTGGCGCGGGTCCCCCTGGCCGCGCCACCTAGGGGTGTGGGACCCCTGGCCAGCTCCCGGCATCGCCCTTTCGCCCATATATACTCCCGGAGGCATAAACCCTAGGAGAATCGACCTTTTCCGCAAAATACATCCGTAGCTCCTCCACCACCTCCGACAAGTTTCGGGGGACAGACCTCTGTTCTGGCACCCTGCCGGGACAGGGAAGTGCCCCCAGAAGTCATCTCCATTGACTCCACCGCCGTCTCCATCACCGTTGCTGTCTCCTATGACGAGGAGGGAGTAGTTTGCCACTGGTGCCGAGGGCTCTACCGGTAGCTATGTGGTTCATCTCTCTCTCCCATGGTGTGATCTTTATGTTATCATGAGCTTTGTAATCTAGTTTAATATGTAGATTGATCTTCATCTGTTATGCTACTCAAGTGGTTTTTGTTATGAGATCTCCGTAAACACTTTGATCACGGGGCAAAGGTGACAGTGTGTGCTCCGTGTGGTTTAGCATGATATTTATATCTTGTGTTGAAGGTGAACCTATGAAATTGTGGCGTTTGTTTACTAATTTATGGCGCTCGTAGTGACATTGGGGTGCCCTAGAGAGGTAATATAGACTTGAGGAGTGCTGTTAAAGCCCTACGCAATGATTAGTGTTCGTTTTTCGACCGGAGAGTGGTTCGGAGTAGCATAGTGAAGAAATTATATTTATGCATTCAATTATGTGATCATTGTTGAGAGTGTCCACTAATGAAAGTAGGAGCCCTAGGCCTTATTTCCAAGCATTGAAACACCCTTTTCCGCCTGTTCTGCTACATGTTTGCTTGCTGCCATTTTTATTTCAGATTGCTTTTATCACTTATTATCATCCATATTACTTGCATTTTACTCTCTCTTCGCCGAACTAGTGCACCTATACAACTGACAATTGTATTATGTGTGTTGGGGACACAAGAGACTTATTTTATCTGAATTGCAGGGTTGCTTGAGAGGGATATATTTGACCTCTACCTCCCTGAGTTCGATATACCTTGGGTGATCCACTTAAGGGAAACTTCCGGAGAATTAGATGGCCTACCCGAACAGGCTTTTTATTTGGTGGATGATGTTCTACAAACCTCTGCACTTGGAGGCTCAACACTGTCAACAAGAATAGAAGCGTGCGTAGACATCAACTCCCCTTGTGTCGAATCAATAAATTTGGGTTTTACTTCCCCCGAAGACTGTTGCGATTCCCTATACTTGTGGGCCATCAGCCTGCTATTTCCCTCCCCGCCGCCACCCATCTTTCCCGCCCCTTCCCTCCTCTCTACCGCCGTCGGTGCCATGCCTCCGAAAGGGCCACCGAGACCGCCGCCGAGGAATGCGAAGGCCGGAACGCTCGGTATCAAGCGCCGCTGGTGCAGCCGTGCCCCCAGAAGGAGCGGCTGGAGGGCATGACTGGCGCCAAGTGGGCGGCCGACCCGGCGCGAGAAGGCGGAGGCCCAGAACACGGCGGTGAACCTGGAGTTGCTGGTCGGCGCCGTCGGAGGAGGAGCCCGCGAGGTGGATCGAGCTCGTCGGCTTCGGCGTGGCCGTTACATGTGGACGCCGCGAGCACGCCGCGTTCGTAGTCGAGGCTCTGTCCTAACCCAGGTCTCTCCCCCAACTTCAACGAGCCCGGCGGTATGACGGCTACGCGTACGGCTACATCGGCAACTACGGCGGCTTCGATCCAGACGCCGTGTTCAGCGGCGGCGCGCCCAGCGGTGCCGGGACGGGACTCGACCTGAACGAGGCGTACGAGGTGTCCCCGGGATTGCGTCGGGACGACGCGGCATCCGGGCAGGCCCAGTCCGGGTGCACCATGTCATTCGAGGACGCCGCCCACAACGTGTTCGACGCTGGTCCCCACGCTCTTTTCACCGACCAGGCGACCTCCGGCGGCTACGACTACGACACCCATGCCTCCTTTGGCACCCAGACACAAGATGGTGGCAAGAGCGCCATTGTCAACGAGAAGCAAGACGTCGACAACACCGAGGAGGACGACGACCAAGATGGTGATGGCGCAGGCGACGATGTGGAAGAAGTCGGCAAGGATGGGAAGAAAAAGAAGAAGAAGGGTGGAAGCGGTGGCATAACTTGGACGGTGAAAGAGGACGAGTGCTTGATTGACTCGTGGAGTGCCATTACCCAAGACGTGATCACGGGTGCCAACCAAACAAGCGACTCATATTGGAAGCGGATCCTCTCGGAGTTCGATGAGCGCAAGTACCAAATGCCATATGTGGAGTACGTCATGGATCACAATCAAAATGCGCTAGCTCATAGATGGGACACAATCCAAAAGTCGTTGAACAAGTTCCAATGAGTCTTTGAGAACATCACGGCGAGGCCAGAGAGTCACAAGAGTGCAAAAGACCAAGTAACTTTGTGTGTCTCATCTTCTCCTATGCTATCACAACATTGATGCATCTCCTAATCTTGACTTCTCTTGTTGCTACATATTGATGCCATCACCTTGTACAAGGCTATCAACGGGGGCAAGGACTTTGTGCTTCTACATTGCTTCAACAAGTTGCAAAACAATGAGAAATGGAAGAAGCATAGACTCCTACTAAAAGGAAAATCCCGACGATGCTCAAATTGAGGAGGTGGTGCTCAACTCGGAAAGGCCAATGGGAAACAAGAAAGCAAAGGCGGCGGCGGCGGCGAGCTTGGAGCGAGTTCACGCCGCCATTGACAAGGTCATGGAGAACGTCACGAAGAACTCGGCCGAGAGACGTGCCGCAACCGAGGCCAAGTGGGCGGAGTTCTGCAAAAAGACGGACAAGAAGATCGAGATCGAGTCCGGCAAGGCGGCGTCCAAGAAGAGGAAAGGGGACTTCATGATTCTCACCACGGATACATCCAACCTTTGTAACATCCCAAGTATGAAATATCCCTTAGAATGTTTTGTTTCTTGTTTTAATTCAAGCAATGCATCATGTCATCATCTCATTGCATTTGTTTTATTTTGTTTGCATTTGTTACTATTTGTTTTGCATCTGTTTTATCCTGTTTTCATAATCAAACTCAAACAATTTCAAATGGTTATTTTCATACTTGCTCTGTTACAACTTTTGGAATAAAATCACAAACAAAAACCATCTATTTGTTGTCATAATTTTCAATATGGATCAATTAATAAAATGGTGTTATAAATTCCACTAAGTCTTTCCAAATTGGTTTTCAAATTCAAAGCAAAATCATCATCAACACCTCATTTGGAAATTATCAAATATCAAACCATTCCAATGTTTATAATCCAACTAATAATAGGGTTCACCCTATTAAGTGGTTGTTTTCTATATTAAATTAACAAAATATTCCAATTTCAAATCAAATTCATTCAAACAGCACCCAAGTTGAGTTATAACCAATTTATAAACATTATCAATTCAATCAACTAATTTTAATCTTTTAATTCATAGGGGCTACCCTATTAAAATGCTTTGATTTCATAAGGTTTACTTAATATGAAAATTCATTCAAAGTTGGTTGAAATACAAATATCAAATAAAAATTCAAACTTTTGACAATGGAAGTTAGCATCTGTTTGCTAATGGTCTAAATAACCTACACTGAATTTTCCAAAATTTTTACCACCTTAAAAACCATCCAATGCTTCCATTTGCTTTTGCTACAAAAAAAACAGTAAAACAAAAAAATAACAAAAGAGAAAAGGAGGCAGCAGCTAGACCTACCCCAGCCCAGCCCGCTTACCACCTGGCCCAGTACCCCTCCAGCGATGTCGATGTCTTCCTCCTCGCGCTGATGTCACCTGCGTACGATCGCACCCCCTCCGTCGATCATCCTCTCCCCCTCCCGATGGCTCGCCGTACGCTTTCACCTGCTCCATAAAAACAACGACACCCCTCCTCCTGCCGCAAACCCTAGGCCCTAACCACCCTCTCCCGCCGCCGATCTTTCCCTCTCTCTGCCATGGCCACACCCTCTGTACCTGTACCCCGTCGCCACCTCTCTGAATAACTCCGGCGATCGTCGCCTTCGTTGCCTCGAGGCGTGAGCTAGCGCGGGGAACGGAATCACCGCTGCTCCACGTCTGCCCTCGACCTCTCCGTTGCTCTCGAGGAGGCTTCTGGCGCCGCCGCCGTCCACGCCGTTCGCCTCCGACCGTCTGCACCGCGCCTCCATCGACTCCATCCGAGGTGAGACGCCACCTCTCCCTTCGCCTCCTTCCTCTCTGCTCTGGCACACCCACGCACGGCCCGCGCGAGCGCCGCAACACGCATCACAACCATCGCACGTACCGCGCCGTGAACAGGCATAGTTCAACGCCGGCGAGCCCCGCCTCTGTCAGTCATCTTCAGTTCAGTGCGCGTTTTGGATTCAGTTAAACTGAATCTGAAACTCACCTTTGCGGCGTCGCTGTTGCTGACAAACACACGAGAGTAGCGCAGTGGTAGCACTGCTGCTCGCGCGCCCGCAGGTGCGGGGTTCGATCCCTCGCTGCTGCGTTTAGTCCCAAAGTTTTTTCCAGGGCGGCTGACAGCCAGGGCCCAGCAGTCGGGCACTCCTGTGGCCACGCAAGCACAGCGCCACGCTGGCCCCTCCAGGCCCACGCTGCAGTGGCTGGGGCTGGCTACCAGTGCAGTACCAAAAATCCTGCGCATTTTCTGTAAATTCTTAAAACGATTAAATTAACAGAATTAATCCTAAAACTTCAAACCTTAATATCTTTTATTCTGTAAATCCAATAAATACAAGTTTTATATGTTTTCTGTTCCAAATTTCATAATCTTTCCAAATCATCTATTTGTGAACTGTTTTGAATTTTCCAAATACATTTAAAATTCAAATTTGAATAATTAAAAAGTAATTTGCAATAATTCATACATAATTCATACTAATACCAAACAAGGCAAATAAAATATGTTTTTCATACCATTTTGAATATCCTATTCAAATATAAAATTTGTTTCATTGTTTGAATAATTTAAATTGCCTAAATAATTTAATCCTTATTTAATTTATTTAAATTTGATAAAATCATAACTTGCTCATAATGAAATATTTTTGAACATGCAAAATATGTTTTCAAACCATCAAGGTGTGAACTTTTCAAATGTGAATTTGAATTTATGATTTGAACAAATAAAATTCAAATAAAAATTCACACTTGTTTTAAATTCAATTAAAACTTGTTTAATATTGATTAATTCATAATAAATTCATCCTAATTCAAATTTCAATATTTGAAACATGTAATCCAACTAAAATTTGATGTCCTTTTCAAATATAAATTTTGTTAATTGTTTTGCACACTTTGAATTGATGAAAACAATAATTGTTTGTGTGACATGTTTAAGTAACCAAATTTTCCAAACTTAATAAATAATTTCCAAACTTGTTTTATTCCTTTTCCTTTGCACCTATCATTGTTATTTGTTGTTATCTTGTTATCATCATCATGCATGCATCATGCTAACAACTTTCACATAATAATTAATTGTAAATCATTTGTTTCCACTTAATTCTATGGACCTTTTCCATATGCAACTAAATTTTAGCATAGGGGTCCATTTAAATTGTGTTATCATGTTAGCTAGTTTATTTTGTTGCAACAATTAATTTGTCATGCATCATCTTGATTGTGCACAATGCCATGACAATGATTGTTTACATTCCTGTTTTGTTTGTTTGCCTCTTCTCGAATAGACGACGACGTTGAGACAGACGATCCTTACAGCACCCCTTCTGAGGATCTAGCTCAGTACCCGGCTGCTGAGTTCGCAGGCAAGTTATCACTCACATGAACCATTGTGTTCCTTTCAACCCTGGTTACCGATACTTTCCGTTGTCTATTCTTGCTAGCCTTAGTGGTAGTTGTTTCTGTTACGAACCTATCACATGAATCCTGTAACCCTGATATTGCCTCACCACCCCTCCTACAACCCTATTGATTGAGCCAGTGTCTTACTAGCATGCTTAGGTTGTTTGCTCGAGTCTGTTACCCGTTACTTCCAGTTACTATATTTCTTTATGTTCTGGGGGCTCGATGTTTAATCAATCAATCAATCATGCTGATGCTATTACTTAATAATAATTTGATGATAAGGCACCGGCAGGAGGCCCTGTGTGGTTTTGAGGCCTGCTAGTGTCGACCCTAATAGGAAAAGGGTCTTGTCTACTGATCCATGATGAGCGCACTACCCGCATGTGGGAAGCGAGTATGGGCGCCCCCCTCAATTTGATTCAATTCGCATCTCGTCCAAATCATCTCATTTAGTTCGTGCTTTCTATTTGCCGCATGCATGTTTTTGCGAGCCCAGCGCAGGGTGGAACTTTCGTAGTCGGCATATAGGGGGACACGGTCTTAGAGTGCTATGAGGGTCCCTTTTCTTCGGGGCTTGATTAGCCGTGCGCCCAAGGTGCTTTGGGCTTGATGCGAAGAAGAGTTGAGTTGTGTTGAGTGCCCCGCTTGGTGGGAGGCATCCCATCTGGCGGGTTATTCATACGTGTACGGCCAAATTGGTGCAACCCTGCAGGGATAATCTTCTCGAGAAGCCGTGTTTTCCGCGGTTATGGTTAACTTGGTGAAAGTACTGGCTAACAAGTACTCAGGACAACTTAAACCTAATGATACACAATCTCACACCCCATGATTACAATTTGACTAGTAATAGGATTATTGTCACAATAACTTGTTTCATCTTAATCCAACTGTGTGAGTTATCCTCGGATTGCTTCTTTGGATAAGGGGCAAGATCCAGGATGGGTTTGTTTGAAGTTATCTTTCAGTTGGTTACAACACTCGATCTTATCCCCTCTCTGATAGTTGGAAGTGATAGAATCTCTGTAGTTGGTTAGTGCAGCCAGTTGCAGCATCTTTTATATACCCCCTTCCTTCCGTTGAACCCAAGTCATCTGTGCTTGTGTTGACGGGCTATACTTTGGTGAACTGTGAGTCTTGCTTGCCAGTACGTCTATGTACTGACCCCTTTGGGGCTGTGGTTTCCGCAGACTACGATTACGAGGATCCAGGTGACGGCTACTACGTGGAGTTTGACGAGGCTGCTGACGAGTAGTTAGCGGACCCGGGCAGGATCCGAGACATCGTGGATGGGCTCCGTCTTTATTTCAGTTTCCGGCTTCTTAAGCCTATTTGGATTTTGTCTGTACTCAGACCCCTTTGAATGCTTCCGCTGATGTAATGAATGCTATGTTGGGACATGTGTCCTCTGGATGATTGTATTTGCTATTTCTGCCTTAGTGAAGGCCATTTGCTACCTTATTTCAATCTTTTGTGTCGTAGAGGCATGTTGTGTTATCCTTTTGTTCAAAGCCGTTGACGTACCATGTGTGTATGGTATGAAGTACGTCAATGGTAGTGTCCTGATTTCTACAGGATAGTTTACATCGACGGTGAACAGTAGCGATGGGTTGTCACACATAAGTGTTGGCCTACTCGTAAGAGGACGCGGGTGCCAGAAAGCCCCGTAATCCCATCAGAATACTGTTCAGTTCGTACGGTGAGTATCCTCTAGAAGTCCGGGTGCGACAAATGGTATCAGAGCCTGTCTGCCTTTAGGATCCCTTTTTACTGGTCGCAGTTGAGTCTAGAAACTATTTTGTAGCTATATAGGAAAATATGAAACGTGAGAGTAGGAATTCTGCCATTTTTCTTCTTTCCCCACCCACCCACCCTTTTCTGGTAAGGAAGTGCAACGTTGTTTTCTGTTCTCATCTAAACTTTCAAGTTAGGATTTCACGTGTTTTGGGTTCTCCGTAGTACCTCAGGAGTTTTGGTCTCGAGTTTCCCGATGTTGCTTCGATATCCTGTTCTTTTCAACATCCTTATCGTCCGTTGAACCTTGTTGTTGTTGTTTCCCACTTCAATTCTTCTACCGGAGTCTAATCAAAACCTCACAAATCATCTGCAGATGGATCTCAGGTTCTTCCCGCAGGTGGTTCGGATGACTCGCTGTGAGAGCACCGCCGGTTATCCGGAGATGCTGAGAGACATGGTTACCTATCTGGGGTTCCATTGGGCACCAGAGTACCAGGTCTACGAGCAGCAGCGAGAGTTTGACCAGACCTACTACCAGGCTATCGTCTACATTCTGTCGGATGATGGCAGGAGTGTTGTCCACCGCTACGAGGTAGTAGGTTCCACAGTGGATATGGCCGTGCAGCAGGCAGCGTACGTGAGTCTCACCGTCCTCCGTGCTGACTACTGGGGGTTTGATGATTCCATCTATCGTCACATCCCCCGTGGTTACATCACGGCAGCGGGAGTTCACTTCACTCTCCACAGCAACCTGGATACCTACGAGTCTGATAGCTCCAGGCTGCACACCACTGCTCAGTTCGTGAGGCACACTGACACAGTTGCTTCCACCCTTTCTCAGGAGTTAGCTTCAGTCAGGGAGCAGCTATATCTGGCGTTGACTCGTCTGGCTACGTACACCACAGACTTCGTTGGAGACGAGCGCTTTGCGCGTTTCACTCAGCCAGCTGGGTTTCCGCTGCCAGATGCTGGAGGTTACGAGCCGATCAGAGGTCCACTTCTCGACCTTGGTCCGGGTTACACTGGGATTCCCTGCTTTGGAGCACAGGGAGACGACGCTTTCTACTTCACCACACCGAGAGTTGCTCTCAGAGCAGTCCCGCTCTACGTGGATCGTCGTCATACCTACTTCCGGGGGATTCCTCCGCACCGTATCTCTCGTCGTACTACTCACCGCCGTCCTGCGTGATGAGCATGGGAGTACTGATGTATCCATTCCTAGCTATGTTTAGTTATCCTTTGGCAGTCGAACCATGTATTGGTCTGTTAGATATTCTGATGTAATTGAACATGTGATGATGTACCTGTTGGTTATCTATTCATGCGTCGGAATAATCTATCTTTCGGTTACCAAGTCTATCCTTTTTCTGTTGTTGTGCTAAAATGAATGTCTATTCAGGATGCCGCCAACAAGGAACAACCCACTGGAGCCACCTCCGCTCACGGAGCTGTTGACTCAGATGACTCAGGTCGTGGCTCAGATGGCCCAGATCCAGGCTAACCAGCACACCAACCAGAATGCTCCGCGAGTCAGCATCAAGGAGTTTCTGAGCATGGGGCCGAGAGCTTTCGTGGCAACACGTGAGCCTCTGGATGCTGATGACTGGATCAGGGAGATGAACAGGGCTCTGGAGATAGCTCATGTTGCTGAGGAAGATAGGTCAAGTATGCCACCTACCTACTGAAGGGTCAGGCAGCTACTTGGTGGGAGAACTACCAGACCATGAGAGCTGGCTATCCTATCACCTGGGGCTGTTTCAAGGATGCCTTCCTGAAGCACCACATCCCAGATGGTCTCATGGAAAGGATGCGTGAGGAATTCTGCTCTCTCAAACAGGGCAAGCTGGACGTCCTCGGCTACCAGAACGAGTTCAACCGTCTCGCTCGATACGCTGGTGACGAGGTGTCCACTGAAGCCAAGAAGATGGCAAGGTTCCGCCGAGGTTTTAACCCGGAACTGAAGTACGCTCTCACCAACGTCAAGTGCAAGGACTTCGTGGAGCTCGTGAACACCGCGCTCAATGAGGAGAACGGGCGCAAGGCGTTCGAGGAGTCCCGTAAGCACTCGCGTGGGGGTGGTTCCTCCTCCAACATGACTAGGGCTGGATTTAAAACTCGAAGCTCGCGAGTTAAACGAGTAGCTCGCAACTCGACTCGGCTCGGCTCGAGCTCGTTGTCCAACGAGCCGAGTCGAGTTTTCGTTTTTGACGGTAAACGAGTTCAAGCTAAATGAGCCGAGTTTACGAGTACTCGTTTAGCTCGTTTAACTCGGTAAAAAGAATTTCTAATGATATTCTTATATATGTGAACATTTTTTTACTGATTATTGTAGTTTATTTATGACAAATTACTTTATGGTGACATCTTTTCATCGATTATTGTGATGATTTTATTATACGTGCCCCAAATAATGAAAATAAGTATATATACAATACATAATGTGGACTTTTTATAGTTTTATAAAATAAAAAAAGTTAAACGAGTAGCTCGCGAGCTACTCGCGAGTTCACCGAGCCGAGCCGAGTTTTGTTTTCGGACTCGTTTGTTGAACGAGTCGAGCCGAGCTCGACTCGTCAGTTGACCGAGCTTGAGCGAGTCGAGCCGAGCTGACTCGGCTCGGCTCGAATTCCAGCCCTAAACATGACCACCCCTCCGCAGAAGCGCCGCATCTGGGTGCCAAATGGTGCTGTCACTCGGGCTCCAAATGCCCAAGCTTCTCCAGGCTTTGGTCCCCGCCCACCCAACCCATCTCAGATGCAGGGTCAGAGGATTCCAATGGGGCAGCCAAGGCCAGGTCCTCCTCGTGTCGTCACTTGCTTCAAGTGCAAGGAGACTGGGCACTACGCTGATAAGTGCACTCAGAGGCAGCTACCTCCACCACCTCCTCGCCCCAACACCAACCAGGCAATGGTTCGTGCTCCCCCGGCTAAAGCCTTCAACTCCAACAATAGGCCTGTCGGGAGGAACGCGAGGGTGAACCATATCAAGGCCGACAAAGCTGAGGAAGCTGCTGACGTCGTTCTCGGTATATTACCCGTAAACTCTTTTCCAGCTAAAGTGTTGTTTGATACTGGAGCATCGCATTCATTCGTGTCAAAGATCTTTGCTACAACGTACAATTTAGCTCTGGTTCCGCTAAGCAACCAAATCTATGTGCACTCTCCGGGAACTAAAATGATTACTTCCAAGATAAGCATGGACAATCAGATCCTAATTGGAGGTCGCATATTCCTTGCTTCACTCATGTTGCTGGGAAATTCTGACATTGATGTCATTCTGGGTATGGATTGGTTGAAGACACACAAAGCTAAAATTGACTGTGCTCAAAAGTCAATAACACTCTCTCACACTTCAGGCCAGATAGTCTATTCTCCATATGGATCAAGTTCTGTTCAGCTGTTCAACCTCGATGCTAAACCTCTTCCTGCAATTGAGAATGTTCCGGTGGTTTGTGAATTCCCTGACGTCTTTCCAGAAGAGTTGCCAGGGATGCCTCCGGACAGAGCAGTTGAGTTCGTGATCGAGCTTGAGCCAGGTACTGCTCCAATCTCTAAGCATCCATACAAGATAGCTCCTCCTGAACTGAAATTGTTGAAGGAGCAAATCGATATGTACATGGAGAAAGGTTACATTCAGCCTAGTTCCTCCGCTTGGGGTTGCCCAACTCTGTTTGTTGCCAAGAAGGATCAAACAAAAAGACTCGTGGTTGACTATCGTCCTCTCAACGAGAAAACCATCAAGAACAAGTATCCAATTCCTCGTATCGATGATCTTTTTGATCAACTTGCTGGAGCCTCAATATTCTCAAAGTTGGACTTGAGGATGGGTTACCATCAGATAAAGATCAGAAAGGAAGATATTCCTAAGACAGCTTTCACCACTCGTTACGGTCTATATGAATACACCGTCATGTCCTTTGGTCTCACCAATGCACCGGCAACGTTCTCAAGACTCATGAATTCTGTCTTCCATGAATACCTCGACAAGTTCGTTGTGGTATATCTCGATGACATTCTAGTCTACTCAAAATCCGAGGAAGAGCATGGAGAACACCTTCGTCTCACTCTCATGAAACTTCGCGACCATCGTCTGTATGCCAAGTTTTCCAAATGTGAGTTCTGGATTCCAGAAGTTGCATATCTTGGTCATATCATCTCTGCCAAAGGCATAGCCATTGATCCTGAAAAGGTTAAGGCAATTGTTGACTGGAAACCCCCTAAGACGGTGAAGCAAGTCAGAAGTTTTCTTGGCTTGGCTAGCTATTGCCGTCGTTTCGTCCAAAACTTTTCCAAGATTGCCAAACCTCTCACTGATCTCACAAAGAAGGACAAAAAGTTCGTTTGGACTCCACAGTGTGATGAGAGTTTCAACCTCCTGA
Organism: Alopecurus myosuroides; assembly: GCA_028641055.1. NCBI lineage: Eukaryota > Viridiplantae > Streptophyta > Magnoliopsida > Poales > Poaceae > Alopecurus > Alopecurus myosuroides. The sequence continues at coordinate 100,902,098 of CM054059.1, forward strand.
AGACTAAACTCACTTCCACCCCAGTTCTGGTTGGCCCAGATACTACCAAACCTTTCCAGATATTCTGTGATGCATCTCTCCAAGGCCTAGGAGCAGTTCTTATGCAAGAACGTCAAGTTGTGGCTTATGCTTCACGTCAGTTGAACCCACATGAGCAAAACTATCCCACTCATGATCTTGAACATGCAGCAGTTGTGTTTGCCCTCAAGAAATGGAGACAATACTTGTTGGGTAACAAAACTGAAATCTTTTCCGATCATAAGAGTCTGAAATACATCTTCACTCAGCCAGATCTGAACCTCAGGCAAAGGAGATGGATTGAGAAGATTAAAGACTTTGATCTCACCATTTCTTACACTCCAGGCAAGGCTAATGTTATGGCCGATGCTCTCAGTCGCAAATCCTATTGCAATAATCTCATGATCATGGAAAGCCAACCTCCACTTCATGAAGAATTCCAGAAGCTGAACCTTGGTCTTGTCCATGAAGGATATCTTGCTAGCTTGACAGCCAGCCCAACTCTCGAGGACAAGATTCGTTCTGAACAACTTCGTGATACTGAAATCAAGAAGATGGTAGAGCACATCAAGGAGGGCAATGATAAATTCAAGTCCTTCACAATTGATGACAAGGGAACTGTGTTCTTCGAAGGACGCATTGCAGTTCCTCAGATTCAAAGTCTCAAGGATATCATTCTCAAGGAGGCTCATGAAACTCCTCTCTCCATCCACCCTGGAAGTACAAAGATGTACCAGGATCTCAAGACTCTGTATTGGTGGCCTGGCATGAAACGTGAAATTGCTCAATACGTTTCTGAATGCGACGTTTGTCAACGTGTTAAGGCAGTCCATCAGAAAACAGCCGGTCTACTCCAACCTCTCAAAATTCCTGAGTGGAAGTGGGACATGATTGAAATGGACTTCGTTACTGGGTTTCCAAAGTCCAAGAAGGGAAACGATGCAATCTTCGTTGTTATTGATCGTCTCACTAAGGTAGCTCACTTCTTTGCTGTCAAGGAGACTATCTCAGCTAGCCAGTTAGCAGAGCTCTACACAGCAAAGGTTGTTCCCCTTCATGGTGTTCCATTGGAAATAAGCTCAGACCGTGGAAGTATCTTCACTTCTCATTTCTGGAAAAGTTTTCAAGAAGCTTTGGGCACTAAACTTCTGTTCAGCACAGCTTATCACCCTCAGTCTCAGGGGCAAGTCGAAAGAGTCAATCAGATTCTCAAGGATATGCTCAGAGCATGTGGTCTCTCCTTTGGCATGAAATGGGAGGATTGCCTTCCATATGCTGAATTCTCCTACAACAACAGCTACCAGGCAAGCCTAGGCATGGCACCATTTGAGGCATTGTATGGTCGCAGATGCAGAAGTCCAATCAATTGGTCTGGAGCTGGTGAACGTTCACTCTTAGGCCCTGACATTGTTAAGGAAGCCGAGGAGAAAGTTCGTATCATTCGTGACAATCTCAGGATTGCTCAGTCTCGTCAGAAGAGCTATTATGATAGCAAGCACAGGGATATGATCTATGCACCTGGTGATAAAGCATATCTTCGTGTAACTCCCCTCAGAGGAACTCATCGTTTTGGTGTGAAAGGAAAGCTGGCACCAAGATACATTGGCCCTTTCAACATCCTCTCAAGGCGTGCAGAGAATGCTTATCGTCTTGAACTTCCAGAAAAACTATCCAAGGTTCACGATGTGTTCCACGTGTCACAACTCAAGAAGTGTTTCAAAGATCCAGATCGTGCAGTTGATCATGATTCCATTGAACTGCAAGATGATTTATCTTATGAGGAGCACCCTATTCGTATTCTCGATGAGACCGAGCGTAAATCTCGCAACAAGAGCACCAAGTTCTTGAAAGTCCAATGGTCGCATCATTCCGATAAAGAGGCAACGTGGGAGACCGAAGAGGATCTTCGCAAGAAGTATCCGGACCTTTTCACATCTCAGTAAGGAATCTCGGGGCGCGATTCCTTCAAGGGGGGGCGTTTTGTAACATCCCAAGTATGAAATATCCCTTAGAATGTTTTGTTTCTTGTTTTAATTCAAGCAATGCATCATGTCATCATCTCATTGCATTTGTTTTATTTTGTTTGCATTTGTTACTATTTGTTTTGCATCTGTTTTATCCTGTTTTCATAATCAAACTCAAACAATTTCAAATGGTTATTTTCATACTTGCTCTGTTACAACTTTTGGAATAAAATCACAAACAAAAACCATCTATTTGTTGTCATAATTTTCAATATGGATCAATTAATAAAATGGTGTTATAAATTCCACTAAGTCTTTCCAAATTGGTTTTCAAATTCAAAGCAAAATCATCATCAACACCTCATTTGGAAATTATCAAATATCAAACCATTCCAATGTTTCTAATCCAACTAATAATAGGGTTCACCCTATTAAGTGGTTGTTTTCTATATTAAATTAACAAAATATTCCAATTTCAAATCAAATTCATTCAAACAGCACCCAAGTTGAGTTATAACCAATTTATAAACATTATCAATTCAATCAACTAATTTTAATCTTTTAATTCATAGGGGATACCCTATTAAAATGCTTTGATTTCATAAGGTTTACTTAATATGAAAATTCATTCAAAGTTGGTTGAAATACAAATATCAAATAAAAATTCAAACTTTTGACAATGGAAGTTAGCATCTGTTTGCTAATGGTCTAAATAACCTACACTGAATTTTCCAAAAATTTTACCACCTTAAAAACCATCCAATGCTTCCATTTGCTTTTGCTACAAAAAAAAAACAGTAAAACAAAAAAATAACAAAAGAGAAAAGGAGGCAGCAGCTAGACCTACCCCAGCCCAGCCCGCTTACCACCTGGCCCAGTACCCCTCCAGCGATGTCGCTGTCTTCCTCCTCGCGCTGATGTCACCTGCGTACGATCGCACCCCCTCCGTCGATCATCCTCTCCCCCTCCCGATGGCTCGCCGTACGCTTTCACCTGCTCCATAAAAACCACGACACCCCTCCTCCTGCCGCAAACCCTAGGCCCTAACCACCCTCTCCCGCCGCCGATCTTTCCCTCTCTCTGCCATGGCCACACCCTCTGTACCTGTACCCCGTCGCCACCTCTCTGAATAACTCCGGCGATCGTCGCCTTCGTTGCCTCGAGGCGTGAGCTAGCGCGGGGAATGGAATCACCGCTGCTCCACGTCTGCCCTCGACCTCTCCGTTGCTCTCGAGGAGGCTTCTGGCGTCGCCGCCGTCCACGCTGTTCGCCTCCGACCGTCTGCACCGCGCCTCCATCGACTCCATCCGAGGTGAGACGCCACCTATCCCTTCGCCTCCTTCCTCTCTGCTCTAGCACACCCACGCACGGCCCGCGCGAGCGCCGCAACACGCATCACAACCATCGCACGTACCGCGCCGTGAACAGGCACAGTTCAACGCCGGCGAGCCCCGCCTCTGTCAGTCATCTTCAGTTCAGTGCGCGTTTTGGATTCAGTTAAACTGAATCTGAAACTCACCTTTGCGGCGTCGCTGTTGCTGACAAACACACGAGAGCAGCGCAGTGGTAGCACTGCTGCTCGCGCGCCCGCAGGTGCGGGGTTCGATCCCTCGCTGCTGCGTTTAGTCCCAAACTTTTTTCCAGGGCGGCTGACAGCCAGGGCCCAGCAGTCGGGCACTCCTGTGGCCACGCAAGCACAGCGCCACGCTGGCCCCCGCAGGCCCACGCTGCAGTGGCTGGGGCTGGCTACCAGTGCAGTACCAAAAATCCTGCGCATTTTCTGTAAATTCTTAAAACGATTAAATTAACAGAATTAATCCTAAAACTTCAAACCTTAATATCTTTTATTCTGTAAATCCAATAAATACAAGTTTTATATGTTTTCTGTTCCAAATTTCATAATCTTTCCAAATCATCTATTTGTGAACTGTTTTGAATTTTCCAAATACATTTAAAATTCAAATTTGAATAATTCAAAAGTAATTTGCAATAATTCATACATAATTCATACTAATACCAAACAAGGCAAATAAAATATGGTTTTCATAACATTTTGAATATCCTATTCAAATATAAAATTTGTTTCATTGTTTGAATAATTTAAATTGCCTAAATAATTTAATCCTTATTTAATTCATTTAAATTTGATAAAATCATAACTTGCTCAAAATGAAATATTTTTGAACATGCAAAATATGTTTTCAAACCATCAAGGTGTGAACTTTTCAAATGTGAATTTGAATTTATGATTTGAACAAATAAAATTCAAATAAAAATTCACACTTGTTTTAAATTCAATTAAAACTTGTTTAATATTGATTAATTCATAATAAATTCATCCTAATTCAAATTTCAATATTTGAAACATGTAATCCAACTAAAATTTGATGTCCTTTTCAAATATAAATTTTGTTAATTGTTTTGCACACTTTGAATTGATGAAAACAATAATTGTTTGTGTGACATGTTTAAGTAACCAAATTTTCCAAACTTAATAAATAATTTCCAAACTTGTTTTATTCCTTTTCCTTTGCACCTATCATTGTTATTTGTTGTTATCTTGTTATCATCATCATGCATGCATCATGCTAACAACTTTCACATAATAATTAATTGTAAATCATTTGTTTCCACTTAATTCTATGGACCTTTTCCATATGCAACTAAATTTTAGCATAGGGGTCCATTTAAATTGTGTTATCATGTTAGCTAGTTTATTTTGTTGCAACCATTAATTTGTCATGCATCATCTTGATTGTGCACAATGTCATGGCAATGATTGTTTACATTCCTGTTTTGTTTGTTTGCCTCTTCTCGAATAGACGACGACGTTGAGACAGACGATCCTTACAGCACCCCTTCTGAGGATCTAGCTCAGTACCCGGCTGCTGAGTTCGCAGGCAAGTTATCACTCACATGAACCATTGTGTTCCTTTCAACCCTGGTTACCGATACTTTCCGTTGTCTATTCTTGCTAGCCTTAGTGGTAGTTGTTTCTGTTACGAACCTATCACATGAATCCTGTAACCCTGATATTGCCTCACCACCCCTCCTACAACCCTATTGATTGAGCCAGTGTCTTACTAGCATGCTTAGGTTGTTTGCTCGAGTCTGTTACCCGTTACTTCCAGTTACTATATTTCTTTATGTTCTGGGGGCTCGATGTTTAATCAATCAATCAATCATGCTGATGCTATTACTTAATAATAATTTGATGATAAGGCACCGGCAGGAGGCCCTGTGTGGTTTTGAGGCCTGCTAGTGTCGACCCTAATAGGAAAAGGGTCTTGTCTACTGATCCATGATGAGCGCACTACCCGCATGTGGGAAGCGAGTATGGGCGCCCCCCTCAATTTGATTCAATTCGCATCTCGTCCAAATCATCTCATTTAGTTCGTGCTTTCTATTTGCCGCATGCATGTTTTTGCGAGCCCAGCGCAGGGTGGAACTTTCGTAGTCGGCATATAGGGGGACACGGTCTTAGAGTGCTATGAGGGTCCCTTTTCTTCGGGGCTTGATTAGCCGTGCGCCCAAGGTGCTTTGGGCTTGATGCGAAGAAGAGTTGAGTTGTGTTGAGTGCCCCGCTTGGTGGGAGGCATCCCATCTGGCGGGTTATTCATACGTGTACGGCCAAATTGGTGCAACCCTGCAGGGATAATCTTCTCGAGAAGCCGTGTTTTCCGCGGTTATGGTTAACTTCGTGAAAGTACTGGCTAACAAGTACTCAGGACAACTTAAACCTAATGATACACAATCTCACACCCCATGATTACAATTTGACTAGTAATAGGATTATTGTCACAATAACTTGTTTCATCTTAATCCAACTGTGTGAGTTATCCTCAGATTGCTTCTTTGGATAAGGGGCGAGATCCAGGATGGGTTTGTTTGAAGTTATCTTTCAGTTGGTTACAACACTCGATCTTATCCCCTCTCTGATAGTTGGAAGTGATAGAATCTCTGTAGTTGGTTAGTGCAGCCAGTTGCAACATCTTTTATATACCCCCTTCCTTCCGTTGAACCCAAGTCATCTGTGCTTGTGTTGACGGGCTATACTTTGGTGAACTGTGAGTCTTGCTTGCCAGTACGTCTATGTACTGACCCCTTTGGGGCTGTGGTTTCCGCAGACTACGATTACGAGGATCCAGGTGACGGCTACTACGTGGAGTTTGACGAGGCTGCTGACGAGTAGTTAGCGGACCCGGGCAGGATCCGAGACATCGTGGATGGGCTCCGTCTTTATTTCAGTTTCCGGCTTCTTAAGCCTATTTGGATTTTGTCTGTACTCAGACCCCTTTGAATGCTTCCGCTGATGTAATGAATGCTATGTTGGGACATGTGTCCTCTGGATGATTGTATTTGCTATTTCTGCCTTAGTGAAGGCCATTTGCTACCTTATTTCAATCTTTTGTGTCGTAGAGGCATGTTGTGTTATCCTTTTGTTCAAAGCCGTTGACGTACCATGTGTGTATGGTATGAAGTACGTCAATGGTAGTGTCCTGATTTCTACAGGATAGTTTACATCGACGGTGAACAGTAGCGATGGGTTGTCACACATAAGTGTTGGCCTACTCGTAAGAGGACGCGGGTGCCGGAAAGCCCCGTAATCCCATCAGAATACTGTTCAGTTCGTACGGTGAGTATCCTCTAGAAGTCCGGGTGCGACAACCTTGATCCGCAGACGAGGGCGGCGTGTGACCGCCTACATGCTCAAATCTTCGCCGAGATGGGCCTCGATCCAGCGTCCATGATGGCCATGGCGACCAACAGGGCGGCATCCTCGGCGCCCACGGAGCGGCACAAAACGACCCCGAGCAGCGGTAGCAGTGAAACGCCTGGCGAGATCCAGTGCCCCGAGCCAGCCGGCGACACCCAGGGCGCCGAGCCCGCCGGCGACGAGTTCCACGGCTACACCCCGACCCCAGATTCCTCGGCTCCAACGACGTCGTCAACGTCGATTTACACTAGCGCGTGACGAATTTGTATAGTTTTGTAACGCCAAACCTTTAAATTATGGCCAAAAAACATAATTATGTAAGACTTTATTTATTTTTATATTTAAACAATTAAAAAACTTGGCGAAAAGTGCTTTGAGGGTTTTGGTTGGGGGCGCCGAGTGGGGACGGGGCACCCCCGTGGGCGGGGCACCGTCCGGACGAGCCCCCAAAGGGTCGCGCCGGGTACTTATCCGGACGCCTACTAGGGGGCGGGACTGAAGATGCTATAACCCCCTCACTAATGGACCAGCCATTATATGGAGGTTTCTCCCCCTTGCCTCCCCCTTTGGGCTATATAAGGAGAGGAGGAGCAGCCCTCAAATTCGTGCTAAGTGGCTGAAAGGCTGCTGCCTCCTCCGTCTCTTTATCTCACACTTTCACATACACCGTAAGGCTGCTCGTGCTCCGGCTTCTCTTCGTCCTGGACATCGGAGCGCTGCTGGACTGGTGATCACGTACGCGTGGATACTGGCAGAGGGATCGTACGTTCGATCCTAGGAAGGAGTGAAAATCCTCACGGCTGGGAGGGATACACCTAGCTGCGGGGATCTGCATCAACGGTTCTTCACCAACAATCTACTTCCGCTACCAGTTGTTGGTAATGATTTAGATCTTCATCTCTCTTGCACCTTCATAGTAGACCCAGGATTTATGTGCAGGACGAATTTTTTTTATTTTCTACTAGGAACCCAACACCCTCTATTCCACCTCCAGCGCCTGAGCCGACGCCTCCCCTTATTCCACCTCCGGGGCTAAAGCAGAAGAGCATGGCCACCCCTATGACGTCTAGTATTACTAAGAAAAAGTATACTACTGCAAAGCAGCCGAGGATATGCAAAGATCTAGCCTCTCCCTATAAGACTTTATGACAAGACTGTTGGGCAAACCGCGCGGAGGTGGATCTCCACGTGAAGACCCATTTTGCACCGAAGAAGGCCGAGCCAAAGCATGTATTTCATAAAAAACACGTAGCATGGGTTAAAGGGTTTCTTGAGCAACCACCCAACTATAGGATGAATCTGAGATCAGACAATGACCGCGAAATTCTGAGAACTACAACCAAGAAAAAGATTGGAAAACAAATTCCCCAGCTCAGAGAGCAGCAACAACAACCCCCCCCCCCCCCCCCCGCTTGTAGTGAGTTCCGAAATCAACAAGCAATTCATAGCCGAAATGGATAATGACTTCCAATTATTAGACCCCAGAGTGGCAAGTGCATGTAAAGAGATGGGTACTACTGCATCGCAGGCCAAAGAACAAGCTGAATCAATGGGTATGTCTATTGGTGCCATGTTAGGCCTAGGAGATGTGCCAGTGGCTGAGATAGCACGACAATATGTCAAAGGGGATCCTCTAGTTAGTCCTAAGGAGGAACATGAGCTATCAACACATATGTGAAATCTTCACAATTGGTACATGACGCAAACAAAGAATAAGAAATCGAAAGAATGGTTTGTGACCGACGTTAGACTGGAGCATCACTACAAATCTTACTCGATAAACATTGAAATACTGGAATTGTTTCAGTTATACGATATGCACGCCCTCGACAAATCTATCATCGTTTTCTATGTTCTATTAGTGATTTATTAATGTAATTAAATCTCTAACTATAGCTCAACTCGTTAATTGCATGTAATTATTATCCTGTCTATATTCTTTTGTACGCTATTATGGAGATTGAAGATGCTCGAATGCAAAAGAAAGAGTGTCTTTGAAGTTGGTTCATTGATCCATATATCGTCAACGAACATGTGTTAAGGCAGCACCCCGACGACGTGGAGAATGACATGTAAATTTTTTTAGTTGAGCAAAATTTTGTTTCCAAAATAATATTTACTTACAACTTTCAGTGAGTTTTTTTTGTCTTTGTACACATTCTTTATTGCTTACTCGATGTAAAGTGCAATTGATGAGTTATTCACGTCTTCTTATATAAACGTCCGCAGATTTCACTGGATTCTGCTAAACATTAAACTTGACAAGTCCGAAGTTGAAGTCATGGACTCATTAAATAGGAGCCACAATCAGTGGAAAGAGTTGAAAGCAATGCTCCAGAAGTAATTTCAATCAGTATCACATTATATGAGCCTATTTCTGATTCATTTCCTGATATCAACTAATTAGTAACTCCTTTGTTCATTTTCATTGCCGAGTAGGTGTTGGAAACGGTTCATATCGGTCTCAAAAGGTCCATTCAAAGATGAGCTAACTTTTAAATCGGTGAAGGGTTTGACGCAGCCATCGGGGACTAATTTATCTGGATTCTACGTCTACGAGTACATTCGGTCATTGACCACTGAGAGGAAACATGATAGGAACACACTTCGAGTACGTAAACAATATTCATAGTTTTATTTTATTACCATATATATGAATTGTGTTGAGTTTCAGTCAACTTATCCAGATTTATCTCCTTATATTGAAGATCATGAATATACCGCAGAACCTCCTACCAGACGAGCGCCTACGAGCAATTCTAGAGGAATTGGCGGGATTTCTGTTGATGGAGGTCATTCATGAAAAAGGAGAACATTATGTGCTGGACGATGAACTCGATTTAGATGGAGGACGATCATGAATTCATGTTGAACTAGATATGTGTACGGATACATATGTTCGAAATTGTGTACATATATATGTGCTCGAAAGAGATCGAATATTATATATATGCATCTACGTGCCGCAGCAGGAAACCTTTTAGTCCCGGTTTACACACTGGGACTAAAGGTCCTCCAGCCCACAGCAGTTGGCACGGCCACATGGAGGCCCTTTAGTACTGGTTCGTGAGCAACCGGAACTATCGGGGGGGGGGGGGCTCTAGTCCTGATTGGCTAGTCCCGGATTGAAATCCGGGACTAAAGCCTGCAGCGGCCCGGGACTAGAGGCCCTTTTTTACTAGTGTTAGATGAGTGTCGGATATATACCGATTAGGGGTATAGAAGATGGTAGACAAAGTGCTGGACTACCAGGGTGGCCCAAGCGGTAGTGGGCTTAGGTCCATTGGGCGGCCCAGTAGGCCGACGCGCAGAAGCCGGATTCTAGAAGAACCCGGATCACGGCCCGCGTGATCTGGCTTGGAGGAGAAGACGGATTCCTTACCGTCCAAGTTACAAGTTAAACGTAGTCTTCTAGGTTTCCTAATCTGTAAGCCCTAGTCCGGCTATTATATAAAGCCGGACAGAGGATAGATTTGATAGGTTCTAAGTTGAATAAGCTCTAAGCTCTAGGTTATCTCGCCGAGAAGCTGATCCTCGCCGAGTAAAGCTAGATCTATTCCCTCACACTGTAAACCCAGAATTACGGGCTTTAGTCCCTTATAGTGAGAAAGGCAGGAGTAGGTACGCCGTACTGTCGCGACGTACCGAACCTGGGTAAATCCCGTGTTCTGTGTTACTACGCCGTTCCGTTACCCCACGTCTCTACCGTAGTCTCATGGCACCCCAGTCTATGAAAACTACTACGATGTCTCGACAGTTGGCGCCCACCGTGGGGCAAACGACGTCAGGCGTAAAATTCCGATCTGGGATACTCGGCGGAATTGGAAGATCGATAACTGTCGGAAGCTTGGAATTCGACAACGACGTCGGGCGCTTCCTCGACAATGGATCATACATCCCGGCGCAAAACCATCTGGTAAGTGCCTGCGTTTTACCGATTGGATCTGCTAACATCTTTATCGGGTTAACCGCGGAAGCAATGGGGTTTTGCGGGGAAAACAATTATCTCCCACCCGCCCTATACCCAGTCGAAGACGACTATGATGCCGGATTTTGCTCAGATCGCCGACAAAACAGTGATACACACTTTATCGGCATGGTGCAATCCGAGATCGCCGAAAACACGGATGACGAAAATCCCGTGCAAGCGGCAGACAACAATACACCCGTCACAGAGACGGAAGAACCAATACCCGTCACAGAGACGGAAGATCCGACATCCGTCAATCAGACGATGAACTCGGAAACAGAGTCCGTGCTCGCCGCCATTGAGGCGAGATTGGAGTCGGAAACCGGATCGGATAACTTCTCCGAAGACGAAGATGATGATGCCTTCGTAAGAAAAGTTAAGTCCTTTCAAGAGGGATTCCATGAAGTGCTAATGGCAAAACCAGCTGATACAACGGGTGCCGACAGCCAGGAAAGCCCTAAAACCCCTCCGCCAGAGGAAGAGAGGGAAGACGGAGAAACTTCTCCGATATTTCCTAATGTTAAGGAGATGACAGAGGATGAACCTGTCAAAAAACCTCCATCCTCCAAGAAAAAGCACCGTGCTTCCAAAAAACTCCAGTACAAACTCCGGAAGAAACAGTTAGCTGATCTCGCTGACGAAAACCTGGAAGTTGGAGATATTAGTGGCACAAAGCCTACGGAAAAGAAATCTAAGGAAATCACTGCTCCGCCAATGACAGAACTGGAAGAGCAAGAACTATTACAAACTCCAGTGGGACCCAATGAACCCCCTGAGATGCTGGAAGCCAGGAGACAAGCTTTCCAACGGCAACAGCAACAACTGCTTAGATCTCGGCAACACCTCCAACAAACCCATAATGACATCAAAATCATGAAGGAAGAAATTGAGGAGTACGAGAGAAAGCATAGATCTGTCTTAAAACCTACAAGGTTACCCGGAATTACAAAACCGGAAGAACTGCCGCCGAAAGAAAGGTTCTATAACCCATCTTGGCAAAAGCAGTTAAACGGCAAAGATGCCAAGGGCGAACCAATATACAAAACCGCAGCTGAAAACGCGGAAGCAGCGTTCGCCATCCTGAACAATGATCTGTACTCCAACGGGGAAAAACTCCAAGGGGTGTATGCTTTCCTAGGAAAAGCATTACAGCAGCAACAGCGAGGACAAGAGCGATCAGGGAGGCTGCATGATAATTCCGCCCTCTGCAAAACTGTTACCTGCGCTGCTGGAGCACCTGGACCGAAAGAACCCGGAGATTCGGATAAAAAAGAGGATCCGAGAAAAGACAAGAAAAACCCCGACAACCGGGACGCAGCGTCTAGAACCGGACCTCATCTCCCGAAAGATGGATATAAACCACACGATCGGGAAGACAAACACCGGAATGACGGCAAAATAATGCCACCTCCGAGAAACCCAGCTGAGAAAGCTGGAAGATACGATACACCTCACAGGCGTGAAAGATCTCGGACACCGCCCAAAGATAAGGAAAGGTACAGGAGCAGGACTCCACCTAATCCCAGAGGGCGCGACAACGGAAGAGATAGAGACAACCTCGGAAAAACGCGTCCGCGTAACAATGGAAAAGAAAGGAGTAGATCCCCTTCTGTCCATTCAGCCGGGAGATATTCTGCGCATATTGACAGAGCAGAAAAGGATGATCTATACTTTGGTCCTAAGTGTTTCACTGACAGGATCCGAAGGATAACCCTGCATTCTGGCTTTGCCAAAGTTGGTCCAACCTACCAAAAATATACCGGCAGTACAAACCCGGATACCTGGCTTTCAGATTATTACACAGCCGTCCAAATCAACAACGGGACAGACCTGGAAGCTGTCAAGTTTCTTCCCCTAATGTTGCTAGACGGAGCCAGAGATTGGATTAATGGTTTACCATCAAGAACTGTCGACAGTTGGGATGATATGGCGAGAGTATTCACTCAGCATTTTCGAGGAACATACAAACGCCCAAATAGCATCAACCAGCTGAACCGTTGCACCCAATTTGAAGACGAACCATACGTGGATTTCATCTCCAGATGGACTGCAATGAAGAATAGTTGCTCTGGAGTAACTGACGTACAAGCAATGCATGCTTTCGTCAATGGCCTAAAACCCGGACTTGTACCGTTCATGGTTGGTTCTAAAAAGCACAAAGATCTCGGATCTATGCTTACAACCGCTAATGAGCATGCTGCAGCCGAAGACGATATCAGAGCAAGAGGAGGCAATATTGAGTCACTAATACTGGCCAAGAAAACACCTCGTTCTGATAAAAAAGGAACTCCGGAGTCAGCAACAAAGCCCAAAGAGGTTAACTTAGCCTTTGGAGGAGAAAAAGGGAACAAGTGGAAAGGCCGCAGTCCAGATCCAATCAATTACACTCCCGAAGAATGGGAGAGAATTAAGTCGGAACCCTGCGTCCACCACTCCCAATTTGGCAAACCTACACATACAAACGCGCAATGCCGGCTAAATAAGCATATGAAAGGCAATGCAGGATCCGGGAATAAGGGGAAGGGTTCCAAGAGGAAGCCCGCCAGACAAAAGCCAGAAGCTGACAAAGAAGACAGTGAATCGGACACTGATAACAAAATCCAGGAACAACAGCGGCAAGGCGAACCCAAATTTCCGAGAGTTGATGGAGAAGCAATGTTAACTTTCCTAGCAACTCCATCAGCAAAGGTGGCCAAAAGAACACTCCGGGAGATAAACGCAGTCATCCCTGCAACCCCGAAATTCTTGAAGTACTCCAATACACCAATAGTCTGGGATCAGTCTGATCATCCTGGAAATATCCCGGAACCCGGCACACAAGCTCTTGTCGTAAGCCCTATTGTTCAAAACACTAGGCTAAGAAGAGTGCTGATGGACGGAGGATCCAGCATCAACATAATGTACCTGGATACATTGAAACACTTGAAGATATCCGAGTCCCAGCTCAATTACAGCAATATACGCTTCCATGGCATTGTTCCTGGCAGGCAAGCACGCTCCCTAGGAGAAATTTCCCTAGATGTCACCTTCGGAGATAAAGATCACTTCCGTCAGGAAAAAGTATCCTTCGAGGTAGTGCCGTTCGAGAGCGTGTATCACGCAATACTCGGACGTCCGGCTTTTGCTAAGTTTATGGCAAGATCTTGCTATATCTACAACAAGCTGAAGATGCCAGGACCCAAAGGAGGAGTAATCACCATTGCCGGTGATTTCAAGCTGGCAAACGAGTTGGAGAAGCAAAACGCCCTTTGCGCTCAAAGAGTTATAGCTCAGGAAGAATTAAAGGAGTTAGCCAAGGAGGTATCGCCGAAAGAAATGCCGGCAGGAAAAGAAACTCGGAAGCCAACAGATAGCTTCAAGGCATCCGAGAATACAAGACAGGTAATCCTAGATCCCAAAGATCCGACAAAATTCGTCGTTGTAGGGACTGGGATGACCGACAAATAGGAAGGCGAGCTCATCAAGTTCCTCCGTGAGAACTGGGATATTTTTGCTTGGTGTCCAGCTGACATGCCAGGCGTACCCAGGGAACTTGCTGAGCACCAACTCAAGGTTATTCCCGGATCAAAACCCGTCAAACAAGGTCTCCGTCGATTTGACGGAAGAAGGCGGAAGGCTATTGGCAAGGAAATTATCCGGCTTTTAGCAGCGGATTTCATCAAGGAGGTAATCCATACTGACTGGTCCGCAAATCCGGTACTAGTACCGAAGAAAGACACAACTGCCCTCAGAATGTGTATAGATTACACAGGATTGAACAAGTTATGTCCGAAAGATAGGTTTGCGCTGCCGCGAATCGATCAAATAATAGATGCCACTGCAGGCTCTGAACTTTTATGCTTTTTGGATGCATACTCCGGGTACCACCAAATACGCATGAAAAAGGAGGATCAAATCAAGACTTCTTTTATAACCCCGTACGGGACGTATTACTACGTAACCATGCCTTTTGGCCTGAAGAACGCAGGTGCAACATACCAGCGTTGCATGCAACGTTGTTTGCATAGTCAGATTGGAAAAAACGTCCATGTTTACGTGGACGATATTGCTGTCGTAACCAAGGAAAAAGATTCACTCCTTGAGGATTTGCGAGAAACTTTCGATAACTTGCGCACCTATCAGATGAAGTTAAATCCATCTAAGTGTGTATTCGGGGTTCCCTCAAGTAAACTTCCGGGTTTCATCACTTCTCACAGAGGAAAAGAAACAAACTCGGAAAAGATCAAAGCAATCTTGGACATTTCAAATCCTACGCATGGAAAAGGTGTTCAAGAATTGCTGGGTTATGCCACAGCCGTGAAAAGATCTATTAATCGGCTGGGGGCTAAAACCCTGCAAATCTACAAGTTGCTGGAGAAATTCGACAAAGTCAAGTGGATTACAGAAGCTTGGAAGCGCCTTACAAGTTATGTCCCCTTCTGTACTTAGTTCAAATCTATGTAAACATCTTTTGAGATCATGAAATAAAGTTGTCGGAATGCTGTCATCCATATTTCTTATAAGTGCAAAGTGTTTCCGCCTCATCTATTTCCCAATGATCTTACAAATTTCTCAATGTTAACCCGAATTGTGCTTGCGTACTCGGCGTTACATAACTGAATGATTTTTCAGCCTTTTAACGGCTAAAGGAAACTTGAATTGCCTGCGTGCCCAAGTTTCACTAAAAACTTTCCTTGTTTCTCTAAGTCTTATCTGATCGTGCGTATGCTGGGTTACTGGAACTAGTTAGTAAAAATGCCTTTAGCATGATTCATGTTTTCGAGTTTCAAAACTGCTTGGTTCGTCCCCAGTTACTCGGCATAACGAGTCATAATGCTATTTGAGCCATTTCAAACACTAAGGACAGTTAAAGCATATACACCAGAGAACTTAGAAGATAAAGGAATGATAAAATTCAAACAACTTGCAAAGTAATTTCGTAGTTTAAACTGCAAAAGGAGGAATTTTCATTAATACATAGAAGCATTACATTTTGGATTACAAATGAAAGAACAGTAATGCTCCTATTCTCTAATTCTTCTATCCAGGTTCCAGGTAACCCTTCAAGAATCCGACTCCTCCTCGCTGCTTTCTTCATCGGGAATCGGAGGAGCTTCTTCTTCTGGATAGTGGACGCCGACATTCACCATGGCGGCAATCTGGGTGGCGTGGCCCTTAACTTCACCAAAGATGGTGGATCGTTGTGCATCCGTGTATCCCTGAGGGACACCGGTGGCCACACGCCAAGATTTGGCACTAGGGTAGTGCATGCGCATAAGGCCTAAGGCCATACGCGCACCACCCCGTGCAGCGGAGCGAAGAACGGACTCCTTGGACTCCGCCACCTCCATGATGATACCCGGAAGTTTTTCAACTTCCGAGCACTCCCCAGATTTTTCGGGAAGAAACTTGCCTACCAACTGCGTTGCAGCAGCCTTCATCAAGTTCCATGTTTCCCCGAAAGCTCGGATGCCTGCAGCCCGAGCGCCATCTGGGGTGTCTCCTGTTTGATCCGATAAAGCATACAAAAGGGTTAAGGAGACAAAACAGAGAAAGCAAAACATGGAAAGACGAAGATAAGGGTAAAATTTTACCGATGAGTTTGTCGATTTCCGAAACTTCCTCCAGGCGAAGGTTCAGAGCTTCAGTCAAATCCTGGATAGCGGATTTGTCTTTCTCCGCCTGCTCGGAAGCCTTGGAGTTAGCCACTCCAAGGGCCAGATTGCTGGCTTCCAGGTCTTTTTGAGCCTTCACAAGATTCTTGTGAAGCTCAATATTCTCATTGCGGAGAATTTCGGCGTTGCCGGAATCTTCCGCTGCTTGTTTAGCTTCAGCTAAAGCAGCTGAAAAAGCAAAGGGTAAATCCGAGTTGATCAATTTCCTCGAGAAGAAAACCACAGCAAAGTTTTAAGTCGGAAATTTCAAAACGAAAAAGCCTACCTTTCGTTTCCGTCAAAGCAAGCTGAGACGATTCCAGCTCCGCCTCTCTCTCCTCAAGAATAGAAAGAAGACTTCGAACTTCTTTATTCTTGATAGTGAGCTTCCGGAAAACTTCCAGGTTTATGGCCTCGGAGGTTTGCTGAAACACAGCAAGGAAAAGTATGGTTAATAAAAAACATCAAAGCAAAAAAGCATGCATTTTGTTTAATGCTTGGGGGCTAGAGTTACATACCTGGCTCATGCGTTGCAAACCTGCTAAGTTTTCCCGGAATTCCTTCGCGTATTCCGCGAAATGACTTTCGGCCGCGTTCAAGCCATCATTTATAGCTTTAAAATCCTTGTCAAAAGTGGGGATTTCCTCGTCGAATGTCCGAGAAGATTCCCCCACTTTTGGAGCCGCCCTTTCCCTCGTGTCCGACTCGGACACAACGGGCTGGCTGGGCTCTGGGGGCTTGGTAGTGGTGGTGGTGGCAGTAAGTTCCTCCGCCATTGACTGCGGCGTATCCGGGGCGACGGCGGGAGATGGTTGGCTGCCTCGGTTGGAAGCAGCTTTGAGCTTCTTCAACTTCCTCGGCTTCAAGGTGGAGGGGGGCAAGCTAAAAACCAAAACCCGGATAAAAGTCAAAACACCGAAGATGGATGAAAAAAGCTCCCATGAAAGAAAAATCCAGAAGAACTAACCTGGACGTGGCGACGGGGATGCCGTCAAGATCGATAATTTCCTCAGAGGAAACTATCTTCTTACGCTTGCGGCCACCAGTAGCAGCGGTGCGCAGCGCGTCCAGCTCAGCCTCGGAGGCTAACTCCGAGTCTGGAAGATCCGCAAGCTGTCGGAAAAATCAATCAGAATCAAAAGGTAGATTATCCAAGAATTGAGATTGTACCTAAATGACGGAAAATTTACCTTGGGAGCGGGGTTGTCGGCCGTGTACATTGGCCGACTCTCCGTGTATTGGTCGCGCGAAGCGACCAACTGATTGATGCGCCGCCTGAGCTCCTTTGCGGGCCAATCCTTGTCGGTTGTCCGCATTGGATCCTTGGCTCCTGTGTATTCGCACAGGAGACGGCCTCCGTGGTTTGCTAATGGCTGAATCCGCCTATTCAGCCAGCAAAAGACCGTGTCCATACCGGTCAAAGGAGGCTTCAAGGAGGTGAGCTTGGCGATGCGCCTTTTGATCCTTAGTAGATCAGGAGGCAGAACCTGGACGGCCTCTGTCACCCAGTTATCCTGGGGAACAGCGGCGGAGTTCACGAAAGGTGGAACCCCGACGGCTTTTTTAGGAAAAGGCACGTCGGGGTGATAAAAGAAGGAACCCGTCCAGAATTTGACGGATTCCGAGGTTTTTATTTTGGGGAACCAATCCTCTCGGAATCTCCGAAGAGTAAAGGAAATGGTTCCGCAATTTGGGAGTGCGCCCTCCGAAGAGTTACGCTTAACCCCAAAGCAGTACAACCAAAAATCTAACCTAGGCTCTATTCCTAGGTAACCCTCAAACAAGGCCTGAAAGCCGGCCATGTACAGAATAGAGTTGGGAGGGAGATTATGTGGTTGGATGTTATAGTGGGATAAAACCTGGAGAAAAAAGGAAGAGGGTGGAAGCCCCATACCTCGCAGAAGGTGGGAGGTAAGGAGCACTCTTTCGTTCTCCTGGGGCGTAGGCTCGGTCTCCTCTTCTGGGACCCGCCACTTCTTCTTCAGCACCAGGCCCTCCTTCTCTAAGTTAGGAAGAAGAGCCGGAGGAATACTGCAGGCACTCCAGTTGCCTGCAGTTTCCTCTTCTTCGTCTCCACCGGCGGCGGCAGCGGACGCGGCCCTTGCGGCGGCGAGCTGCTCGTCAAGGAGCTCTACTTTCTCCTCCACCGTTTCGGGAGCGAACGGTGGAGTCGATTTGGTGCTGGACCCCGCAACATCTGCGGCGGCGGAAGCATTTCCTCCGCCGCCCGCCGCGGACGCCACGTTCTTCTCTGGCTCGCCGCCGGCGTGCTTGGGCGACCCAACTTGGGGATCTAGATCGCCCAGGAGTTCGTCGATGGAGGCGCGGGCCGGTGATGATTTCGGGGACGCCATCGTACTTGGTGGTGCTGGTGCGCTCCGGCGTAGCAAGGGCTCGTCGGGGCAGGAACTAGCTTTCGCTCTCGAGCTTGCGTTCGTACCAATGGTGAAGGCAGTGAGGGAAGTGAAGAAGGTTGCCGATGGGCTCGAGGATAGCCATTTATAGCCGGAAATCCTCTAGATACGCGCCAACGGCTCTTTTGACCGTTGGATGTTCGACGCGTGTCGCTCGCCGGAAAATCCGGGAAACGGAACGACAGAGGAATGATGGCTATCTCCTCGTTTCTCGTGAGAATCTGTCAGAGATACGTTGCAGGGTTTCCCGCGTGAAACCAAGCGGCGCTTGCGTCAGCATGATTAAAGCGCTGATGTCATGTGTTCCTTTTTCCGCGAAGGATCGCGAGAAGAAAAGCCGGATTTTCATAGTTCCGAGTTTTATGTTACCATCTCCTTTGAAAGGAAAGAAGAAAGAATCAAGACTGCTGAACCAAGATTTCTCGGACAAAATGTATTTGGCGAAAGGCGGAGTTTCAGAGTTTTGATCCTTCCTGGGGGCTACTGTCGGATATATACCGATTAGGGGTATAGAAGATGGTAGACAAAGTGCTGGACTACCAGGGTGGCCCAAGCGGTAGTGGGCTTAGGTCCATTGGGCGGCCCAGTAGGCCGACGCGCAGAAGCCGGATTCTAGAAGAACCCGGATCACGGCCCGCGTGATCTGGCTTGGAGGAGAAGACGGATTCCTTACCGTCCAAGTTACAAGTTAAACGTAGTCTTCTAGGTTTCCTAATCTGTAAGCCCTAGTCCGGCTATTATATAAAGCCGGACAGAGGATAGATTTGATAGGTTCTAAGTTGAATAAGCTCTAAGCTCTAGGTTATCTCGCCGAGAAGCTGATCCTCGCCGAGTAAAGCTAGATCTATTCCCTCACACTGTAAACCCAGAATTACGGGCTTTAGTCCCTTATAGTGAGAAAGGCAGGAGTAGGTACGCCGTACTGTCGCGACGTACCGAACCTGGGTAAATCCCGTGTTCTGTGTTACTACGCCGTTCCGTTACCCCACGTCTCTACCGTAGTCTCATGGCACCCCAGTCTATGAAAACTACTACGATGTCTCGACAATGAGACTCCTTGTTGATCCGGACCTACTAGTGTGTGGACATGAAACTGGAAACTCTTTCATTTTCAATAATCAACAGCGGTGCCATGGACACCCATATTTAATCCCACATGCTATACGAATAAATTGCTGAAATTTAGAAGACGCTTTGAACTGATGTTCAATTTTCGCTAAGTACCCTTTAGTTGTCTCACAGTGACGAAGGGCTCCCCTTATACTCTGTGTAATGGAGCCCTTTATCATCACGAGGCACTTGCAATAGGAGGCATCCCACTTAGCATTGATAACGTCATATTCCTTCTTGAGGCCCACATTATATTCATTATTTTCTTTAGGCGCATTAGGAGGATCATTAAGGAGAGCATAATCAATATTGAGTAAGGCTATCGTAATTTCAAGCTTCTCCTTCCATGTAGCATAGTTGCTACCATTAAGTTGTTCTATGCGATTAAGCATCCCAGTAATATGAGAGACATTAGGTTCTGCAAAAGGGAATTCAAAAAACTGCTTTCATAAGCATCATCATCATAATCAAATTTTATTGATCAAAGTCAAATCAGCTTTGGCCAGAAATGAAAATGAACAACAAAATTTTGTGAACAAATATTCATCAATTAGCTTTGGCCAAAATGACAAATAAGTGCCACACCTTAATAATTCTCATTCACTAATTTCCTTCCATTAATCCGGTTCACATCAGCTTTGGCTAGAAGTGAAACGAATTAATAGAACGAACTTTGTGGACTAAATGCTCGTCAAACACCTTTGGTCAGAATGACAAAGCAGAAAACCCCACTTTATTTGAGGATCCATTAAACTTTAATTCCCAGCGGAGAACATTATTACATAGTCATCATTAAAACATGACCAATTACTTAACATACTAAAACATTTAATCATAACTAACTTAAAACATATCAACTTGCAGCGGGAAAAACATAGTGAAAAAAGCCTATAACATTAATTTGACTGAACTGTGCCAAAACTGGCCCAACCTAGCCCATAAAAATAGGCCCTCACCAACATAATTTATTTTTAGGTCATCAGCATTCTGCCGAAACTGGGCCAAAACCGACCCAGTCCAGCCCATGATCCCGCCCCCTCTAGTCCACTTGGGCCTCAACCCGACAGAATGCACGAGGGCTACACGAGCCGTCGGATCTTCATTCGACAGACGAGAACGTGCGCATGGGTGGGAAAAAATCCACCGCACCGCCGCCGGCCACCCCTACTCCCCCCGAACCCTAAACCTTTCCCTATCTCCTCCTCCTTCTGCCTCCCGCACACGGAGGAGAGAGCAGCGATGTCGTCTAGGCCCTCTCGCCGGAGGTGCGTGCAGCTTCGGCCAGCACGGAGCTACGTCGAGCAGCCCTGGGCGACGCCCTTTGCACGGAAACCGTGCCCGTGCGGGTGTCCCCGCAACAGCGATGGCGACCAACGCCCTCAACCGACACCACGGCGTGCCTCCCAGGAAACAAGCGCGCAAGAGAGCACCGCAGCTGCCCGACGCGGCGGACGGGGAGGCCGCCCGGGGCCGAACCCGTGCTCCCTTGGTAACGTCAGGAGGTGGCTATGACGCCACCTTGGCCAGCGACAGCGGCAAGCCCATTAAGTAAGTGTTCGGCGCCTTTATCCCAATTTAGGGTTAGGGACTCCCCGATTTGGGGAGAAATTCATCAAGTTTGGGGATTTTCATGAAATTAGGGTTCCGAAAATTGGGGAATTTCAGCAGCGATGCAATTCCCCCCTTCAATTTCACATTAATTCAAAATATTTACATGATTTCAGAGGGGATTGCATTCAAGATTTTGATCCTATAGGGCTTCAATAAGTAGGGATTTCATTTGGAACAATCACTGAAGCATAAATCCCTCGTCATAAACACTTAAAATCGAAAACCCTAGGTCATCTTTATCACCTTTAGGGCTTAAACTTAAGAGGAGCAGGGCTTTACTCTAAAACAGGGCCTAGGTTAAACTTTAGCAAGAAACTTGACAGATCTAGCATGATCTTGAGCTTGTCGAGCTCAAGCTTGCAGCTAGACGGCTTTGGTACCATTGTTATTATCCATCCAGGATCACCTAGCTCAAGACTTGAGCGAGAGAGTGTGAGGAAAATCGTACCTTGATCAGTCGATGATGATGCCATATGTTTTGCTTGATCAGGTGGGAGTGGAAGATCCTTCCTGGTGCTCCAGAGCTGGCTGGATCAGTAGCCTTCATTTGGGTTTGTTAGAGAGAGAGTGAGGGAGAGATCTGCGAGAGAATATAGGAGCAAAATTGCATCGTCTCACGTCTCCTCATCTCTACACTTTTCATTCAATAACTCTGTGCACTAGGGGGACCCACCACATTGACTTTAGGGTAGAAGTGTTCCCGATCAGAACACAGTTAACATGAATAGAGTTCATACTTCGTTGACTTTTACAATCAACACAATTCTGACAGATATATGTATGTCTTCATACTTTTAGCATTTTTTTTCTCACATTGATCCCATTCGGACCCTCATTTAGTTCATTTAAAATTTAGCATGTGACCCTTATATTCATTCATTTTATTTGGAACAACAGTAGCAATTCATAAAAATGTTATAAGGTAGTTTTGCGTCTATACCCTCTTCTTGTGCTAGAACTTGCAAGGAATAAAACTAAGCTAAACTTACGTAAAATGTCTTTTTTTTTTGTTCTTTGTATTGGTGTGCCTAGCTACTAGTACTAGATATATGCAGAGTCTAAACGTGTACTCCGTTGATTTCAGGCGACATTTTTCAGTACAAACAAAGGGCCCGTCCTAAGAAAAATGTCGAGGTGGTCTAGGCCGTGGTGACATGCAATGTAGTACCAGAATCGGCATGTTTTGACTTGTGGTAAAAATACACAGCAAACAGGGTTCTGACGTTAGCAAAGTCTTTGCCGAGTCACTCGGCACTAATCTGGCCGGCAAAAGGTACATTGACGAGTGTCAAAACGTGGGCGTGTGCCGAGTAGGGAAGGCAACAGGCAGCCGGTAAAAAGTAGATCACGGGCCGTCCAAAGTTTACCGAGTGCCGCCTGCCTCGGCAAAGCTGTTGGCCGAATGCCGGCCTGAACTCGGCACAGAGATGCCCTGGTTTGCCGAGTGGCAACTGCGTTGTGATCTGGGCCATCATCATCTGAGTGGGGCGTGTATTAGAATCAGATGGAACTGCATGCATGCCTTGTGGTTGTGGATGGATTAGGAACGAGCGGTGCGAGAAGGACATATTTGCATAACCCGATATGGTGTATGCAATATGTTGTGTATGGATGAGGAACCAGCGACGTGAGAGGTCAGGTGACCCACGTCTGAGGAGTGTCTCCATTCTGCACTCTCAACTTTATGGAGTGTTCTCTACTAGCTATATCTGTCTAGGACGTTTGACAGGAACAAAATTAAACCACCGGCCGCCCACGCCGGCCCCATGGCGCTCACCTTCGCCGTGCGCCGGAGAGAGCCCGTGCTCATTGGCCCAGCCTCGTCGACGCCGCGGGAGACGAAGCGACTCTCCGATCTCGACGACCAAGAAAACCTGCGGTCCCATGTTTATGGCATATTCTTCTACCGCCGAGGGGGCGGTGACCCGGTGGACATCATCCGCCGAGCCTTGTCAGAGGCGCTGGTGCACTACTATCCGCTAGCCGGACGGCTTCGAGAGGTGGAGGATCGGAAACTGGTAGTGGATTGCACCGGCGAAGGGATGACGTTCGTGGAAGCGGATGCCGACGTCCGGCTGGAGGACCTCGAGGCCGACGGGTCCGGTCTGGTGCCGCCATTCCCGTGGATCGAACAGCTGGGCTTCGAGGCGGAAGGCCCCACCGGTGTGCTCAACAGCCCCTTGGTGCTCGTTCAGGTACGTATATATTTCTTACACATCTGTTTTGCTAATCCTACTCAGCATTCCTGAGTTTAAGATTGCGATCCAGGTGACGCGGCTCCTCTGCGGCGGCTTCATCATGTTGCATCGTTTCAACCACACCATGTGTGATGCCATGGGGGTCGTCCAGTTCATGAACGCCGTCGCGGAGCTCGCTCGAGGTCTCCCTGCGCCGACCGTCGCGCCTGCATGGTCTCGTGAGCTGCTTGAGGCACGGAGACCCCCGACGCCCGCATTCCCCCACCGCGAGTATGATCCACTGCCGCCGACGCACACCGACCACGACGACATGATCAAGCGCGCCTTCTTGTTCAGCCCCGTGGACGTCACTCGGATGAAGAATGGCCTCCCGCCTCATCTCCGGGACAGGGCGACGAGCTACGAGGTGTTCGCGGCGGTCCTGTGGCGCGCCCGCACCGTGGCGCTGGCGCTCCGGCCGGACGAAGAGACGCGATTCGTGACGGTTGTCAGTGTGAAGAGGCACAGCGCCTTGGGCCTGCCCCCCGGCTACTATGGCTGCGCCTGCGTGAACGCCACGGTGGTGATGACCGCCGGGACGCTGCTCGGCTGCTCGATGGCGGACGTGGTGGAGCGGGTGCGAGAGGCGAAGGCGTCGGTGACCGCCGAGTACGTGCGCTCGATGGCTGACCATCTGGTGCTGCACGGGCGGCCGCCCTTGGCGAGGGCGAGCATGTTGCTCCTGTCTGACCTCAGGCATGTCGGGTTCCACCGCGTAAATTTCGGGTGGGGTGAGCCGGTCTACGGCGGGCCCTTTCACGTCAGGTTCGGGAGCGCCTTCTTGGTGGCGGTCAAGAACAGGGTCGGGGAGCACGCGGTAGCCGTGCAGCTCGCACTGCCAAAGCTGGCCATGGACCGGTTCGCCGCCGAGATCCAGAGCTTGCTCAAAGACTGAATGCACTGGTGTTGCACTGATGTTGGATCTGTACGGTCATATGAATCCATACTTATTGCCTTTGGGACATCCAACACGCCTACCCTATTAAACTGCTCTAGGAAATGTTAGTATTTTTTCTACAGAAAAGAGGTGATTTTAATTCACATTACCCGTTCTTATACTCCCTCCGTCTCAAAAGTGGATATATCTAGACATATTCTAGTGTAAGATACATCCATTTTTGTCCAATCTTAAGACAATTATTTTAAGACGGAGGGAGTAGTTAAAGGAGGTCTACACAACTTGTTTTTTGGATGCTTCAAAGTAGGACGTCTGCGCTATAAGTGAATAGTCTTATTACACAACTTGATTTAGCCTGCTTTAGCCCCATTTCGAGGGTCGGGGCTATAGCCTGTAGCTGGCTATTTAAAACATTGATTATTACACAACTTGATTTTTTTGATGCTTCAATGTAGGACGTCTTATTTGTAAAGGAAGTATTGTATACAAAGGGATGATATTTCAAGTTTATTATTTTTTCCGCAACAAGTACAAAAAAAAAATCATGACAAAAGAATGTTTTTTTTTTTACATTTTCTTTATTTCCTTTAATTTTGGACACTGGTGGTCAAATCACTGACCCATATATTCGTAGTAACACCTGAATCTTTCAGCACCCTGGTGGCTATTGCATCGAATCCTAGTTGGTTATCTCAAATGATTTTAATAATTTTATAACCAAACTATAACACACTTTTAGTTAAAAATCTGCCTTAATTCATAGAAATTGACTGATATTAATTTAAATAGGCAAATGTAGCTTGATAGTTTA
The DNA here is from genome assembly GCA_028641055.1 of Alopecurus myosuroides. NCBI lineage: Eukaryota > Viridiplantae > Streptophyta > Magnoliopsida > Poales > Poaceae > Alopecurus > Alopecurus myosuroides. Next base: position 100,927,481 of record CM054059.1, read on the forward strand.
AAATCAAAAATATTTTGGCATGGCAATCCAAAAGGTCTAATTTATTTTAAAATTGGAGATGTGCAAACTTGCAGCATATTTTTGCACTTGCTTCGTTAAAAAAAATCGAAATTTCAACTTATAAAATAATAAATTTTACTTTTATTTGTAAACTAATTTTGGCACTATTGTTTTGCATGAAAAATATGCACGTGTGTGCGAAAAAAGTACCACATTATCATAAACTATGTCATAGATATGACTATCACCTTTGTTATTTGCCCTGAAGGTTATGGTTGTTCATACATGATATGACGTTTTGTGAAGGATTTTCTTTAAGTTTCTGGAATTCAGGTAATCATTTGTCTTGCAATCATACACGTAAATGGCTCATGCCAAAGAATAACAGTTTTTTCTTCAATTTTTTCAAAATGGGTCAAAGTCGAGGGAACATCTATTCATACCTAGTGTTTGAATCTTCAGCACTCTTCATAGCTATTGAATTAAGTTCTACTTGGGTATATTTAAATTATTTTTCCAATATTTTATCACCAAACTATATAACAGGCATTTAGTTAAATTTTGAATTATTTTGAGAAATTGGTCGAAATTAATTTAAATGTGCCGAAATATGTAGAAAGTTAGAAAATGTTTGACGAGTGTCCGTTAGGGGACACTTGGCAAACATGGTACAGCCCTCCCTTCCATCGACCGCCGCAACGTGTGATACGCATCCTGTTTCTTTGCCAAGCATATTGCTATTGTTTGCCGAGTGACGCCTCTTTGTCATCGAGAGCCACACGAAAGACACTGGGCAAAGAGCTGGCACTTGGCAAATTGCCGGATTCGGGTTGTGAAATACCATGTCATCGTGACATCGTGTACACACGTACAACAACTATTCAGGTTCCTTTCAGTGTGTGATGCGGATCCTCTACGACCAGTTGCACGTTAAGAATTCTTTTTATACTAGTAATGAATGAGTACTACTCCATCTCAAACGATTTAGTTCATTTCGGTTCCCACAGCGATTAGCGAAGCGGTGAGCAGTACTAAATGTCCGCGTGCTCACCGGGAAACCAAACGTCTTCTTCTCCCGATTCCCAATGCGTGCGTGCGGCCGCTCGCTTACTTAATTCCCATGGCCACGAGCAGAGGAAGGTCACTCCGCCTGTTCCATTTTCATTTGCCATGGCCAACAACACCTCCTCTGTAGTTCACCATGGCCACTGCCAGCGCCTATCCAAGACCACGTCCAGATGCCTCACGCCGAGCGTGACCGCCACGCACGATTTCGAGGTGGCCAGTTACCCGCTGCTGGAGGGCATCGGTCGCGACAAGAAGGTCAGCTCGAGCGTCTTCAACGTGGGCGGCTTCGCCTGGATGATCAACTTCTTCCCGGATGGCGTCAACACAGGCTGTGCCGGCAGCGCGGCCGCATTCTTGGATTGCCTCCGCCCCGAAAAGGACGTGAGGGCCAAGTTCACCTTGAACTTGCTGGAGAAAGAAGGTGAAGTACAGGTAACCAACTTCGACGTGATCCAGTATACCTTTACCCAGAAATCTTTCTATAGGGGTTATCCTAAGTTCGTCGAGAAATCGAGGCTTAAATCACCGTCGTCCGACAATGATGGGAGCTTCATTATACGGTGTGTTCTCACGGTGATACAAGAGCCCCGCACTGAGGTGAAGAAGAACCTTGCCATGGCTCTGCAGCCGAGTCTGCAAGACCATCTGGAGCATATGTTGAAGGAGGGAAAAGGAGCAGACGTGACGTTCAGTGTCTGTGGCCAATTGTTCCATGCTCACAGATGGTTGCTGGCTGCAAGATCCCCTGTTTTCGAGGCCGAACTACTTGGCCCGATGAAGGAGAAGGCGGCACAAAGCATCAAGGTTGAAGACATAGAGCCCCAGATCTTCAAGGCCCTTCTTCACTTCGTGTACACTGACAATATACCAGATGATGAGCACTCCAATGAAGGAACAACGGCAAATCTGCAGCATTTGCTGGTTGCGGCGGATCGGTACGGTTTGCACATGTTAAGGGACATTTGTAAACACAAGCTTTGTGAGGGCATGGACGTGGAGACGGTTGCGACAACGTTGGTTTTGGCAGAGCAACACAGCTGCAAGGATCTTCAAGAAGCATGCGTTGAGTATTAACTAAATGCAACCTTGCAAGATGTAATTGGCATGGTAGTACTGTAGTAGACACCATGTCTTCTGTCATAAAGATGAGACAATGAAACACTTATTCTTCGACTGTAAAATTATTGGTTCTATATGGTCAATCATTTAGATAGGTTCTACATTATTTCCAACGAGTAGCGTTGCCAATATTTTGTAATTGGCTATGAAGTGGACAAAAGCTTCAAGAGGATTATTAGGGTGGGAGAGCTTGCCTTTATTTGGTCATTTTGGCTGTCTAGAAATGACAAAAAAAATTAATGATAAAAAGTATTCTCTTATGCAAATTATCTTCAGGACTATAGCTACACTTCGCGCTTAGTTACCTTTGCAGCGTGTGGAGCACCGGGACCTGTTTACACAGATGTATACCAGACAGGAGAATATGGCGAGGGATTTTTAATCCCATCATGGATGACAGTATAATTTGCGGATTGGACCTCCATCACCATATGCATCTTTACATTTACTTTTTATTTGTAATTCATATTATTCTTGTTCGCTACTTGATTCTCCTTACGGCTGTCTAAATGCATCTATGCAGAGAGGCTGGATGTAATACTTAAACGTTTTAAGTAACGAAAACTCACCATATCGAATCTTCCCTGTTAGGACTTTGGACACATAAGAGTTCTGATAATATGTGTTATACTTCCTCTGTTTGGGATTATAATAGACTCCCAATATTTTTTGTCCAATTAAACCATGAATTTAAGAAACAAAATTTAAAGTATATATCATAAAAAAAAATTGGATTCAAATTTGAAAAAAAAAAACCGAGGGGATAGCCCTTTCCATCACTTTGAACTTTTAGTCTATATGGCTATTGCAACAATTCCATATGGTATCAGAGCCACGAGGTAATAGCCTAGACGCGAGGGGGAATGTTAAAATATCAATATATAGCATAGCTTTTTTTCATTGGTTCGGATTTTTAGTCTATACGACTAGTACAACAATTCTATACTCCCTTAAATCTCGCGCCCACTTACTCAACTCGCGAGAAAATGCTGGATAGTTATTATGTGCATGAAACAATTGGCTAGGTATTTATTGGTGCATGCAAACAACTGGACGAGTCCTTCCGGACCCTTAAATCTCGCGCCCACCTACTCAACTCGCGAGCCTTTGCATGCTGCATGCCGTATATCTCCGTCGGAGCAAGTACAATAAGGTACAGCCAGCAGGCTATAAGAACTAAAATAATATTATTGTGATGACATGGAGGAAAGAAAAGAGGAGAGAGAAAGGGAGTGGACTCTCATGCAAAAGCCAGCTACAGCACGTGCTCCTAGGCACTTTGTGAGAGTGGGAGGTGGGCCATATCTTGATAAAGTAAGATAATTTTATTGCTAACTATTGTACTTGTTGGCTATATGTTGGCTATAGATGACCTCCCTCCCTCCCGTGTCGCCTCCATCCCGGGCTGCTCCGGAGGCGCCGCCTCCCACAGCACACAAGCCCCTCCCGCTCTCTTTCTCCTGCCGCTGCTGCTGCCAATGCTGGCGGCGGTGGCGGCGCCCCTCCCCTCGCGGGGGTGGGCAGGCGAGATGTCCCTCAACATCGCATCACAGGAGGAGGTGGGGCGCGGCCTGAGGACATAGGACGGCGCGACTGTCTTGGCTGGGACCTGAGGATCTTCGGCAGCGAATAGTGTCGAGGAGGAGGCGGTGCTCCGCCGACCCATGGCGTGCGATCTGGTCGCCGATGCTCCGGTTAGGGCTGAGGCCCCGATCTGGGCTGTTGGGGGCCGACCGTGACTGCTATGGGAAGATCTGGTCGTCAAGACGGAGACGTCCTGCAGCTACGCCCATGACTGCCTTCTCTTGTGCTGCCATTCATGCTGGGAGATGACTCGCGGCGAGGGGGCTTGCGAGGCTTCAGAATAATGGCGGTGGTCCTAGGGTTTCCGATCGCGCGAGGACGAAGATCTGCCTGATGTAGGTTCTCTTTGATCAAACCGGGGTGTCGACCCGAAAGGCTCCATCGGCGAACTCCCATGGAAGACGCCTGGAGATTGCTGGATCGGTGGAATTCGGTCACAATGCTCATTCATCGAAGGTGATATTGGAGGACTAGCAACGGTGTTCGGAGTCTTTGCATCGATGGGGAACTGGCTTGGAGTTACAAGATTCGTGGCAGCCGCATGTAAGAGGGGCGACAGCATGCGTGAAGTCCAAAGTCCTACCTTTCAGGGTGAAAGCCTAAGGTCTGGCCTTAATTGGTTGTGTCTGGCACTGGTCTTCTTGGAGCCGTTGCTTTGAGAGCGAGGACTATCTTCAGGGTGAAAACGCAAGGTCTGGCCTTAATTGATTGTGCCTAGCACCGTTTTTCTTGCAGACGTTGTTTTCGAAGAGATGGACATCAGCTGTTGTTTAGGTGGTGGTTGTGCGGATACCGCGAGTACCGTAACTCTGTTGCGAGACTTTTCTTTTTATTGTCTTTCGGCCGTGTGCATCCATTGCGTTGTTGCAGAGGCCGGATGTAATTTGTATCCCCGTGATATTAATATACTTCCCTTTATAAAAAAAATGGCAATTTGTTATAGCAGGCTGCCGACTCTACTATTGAACTTGCTCTCAACGATTGGAGCAGAAGTTACGGAGGTAAACTAACCGGAAGAACATGGTTGGTAAGAATCGGTCAAACACCATAACACGCCGAGTAATTTGAAAAAAACGAGAAAAACCTACACGCGGACTAAAAAGGAGAGAGTACTTTACAAGACAGACGGCGAGCTGCGCGCGTCGACCTGTGAGCTGATCGTCTCCGGTAGTACGCGCTACACAGTTCTGAAAAATAATACCAGTGTGGCAGTAGTGTGAGTAAATCAGGTTTTTCGTGGGACAAATAATACAATCCAGTGTGGCAAAACTTTCGTCTCGTTTTACCTTCCGATGAGCAGGGGCGGAGCCAAGGGGGCTAGCAGGGGCTAGACCCCTGCCAAGGTTCGCCCCCCTAATGATTTGAGTACATATTACTAGTATGGGTAATGCATATACTTGCTAATTATCTCATATATGTGCTAATTAGTACTTAAATCCCATGACTATGTATCTTATCGTAACTTTTTTTTCCCGGCCGCGGCCGTACTCTTACCCCAAGATCAGATTGATCTGACATGCCGTTATGGCGCCCTTAGCTGCTCGAAAACTATGCCAACAGCCATCCGCTAGGAAACTCTCCCGTGATGTCGTCGTGTCAACCTATGTGTTGAAGTATTGGTCTGGTTGACTGTTTCTTCGTCTCACCATAATTCAGGAAGTTGATCTCTGAGTTATGCCACTCGTTCATTCTATACACTTAATTGATCATTTTCCCTTGAACACATGTATGCAATACTGTCACTCCTTGTAGAATTTCTAGTCAAGATTAGTAATAATTTTAAATTCAAGGTATGTCGCAAGTTCTAGCAGAAAATCCAACAATTTCACCTATACTCGGTATGGAGAAGCCGATCATAAATTTTATATTTATGACTCCTAGTTATGCTGGTTAAAATCTGATTTTGCATTTTTTGCACTATTAATGATTCGGCAGTTACTAGAGATTATATGAGTGGAAAATATTGAATACTTTGCTCAAACACGGAACAATTTTTTAACCATCCCGTGTCTCGCCCCCCCCATACCTAAATCCTGGATCCGCCCCTGCCGATGAGGAGTGTGTAATGTTACCCGTACAGAACTACAGACCGTGTCACCGTGACATCAGAACAGCTGATCCTCCACGACCAGTTGCAGGTTAGTTAAGAATGTCTCGTTGCACTAACAGATGATGCATGTGAACGTTATTTACAGCTCGTCAATCGTTTTAACTTCGTTTCTGTTCCCACAGCAACGGTAGACATTCTAAGTTAATGCTCCGCTCACCGGGAAACAAAAACACCCGTGCGCGCGTGCGCCCATGCGCTCACTTGATCCCCTCTCTTCACCGAGAAACTAAAACACCTTCCACCCCGAAAAGCCTACTTAGTCCTTCCGTAATGGGGGTATCTTAGCGCGGGATCATAGGCAATTTGCTTACGTGGCACCTTATTTAATGATGAAAGAGAGTGTTGTTTTATCTTATATTAGATACAACTCTTGCACAAGATCATAGGCAAAAAAGATTGCTAGGCCAATCATAAGCAAGTATTAACCCAAAATCATTAAATGCTACTTGACTTAGATACATCATATAAGATACGATGCATTAGGGTAGTTGTTTCTTAGATTTTTCTTCTACCTAGGATAGTGCGCTAAGATACAATGCATTACGGAAGGCCTAAGTAGGCTTGCTTAAGCAGAAGAGATATTCGTGCTACACCCTGCAATCTTGTAAGGCCCGTTGTCTATTTTATTTCCATGACCGAATACTCCACCTCTGTAGATACCAATGGCCAGTGCCTATCCGAGACGTCGTCGAGATGCTTCACAGATAGCGTTACCGCGACCCACCACTTTGAGCTGACCAGTTATGCGTTGCTCGAGGGCATGAGCGTGGGTAAGTTCGTTTCTTCGAGCACTTTTAGCGTCGGTGGCCACGAGTGGAATATCAGATTCTACCCTGATGGATCAAAAGAAGGCTCTTCTAGTTCCTCATTAGTGTTTCTATATCATCTCAGTCCAGCAAAAGATGTGAAAACAAAGTTCATCTTAAACGTGCTGAAGAAAGATGAGAAGGAAAAAGTCACCAACCATAGCGTGATCGAGCATACCTTTTCTCTGACAAAGAAGAATTTAGGTTATCCGACTTTTTTCAAGAATCCTTGTTAATAAGGTGCATTCTCACTGTTATCAAGGAACCCCGTACGGAGGTCAAGAAGAAAATTTTGGAGCCTCCCAAGCCGAATCTCCAAGACAATCTTGTGCAAATGTTGAAGAGTGGAGAAGGTGCAGACGTGGCTTTCAGTGTGTGCGGCAAAATTTTCAATGCTCACAGATACTTCTTGGCGGCCAGATCACCGGTTTTCAAGGCAGAGCTACTTGGTCCAATGAAGCAGAAGGCAACAGAAATCATCATGATTGATGATATTGAGCCACCAATCTTTGAGTCACTTCTTCACTTTGTGTACACAAATTCTATACTTGATGATGAGCACGACAAAGATAGCAAAGCTGCTAAGTTTCAGCACCTGCTAGTTGCTGCGGATCGGTACGGACTAGATAGGTTAAGGAAGCTCTGTGAAAGCAAGTTGTGCGAGAGCATGGACGTGGAGACAGTTGCAAAAATACTAGTCCTAGCAGAGCAACACCATTGCAAGGATCTCCAAGAAGCTTGCGTTGAGTTCATGGCTCAACGGAATGTGCTGCAAGCTGTCATGGCAACTAACGGATTCAAGCATTTGGTGGCAAGCTCTCCCTTGATCATGAAGGAGATATTAGACAAGGTGTCTCGTAGCGAGTAGTTCATATCAGAGGAAAAAAGAATCATCAACACTCTAATATTACCGTGGTTTTATGATGTATTCGTGTGTCGAGACATCGTAGTAGAATTCATAGACGGGGGTGCCATGAGACTACCGATAGAGAAGTGGGGGGACGTGATCGTACGATGAACAATGACACAGGGTTTTACCCAGGTTCGGTACGTCTCGACCAGGCGGCGTTCCTACTCCTGCAATCTCACTAATCAGGACTAAAGCCTGGAGTAAACAGAGTACAATGTGAGGTTTAGGTTTAGCTACTCGACAAGGATCAACCTCTCGGCGATTTAGCCTCTAGCTTCTTTTCTATCTTTCTTATCTCCCGTCCGGCTTTATATAATAGGCGGATTAGGGCTTACAGAAAAGGAAACCTAGAAGACTATAGTATGTTCTAACTTGAAAGCAAGGAATCCGACTTCTACTCCAAGCCGTACCACATGGGCCGTGGTCCGGGTTCTTCTAGAATCCGGTTCCGTGCATCAGCTTACTGGGCCGCCTAATGGACCATGATCCATTACCATTTAGGCCACCCGGGTAATCCGACACTTTAGAGCACCATCTGATATACCCCTAATAGGTATATATCCGACATCGTGTATGCATTATGATGCTATTTTTATCAGTATTTTAATCATAACTTCTACTTGACATAATTATTCTAGCCCTTTCTTTTGAAGGGAGTACTTATTTCATTCATTGGCAATTAAATTCTAAGATTATGCTCTGTAAGGTGCACTGTTTGATTTCAGTTTATTCCTATTTTTTCTGAATGCTGGAATTCATTAGTATGAACATTTATCTCGTTATCATGTCAGTATAATTGCTTAAAGTTTCTCGAACTAATGAAAATCTTGGTACGAGTGTTCTTATAAGAGTAGGTACAATGAGCCTAGTCAGCAGGCTATTAGCTAGTCCACGTCAGCAAAAAACTTAGCTGAAGGGGAGAGAAGGGAAGAGAGAGAATGCAGCGGGCGCTTGAGTAATCGTCGGCTCTGGCACTGGAACCAAGACTTTATCGCCTGCATGCAGCCTGGTGTGAACGGTTGAGCCGGCTGCATGCCTTAAATGCATGCACCGTGACTCTTGCATGCAACTTAACTTTGCTACCTTTAGAATAATTAAATAATTGATATAGCCAATCTACTACTAGTGTTTATTTTGGATGGCTTTTTGTGACATGGCATCTTCTTGTAGCCAGCAGCTGGCTACATTATTTCTCTTCACTAGTAGAGAAACCCTCTTCTGTGGCGCACCAAAAAGCTATTCTGTGGCGCACCCTGGGGCCACAGGGGTGCGCCACAGAACTCACGCCACAAAAATAATTTCTGTGGCGCACCCAGCCCGTGCGCCATAGAAATAGTGGATTCTGTGGCGCACCAAGCCCGTGCGCCACAGAAATAGTCGATTCTGTGGCGCATCCCTTACTGGTGCGCCACAGAATTAGGTGCGCCACAGAATTGTCCCATGGTGCGCCACAGAAACATCTGCAATATTTCGAAATCTAAATTGTTTCTGCTGTATACAGTTTGAATATACAGGAATTATACAGGAATTATTCACAGCAGTGATATTTGACAACATATAACATATTACTGATATTTTACAAAGTTACTTAATCACAATAGTGATACATAGTGCAAAGTATCGAATTTGTCTCAAAGTGATCACATAGTTATAACTATGTAATTAACTCGAGTTGTCAAACACATCATCATCGAACAATAATTGTCACCACATATAGTTACTCGAGTTGTCAAGTCACAAATGCCTAAGCTAAGATGAAATAGACTACAAGCACGGCGACGATGGTGAGCAAGAACGGTAGCTTGATGGAGGTCTTCATCTTGTTCATCTGTTTCGACTGGTGGTCCCTCCACTTCGCAACCGCCTCGTGTCTAGTCTTGTATCCTTTATAGCAGTTGCCGCTGAACTTGTCGACCTGTGCTTTGCAGTCCTTCCACTCGTCATACACTCCTGGAACCCCAATGATTGGGGTGGGCCCCGCACACTTTCTGTGGCGCACATCTAACACATGCGCCACAAAAATGGGGATTTCTGTGGCGCACCCGTGGCCGTGCGCCACAAAATAATATTTCTGTGGCGCACCGGTTCATGATGCGCCACAGAATCCATTCCATAGAATGGCATTTCCCTACTAGTGCTTGTTCTAAGGCTGGTCATAGTGGGTAGTACCTAAGAGTAGTAACATCATGATGTTATTAGTCCATGTTACTATCTCTATAGTGGGGAGTAACATCTATGTGGTGTTATGCATGTGTTCATTTATTAGGTTGTAGACTCATGATGTATTGGAACATGTGATGTTACGGTAACTAGCTATGTTACCACTATCCTCTCTCTCCACATTAATTACATGCCACATCAGATTTTTTGCCTACGTGACGTTGATGTTACTACTAATGTTACTCCCAGTATGACTAGCCTAAGTATACTTCACGCCTTACTATGTGCAACCGTGATATATTGATGAAGCCGGGCTTGCATTTTGCTGCTATATTTATCATATTATCATTTTTAGTAGCACTCCGTAGGAGAAAACTATATGCCACTTTTTCGTTTGTTTGGCATTAGTAAGGATTCGTTCCTTCGTGTATGACACTTTTAACGTATTACCTTTATAACTGATTCAATGCATACTTCTTCCTACTAAATTTAATTTTTTTTATCTCGGAGCTCTTTTTAAGAGAGTTTTTTGTTGATTACATGCAATATAAATTCGGACAATTTCTAGAGGCTGTCGCACCATCCTCTAGTTAATTTATTCGGTATTTTGCCACGTGATTGAATATATTATCATAGTATGACCATCGGCAGTACTGATATTTATATAGACATAATCTACATGGATTACTAAAAATAATGAATTTTGGTGAAATAATTTGAATACAATATTGTGAATTGTGCACTCCGCTTTTCTTTCATGCATTTTGACATACATTCTCTTTGACCTGGATGTCCCTCTGACTCTGAGAGACTTTCCTTCTTGGTCCTTTATAAGTTTTCACCTATCCCATATGCCCATTTATGTGTTTTTGTGGGGAACTATCAACTATGCGACATATGCTAATACAAAATTTATATCGTGTGTTTAACTTAGGACGTGTTTCCCACTATTCTCCCACGTTTTATCTTATTGACATATTCCACGGATGGTGCGACCTATTGGAGAAATTTAGTGCATGCATATTTTTTTTGAAAAAATGGAAAACTTGTTTGAACATGAATTGTTTTTAGCTAGTGGTCTTTTGTTTCCAATTCATCTTTATTTTTCATTTTTCTTTTGGGGTAAAGACATTTTTTTATAGAACATGTAAATGTTTATTCTGAAAGCCATGAGCACATTTTCCTGAATTAGATGATTATTCATCTGGTAGACATAAATATTTTCCTTTAAAGGTATGGAAATTTCGTGGAAATTCATTTGTTTAGAAGACGTGAAAATAAACTCGATGAGTATCTGTATACGAATAGTTTATCGTATGGCAATATTTTATTCTAGCGATTCTACGGAAACATCTCTATGACTAGTGTGAACATCTCTAGTTGATAGATATGTACCAATCCCCCAAAATGCATTTACAAAAGTGGAACAGGAAAATTTAAATAATTAAAGAACACATAAAATAAAATAAACGAAAAATGAAAACAAAAGAAAAAAAGACGGAGAAAACTTCGGTCCAACTTGGGCCAGCCCAAGTAGCAGGCGCTGTATAACAGTGGAGCATTCCCCACCGTTTCTATTCGCAAGGGACGTCGGCGGCTGGGTTTTTCCTCTCAGCCCGGCCCACACCACCTGTGTAGCTGAAAAAGGGTTCCACAACCTGCGATCTCGCCGGCCGGTGTACCTGCTGAGAGCTCTCGTCTGTCACGTCTTTTTCCCGGTGCGCCGCTGTCCAGGATCCTGCTCCGTCGCTTTCTGTTTGTACCACCCTGCACCGCTGCCAGTTGGTCGTGAAGCATTAAGGTGGGTAGGTTTGGTTCAGATCTTGGTTAGTTCCCAATTTAATTCTCCCCCAACGTAAGATGGAATCATGGATAGCTGCCACGCATCAAGCAAAAGATGGCGTTTGGGATTGAGAGCTCACTGTTGTCAGATTGAAATTTGGGCTATGTTCCGCTGAAATTAATGCCCTACTTCACCTGGTTTAAGCTCTACTGTTAGGTACACGTTTTTCGAGACTATGTTACTACCTTCATAGTCGAGAGTACATAAAAGTGGTGTAATGCAAAGCTGCATTTATTAGCTTATAGACTCATATTGCATTGTAATGTGTGATGTTATGGTACTAACATAGCTAGTTACCACACCCATCTCTCTCCTCATTTAATACGTGACACGTCATCTTTTTTGCCTAGAGTACGTGGCGTTGATGTTACTACTGATGTTTGAAGTTGAAAATTATCATTATACAGCGCCTGCTACTAATTTAAAGCTCTTTTTTTTAGGTTTGAAGTTGAAATTTGTCAGAGGAAGTTCTGTTTGCTATGCAAGCCTGCGATACCCGTTTCATTTACCATCACCATGTCAAAAACTCCACCTCTGAACTTGGGCATAGCCAGTTACCCAAGACATCATCGAGATGTTTGATGGAGAGTGTCACTGTGGTGCATGATTTCGAGGTGACCAGTTGCTGGTTGCTCGACGGAATGGGCGTTGGCAAGCACGTTAGCTCAAGCAACTTCACTGTTGGTGGCTTCGATTGGGTAATAAATTTCTTCCCGGATGGTAGAAGGCAGGACTCTGCTGGCAACCCGTCCGTCTACTTGGACCGTGTCATCCAAGGAAATGACGCCCATCATGTGAGGACTAAGTTCTCCTTAAACATGCTCAAGAAAGAGGGCGAAGCACAAGTAACTAACTTTGACGTGATGGACTATGTCTTTTCCTCAGCAAATTCATCTCAGGGCTATCCAAAATTCGTTGAGAAACTGAGGCTGAAATCATTGTCGCAGGCCAACAATGGTTACTTTATTATACGTTGTGTCCTCACTGTGATAAAGGAACCTCGCACGGAGCTTAAGATGAAAAGTATTGTGGTTCCGCAGTCGAATCTACAAGACCAGCTCTGGCAAATGTGCAAGGATGGACATGGAGCAGATGTGACATTCAGTGTGGGTGACCAATTGTTCAAGGCTCATAGATGCTTGTTGGCTGCACGATCACCAGTTTTCAAGGCGGAGCTCTTTGGCCCAATGAAGGAGAAGGAAACAGAGTGCATCAAAATTGATGACATGGATCCTCATATATTTGAGGCGCTTCTTCATTTTGTATACACAGATTTCATGTTAGATGATGGGCACTACAAAGAAGGCAAAATTGCAAAACTGCAGCATCTTCTTGTTGCGGCCGATCGATATGGATTGGATAGGTTAAAGCTGATGTGTGAAAGTAAACTGTGTGAGGGCATTGACGTGGAGAATGTTGCGACTACATTGGTTTTAGCAGAGCAACACCACTGCATGAATCTCCAGGAGGCTTGCGTCGAGTTTATGGCTCCCCGAAGTGTGCTACGAGCTGTCATGGCAACCGATGGATTTAAGCATTTGCTAGCCAGCTCGCCTCTGGTCATGAAAGAGATATTGGACATGGTGTCCCTTAGTGACTAGTCCTGTTCAGAGGTCAAATGATCATATGCTCAACTTACCTGTGGAGTGCTAAAACATAAATATGTTCAGTTATTTGCATTTCAGTTTGTGTGTTAACATGATATTATGGTTCATTCGTGTATGCATTTTGATGCTATTTTTACCATATCAGGTTGAGTACCTCTTGATGGCGTAATATTTGACAAAAATGTTGCCTCTGTTTCTTATTTTTACGAAGGAGTGTGATTGGCCATTCATTGACCGTATGGATTCACCAATAGCCATAGGTTTATCTAGTGCACAACTGCACATATGGACTCTAATAGTTTTCATTTGTTGGTTCATTTATTGGCACTCTTCTGTTTGTTCAGATTTTGATTGTATGGTTGAAATTATAGTAAGAATATTTATCGGGGTATTCCACCCGTGCAACTTTCTGCAATTTAACTAATGAAGATTGTGGGGACAAAATCTGATCTGACTTTTGGATATATTAATTACATCATGGCTTTCTACACAACTGTGTAAAATTGTAAGTTCAGCGGCTTCGGCCATTATGTGTTCAGATTAACCAATCATTTGGCAATTTTCAAACCGTCCAAGTTCCTTGTAATTACTGTAGTGTATAACAAATTTTAACTTTGATTTATACATATACTTTCCTGGAGTATTTTTGGAAGATATACTCCCTCTGTCTCAAAATAATCGACTCAAATTTGTCTAAATATGGATTTATGTATACACTAAAACACGTCTACATACATTAATATTTAGAAAAATCTAAGACAGCTATTCTGAGACGGAGGGAGTACAACTATACATTTTCTTTATGGTGCTAGTTAGTTAGCTTGCCGGTGTATAGAAAGCCATCAAATTCTGCAACAGAGCTTTCGAATTGGATGTATCATCTGCCTAATTTCGAGTTTGGGCTTGGTGGGTAGTTATGCTTTGGCACGAGGGATTTTTTCGCAAAAAAGCAAAAGCTTTGCGTTTCATTTAATTGATAGAAAAGAAGAGATTTACATGTTGAAAAATGAGCAGACACCACCCATATAACACGACACAACCCAGTAGAGCATAACGACCAAAACTAGCTGTGAACATCGAGTGTAGTACGCACTCCGCCACCGGCTAATCCTAAGGCAGCCGGCTAATCCTAGGGCAGTCATCACTGATATCTAAGCTACGGAGCAAATGAGATATCTCTAAGCTAATCAACATTGTTGCGTCTCGACCAACGCCAGTCACCTTCGAAGAACGACAACTCCAACTGAACCTCCCATGCCGACGCACTATCCACCCTTGATGCCGGAGAGGTGGCAAGTAGATGACGGGACTTGGACGCTCCCGAGAGGGACACTTTCTTGGACTCACCGGCGATGGCGTGCATTGCGCATATGAAACATCAACCTAGGACGCCGACAAGCACTGGAGCAAAGGAACAAAGGACCTTGCGTCGTGACTCCAAACGTGATGCTCCCTGCAGAGGGACGGCATCAAGACGCCGCCATCACGTCGATCCAACCAAATCAAGGCTTTCGTCTGGAGACAACAACCATACCGAAGTAGAAGGGAAAAGGACCGACACTCCTCGACGACTCCTTCAAGGAGAGGAACGACGCACATGAGTGCCATCACCGCCAGCACAACTTTCATCGGGATGGCTGCCAACCTTCCCCCTACCCGTCATATTGGAGTAACTTCCTTGTCTTCCACAATGCCGTTGCCGCAACCTCTCGCCATTGAAGGCAAGTATCGTGGTCCACCCCTGGCGTAACCCAATTTCCACCGCGTACGCCCGAGAGGGCGCAGCCCATCTTCCGCCTCCACCCCGGACGAGGATGCAACCTCGGACCACCTCTAGCGCAACCTCTCCATCAGGGATGAAGGATCGAGAGGTTAACTAGAGGGGGGGGGGTGAAGAGGTTAACTACAAATTTTAACTTCTTTTTCAAGTTAACAAGGTAATGCTCAAATATAGATTATCTAGATTATGCAACTAGGTGAACAATCCTATATGTTGAGCAAGTACAACTAGCACAAGATGAATAAATGACTAAGCTAGTAGTAACTAGTAAAGGTAAGTTGAGGAATAACCGAACATAATGACGCGGAGATTTATCCCGAAGTTCACTTCCCAATGGAAGCTAATCTCTGTTGGAGCGGTGCGGTGCCACCAAAGTGGAACACCGAGTAGGCCTCAAATGCCACACCATATCTCCTTCGAGTCCTTCCACCGATGTGGATAGGCTCGAATCACTATGTTGCCGTTGAGGTTGACAACTAGAACCTTTACAAGAATGAGGCACACTCCACAAGATTGGAGGGTCCTCACCAAATCCCAAGAGCCGCCAAGACTCCGAGAAGCAAGATCCACGAGCACAAAAGCACCGGGGGTATCAACAAGGCCCCGAGCTCCGATGAACTAAGAGCAACAAGATTCCTAGCTCCGATGAACTAAGAATGACAAGATCCCTAAGGGATGAGTGGGTGGATTTCTAATCGACTTGGTGGAGTTGTAGATCGGGGGTGTCTCCTTCAAATCCCAAAGTATCACGAGATTTGGTTGGGGATTTGAGGAGTGCTTGTTCTTGAGCTTGAGCTTGGTCAATCAATGGTGGTGAGAGAGAGTGTGAGTGGGATTGACAACTCCAAGAGGTAGGTGAAGACCACCTTTTATACGGGGACGAAATACGGTCGTTGGGGAGGGGGGGCAGCCAGGGCCGGGTGCAAACCCACCCCGAGCTGGTGCCCGGCCTGGGGCCGACGTGGAGAGAGGGGGAGGCCGGCGTGGGGCGCAGCCACCCTAGCCTAGCAGCCCGGCCCGGGGCCGGCGTGGGGGCGTGGCGAGGCCGGCCACCAACCCGAGCCGCATGGCCTGGGAGTCGGCGTGGGGCCGGCGTGGGGCGGCGTGGCGAGGCCGACCACCCACCCGAGCCGCCCGGCCTGGCGCTCGGCCTGGGCCGGCGTGGGGGCGAGGCCGGCGGGCAGCCAGCAGCCGGCCTAGTGCCCGGCCAGGCCGGCCAGGGAGGCCAGCCACCCCCTTTTTCCCTCTCTTCTTCTTCTTTCTTCCATGTTTCTTCTTCTTTCTTCCACGTCTCTTTCCGTAGATTTTTCTCCCTTATTGCTGCAACTTGTATGAGGTTTACGGGTAGACATTTTCTGAGTATATTTAGAGAACTCGTTAGTCCATCCATATGTTGTAATCAAACACTCAAAATAGGATTTAGGAACTATGTTCTTTCAATCTCCCCCTTTTTGATGTTTGATGACAACATACAGATTTGCATAAGAAACAATTTTTCATGGCTATTTGCGAGAGAGTAAACATAAATTCGTACTCCCCCTATTTGTGTGCCCAAAACAAGAGACATATATATTTGATTATCATGTTGAGTGCACCGAACATAATTTCATCTTCACACTATGTTTTATAAGATAATAGAGTATGTGATGTAACTATGATATACTTATGTGAAGTGAGAGAATTATTAAATCATGATTTTAACATTGGAGATACACATGTATGAACACAAATTCATCTTCTAGATGAGTAATAATATTTACCACTAGAATGATCTTACCATAGCATTCTTCTCATAGTTATAGATGGATAAAAACTACCCTCATTATGGCTTCAACACATCAAATAGTGAGTAGATGAATAACATAATAGCCTTGCTATGATCTTCAACATATCAAATATCACACGCATAATATATATATATATATATATATATATATATATATATATATATATATAGAAAGTACGATAGGTAAATAAAGACATAGTCTTACAATAGTACCAAAGTTCAACAGACCACACAAATAGTATCAACTAAGAACGACGAAAGAAAATAGAGAAGATAAGACGCAAATGGATGCATGAAATGCAATGCAATGCGTGAGTGTTTCTCCCCCTTGGCATCATACACCAAAAAGGGAGAAAAATGCAAGCCCAATCATTCGTCGCCCATCTAAACATCTTCCTCAATGAAGTCCTCGGGAGGAGCCTGACTGGAGCTAGCATTGGTAGTGTAGGGCGCCGCAAAAGAGCCGAGTGAGCTAGCGTCATCTCCAAACCAATAGGTGTGCTGAGACTTCCACTTATCCTCTGAAACCTCTTCTGAGCTGGAAGGACTGAGGGGAATCTGAAGAGCTGTCTGGATGGAAGGCTGACGGCGACTAGAGGCCTTGCCCTTGCGATATGCCTCATAATCTTGATGCTGCTTATCAATGAAGAAATAGTTCATCTTCTGGAGAACCCTCTTAAGGCTGAAAGTGTCAGGAGTAGGGCCAGAAGGAGCAGGAGAAGTAGAGCGGCGCACCCCCTGAGATGTACTAGGAGCGGAGGACTGTGTGCGGGTGCGCTTAGGGCGTTGAGCAGCAGCTAACTCAGGCTCAGCCTCGGTCATAAGAATAGACTTCTTGGGAGTCACCTTGGCATAGTTGTTGATGAGACCAACTGGGATCTTGGTCTCAATAAGAAGCTGAATATAAGAGCCATAGATGGGAACCCTCCTTTCACGAATCACAGTCTGCATCTCTTGCCACATGAAATCCAGAACATCCAATTGCTTCTTGGCCCTCATTTTAGACTCAGTGTGAAATAGGAGGTTGATCAACCACTTGCGAACCTCACCCTTCTCACCAAATTTAACATTGAGGGTATTGCGAAGAATAGTGTGCACAATATACCAATATTTAGAGAAGAACTTGACTTTGGGAATGTGCATTGAGCCAGTACCTTCCGGATAGCAATGACGAATACCATCTTTGGCCTCCATGAATGCGGAAGTAGAACATATGATCAAACGTTTACTCGGGAATACCAAGAACGGCACCAAACTCATCCATGGTTGCAACACACTTGGTGCCACCGCTCATCCAAGTCAATGTACGCGGTAGCCTCTTGGGACCACCAGATGAGAAGTGAACAGTGGAATAAAACTCCTTGAGCAGCTCTGGGGCAAATGGATGGGCATTATTGGGACCCATGAGAGGAGTGATATTGTGGTAATCCATGAGTTCCATAACTCGGGGCCAATTGGTGCGAGCATACTCCACATCAAAGTAGTGTTGATCCACATATCCATTCTGAAGCTTGCCAAGAATGAAGTCATACATGATTTGATGCATCTTGCAATAGAACCGAGGATCAGGGCATGTACTTTGACCAAAATCATAGGGATTAAATTTCAGCCTTGCTTCCTCAAAGTCGGTGGCACTAAGACCAACCTAGTTCACGACCACGAGTTTGTTTGGATTGACCGGAAGAGACGAACCCGGTCTCCGTGAGGGAGTAGAACCAGCAACAGCCGCGACACTCTTCTTGCGAGGGCGGAGAGAGCGGGGGACATCGGACTCATTTTGGGTATTGGAATCACCTGAGAAAAAAAATGATGCATGGATATGGAGAATGATAATGAGTGCACATGGTCGTGGGTTGAGAAAAAAAAATCCATGAATATAAGTGATAGCGCCATGGTGAAAAAAATACGAACACAATATTAATGAGGACAAGGCGCATTATTATGAGTGTTAGCATATTATCATAGCATTTGTATAAGGTTGTGTTGGTGTTCTTAGTGAAAATATACACGAAAGTATATATTGGGCATGAGACTAGAAGCACCATTATTATGTAAAAATGAGGGCATGGTATACACATCATGACACTATGAACATAATAATTGAGAAGCACGACACTAGGACAATCATAGCACTAATGTGAAATATTTTGTGAACCATGGCCAAACATGAGAGGATAATTTACAAAGTGAGGGAAATCATAGTATCATACGGCTAGAACATGAGGAGCATATGACATAAACGTATCATGGCATAGGAATTAATCTAGTGACATATGAGCGGCATGAACCCTAGCATGAATAAAAAAAATCCTAGCCGAGGAAAACACTAGCACATGAACACTAGCACTAGCACACCGATAGATAGCACTCACATACATGTAATCCATGGAGAAGCCCAAAGAAAATTACCCGAGTTGGAGGCCATCTTCAAACAAAAAGCACGAAACAATGAAGTGGACCGATATCCCCCAATAAGGTGCCAACGAGAAATCCGTGTGGAGGAGAGCGTGGAGAAGGACGAGGGCTTGCGGATTCGTGAGTTTGAGCGGTAGGGATGGGCTAGGGAGGTGGGGGGAGGGGGGTTAGGGGAGAGCTCCAAGAGGCTCTAATGGAGGAGTAGGAGGAGAAGATGGGGTATGGGAAGGGTTGGGTGCGGTTTGGGTCGTGTGCGTGTGTGTACATGTGTGTACGGGTGCGTGGGGGCGAGCTGCGCGCACCCCGGCCTGGGGCCGGGCGTGTGGCCGGCCTGGGGCCGGCGTGTCGTGCGTGTGGCCGGCCTGGGGTGCCGGCCACACTAGTAGGAAATAGGCTACCAGTGACGAACAAAATCGAGCTACCGCTGGCGAATAAGGGTTCGCCGGCAGTACACCGCCAGTGGTAGCAGGTTACCGCTGGCGAATAGCGCTTCGCCAGCGGTAGTGTATGTTACCGTTGGCGAACAGAGCCTTGTTCGCCGGCGCTAGGTTCGCCAGCGGTAGCCACGTTGTTCGCCAGCGGTAGTGGTTCGCCAGCGCTAGCTCCCAGCGTCGCCAGCGGTAGTGTTGGCCAGCGGTAGCTATTTAGTTCGCCGGCGGTAAGTCTCCCAGGTTTGTATTTTTATTATTATTTTTGTATAACAGTTTGTATATTCTGGTATTATACTATACAGATCCAAATACATTCAATTTCTGTAATTTATAAACTTCACACATATAAATCACTCTTAGATACATATGCATACATCCATAACGAATTTAACACATCGATAACGAAACTAACACATCGATACATATGCATCCATCCAATTCTCATAAGTATGAATACACATTGATCTCAATAACACGTTTATGTCGGAAGATTTTGAACCCAAAATATAGCCATCTAATTAGTTCAACGATTACAAAGGTATGATGACATCTATACAACGTACGCGCGATATAGAGATCAATCGCAAAGAAGACTATATATACGGTCCGCCTCCGCTTTAGCTTCCGCCTCCGCTTGCGATCTTTCGCTAGGGCCAGCGCGCCGTCCACTTCTTCATCTCTCTGTAGACCAAGATAAAAGCATTAGACCGGTAAAGGAAATCACAAGTTCTTATTAGGAGCAATTCGTACCGAACCGAATACATACCGTCGATCATTTCTTCTTCGCTGTTGTGATCTTCTGTTTCTTCACCGGAGGGAATGGAAAAACACCTTCTAACGAGTTGAACGGTCTCTCGTCAGCCTGCTCCAGTACACATCGGCGCAACTCATCGTTAGATGGTGGGGAGTTCCAGCTGAAGACCGAGTCCTTAGTTACTACGTCCCTATAAATGATGGAGCAGATTTTGCGCTGGAGGCGACCAAAGTTTTGTCTGAATTCAGCATCCGACCATTCGATGATGCTCCGAGACCATTTGTCCACAGCAGACATGTATTGTAGACTGTGTTGGTCCTTCACGATCTCCGTAATGTGTTGGAGGAGGTACCATGCCTCCATATGGCCGCCTGGCGCCTGCTTGGGGCAGGGAAACTCAGTTTTGTGTCTGAACACATATTTTCATTGAATTTGTTTCATTCTGTCGCAGTATCCTTCCGCCCTGATGTAGCCGTCCATAGCATCATTGAGAACAGACTTGATGAGGGAGTAGTTCTTCTCCTTCATCGTACTCCCGGAGTCGAGATATACTGCGTGCGCGTCTCTCGGGTAGAGCATGATGAGGGTGCCGTATTTGTTTCTGCGCAAAACAGGAGTCCATATATATATATAATCCTTAAAAATTGTATATGCGCAAACTAATGTAAAGATGGGAAATATAATTTACAGGGGAAAGTAAGGCACGAGGGTGATCCTCTTGTGTGTATAATTAGTGAGCAACACTTGTTCGAGGTACTTTGTCGCTTTTGCCCTACCCTTGGGGTTGTTCAAGTACATGTCGTGCATGTAGTAGGGGTCTGCTAGCCCGATGTTTTTGACATTCTCTATGGATAGCTGATGCGCCAAACTGAGCGTAAACAGACGGACGATTGACGAGTGGAGGGATTTCATGTGGAACATCCGAAAAATGTCGTCAAATCTCACGATGATCTTGTTTGCGTTGCCTTCAGTGACAAATCCCGCCGTAGATGGCACCTTTGCGACCAAAACCGGCAGCGTTGGATTTTTCTCTTTCAGAAGCGTCCCCTCCATATATAGAATATCGTCATGGACGCTACGCATATCACCTGACAGCAAGGAGACCAACCTCGGCGGAAGCATCGGTTTGCCCAACTCATGGATCTGATGCCAGTCGGTTAAGGGTATCCTGTCCAATACACGTCTTGTCTGCGGCTTAGACTTGGTCCCCTCCACCGGTTGGCTCATCGATGCAACGGCAGAACTCTTCTTAGTTCTTTTCCGTACCGTCTTCTTAGGCTGAGTCTGATGAAATACATCCGCTACCGCCTCTTTGAGGGCATCCTGGCTGATGACTTCTTGCTCGGGAACTGTCGGTTCTTGAGAAGAGAAAAGACGCTTTGTGCATCGTGTAACAACCCAGTGTTTGGGAAGTTATAAGGATCTAAATTTAATATGTGCATTTGCAAAGCATGCATCTAAAAGTACGGGAAATTTTGGCGCGAAAGTTTAAACAAACCAAAGTGACCAATGTTTCACTTGACATGATGAAATAGGTTTAGATCATCTGGTCAGGAGTACATTTGGAGTGATCTTTATAACATTGTATCTCTACAAACTAAATCATTTGATAAGACAAATCATAATTGATTGTGACCAACACAAACTCTCAACAAGCCTAACCTCAAGTCTATAAGTTACTTGGGATAATTCCCTAGGTATCTAGAACTCAAAGAGGGGTGAGTATCCAAATCACATAGCTGGTGATCACATTTCCACAAGATAGTAATGCACAATTGAACCATCACATTAGTAGAGATATTATATTCTCTAATCATGAACTCTTTAAGTTATCAATCAACCTACATAACATCTTGATAAAACATCTCATAACCATTAAGTAAACCTTCATAAGCAAATAACAAAGTTTCAATAGAACACAAGTGATACAAACAAGTGTTAACTCAAAACCCACAAGTGGGAAATGACATAATAATTGTATTAACATATTTATCGAATATGTACATATCTCCTCAACCATAAAAGAAGTATCTAAAATAAGAAATAAATATTCTTAACCCATTTTAACCCTTGATCATTACATATGATATTTCCACACCTCTATATCTACCTTATGAATGAAAAATGTAATAAAGAGAAGACTCTAAAGTAAAATCATGACCCTAGAGAAAACAACTAACAAATCTGACTTAAATCATTAAACTCCACTAACCTTCATATGCTCATTGTCTTATTCATCTTATACAAGTGAGCATATGAAATCTCAACACATCAATGAACCATTAGATCAATTTACTATCAAGTCATCATTCCACAAACACTCCACATTTCTATCCAAATCATCATTCAACAACTAAAGTATCTCTAGATACAATTATGGAGTAACAACAAATTATAACCTCTAGTAGAGAAAGTAAATTGAAAACTAAGTAAATCAATCATGTATGATATAAGAACATATCTTATGGGAAATAAAATAAGAAGTTTATGGAAGGATAATAAAATCATGAAGTAACTCTAAATCTAGATCTTGTTATATTGTCTGGACCATTCTATCTTGTTCCCAATCTTCTCTAAATCATTCTGCAAGAGAAGCAACTCACAAGAAAGGAGGAACTACCACAGGAAGATCTTCAAAAAGATTATTTAGAGTGTTCTAGAAGCGCTACTCCAACCTACTATAAGAGTACTTGGAAACTCTTATATATTGATCTGATCCTATTAACACTCTTGAAATAGTGTGATGCTCCAATGTTAGTGTTATATAGAAGTAGTTTGGTAACAAGCTGTATACCTTGTTAACAGATCACTTTTGTATACTCAAACAATTGAGTGTCATACACAAACAAACAGAAGGTTGAATAACCTAGTACATCTATGCCATCTGGATATGAAAAGTAATTTGGGGACAAGCCTTGAAAACTTGTCAACAGATTCTTCTTATATGCTTAAGGCTAATTGATGTCATAAAACAAACTTCCATATTTTTATAATCATCTAAGTAAAATCTTTGCTTGGAAACACTGGTTGTTTTCACCACCAGGGGAAGATAGTTAAAGGTGGAATCCATGAGTTGATATTCCTTGCAAATGACAAAGGCAGTTCCAGAAGACTAGTAGCAACTTGAGAGAAGAACATCAAGCAACAGAGGACCACATGAAGCAACACTGCTTCAGTAAGGGATCAGAAGAAATTATCCAGTGATTCATTAGGATATATTAGAGAACCATTAACCTCTGTCAAACTCATCAGGGATGAGGAGCTCATAAAAATATCTTAAATGGAAATAATTATCAAGTATGAAATAATAACCAGCCATTGCATCCACATGTCTTGTGATATGTGGAGGTTAATGCTAACAAGCTTAACACCTTGTTTTCCAAATCCTTTTCATATGTAAGACTAACAGATGATAACAAATATTCATCTAAATATAACCATGCAAATGACTACATGTTCTAAAACAACATGAGATAATATCCACACTTGGAAACTGATGGAAAACAAACGAATAGGTTCCAAAGACACACATGTTCTCCACTTGATAAAGAACCCAATTTCTCAAATAAGGCTTACACCTACTTAAGTAAAATGTCAACCCAAAATTGCTATGAGTTTTAGCTATGAAAATAACATAGTATTATAACAGGAAAACAAGTTCCTTCACCCATTAAAATCATTTGGTGTGACATGGAATAAAATTCCATGTTAAATGATTTTCATAACAATGCATAGAACTAGTACCAAATAATTTTACTAAATTACTTTCTATAAGAAATTGTATCCAAAATGATCCACTTATAACATACCACTTGGTGAACCATGGTGTGTTGTGTGAATGTGATATTCATGCCCAAAATAATTTTAAAGCCATTTAATAAATTAAATAGAGTGAAAACAATAAAATCACTTAAAATTGAACACCCTAGAAGAAAAATAAATCTTATTCAATTTTACCAAAACAAAACATGTTGAGGTGTAGAATTTGATAAGTAATTCAAATATGATTTTTAATAATTTTTAAGTTCACAAAAGGCCCTGAAAACAATGTTTCTTTCAAACAGAAGGACCAATATGAAAATTCTTGAAATCATGGGGGGGGGGGGTTATTGCAAATCCCCATTTCTTTTCTTTTCTTCTTCAACCTCTGGCCAGAAGGCAGAGGAAGGAAGCCGCCGTGTCGCTCTTCGTGGCCACGTCCTGCTTCCCTCCCGACTTCGATAAGTACCAGGAGACGTCCCCATCTAAGCTTCCTCATACCTCCTTGCGTTTGCTCTCTTCCTCTCTGCTTCTCCAGGACACAACACGAAACCCTAGTTCTCACAGCGGCCGGCCACCGCCATCGACTCCGGCCACCACTGGAGCAATTGAGGCCATCAAGAGATGCGTCTAGTCCTCCTCGACATCCTCGAGCACGCACATGGACTGGGATGGCCGGAAGAAACAGAATCGAGTCCCCTTCTCCGAGTCCGGCCGCCGTCGATTTCTTGTCGCCACCGGCAAACAAGAGCTCACCGCACTTCCCCGACACTCCCATAAGCATCAAGGTGAGCTACCGGTCCTCAAGGACCATTTTCCCCTCTCGATTGCACTCGGGTTCATAGTCGCCATCGTAAATCCGTCGTTGCCGCTGTGCAAACTGGAAGCCGGCGAGCGTACGGTGGTCAATAGGGGGCGGCGCCGCCAGCATAAGGTTCCTCGCGACCGTCTTCGTCGAGTGGTGTGATCCTCTCGGGCCAATTCGGTGCAAATCGAGGGAATGGTGGAAGATATTGCTCACTGTGGCCATTGCTGACATCATACTGATGACAGCATGATGCCCTAAAGATTTTTCTTTTCTTTTTTCTTAGTTTGAAATAAAAATCGAATATGACAGGTGGGCCCCACCTGTCAATCTAAATATTGGCATAAATTAATAAAACCTATTAATTCAATAACTCTTAGTCTAATAATCCAAAAAATATAAGTAAAATATGGAATTGTTTAGAAAAATATAATCTAAAGGTTTATCAACTTTTCAAAAATGTTTGATAAAGTTTAAAATTAAACATTTTCTTTAATTAAATTAAATCATTTAAAATTGAGAAAATAATAAATAATTCATAAAATCAGAAAAATACAAGTTGTATACCAAAATGCTTGAAATGACAAATTCAACCCATCTATGATGTTTTCAAAGTCATTTGACTAAGTTTTCATGTGTGCAATATTTTGCCTAATCATTTAATTCATTTAAAATTAATGAATTAATATCTTATTCAAATATTTTCAGAACACTTCAAATGAGATACCAAATTAAAGAGAAAAACATTTTCAACTCAAATATGTCAAACACAAAACATTTTTATTAACTTATAAACTTGTTTCTAAAGGTATAATGGAACTCTATAATATTCCATTATAACCACCAATAACTACCTTAATACCATTTTCATTATTAATAAAACTCATATTTTTCATAACTACTAAACCTATCATCACAAGTCATTAGCAAGAATTGTGATGATAGAGTTCGTTGCACTAGTTCATCGTTTTCAACTAAACTCATTGTCATTAGCTCCACACTTTTGGAACATAAAAACCAAACATGTTTGTTATCTTTTCAACAACTGTTTTCCATGTAGTATTGTCTTGTTACCTCACCAAGTAATCAAAACTTCTACTTAAACAAGATAACAATTGTTTGTAAAGTAAAATTGAAACACATGTAAGTCTAAAAGAAGTAATAACCACATTACCACAAGTAATAAAACAACTCACCTAAAATTTGTGTGATTAAGTTATCGTATTAAACGTAGCTTACACTTGTAAGCTGGGGTATTTTCCAGGGTATTTCACGATGCATCTCATTACTATGCATGCATCATCTTGCTAGTGTTTTCTGTAGTCCTTACCGGGACTACTTTGCTATCTTTCAGAAGTCGGGATTTTCTACGCAACCCTCGAACCCCGAAGACATTGATTATTATGGTTATTTCAATCTCAGGCAAGTTCATCACTTGCTCATATCCTTTGCAGTATCTCATAACAAACTATTTGCAAAAACCCTATCGTATTATCACCTACTCTCAAAATAATGCATGATCCTATTTATATAATAATATGACTACTTGAATGACTACCCGAGTGGTAGTGTTCTATTTGGTGGGCTGATGGGACCATGGTAAGATGAATAGGTCAAAGGAAGGTTCCATCTGCATGGGAAAGTATTACCTAGGAGTTAACAACAACTGCCGTTAGGATTCTTGCGCCGTAAATTCGCGTCAACCATGGGTCTTCTATGGGGGGGAGTAAGTCAGTCGTGATACTTTTCTCGTTCGCATGTCAACGGACTGCCAGAGACGTACGCTGTAGGTTCTGCGGGACTGCATGCACATGGGTGGGAGCCCTTACGTCCCACAGACTCTGGGGTCTATGAGTGTCTGCCAGGGGCGCGTAGATCTCCATCGTGAGGGGTGGAATCAGGCGTTCAACCTGCTGGCAAAAATGGGTGGGCATGCGTTGTGCGGAGAAGCACGGTTTGGCTTGGATCAACAACCGGGCCCCACACCTGAGTGGGAGTGGACAGGAATGTACACCTGGTTGTGCAACATGGTCTTGGTCGTCCATGGGTAAAGTAACGCACCTCTGCAGAGTTTAAAAGGATGTGACATGTTACCCCCTGTTCCGGGAAGGAGCTGCGAACGCCGCAGGAAAGGCAATTCCATGAAAGTTCTAGTCCTGTGAAGATCTGGCGGGCATAGTTTTCAGAATTAAAAGCAACCTCTTGAAGAAAGTTTTTACAAAACCTTGCATTAGCTTATGACTCTTTCGAGTCTAAAGCTGTAGTTAGTGCATCAAACTACCCACTATATATCATGAACTTGCTGAGTAACGCTCGTTACTCATTCTATCCCGTTTGACCCCCTGCTTAGAGTTGAAGCCCTATGGAAGTCGTCATCGTGAAGCCATTGCTACTCATGAAGCTAGGTGGAGTGATCTACTACTTAGTCAGTAAAGCATCGTCATCAACAACGCTCGTGGAGGAGATGCTATCAAGATGTAGGTAGAGGCTATTCTTAGACTTAGTAGTTATAAGCTATAGATTAGGGCTGACATCAGCCGTAGTGGATTAGTTCTGAGCTAGAGTTGTTCTCCGGCTTGGAGCTTCGAATTGCTTCTTCTGATGTTTCATTTGCAAGAGATCTTCTTGATTCATCAAAGAGATTCTCAAGATTTTGTATTGAAGTTTGTATCCTATAGCTTTGCTTGGACCCGTTGTGTTTCTGTTGTACCACTCTGAGAGATGTAATATTCACGGATAAGTCCTTCTGTGAGTATTATGTCACCGAATTGCGCACTACTCATGCAGTGGTGTGCTGGGTCACCACAGATGGTATCAGAGCGAAGCGACCTTAGGTTTAAAACCTTTTAGGAGATCTGTAGGTTGGTAAAGACTATAGGAAGCCATCTTATCTAAACCACATTTCCTACAACTATGATGATCATCCACTTGAGAATGATATGATCATAATTGTATAGAATGTTCTTACTCAACTAGAGGAAATCTACTTATCTATTATCTTTATACCTAGGTATGAATAGTTAGAAGTTTAGTAAGTATTAGTTTCATTAAGAAAAAGAATTCTTACATAGTCAGAGATGATCAAGTCACACATATGATTACCCATTCTATGAATTAATAGTATGGAGTAGAACATGGTATAGAGTAAGTATATGAGTTATCAAGAAGGGATGATCAAGAATCATAAAGAGACATTAGACCATGGTAACTATGGGGTATATACCATATCCTTAGTTATCAAGTCCAGAGGTGAATCACTATGGTATAGTATAGAACTAGGAGAAGGCATAAGCATTGATGGAAGCTACATTACTACTCCTACGATGTGATCAACAACATGAAGGATCAACAGATGCCATGAGAAGTTTATCATAATCAAGATGAAGGACTTTAGTTGTCATGGTACTTAGTCCTATATGGAACCAATTTAGACAACAACTACTCTAGGAATCATTTTGTCTTGGTTTATTCCATTGCAGCAAGGCATGCAATTGGAGTAACTACCTGGGCAAGGAGTGGTTGTGTAGACTAGGAATACAAGGTACTATATACCTACTTGTAGTGTATAGCATTTAAGAGCCTTGGGTACTTGAGATGTTTTACTCTAAGTACTTCTATTTCATAGGCTTTTGATGCATGAGTGATAACTCCATTTGGGATTTATTGCATCTTATTTGGATCTTTGATTGACTAGATCTGTGCATGAAGTTGGAACTTGATGTGCATATGCATGTGCAAACATTGAGTTCTATCTTGATGTTACTGGTCTAGAGGGTATGATATTAGTATGAGAGCGTTCAGAAATGGAAGCAACCACAAAAGCTCTAGAAGATCAGGAAGTCAAGAAGGTAGAAGACAATGAAGCCACTGATGGGAATGGACCACATTCCACATCTTGTTTGGAGTTGGTGGCATACTTCATCAACACATGGAGATATGCCACAAGTGATGCCAGGATGATAACATGAGTAGTATATCCTAGAAAGAATTACTTAGAAGGTTGATAAGTTAACTTATAGAGTCACCCCGTAGAAGTTGAAACCCAAAGGTATAGAAGGACCATAGGAAGTAACCAGTGGAATAGGTTATAGTCACCTATACGAAAGAGTTAAAACTCGAGGAAACTCGAAGATATTTTCACTAATAGTTGAATCTAAGTCAATGTACACTATGTTGTACAAGTTTCTTTGAGCAGTATTCCTCTTGAGACCATTAGATTGAACCAAATGGAGTCCTAAACATAGACAATACCCATTGTACCAGAAGAATCTTATTGGTTATTCATCACCTGGTGAATGCACCAAATGTTCTTCAGA
This sequence comes from Alopecurus myosuroides, assembly GCA_028641055.1. Lineage (NCBI taxonomy): Eukaryota > Viridiplantae > Streptophyta > Magnoliopsida > Poales > Poaceae > Alopecurus > Alopecurus myosuroides. Next base: position 100,956,734 of record CM054059.1, read on the forward strand.
AAGTTGTGAGGGATAGGAAACCATACCTATTCATCGGAGAACGAAACTTGGTATCCACTATGTGGTGGAAATACCACGTGTTCTTCGTGAGACTACTAGGAAGGCCTAGTAACAAGACAGAGTTGTCCTAACAACTGGCATACTATTAGATTATCATACAAGACAATGGAAGGTGAACAATCAAGACAAGAGGATACAAATGCCAAGGTCAACACAAGAAACAGATGTGAAGATTTAACGGTCTACATAAGTTCTCTCTACCTATCTTTACGTGAGAGGTTGAACTTCGGGACGAAGTTCTTGTTAAGGGGAAGATACTGTAACAACCCAGTGTTTGGGAAGTTATAAGGATCTAAATTTAATATGTGCATTTGCAAAGCATGCATCTAAAAGTACGGGAAATTTTGGCACGAAAGTTTAAACAAACCAAAGTGACCAATGTTTCACTTGACATGATGAAATAGGTTTAGATCATCTGGTCAGGAGTACATTTGGAGTGATCTTTATAACATTGTATCTCTACAAACTAAATCATTTGATAAGACAAATCATAATTGGTTGTGACCAACACAAACTCTCAACAAGCCTAACCTCAAGTCTATAAGTTACTTGGGATAATTGCCTAGGTATCTAGAACTCAAAGAGGGGTGAGTATCCAAATCACATAGCTGGTGATCACATTTCCACAAGATAGTAATGCACAATTGAACCATCACATCAGTAGAGATATTATATTCTCTAATCATGAACTCTTTAAGTTATCAATCAATCTACATAACATCTTGATAAAACATCTCATAACCATTAAGTAAACCTTCATAAGCAAATAACAAAGTTTCAATAGAACACAAGTGATACAAACAAGTGTTAACTCAAAACCCACAAGTGGGAAATGACATAATAATTGTATTAACATATTTATCGAATATGTACATATCTCCTCAACCATAAAAGAAGTATCTAAAAGAAGAAATAAATATTCTTAACCCATTGTTAACCCTTGATCATTACATATGATATTTCCACACCTCTATATCTACCTTATGAATGAAAAATGTAATAAAGAGAAGACTATAAAGTAAAATCATGATCCCAGAGAAAACAACTAACAAATCTGACTTAAATCATTAAACTCCACTAACCTTCATATGCTCATTGTCTTATTCTTCTTATACAAGTGAGCATATGAAATCTCAACACATCAATGAACCATTAGATCAATTTACTATCAAGTCATCATTCCACAAACACTCCACATTTCTATCCAAATCATCATTCAACAACTACAGTATCTCTGGATACAATTATGGAGTAACAACAAATTATAACCTCTAGTAGAGAAAGTAAATTGAAAACTAAGTAAATCAATCATGTATGATATAAGAACATATCTTATGGGAAATAAAATAAGAAGTTTATGGAAGGATAATAAAAGCATGAAGTAACTCTTAATCTAGATCTTGTTATATTGTCTGGACCATTCTATCTTGTTCCCAATCTTCTCTAAATCATTCTACAAGAGAAGCAACTCACAAGAAAGGAGGAACTACCACAGGAAGATCTTCAAAGAGATTATTTAGAGTGTTCTAGAAGTGCTACTCCATCCTACTATAAGAGTACTTGGAAACTCTTATATATTGATCTGATCCTATTAACACTCTTGAAATAGTGTGATGCTCCAATGTTAGTGTTATATAGAAGTAGTTTGGTAACAAGCTGTATACCTTGTTAACAGATCACTTTTGTATACTCAAACAATTGAGTGTCATACACAAACAAACAGAAGGTTGAATAACCTAGTACATCTATGCCATCTGGATATGAAAAGTAATTTGGGGACAAGCCTTGCAAACTTGTCAACAGATTCTTCTTATATGCTTAAGGCTAATTGATGTCATAAAACAAACTTCCATATTTTTATAATCCTCTAAGTAAAATCTTTGCTTGGAAACACTGGTTGTTTTCACCACCAGGGGAAGATAGTTAAAGGTGGAATCCACGAGCTGATATTCCTTGCAAATGACAAAGGCAGTACCAGAAGACTAGTAGCAACTTGAGAGAAGAACATCAAGCAACAGAGGACCACATGAAGCAACACTGCTTCAGTAAGGGATCAGAAGAAATTATCCAGTGATTCATTAGGATATATTAGAGAACCATTAACCTCTATCAAACTCATCAGGGATGAGGAGCTCATAAAAATATCTTAAATGGAAATAATTATCAAGTATGAAATAATAACCAGCCATTGCATCCACATGTCTTGTGATATGTGGAGGTTAATGCTAACAAGCTTAACACCTTGTTTTCCAAATCCTTTTCATATGTAAGACTAACAGATGATAACAGATATTCATCTAAATATAACCATGCAAATGACTACATGTCCTAAAACAACATGAGATAATATCCACACTTGGAAACTGATGGAAAACAAACGAATAGGTTCCAAAGACACACATGTTCTCCACTTGATAAAGAACCCAATTTCTCAAATAAGGCTTACACCTACTTAAGTAAAATGTCAACCCAAAATTGCTATGAGTTTTAGCTATGAAAATAACATAGTATTATAACAGGAAAACAAGTTCCTTCACCCATTAAAATCATTTGGTGTGACATGGAATAAAATTCCATGTTAAATGATTTTCATAACAATGCATAGAACTTGTACCAAATAGTTTTACTAAATTACTTTCTATAAGAAATTGTATCCAAAATGATCCACTTATAACATACCACTTTGTGAACCATAGTGTGTTGTGTGAATGTGATATTCATGCCCAAAATAATTTTAAAGCCATTTAATAAATTAAATAGAGTGAAAACAATAAAATCACTTAAAATTGAACACCCAAAAAGAAAAATAAATCTTGTTCAATTTTACCAAAACAAAACATGGTGAGGTGTAGAATTTGATAAATAATTCAAATATGATTTTTAATAATTTTTAAGTTCACAAAAAGGCCCTGAAAACAATGTTTCTTTCAAACAGAAGGACCAATATGAAAATTCCTGAAATCATGGGGGGGGTTATTGCAAATCCCCATTTCTTTTCTTTTCTTCTTCAACCTCTGGCCAGAAGGCATAGGAAGGAAGCCGCCGTGTCGCTCTTCGTGGCCACGTCCTGCTTCCCTCCCGACTTCGATAAGTACCAGGAGACGTCCCCATCTAAGCTTCCTCATACCTCCTTGCGTTTGCTCTCTTCCTCTCTGCTTCTCTAGGCCACAACACGAAACCCTAGTTCTCACAGCGGCCGGCCACCGCCATCGACTCCGGCCACCACTGGAGCAATTGAGGCCATCAAGAGATACGTCGAGTCCTCCTCGACATCCTCGAGCACACACATGGACTGGGATGGCCGGAAGAAACAGAATCGAGTCCCCTTCTCCGAGTCCGGACGCCATCGATTTCTTGTCGCCGCCGGCGAACAAGAGCTCACCGCACTTCCCCGACACTCCCATAAGCATCAAGGTGAGCTACCGGTCCTCAAGGACCATTTTCCCCTCTCGATTGCACTCGGGTTCATAGTCGCCGTCGTAAAGCCGTCGTCGCCGACGTGAAAACTGGAAGCCGGCGAGCGTACGGTGGTCAATAGGGGGCGGCGCCGCCAGCATAAGGTTCCTCGCGACCCTCTTCGTCGAGTGGTGTGATCCTCTCGGGCCAATTCGGTGCAAATCGAGGGAATCGTGGAAGAGATTGCTCACTGTGGCCATTGCTGACATCATACTGATGACAGCATGACGCCCTAAAGATTTTTCTTTTTTCTTATTTTGAATTAAAAATCGAATATGACAGGTGGGCCCCACGTGTCAATCTAAATATTGGCAGAAATTAATAAACCCTATTAATTCAATAACTCTTAGTCTAATCATCCGAAAAATATAAGTAAAATATGGAATTGTTTAGAAAAATATAATCTAAAGGTTTATCAACTTTTCAAAAATGTTTGATAAAGTTTAAAATTAAACATTTTCTTTAATTAAATTAAATCATTTAAAATTGAGAAAAATAATAAATAATTCATAAAATCAGAAAAATACAATTTGTATACCAAAATGCTCGAAATGACAAATTCAACCCATCTATGATGTTTTCAAAGTCATTTGACTTAGTTTTCATGTGTGCAATATTTTGCCTAATCATTTAATTCATTTAAAATTAATGAATTAATATCTTATTCAAATATTTTCAGAACACTTCAAATGAGATACCAAATTAAAGACAAAAACATTTTCAACTCAAATATTTCAAACACAAAACATTTTTCTTAACTTATAAACTTGTTTCTAAAGGTATAATGGAACTCTATAATATTCCATTATAATCACCAATAACTACCTTAATACCATTTTCATTATTAATAAAACTCATATGTTTTTATAACTACTAAACCTATCATCACAAGTCATTAGCAAGAATTGTGATGATAGAGTTCGTTGCACTAGTTCATCGTTTTCAACTAAACTCATTGTCATTAGCTCCACACTTTTGGAACATAAAAACCAAACATGTTTGTTATCTTTTCAACAACTGTTTTCCATGTGCTATTGTCTTGTTACCTCACCAAGTAATCAAAACTTCTACTTAAACATGATAACAATTGTTTGTAAAGTAAAAGTGAAACACATGTAAGTCTAAAAGAAGTAATAACCACATTACCACAAGTAATAAAACAACTCACCTAAAATTTGTGTGATTAAGTTATCGTATTAAACGTAGCTTACACTTGTAAGCTGGGGTATTTTCCAGGGTATTTCACGATGCATCTCATTACTATGCATGTATCATCTTGCCAGTGTTTTCTGTAGTCCTTACCGGGACTACTTTGCTATCTTTCAGAAGTCGGGATTTTCTACGCAACCCTCGAACCCCGAAGACATTGATTATTATGGTTATTTCAATCTCAGGCAAGTTCATGACTTGCTCATATCCTTTGCAGTATCTCATAACAAACTATTTACAAAAACCCTATCGTATTATCACCTACTCTCAAAATAATGCATGATCCTATTTTTATAATAATATGACTACTTGAATGACTACCCGAGTGGTAGTGTTCTATTTGGTGGGCGGATGGGACCATGGTAAGATGAATAGGTCAAAGGAAGGTTCAATCTGCATGGGAACGTATTACCTAGGAGTTAACAACAACTGCCGTCAGGATTCTTGCACCGTAAATTCGCGTTAACCATGGGTCTTCTATGGGGGGAGTAAGTCAGCCGTGATACTTTTCTAGCTCGCATGTCAACGGACTGCCACAGACGTACGCTGTAGGTTCTGCGGGACTGCATGCACATGGGTGGGAGCCCTTACGTCCCACGGACTCTGGGGTCTATGAGTGTCTGCCAGGGGAGTGTAGATCTCCATCGTGAGGGGTGGAATCAGGCGTTCAACCTGCTGGCAAAAATGGGTGGGCATGCGTTGTGCGGAGAAGCACGGTTTGGCTTGGACCAACAACCGGGCCCCACACCTGAGTGGGAGTGGACAGGAATGTACACCTGCTTGTGCAACATGGTCTTGGTCGTCCATGGGTAAAGTAACGCACCTCTGCAGAGTTTAAAAGGATGTGACATGTTACCCCCTGTTCCGGGAAGGAGCTGCGAACGCCGCAGGAAAGGCAATTCCATGAAAGTTCTAGTCCTGTGAAGATCTGGCGGGCATAGTTTTCAGAATTAAAAGCAACCTCTTGAAGAAAGTTTTAACAAAACCTTGCATTAGCTTATGACTCTTTCGAGTCTAAAGCTGTAGTTAGTGCATCAAACTACCCACTATATATCATAAACTTGCTGAGTAACGCTCGTTACTCATTATATCCCGTTTGACCCCCTGCTTAGAGTTGAAGCCCTATGGAAGTCATCATCGTGAAGCCATTGCTACTCATGAAGCTAGGTGGAGTGATCTACTACTTAGTCAGTAAAGCATCATCATCAACAACGCTGGTGGAGGAGAAGCTATCAAGATGTAGGTAGAGGCTATTCTTAGACTTAGTAGTTATAAGCTATAGATTAGGGCTGACATCAGCCGTAGTGGATTAGTTCTGAGCTAGAGTTGTTCTCCGGCTTGGAGCTTCGAATTGCTTCTTCTGATGTTTCATTTGCAGGAGATCTTCTTGATTCATCAAAGAGATTCTCAAGATTTTGTATTGAAGTTTGTATCCTATAGCTTTGCTTGGACCCGCTGTGTTTCTGTTGTACCACTCTGAGAGATGTAATATTCACGGATAAGTCCTTCTGTGAGTATTATGTCACCGACTTGCGCACTACTCATGCAGTGGTGTGCTGGGTCACCACACATCGATATTTATCCGCTTCCTCCGCTGGCAAGAGAAGTTGATCAAGATCATCCAGGCCGGGCGCCCCCTCGTAAGGATCGTCGACGAGGTAGTCATTGGGGTTCTCATCTTCAGCATCGTCGCCGTCGTGTTGCACGGACTTTGCAGGTGAGAAATCCTTGTGTTGGCTCGGGTGCCCCGACCCCTGGACCGGTGTTGGAGTGTTGACAAGAGTACTTTCCAAACGAATTAGTGATTTCGGCCAGGTCAATGGCCAAACCAAGCATTGCTCCAGGTTCAACTCGCTGTCGGCTGCGGGTGGTTGGTTCGGAGGATCGAGAGCACCGCAACCAGGGAGCACCCGACTTAATGTCACTCTGAACACGTCCTCGGGCATACGAATGCCGTGGGATACGCGGTTGAGAGGTGTTATGATTTTTCCTTTGGCCACATCCTTTAACTCGCCGTTCACACGAAGGAGCAATGTGCATCCCGTCTCGTTGGCCTGCGAAACATCACGCGATCGCTGTTAGAGACTGATGCCGTCACGAATCAAGTCATAATATATAATTAAGCAGTGGACGTTGAATTACCGTGAGGGCATTGATCTCGGACAAGGGGGATGAACCGCTAAGTGTCGGCGGCGGCGTTGAAGAGATGTGGCGGGGCGGCGACGGATCTTTGCGACCTTCCGGCTGAGGGTTGGGGGCCGGCTCGTTCTGCGCAGCAGGCGCCACGACGGGGGCCACGTTCTGCGCAGCAGGCGCCACGACGGGGGCCACGTTCTGCGCCGCTGGCTGCATCATTTGGGCTATGTTTATCTCGGGGAGCGGCCCTTGTCCTCCACCTGCCATCCACGGCGCTAAGGACTGAGCGACGGACGCACAGATGGTAGGGAGGAGCTCATTGAGCCTCTCGTTCACAAGCTCGTCGACCGTCTTCTCCGGGGCCTTGTTCCGCTCCTTACGCTTCTCCTTGGTGTCCGGGTAGTAGTGCGCATGCCGATGACCCTTTCCGAGGCCATGCACATGGGCACGATGCGGCTTCTTGTCATGGGGCACTCCCTTCATCGCGTTAAGCGCCCTAATGAAAGGGGTGTCATACGGGTCCTTGTTCGTCGTCGCGAGGACCCCCCGTCAGATTGAGATAGGCGTTCTTTTTCTTCTTCCTCGAGATACTTATTCTCGAGCAGCTTGACCTTCTCGTTCAACACAAGATCGCCGGGCGTTTTGGGATCTTCCCTATAATGGGCCCTGACAAAATTTCTTACCTGCGGGTCGGTGATCTTGTCAAACGGGTTCGGCCCTTCTCTCTTGGAATCCTCCTTAGCCCAGACTTTCTGCTTCCCAAGGTAACCCCGGCTTCCGAGATTGTGAGGGCCAATGTTCTTTTTTCGTTGGTCTTTCCCCCATTTACTCAGCGCCACCCTTTCCGGTTTGAGTTCGTCGATCTTGAATTGGGCCAAGTCTTCCTCGGAAATGGAGGGCCACATCTTATGGATCTCATCGAAACCCTTACCCTTCGCAATCATCTCTCGCAAACTGGATCTCCAAGTCGTAAACGCCTTGGCGAACTTTCCCAGTGCTAACGAGTTGACCAGATTCTTCTTCAGGTCCTGGTTGTCGTAAGGATCCGGGAACTTGTACCTCGTGTGCAGCTTCTCAATCAGCAGGACGGCCATAGCCTTGTTTTCTTTATCTCTGAGGTGCTCCATATTAATGTTGCCGAAGTCTCGAGCTATGCAGACTATCTGGTTTCCATAGCCCTTGGCGTAACTCTCCGGCTCGAGGGGAGCACCGCTCTTGGGGTCCACTACAGTGAACTTTTTGTAACATCCCAAATTTTACATTTGGAAAATTTTGCATTTAGAGCATATGCATAGCATGGCATCATTTTAAAACTTGCATTTGAGTGTTGTGTTTTAAATCTCAAAACAAAATCATGTTTTAATAAGTCCAAAATCCATTATAAGGCGTTTATAAGCTAAAGGATAACTAAATATTTTATTTTGCCTAAAATTACTTAATAATAGTAAAATATGATAGAGTTATAAATTTCAAAATTTTAGAAATTGGTTTGACTCAATTTGGCTTTTTATTTTAAAAGTTATAAACAAAATGGTTTTGTTAAAAAAAAAACCGTCCTGCCGAGCCAGCCCAGCGCGCGCAGCGCACGCGCAGATGGGCCGGCCCAGCGAGGCCACCATACGAACGGCTGGATCGATCCGGTCGGTAGGAATCCGTTTTTCTTCGACCAACCTCCGCTTAAACTCGAATATCTCTTCGTCGGAGAGTCCAAATTCGAATCCGCTTCTTTCTACTTGTTCCCTACTCCAAGGAGCAACTTTCCACCGACCTCCTCACCTATAAATACCCCAGCCCCGGCCGTGAGGTCGTGCCAAAGTCGAAACATTGATTTCAGATCTGTTTCGTGGTATTTTGCTCGCCACGTTCCGTGAGTTCCTCGGTTGACGTTCAAGTCTTCACGAGAGTTTTAGATACCGTCGATACTGATCCATCCCAAGAAACCTCACCTCTTTTAATCCACCACATCCGGAGAATTTCGCGATCTACTCTCTCAGATCTGAAGCGATAAACGTTCAATTACTCTTCAACCGTTTGTCCGTTTTTGCTCAAATTTCTACTGTAGTTGCATCTCATCATTATCTACAACTTCTGTTCTTGAGTTTTTCGATTTGAGCTACAGATATATTTATATAATTCCGATCTACTTTTGCCCACCGGAGTCACTCGAATTTTCAAATCTATACTTCGTTCTTATTTATCCAGAAAGTTGTCGTTGAGTGTTTTATTTGCTTTTTAGATCTTATTAATATGTTAGGTTTAGATCCACCGTTTTATAAACTTTATTTCGATAAAATCTTGTAGATTGTTAATTAACCCTATTTAATTTGGTTAAGCTGCTTTTTGTGTCTTGTTGGATCACAAACCTTTCCTTGCATGATGCATGTCAATAATAATCAGAGAACAATAATAGATCTATTTTTGCATCATTAAGATTTCATGCATGCATGTGTTACATATTGTTGTCTTGTTGCTTATAATTGTCGATTGCAACGTGTAGATTATAATGATTACAACGATTGTGGTTGCGAGGAGTGTTTGAACAGTTGCACGTGTTGCCAAGGCAAGTGACACACATGAACCTACTATTTTACTATATGCATTAGAGTTTTATAGTAGTTATGCATGAGTAGGAGTTGAGTGTTATCGCTATGCTAGATATTATTAGAGATTGCTTCACTAACACCCAAGTGAAGTAATCACATGTTACCCTAGATTGTAGTATCCATATGGTAGGCAAACATCATAGTTGTAGATTGCTTAGCCATGATCTAGCTATTCGTGGTTGGGATCATTATCATGTTATGATGAAAATCGTTATTTTAATTGCTTATGAAAACAACATGATAATTAATTAACCACTAGGCGGATTGCTAGAGTGTCATCAGAGAACAAAGTTTGGTGGGGACCGCCGCCCAGTATCTTGAGATTATGTTTACTTTCTTAATGTAGTTGTTATTCCGTGCAATCATGTTTCATATTAGTATGGGCTAGACATAAATTGTAGGTTGTGGTGAGTCGAACCCAACGTGTCCAGAGATGTAGATTAGTGGTAGGTTGGTCCGGCTCGTGGTGGGTTTGGGAATCTACTTCTTATGGTTTATGGCTTGATCTTCTTTCCTTCCGTGGTACTAGTGGTGTATCATGGTGTTTGGGGTCGATTAGGAAACATGGGTAAAGGGCACAAACCTCGCGAGGGTTAAAACTAAGATCTTAGCCGTGTTCCATTGGTTAGGGACAATTCAACAACTAGATGGAAAACATGACATATATCGTTCATCTTGTTTTTATTAATTATTAATAATTTGACTATGGGTTATTGGAGAAGTGCCTGATGTTTTTTCAGTGTGCTAATCCAAAGGGTAGGAGCATCTTCCTATCAACCAAGGTGTCCAATTATTTAGGAGCACTTTGCTATCAACCAAAGTGTCCAGAATATGTGCAAAACTAATTTATTATCAAATGATAGGACAAATGCATTTATGCAAATAGCCTAGAAACTCCACCAGCCAAATATGCATGTAGAATAGCACTTGCCAATTATATACCACCATAGTGTCACTTGCCACCATTGCTCAGAATGATCTGACCTCCATTTGGGGGCTGCATATTCCAACGTGCAGGTTGTTCGTATCCGGAGTGATCGACGTAGGTCTCGTGACTCCACTCAACATGTTTGTTCGCCTGTGGCACAAATTGAAGACTGGAGCCCTTATATTCGCTTCGTTATACTTGAATAAATATTTGAGCTAGCTTCCGCTATGCAACTTGTAAAGAATTTCGTACTCTGGATTATTCGCTAGATATGAGATACATTTGCTTATTTTGGTATCTATCTAGTTGTGTGTGCTGGTGAACGGTCCAGGGGCCAGTACTACACGCAATAGTATAGCCTGTGTTGGGTTGTACTACTACAGATGGTATCAGAGCAATATGTTGACTATAGGAACGAGACCTTAGAAAATGGATTAGGAAAAGCCAGATGATGAAAACTTATTTTTCTACATCCTTTATACATTCTTTTTCTGACTCTATTCTTGTAATCTTCTCATCTTTATCTCCTACTTCCTTCTCTTCTTTTTAAATCATAGTGGAGATTCCCATCGAGAAGAAGATTCAATTCAATACAAACGAGATTCACCTCAAGATAGAGAAGAAGGCTTACTACAAGAAGGAAACACGATGCAGCTAATGGAGCTATGTGAAGACACTAGGTTGCCCACCATGTAGGTTCCTAGTTATCGATATCGTGTCAGGTGTTGACCATATCCTAATTAGATGATATGGCAATGATAGTCCGAGTATTTTCAAATGTTTTGTTTCCAAAACTTTATTGGTATATTCGCAGGAATTTATACATTATTTTTTTAAAACTATTTTAAAGTATTTGACTTGTTTGTATGTTGATTGCTAAGTGTTGCTTTGTTCATATTAGTGTGGGTAGCTACTTCCTTTAGATCTTTCTATCTAAACTCATCTATTCTAAACCCAGAAGATGCCTTTCCACAATACTCCTTATATCAACCACCCAGAGATGTCACATGCAATACAACAACTTGTGGAGGCTCAGACTCAATTGGCTCAACCTATCACCTAGAACCTAGCCAAGAAGAAAGACAAGGAACTAGAATACGATACAATGACGTGGATTCAAGATATAGAAGAAACAATGGAGGATGCCAGCGTTGACGCGAATGTGCTGCTTCTTTATGACACACAACCTATAGGCGGAGATGCTCCATATTGGTGAAGGATGCACAACACATTTGACAACCCAAGGAGTGAAGATCAGCATATATTTATCTGCGCGGCTCTGGTGATACCAAGTAGATTCCTCTTAAGGGGGTTAGCCTAAAAATTTAGAAAACCATCCGCACCTATTTGCTAGCTATTCCGAATCTCGGGACGAGATTCATCTTAAGGGGGTTAGTTTGTAACATACCAAATTTTACATTTGGAATGTTTTGCATTTAGAGCATATGCATAGCATGGCATCATTTTAAAACTTGCATTTGAGTGTTGTGTTTTAAATCCCAAAACAAAATCATGTTTTAAAAAGTCCAAAATCCTCCTATAAGGCGTTTATAAGCTAAAAGATAATTAAATATTTTATTTTTCCTAAAATTACCTAATAATAGTAAAATATGATAGAGTTTTAAATTTCAAAATTTTAGAAATTGGTTTGACTCAATTTGGCTTTTTAGTTTAAAAGTTATAAACAAAATGGTTTTGTTAAAAAAAAAACGGCCGGCCGAGCCAGCCCAGCGCGCGCAGCGCACGCGCAGATGGGCCGGCCCAGCGAGGCCAGGTACGAACGCTGGCTGGATCGATCCGGTCGGTAGAAATCGGTTTTTCTTCGACCACCCTCCGTTTAAACTCGAATATCTCTTCGTCGGAGAGTCCAAATTTGAATCCGCTTCTTTCTACTTGTTCCCTACTTTAAGGAGCAACTTTCCACCGACCTTCCTACGTATAAATACCCCAGCCCCGGCCGTGAGGTCGTCCCAAAGTTGAAACTTTGATTTTAGATCTGTTTCGTGGTATTTTGCTCGCCACGATCCGTGAGTTCCTCGGTTGACGTTCAAGTCTTGACGAGAGTTTTAGATACCGTCGATACCGATCCATCCCAAGAAACCTCACCTCTTTTCATCCACCACAGCCGGAGAATTGCGCGATCTACTCTCTCAGATCTGAAGCGATAAACGTTCAATTACTCTACAACCGTTTGTCCTTTTTGCTCAAATTTCTACTGTAGTTGCATCTCATCATTATCTACAACTTCTGTTCGTTGAGTTTTTCGATTTGAGCTACAGATATATTTATATAATTCCGATCTACTTTTGCCCACCGGAGTAACTCGAATTTTCAAATCTATACTTCGTTCTTATTCATCCAGAAAGTTGTCGTTGAGTGTTTTATTTGCTTTTTAGATCTTATTAGTATGTTAGGTTTAGATCCACCGTTTTATAAACTTTATTTCGATAAAATCTTGTAGATTGTTAATTAACCCTATTTAATTTGGTTAAGCTTCTTTTTGTGTCTTGTTGGATTACAAACCTTTCCTTGCATCATGCATGTCAATAATAATCAGAGAACAATAATAGATCTATTTTTGCATCATTAAGATTTCATGCATGCATGTGTTGCATATTGTTGTCTTGTTGCTTATAATTGTCGATTGCAACGTGTAGATTATAATGATTACAACGATTGTGGTTGCGAGGAGTGTTTGAACAGTTGCACGTGTTGCCAAGGCAAGTGACACACATGAACCTACTATTTTACTATATGCATTAGAGTTTTATAGTAGTTATGCATGAGTAGGAGTTGAGTGTTATCGCTATGCTAGATATTATTAGAGATTGCTTCACTAATACCCAAGTGAAGTAATCACATGTTACCCTAGATTGTAGTATCCATATGGTAGGCAAACATCGTAGTTGTAGATTGCTTAGCCATGATCTAGCTATTCGTGGTTGGGATCATTATCATGTTATGATGAAAATCGTTATTTTAATTGCTTATGAAAACAACATGATAATTAATTAACCACTAGGCGGATTGCTAGAGTGTCATCATAGTACAAAGTTTGGTGGGGACCGCCGCCCAGTATCTTGAGATTATGTTTACTTTCTTAATGTAGTTGTTATTGCGTGCAACCATGTTTCATATTAGTATGGGCTAGACATAAATTGTAGGTTGTGGTGAGTCGAACCCAACGTGTCCAGAGATGTAGATTAGTGGTAGGTTGGTCCAGCTCGTGGTGGGTTTGGGAATCTACTTCTTATGGTTTATGGCTTGATCTTCTTTCCTTCCGTGGTACTAGTGGTGTATCATAATGTTTGGGGTCGATTAGGCAACATGGGTAAAGGGCACAAACCTCGCGAGGGTTAAAACTAAGATCTTAGCTGTGTTCCATTGGTTAGGGACAATTCAACAACTAGATGGAAAACATGACATATCTCGTTCATCTTGTTTTTCTTAATTACTAATTATTTGACTATGGGTTATTGGAGAAGTGCCTCATGGTTTTTCAGTGTGCTAATCCAAAGGGTAGGAGCATCTTGCTATCAACCAAGGTGTCCAATTATTTAGGAGCACTTTGCTATCAACCAAAGTGTCCAGAATATGTGCAAAACTAATTTATTATCAAATCATAGGACAAATGCATTTATGCAAATAGCCTAGAAACTCCACCAGCCAAATATGCATGTAGAATAGCACTTGCCAATTATATACCACCATAGTGTCACTTGCCACCATTGCTCAGAATGATCTGACCTCCATTTGGGGGCTGCTTATTCCAACGTGCATGTTTGTTCGCCTGTGGCACAAATTGAAGGCTGGAGCCCTTATATTCGCTTCGTTATACTTGAATAAATATTTGAGCTAGCTTCCGCTATGCAACTTGTAAAGAATTTTGTACTCTGGATTATTCGCTATATATGAGATACATTTGCTTATTTTGGTATCTATCTAGTTGTGTGTGCTGGTGAACGGTCCAGGGGCCAGTACTACACGCAACAGTATAGCCTGTGTTGGGCTGTACTACTACAGATGGTATCAGAGCAATGTGTTGACTGTAGGAACGGGACCTTAGAAAATGGATTAGGAAAAGCCAGATGATGAAAACTTATTTTTCTACATCCTTTATACATTCTTTTTCTGACTCTATTCTTGTAATCTTCTCATCTTTATCTCCTACTTCCTTCTCTTCTTTTTAAATCATAGTGGAGATTCCCATCGAGAAGAAGATTCAATTCAATACAAACGAGATTCACCTCAAGATAGAGAAGGAAACACGATGCAACTAATGAAGCTATGTGAAGACACTAGGTTGCCCACCATGTAGGTTTCTAGTTATCGAGATCGTGTTAGGTGTTGACCATATCCTAATTAGATGATATGGCAATGATAGTCCGAGTATTTTCAAATGTTTTGTTTCCAAAACTTTATTGGTATATTCGCAGGAATTTATACATTATTTTTTTTAAAACTATTTTAAAGTATTTGACTTGTTTGTATGTTGATTGGTAAGTGTTGCTTTGTTCATATTAGTGTGGGTAGCTACTTCCTTTAGATATTTCTATCTAAACTCATCTATTCTAAACCCAGAAGATGCCTTTCCACAATACTCCTTATATCAACCACCCAGAGATGTCACATGCAATACAACAACTTGTGGAGGCTCAGACTCAATTGGCTCAACCTATCACCTAGAACCTAGCCAAGAAGAAAGAAAAGGAACTCGAATACGATACAATGACGTGGATTCATGATATAGAAGAAACAATGGAGGATGCCAGCGTTGACGCGAATGTGATGCTTCTTTATGACACACAACCTATAGACGGAGATGCTCCATATTGGTGAAGGATGCACAGCACATTTGACAACCCAAGGAGTGAAGATCAGCATATATTTATCTGCGCGGCTCTGGTGATACCAAGTAGATTCCTCTTAAGGGGGTTAGCCTAAAAATTAAGAAAACCATCCACACCTATTTGCTAGCTATTCCGAATCTCGGGACGAGATTCATCTTAAGGGGTTAGTTTGTAACATCCCAAATTTTACATTTGGAATGTTTTGCATTTAGAGCATATGCATAGCATGGCATCATTTTAAAACTTGCATTTGAGTGTTGTGTTTTAAATCCCAAAACGAAATCATGTTTTAAAAAGTCCAAAATCCTCCTATAAGTCGTTTATAAGCTAAAGGATAATTAAATATTTTATTTTGCCTAAAATTACCTAATAATAGTAAAATATGATAGAGTTTTAAATTTCAAAATTTTAGAAATTGGTTTGACTCAATTTGACTTTTTATTTTAAAAGTTATAAACAAAATGGTTTTGTTAAAAAAAAACGGCCGGCCGAGCCAGCCCAGCGCGCGCAGCGCACGCGCAGATGGGCCGGCCCAGCGAGGCCAGGTACGAACCCTGGCTGGATCGATCCAGTCGGTAGGAATCCGTTTTTCTTCGACCAACCTCCGTTTAAACTCGAATATCTCTTCGTCGGAGAGTCTAAATTTGAATCCGCTTATTTCTACTTGTTCCCTACTTCAAGGAGCAACTTTCCACCGACCTTCCCACCTATAAATACCCCAGTCCCGGCCGTGAGGTCGTCCCAAAGTCGAAACTTTGATTTTAGATCTGTTTCGTGGTATTTTGCTCGCCACAATCCGTGAGTTCCTCGGTTGACGTTCAAGTCTTCACGAGAGTTTTAGATACCGTCGATACCGATCCATCCCAAGAAACCTCACCTCTTTTCATCCACCACAGCCGGAGAATTTCGCGATCTACTCTCTCAGATCTGAAGCGATAAACGTTCAATTACTCTTCAACCGTTTGTCCGTTTTTGCTCAAATTTCTACTGTAGTTGCATCTCATCATTATATACAACTTATGTTCTTGAGTTTTTCGATTTGAGCTACAGATATATTTATATAATTCCGATCTACTTTTGCCCACCGGAGTCACTCGAATTTTCAAATCTATACTTCGTTCTTATTTATCCAGAAAGTTGTCGTTGAGTGTTTTATTTGCTTTTTAGATCTTATTAGTATGTTAGGTTTAGATCCACCGTTTTATAAACTTTATTTCGATAAAATCTTGTAGATTGTTAATTAACCCTATTTAATTTGGTTAAGCTGCTTTTTGTGTCTTGTTGGATTACAAACCTTTCCTTGCATCATGCATGTCAATAATAATCAGAGAACAATAATAGATCTATTTTTGCATCATTAAGATTTCATGCATGCATGTGTTGCATATTGTTGTCTTGTTGCTTATAATTGTCGATTGCAACGTGTAGATTATAATGATTACAACGATTGTGGTTGCGAGGAGTGTTTGAACAGTTGCACGTGTTGCCAAGGCAAGTGACACACATGAACCTACTATTTTACTATATGCATTAGAGTTTTATAGTAGTTATGCATGAGTAGGAGTTGAGTGTTATCGCTATGCTAGATATTATTATAGATTGCTTCACTAACACCCAAGTGAAGTAATCACATGTTACCCTAGATTGTAGTATCCATATGGTAGGCAAACATCGTAGTTGTAGATTGCCTAGCCATGATCTAGCTATTCGTGGTTGGGATCATTATCATGTTATGCTGAAAATCGTTATTTTAATTGCTTATGAAAACAACATGATAATTAATTAACCACTAGGCGGATTGCTAGAGTGTCATCAGAGTACAAAGTTTGGTGGGGATCGCCGCCCAGTATCTTGAGATTATGTTTACTTTCTTAATGTAGTTGTTATTGCGTGCAACCATGTTTCATATTAGTATGGGCTAGACATAAATTGTAGGTTGTGGTGACTCGAACCCAACGTGTCCAGAGATGTAGATTAGTGGTAGGTTGGTCCGGCTCGTGGTGGGTTTGGGAATCTACTTCTTATGGTTTATGTCTTGATCTTCTTTCCTTTCGTGGTACTAGTGGTGTATCGTGGTGTTTGGGGTCGATTAGGCAACATGGGTAAAGGGCACAAACCTCGCGAGGGTTAAAACTAATATCTTAGCCGTGTTCCATTGGTTAGGGACAATTCAACAACTAGATGGAAAACATGACATATCTCATTCATCTTGTTTTTCTTAATTACTAATAATTTGACTATGGGTTATTGGAGAAGTGCCTGATGATTTTTCAGTGTGCTAATCCAAAGGGTAGGAGCATCTTGCTATCAACCAAGGTGTCCAATTATTTAGGAGCACTTTGCTATCAACCAAAGTGTCCAGAATATGTGCAAAACTAATTTATTATCAAATGATAGGACAAATGCATTTATGCAAATAGCCTAGAAACTCCACCATCCAAATATGCATGTAGAATAGCACTTGCCAATTATATACCACCATAGTGTCACTTGCCACCATTGCTCAGAATGATCTGACCTCCATTTGGGGACTGCATATTCCAACGTGCAGGTTGTTCGTATCCGGAGTGATCGACGTAGGTCTCGTGACTCCACTCAACATGTTTGTTCGCCTATGGCACAAATTGAAGGCTGGAGCCCTTATATTCGCTTCGTTATACTTGAATAAATATTTGAGCTAGCTTCCGCTATGCAACTTGTAAATAATTTTGTACTCTGGATTATTCGCTAGATATGAGATACATTTGCTTATTTTGGTATCTATCTAGTTGTGTGTGCTGGTGAACGGTCCAGGGGCCAGTACTACACGCAACAGTATAGCCTGTGTTGGGCTGTACTACTACACTCTTCCCGGATGGTGGCGAGCATGTTGTGCCGCCTATCTTTGCGCTTAGCGGACGCCTCGCTACCGGAGGCGGTATCCCCTGTGCCACTACCGGTTTGTATACTGTGCACGGTTAACCGAAAACCGAGAAACCGCACCGAAAAAACCCAAACCGAACCGAAATTATGGTTATTTTGGTTTCCGGTTAAGGTTATGGTTAGTAAAATAGCTAACCATATGCATGTGGTTATTACGGTTAATAACCGAAAACCGAATGGTTAACCATTAAAAAACCGAATGATATTAACATGTACTTATTTGCTACTTTTATTAACTTTATATGTTACTTGTAGCATATGATTTGCTACTTGTATATACTTTTATTACATTTTATGGGTTATTTGGTTACTTTGGACCATATGCGTATTAATGTTATAGTCTATTCCATTATTTTGTAATATATGAGCACCAAAAGAAATTGTCATTTTAAAATGCGCGTCAAGTTTGGTTAATTTGGTTATTACCGAAACCGAACCGAAATTAAATGGTTATTACCGAAACCGAACCGTATTCTCGTACAAAACCGTATTTACCGAAGTATTGAAACCGTACAAACCGAAAAACCGTATAAACCGAACCGAATTAACCAAATTAACCGAATGCCCAGCTATACCGGTTTGATCATCTTCTGCGCCCGATGTATCGTTGCGCGGCTCTAGCTCCTGGCGAACGGTTTCGTCCATCTCGTCGTCTGCATCGTCGCCCTGCATCTCTAGATCCGGGTGCGGATATACGGGTCCTCCTCCGGAGCTAAGCATAGAAAGCCATGCATCGTCGACCCCGTTTCCGAGACCAGAACCACCCGCCTCGTCGTTGTGAGCCATATCTACTGAAGGAGAGAAAACCCGAAATAAGTTCAACAAATCATGCAATTTAGACGATGTATACCCCATATGAGTCCAAATTTTTCGGACACTCTAAGTTGTGATATTTTTAGCAAAGATCATGCCAAAATTCACGGAAAATTTCGGCATGACCTTTGCTAAAAATATCACAAATGGAGTACCCAAATTTGCGGAGCGGAAATTAATCAACATTCCGGCAAATAGGGACTAACGTGGGGTACCTGCACATAAAATCCCACCCCTCATATAATCCCACCCCTCATATTTTCATCGCCATCCACACGAAGGTGGGCACATATCAATACGACCACACCATGTCCACCATCCATCACCACGTCATCCATCACAACCATCCATCACCACCATCCATACACACCATCCATACACACCATCCATCACTACCAACCATCACCAACCACCAAAAACAATTGTGACATAACATGGGCACAAAACTATCATGGTTTTCTCCACAGCAACAAATCAGAAATTTAACAAGTTTGTTCTATAAACTTTATCAAAATGATCTCCAATTTCTACCAGTGCCTCCTTATGGTAAATAATAACTTTCCACCAAATATCATGTGGTTTTGAACTAGTTAAGTGCCTCAATTAATTATTGGGAGTTAATTGCAGAAATAAAATGAAAACAAGTGTGTTTTAAAATATCATCAAAATGACTTGAAATTTGTACCATGGCCTTTTATTGCCAAATAAGAGTGACACACAAAATTTTATAACAAGTGAAGTTTGTTAACTGCCCAAAGTAATTAAATTTAAAATTTGGCAGAATTGAAATTAGAACAAGTTTGTTCTACCAAACTCATCCAAATGATCTCAAAATTTTACCACGATCTCTTTATGTTAAATAAGAATTTACTGCAAATTTTCATAAAGATTTTAATTGTTTAAGGGTCCCAATTAAATTCTGCAAACTAACAGTAACTAGAAAAGCAGAAAAACAGAAAAACTGTTTAAGTTTCCCTCTTTCAGGTTGCAGTTTCAGTACACACACACTTAATCAGTACACACACATACATTTTCAGGTTGCAGTTTCAGTACTTGATCAAACCAAAAAGAGG
Source organism: Alopecurus myosuroides (assembly GCA_028641055.1). NCBI lineage: Eukaryota > Viridiplantae > Streptophyta > Magnoliopsida > Poales > Poaceae > Alopecurus > Alopecurus myosuroides. The sequence goes on from CM054059.1 coordinate 100,976,784, forward strand.
AAAAAACACTACTGCTCAACACACATACATTTTCAGGTTGCACAAAAAAAGCATTGTATCATCACTTGATCAAATCAAAAAGAGAAACAAAATACACTAAAATACTACTGCTCAACTACTACAAGTAATTGGATCATCATAGACAAAAAAAGAAAAGAAAAACATTACCTGTTTCTTGCAGAACAGGGGTCGAACACCTTCCGTGCGTGGTGGTGCTGCGAGCAGCCGCCGAACAATAGGTGCACAGGGTTGCGTGGGAGAGCAGGGGGACGCGCGGGGGAGCGCCGGGAGTCGTGCAGACGGGGGACGCCGGCGTCGATGCGGCGGCGGGGCGCAGGTGGCCGTGGCAGTGCGGCACGGGGGAGGTGAGCACAGGGAGGGGCACGCGCGAGCAGAGGAAGAGAGGAGAGGGGAGGGGTGCGACGCGGGGTAGGTGAGCAGAGGGAGGGTGCGGTGGACGGTGGACGGTGGCCGTGGTGGCGCCGGTGAAGCTAGTCGTCGGAGATGGCCATGGACAGTTCGCGCGCGCGAGGTTTGGATCGAAAAACGACTAAGTCCTCGCTCCTCTGTGCTCTGTAGGGAAGAGGAGGCCCCACATGTAAGTGGCACAAAGGCGACGCGTAGCGCTGGCGAACAAACCTGCCGCTTCGCCAGCGCTACATTACCGCTGGCGAACAAGAACTTGTTCGCCAGCGCTAACCTTTTTTTTGAATTGATTTATGTTTATAATAATTGAGACACACATTACTGTTTTATTTTTATTTATTTAAATTGATTTGTTTTTGTTTATTATTGTTTTCTATGCATTATTTCCCTTGTTTTATCTTGTTTTGTTTTTGTTTTTTATTGTTAAATTTTGTTTTCTTTTAGGTTTTCTAATATTTCCTTCATGTTTTCTTTTGTTTTCTATTATTTTCCTTCATGTTTTATTTTGTTTCCATTATTTCATTCATGATTTCTCTTGTTTTCTTTTTATTTCTGTTGTTAAATTTTGTTTTCCTTTAGGTTTTCTAATATTTTCTTCATGTTTTCTTTTGTTTTATTTTTGTTTTCTACTATTTTCAGTTGTTTTACTTCATGTTTTATCTTGTTTCCATTATTTCCTTCATGTTTTCTATTATATTTCTTTATGTTTTCCATTATTTCCTTCATGTTTTCTACTATTTTCAGTTGTTTTCCTTTATTTACTATTTCCTTCAGTTGTTTTATTTTTGTTTTCTACTAATAAGTCCACACATTTGAAATACAGAACAAGGTACATTAAATTTATAATAAGTGCACATCGATATCAGACCAGTTGATCCATACATATACATAGTTTCGTCGCATACAATTAGAAGACAGATATATACATAGTTTTTCAGTGTTTGATCTTTTTGCCTTTTTTGATCGCAGTTGCATAATTTAACCCCACATTATGACTTCTTCTTCTGAATGGAAGACCATGCCTAGGTAGCGTAGTTCTGCTTCTTCTTGTTGTGTATGTTGCATGACTATCATCATCATTTTCTTGATCATCGTCAATATTTGGGTCGCCGAACGTGTCGAACTCGTCCTCGTCAACGACTCCATCCATTCCGATGATATTTCTTTTCCCTCTCCTCACGACAACACGGCTAGGCCTTGCGGGGTCTGTTATGAAGAAGCATTGGGACACATGCTTAGCCAATACCCATGGCTCATTTTGCGCTGTGACATTCGCGCTTGATGAGGTTCCGGCTTCGGGAATAACCATGGTTGTAAAGTATTGGTCTTCTTTTCTGACGGTCGACATCCTAGCCCATCTGACGCGGAACATAGGCACCTTCTCTCCAGAGTAGTTAAGCTCCCATATCTCCTCGATTCTTCCGTAGTATCTTAACTTTTTGTCACCGGTATAGGATTCCATCGTTACCCCTGAGTTTTGATAATCGGAAGTTTTGTCTTTCTCCTCTGTGTAGAAAGTGAACCCGTTGATATCATATGCTTGAAACTTCGCTAGGTTGGGAGCTGGGCCATGTGCCAAGGCGTACAATAGTTTATTTTTCGCACAATCCCTTGGCGGTGGATTAGCGACGATCACATCTTTAAACCAACGCAAGAAAGTGGAGTTATGCTCTCTGATTATTTCTCCTTCGGTCCTCCGCTTGCCTTGTTCACTATACTTTTTCATAATCGAGCTCTTGTGTTTTTCCACCCAAGTATCGACCATGTCAATGTGTTGGAGAGCTACTAAGTTTGCCCTGTTAAAGTCGGTGCGTCGACAAGCCCGATCCACATGCACTTCTCTACGTCCATTTTTGTGACCTACTCCATCGAGCTTGCCAATGTGCTTGTTTCTGGGCAGACCAACTGGGTCCTCCACGTCCATATGATTCGTGCAGAAAGAGATGCACTCTTCGGTGAGAAAGCCCTGAACGATGCTTCCATCCGGACGAGCTCTGTTGCGAACATATCCTTTGATGACCCCATTCATCCTTTCAAACGGCATCATGTTATGGAGGAACAACGGCCCGAGATGGCTGATATCGTCCACGATATGGACCAACAGATGAACACATATGTCAAAGAATGATGGTGGAAAGTCCATCTCAAGCTCGCATAGTATCACGACAATCTCTTCCTGCAGCCTTGAGATCTGCTTCCCCGTGATCGACTTTCGAGATATAACGTTGAAGAAGTTACAGAGGCCAAACAGGGTTTCCCGGACGTGTTTGTCCATTATTCCGCGGATCGCAACCGGAAGTATCTGCGTCATCATCACGTAACAGTCATGAGACTTCATCCCGCTAAACTTTTGTTTCTGCGCGTCGAGGAATCTTCTTATTAGCCCTGAGTAACTGCTAGGGACTTTGACTCCGAGAAGGCACATCATCAATTTTTTGATCTCGTCCGGACTAAGAGTGAAGCAGAAGGGGGGCAGTAATAGTCATTCCTCTTAACCCTTTTGGCCTTGCGACCCTCCGTCTCCTCATCACATGATTGATCGCCGTCGTCATCATCCGGTCGTCCCCCCTGAAGATCTACCCTAATACCAAAATATTTCAGGTCGTTTCTTGCTCCCGTCTTTGGTCCTCTCCGGCATGTTGAGCAGCGTGCCAAACAAACTTTCAAACACATTCTTCGTGATATGCATCAGATCAAGGCAGCGAGGCGTATCGAGAATGGGCCATTATGGCAAGTCCCAAAACACCGACCTCGTCTTCCATACATCCAGAAGCGGTTTTGGCGCCTTTTGCTTCTTTCCCGGCTCTGGGCATTCCTTCCAATCATTCAGCAACTTGTAGATTTCTTCGCCGCACCTCTTACGTGGAGGTCCACGGAGCTCATCCTCACCGTTAAAAAGGTCTCCTCGCCTTCTCCACGGGTCTTTGTTGGGTAGCCACCTTCGATGGCCAACGAAAACTGTTTTCGAAGACCCAGGATCTTTCGGAAGTTGCATAAACGTGGGGTCATCCATGCACCTCACGCGACCGTTATGTCCGTGGCACACCTGGCCCGCCACATATCCGTAGCCGAGTAGGTCGTGAACCGTACAGAGTAAGACAACTCTCATTGGGAAATATTGTTCACCTAAGGCGTCCCATGTGTTCACCCCTTCCTCGGCCCATAGCGTGTCCAGCTCATCTTTAAGCAGCTTCAGGTATAGATTGATGTCGTTACCTGGTTGTTTCGGCCCTTGAATTAGCATACTCATGTGAATATACTTCCTCTTCATGCACAACCAGGGAGGGATGTTGTACATCCATACAAACACGGGCCAGGTGCTATGGGTGCTGCTCTGGTTGCCAAACGGATTGAGTCCGTCGGTGCTCACACCCAACCTGATGTTCCTTGCCTCCGCCCCGAACGTTGCATATTCACAGTCAATTGCTTTCCATTGACTTGCATCTGAAGGATGTGTCAGAATTACTTTTCACTCCGATTTGGATCTTTAAAAACTTTATTCCTCCTTTTCGCGTGCCAGCGCATGAGCTCTGCTTCCTTGCGGTCCGCGAAATACCGTTGCAGACGGGGAATGAGCGGAAAGTACCACACAACTTTCCGAGGAGCTTTCTTCTTCCCTTTCTTGTATCGAGCGGCATTGCAAACTGGACAAATGGTTTTGTTCGCGTCCTCTTTCCGATAAATGTAGCAATCGTTGATGCACACATGGTATTTTTCGTGAGGTAAATCAAAGGGGCACACGACTTTCTTGGCCTCGTCGCAACTTTTAGGACAGGTGTTGCCCTCTGGAAGGACATCGTGCCAGTATTGCAGGCTTGCATCGACGCTTATGTCGCTCCATTTGTATCTCGCCTTCATCCGCAGAACATCGAGGGCCACTCTCAGGCGGGACTCTCCCGGACCGCAGCCTGCATACAACGGTGTCTTCGAGTCTATCTCTAGTTGCGACAACTTTGATTGCTCTCTAGCAGCAGATATCGAGTTAGTCGTCTTTCCCAAAAGCAGTTCTTTCAGATGAGGGTCACGCACAACTTCCGTTAGGGGTGTCCCTATGTCCTCGTGATCTTCTTCCACGTCTTGTTCAGCATCTTCTCCATGAACATGTGCGGGGTCATGAGGCTGATCTTGGTCCTGTTGTAGTTCTAGTCGATCGTTGCAATTCTCCTGTTGCACATCATTTCCTACCGCCGCCGCCCCATGGACTTCATCATCTTCATCATCACTTACCCACTGACTGTTATACCCATCCATGAAACCATACCTGAGGAGGTGACTGAGCAAGTCTCCGGTAAAGGGATTGAGCAAGCCCCCTAGTTTGCACTTTCGACATGGACATCGTATCTCCTTGCGGCCATTTTGTAACATGTCTTCTGTTGTGTGTCTCAAGTAACTATTCACGACACGTTCACACTTAATGACCGCCATTATATGTCGCCTGCACGAGAGCGCGCCAATATAATCTCCACTAATATTAAAAGACCCAGTGGGGTTCCATCCAAATGATATTAGCCATCGGATTACACTTAAACTAACGACCCAGATTAGTTTAACACTTTGCACTTTGCAATTTCCCCACACAGACCTGAGACCTCGCACGCAGTTGCAAAAAAAAAAAAAAACTCAACGCTAAGTCCACGCAACCGCAATTTCCCCACGCTCTGGTTCCGTATCCCCACGCTCGCTGCCGACCGCTGCTCCGATCGACTCGCGCCGGAGGACCACAGCGGGACGGCGAACTCCAATCTGCCGGCGACCGGTGAGGCGGCGGCGAGGAGAACCAATCCCGCAACCGCTCGCGGCCGCTCCATCCGCCCGAGCTGCCGGCCGCCCCTTCAATCCGCCCGAGCTGCCGGCCGCTCCATCCGCACGCTCGTCCTGCCGGCCGGCGACCTGCGCCCGTCGCCCTGCCTCGACGACGACGTCGCCGCCCGCCACAGCGCCGCGCTGCCTCGACGACGGCGTCTCCGACGCCGTTCGCCGGCGTGCTGCCGACGTCCTGCAACCTGTCCGCACCGCCACGCCGCCGGTTACGCGACCAGCCCCCTGCCGCGCGGTTCAGTCGTTGCGCCGACGGCCACCTTGACCAGACGCGACGACCACTCCTACCGTCCTACTTCCCCGCGTGAAGGCGACGGACTGGAGAAACTGCCGGATCAGCGGCTCGAGGTAATTGTGAAATCTTTATGATTGTGTCTGTCATCCATGGTACGAGGCAAGGGTGGAGCTACCTCAGTGCTGACCTGGGCCGTGGACCGATCAGCACAAATGAAAAACAACATCTATGTATTTATAAAATCCCAGTTTAGCAGTCGTCCTAGCTCATTCTCCAGCACTGTACAGCAACAGCCTGCTCAACGTGGAGAAATTGTTGTGAGATTTAGGACTTCAGATGGCATCGTTTAACAATTACTAGCAGCACACCGGTTGCAGTAAAATTTTAAGAAGTTGTCGAGTGGTGGGCCATAAAATAGCAGGCACCAATGCTTACAATCTGAATTTTTTTACTGTCCTTCTGCTTGGCCCGCCATTGAGTTTGTTGTAGCTCCTCCACTGGCATGAGGTGTATTATCTGACATTGAAAAGGTCCTCCAAAATTTGGAGCTGTGTTTGGTAGCACAGGGTGGATAGGAATGGCCAACTACGGTTGACCACCTATTAAGCTCCATTGGAGTTGAGAATAGCTGCTTTGCGCAACCTCTGGGTGGAGGATAGCATATGAGAGCAACACCTTCGATCATCCATATTCAGGTTTTCTAGCATGAACGCCATGGCGCTGACAACTGAGAAGAGCAATCTAGCCTCAATAATCTAATTTTGTACCAACACAATCTGTTCATATAATATAAATTTCACTTCCCACATATTGTATTTGTTAGAACAACCTAAATTTCAAAAATTTGTAGAGAGCATGTTAAAGTAGAATTATCGTTAGATCGTAAAAATGATGGCATATTTGATAAGTTGTTGTCCTGGCGTCCATTTAGTTCATATGGGTGAGTCATGTAAGGGGTCCAGGAAACCATATTTCGTCAATTTACTTTTACTTGCTGATTCAAAAATGTTGACAACTGTGCAATTTGCTTATTTGTCTATTTCGGTCAGAATTTCCTATCGTGTGTGTTCCTTTGAATTGTATAGCATTGTAGCTTCTGCGCTTGAATTTAATTCAATTATTGAGGTGGTCTTGTTTGGCCTATTAAGTTCCTCCTAATACATGAATACAACATTTTCGTGTATGGTTAAATATAACTATATACACTGTTTGTGTATCAGTAACTGTCTAAACATTTATTTTGTTTGTTTTGGACAGAATTACTCTCAACCCAGGTTAATGAGGGGTTTTGGTGCCAATGCCTAGGTATATGGTCTATTATTTATTTTCAAGCAATCAGTGTTAAAAGCAAATCAAACCGTGAGAACTTGATCTCCACTATGTAGCATGCTATAGTCTTGGCAGGTTAGCATAGGCATAAAAATATGAGAAATGCTCCAATGAGCTTATGGGCAGCAACCATTGCCCTTTAGTGACCCCAAACTGGAAGTTCGATCATCAGGTCAGGTCAAACCAAGCTTAACTGGATTCTTTGTTCAGAACAAATTCACTCCAATTCATATGCATATATAAGTACCTAGAAGGCAATGAGTATGTCACATGAGGTAAAACAGTTCGCATACGAGGTCAAAGGTTGTACTGCTTGCTGAACAATGAAATTTTTTATAGCGCACCATGAAACACAGAGGGAGCAAAAGCTTGTGCATTATGTTTAAACTTCGGCTTTTGAGATGATGTTCTTTACTTTTTAAGATGCCTGGAGAAAAATATAAAGCCAATGTAATATTAATACAAATCTACTTTTCTACCTCTGATCCCTCATAGGCCTCCTTTTGCAGTTCACTGTAATTGTACCAAAATATGACCTGTAAGGCTGTAAGATGAGTGAGCCAAATCCAATTGATCTCTTCTTGCAAATGAAAAGATAACTCAGGAGTTCATATATTCATAAAATTTAATATATGCATTTTGTTTTATCAGTGAATTTTTGGATTTGCTTTCTGGGATTTGCCCGTTCTTACAGAATGCTGTAACTATTTCAGCTAGGATCTCTTTGAGCTCATATATATAATTTACACATTACCGGATATGATACTTTTCTTTGATTCTTTGTTAATTCTTGCTCGGTCTCTGATATTAAATTAGTATCCAAAAATAACTTGCTCCGGTCATTCCTTCCAGATGAGAAAACAAGCTGATGCATCGCCGTCTCAGTCGGGAGAGCGTAGCCCATTTAAAGACCTGACCAACAATAATGCCGGTACAAGTTCAGAGCAAAAACAACATAATTCGGCAAGTTGGTATGCCCGATTGTCCGATGATAAGAAAGCGGAATACTTAGAGAGGCAGCGTATATCCCGCCAACGAAGAAAGGATGGTAACATTTACTTGAATTTCACCTGTACCGAATGGTCTCTTCCTAATGATAACTAATACCAATATAACAATGTGTAATATATGCAGATAAACAGATTGGTATTGTGCGATTGCCACCAATTGGGCAGGCACCTAAACGACAAGCTGGGCAAAGTTGGTATGCAGGACTGTCTAATGAGAAGAAAACAGAATACCTGCTGAAGCAACGGATTTACCGCATGAACAAGAAGGCTGCTGGGGTAAATGTTACTAATGAAGCTGGACCTCAGTCGCTTCCATCTTCAAAACAGCCGCAGCATACACCTATATATGGTAATTCCGTACACCTGTATATACTTTAGGGTATTACTCTTCCGGACGATGGACTATATTAAATACATCTTCGTCGTAGGTGTTGCTTGTGGAGCTGAAACCTCGCCGGGCACAGTTTCAAAGCTGCCACAAAATGATCGGGGATCAAACTGTCAAACTGGCTAGAAAAATATTGCAGCAACTCAGTCTAATAATGACGGACAATTTCAAACTTCCACTCCTTTGGCTGCACCTGCTAATATATGTAATTGCTTCTTACCATTATTCATAGCCTTTATGTTGTTATCTGATATGTTATTGCAAAATCTTTAGGTATTACTCAACTGGGATCAATACAGTCGTGCATCATCGGTCTGAATGACACACCAATTGCTGGAGGTATATATCCAGACCTCCCCAAAATAACCTGCATGTTGCATCAAATCTCACTTTTAATTCATATAAAATCCATAGGCAGCCAAACCAAATTCTTCAGTCCAAATACGTCACAGCCGTATAATGACACTACAAGCACCACACAGAGTATAATGGTGCCTCTGGAATGTGATTGGCTGCGTCGAAATGATTCATATCAGCGAACTATGATACATGTAAACGACACACCGATGTCATCTATCGACAGCCCATTTTCAGGTACAATTTTCGAAACAATCGTCCTGGTTAACCATCGCACGTAATTTAATTACACATGTGTTGGTTACAGATTCTGTGGCGGCTGAAAAAAAAGTGCATCTTCCTTGAAGAGATAACAACGTAACAGAGAACGATATTCATTGATGACAGACGAAGCAAGGGACACCATGTTGCATGCGAACCGAGAGTATAAGAAGTGTAGAACATTGCCCGACTTTGTAGGGAATTCAGGTTGATCTGCACATACCAAACCTCTAACCAGTTTTTCTATCTTTGTATATACCTTTCACACTGATTAATGCATGTGATAGATGAAGATGTCATGACGGAACAACCAGATACATATGGAATTTTTGAGCCAGATGCACAATATGCTACGTTGGAAGGTAATGTGTAATATTTAGTGCACATTTTTTTAAATCGATCATATCTGAATGTGTTAAGCTTATCAACGAAAATAACCCAATTCAACATGAATATTTTACTAGATAACTTGGAAACCATACAACAAGAGCAATCAACATCTGATGATGACGAGGAGTCACGGATTTACCATGGTCAAGGTAAAATTTTGGATACAAATATTTGGAATCATGTATACTTATTTATATTTGGCGCATCTATTTTATTCCTTCATTTGCTATACCTTGGCAGGAGATGTGTTTGATTCGTGGCGAGTAGTGACAGGTGGTGTTGCTCCGAGTAACCAGAATGTCGACCCTTACGACTATGTGTACCACAACCTACCAAGGAAGCATCATGTTTTGAAACCAGTAAAGGATTGCGATCACTGTGGTGCAATTAGGTTCCAATATGAGGGTCCCGCCTTCTGTTGCAGAAAAGGAAAGGTCAAGATAGTTACCCCTGAAGTTCCTGCAGAGTTGCGCCGCTTGTTTACAAGTCAGGTTGATGATGATGCCAAATATTTCAGAAAGCACATAAGGTATTTCAATAGTCATTTCTCTTTCACAAGCCTGGGAGTCACCCTCGATAAGAAGGTTAGCAATGCGGCGAGAACCGGTGTATACACCTTCTGTGCACACGGGGCATTATATTATAAGGCGGATGATCTGGTGCCTGGTGGTGAAGGACCTAGACATCTGCAGCTCTACATCTATGATACTGATGAAACCTTGGAACATAGAGCGAAGAGGTCTCCAGATCTTGATATAAATCTCATCAGGAAGATTCTAGAGATACTGAAGAACAACCCGTATGTGCAGATTTTTAAGAGCATGGGTTCTCTTCCAAACCTAGAAGAGTATATGATTTCATTAAACACGGATATAAGACTGGACCAACGAAGGTACAATGCCCCCACGGCCTCCCAGGTAGCTGCGATGTGGGTCGAAGGGACTGATCCACAAAACACTTTTGATAGGCAAGTTGTCTTGCATGCCAAAAGTGACCGTCCTATATTTATAAGAGCATACTATGGCTGCTACGATCCTTTGGCGTATCCATTATTCTTTCCGGGAGGGGAAACAGGATGGAACCGTTGGATGCCGTATGATGGACCACCTACCGCTGTTAATGAGATCAATGAGGATGGCATCGAGGTTGATGACTTACAAGATATAGTTCATACTTCCAGTGTACACCTCGAATCAAACACGGATGATGCAGCAGGTAATTGTTCAGTTACTTCTAACGTGTTTCCTGTTTGTTATTCATTTTTCGAGATGAATAGTTGTATTTTCAACCGTGTCCTAGATGATGAAGAGGACCAGGAGGATGATGATGCTGGAACGTCCAGAAAATATGTCAGCGCAAGGGAGTACTACTGTTTCAAGCTGCAGGTCAGGAAAAAACTTTTTAACATCATATTATTTGGTGCACGCGCGTTCCAGCAATGGGCTGTTGACATGTATATCAAGATGGAGACCATGAGACTTGATTTCTACTCTAAGCCTAAGAATCAGAAACTCATTCGTGCTGATCTATACCAGGTAGCGTAATGTCCTACATGAATTATAATGTGGATGGCCTAGCCTTCCAACCAAAATAATTTCCATTTGCCAAATATTGATGTTTTGATTCATCCGATTCTTAGGGTGTTGTTGACGTCATTCATGCCGGTGAGACACGTGGTTCTCAGGTTGGCAAGAGAATCGTGCTACCACGGACTTTTCCAGGAGGTGATCGAGATATGCAGCGTAGATTTCTTGATGCGATGGCGTTAGTCCAACGGTTTGGGAAGCCTGATTATTTTATCACCATGACCTGTAACCCGCATTGGGAGGAGATAACATCCAGGCTTGAACCCGGTTAGACACCACAAGATCGTCCAGACCTTGTGGCGAGAGTATACAGGGCCAAATTACGAAGTACGAAGGATCTTTTGATCAAGAAGAAATACTTTGGTGAGGTTGCTGCATATGTCCATGTTACTGAGTTTCAGAAGAGGGGGTTGCCACATGAGCACATGCTTTTGATCATGCGCTCGGATAGCAAGCTAACAAACCCAGACGAGTATGACAAGGTGATATCAGCAGAAATTCCTGACAAGGATAGGTACCCTGTATTGCATGCTCTGGTGGTTAAGCATATGCTACATGGTCCATGTGGTGCTCTAAGAAAACATTGTCCTTGCATGATAGATGGTGAATGCCGATTTCGTTATCCTCGGCATTTCTGTGATGCTACGCAGCAAGGAAAGGACTCATATCCTATTTATAGGAGGAGACTTGATGGTCGTGTAGTGAAAGTCAGAGGAGCAGAGCTGGATAATAGATGGGTTGTCCCATACAACCTGGTCTGCTTATGCGGTATAATTGCCACATCAATGTTGAAGCTTGCTCCAGCATTAAGGCAGTTAATATTTATTCAAGTATATTTACAAAGGACATGATCGTGCGTCATTCTCAGTCGACCCAGCAGGTGATGCAGATGGTGGAGTAATCAACGAGATTAAACAGTACAGGGATGCTAGATTTGTGGGGCCACAGGAATCTATCTATAGGATTTGTGCTTTTCCAATGTATGGTGTTTCTCCCGCCGTCCTCCAACTTCAGCTCTATTTGGAAAATATGCAAACTATTGCATTCAAAGAGGGCGATAATCTACAAGATGTCGTCAACCGTCCCTCTTCTTCGAGGACCATGCTCACTGAATATTTCAGGATGAACCAGGTGGATCCTTATGCGAGGAACTTCTTGTACAAAGAGTTCCCAGAATTTTACCGGTGGATTAAGGGTGAGAAGAAGTGGCAAAGTAGGAAAGTAAGGGGGCGGCCGCAGGTTGGAAGAATTGTGTATGCGCATCCTGCTGAAGGTGAGAGATACTTTCTGAGAGTGCTCATGAATCATGTCAGAGGTGCAATATCATTTGAGGATTTGAGAACTGTGCATGGCATTCGTTTCACGACTTTTAGAGAATCGTGTGAGCAAAGAGGCCTCATAGAGACGGACAAGTCCCTTGATGACTGCTTGACCGAGTCTTCTACTTTTCAGATGCCATATGCTCTAACAAGGCTTTTCGCAACGATCCTGGTGTTTTGCGAGGTGACCAAAATCCGATCATTGTGGGAGAAACACCTCGAGGCAATGTCCGAGGACTACCGTCGTAGCCAATCCAATCAGGCCGCACTAGAGCAGATGGTCCTAAGAGACATTAGGGATCTGGTGCATTCAATGGGGAAGGATATAAAGAGTTATGGCCTCCCGGATTTGGATCCCGTTGATGATGAGTGTTCCAACGGCCACTGTAGAGAGATTCAAGAGGAGTTATCGGTCATTTTTGACAAAGATGACGCAAATATGTTTACAACTCTTAACATAGAGCAGAGTGTTGGTTATGACGAAATCCTCTCTCATGTCGTCAACAACAGGAGCCGGATTTACTGCATGCGGACCAAAGACCATCTACATAATAGAGCAGGCGGACAAGTATTTTTGGAGAGCACACATATTTCTGGAATATTAAAGCGAGACGCTAAAGTTCCTATAGGTCCAACTGAATATACCCGCATCGTGCAACGATCACTTATTTATGTACAACATGACATGGTAAGACTACATACATATATAGTTTAATTTAACGACAATTTCTTATTTACTATATGTGACTATATTTTTTTTCTACCAGCTATTCGTTCCTATTAATGTGACAAAATTACATTGGTACCTATGTATTGTCGATGCCAAAAACCGCCTGATACAGGCGCTCGATTCGTTTTGTTCACAAATGAGTCGGTGTGACATGCACCTCACGGTGAGAACTTACTACTTCCATATTCATCTTTCATGATTGCCAAGCAACATATATTTACATATACCGTCATACTCTTTGATATTAACAGCTTGAGGGGCTCGAGAAGCATCTTATGATTGCTTCTCAGACGAGTGAGTTCAACAAAGATGGAAAGTGGCCGGACATTGAAGTAACCAAATGGCCAATAGTAGAGTGTGTTCACGAGCCAATGCAATCAGATGGGTATGTTAAACACTCACCATCAAAGTGAAGTGAATAATAGCATGACGATTTATTATATTTAAAAAAACGCATTTGCCGATTCATAGAATTTTTTAAACACTTGCAGCTCATCATGTGGCTTGTTCTTGCTGAAACTCATGGAACACTGGACAGGTCACGAACTAGCACATGCGTTGACACATGTATTTTTCACTTTGAAAGCCAAAGTAGATTCATTCCAAGTTTGGATTTACGACCAATTTTTTCTGATAACTAATTTGCAGGAGGGTATCAAACTATTTAGGAATCAATTACCTACGATTCTATATGAGTCTGTTCTCAATGAAATAAGAGAAGCGCCGGAATATCATCAACAAAAAAATAGCATAGATACAAGTGATGTGGTAGTCTGTGCTGATCCCAAGACTACTAAAGTATCACAGACATCTAAGAGAACCAAGTACCCGTCATCTTCTTCAACTGTGACGAAGACGCCGATTAACAAGAATGAATTAGTTTTCAAACTTCGGAAGTATATCATGTCCATTGACCACGATGATTCTATGAAGTAAGTCAAATTTGACCAACATACTAACATATGATGTGTTAGTTTACAGTTTTATCTGATGGTTAACTGTATGGTTTGCTTCATAGAGAAATATGGGTCCAGAGCTCCAAGCCATATCCAATAAGTTTATGCCTTAAACAACTAAAGCAGTTGTTAAATGATAAACATGCTATAGACACCTCTTGTTTTAACATGGCCGTACGGGTAAACGCTACAGACCAACTCCAGTGGTTCAAGGAAACTCCAATTCACTATATGGATACTCGATTTTGCGTGAGTATTTATGTTAAATTCATGTTACACAAAAACCATATCACTTTTTTTTCTTGATCCTAATAATCTTTACTCTTATCTCAGGACATAGTGACCGACCGCATGAGAGACCCAAAGCTCCGGTTATCTTTTGACACTAAACGCTACCTCATAGCAAAATTGTTTGATTGCTGGCCAGGGATGTGCTTCCATGTTTCATCATGCAATTCGGTAAGACTATTACTATTTAGTTTTGCGTGTTTAGG